>OX438901.1:19086197-20400697 GCA_949316265.1 Diarsia mendica
GCTTCTCTCCATCCCACCAGTTACGAGTATAATATTAAGAATGGAAAAGGATTACAAGAACACAGCAGCCCTTTTTTTTTTTTGGTGATTGGAAGTCATCAAATAACTCCCGCAGCCCCGACGGGAAGTCAAAATATATGATTTACATTTCATTCTCGGCTTTCATTTCGGTCTCGTCATACGGTATTGCGTGGTGCACTATACTGAATAAAACCGGCTCTTCATTCTAAATTAATCCCTCAAAACCGGCCCATTTTAAAACCAATTAATTATTCCAACCGCATCTATTCGAAATATAATTAATTAAAAAATAATTGATAGTCAGCGCGATTATTACTTATTACCCAATTTTAATAACGCATACGGCAACCCCAACTATCAGTATTAATTAACTCGATAACCGGACGGTTAATTAATATAAATGTGCGTTTTTATAACGGGGATACTTGTGTGTCCGTAACGGGTTGGGGACTACTATGAGGGTTATTTTGTGATGTGAGTTTGATCGAGTTCGGGTTTGTTTTGAGAACGAAAGAGTGAGGTAGGTAAGTATGCCCGTCGGGGCTGCGGGTTGTTCGAAAGAGATACCGTGGCCTCGACAAAAAGGGCTAAGAAGGAACATGGACGGTTTTTAGTCAGTAGAAGTCTGACTCTCCCTTTCACTCTGTGATTCACAAGGTTAGGATTTTTGAAAGTTCTAAAAAGAAATGATATTGTTACGGAAAGATGTTAAAAATAAAGATTTATTTTGCATAAAACAAGAACCCAAGCAATGGAATACAATAATGCCATGCCAATTATGACCAAAAGTGTACTGTGACGTCATTTGGCAAGAGCACGGCTCCAACATGCCAATATTTGGTTAACAATCGTTATTGGAGTTTACACAGCAATGAAAATTACTTTCTGTAAACGGTTTTAAATATAATTTCACTTGAGAACGATGATAAGCAAATGTTTATCGCAAATATTTTTTCGTTGAGTGATCATTTTCAGTTGTAGTGATTTTTATTTTCAGATATAATAGTTTTGGTAAAAATGTCTTGCTTTACATGAATATGGCATGGTCATAATTTTAAGAGGAAATGCGAGTGCTGTCTCTTTCTACTATCGCTGTCTCTCTCCGTCCTCCTGCCCTCAAATTCGTGCGATAAGGACAACTGTAGAAAAAGGTTAGAATTCGAGGTTTGGCTCTCGCCTATTTCCTCCTCCAATATTGAACCAATTTAAAAGATATTTTAGACAATGAATAAGGAGGTTATATACTACGCCGCTATGTTTTTCTTTTTTCGTTAATAGTTGTCAAATTTGTACACTAGGACTCTGTTAACAGCGATCTAAACAAGCAATTTTGAGCATTTTTTGAGGGTTCTAGTGCTTATAAAAATAATTTATCACCAAAAAGGAAAACATAGGGGCATAGAAATAGTTAATATTTATTATTCTGTAAAAAACCATTGCTCTAGGGTCATTAACCAAAAACAAAAACAGGCGAGAGCGTTTGTATGGAGAAAAGACCACTCGCGTTTCCTCTTAATACCAGTACACTTTAGAAGTGTGATTAGAAACTCTGAACTCTATTTCTGGATCGCGACTAATTAGGGGGTTTGGAGTATTGAGATCGCTTTCAGTCTAACCGAATGCGGCTGATTACCAGTATTCTTCATGGAGCGACTGCCTATCTGATCTCCACAACCCAGTCAGTACTGGGTAATACTTTACCTCATGGTACGGACTGGTTCTCAGACTTACGGGCCACTAACTACCCTCAAAAAAACTTAATATATTATGACAGCCGGGGCCTACGCGGCAACGGTTTGACGTGCTCTCCGAGGCAATAATTAGTGGTAACATTATTCAGGTACCTGTAATATTTAGGTTTTTTAACAAACGAGAATAAAAAGGAGGTCGTTCTCAATTAAACACGTATATTTTTTTAAAGCATCTATATGCTTTTCTATTCTCTGTTTAAATAATAAATTATATTAATATAATCTACTCCGTGAAACGACAAATGGAGTGATTTATTATTTAACAACGTATCATTTTAGTGCTACGTTAGATTACATATTTAATCCTGTGCAGTTCATTGTAGATTATATCGAGACTGGACATATATTATGCAGTTGGCGGAAAACGATTTTACGGTATGCTTTTCTGAAGAACACCTTTATTTAACTTAAAATGTTTGTATGTTTGTTTAAGTCAAATCATGAAACTGAATTTATCGTATTTATTAGACATTGATTCACCTTATTATTAATATCTCACTTTTAGTTTATTTTATGTTCAGACTAGACAGTTTAAGTCTGAGTAAATGATACTGAACAAACAACAAAAGTCAATGAAAAGTCAATTGTCTGGAACCGGTGTTTGAAATAGTTAGTGGGGAGGGTAGTAATCTTATCATTTAAGAAACACGACACCGGCATCGGCACGTGTATAGTAATAAGTAGTTTAAGAATTGTTGATAATATGTAGGTACTACTCGGTCACATTACCTTGACGCTTGGCGTTGTAACAATAATGTCCAAAAACAATATAACACCAACAGAAAACTAGCCAAAATATCGACGCGAGTATCGGTAACAAAGATGCTAACCGTACTGACACTTGCCGGGCGAGCTAAGGGAATGCGTGGGGGAAGCGGGTGGGGCCTTGTATTCCAGAGATGCGTCAAGTTACTGTGACCGCGTTAGATTAGTTTATTATTGTATAAGATAATTGTATGTATTTTATGTATCGGCAAGCGTAAGGTGGGACGCCCGCTGGCTCGGTGGAGCGATGATCTTCGCAGAGTGGCTGGTAACAACTGAATGAGAGTTGCCAAAAATCGAGTTGAGTGGCGTAAGATTAAAGAGGCCTATATCCAGCAGTGGATTGCAATAGGCTGATGATGATGATGATGTATCTTATCTATGGGCCTCAGAAGGCTGAAAATAAAGTGATTAATTGATTGGTTGATTTAAATCTTTACAAGTGGAATGATGTGCCACTAAGTCGCACCAAAGCCTTCTGACGTTCAATATTGAAGATTTCATTTAATAAACTATTTGATATTTGATCAGTAAGCGAGCCAAAATAACGAGTTCGTTTCGGATCATCTTCGATTGAATGTTAATCTTTAGAATATCGACTTTCGAATTTAATTTACTTTTGAATCTAATAATGAAACTGTAAACTTAGATTGATTGGTTTTGTTAAGTTAAGTTAATATTATGATGAAATTATTGTATTCGTGTTTCTTAGAAAACAAACATTACGATTTAAATAAAATAAATGAGGTTTTAATTTGCATCTGAAAATTAAATATTCTGTGAATAAAGACTCTAGGGTAAGAAATCTGGTCTTGCGGATCGCGACTGCTGAGCATGAAGAAGACTGGCACTAAGTTTGATTCCCGGGTTGGGCAGATTGTTATTAGTGTTCCCATCAAGAGAGTCTCAATTGCAGCCTCTTAGTCTGGATTTGTGTCTGGTTGATGGCAATAGGCTCGCCCGTTACTAAACGGGACGTAAATATAAGTGGTGAAATGTGGGTTTACCATTAGGTACACCTCTGCCTACCTCTTCGAGGGTTAAAGGCCTGATTTTTATATTATGTATGAATTAAAGCTGATACATTATTACTTTCGAAATTAATACAAAATCTAGTAATCTAACTGTGAACTAATTTAGATTTAGGTTATCCAGTTAAAAATTCACCAATGCACAATAGCTCGGTCGCCGACAAATGTAGCCCCAATCCAAATAATCAATAGCCAAACGATTTACTTTTATTTCATTCAGGTCAATGACAGACCATGAACCGTAGAGGTGTTAGCCTCAAAGGTTGTAACAAATCGAAGCGACAAGAATATATTCAGAGACAAGAAAGCTGACTTTTAGTTCCGGTATTTTTGGTCACGGGAATATTAAAATAGGTGTGAGTACAGCCTGCAGTAATTGTGCCTGTAGTCGTATCAGCCAATGGATTTATAGCCAATAGCCTCGACCAACATCTGAGGAGACAATCGCTTGGAAGCTGGATCAAGCGCTTGATACCTCTCTCAGGAGCCCTGACTGCCTGACCGTACTCTCTGTTGGCTACTATTTTATTTTTTATTTTTATTTTTTATTTAATATTATTTCACATAGGAATGTTTACAAATGTATAAAAGTTTTAGATTATACGTGGTAACAAACACTTCAAAAAACCTAGCCTGATGAAAAAGATTATATTTGCTATGTACCTAGTTTGTTCACAGAGTTTAGGTACTTACTGATTTTGATGTACATAATAAAAGTGGACTATTCTGTATAACTCTAAACTTACCCTAAAGTATAAGGGGTTATTTTCAAAAATCAGGAGACGTATTTCTTCATTTCTTAGGAATCAACGGAAATTCAAGCATAGTGCCAAACAGTTTCAAGATTATTACCTACCAAGATGCTGGTACGGAACCATCGGTGACGGATCCAACTCGCACTTGCACATATCCTACTGTTTTATTACACACGCAAAGCTTTATTAATTTGCGTTAGTAATGAGTTTAAAGGTTTTTCAATCTCTCACTAGGACTTTTCCATACAAAATTCAACCCTGAATATCTTTTACCACCCTTTAAATAAGTGTTTTTGAAAAACCTATGAATGCATACATTATTACATCCTTAAATGAATATTCTTACCATGTTTTAAGTAAATTTATTCACGCATATTGACTTTTCATACAAACTTTAAAACCATTCGGCTGCCGTGGTGGACGGATTTGGGAGTTGTAACCTAGCCAGTTTTATTTCTGTCATTACAAGGAATCTATTGATATATATCTTATTCATATCGAATCCCGGGTTTAAAATGTTATCATATCATTTGTTGAGTAGTATTACTAGTACACAATAGATATTGAATACTACTGTGGTACATTTTTGTAATCTACTTAACAAGTTCTAGACGATGATTATCGTTTTCATTAAAATTTCAATAAAAACAAATTAAAAGTTCGTTATATTTCTAAACCATGGCCACCCCATTATGTTTTTAGAATTTTTCTATAGCCTATGTCACCCGGGATAACGCAAAGAATCTAATGATACCACATACATCAAAATCGGTTCAGGCGTTTAGAAGTTATGGTGGAATAAAGAAACTCACAAACATACATACATACATACATGAACGCTAATAACACTCTTTTTTTTGGGGCAGTCGTGTAAAAAATAAAATAGCCACATTCTTTTTTGTTTGCCCGTTTGTGTGTCCCTGTCGTCTGTCAAATACCTCCCCATTCTCCTTCCAAACCTCTCTATCCTGTGAAATATTTGGCCATGTTCGCCCCGCAAACAAGATCAGATCTCCACACCACCTTCATCGAATTATTCTGACCAGCCTTTAAAAACCAGAAGTGAACCCAAAATCCAACACCCTTTAATTATACTATAAGTGTTAGTAGTAATTTAATAACCAACAAACACGCGTATACAGGAAGTCACGAGTAGGACGTTATAAACAATATATTGTCACGCGTCTGATGTGTGGGCAGTGTTTAAGGTCATACGTTAGACAGGTGGGTCATCATTGTGTGTCGATAGGAACAGAAGGTATACTTTAGGTACACAAATTGAAAAGAGTATGCTTGCATGGTTTAGTTATGTGAAGAGAATGAATTAAGGATGACTAACAAAAGGTTAGGTTATCATACGAGAACGTTGCGGTTTAAAAGAAGATGTAGTGAAAAAATTGAAAAGAGTATGCTAAGGTGGTTTGGTCATGTTGAGAGGATGAGTGAAATAGATACTTTGACCTTTTTGGTGTGGTTTCTCAGTAAAGACAGGTGCGTAGTACTCGCAACTGGCGTGCATGTGTGACTAGATTTTTGAACATGAACAAGGTAAAAGGAGCATGTAAGGATTAAGAATCGTTGCCCATAAGCGTTTTGTGTTTTCTGCTGACCTCCATTGGAAAAAGGTGTGAGTTTATGTATGTTTGTATTTACTTACTTCACACAAATCATGATGTTACTACTTATCTTACTATGTGATTTTTTTGTCTACACATAAGCTGTTTCACTACTACTATAGCTAGCTTTTTGTTTTCGTAACAGTAACGTGCTTATGAAACAGAATCACGTTTGTTTTTGTTTTTATTTGGTCAAGGCCGCAATACGATGTTCTATATTTAAGCACTAAGTCCTAACTCCGCACTAAGTCCTTAAAGTGGCCCATTGTACGACCACTGTAACTCCTGAAAGCCAGAATCAACAGTGGTGACCAACAGAAAAGCCCCAAAACTATTAAGCTCGACGATGCCCCAAAAAAACAAATATTGACATTGACTTGTTGCTTTGGTCCTTGATATGTCTGACTAAGATACAAAGGTATCTATGATATTATACTACTATATTCTCAAGATATCAATATTCATCATCAGACTCAGGCCGTATTCATCATCATCAGAACTCAGGCCTCCTCTCTAAGAGACGGAAAAGAAAAAATCAATATAACTTTCGGGCAAAAAGCAATTCTGGGTTAAAATTTCACAAAATGAACAAACTTAAAAAAAATACTATTATAGGTAAACCTTTTAAAAATGAAGTAAAAAAAGAAGGAAAAACATAGTATTCCCAAACAAATGTGGGGAAACCGGCAAACTCTGACAATTAGATATGCTATGACCACACGCCACACGATAAAAAAAAAACAATAAAATTAAATGTCAAATACTAATGTTTACAAACATCCGAGTCATGATAATTAGAAATACACTGTGTTTATTTATAAACGTTGCTTTGAGTAACATCTATAAATAGTTAACCCCAAAATAACACGTGTCAAGTTAACCTACTGACTCTATAAGCTTCTGTCGACCCCAGACAGGTGCGTCGTAATAATATATGAGCTGTGTCGAGGTCAGCCCTGCACTATATCAAATCCTTTGTGAAAAATTGCGTGTTGGGGAAAATGGGTTCAGTACATAAATATAAATTAGTGCCTTCATTGGCTTAGTGGTGGCTTGGCTAGAATACAAAAAGTAGGGTATATTGATACTGTATGCTTCAACGAGATTATCTAGGTATTAAAAGTTTAATTTGGGATACTGACCTGAACAAGGCTAAATGGTTATACCGGAGACAACACTTAAAGAAATTATGGAAACACCAAAATATTATTGTCTCTATTTTTTTTGTTTTGTTTCGTGCGAGTCTATTATTTCTCTACCACTAAGAATCACAAAACAATGCACGAATGATTCACGAAGGGAACCAACATGTCATGTTCTAGATCCAAGAGTTCGAAGACATGTAGCTTTCATCAACGGTCACTTAATGGTGCAGTAAAAAGTGTTGAGTTTTTTGTCCCTGTAGTGCGACAGTGATAATCCTGTTTTATATCTTTGCCTTGCTCTAATCTTATATGTTGGTCGTCAAAGAAAATGTGCGTCATGAATAAAGGCATCGTTTTTCAAAGGACACTGCGGATCCCTAAAAGAAACAAATATCACCTATTGAAAATGTCACCAAGGGTTCTACATATTGATGCGCGGGTGGTTGAATTTTATAATAGATTGAATATTACGATCTTGTTTGAAGGATCCTTTCGCTATCTTCCTCTGGAAACCTTGTGAAGATTCTCTGTGTTATAAATGGGTTGTGGAGGTCAGATGCATAAGTTAAGCAACTGCGTAACGTCTAACTAACTAACTCCTCAGTCTAACTAAAATCTACAAATAACAGGCAAGATCAAAGGATCTCAGACTTTTTTAAGGAGATGCCAACGTGACGTCTAACAGGCAAGAATGGAGAAAAAAAAAAAACGTGTTGCGTCGACCCCAAATAGAATGGGATAAGGGCAGGCAAATGATGATGATGATGATGATGATGACAGTCGTTACAGGTAGTCACCCAAAAGCCCGAGAGCCAGTCTTACCAAGGGGTATCGCATTACCCAGTAAAATTGAAAGAAAGAAAACGACGTTGACGGCACGGTTGGTGCCGTGGCTGAGCGATTGGACTGCTACGCTGCGTGTCGCGGGTTCGATCCCCGCACGGAACAAATATTTGTATGGCCTACAGATAGTTGTTTCGGGTCTGGGTATTTGTGTATGTGAATTTAAATATTTAAATGTTTGTGAACGCACCCACGATACAAGAGAAATTCCTAGTGTGGGGCAACGTTTAAAAAAAAATGGTTTTTTGTTGGTTGGTTGTAGTAAGTATTTTTTGGGTTGTGGTCACCAGATAAGCAGGCACTCCATAAAAAATACTGGTAATACCGGTGAAACCCGGTTGAATTTCAAGCCGACTCAAACATAGTTCGGAAAAGGCAGGCTTATTATGATACTAATAAGGTGCATGTCGGTTGAAAATCTGATTTATGTTATACTTGGTAAAATTATTACCCAAAAAGGTTATTACAAGTTCCAAAAAATAGCCATAAATATCAAATTAACGGCTATTATTAAACCTAAACACAATAAGATGTCATGAAATAATACATTTTATTACTGTGCAAAAATAATGTATCTTTTTATTACATTCCAAAAGAAAATTATGAGCTAATTTTCTGAAGCAAAAAGTAAAAGGTAATATTTTTCTAATATCAAAAAAGGGTGTTTTTTTTAAGAACTCATATTTTTTTATAGAACTGAAAGTAATTGTGTGATTGTAACGAGGTTGTCTACTTGTTCAACATAACATAGCATTACGACTATAATCCCCGAAGAGTAAGGCAGAGGTGTACCCATTAGTACAGAGCATGTTAAGTTGTTGTTGTTATCAATATTATTATTCTTGTTTTTCAATTCAATTAAATTTTCTATTATTATATGTGACTTTGACGTTAATTAAAATTTTATTGGCATTGTATTTCTGATTTGTTGACATTGTATTTATTAGTATTTTATTTTCACTCTTGTTTTTATTTTAATTTTCTGTTCAATTTATTTATATAAATTATCTCGTGTCTTGTAACGTGTACCTAATTTGAATATGGGAAAACCTGAAATAAATGGATTTTATTTTTATTTATTTTAGTACACCGAATTTATGATGCCAGTTAGATATAAGTCCCATGTAAAAAGAGGCGAGCCTATTGCCATCAAGCATGAGTCCAGACTATAAGGCTACTACCAAGTAATTCCTGATGGAGAATCCCAAAAGTACTTTGCCCGACTTGGGAATCGAACCAGGATCTCAAGCACAGCAGTCGCGCTTGCGACCACTAGACCAACGAACCACTCCAATATAATTAAAGCTAACATATTAAATTCCTCCTTACCGAATTTCATTGCAGTAACGGCGACCAATCTCTACGAAGACCAGCCTTTGATGCAGGAGACATTGCAGTGGACAAGTGTGTACAAACACAGGCGCACTCTATCTTTCCTAGCTCTCATAGTCCCACGGGAACGGCAGTCCAAGAAGATCGTGTACAGATCAGGCACTTATGTGGCACAAAATGAACACAAAACTGTCATTTGCATAGCTTTAGGGCATAGCTTTTAGGCATATTTACCGCGTAATCTAATGACCGTTGCCCCGACGTGTTCTTTAGTGGAGACGCGAATCGGCAATCGTTTTCATAGACCGACTGCCCGTCTGACCAGCGGCTTAAAGTGCTTTCCGATGCTCGGAAGAAACTCGATTTTTAATGGGTGGTCACCGATCCACGGTTTAACCTAGGTATCCGCGCCTTAACCTGTAGATTGACCCGAGCGGCTATTGTAACTTAACCACGAGCTGATCTCACGCAAATCGTTTCAACATACATGGTTTAAGTTGAATAAGGTGCGGTATATAATAAGCGTGTAAACGCCTCCTCTGTTGGCAATTTATTGACAATCAATCAAACACACGGCCCCGCTTTTTGATTGATAACTTTATTTTCCACGAGACGGGTGACATACGTTACACAAGTATCAAATTCCAAAACAGTTTCATTTGATTCCCATTCAACATGAGTGATTACACAAAATATGAACCAAAAAAACCAGATTACCGTCACGAGCCGACGAAAAAAAAGAAAACAACATTTTGCTGATGTAAAACTCGACAAAAACAGAGAAAAAACCGTAAAATTGTCAAAACAGGCGTCAGAACTTTAAATTACGGACAAAAAATGTTCGTTTGGAACATTTGTGCGGAATGACGTAATATCGTGTAAAATATGGGCACACGTGGTACAGTGTGCGTGACGCCCCTTGTTCTGCTTTATTAGCTTTAGGAACGCTTCGGGCGTTATGTAGTCCTAGTACCTTAGTTAAACAAATAGAACATTTTTATATTCGTAGATTTTTTATTATGTTAATGTAATTAATTAATTAACAAAAGGGTAGATTTTTTAGCTCCGAATAAATAGAAAACAAAGAAGTATTTTTGCTTTTTCCACGTGTTTTATTTACCTATTTTTTAAAAGATCTCTAGTATAAGAGATCTCTTAGAAAATACGTAAATAAAATTAATCTTTTGCAAATGGGAAATCATTATTTTAAGTAAGTTTTAACATAATAGGGATGTTTCTTTTGTAAAAAAAATATCTGTTTAGTCTATCAGTTAGATTATCGAAAAATATTGGATACGTGTTTTTTTGTTTTACTGAGTGGGAAAAGGAAAAGGCCAGGCCGAGCAGTAGGGATATTATACGCTTAATACATTCTTAACTGTAGATAGGCAAACGACCTAGTACCATTAAATTCTCTTTCCTGAAACCATAAGCGTGTCAAAACCACACCTCTTAAATCTCGTCACACCACAACTGTGAAACAGCTTCAAAAACTAAAAATTTCAAACAAAAAAAAAGAACCTCGTGAATTACATATCACGTTTCGTACGGTGCGTGACAGCCCCTTTGTCCCGCTTTATTATAACATACACGGTTAATTTTCCCGACAACTGACGCATAATATGTCGCGGTTTTGTCGGGATTTTCAACTAGGCGGGAGATCTGTTTAGGCTCTTACAAAAATTTACAGTTTGATGCGAAATACTTTGTGATAAACATAAAACTGACTTCAGAAACAGAAAAAATAACTAGCTTCAAAAGTAGCCTTGAAAGATTTCCCGCCGTTTCCCCAATATTAAATCCTTAATCATTTCTTAATACCTTCCGAAATTCCCAAGAAAAAAAAAATGTCGTCGAAAAATCTGGGATGTAATTTCAGCCTCCTAATATTCGGGCGTGATCCTCTTACATTTGACAAACGACACGATGTGTGTAATTAAAAGCGATTTTGTGTAATCAATCACCAAAGTGATCGACCGTGACCTGTGTAATGACGTCACAGGACAGCAGAGGGAATCGGGTTAGGTTTTGACTGTTTCTGTGTGGGTCATTCAACTATTAGAAGTGAACTTGCAAATAGTCATTTTGAGTGGTGAAATGGACCCTTTACACTGCCATCAACTAAGCGTTGTGTACATGAAGACCAACCCTGGACTGGACTTGTTTGCTAATGAATGGAAGACGATAAAGTTAGAATCTGAGAAGACCGAGTAATGGGATTATTTATTTTAGTGGTAATGGCTATTGCTTTACTTAATGTAATAAATTAAATAGATGAAACTAAGTAACCCTACGATAAATGTAATAAATAAATAAATGAGATGATGATCTAAGTACTGGCGCCAAAAATTGTTGCGACTTTTTATTTTTGGATGAAAAATCATGTGTTATGGTAAAACTCACTATAACACTCAAAACATTGTGCTTAACCAAAAGATCAACCAGAGCAGCTTGTCTTATTTGGCCACGAGCTCCACTTAATACATTATCCCTTTTATCGTATATAAATACTTTCTAATGTTGGTACTTTCGTTTGTTAACCATTTACCTTGTATCTACATTAAGGTAATTGATCATTTTCCTGCAGTCATGTTCATATATCCTATCGTACACGTGTACCGTTTATGAGGACAATCTCAAGGTTTTGAAGGTCATCTATACATATATAGCTGTAAAAATAGAGTTTCTGTAATGTGAAGCAGTAAATAGCAGCTTTTTACTGAATTCGTATGAAAGTGGTTACGGTATTTCATCATCATCATTTCAACCAAAACACGTCCACTGCTCGACATAAGCCTCTCCCAGGTGTCGCAACATTGACCGGTCCCGTGCGTCTCACATCCAGCGGATCTGCGCAACCTTCACCAGGTCATCGGTCTACCTAGCGGGAGGTCTTCCAACGCAACGTCTTCCGGTTCGCGATCGCCACGTCAGAAATTTTCGGCCGAAGAAAAAGTTTGGCAATTCTTACGTTACGGTATTTATCACAAAAATATGCGCTAATGTCCAAAATGGCTGGACTGATTTTGACGGGGCTTTAACTGGCAGATAGCTGATATTTTAAGGTGTAACTTAGGTTACTTTTGTTTTAGGAAAAAGACAAAGGTTCCATGCACAAAATTTAAACCCTTAATATTCTTAACGAAGGCTTTTTTTGCTCGTAGGATTTTCATCTGGCCAAGACTTGATCTATCATAAATGCATAACATAACATCACGCAGATTAGGCATGCCTAATATAGTACACCTACATTTCGCCGGTTATATTTAAATTCCGTGATATAGGAGGCGAGCCTGTTGCCATTTTATCTATCATTTAAGAAATCATATTCTTAGTTTTGTAAATCGTTTTAATTTATTCAATGACTATTTCGAATTGCGATCCAATTACCACCGTTTTACATTACGACACCCCTGTCCCAAATACAACCTAGAAAGACCAACTGTCCCGAAAATGCCGAACTAAAATCTATATCAACCCGAAGGAATACCTTTTCCAATTATCAAAAACCTAATTACCCGTTCGGGAAGTGAGCGCTACATACGTTTCAATTTGGCCTAACCGTTCGAAGTTAGGTATAACCGTAAAGTTTTATTGTTCCTCGTTAGATCCTATTATACGGTGCTACGGGCATTGCAGTTCGAGTTTAGAAATTGTTACGGTTTTAAAGGATATGTGCTGAGTTTTTGGATTTTCTTATCGATTGTGCTTTTAAACGAGGTGTTTAGAGTTCGAAAGCGATCTAATGTGTTGTCTATTGTTCAGAAGCTAGACAATTTTATTTTAGACCATTTAATTTAGAGGATCTTTACGAGTAGCATTAAACAGCCGAGAGACATCCACTGCTGGACATAGGCTTCCAAGTGTCACCACATTGACCGGTTCCGTGCGTCTCGCATCCAGTGTATCCCCGCAACCTTCACCAGGACCTCGGTTCACCTAGTGGGAGGCCTTCCAACGCAAAGTCTTCCGGTTCGCGGTCGCCACTCCAGAACTTTTCGGCCTCATCGACTACCCTTGAACCACCACAATATCAACATAATAGGCCAGGAAGGCCTATTATAATCTAGGTCACTTAATATTTTAAGATCGATTTCCAGTATAACCGGAATAGCTGACTACATGTCTTTTACATGACCTGTATTCTTATCTAACCTAAAAAAACCGGCCAAGTGCGAGTCGGACTCGCGCACCGAGGGTTCCGTAAAAAAAATATATTATGTGATGTAACTAAAAATTTATGGTTTTCGTAATTATTCCTTTATCTATGCTATAAGACGTTGCTTCGTACCAAATTTCAAGATTCTGAGTTCACGGGAAGTACCCTGTAGGTTTTGATTCCCTTGCGAGTGTCGAAAATTTGCGGCATAAACGGGAGTATCTTGATGTAACTAAAAATTTATGGTTTTCGTAATTATTCCTTTATCTATGCTATAAGACGTTGCTTCGTACCAAATTTCAAGATTCTGAGTTCACGGGAAGTACCCTGTAGGTTTTGATTCCCTTGCGAGTGTCGAAAATTTGCGGCATAAACGGGAGTATCTTTTGATCGCGTTGACTTAGAAGTTTGATTTTTTCACAGCTCCAAGAGACCATAGACTTGAGTATTTGATATGAATTTCAGCTTGATACCTCCACGCGTTCCTGAGAAAAAAGGTCTTGACAGACAGACAGACAGACAGACGGACAACAAAGTGATCCTATAAGGGTTCCGTTTTTTCCTTTTGAGGTACGGAACCCTAAAAATCAAGTGACAGCAGAGTTCATAAAAAAAAATATATAATTTATGATTTTCATATACTAACACAGCGTGAACAAAATTAAACCTAAAGCAGTCACATTCAAGACCATTCTAGACTAAAATATTTCTCCAAATTAGGAGCACCAAGTCGCCATTTACTTAATCATCAAAAATTAAAGAAGTTAAAAAATAAAATTCTCTAATAAACGCCAAGCAAGCTGGCAAGAAACTGTAGCCGTCCCACTTAAACATTTTAACTTGTGAAAAGTGGACGAAAATGAGTTGCGACCTAATTTTCTCCATTTTCGGTTTACGCTAGTGGAGTTTTCTAATGCGCGGTTCCTATGCCCGTTGAAATTACGATTAGTATATGGCGTAAAAGTACGTAATGAACATATATTTTTCTTTTTCGATTGGTTAGTGTCTAAACTGATATCAGAGTTTTTATGCCGCCCGTGGGCCTCTGATTTGACATTACATGCCGTCCATAAATATCTCTTCAGCAAGCTGGTTACCTCACGATGTTTTCCTTCACCGATACAAGTGTTATAAAATTAAACAATACGCACATGTATCGAACAAACCAGAGGCACGTGTTTTCGGTTCAGACTCGAGACCTATGCCTTGGCAGTCTGATGATCACACCACTAGGCTAGGCTACTGTATACACATCCCTGTATTGTAATAGCAACCATATTTAGTACATTACAGAGTCAATATCGCACTGTTAACTAGCAACCATCAGTTAGTTACAAGAACCAACGTAATACGAGCTCGCGGGGCGCTGATTGCCGCGATACGTTAAGTGTGTTAACGCTTTGAATTCTGTTACTTTTTGCAGCAAACATTTGCCTTGCAGTGCAAAGTAAAAACAGCGTTAATGTTAGAATGGTTGTTTATGTTTTAACAAAATTATGCCCGTGGCTGTGTTCGCGTTAAATTCGGTAGCCTTAGGTATTTCGGTAGCCTGTGTTACTCGAGGTCCATCTGTACACTGATCAAATCCATCCAGAAGTTTTAGAGTGCATACCTGGACACTCATTTAAGGAAAGAACGAACCAATTAGATTTATTTTGCAAGTACCCATATATTAATATGGGCAAAATGATGTACTGAATATGTGGTAGGTAATCGTTTGTACTTCGTACCCAAGCGTTACAGCCTAGTTATATAAGCAGGAAGGTACCTGTATGAAAATCTATATTATACCTACATACCGAACGTTAAGACGAAGACGTATTTTACATGGCAAAACTCATGAATAAACTGAGTGTCATAACTTGGCAGCGAACATAATGTGAATTTACGATGCCTCCAATGTGTATTAGCACATAAACCAGGTTGTTATACCCGCCCCCTGTGTTGTATGGGCCCTTACAACAATTTGGAGAAGCCATCAATCTGGTCCCCAAACTGAAAACGGTTCGGTGGTCTGTTGATTGTTTTTGGTGATCCATTTTGTAGTCCTTACCTCGGAAAACACTGAAAACCGTTGCACACGGCTGTTTAATATCTTTGGCAGTCGTTATAGGAACTTAGTAGTCCACAAAAGTCTGACATCCAGTAGTAGCTAGGGGGATGATAAAACCCAGTTGGTACAGGGTTAAGGAGATCAGACAGGCAGTCGCGTCATCCTTACATAGTATAAAACATAGTCGCTATTTTTGTCTGTTTGTATGCTTGAATCTTTAAAACTACGCAACGGATTTTGATGCGGTTTTTTTTTAATAGATAGAGTGATTCAAGAGGAAGGTTTTAGTATATAATTTGAACGACATCCACGCGGGTGAAGCCGCGGGCATCAGCTAGTGTAAAATATTAAGAAAATCCAAATAAAATTGGATAAAGGTCTAGGCAGATGGATGATGTATAAATTCAATTATAGTTCTCGAATAAAGGAAATAATATTAATGAACGCGTGCCGGTGAAATCTATACCAACATCTTTTATTTATTTTATGTGGTTTACTGAATTTACTTGAGCGATACAAGTGAGGTTAATAGGTTATCTATTTTTCTAACTGATTGACGTAATTTTTCAGCTTTTGCAAATTCAGAGGCATGGCAAAACATTGGTACAAAACATACAATCTTCAAGTCCATAATGTTACTGTAACTTTTAAACCTTTGTAAGTTTTTCGACCTGGTTTTTGGACCTGGTGAAGGTTGCGGGGATCCGCTGGATGCAAGACGCACGAGACCGGTCAATGTGGCGACACTTAGGGGAGGCCTATGTCCAGCAGTGGACGTCTTTCGGCTGAAATGATGATGATGATGATGATGAAGTTTTTCGTGGTTCTCATGTAACTTTATGTGCTTACGATCCTTTTTTTACTCAGAAATAACTAGAAGCACGATGACCTTAATATTAAATTAGCGATTCTAGAACGCATTGCGACAATGTTGACCCGAAGCAGAGTGCCGCATTCTTTGAATTATCCGCCCTGTCCCGCCCTACTTTTGAGGTGATCATTGCAAATTCAAATTTGACTGCCTCTTTGATCGAGTGGTGACAAGCGCGACAGCTGAGCATAAGATCCAGGGGCTGCAGTCTCTACACTACTAACGACGCTACGAATGTCGTTAAGTCGAAAAATCGTAAACTTTCTTTAATAGATTTTCAACCTTATGCTGTTGAACTAAAGCTGAAAATCAATTAAAGAAATTTGACATCGATACGACTTTGCGACAGATTTTTAACGATATTTAGTGTAGAGACTGCAGGCCCTGGGTTCAATTCACTGATCGGGCAAAACGTTAGTTGGTTTTTCGATAAGGAATTTCTCAGTAACAACAAAGGAAAATATACAAACACTTCTTTTTCATTTATTTATTTATGAAATGGCACTAAGGCAATGTTTTGCCAACACAACTGCCACGCATAATGTTTATCATTATTACAAGCTTAAAATAAAAGTAACACCTACAAAAAACAGATGCATTTGTAAAGAATCTATACAACATACTTTCGCGTTGTCGATTTCCCCCGACACATTTTCGCGATCCCGTTGCATTTTGTATCGAATATGTTACGCCAGTGAATCGATTTAAAAACAAAGGCACGAAGTATCGATACTGTATTGCTTCTGACACGTGTTAGTGAAAGCACTCAACTACTTTTGGTGCAGCATTTTACAGATTATTTCAGATGTGCTTATGATGTCGCCGCCGACTTTCCAATCTATAATACTTTGAAAGTCGGTTATATTT
The DNA here is from genome assembly GCA_949316265.1 of Diarsia mendica. Taxonomy (NCBI): domain Eukaryota; kingdom Metazoa; phylum Arthropoda; class Insecta; order Lepidoptera; family Noctuidae; genus Diarsia; species Diarsia mendica. The sequence continues at coordinate 19,103,407 of OX438901.1, forward strand.
TTGCAAAAAAAGGAAGCATAATTTTTTTTAAATCAATACCCACACTAAAGAAATCTCAAACATTGTGTGTGCATTTACAAACAGCCAGACCCGGAATAACTACCTGTAAGTACTACAAATATATATTCCGCGTGAGTATCGAACTCGCGATACGCAGCACAGCAGCTAATTGCTTAGCCACTGCGCCAACCGTGCCTTCATTCAGGTAGGTACTCTTTACAGGAATGCGTTGACCTGAATGACTTTGTGATCCACTTAATTTTTTTAGTTCGCAACAATCTCCTTCAGTGCTAAAAATGTGTGCAATAACTTAAAACCTGCACAAAGGAAACCTACCTTCCCTTTTCCACGTAGGCTGAGTTCCGAAATACTGGGAAGTGCTTTTATACGCCCACAGTTAGGTGACAGTATTGTGTCCCTCGTCATATGAAGGAAGGACTATTTTTAGCAGAAAATGAACCTTCCGGTGAATAGCAAAAGGACCTTAACTGAGTTTCTAAGTTAATAATAGGGGAGTATGAGAGCTTCGCAATATTTTATCTAAGTTGTTTTCTAAGCCTAAGTTCCGAAACGTGTATCTGATCTAACGGCACTTAGTGTTGAATGACTTTCGGATTTATTGGACTTATTCCTATTCATTCAATTAAAGTCAAAAAAATTAAAGGCAAAAAATTAACCAAATTTGGTTAAGGCGAGGTTGCAGTACTTTGTTTTTATGTACGCACGACCTCGCCCCCCGCCCTGCCGCGCGAGCGATATAATGCCTAAATTTTGACTGTTTTTTGCTTCTTGGAGAAAAACTATAAAGAAATTATACAATCTGTTTTCACCATTTACTTCAGAATAAAAAGTTATATCTACTGATATAACTTTCATATAAATTCATGATGAAATGTCTTACCAGTACACGTTTTCAATTGTGATTTAGAGTCATGTTTGATAAAAAAATTATCGAGCCGATCATTCTAAATCGCGTTTCTATCTTTACGATTTACTTGAGAGTATGTTAAATTTTTATGTAATGATTTTTATTTATTAAAAAACTCATATTTAGTTTGATTTTCATAGGTTCAAAAATCTTAAAAAGTACTGCAACCCCACCTTAAGCACTAACCACACGTTAAAGAATACGATTGTGCCGACCCAAACGAGCATGTTCCTAGCCTTTCCACAATTTTATTGGATTCACCACCCAGACTAACCAGATGCAGCCGAATAACATGATCCTATTCTTCTTAGCGTGTTGATGACAATTTAAATTGAGTCGATATATATATATATGTAAGTATGATCCTATTAATAACTAGCTTTTGCCAGCGGCTTCGCCAACGTGAAAATGACGATTTTCCATACAAACTTTCATCCCCTATTTATATCCCTTAGGAGTTGAATTTCGAAAAATCCTTCCTTATTCCTTGTCTACATTATAAAGGGAACATCTGTGCAAAATTTCAGCTTTCTAGGTTCAATGGTTTGGGCTAGGCGTTGATGAGTCAGTCAGTCAATCAGTCAGTCAGTCAGGACTTCTCTTTTTATTTATATATATATATATTATATATAGATTATGGAGACTACCATTCGTAGATCTTTGCAGTCGTTACAGGACTACCTGTAACCTTCCATCCTTCCTTCTTTTGGCCCACTGCAAAAGAAGACAAACTGTCTTTCCTAGGGGAATATTATATAGCATAATTATACAGTAGGTACTAAGTCGTGAAGGACAGATAAGCAATCGTTCAATGTTAATTACTTATTTCAGCTGCATCCAGTTAGATTGGAAGCCGATCCAAACATTTGGTGAAAGGCTAGACACTTGGTTGCTTTTGTATAACCTAACACTCTTCGTCAACTTAGTCTCCCTGGAAGAGCTATTTTAGTGAAGAGCTAAGTAGCTAAAACCGTTTATGTTAAACACTTAACACTCCTTTGGGACAAGAAGTAGCTTATAACTTTTTATATTACTTTATTACTTATAGTTTACAAAAAATGGTCTACCTAAATGTTTTGAGACCTATTCAACGATAATTTTGTTCAAAACTTTCCATTTAAACCTCTGTGGATTATACCAGCCATTATCAGCAAATATAAATTTTGTAAGTCAACCTACGCTTGAAACGCACTTATAATATTAAGCATAAGTACTTATATTATTATAGAAACTCCACTTTAATACAATACCTCTCAGAGTCTGGTCGGTATAGTAACAAGATTATCTGAACTTAGGTTACAATGTTCTTGAGCGCTTTCAATATGATTATTGTTCGTGTATCAGAAGCTTTTAGGTTTAAAGTGGTAGTTCTAGGTACAATAAGATGTTGTAGTGATTTATTTGGAGTACCTACTAGTTCAATTACTTATAATTATTATGGTTACAAAAATGTTTGTTTACTTCAAATATTTGTGAGCGAATTTTGCTGAGTAAGCCTATATTGCCGATTGCTCATAAATTGTTATTGTGTTGATTCAGAATCTAGGGCTTACGTCTTATGAATTTTAATTTTGAATATCTGAAATATAGGACTAACGTAATTTTAGTTTTTATAATCTCACTTTTTTGTAGCTCTGCTACAGGGTTTTCATTCATTTTAGGTCAGCGACTTTATTTGCTGACCCTACAAAACGCATCTCTAAAGCTTTCTGAAACGACAAAATCTAAATGCTTTTAAAAATGATAGTTTAAATAAAAACGACTTTACGCCATCGAGGTACGATGGCGTAAAGTCGTTTTTATTTAAAAGATAATTATTTTATTTTTTTATATAGGTCACTAGGTGGCGCGGCGGTGGCCTTGTATAACCCAAAGAAACGTGAAAAACGACCCATGAGGACTGGTTTGAGCCAGAGAAAAGTTTTTTTTTTTTTTTTTTTATTTAATATGGGCTTACTCTTGACCTCAATCTTGCCCTAAGGGCAGAGATGAGGCCGACGATGGAGCGAACTTACCCAGAAGAAGCCTATTTACTCGCGACTTAAATAGATTGGGGTTATATGAACTCGGGAAAACCGACGCAGGCAGGGTGTTCCACTCCTTGGCTGTACGAATAATGAAAGTCTTAGCAAAACGCTTCGTACGAATGTGTGGAACATTGACAAGGTATGGGTGATAACCTGCAGTACGCCTAGTCTCTCGATGGAAGAAGGGAGATGGTGGAATAAGCTCGTGGAGCTCTTGCGCACACTCTCCGAAGTACAGTCTGTAGAAGACCGACAGAGGCGACAGACATGCAACTTTGCGGCGGTGGGCCATTTCTTGGAAGCATTTGGACTTTGTCCAGAAAAGCCCGCGGTTTTTCCCGCGTGTATGTTGAGTCTAAAACCTTCCTCGAGATCCACTCTATACTGTGGTGAAAACAGCATGAAAATCGGTGCAGGATTTTTTGAGCTTATCGCGAACAGACAGACAGACGCGGCGGAGGACTTTGTTTTAAAATATTTAGTGAAGATGTTGCCAGGCTCAAGTATCTTCTTACCTACATAAAATAAAGACCAATACGTTACGTTGATAACAAAATAAAAACAAACAGGAAAGAGCTCAGAAACCCACGTTTACTCTGAAAACAAGCTTTGTGTCAAGCTAAACAAATCGCACTTAATGATGGTGCGGTCAACAAAAAAGGGCTCTGTTGTACGAAAGCGCCGTTTTTCCACGAATTCCACATATTTCTCAACATGTCTGCATAATAAACAATTTTAGAGTTTCTTTTTTATTTTCTTTAACTGCCTTGTTGGCCTTTAACCCCCCCCCCCCCCCCCCCCCGATCTTGGGCAGAGCGAAGGGGAGTGTCAGACTTCTACTGACTAAAAACCAAACCCATGTTCCTTCTTCGCCCTTGTGTCGGAGCCGCGTTAACCTTTCGACAAACCACAGCCCCGACGGGACAAACCACAGCCCCGACGGGTGCCTTGTTGGCCTTGCAGTCGCAAGCGCGCAACTACTGAGCATGATCGCATTATTTTCTTGAGTTCGATTTCCGGGTCTGGAAAAGTGCTATTTGGTTTGTCCATTGCGAATTTCTTAGTCTGTAACAGTCACAGAGTTTGGATTTTTGCCCGGTTGTTGGCTCGCCCCGTATTACTTATGACTTAAATATAACTGGCTAAATGTGGGTGTAATATTAGATACACCCCTGCCTAACACTTAGGGGTTTACAAGCTTGATGTTTTGCGTCTTATGTTATGTTTTTTTATTTTCGTTTGCAGGATTTTCCTCCATTACGTAAGCTTTATCTGGTACTGGCTTTTGCCAGCGACTTCGCCCGCGTGAAAATGTCGTTTTTCCATACAAACTTTCATCCCTTATTTAACTCCCTTAGTGGTAAAATTTCGACAAATCCTTCCTTATTCCTTGTCTACATTATAAAGGGAACCTCTGTGCAAAATTTCAGCTTTCTTGGTCCAAGGGTTTGGGCTGGGCGTTGATAGTCAGTCAGTCAGTCAGGACTTCTCTTTTTATTTATATAGATAGATAGATAAGACCCGTTCATTCAGTCTTGTGATGTGTAGAGCCTGTCCTAATAAGGATTATATGTTTTGAGTTTAGTCGTCCCGTGACTCATCATCCACTTACCTTTTTCGCAACTATGGATGTAATTTTTTAACATAGAGACTCCACAACCAAGTAACTGGGAGTCACGTAGTAGGAAAGCAAATACAAGATCAACTTCAAGAAATCCTCTGAGGGAAATAATGTAAATAATGTGACTTAATTAAATACAAGACGGCCTTAAAACAATAAATTAGAGACGAACAAAGATAAACCGTCATTCCATGTCTATCAAACACAAAAGATTGACGTTTTAATTAAGTAAGCAACAACCGTATTTACTCGTCGTGCAAACGGCCCTCAGATCTAAATCCACGATAAATTTTCCATATTCCAAACCAACAATTACTAACACACCTGCAGATAAAACCAGCAATCACGAATTAAAAATTAAATAAAAATGCTCTAATTACTATTATATTGTAGCCCGGCGTGATACTAATTCTATGTAAATCACTGTATAGCAATCACAGGCGATCAATAATTAAAATATTTGAGGCGACAGCGTGACTCTCATGAATATTCAGATAATTACCGACTGCCACGAATAATTTGCGATGTGAACAACAGTTTTTGAGGAAATAGGAGTGTTGGCATGAATATTAAAGCCTGAGAAGGCTGTTGGTACGGCCTCCTAAAATAGAAGTCTATTGAATGAAGAACGTTGTTACCTACATTCACTGAATTTCTGAATACACATTTTCGTAAAAGACATTTAGTTTTCTTCAAAAGGTACAGTCAGCATCATAAGTAGATTAACACTACTCAAAGTTTCAAAGCAAATAATAATATAAAAATAAAAAAAAAATATAAAAAAAAAAAATTTGTATTAAAAACTTGTTACATATTACTCGTTACTAACAAGTCATTGAAGAGTAAGGAATATTTGAAAGAATTATCTTCTAAAACATTAAGCATAAAAGCTATAGTCCTGTACATCAAATAATTAAAATTCCGAAATGTGCTAAGCTACTTGTGATGCTGACTGTACTCTGGTGTTCGGAGAGTAATGATACCTGCTACTCGGGTTGCTGGCCTAGGTTAGTCTGTGGATGGGGGGTGGCCACCTATTTATACGTACCGAGCTTACTCTGTGTCTCGGAAAACACGTGTAGCCGCTGGTCCTGTCCGTTAGCTGTTAATCAGTGACTCGAAAGTCTTACAACCAGTCTTACCAAAGGGTATTATGTTACCCACTGTCTACTTATCGAAATCAGATAGGCCGTCGCTTCACGTACCTGGTATTAATCTGCATCCAATTAGACGGGAAGCCAACCCCAACATAGTTCAGAAAAGGCTAGGTAAATGTAACTCCGTTAATTTCCGTACATTTGCGGACCGAAGCTACAAGCAAAAGTAAGTTCCAAATAATCTGGTGACCTTCAACCAGACAGCGATTTAACACAAGGACCTTAAAAACTCCACCATCGTTAAGTGTGGTCCTAAAAATAAAAGGAACTATTAAGAACGAACAGCAAAGAAACGACTGACAAAGAGTCTTGATAGGCTTCGTTTTGAAGGAACTAAAGACCATCCCGATTCGTGATATAAGCCTAGCTGTCAGTAACAAACGTCTTTGTAATTACGCTATCGACGCAGATAACGGCGAGATTAAAGCGGGAAATTATTCCTTGTAATGTAATCGAGATAATTCGCTTTCAAGTGGGTGTGTGAATTATGTAGGTGGCGATGGATGCTGAATATTGGTTGGAAACAGCCGCAAGGAAATCTTGGCTAGATGAGAACAGGCGCTTGAATGAATCTTCAGATCAAACCGCGCTCAACTGGGTTGGTCTTTGAATGGCTAACCACCTATTACATACCGAGTTTCCAGCGAGCCTCGGAAACCACGTCAAGCCGTTGGTCCTGAGTGTAAATTTTAAATCTCTGACAGACGTGACGAAGAGTGGTTTCAGACAAGCGTGTTTTTCACGGCGTGTAAACTTGTACGCGTATCAGTCTACGCGCATACAGGCGCCTCCAAAATTTGGATTTAAAAATCGAATACACGTTCATTCTAGCATGGTCATCGAACCTGTAGCTTCTTTGTGTGGAAATGGCAATATCTACCAATTAAGTGCGCCAACGCTTTTAGGATTACACACGTGGCAAAAAGCACGCATAAACGCACCTACACGGGCAAATTACGCTTATATGAAACTACCCTAAATTACAACTGGAATGTGTTGGTATTTCTATACCTACACACATTCACTGTGTCAATGAAAGAATGAATTAAATATTAAAAACCCATTTTCAATACAAAAAAACGTGTAACCAGCCTACTAAACGCCAGACCCTACATTTCTATGATTATTCAATAGAGAACACATTTGACAAAAGGTAAATAATGCGACATCCGTAAATGTATTCCCCGGGCGACACCGTAGCTACTCGTACCTACGTGTCCTAGTGAAATATTTATGTCCCAGTCATACCTACGCGTGGCGACAAAGAGCTTAGAGAAAATAGAAAATATAACACGACGATTTCGTCTTCTGAAGGATTTGGCAGAGATGTCCTCGTATTTCACCAGTCTTGTTTAAGTTCATGAATTGGAAGCGAGTTTATTGTCATTAAAATTAAATGGACACAAAATAATGGGCTGCTGATGATGAAAAAACTCAAGAACACTCAAACTAAGGATGTTTCCTGACAAAAAAATAAAAAAAAAATAACGAAAGCTTGTGTGATGTCCCAGTTCAGTACATTTTTACCGGCGAGTGACGTCATAAGCCCATTCATGTTCTTTGACCCGTTTTATCTTCGTAATTTTTCATTAATTTTATAAAACAAAATAAACGTATACAATATTTTTCGATAATCTAACTGACGGACTAAACAGATTTGTTTTTATTAGGATACATTCCTTTTAGAACATTACAGGCACTTTTGAATGTCAGAAAAACAAAGAAAGCGAAGCTACACTCACAGTCACAAGGGATAATAACTTGTGAAAGTACTGTTGTTGCCTTTTCCAAAGTATAAATCTCTATGGAGGAGAATAGGCAAGAAATTCCGTGGACACTGTTTTAAAACAAAATATTGTTACAAAACTTTGGTTACATCATTAATGTTGAGATTACACATTTGCGAACGGGCAATACTTTAATTACCAGCAATAATAAATTGTGGAAGTCACTGCACCTCCAAATAAAACCTTGTATGCATGGTAACTACATCAGTCTATACTAAATTATAAAGCTGAAAATTTCGTTTGTTTGTTGTTTGGTTGGACGCTCTAATCTCAGAACACACTGGTTGGAATTAAAAAAAAATTGTGTTAGATAGTCCATTTCTAGAGGAAGGTTTATTATATGATGCAGGCAAAGTTTCGCTAGTCAGCTAGTAAATACATACCGACGTCAACAGTTGCGAAATTATAAGTGTGTCAACACCCATAAGGTCCCTTTATGAGATGGCCTTATTGCCATTACCTACCAAGCAATGAACCTATAATAATTTATCACAAACAGCTTCCAATAACCCAGTTACCATCCTCCGTTAAGAAACTGCCAAACGAACACCTCGTCCCGTCATCGCAAGCCGTGACGGGCGATCCAATATTTTCTTTACACCCTCCCTTCCCCCCTTACCTACATTACAATATCTTTGTCCGACTTTCACTACCGGTCGGCTGCATTCAAGTCGCGTCTATTTGATGTCCAACCTAACAGGTGGTTACACCTGTCGACGGTTTCCAGATAGTACACATAGGAACTTTAATAAAAACGTACAGGATTCTTGGGTCACTTTGGTTTCTTTTTAACAATTTTCTTCGACGTGAATGGTTTGGGTTATAAGTCTTGAGGAATTTTATGGCGTTGGACGTGTTGTTTGAGTGATTTTTGGATAGATAGGGTCTTGGTTGATGGATACAAGTAGGGTTAAGATTTCTGCTTAGATAGAATATTGTTTGTTACAATGTATGTAGTTCTATTATAATTGTTCTACTGGTTGTGGGTCAAATACGAAAAAATTAAAGGGGTGTGACGCCAAATAGGGGATAATGGCAAAAAGAAACGTGCTGCGTCAACCCTAAATGGAATGGGACAAGGGTAGGCAGATGGTGATAAAGTATGTAATTATATCAAATAGGTTTAATCCACCAATTCATTATTTTAATACAATTTTATTACTCCATAAAATATGATATCACTACGTTTATTTGAACCATGCTATTGTAATCGTAATAGTGAGTACCAACTAAGTTTTTATTTTAGATAATTACCATTATTATTAGGGTGTCATTAGTTTCTTTGGTAATAACGAACCTTACAATCTGCATTATAAGTGTTAAACTCAAAATAAAAATAACCTTCATGTAATCTTCAATGAAATTGAAAAAAAAAATCAAAGACGTGAGAGCAACAAAAATTTTTAAAAGTTCATAAAACCCACTTAGGTATGAAAATACATTCCATATAAGCATATTAAATGGCTATATTCGGTCGCCCCCAAAGACCAATTTTCAAAACTTAATTTCCTAGCCCCCATGGGCATCATAAGTGTTTTCCTCAGTTGAAATACGTTAAAAGTAAAATTTAAACCAAATCCATTAGGTGTTTGCACGTTCAAACAAACTTGTGGCTTGAAATGCTTTTGTGTCCACTCTCGTGGGATATAGGAAAGGACAGTTTTTTTTTGTTAGCACACTCAAGATAATTTTGTAGAAAAAGTCTAATAAATTCCGCAGAAATATTTGAATATGGTATTAATTACGTATGGAAGAATGGACCACCACGTGTATGATATTTACTGAAATAACATGTCTTATTTTCTATATGCGAATTAAGTTCGACAACGACGAAAATAACAGAATAGTATTATGATATATTAAACTTATAGTATTTTGTGTAACCTTGTAGCTTAGTAATCAATTAAAATTATTAAAAAAATACACCTTCCACTATTTGTCTTTGCACGACCCAAAAGTCGACTAATAGAAAATGCTTATGGCTTTAAGTCCGCCTCTGTTCTTTGTGCTTGAAGTGTTAACCAAATAAATAACACCAACTTAGTAAACAATACAGGTTAGACAAAACACTGAAACAAACTAAAAGGTTTATTAGTAACCTTTAAAAGGTTCTCTATTATTTTTAAAGTGGTCAAACTAACGAAACTGTTTAAAATGTTGTGGTCATTGGTTTTAACCTGCAATAAAGTTTCGAGACAAACACACAACTTACTTTGTAAAAGGTGTTAAATGTCGACCCTTTTACGGACAATTTACTGAGCCCTAGGCGTTTTGTCTACGTAGGTGTTATTCATCTGGATTTGATACACGTTTCATTGTCCAAAAAATAACTTTATTTTCAGTTTTAAATAGGTTTTGTTTTTATTTAAGTATGAAAATGTCATATGTACCATACAAGGAATATTTAGCTTTTATTTCTAGTTACATTTTCGTAAAAAAAAAAAAAAAACAATCAGAAATGCGTTATATTATAATTATAGTTTCTTCGATTGCGTTAAGTTTTCAATCAAACTTTTGTTTCATAAAGTCATCCCTATTTAATTTTTAAAGTAACCGATTTAGATCCAACTTATCTTCTTCTTCTTCTCTTCGTATCGATTCTACTTCATACGGTTTGGGCCCAGTAGGTAGCCAATAGCAATCCAACTTATGATTATACATTACAACTCGGGTCAATGACTTACGACTTCTAAAGCGACAAGACAAAATACATAATGTTCATCCAATTTCCTGTCACACTTACTATCGACGTTAAATCTACCGCAGTCCCCCTTAATTAACCTATATACCTCCCCTCCCCCTCTCGTTCCCCTACTTGAAGATAAGAAATTAATTGCCCCCTTCAAATTAACAGGAAAACTAGTTAGATCTAAACTAGCTGTTACGGTAGGGCGCAGTAGACGAGCGAGTTGACGAAAGTTGTCAAGAATCGCTGGATGTGTTCAGCGACTGCTGACAGCACGACTGGCGCAGTGTCTCAAGCAATTGACTGCTGCGCTGCGGGTCGTGGGTTCAATTCCCGCACAGAACAAATATCTGTATGGCCTACAGATAGTTGTAGCGGGTCTGGGTATTTGTGTATGTGAGTTGAAATGTTTGTGCACCCACGACACAGCAAATTGTTTTGTAGTATGATCGTATATGTGTGACATCAGCGATTGTTACCTTCTTTCATCTGCATATTGGCGGAAATACCAGTATTTCTTTCAATATGTACCTAATATATGACGGCCTGGGCAATCATAGCTTATCCACGATCGACTCGTGGGACTAGTATAATTTATGAGAGAAAGTGTGACAACCGGCAACAGTTGCCCCACAAACTGTTGCTCGTCTGCCACCTTCAAGCTTACATGAGTAAAAGTTCAGGCGCCCTAATTAGGAACGGTTTATTGACAGCGCTTGTACACTAGGATTTAATTAACCTTTCTAGGTTTACGTTAAATTAGTGGTTGTAGAACGTTTTTAAATTACTACGTACGTAACTGTTTTTTAACTGAAAAAAGTCCTTGAGCGGAAAGTGGTTTATTTAGTACAGTCTGTACCCAACATTACTTGACCTCTCGTATACAGGAAATAAGGGGCAAGTGGTGTGAGAAGAGGGTTCAGCTAATGCTGGATATTGGCTGTACGTGTTAGTTTGTGTTTATACTTGTTAATACTACTTTTTATAAACTAGTATTCTATCATTTGGTTGAGTACAATAAAAATAAGGATGTTTTAGTTTAGTTTGGAGACGACAATGCAAGGTTAAGTAAGTGATGTAATTCAAAATCCGATAATAATATCAATGGTGGACTCTCAAAAATGATAGACTAGTTATTTTATACACATTCCATTTAAAAGACTGAAGCGTGTCTTTAGTTTATTTATCAATATTCTGAAACTAGATTGCTCCGGTATTTACCAACTTATTTAACCTACTGTTATTTCAAAGTGGCTTTCCTTGCTTAGTGATTACACGAATGTCCCACACTAAAATAAAGAATTCTCTCATATTTTCTAAGTTATACGTAATTAATTGTTATTACTCAACTCAGCGTCTGACTAACGAAAAAAAAATCCAACTTATCCCAAATAAGAAAATGTCTCCTAGAATTCAGAGGTAAATAAAAAAAGTAGTGACTTACGGGAATCGTTGTCAAGACTATCGACCTCACTCAATTACTAGGAAAAACTTTTATTAACTTTTCTTATAAGATAATTTGACAGAAAACAGACAATAAGGACATTTTACTTCGTCATGAAGCGTTAAAGCGAGAAATAAATAACGCTTTTGTATTAATCTCACGGCGTAGCGCTACGCTGCTACGTCGTAGACCGTAGCGTGGGCTAGCTACGAGATTTCAGATTTTTTGCTACGCCTTGGTTTTACTAAAGTAGATTAACCTTACTAAACTCTATTATCCCTTCATAACTAAAGCAATGAATTTACAAATGGTGAGCATTTTCAGCTTAGAGATTACAGATAGAATTAAACAGTAAATATTTAATTTCATATTTTCAGTTTTATTTCAATTAGTTCACTAGCAACAGTTGTAGAAATAAATTCATAGCAATAATTGGAACTGGACTAAACTTGCTACTTTTAATTTCGGACTTATTTACTCCAAGTTTTCTTAAAGTAAACAAGTCCAACTAACAAAAGTGTGATGTATATTCGAAGAAAGCTAAGCTGACCTTTCCAGAACTTTGCTGTAACCGTTTCTTGTTCATATCTGTGGCTAATATTTATTTATTAGGTTTAATTTTTTGACTGCCTTGTTGCACTAGTGGTTGGAAGCCCGATTTCTTAATAATTTTAATTGGTAGTTAATACGTTAATGAGTTAATTAAATAATTTTTTTTTTTGGACGGTGGGAAATCATCAAATTATGTCTCATTCCGGTCTGGGCGGAGCGGAAAGAAGTGTCAGATTTCTAGAAAGAAAGAAAGAAAAGAAAGAAAGAAAGAAAGAAAGAAAGAAAGAAAGAAAAAATATTTGACACTACACACTACACGACACTACTGACTAAAAACCATCCATGTTCCTTCTTAGCCCTTTGTGCCGAGGCCGTGGTATCTGTTTCGAACCACCCGCAGAGCTGTATACCCTGTTTTCGTTGCAAATTACCAGCGTGTGTGTGACTCTAATGTTACTTTCATGAAGGTTTAAATAAATTACAATGACACTAGTGAAATACAACACAGTTCTGTTGTTTGTTGTGTTTCACTATTAGCATGTGTGAATTTGTGCAAGACTACACGTTAATTCTGGTACGGTCAGCATCAGAAGTATAATAACATTACTCAAAGTTTCGAAGCTGCTTTTTAATTAAAACTTGTTAGATATTACTCGTAACTACATGATATTGGAGTGTAAGGACTATTTTAACGAATAATCTTCTGAAACATTAAAAATAATAGCTAGAGTCCTGTACATAAAAGAATTTAAATTCCGAAATGTTCAGCTACTTCTGATACTGACCGTATACAAAGGCTGTATTGACTCAGCGGTTGCCTAAGTGATTGACTTCCACGGGACTAGTCATAGGTTCGATAGCATACGAATCAAATACTTGGACAGGCAGATGTTTGTTTGCAAACACACTATTACTATTGTATCTGAGGTTCGCAATCAGTAGTGAGTGATTGGCCAACCATAGTCAACCGCTGTAGTCAAAGTTTAAAACTAAACTAAATAAGTTTATAATATAACTTAGCCATCACTTACAGATAGCGCGCGAGTTGAATGCAGAGCTTAGGAATGCGGTAGGCTGTGACAGCACTACCGCATTACACTAGTGTGAATAGCACAGCACTACACTGCTCCCGCTCTTTACCTCAGACCCCGACTGCATTCAACTCGCGCGCTATCTGTAGTAAAGATTTCGACAGTTTATTGAAGATTTTGTATGTCAAACCTTTACTAAGTAACGGCTTTAAGTAATCATTAAATATCTCTTATTTTGAGAGAGAGAGAAAGGGAGAGGAAGGCCAAAGAAAAGATGGATGGATTGTGTGAGGAATTATATCATCTATCTATCTATCTATATAAATAAAAAGAGAAGTCCTGACTGACTGACTGACTCATGACTGACTCATCAACGCCAGCCCAAACCCTTGGACCTAGAAAGCTGAAATTTTGCACAGAGGTTGCCTTTATAATGTAGACAAGGAATAAGGAAGGATTTTCCGAAATTCAACCCCGAAGGGAGTCAAATAGGGGATGAAAGTTTGTATGGAAAATCGGCAGTTTCACGCGGGCGAAGCCGCTGGTAAACGCTAGTCATGAATAAGAAAGGATGCCACCGTGACGTCTAACAGGGAAGAATGGAAGAAGAATACGTGTTACGCCGACCCCAAATAGAATGGGATAAGGGCAGGAAGATGTTGATGACTGTCTGGTTAGTCCAATGTCTTAGTGGCTGTAAGTGTTAGCATGAGGGCTTGGGTTCGTATCCAATAGCATTTGTGTCTGGAATAATACGCAATAGGCTCGCCCCTTATTACACAAGGCTCCAATGTTAAGCGCATGGGTAACTACAGTACTTTCAAGTTATTATGCCTTGTGACGGTGACTGTAGTTTTGATTTCCTTTTGATCTTTAAAAAAAAGTACTTGTTATGTTCTATTTGAAAGTAATACTTAGAAATGTAGGAATTCTATAGGTACACCTGTGTTTAATCCTTTAAGAATTACGGACGGATACGGACACGGATTTTTTTATTTGCTCATAATATTGAAATATTATGAGCAAATAAAAAAATCATCGTCATCTTCCTGCCCTTATCCCATTCTATTTGGGGTCGGCGCAACATGTATTCTTCTTCCATTCTTCCCTGTTAGACGTCAAGGTGGCAACTCCTTTCTCATTCATATCATTTCTCACACAATCCATCCATCTTTTCTTTGGCCTTCCTCTCCCTCTTCATCCATCAAATTAAAACTATCATTATTATTTTTATTTACCTTAAATTTATATCAAAAGCTAGCATAGCAACAAACTAGCGCCCCGCGGCGTTGCGGCCTGATTATTTATTACACCGAGCATCATTCGGCACCGGGCCCATTTGTTTTAATGACCTATTTCACCCAAATAACTATAACGCACGCATATTCAGTGTACCCTACACGTGAAATGAGGAATTTTTAATATTTTACTGAGGCACAAGTACAAATTAATGCGTGTTTGACGTTTTTTGGGGCATTCTTTGTTTTGGGAACGAAACTGGGGTTTTGTTAAAAATGGTAGTAAAAATATTTGAGCGTAAGTGGGAAAATCGATATGTATACCTTAAGCTTGCACTTTTGTCCTAAAAACACTCAAGTCACGTCAGTGATTTAGTGCTCAAGTGAAGTGTTATTAACATAGTTTTAAAATTATATTTACTTATTATTTATGTTATTCTGTAATTTCTATGAGCCATAGTTACCCGAAAATACATGAATGTTGGTGTTGTTATAAAAACTATCTCCCCACCACCCACTGATAAAGGACTCTATTTACAGGTCAGATATTGTAGCATTTTAAATAATTTGTTTATTTAATGCTGTTTTCATATCAGTTATAGGCGCATTATCTTAATTCTATTATATAAAGCTAAATTACCACTCACTCACTGACTGACTGACTGACTGACTGATTGACATAATTGTTCTCCCAGATGGTGGATGGGGAGGTGGGTATATTTTGACAGATTCGTAAACAAGTAACTCTGGTGAGTATGGGAAAAGTCCGAAACCCCCCCTTTCCCCCCCCCTTCTCCCCCCTCCCTATCGTATCTCGGAAACTAAAAGACCCGTATTTTTTTTTTTTTACATATTCGTATAGAGGAGGCTCGGTAAAGTAAAAATCATTTTTCAAAGTGGCCCCCCTTGCCCCCCTTCTCCCCCCCTTTAGGCGAATCTCGAAAGTTAAGAGACATGGAACGATTTTTTTTTCAGATTCATTTAGAGGGGCCTTTGCGTTAATCGAAATCATTTTTCGAGACTCCCCCCCTCACCCCCCCCCTTCACCCCCCCCCCCCTTTTCACTTTTTTTTTTTTTTTTCTTACATAAAACTATTGAGGGGCGTTGAAATTTGTATACCCTCCCCTCCCCGCAGCTGCATTGAAATTTTTTTTTTTTTCAGATTCATTGAGAGGTGCAATGCGTTAGTCGAAATCATTTTTCAAAGCGCCCCCTCTCCCCCTCTTCACGCCCCGCGAGCTGCGCGCAGCTCGCGCACCCACGCAAATACTAGTTTGTTATATAAAAATAATTGGCGATACTGGTTCACGGATACTTTAAAAAAAAACGATAAAAAATTGGTGTCCGAATAAACGAGGAAGCATCGCTCAAATTGGACCAGTTCGAATTTCGAAATATTTTTATTAAAAATATCCATATTTCATACTTATATCAAGTTGAAAACTTCGATATGTAGTAAAAATGTATGATAGTAAAAAATATAAAGGATCATGAAAATATGCCACAGTAATTTACTGCTTGCTATTAAATTAAGGCAAATACCGTATTTTAAAATAAAAATACATAATCTCCAATAAATATTTCTCAATATTTGTGCATAAATACTGACGATAGGTTCGCCCCCTACACGCCTAGGTACGCCTTTTACATGGGACTTAAATACCTCCTCTTTATTGAAGTCGGTTAAAAATAACTGTTATAAATATAATAAGTGTACTGTACTAATCAGTGTACCTATTGGTACACTCACATTATAGCAGTTACAAATCGAGGTCGAGGTACAACTCTGGCTTACCCTTTGAGGGTTACAGACGTTATGTTTGTGCTTACTAATATTTTTCACGCTGGCAAAAGCTAGAATAACTAAAAAGTAAAATATTATAAAACCAGACACTAGTGTCACATTACAGTTTGAATAATTAATTAGCAGCGGCAGCCATTTGTAATTATAGACCCTAATTAAACAGAAGTGACGCCCTAATTACAAGGTAATTACTTGATAATAGCTGAAATAATAATATACTGTGTATTGTACAGATTGACAAGTGACGATTTTGTTACATAATTTTGTGGCGACGATTTTTGTTACATATCAAGGTATTGATTATAAAATAAATCACGGTGATATGTCAGTAATACTTATCCCCCTAAATCGAAAAAAATGATATTTTAAATACTTAGGTAGGTTGTCAAATTAGTTGTTAGACAAATAATTTGAAATTTTGAATTGCTAACAGGAATCAATTTACAGAACAACAGTTAATATTATATTAATTTTGCCTTGCAAAGGAAATGTCAAAACTTTTATGTTTTTACATGATTAAGTAAATTGTGATCTTATACTCATACGATCTGTGCTCACGGGATATCTTAAACAGTGTACGGTTAATATAATTATTTTCATGCTTTTTCGTCTGACTAACTGAGCATTTCGAATCCGTTCTAGACTCTCAGGAAACTACTAGAACGGATCAATCCGTAGACAGGAAAATACCACAACAGATACAATTCTCCCGAAAAACGTAACACCATGAAATAGCAATAAAAAACCTCAGAAAAAAATAGTGAAAGTTTCATACACCGGTAATTTCCCAACATTACAAACCGAAATACTGTAATAGCAGCAACAGTAAATAAGCTAAAACTTTTCCCAGGCAATTCGCTTCACAAAACACTCGACTACCACTCATAACATCTAAAGTTTAAATACATACTTCCCTTTGATTACTGCTCTCCTGGTACATTTATTTTAAACTGGTCAAATATGAAGTAATTATTTGTTGCCAGAAATATTTAAATTCAGAGGTACATCCTAAACTACTGAATGAGCAAATATTTGTATATTTCTAATCACGTTCTCGAAAACAGCTCTAACGATTTCGTTGACAATTGCAATATACTTATTATTTAACACTTCAAACACAGAGTACAGAGACGGACTTAATCAATAAGCATTTCCTACCAGTCAGCTTTGAGATGATTTTGGTGCAATTGCAAAACGACAGCTTGTTTAACAAAATACTTAACAACATTACGGGGTGAAATTTCGATCTAGATAGATCTCAAACGGGAGAAAATCATTTTCTCTAGTTTCACGTCATTTGTTGATTTTCAACCCTTCAAAAAAAAGAAAGGCAAAAAAGTTGACTATTGTTGCCATTATGATTTTACTCATCATCGGCCAAGCCTTTTCCCAACCATGTTTGGGTCGACTTCCAGTCTAACCGGATACAACTGAATTCCAGTATTATACATGGAAATACTGGAATTCAGTAGGAGAGAGAGAGAGAAAATAGAGGAGCTCGTGGCTTAATAAAAACTGCCACTCAAGTCGATCTTTAGGTAAAGCTGTGCTTGCCTAGGTCGGTCTGTGGATGGGTGACCGCCCGACATACCGAGTTTCCTCCGTGCCTCGGAAAGCACGTTAAGCTGTTGGTCCCGGTTGCCATTTATATAGATCTTTGGCAGTCGTTACAGGTAGTCAGTGACCTGAAATACTGACATCCAGTCTTACCAAAGGGTATTGTATTACCTAGTATTAACTGGGTTGTGGAGGTCAGATAGGCAGTCGCTCCATGTAAAATACTGGTATTCAGCTGCATCCGGTTATACTGGAAGCCAACCCCAACATAGTTAGGAAAAGGCTAGGCATATGATGACATGGAAGAACTGCCTATCTGACCTCTACAGCTCAGTTAGTAGGTACATATACTACTTGGTAAAACTGATTGCCAGACTTTTGAGCCTCTGACTGCCAGTAACGACTGTCAAAGGTCTACAAATGACGGTTTTTGCACGCTTTCTGAGGATCAGAGGAAACACAGCAGATAATGGATTATCAACCTACGGACCAACCTATGCAAGAGCGGCTTACAGATACCGGCACGGTTCTTGAGCGCTCGGCGGAAGAGTGGGGATCGCTGTGCGCATCGTACACTTTATGACAAATAAAACACACACCCGTTTATTAATTATTGGTCGTGAGGTAAGTGCAGCAGGAGTAAAGCACAAATCCCGAGTGACGGCTATGACGCGATGCGCTTCGGGCCAATCACTGCACTTTCCCCGCCCCGCGTCTCACTTCATACCACCAAAGGGACCCAATAACTCACTTTTGCGTCAGCGCTCAAGAATCGTGCCGATCATTGTAACCATAAAGATCGATCCTAGTTGATGACGTATTTATTTAGTCACGGGTCATTATTATTTTAATATAGAATTCAACTGTAATATAAAACAGCTGCTGCAATTATTGGCGATAGGCCATTCGTTATGAATGCATAATTTTCATATTTATGACGAGTTACACAATGGACTATGTTGGCCGTAATTCCTGTTAGTTTAGGTATTTATTTTTCGTTTGACTGAATAATATACCTTGATTTCTCGACTGGACTTTTTTACATAGTGACAATAGACTCACCCCTATTACATATGACTTAAACATAACGGGCGAAATGTGGGTGTACTAATGGGCTCTCTGCTTAATTTTTAGGGCATAACTTACTTAAGTAAAAACAAACGCTTAAAAACATTAAACATCCATCACTTTTCTCGACAAATAATATTCTACTATAAACTTTGTCCATAACTACATTGACAAACAGCCAGGTTGAACACACTTTTTCCCTAATAATCGCTTACTTAATATTATAAATGTAAGTTTGTGTTACGCTTTCACGCAAAAACTACTTAAACGATCATCATGAAACTTTGTACACTTATCTTTGAAGGTATTAGAAATATCATAGGATAATTTTATGAAAAAAAAAAGATAATAAAAAAATTAAGTTCAAAAATCTAAAACCCGACTATGTACTAACAAGAAAGAAAATAATTCTTGTCTGATATTCTTCGTACCTAGTCGCATGCCACTGTTACCTGATGCTCCTTCATGGCGTTCTCATTGATACAGAAGTCAGCTGATAATTGCCATTAGCGAGGTGGCATGCGACTACGAAGAATATCAGACCATAATTATTTTATTGTTTTCTACTTTTAAGACCGCGATTTTGTTAGTAGTCGGGTTTTAGATTTTTGAACTTAATTTTTTTATTTGAATTTTATTTTTGTGTGTACTTAAACTATAATATAATACATATTTGTAATGTGCTCGCCAAGACCTTTCATTTGATACCAAACTTGCTATGATTATCTCAATTTAATATTTTTTGAGGTAAGTTTTTGACATTTAAATTCCGTCATAAAAAGAATTTATAAAATGTATATAACCTATGACACCCGGGCTATTCTAACGAATCTATTGACACCTAATTTATTAAAATCCGTTTAGGCGCTACGGTGGAACATACATACATACATAGACTGCCAAAATCATTTCCCTTCCTTTTGGGTTCGCCGTAGTCGGGTAAAAAGAATTCCACGCGAACGAAGTCGTGGGCAACATCTAGTAAACAATAAAACATAATTTACTCTGTTATTTGCAATCGTCTAATAATCAATTACGACCTAAACAAAGACTAGTTTGATAATCAAAGTCATATAACAGAAAGCGCGGGAATATTAACAGATGGTATATAGATTACCCTATGATTTCCTTAACATTGTTGCATCAAAGTGAAATAATATTGCAAACTGCAAATCAAAAACAAATGATTCTGAATTAATCGTGCAAATTCACGTTTTATGACTATGTTTTTTTTATTCATAAACGGCCACTCTTCAATTATGTTGAGTTAAATATTTGTTTAAAGTCGCGTAACGTTTTCCAGCAGAGCAGAGAGCAGTGGTGGCCCTATGGTGGCCACCCTGACTTACGAACAGTGAGTCGTGGGTGCGAACCCAGTCAGGCACATTACTTTGTGTAATTTATCTCATCACCACTGCTCTCAAAACGGTGAAGGGAACCATCGTGAGGAAACCGGCATGTCTTAGAACCAAAAAATTCTAAGACATGTGACATCTACCAATCCGCACTGGGCCCGCGTGGTGGATTATAGCCCATCCCTCTCCTAGAGAGGAGGCCTGAGTCCCTGCAGTGGGAACATTATAGGCTGATGATGATGGTGATGATGAACGTTTTCCATATTTAATAGGAAAGGCTCTTTAGTAAATTGATCTTACATAAGTTACTAAAAAAACCGCCGAACTTCCGAAAACTTCTGTTGACATACCTAACACTTTTTTAGACTTTATTTTATCATGAGCCAACTTATGCCCACGGGTTGACCCTTGTGGAGTTCAGTTATGCCCGGATTCCACCAAAGCGGAGACGAGCGAAGCAGAGAGAAATATGTGAAAATCGACCAATCACTTCAGTTTAAATGTACGTCTGGTCTTACGCCCTTTCTGTGATTAGTCGAATTTGACACCACATCTCCTCTCCGCTCTGCTCGTCTCCGCTATGGTGGAGTCCGGGCCTTATTATTCCACGAGAAGGTAAAATAAAAATTAAATAAAAAATAAAATAAAAAAAGCCTTTTTTTTACGAGATCGTACTTTACCGGAATCAAAGTATCCTATGTGTTACCCAAGGTTAGAAACTACCTGTGTTCCGAATTTCGTCTAAATCTGATTAGTTATTTTTGCATGAAAGAATAACAAACATTCACAATGAACACAACGATATAATTTGTAATAACATAGTAATCCGCACCACAATGTAACATTACAATTTGATATTCTAATACCAAACGTTACATTGAGTGTCACCTCACTTCAAGCATAAATTTATTAGTAGTTAGGAAACTGTTAATGGGAAAAGGCCCACCAGCCTATTGTATAGGTTTTCATAACATACTGTATACATAACAAACTGACAGGGAGCATTGTGCTTTTTATTATGAATTATATTCTACCGAGGTTTATCTCTGGAAAATTATCTTTTTTATAATTTTTTCAGGTACCATTCCTTAATTTCAATAGAAAATTAAAGTATGCGTATGCATCACTTCATTTATGTTTATAATGCGACACAAATTAAATAAAATAATGATGAATGTTGAAATATTTTAAAATATGAAAGCAGCTATTATTTACTGCCTATTTACAGAGTTCATTGTACTTATCGTCGCGTTTGCCGTTCACTACATGCGTTTTGCTACGGTAACGTTGAGTATGAGGAAAAAAAAACTAATCTATTGGATACCGATAACGTTCCTGAAATAATTTTTTGTACCGGTCATCTAAGTATCATAACATCTGTATTCACCCCATCGGACTACGAAGGGCTATCCCTTACACCCTGTTTATGTGACTCCAGCAATTTCCTCACCCCATGTTAAGTGAGATTCAAAACATAGCTGCCGAAATGTGAGCGAAGCCTACCTCTATCTACCCCTTAGGGACTGTAGGCGTGAAGTTAAGAAATCGCTGATTGCTATGAGTCTTCCCATTGTACCTCCCCTTTATTACAGTTGGTGTCCCCTTTATACCTTACGTGTTATAAAGAGTACCCTATCTACCTACATCTATACCTAATATGTATGTGCTTCGTATTCCTGCTTTATGTACGTATTTTTGTTTTATATCTTCGTGTATTTTTATCCACCTGCATAAATAATTGTAAAACATTTTTATTCTACATAACAGTAACATATACTATTTATACTAAAAACGGGATATTTAGTAACATATAGGTAGTAAAAATGTCAGCCTGTGTCCTACGAGCATAGTTTTCTGTAACACCAGTTTAAAAACAGTTACGTTCTTGCAAACTATCTCCCGTGTCAACTGTTGTAAAACTATGTCCACTCTGGAGACACTTTTTCAATAGTAGAGTAAGTAAATTCAGAAATATGTACAAAATACATTATACAGAAGCTATAGCGCGTCAAAGATCATGAAGTGGGGCTTGAAACGTCAATTGAAGGTACAAAATGTACTATCATATGACGTCACACGAGTTTTCGAAGCACGATATCGTCTTCATTTTTTGTTTACGTGAAAAAAGAATAAATACGTTGTCAATATTTTTTGGAAATCTATCTGACGGACTAATTAGTTTTTTTTTGTCCGATCCCCTATTGAGTACTACTTCAATATTAAGAAATATCTCCAATAGAGTCTCAGACCAGCGTTCCAACTTTTTACAGGTACATCATCATAATTCAAGATAATTTTCTTCCTCTTATCCCATTTCTTTTGGGGTAGGTGCAGCATTTATTCCTTTTGCATATATTACTCGTCACACACTACATTCGTAGCCAAAACGAAAACTTTCCTCACGACATTTTCCGCATTCTACCGCATCACAAACCCATCACAGGTAAGTACATCATGCACTACTTATTTGTCGTTGAGTACCTACTTAAAATCAGATAAGTACTACTTACCGCACAAAACTATGGCTTATATATATATTATATAGGTAACAGGCTTAGCTTTTGTCTGACCCCAACAGTTTCCTTCATCGCCAGTTTAAAAACAGTTAATTTTTCAAAGAACGATCTAACTCCTCTGTGAACTCTTGTAAAAGTATGTCAACCTAATTTTTTCTTTATAATATTTTACTCCTTAGACATCCTTGGAAATAAAAATGGTAGAACATTTTTAACGTCTAGTCTCTCATTTGAAATATTCAAGGCTGCTTATTATTTAGATGAATCCACTATAAAATGCATAGAGGGACTAAACGGATTAGAACCCAGTCCTACACACAACCGAAGGAAAATTTTCATAAAATTCATTTATGAACTTATTGTATTACGCAAATGTTTTTGATTGAAACCTTTTTCTATTATCAAATATTTCTTTGTCTCAGTTCAAGTACTAGGCAATGTTATAAATGTTTTATTGCTACTTTATTTAAATTAATGTTTAAGTGTTTATTTACACACAATGATACTATTGTATTCCATTGTAGGACAACGCGTTTGCTATTAATCAAATGGTTTACAATGATCATAAGATTATGAATACAAAGGCAGTCACAATCAAACAATAGTCAACAAAAACATATTGGTGATGTCAACAACGTTATTAAAACACAACCATTATTATTTCAAATCTCAATTATTACCCGCAATGAGTGAAAAGATCGTTTAAAGAGTAATAACACATTATCCGACACAAATTTAAACAAAACATAAATTAAAACACTTAAATTCTAGCTGCAAGTAAACTTAAATCTACACATACTTGTCCAAATTGCCCGACTTCACCTCCCACAAATGCAATAACAAAGCTTTTAAACACAAACTTATTTCCATTACTTTTTCCAAACAAAACAAAATAAAGAAAAAAACACTTGTCTCAAAATCACTGAAGGTGAAATCGGGGGACACGAAAAAAAATTAAATAGGAAAATAAAATACCATACCGATTATTTCGTAACTAGTGGCACACAACGTAACACACGAGTATCGAGTATCGGTAGACGCGACCGTAGGCCGCCGCGGTCTGATACGAACTGAGCTTTTGTGTGCACGGAAGAAAGTTGACGACGCACCGATAAGGATGGCTTATTAATGGATGTGGTATGAGTGCGGTGAAACAGCTTTGTCATGGAGGGCCGATTTATCGTCCATGTAAATAATAAAGGTAACATACATAAGAACATAGTGTTTAAGTTCTTGAAGATGCAATTTTAAGTTTAACCTCGGTTCCGGAAGGGCTTCAAGGAAAAAAAAATACATACACACGAACATAGTAACCTCCTTTTTTTAAATCGGTTAAAAATGGTCGTGTTTTACAATTTGGGTGGATTAAAAACCCATTTTTTTCGGACAGAATTTATAATGGAAATTGTTGTTTTCCTGGTTACATTTGCACTATCTCCTGCCGTTAAAAAATCTAATTTTTTGCTTGTCGGGTACCTTACTACTGAGTAAAATGCAAGTAATGTTGTTCATTGAACAACATACAAAAAAAAAAACAATCGGAATATACCAAGACGTATATAAAATAGTAGTTTATGCGACTGTGCATAATGAAGGGCATTACAACACAAGTGTGGGTTTAAGAAACGAGCCGAAGGCGAGTAATAGCATCACACGAGTGTTGTAATGCCTAATTATGTATAGTTGCATACACTAATTTATCTAACCGAATATCATAAGGGCTCTATGATGGGTTCAGGAACCATAGGGAAATGACCAGCATTGTTATGTTACCAGTGTAATGCAATAAAAAATAAACAGGTTATTAGTTGCATTCGTCGCTGCATTTACGATATCTGGCGGAATGTTCATGTTAATTTCTGAGTCACTATCACTAATTTTCGACAGAAATAAAGAATTAACAGAAAATTTGTCTACTCAATGAAAGGGAATAAAAAGCTAACGAACAAATGACAGCTCGAAATGGCAACGTTTCGGATATCTGTCATTTTTTTTTTAAATCATAGGCAAACGAACAAAGTCACTATTCTTGTGTCACTCGAGATCAAAATGTCGTGCGATTTATAATTAAAATCATACTGAATTGGAGTTTCGTATCGATATGTATCTGTTTTAATGTAGATACGTGCGCGCGGAACTAGTTGGTTGTTTTTGTTTTTTATTTGTATTCTTTTCAATAAATTGAACAAATTATTGTTCACGATATCTCGAGATTGGTCATCACTGTCTAATTATAGTCTCCTGTGCATTGCGAGCTGTAGGCAACCCGCCCCCTCACCCCTGTCGCCACATAAGGCGCGGCCAACTAGTTCCGCGTGCACTATAGAATAGCACACTCACTTGAATTTGACACCTGTTCCAAATTTAAAACTCATAACGTACTGTTTTCAGTAGGTTATGAGCTCATTCCAGTTCTGTTAATTTCTGCTGGTTGGTAATGCTGGTCATTGCCTATGGTTTTTGAACGCATTAGAGAGGGTTTATGATATTTGGGTAGATAAACTAGTTTTATGATAGAGACAATATTATGCTGAGCTGAGACCCTTTTGGCATTAATAATTTGTTTTGTATATTTTTTTACATATCTCTTGCTCTGTAAGTAAAACTTACACCCCTGAATGCCGGGGTGTATGACTATCATTACAGCATAGGTTTTGGAATTTGAAAAAAGAACTGTCATACTCATACTGCACGAAGAATATTTTTAAAAAGTTAATTTTTTTTTCTCGGTATCGATTAATTACTCGAATCGGAATCTAGACAATTTATTTTATAAAGATTTTATTTTAAATATGGAACTATTTGTTTCCACATCGTATGTTAGATGGAATCGATTTAAAAATCAAACTGGCCAGCAAGATTTGACGCGCTTGCGTGCGTGAAAAAAAAAAGGCAGTCTACTAGTACAAACTATAAATATACCTAAAAAGAACGTGACCATATCTCTTACAAATTGTAATAATTTTACTATTAATTTTAATTAAATACACATTTTTTTCTTCTTAATAAATGTTCATTGAAACCTGCTGTCTTGTTGTTTACTTACCTCACAATCGATATGTAAAGCAGAGTATTTATCTCGGGCGTAAGCATCAATTGCATACTCGGGTTAATTAGCGCCTTCGCTTCGCTCAGGCGCCAAAAACCTCGCATGCAATTGATGTCATACAGCCCTTGGTTAATAATCTACTATTAGATACCTAGTTTTGTTATAAATGCCAAATAGACACAATTTCCTTTCGGTAGTGAAGCCCAAAAGCAGAGTTATCGAAACACAACACAGACTCTTCTAGCAAAACATAACCTAATAAGATCCGTGTACATTATGATATAAGTGCGGTAAGTTGAAAATTACAGCCGAGGCGATATTGCTAGCCCGAGCCGTAGGCGAGGGCTACAAGAGAGCAGAGGCTGTAATTATCAAAGCGCACGTATGTCATACGACGTTTTATAACACATTTGCGAGGAAATAAATAAAACTCGGACTTTCTTAAACGAATAAATCTTTTATTTGTTCACAAATTAGCGATGCGCGGGCATCAGTGCTTTTTTTTTAAGGCAACGGTACAAAAACAGCCAGTATTACTAATAAAGTAAATTAATATTTTTTTGTTTCTGTTACAGATGTAATTTACTGTCAAAATGAATTAAATAAATGTTTATTTTTTATATTTTATCTCCCAAAGTTAATTTTATTCATAAAATATTGACCACTTTTCTGACATAAAAACTTTTTGATTTGCTTTCTTTGCTTTTTTTTTCTTAAGATTTAAAAAAGTACCGTTGGTTTTAGACGGAGCATGATAAACCGTACGTGTTACCTTATTAGAAAGAAACTCGTGCGTTTTACTTTACGATTACGCACAACTACGTAATGACATACATTACGATATTGAAATTGGAGAAATAAGAGGCCCTTTACGAGCAAATGTGTTATAAAAATATGAACGGTATGAATGTATCGTATTGCAGTAACCGTGCGGCTAGTTCGCGTATTACCTGCGTTCTCATTACGGGCGATATCGACTTCATTCATTACAGCCACGCCGTGAAACTTCTTTACTAAACCTTTTCATATTTCTATCGAGGATTATCTTACTTCTATTTCTTTGGGTATCGAAGTTGTATTGGAGTGTAAGACTTTATTTACCTAGTTGTAATATCGTTTTGGATTATTATTATTCGTTCGGACCGCCTTATTGGTCGAGAACATTCGTAAAATTGACCATTCATAATGACTGTGTTTGTGACCATTTTACGAATGTTAACGCAATTCATATTAAGATCTGCTAAAGTGGCCATTTGAGACCCCCTGGGTTCGATCCCCAGGT
This sequence comes from Diarsia mendica, assembly GCA_949316265.1. Taxonomy (NCBI): domain Eukaryota; kingdom Metazoa; phylum Arthropoda; class Insecta; order Lepidoptera; family Noctuidae; genus Diarsia; species Diarsia mendica. Next base: position 19,130,510 of record OX438901.1, read on the forward strand.
TAAGCAAAGTTTTATTGGGTTTTCCCATGAGGATTTATGCTGTTGCAGCCACGGAGGACTGGATTTGTGCCCTATTGATGGTAATAGGCTCGCTTCATATTACATGGAACTTAAACATAACGCGAAATGTGAGTGTACACACCTCTGCGTGGTTTATAAGTGTGATATTTTGTTATTTATGATAGTTCAGTTAAAAATAAAATGTTGTTGAATGCCGTAATTTCTTTGTTATTGATCAGCCAAACTGTTGATACACAGACTGACTACACTAATACTCGTACCTTTTCGGCCAAAGTTGGATATGCTAGCCACTTAAGAGCACACGAGAGAGCAGCAGAACAAAGCTCTTGACAATCTTTGGAAAGTCAGCGAATGCAGTCGCTGTGGCCGAAATCGGCTAGATAGCATCATCATCATCATCACACAAATACTAACTAAAATTACTACATCTGTCTTTACTTTCATAAATCGGTGGACTTAGGTGTTTATTTATTTATTTCAACTTCATGTACGTACAAGAGTGGTACATAGTCAAAGTTAATGCCACAAGGCATTCTCTACCAGTCAACCTTTGGGTCAAATAGGACACGCTGTGATAGAATACAAAAAATAAAACTATGGACGATACTATTTTATTAACAATAATTGATTATATACTAGTATATAAATTGGTACATACTCACACACATCATGAAGTTTTGCATTCGTGTGTAGACTTTTTTATGAATAACAGTTTATTACTGCATCCTAGTAGAGAATGATAGCCTAGTGGTGTGGGCGTCGGACTTCAAAGGCATAGGTTGGAAGTTCAAACCCAAGTTAAGTACCTCTAATGTTTTGAACTCATGCGTGTATTATTTAAGCATCTCTTGCTTGTAAAAGAACGTATGGTGAGGAAACCATGCCTGTTCTCGACGGCATGTAAAGCCAAATCAGAGGCCCATGGGAAGCTTAAAAACTCTGATACTCAGATAACCAGTCTTACCAAAGGGCGTCGTATTACCTAGTATTAACTGGGTTGTAGTCTGGTCATATAGGTAGTCGCTCCCTGTAAAAACTGTCATTGAGCTGCATCTGGTTGGACTGGAAGTCGCCACCAACATAGTTAGGAAAAGGATCGACAGATGATTTATTATTAATACCTAAAAGCACCGGTACCTATCTTAAGTTTCTGAATTTTCTACTTGCACCTTATTATTTTTCCATCTACGTCATTTCAATTCAAAATGTTGCTAATTTTGAATTGAAATGACAGTTTGAAAAAATGCACTCGCTTTGCGTTATCGGATTATTTGTAAAAAAGTCAAAAAGTTATAGCGAATAAATAAAAAAGAAAAAAGTAATTCATAAAAATCTGACCTTTTGAAAACAGAATAAAGTTTTTCATCGAAACATATCAAAGATGCCACCAAAAATAAGTAAGTTAAAACTTTAAAAGTATTTTCACAGACCATCTCATGCATTAAATTCTCCAAGCAAAAACTCTGAACGAAATATATGCATTGAACGAATAGTTCATTCAATCGTTTCATGCGGTAACCGTGGTCCGTTCAAGTGTTACCTGAAGCATTCATTATGCTCGATATTCCTCATTCAGTCCTACTTATACTGTGGAACCCAATTAATGAGTTGCCTTTAACTTCATATGGAAGAAAAATATTCAATGTTTAGTTTGCATCTCATATCCGCGGACTAAATGAGTTTGGTCAAATGCCTTTGGGTATTCATAACATTTTTGTACTAAGTAATTTAATTTCATCAATGTTTTTCTACCTTCTGTTTCTTGTTGTTTTATTTCTTAATCAAATGGAGCAATTAAGTACTTATTTTCTTTTTTTTTGTCCTATATTAAAGCCGTAGAGATATTTTTCAGCGCCCCATAGAGTACATGTTTACTTTAAATTTCAAAACAAAATTCGTGTGTGCCGCTTTCGCTTTTTATGGATACAGAGTAGAGGGCAAGCCTATTGCCACCAACCGAGCACGAATCCATACTCCGTGGTTGCTACAGATAATTTTCTGATGGAAATAATGAATGACACTGCCCGACACGGGAATAAAACCTCGGACCTCGTGCACAGCAGACCACTAGACCAACGAAGCAGTAATAGTTAATTGGACATTATTTTAATTCCGGTAGTTTGAGTATCTAACGCTTTCCAAGAATCTGTAAATGTATCATCTAATCACAAATTCAATCACTTTACCACAGAAATATAAATACCTCTGTAATAAATTGATACAGTAATCCCACACAATCATCTCGGCGAAAACAAGAGAACTTCTTGAAGAAGTCCTTAAATCCCAAAAGTCCCTCACATAGTGCTGGCAAGAACTAGTTTATCTTTTATAACAGTTAACCACTCGTTGTGTTGCTACAAGCAAAAGTTTATGACTTATGAAACTTTGTTCAGATCAGGGATGTAACCAAAACCATCAAATATCCGAAATAAAAAGACATCCGTAACCGAAACCGATTTAAAATTTTCGGGTAGTTTCGGATAAAGGCGGCCTTAAATTATCATACAATATTTTTACAAAATATTTAAAGGATTATCTTTGATTTTAGTTTTAGGGATAAATAATTTCGTGAGTTTGTAACACTATATTAGTTTTACCCGGCCGAACTGCCACTTGTAAGATGCCAGATTGTGATGTAAGATTCTAATATCCGAAACCGCTGGATGGACCGGTAAATGTTGCGACACCTGGGGCATAAGTCCATAATTGAGTCTTTTGGCTGAAATGATGATGATGATCCGTATCCGTACCCAGATCCGAAATTTTATAACTTTATCATCCCTAGTTCAGATTACCGTTGTATGAAATGACAATTATATTATTTATCTTTGGTTTCAGCAGAAAAATTCTAAATAAAATACTGAAATAGCCGATATCAACTGGGGTAATAAAATCGTTGAAAAGGTGTTATTTTTGTCGAATAGATAATTTAGTCATCTTTTCTCACTATAAAAAGCCTCTTTTCTTTCGTGGTAATGAAATTTAATTATACTGTAACTCAATCAAATAATTATTATAACGAAATTATAGTCAGCCAAGATAACTGAGTCGAGAATTTTCTCGTTATTTTTTTTTGTGAGAGGTCTATTTGAATGGCTTTACCTACAGATGTGTAGAAGTTTTTAGTTTTTTGAAGTAACTGGCATGACGATATAAGTACTAGTTCGTATTTAAATCTCCTTCTGGGCAACACTTAAACTTAATTCGATACTGTAGTTCACGGCACGTATTTACTACTCTATACAATTTCCGACGAGCTCGACCCAATTTTTATAACCGAGTAAAATAGGACAACACAGCACACCAAACCTACTTTTCCAGTAACTGACAGAAAAAACACCACATAGAATCACTCTGATAATATTGTATGTACAGTTTTATCGAATACAAAAAAGCGCCACTTTTTGTGGCATCCCAAAAGTAGTAATTTGTGGACCAACCCAATTTCAAGACAATTAAACCGAATAATATTTACACCCAAATAAATAAAGAACACATTAAATACAGCCATTAACTCACAAAACACATACGGACCGCCTGCTCCATTGAAATCGTTTAACAATTTCCTAATTGATATACAACTCTCATGTAATATGAACCGCGTACAACAAAGCCACAATCAACGAAACGAACATTATAGGAATTTGTTTTAAAATAAAGCTGAATTCCCTTTTGTTCACCGACTAGTTCGTTTCCATATTTCATTGGGCCGTGAAACTTCATATTGAATTTATGCTGCAAACTAAAAGCAATTACGTGCGAACTCATTTCGATGTAATGATTTTAATTAAAATAGACTAAATTATTGGAAATCATTGGGATGCATTGGGTTAACGCAAAGATAAATAACCGCAGCGGTGAACGCTGATTAGTTAATGGTTATGCAACTCAGTGCACACCTCCACTACCTGTACCTACGTGTGGGTGTAACTTGATAACTTTTGTGGGCATGTTTTGTTTGATCGAAAACAGTTTAATTTAATTATTCGCATACACTTTGAAAACGTGTGTTATCAAAAGTATGCAATTAATATTTAATTACCAGTTGATTGTGGAAATCAGTATGACCGTTCATTTGTTTTAATAATTAAACTAAACCCTATGTTATCTACTTTAGTACCTAATCGTAAACTTATTATAGAAAAAAGAATTTGACCGACCTCTTAAGTATCAAAAACATCAAAATTAAAGGAAGAGTCGTCTAAACGATAAAAGACCCTTTGTTTTTATTAATAACAGTTTACACTTTAGCCCCACTCTTGGTTCTCTTCAATAAATATTGGTAATCTAATAATTTTACCGAGCAATAATAAACTTGAGGGAAGTATTCTCTTCCTGAGTCGGCTACCGTTCAGTACTTAAGTGGCTTCAATAGTTTCGAAGAAAATTTTCTTTTAAAGGTCAGTTGGTTCGATTGATGGAAATCGTTCTTATTTAAGGGATTAAATAAATTATTTTGTAAATGTTATCTTAGCGGTACGTCGGTGCTGGTCAAAGTAACTATGTCTAGTATTACTGTTAACTTTGACTGTTTTGTAAATATCTACAAGTCGTTCTATTAATTTTGACTGTGTGTAGATGTATTTCTGTTGACTTTGACTGTGTCTACAAGTTCTAATGATAACTTTGACTGTGTCAACAATTATTTCTATTTCCTTTGGCTGTATCTACAAGTCCTTCTGTTTATTTTGACTGTGTCTACATGTATTTCTGTTAACTTTGACTTTCTCTACAAGTTTTACTGTTAACTTTGACTGTGTCAATAATATTTCTATGTTCATTGACTGTATCTACAAGGCCTGGGCCTGCAGTCTCTACACTAAATATCGTTAAAAATCTGTCGCAAAGTCGTATCGATGTCAAATTTCTTTAATAGATTTTCAGCTTTATTTCAACAGCTTATGGTTGAAAATCTATTAAAGAAAGTTTACGATTTTACGAGTGTTCTGCTGTTTATTTTGACTGTGTCTGCATGTCTTTCTGTTAACTTTGACTGTGTCTACAAGTATTACTGTTAACTTTGACTGTGTTTACAACTCTTTCTGTTAACTTTCACTATATTTACAACCCTTTTAGTTAACTTTTCATGACTTAGGCGCTAAAAAGATTTGATCGGAACGATGGAATTCAACTCTCTGGTAAGCAGTAACTTGAGTTAGGATATTTTGTTTTTTACCCGAACACTACCTTTCCATAGGGTAATTTTCGACAAGTAAAAGCTAGTGCTTCTAGTACTTAACCCCTAAAAACTAGTCTAAGTACTAATGGCCCATGTACATTAGGGTGTTTTAACATTGACCTTGAGGTTGACAACCTTTAATGGGTCGTGCATAATTAAAACAATAGATTTATGAACACATCCATCATTGAACATTATCAGATTTGAATATAAACTTGTATTGTATTATTTATTTCAGACGCATTTGTCATATTAATGTGTAGGTAATTGGGTAATTAGGTTCACGCAAGATTTGATCGTGTTTATTAGTAAGGGGTTGGTTAGTCATCATTATCATTCTCCAACCCTTATCACAATTCATTTGGGGCCTGCGCAACATGTCTTCTTCTTCCCTACTTCTCTGTTTCTCGGAGTATTGGTTTGATTTGTAACTATCCTAATCCTAACTAATATTATAAATGCGAAAGTAACTCTGTCTTTGCTTCACGCCTAAACTACTGAACCGATTTGTGTGAAATTTGGTACAGACATAGTTTGGAACTTGAGAAAGGACATAGGATAGTTTTTTTTTTTTTTTTTCGCGAGATAAACCAAAAATCTGCCGGAAGTCACTATTCCACGCGAACGAAGTCGCGGGCAAAAGCTAGTCAAAAATAAAGGAAGAGTTTCTCAATTCAACGCCTTTTTACTCGACTACGGCAAGCCTTAAAGAAAGGGTAGGTAATGATTTTGGCAGTAATGTGTGTGTGTTTGTATGTTTTATCATATCTGTATGATGGTCTAGCATGTGCGCAATCTGTCTGTTACGAATATACTAGGAACTACCGAAAAGGTCGGATAAGAGTGACACAGGCTGATGACTGTCACTATAGCGGCCCGTTGTATCATGGTTGACGTGGCGGCTGCCTTCTGATAACAAATTATACAGGGGCACCACTGTTTATACTAGCTACGTCCGTGACGAACTGCAATGTTCCGGTTAAATCCTGGTGCTATTGAAGTAGCTGGTGTTTTTGTGCGTGATTTGGTAAAGTGTTTTGGCTCGTTGAAAAAGCCTCTGACCTCAAATCCGCATATTTAAACTTCTACGTGTTTAAAAAAATAGAAAGAATTTTTCTAGTTACTTGTATTTATTTGATTGACTCTTAATCATAGTTTAATCTGTGTACCTATACGTGTTTATTGAGATAGTTAGTTTAAGGATTATTTTCAACTTAACACTACATTCTGTTCAACTAAAGAACTAATTTATTATATTGTAGGGGTTACAACTACAACAGTTTATCTTTGCATCACCCAAAGGTTGACTAGTAGACAATGTCAAACATTGTCTACTTAAAGTATTAAATAAAGACAATACTGCCTATCCCTTTACTCAAGACAAGATGTTATATAGAAACAAATGTCAAGCGATGAAAATAGAATAATCTGTTGAAGCGTCAACGTAAATGTGCCCTTTAATAATAGAGCCAACAAGCCTTAAAGCCCTCAAAAACACTTCAAGTGAATTTCTTGGAAAATCTTCTAATAGGTCACGTGTGTAACGAAGGACCTTAACCCCGGATCATAGAAATAAGGTAGATGCGTTATATTGACAAGTTTATTCCCATGATGCCGCAGACAAAGATGGCCATGATGTAAAAGTCAATATAGAGGGTAAAAGTGACGTACAAACAGAGGTCACGTATAAATAGTAAGCACCTCATTCTGAACCTGTCATACTGAAATTTTTTGGAGAGTTCAGAATAATTACTACTATTACCACTGGATTGCGCAATGAAATTAGTCAGACAAGAATAGTGTAGGAGGACGTTACAAAATTACATAACATAACATCACGACTGTAATCCCCGAAGGGTTAGGCAGTGTAGGAGAAGCCAGAGCAAAAGGGAAATAAAAGCTTCTATTTGAACAGATTTAAGCATGATTTATTTACTAGGTTCAAAACATCAAAATAAGCACAGAATAAAAGCTACAGCATAACATTTACCAGTTTATTATAAAAGTTCACAGTACTTACACAGGTATTTTAGAGCTCCTCACACTTTCACAGTTCAGAAAAGAATGTCCCGCTAAAATGGCGCCTCGGACCTTTTATAACCGGCTGTACTACAGACTTCAATAGTTAACTGTCATTCCAATAACCGTTGGCGCCATTTTAGCATTTCAACTCAATAAAATAACTTATTTATACAAAACAATTCTCTAATTAATAAAAATACTGTAAACATCTTAAAACTATTTATAAATGTATTTAAATAGCTAACATGATGAACCCATTAGTGCACCCACATTTCGCCAATTAGTTTTAGTCCCTTTTAATCGGGGGCTCGCCTATTGCCATCAACCGGGCACAACTCCACACTCCGTAGCTGCTACTAAGAAATTCTTGATGGAAAAATCCAATAACACTTTGCCCGACATGGGATCTGTGATGTACTGTAAAATTATTAAATAAATATGTGCCTCTGCGACCCGCCCGCTCGGCATTACGTTGACAGAAGTCGCGGCGAGCGGACGTGTCGCACACACTCTAATAGAAATATAACAGTGTTTCATTAAACCACCCTAGTGTTAAAGTGAGACATAACAGGATCCAACCCAGGACCTCATTCACAGCAGTCGTGCTTAGGACCACTAGACCAACGAGGCCAACGAGGCAACGAGATCACTATAACTACAGTGAAACCTGGTTAAGTGAGACCTCAAGGGACCTGAAAATTTGTCTCACTTATAGAGGTATCCCACTTACCCAGTGTCTCAGATATCCAGGCCAAAGTGTTGGGACTTCAGCATGAGTTCCAGTTATAGAGGATTCTCACTTATCCAGGTCCCAATTAACCAAGTTTCACTGTAATAAAACTGAAAACCGTATTCAATCCCATTTGGCATATCTCCATTAAATTCTACGATCCGTAACACTACTTAGATTGGCCCACGTATGTCGCGGGCTTGACCGAGTCCCCTTTTGGCCCAGTTGATGGATTTAGGCACTTCTGTCTGTTGAGAGCGTCGATTTAAAACGTTTTTAGTACCTACGCGTTACTTTGTAAGTTACGGGTTGATCGCTCCGTTCTATGTAGGAGCCGTATTTGGCATACATTCATTAATCAATCAGGTCGTTTTTATTTGTGGAAGAATTGGTTTTGTGGTTGGAAAACAGATTGTTTTTAGGGCAATGACTATTTGAAAAATGGTAGAAATGAGTATGTGTGTGTGTGCCACGGCTGTAGCTAAACGGTCAGGTCACGTACAATAAAGAATACTTCAATTGTCATCTAAGCATAACAAAACGCGTGTAATCCCCAAGGGGTTAGCCAGAGGTGTACCGAATAGTACACCCACGTTTTTTCCAGTTATGTTTTAGCCCTATGTAATAGGACGCGACTACTGAGAAATTCCTGATAGGATAACCTAATAACACTTTGCTTAACCCGGGAATCGAACCCAGGAACTCATACTCGAAGCTACGAGAAAGAGATTCCGCGGCCCCGGAACACAAAGGGCTAAGAAGGAACATAGGTGAATTTTAGTCAAAAGAATAATCTCCGCCCAGAGCGGGTCATTTCATGATTTTCCATCCACAAAAAAGCACCTCATTCTGAGCAGTCGCGCTTGCAACCACCCGACCAAAAAAACAGTGAATAAAACAATTTAAATTAAAGTACCGGTTACACTTAGTGAATAATTTAACCTTCATTCCCCACTACAATAATAATAGTTTCTCTCAATCAAAACACGGAATCATTTCACACTAAACGCGGGTAGTACTGAAAGGCGTTGTTCCGTGAGACGTAACAAACAACCAGTCCAGACGAACATTAATCATTAGTAACTATTATACCTACGTGTCTTAAACAATATATTGGTGTAGTGGTATATACGACTGCTGGATAGTTAAGAAGGCCTGGATTTGATGACTGCTGTTCACAAAATTAGAATAACATAACGCCTATTTTCGCCGCATGGTTAGGTAGGGCTGTTCCGTTCGTCTTAAAGTTAATGCATATCTTCTGGCCTGAATGTGTGCGTTCAGCCACTATGTCGAGTTTTCGAAAAGCGACTCAATCGCTGCGTTTGGTGTTTTAAAGTGTGAGTTTTGGCATGTTCCCGCCGGGGCTGCAGGTGGTCCTAAAGAGATACTGCGGTATCAGACACAAAGGGCTAAAAAGGAACATGGGTGGTTTGTAGTCAGTAGAAGTCTGTCACTCCCTTCCTCTTTTGACCCAGAGCGGAAGTCATTTGACGATTTCCCACCCTCCAAAAAAAACCATAGGTTTGGCAGGTCTCGTCGCTGCATTTAAATTCTAAAATGCGACTAAATCTCTGCTTGCTCATTCTAAAAGTAGCTAGTATACTGATGCCTAAGATATTTTATCACAGTAGTTTGATTCAGTAGGATAATCACCGAACTCCACGAAGCCGCGGCATAAGCCTGTTGTAACTAATTCTACCCTGGAGCAGTGGGTGGCTATGCACATTCAACCGCACTTCCAAGGAAACCTCACTGTGACGGCCCCATTATTTCCTAGCTTTAAGGGTGGTTTTCGTAGTTCTGACGTGCGGTAGACCTTGTCGGTTGTATTGAGCTTGGTATTATATACAAGTTTGGTCAACTGGACGCAATGGAATGGGTCATATTACGGCCGATGGGGTCGTGTATCGCCGTTTTCGTAGAAAGACTACATTTCATCTCGACTTATGGTAATAAGTCGACAGCCGAGCGACTGCCTATCTGACCCCAACTACCCAGTTAGTACTGGGTAATACAATACCCTTTGGTAAGACTGGTTGTCGGACTTTGAGTCCACTGACTACCTTGGAACACCCGTCAAAGATCTACAAATAACAGCCGGTACCAATGGCTTAAATTTCATCATCACCATCATCAGCCTATAATGTTCCCACTACAGGGACTCAGGCCTCCTCTCTAGGAGAGGGATGGGCTATAATCCACCACGCGGGCCCAGTGCGGATTGGCGGATGTCACATGTCTTAATTTTTTTTGGTTCTAAGACATGCCTCACGATGTTTTCCTTCACCGTTTTGAGAGCAGCGGTCATGAAATAAATTACACCTGCCTAGGTTCGAAACCACGAACTACTTTTCCTAAGTCGTTGCCGACACCACTCACTGGGCCACAGCTGCTCAAAAAAAAAATATGCTTAAAGGGGACAGAACCGATGTGGCAAAAAAATCAAAATGGCGGTGGGTTGATATGCCAGCTCCCATACAAAAAAGTTCAAACCCCTTTAATGATATAATAACGTATAAAACTACGTTTAAAGCAATTCGGGAACACAAAACACTGTGATAACATTTGCCACTTATTTGGCCCCCTTAAATTTGCAACACCCAAAAAGCAACCATATAACTAAACAATGCTCCTCAGCATTAAGAGGCCCTCATTCACAAAAGGGACGATTCAGTCTATATTACATAATATCACCACATAACCGTCAAAATCACTCGTATAGCGAACATTGAACAGACAAACACAAAGGAGTTCCTCGTACGTGGTAACTAGGAGTAACAAGCAGTCAGAAGTAACATTAATCATACGTAACGATTACTCGTTTGTAACAACTTAGTAAGTATCACAGAGGAATGGGCGAAGAACTTTCCTGTGTTAGTGGATGACGGATTATGTTGGTGTGTTATTCTGGTTTTTATGTGTCTTTGTCTTATATAGGTAGTTTGGAAATTGACACATATTACACATATGTATATTATAGAACTAAATCAAGTAGGTACCTACATCGCGCAGTTAAAGTTATCCTCGAATTAAAACTATTTAGAAAAACTCGGGCAGTAGCCCTTGGTGGCTAGTTTTTCAAACACAACAAGGACCAGTTTTTAAAGCTCTGGATTGGCTGCAACATTCTTGACTGTTTCGAGTAACTTCATCGTGTTCCAACTGGTGTGAACTGTTGGGCCTTTCACAGAATAATTTGCCTCAGTAAGTGTCAAATTTCGCAATTTCCCAAAATAAATATAAAATATTTAAAATAAATAAAAATCCGAGGTGCCAAGGATAAGTTATTGGGCTGAAGAGACTGCAAATGACTACTCTTTTCGCCCCGTTCAATTTGGCAAACGATGCACCAAATACTCTGTATCACCATCATTTCTAATCAAGTAGCCACTTAATATTTTCTTGGTCTCCAATTTCTTTTCCATAAAACACGCTAGCTTAGCAGACTACAATTCTAAGTAAAATCTCTCTATAAGAGACGGGCAATCTTTCATAGTGCTCTGTCCACCAGTTTTGCTAAAAATACATTAAATAAATAAAGAAAGAGAGAATGAATGATTACAATGGTATCACGGTGCTTTCCTCCACTCAATGTGTTCAAGCTGGCAATATCTTAATATTTTATATCTGATCTCTGGCGTTATATAGAATGGAATATAGAAGGTCCACTTTCCTTGACCATGAGTAGTTCTGCCTTGCCATACAAGGTAAGACAAGATCGTCAAAACTTAAGAGATTTGGAAAAGATGTACACTAGATGGTCGAAGGTTGAAAAGAGAAAAAGAGAGAGAAGGGACACGAACTCAAAAAACTACTGACTGGTCAACTTTCACCAAGAACCTCACCCTTTAACCACAAAGCGGACATGTTTAGATAATATAGTATCTAATATGATAATTTATGAACCTGCACCGAACCCAAATACATTGAATCCTGCCCTTGCAGGAGAATGATCATGAAGATGGTACTACCCCTCCGGCCGTTTTCGCAACTGCGTTTCGACCAACTGGTTACAAAACCTACGAAACGAAAAAAAAACGAAATCTTTGTTTGTTTTGTGGTATATAAATTTTTCTCGTGCTTTCGGGACTAAAGGAGAAGAAATCACAAGATTATTTTGTAGAACCAGAAGTGATCTCCAATAATACTTATGGCATTTGTTAACTTAAAAAAATACATAAGCAAGTTAACATTATTGCAGAAAATATAAGTTTTTAAACTGACATGGTCACTGACACTACTATTAATATCATAACAAAAATCCAACATGGTAAATATCCCGTTTATGATATTAAATAGTAATTATTGCAGAAAATGTTTTCTGCACTCTTTTCTGCCAAATCAAGCATTTAGGATCGTATCAAGTCGGGTGTAAAGGGATAACGTCCTGAAATATCTTTTTTGATGTCCCACTGCTGGGAAAGGCCTCTACCATATTCTTCCATGAAGATACTCTGCACCTACGCTGCCTTAAATCAACCTTCGTGATGCGCACCCAGGTAATCTCTCCACCTCTTTCTAAGCCGGTCTCGGCTGCCCCAGCAGTGCTCAGGAACCCATCGTGTTGACACCTTAACCCAATGATCGTTAAGCGGTTCACGTGACCTTACCAATCCCATTTAAGCCTGTTAGCCTTCATGCCTACATCTTTAATTCCAGTTTTTTACCGCAGCGTAAAGTTCTGTATTTTAAGACGTTCGTGTGAGCTTCCTTCATATACCTAGAAATAAAACCATTTGTAAGCTTCCTATTGTTTACGGTGGTGTTAAAACTTCTGTTACTCTCTTTCTCGGTTACTTTGTGAGACGAAAAACGTTTAGTTTTTGAATTTCAACAGTGCTGCTCTGTATTCTTGCAACAATCTCTTTGCAAGGTTGGCATTCATCGTGCGACTGTTTTACTGCGCCTGCATTCTTTATGCGTTGCAGTCTGGGCTCGCTTATTGCATACATGCAGTGTAGCATGATGAATAAATTGTGTGTTGTGATACCTGCTCAACAGCTTGTTTAGTTGTTTTGTGTTTTTTTTTGTGTAATAAACGAAGTAAGAGTTATTCAAAGCTGCATGGTCTGTATTCAAGTACTTATTTAAAGTTATCGTTGTATTCTCTATGGATGTGCCCAGTTGATGGCAATAGGCTTGCCCCCTGTAATGTTACACATACAATAGAATTCGCAGATGTGGGTGTACATAAGTACACCCATATTCCGCCAGATATGTTTAAGCCCTAAGCCATCAGGGATTATAAGCGTGATGTTATTGTATGTATAAGTAGGAGAATTTTAGTAGTACTTACTTATATAAATAACGACTAAATAATTCTTCAGATACTAAGCTGCTTAGCTTTTCACTGCCTATTATTTAATATTTTCTAATTAAAAACAAAACAGAAACAAGAATAATGGATATTGAACAATGTATTGGAATGGCATAGCTGCTCTACCAGAAGGCTTATGGAACCCATTAAAAGTCGTTGAAGACGAAGCGAAACGCTTAAAACCGAACTACCAACTTCATAAAAACTAAGAAACCCATCCACGTTCATTAACAATTCCTGCAAAATACTCGACACAAACGCATATACAATAACATCTGCACAAACCACCGACCGTCTCGTCGTACCTACCATGAATAGGAAGCTTTAAGCCATCTTAGTTCCGTCTCGGAATAATGAAGGCGCTTCATACAAAACGTTTTCTTATAACACTGAGACAGACATTGTTGTGGCAAAAATGGATTCTTTTTAGGGTTCCATACCTGAAAACAAAAAAATGGAACCGTTATAGGATCAGTCGTGTGTCTGTCTGTCTGCCTGTCCGACCATTCTCCCCCCCTCCTGTTGGCATTGGCTCAATGTGCTAGGTTCCATTGCCTTAAAAATGTAAAGGTTGAGTCGGTTGTCCGCTCGGCCACCTTTTGCAGCTAACAGAGAGCACGCATTACAGCATTGTATCCTTGACTTAGAAATGTTAGAAATAAATGATTTTCCACATATCAGAGCAGTTTTAAAACATGGTGGCAGCGGATGGTTGAAAAATTAATATCAAGATGACTGAATCACTTGCAACAATCGTCGAACTACAAACTAAACTCCTCCAATCAATGCAGGAGCAAATTAACTGCTTACAAAATGTGAACACTAATAATATCAACGTGCCATGGCCGGCAAACCTATCAACATAAGCATCGACCCAGAAGACGCATACAAAGTTTTCGAGACGTCATGGAACAATTATTGCAGAGCTACTCAGATGGATTGCTGGGCCGCAGACAAGGAACAAAGAAAAATTGGAGTCCTGTTTGGCGCCATAGGAGAAGAAGCCCTTAGAAAATATGGCTACTTCGGCATCAACATCAACCAAGCGACCGTTAAAAGTTGCAGAGAAGTGTTACAAATAATGTGTTCGAAAATGGTCCCTAAGAAGAATATAATCTATAGCAGGTACAAATTCTGGAGTAGCAATCAATCAGAAGAATCTTTCGATATTTTTTACAGCACTTTATCCCGACTTATAGACGACTGTGAGTACAAGACATACACAGACGAAATGCTGAGAGACAAAATAGTCCTTGGCATAAAGGACATGACTCTAAAAAAAGAACTGTTAAAAAGAGAAAATTTGACTCTTCAGGATGCGGTAAATATGTGCCGAGCGTCAGAGGCCACAAATACACAAATAAAAAATCTTTCTAATACAAGCACAAATACTGAAATCAAGAAAATAAAAACCAAGGAAGAAACAAAAGGAGGAAAGTGTCGTTTCTGTGCCAATACACATATATTCAAAATTCAAAAAAGAACTGTGTCCGGCATGGGGAAAAACCTGCCAATTCTGCAAGGGCCGCAATCATACGGACAAAGTCTGTAAGAAGAAAAACGTCAAAGAAATTAGAGAACAACCAGCAATTATTGAAAGGCAAGAAACGTCAGATTCCGATACTGATAGGGACTCTGAAGAAACATTTATAAAAGAAATAATGGAAGAACCTAATAAACATCTTGCGCATTGCAAAGTTCTGTTCAAAAAAGGACAAAATTGGAAGGAAACCACGTGTTTACTAGACACAGCAGCAGATGACTCATTGATTGGACTTCGGAATGTTCAAAGGATGCTCGGAGAAGAAACAGTCAAGAATAAAATGAGACCATCAAAGAAAAACTTATTCAGTTTCAGTGGACACAACATAATCATTGATGGAGAAATAGACATTGTTTTCAAAGTGAAAGTAGCAGGACATACTACCAAATACAAAGTTACTTTCCAAGTTGTACATACTCCACACATCCCTCTGCTCTCCTGTAGGACTTGTCTTGAGATGGGTCTTGTGAAGTTTTGCAAAGAAGTTTCTTGCATATATGCAAAGGAAACACATGACATAATAGATAAATATAAGTCTGTATTCGAAGGCAGGGGAACTTTTTCAGGTAATGTCAATTTTGAAGTGAATCCGTCAGTCACTCCAGTCATTCAGAAAGCTCGAAGAGTTCCTGTGGCACTCCGGTCAAAACTACAAGAAGAACTGACAAGGTTAGAAGGGGAAGGCATAATAACTAAAGAAGAACATCACTCTAACTGGGTAAGCAATATATTAGTTGTTGAAAAGAAAAATAAGTTCAGAATTTGTTTGGATCCAATTCCATTAAATAGAGCCATTTTAAGACCTCGGTATCAGTTCACCACAGTTGATGAAATTTTACCTGAACTAGGCAAGGCTAAGGTGTTTTCCACTTTCGATGTTAAAAAAGGATTTTGGCACTTAAATCTCTCTGAAGAAAGTAGCAAACTGACCACATTCTGGACTCCATTTGGAAAATATCGATGGAAAGTGCTTCCATTTGGTATTTCCTCTTCACCTGACTATTTCCAAATGAAAATGAGTGAGGTTATCCAGGGTCTTAAAGGAGTTGAAGTTTTGGTAGATGATCTGTTAGTTTATGGTGTAGGTGATAATATGGAACTAGCAGTAAAGGATCACAACAAAAATCTAGAGCATCTTCTTCAAAGGCTAATAAAATATAATTGTAAACTAAATAATAGTAAAACCAATTTGTTACAAACCTCTGTAAAGTACTATGGTCATCTGTTTACTAACAAAGGGCTTCAGCCAGATCCTTCAAAAATAGAGGCTATAAAAAACATACCTATTCCAAATAATAAAAAAGAGCTACAAAGATTCCTGGGAGTTATTACTTACTTGAGTAGATTTATACCAAAGTTAAGCTCAGAATCATCAGAGCTGAGACTCCTCACACATGATAAGACAGACTGGCTCTGGAGCAGTAAAGCCCAAAAAGAGTTTGACAGACTTAAATCTTTAATTAGTGACACAAAAACCCTTAAATACTAAGACAGAAATAAACCAATAATTTTGGAATGTGATTCCAGTGAAGGAGCCTTGGGTGTTGCGGTATTTCAGGAAGATCAACCGGTTGCATATGCCTCACGGTGCCTCACACCTACGGAAAAGAAATACGCTCAAATTGAAAAGGAGCTCCTTGCTGTGGTATTTGCTTGTACCAGGTTTGATCAACTTATTATTGGCAATCCTCAAACAATTATTAAAACGGATCACAAGCCACTATTGAGTATATTCAAAAAACCTTTACTTAATGCTCCAAAACGACTGCAGTCTATGCTACTAACATTACAAAGATATAGTTTAGAATTACATTTTGTGTCGGGTAAAGATAATATTATGGCTGATGCTTTGTCCAGGTTCTATTTAGATTGTAACAACATAGATAAGTCTAAAGATATGAAAATTTTTAAAATAATAGAAAATATAAACCCTACTATAGATCTACCAATATCAGATACTTGCATAAAAGAAATAGAACAAGTAACAAATAATGATCAAAACTATCAAAAACTAAAACAATTTATCTCACATGGATGGCCAAGTCATTCAAAAAATATCCCAGAAGCTTTGCACCAATACTTTAGTATTAAAAATGACCTCACTACATATCAAGGTCTTATATTAAAAGGTCAATCAATTCTTATTCCTGAAGCCTTAAGAACAAAATTACTTAATAAGTTACACAGAGCCCATTCTGGTATTGAGAATACTTTAAAGCTTGCTAGACAAGCAGTATATTGGCCCTCTATGTCTACGGATATTAAAGATATGATTAGAACCTGTACCACTTGTAACAAGTTCCTTCCCAGTCAGCAAAAATTTACCATGCAAACTAGTAAAATACCAGATTATCCCTTTCAAATAGTCTCTATGGATGTATTTTTCTTCTCTCATAATGGTAAACAAATCAAATATTTAATTACTGTGGATCACTATTCTGATTTTTTTGAAATTGATACACTAAAAGACTTATCAGCAAAATCTGTAATAAATAGTTGCAAAAGGAACTTCTCAAGACACGGTATTCCAGAAACTGTTATTACAGATGGAGGTACTAATTTTGTGAACCAGGAGTTTTCTGAGTTTGCCAAAAACTGGCATTTTACCCAGGTTACTTCATCACCCAATCATCCACAGGGTAATGGTAAGGCAGAGGCCACAGTAAAAATTGCAAAAAAACTTTTGTTAAAATCTGTAGATAGTGGTGAGGATTTTTGGTTCAATTTACTCTGTCTTAGAAACACTCCCAATAAATTAGAGTCAAGTCCAGTACAACGTCTATACTCACGAAGAACACGGGGTTTTCTACCAGTACTCCCAAGTCTTCTTAATCCACAAGTTATCAAAGATGTTCCTAGGAGCATAGAACAGAGGCGTAAAGATATTAAGCATTCTTATGACAAAAGAACAAAAAGAGCTGTAACATTGGAAATAGGTCAACCTGTTTCTGTACAACTACAACCATCAATTAGTAAATTTTGGTCTCCAGGTGTCATTACAGACGTTTTGTCTGACAGGTCCTACTTAGTTAATGTTAATAATGCTTCTTACAGAAGAGACCAATGTCATGTTCGGCCTTTGTCATTATCCTCCCCATCTCAAGCAAGTCTGGAACCAAGTAACTTTAATCTAACTAACCAAACTAATAATAACAAATTAGATTCTGTACCCATAGAACAAATAAATACACATGTCAATGACTCAGATTCTAGCACTAATAATCAAGCCTGTTTGGCAGAAGAGAATTTAAATAATAAAAATGAATCTATTTGTTCTCCAGTATTAACAGGCATTGAAAACAATATTAATACTGGACACACTTATAATAGACCGAAGAGAGAAACTCGTAGACCCTCATATTTGAGAGACTATACTTGTTGAAAAATATTTTACTTAGGTATGATAACCTAATCATTGGATCTTTATTACTTTAATAGCTCCTTTGTGTAATATTGATAACACTATTATGTATCTTTGGTTTTAATTAGTAAGTATTTTAAATAAACGATTGTTATCCTATTTAATTAGATAATTGGTTAAATAGCTCAATTGTGAGCAGGTATTACTTTAGCACTACTACTTTAAGTATTACTTTATCTTGTCTGTAGTTATAAGCATACTCAAAAAAATTAAAAAAAAAAGGAACATGTTGGCATTGGCTCAATGTGCTAGGTGCCATTGCCTTAAAAATGTAAAGGTTGAGTCGGTGGTCCGCTCGGCCACCTTTTGCAGCTAACAGAGAGCACGCATTACAGCATTGTATCCTTGACTTAGAAATGTTAGAAATAAATGATTTTCCACATATCAGAGCAGTTTTAAAACACCTCCCTTTATCTCCGAAACTACTGAGCCTAAAATTCTGAAAAAAAATACAACTTTTTTTTCAAAACTTATAAGATTACAGGAAAACCTTTAAGAAGTCTATGGTGCTAAAATAACATGAAAAATCTCTCAGTATCTTCTACAATGGTGCAAAAATTTTTTTTTTTGGAAGGTTGGAAATCATCAAATGGCTCCTCCCGCTCTGTGTGCCGAGGCAGCGGTATCTCTTTCGAACAACCCGCAGCCTCGACGGATGGTACGCAACCCTTTATGTGCGAGTCCGACTCGCACTTGGCCAGTTTTTTCAACTACCCCACTCTCTTAGCCGTTGTCCTAAGATACTTATAAAATGAGAGCTGGAGGCTGAAACTAGATAGGTACTTTGAAAATGAGGAGGACAACTGTCCCTTCAGTTGGAATTGTTTGTAATTATAATTGAAGACTTGAGAAAGGAGGTCGGTGTTTCTTTTTATGGGGACTGTCATTAAAAGAGTAGCTGAACAAAAGATTGCGGCAAAAGGGGAGACAATGCTGAGGTCATTTTCACAGACCATTTTCTAGAAATGATTTTTTTTTAGTTTTTACGTAATTAAACGGATATTACATGCTTGTTTTCCCCGAAAAATGTACCTAATAGTACATTATACACGCCCATATTTCCCCAGTTACGCTTAAGTCCCATGTAAAAGAAGACGAGCCTAGATTTTTATTTTATTTTATATGGGCTTACTCTTGACCTCAATCTTGCCCTAAGGGCAGAGATGAGGTCGACGATGGGACGAGCTTACCCAGAAGAAGCCTATTTACTCGCGACTTAAATAGATCGGGGCTATAATAATATGAACTCGGGAAGACCGACGCAGGCAGAGTGTTCCACTCCTTGGCTGTACGAATAATGAAGGACTTAGCAAAACGCTTCGTACGAATTTGTGGAACATCGACAAGGTATAGGTGATAACCTGCAGTACGCTTAGTCTCTCGATGGAAGAAGGGAGATGGTGGAATGAGCTCGTGGAGCTCTTGCGCACACTCTCCGAAGTACAGTCTGTAGAAGACCGACAGACATGCAACTTTGCATGCTAGATTGCCATTTACCTACTCCTCAAAATGCCTGATGGAAAAACACAATAACACTTTACCCGACCCGGGAATCAAACTAAATATCTCATACCCAGCAGTAACGCCTGCGGCAACTAGACCAAAGAGGTTGTCGGAAACGGAAATTAGATACGTTTGTCTAAATAGTGAGTATCTTATTACTGTGCTAAGTAAACCAATTAAGATTTCTACAGTACCTAAACCGTCTCATCTGAAAACAAATTAGATTCTGCTATCCGATCTCCCCTGAATACACTTGAACTACAATGGTTCAAGCAATCAATGAAAAAGGAAATATTAGTACAATAATATTATAACTATGTTACTTGTAATCACAGATATAGATTTATCTAGATATTGCAAGAGCACCTTCTTCATGTGCCCGGCTAAACTATTTATTATACTCAAAGAGGTTATTGCGATTGCAAGCTAATTTAATTAAAACAACAACGTTCCTCGTTACAAGTCAAGAACTTAATTCTAGACATCAAAAAAACAAAAACTTAATCTATTCGACAAGATTGAAATTTTTGAATAGTAACTTGTTTGTATAATAACTAAATAGTGCTTAATATGACGTAATGGTGGGTAGTCAAAAATGGCACGCTTGGTTTGCTTTTATATCTCTATATCTATGCTGCTCTTGTAATACTATTTCGTACTAACCGTCCCCTAGTTTCGACGAAGGGATCAAAATATTTTAGGTTTTGACCAACTTAGCAAGATTTATTTGTCTTCATTTTTGTATTTAAAATAATATAGAATCTTAGGACGTGGGCAGGACATCTGGCTAGACGCGGAGATGGCCGATGGAGCAAGGCTTTGACCGAGTGGTGGCCAAGGTTAGGCCAAAGAAACCAGGGACGTCCTAAAGCTCGTTGGGTTGACGATATCGTCAAAGTCGCCGGAAACACGTGGATGAGGTGCGCACAGAACCGGGAAGTGTGGCAGAAAAAAGGGGAGGCCTATACTCAGCAGTGGGTGATTCCGGGCTGATATGATGATGATGATGATGAGAATCTTAGGTATAGGTCAACTAACTTATAAACTAACAACTTCCTATAGTTGCTGCCAGTTGCGGTTATTGCCCTTTTCCTAATATCTCTTCGTAAGAACCAAAACAAATCAACCATGTATTGTTTTTCATTAGAAAAAGTGTTGAAGATCACGATAGATGGCGGTTCAAGACATGAACAGAGTTATTTTTGGATTTCAAAGTTAAGATCTTTAGTAAGTGTAGGTGGATCAATGACCGCTATTGACATCCTAACTAGCAGCAACTATAACAGTAATTATTAAACTAGCATTTTCTCACTGCTTCGCTCGCTGATTCTGATTTCTCACAACAATACCTACATTATATTACACATAAGAATACGAATAACATATACATATTACATAATTTTTTCTAATACTATCATAATGTGTTTCCCCATGGTAATACTCTCTAAAGTAGCTCTGTGAATCGTCTTACACCTGTTTTATCTTAAATTATGTTAAATTAATAAATATTGTTAAGAATAATAGTACATTATGGTATAAGTGTGTAACGTTGGTGATTACCGCTGAGGCGGCATTGAGACCCGAGCCGTCAGGTGAGGGTCTTAAGAAAGCCGAGGACGGTATACACACGTATATCATACGACGTTTTTCAACACACTTGCGAATAAAAAAAACGTGTGGCACTCGGAGACTGCCGCGGTAAAGCTATTGCATAGCATTTTTTATCAATTATTTTATTTGACAACCTCAGTTGATAACCTTGTTATTTTCCGTAACCATAGCAACGTGGTTGAAATATTTTCATTACGGAATTTCTGGATTCGCTCTCCACGCTCAAGGCCCGCGATAAAAGCTATGCAATAGCTTAATAATACAAGAAAAAACATTTTATTTAGTAGATAAAAAGTTTATTTAGAGACACAATAAATATGCAGTTAGTAAAATTATAATTAATTGTTTTTGATGGCGAAGCGGTCTCTTCAGATAGATTATTTACTGAAATTCTTTCATGTTGTATTGTTATTTCAGATTGAATCCTTGGTATTTTATTCTTCTAGATAGGTATCTTCACTAAAAGCATCTGGCCATGGTTCTGTATGTCTTTTACAGTTATATTTGTTAATACTTGTATCCTACATGCACCAGTTACACCAAATATTAAAGCAACCTGAAAAAAGAAAAAAATAATTATTAAGTTTAACACACAACACGCTGAAACTGAAGTCACGTAGATAGATATTTAAAATTAGTTTAACTAACCTTAGTAACCAGATATTGGTTATCTGGAGACTGCGATTTCTTGGTGTTTTGCCACTGCTTGAAATTTTGGTACGCTAATAGATATTTCTCCTTGGAGTTAGTAGCAAATTTTCCATAATAACGCTAAGGGCTTCAAATCTTACATTGGGCGGTGTACAACATGAATCATTTTCTTCAAAACTAGACATTTTAACTAATAAAATAACTATAATAACAGTGAAAACGAGTTGTGTATTTTTTTCGCAGTAGCGGGAAAATATTATGTTTTTTTTTCTAAGCGATCAGCCATAGACTAAACAAGGTTTTTTTTTTTTTTTTTTGATTGTCGTGGATAGTGTTTGGAGCCACGTACAAAATGGGGAATTCAAATTTTTATTTATCACAGAGAAAACAAAAATTATATTTGAGTGAAAGTTTTATTTATTAAAAACGTACTCAGTTTAAATTATCTATTTAAATACAAAGTTTCATGAAATGAGCAAGCACTAGGTACATTAATTAATTTTTACTATTGAACACGATCTTTTTTGTATCGAAACTTTTTTAAGAACATAGCAACTCAACCAATTAAATTTAAAAAAAAAACCTATAACTCACTAGTGAATAATAGTAATGAAAAATTCACAGTTTGATTATAGGTGTCATTATGTGCCTAATTGCGGTGAGATTTTAGCCACTTTATGAGCAAGTGTGTTGAAAACGTACTTTATTAGTGTTCTTGTCTTCTTTTGTATTCAAAATATACCACAAGAGGCAACGGACGAAAAAATATTCTTGCAAACTCACGTTCGGGTGTTGCTACTAAAAAATACACAATATCCCATTGCGGAACCCTTTTACCACAAAATAATGTGACGACGATACAAATCTTTGATCAGTACCTATTATAACAATACCATTTTATTGAGGCCTGCCGTCCTCCTCTCTATTTTTGAAAAAGGGAGGTCAAGTTATAACGGCAAGGTATAAAAGCCAGATTTCCTTTTTCAGGGGGGCAGTAGATTGGGAACGAAATGTCCGGAACCAGATTTGACACTCTCCCTACATCGTCACATTACACCCTTTCTATTTTTGAGGCTTACAAGTATGAAGAGAGCTTTTGTGAAAATATTTGGAATAGAAAAAGTTCAGTTGCATTGAATGTAGGAGAAACTAGAAGAAGCCAGGATCATTCTACCATAGCTTATTAAATTGCTTATCAAGTGTAAAATTAAAAAATATATATATATTTTATTTTACAATAATTTTCGGTGAAAAAATATAATTATTCATCATTCTTAAAAGTTGTAAGGTAACTTTGTAAGGCTAAAATATTGTTTTTACGACTCTAGTATTTTTTATGTAAGATTTAAATAAAGTTAGTTAGTCTACCCAGTTTGAGCCCAAAAGACTCATTAGTTCCCAACTTCCGTCATAAAAATAAAACGAAAGTACTTTCACGTCAGTTCTTCATAATTTCATGCGATCACCTGAGTGATCAAAATCAAAATATTTATTTCAAGTAGGCCAGTTACAGGCACTTCTGAATAGT
The DNA here is from genome assembly GCA_949316265.1 of Diarsia mendica. NCBI lineage: Eukaryota > Metazoa > Arthropoda > Insecta > Lepidoptera > Noctuidae > Diarsia > Diarsia mendica. The sequence goes on from OX438901.1 coordinate 19,154,039, forward strand.
CGAACAAATACAAAATAAAATAAGCTACAGTCCCAGTCACAAGACATAATATCTGTGAGTGTACTGTGGTTGCCCATTCCTTAGCGTGTGCTTAAGGAGAAGAACGGGCAAAAAACTCCATGGACGCTCTTTTAAATCAGAATATTGTTATGAAACTTTCGTTACATCATTGATTGCTCGACTAAAAAAAAAAACTAAATGTGGCACTCGGAGACTGCCGCGGTAAAGCTATTGCATAGCATTTTTTATCAACTTATGCAAATAATTAATTATTTAATTTGACAACTTCAGTTGACAACCTTGTTATTTTCCGTAACCATAGCCACTTGGTTGAAAATTTCGTTACGGAATTTCTGGATTCGCTCTCCACGCTCAAGGCCCGCGATAGAAGCTATGCAATAGCGTAACTAGTTTAAACAATTATTATGTCAAACAAGAATTGGTAATTAAGTAATTTATGAAAATTGGTAAAGTTTCACACAATTACATAAAGTAAAATAAGCATTTACCTTTTGAAAACTTCTTTTATGTAACTTATTATACTACTTAGGTAGAACGTTTTCGTTACTTTACAAATTAATACCGCTCTTGAGTTCGAAAACAAATCCTTTTGCTCATTTGGAAATGCCTTAATGGTCCTTTTAAAATACTCTCTTAAGACATAATCCTTGAAAGGGTATCTTATTGCTTAGATATAAACACTGCGTAAAAGCTGAATATACGAATTTTATACGAAGCGGTTTATCTTTTCCTGCTCCTTTTGAATATTTGGTTATTTCTTGTTGGGATTCTAACCTGTAATTTTAGTAAACTTGCCATTTTCTACACACTCTGTTATTTGTAGTAGTCTATAGCCCGAAAGTCTGACGACAGTCTTATCGAAGGGTACCATATTGCCCAATACTATCATGGGTTGTAGAGATAGTCAGTCGCTTCATCTAAAATATTGGCCTTTAGCTGCATCCGGGTAAACTGAAATTGATAGTTGCGACATGGCTAGGCAGATGATGGTTTCAGGTCAATCTAGTCCTGTGTCATCCGCATTTAAGCCATCCCAGCCATCTTCACTCCATTAAAATCTTACGCTACGCTTTTAGATACGCCACCTTTCCAAGACCTGGAATACATAATAATGTATTGTGATGGACAAAGTGGTAACCGCTTTCGAATTTTATTTTTTGCGGCTAGACGGCTATTATTATTTAGCCGCAAACTCCTGAAGGGATCGCTTGATCCTCTTGATATTTAATTATAATTCTTCAGTCACCTTTTCTGACCTTTTTGGCAAGTGAAGATTCTGTGTCTTATTTTAGAAGAAATAGGTACTGCCTGTTCTTCTAAAATAAGTCATATTTTAAGTACAGTAAGTACCTACTAAATAAAGAACCTACTTGACATTAACACTTATAATATGACAAAGTTCTCATCAGCGAGGTCAAGCTCACGACCTTCGTCCTTGATCTTGACCTTAGAAATGTCAGACAAATAATAAGTCATAAAGTGTTTGATCTATTTTATTCACTAGACAGTTTTAACCGCAATTATTTCGAATTCTTGATATAGAAATAATAGCGATTAAAACTGTATGTCACTGTCTGTGTTAAATGATGATACCGGAGCCGAAACGTAAACAATGACGATTACGTTTCAGCCTCGTAAGGCATACCAGGCAGGAAGGAAGAACCAGGGACCAGGAAGGAAGAGTTGAAGAACTTAGTTTTTAAACTTTTGTGGAATACATGACGAGAAGGCTTAACCATGGCGCATCACACAACCAGTTAGATAAAGTTGAATTTCAACTCCGATACCTCGAAAATAGGTATAGTATTAAGTAAAAGTAATCATCATTGTCCTACCATAACATGTCAGTCATTACTCTGCCATGGTGTAAATTCTGAGTCCAGCCTCCATTTGGAACAATAAATTAATTAATACCTACATACACATAATACTTATGTATGACTGCCTCATTGGTCTGGTGGTGGCAAGTGCTTCTGCTGAGCACGAAGTCCAAGTTCTTGAAAACGTTGGGAGAAGGCTAGGCAGATGGTGGTTGCAATAGCTCACCCACCATTGCATGAGATTTAAACATAACGGGCAATAAGTGGATATACTATTAGGTACACCCCTGCATAAAATCAAAATCAAAAGTCATTTATTCAAACTAGGCTGATAATCAGCACTTTTCGAACGTCAAAAATTTACTTTACTTTACTTTACATGTTTATAAGACAGTCCCCCAAAACGCCCACCCATCGACACTTCCTAGTGTTAAGCTGGAAAGAAGAAGTGGCGGAACAAACTTCCCAGCACACATCTGTCTGTTAGGTTGGTTAGAAGAACCAGACTCGATACAATAGCAAGGTGTCAGTTAAATTTAAGATTTATTAAAGACACAATCAGTAATATACAATAGTATATAACAATAAACAATGTAAACATAAAATAATAAATACATATAACATAACAGTAAACTAATTTCGGAGAAAGAACATAAATAACAAACATTGTCTTGTGTTCAACTCAGCGACCAACTATCATAACCATTCGGGAATTACAGGCGTGATGTTTTGTTATGTTATGGTCATTGTATCCATTGTAATATCCACCCGTTGAACGACTACCATCTAAGTTCTGATATCCTAAGGGAAATCAGTTATTTGCAATACAATGTTTGTAGTCCGACGTGATTGGTTGTTTTCGTGCTCATTCAACTGCATTAATAACTAGTTCATCTTTTGTGGGTAGGTAGACTAGTAGAAGTATTTGTGAAAGAGACTAGCTGAGGAAGTATAATACTGTCATTCATATTTCATCACTAGCTTTTGCCAGCGGCTTCGCCCGCGTGAAAATGTCGATTTTCCTTACAAACTTTCATCCCCTATTTAACTCCCTTAGAGGTTAAATTTCGAAAAATGATTCCATATTCCTTGTCTACGTTATAAAGGGAACCTCTGTGCAAAATTTCAGCTATCTAGATCCAAGGGTTTGGGCTGGGCGTTGATGAGTCAGTCCGTCAGTCAGTCAGGACTTCTCTTTTTATTTATATAGATATATATCCTTCAGAGTTATCATCTGCCTAGCCTTTTCCCAACTATATTGGGGTCGGCTTCCAGTCTAACCAGATGCAGCTGAATACCAGTATTTTACATGGAGCGACTGCCTATGGGACCTCCACAACCCAGTTAATACTAGGTCATACGATACCCTTTGGTAAGACTGGTTGTCAGACTTTTAGGTCACTGATTACTTGTAACGACTGCCAAAGATCATATCCTTGAGAGTATAAAAAACACAAGCGTAACCAGCCAATCAAATTCTCATTGGTGTGATAAATGCTAGCTCCAATAGAGCAAGTCCACCGCTATCCACCAGCGTGCAGCAGCAGTAGTGGTGCAGGTCACTTCAATATTTAGAACAACATTTTGGTAGCAGTAATCTCAATGAAAAAAAAATGCTTCTGCTATGCAGATGTTTTCACTTGCTATCGATAACTTACTACAGATAATAATAAACAAGAAAAGAAATCAAATGACCTACATATTCATTGCCACCCAACAAGTGTTATAATTTCCAATTCAAACAGTAAGAACATTCCCATAAAATTAGTAGATTCCGACTCGATAAATAAAACAAAAACCATATTTCCAACACATTACCATCTATCATTGAGGGGGACATTAACTGTCTAACACTTCGGCTTTCCAATTCGACCATCACTCATTATCGACCCAACAATTTGTTATCTACTATCTTTTGTTCTTGGGCCGGTTCGTATCACAACAAACATCAATATTATTGTAGTGAACGCTGTTTGTCATGTGACTTCAATTAAACCTGTTTGTTGCTTCTTCCTGTTTAGGCTGAACATACACTTGTACTATATTTGTATGTCCATCGATCTATAGAAGTAAGGGGTAACACAACTCCGTCGGAACTGCAGGTTGTTCGAAAGAGATACCGCGGCCAGGACACAAAGGGCTAAGAAGGACCATGGATGGTTTTTAGTCAGTAGAAGTCTGATAGTCATTTGATGAATTCCCAACCTGAAAAAATAATTAAAAGGGGTTACAGAACAACACCTATTTTAGCTTTTAAATGAAAAGTTGTCTGATATAGGCATGACGTGATGCGGAAGTTGTGTTGAGTATAAATGCAGAGAATGACCAATGAGATGATGAATGAACTGTATGAAGGATGATACGGCTAGAAAAGAGATGATGAAGAGTATAGTTGAGATGACGAGTAATAGAGAAGTACCTATGGGAAACGAAGACTTGCTGCGCGACGCTGACGGTTGTTTTCGGAGTTGTTTGATTACTTTGTTTGCGATGCAGGATTCTGCGTGGTGTCAGGTATCATCGGCAGTTTATAGTGGTTTTTGAGATGCAGTCACAACAGACTGCTTTCTCATATCCTACTCAATTCTGGTTCCGAAGATCACGTCCTAACTTTAGTTGATCCAGCAGTTAATCTGACCTGTGGCCCAGGTAGTACTGGGTAATATTATATTATACCCTTTGGTAAAACTGGTTATCACACTATAAGGCCAGTGACTATCTTTAAAGACTGTCATAAGTCGACAGAATATGACAGTCGTGACCAAGGGTTTAACGTGCTTTTCGAGGCACGGAGGAAATTTGGAATATAATGGGTGATCACCCATCTACAGATTTACTTAGGCAAGCGCGGCTTCACATCAAGATTGTCCCAGCGGTTGTTATTATGTAGGCTATGTAGCCACGAGATCCTCAGCTTCAGAAAGCATCTTCGCAAAATATACCAACATTAACAACTTATTCAAATACCCAACAAGATTAGCAAGAACACTGAAGCACCACAAAACACAGTATATCAAGAGAGCTAGCCAGTACTAGCGTGCACAAACGAAGTAAAGGCTATTTAATTATCAAACAAGCGACGCTGTTAGCAAGAACTCTTTGTGTGTATAATGGAACGAAGCGAACTATTGTCCGGTGCCCGACATGATTTATCTAGCTCAGTACATGTCCTGGCATATAATAAAGCCGTTTTTTTTTTGCAATATATTTTGTCTATACGAAATTTTGGGTGTTCCTGATTTTTAGAAGCGTTTCTTTATTTTCAAGCCCGATAAGATTTAGCATCGGTACATATGAGAAACTTACATATGCCAACTCTCACCCTGTTTATAAACCCCTTTTTTTTTTTGTGGGTGGAAAATCATCGAATGACCCCCCCCGCTCTTGGGCAGAGCGAAGGGGAGTGTCAGACTTCTACTGACTAAAAACCGAACCCATGTTCCTTCTTTGCCCTTGCGCCGAGGCCACGTAATCTAGTACAAAATACCGCGGCCCCGACGGGCGTCGGCCCTTGCGGGCCCCTCCTTGCTGACATCTCTTTGAGGCGCGCGTGGAACACGAACGCGCCGCCGACACGGTCTGTTGCCGTCATGACGACGGCCGGACGGCGAGCTAGCCCATTACTCACCGTCCACAGGCCCGCGTCTACGGTTGCCGGAAGCCATCACGTGGCACCCGACGCCCGGAGCGCCTTCCGCGCCTTCCGCGGCGGCTGGGACGTTGAGAGGATCGCTCCCTCTCTCGTTCCGCCACCTCCTTCGCTAGCATCACTGCTTCGCAGAAGGAGGCGACGGCGTCCCATTCCTCCTCGCCCCGGACCATGGCTTGCACCAGGGCCGGACGCGAGAGGTCACCGCCGCCGATCGCCGCTACGAGAACACGGCGGGGCTCCGCCCAAGCAGGGCACACCTCCACAGTGTGCTTCACCGTGTCCTCCGGTCGATCCTCGCAGTGGAAGCATCCGGGCGTTTCCTCCCGCCTGATTTTGTGCAGGTACCTCCCGAAACACCCGTGTCCGGTGAGGACCTGCGTGAGACGGAAGGTGAGGGCGCCGTGGCTCCTCTCTAGCCACTCCTCAAAGAGGGGACTTACCGCCACTATCGTGGCGTGCCTTTATAAACCCCTTAGGTTAAGAACGCTATAGCGAATAAATTTTCAAAAATTCTTCCTTTGGGCAAAATGTCTATGTTTTCTCTCTCTACGTTAGGCGCTCTTCGTTGGCTGTAAAAACATTTCAGATTTTTATTATACACCTCACAAAATAAATCTAGCAAACATTTTGCTATGACACAGAAGAACACCTTTGAAAAACCCTTTTGGACAAAATGGCATACATACGAGTACTATGTATGAATGATGACTATGACTATATTTTTATATAAAAAAATCACGAAAACGTGAAGAACATTGTAGGTTTAAATTCAATATTTAGTCTATTAAAGAGTTTTTTAAGGTCAAGTTAAGGTGACCTTCATGAGACATTTTTGAAGCTTCATGTTCGAAACTATTTACTCAGTAAGGTTTCATGGTCTCTATTAAGAAACTACGAGAATTTTCGCGAGGGAATGGTGTTCTGGAATACAACTAGTATAATTGAATTTGCGGTTTTGTATGTAGAGAATGTTTTTACTAAACGAGTAGGTATATTTCGGAATTTTCCGGTTCAATAAATACGTTAGCGAAACCTTATAAGACTAGGTTTGTCTCACGAAAATGTTATTAAAAATAGAAAATAATTCAGTATAGTCGACCATGAAATTGGTTTACCACTTTTGATGACATCTCCCAGTAACATAATTATTCGCTAAGGATGACAGATTGACAGATTCTGACGTGAAAATAGCACTTGATGTTTTGTACGTGCAAATGATATTCAACCTTAGAGTGGTAAACCAATTTCTTGGTCGACTATACGTTTGCTGCATTGCACTACAAATTGCCAAATGCGATTAGTAATAAATACGTTTATAATCTACTTCGTGCCGCAAGATTAAAGAGGCCTATATCCAGCAGTGGATTGCAATAGGCTGATGATGATGATGAATCTACTTCGTTGGTCCAGTGATCACAAGCACAACTGCTGAGCATAAGGCACTGGGTTCGATTCCCGGGAAAAGTTTTATTGGGTTTTTCTATGAGGAATTTCTCAGTGACAGCCATGGAATCTTGATTTGTGACCGGTTGATTTCAATAGGGTCATCCCCTATTAAATAGGACTTGAACAAAACTGGTGGAATGTGGATTTACTTAATGGGTACATCTCTACCTAACTTTTCAGTGATTAAAGGCGTGATGCTATGTTTCTGGATGTTTCTATACTTTAAAACATAATTCTGTCGGATCATTTATTCTAAATAAAGCGTGGGGTTCTAGATCAATAGCAAATATTTTATTGGTAGATACTGGGAAAAGCAGTCATTATAAAATATGTTATGTTATAATATTAAGCGTAGGTTGCTTACCCACGCTTTTCTTTAGTTTTAATCCCACGTTTTGAAGTGACGTAGATGTGATTTTAGAGTAGCAGTGGCTTCTGCGCTGCGTATCACGGGTTCGATCCCCGCACGGAACAATATTTGTATGGCCTACAGATAGTTGTTTCGGGTCTGGGTATTTGTCTATGTGAGTTTAAATGTTTGTGAACGCACCCACGATACAGGAGAAACTCCTAGTGTGGGGCAACGTTTTTAAAAACAAGAAAACAAGATTGAAATGTTGTTGAAATGTTGTTGTTTTGTTATGTTTTTATCCTTTTTTTGTATTTTGTGTGTGCATAAATAAATAAATAAGAAATAAGATGTGGGTGGCGCAAGTTTCGGTGCTGTTAGGGCCTTAAACAAAAGGAATTGACATAATATTTTTTGCATAAATACAATATGGCTTTCTCAGAAAACGTTAAGCTAAAAACATAAAAATACAAAAGTCTATCATTTTTACGGGAGCCCTTTCCACACCATCCAACAGTGGCTCTCGTTGAAAAATCGACAGGTGCATGTGATAGCATTCTACCATCGCCATTCGCTATTTATCTGACGCCCTCCGTCGACGGCGGAAAAAGACAAGCACATATATCGAAGAGACCTTTTCACACCAATTATACTAGGGATTCTGTTGGATTCCGTTTACAATTTACTGTGATATAGGTCGAAGATCAAACGGGTGTAAATGGATGTAGTTATCGTTTCAAGAAACGAGATATGAAGGGTAGCTTTGTTTTTTTTCGAGTTTGAATAGTTTGTTTTGGTAATTTTGTTTGGGTGTTTCTTGATTTTGTTCAATTTTTCTTTGGTTATTTTTTATTGGAATCTATTATGAATGTTATAAACTATAGGTTTATTTATTTAAAATTCATGTACAATAAAATGCGCAGTTAAGGACACAACACATTCCCTGCACACAAATGTACACGACAAGCTTAATGCCATATAGGCTAGATATCATCCGTTTCAGTTTTCTCTCTGGTATTGCAGCGCAATCGAAAGGCCTCTAGTATTGCATAAATCCATAGACGCAATGACCTCTAACATAAGCTAAACAAACTTGTAACACCATCTCAAATATTAATAATAGGTATATTAAAAAGAAACAATCGGATTCAAAGTGGCACGCGTAACCAAAAAAAAATATAATCCAATAATAATTCGAAAATTTAATTCTGTTCTATACAGCTGATTTATAACAAGCTTCCAAAAATATTCCTACCGGTATTTTCTACAGTACCCTTATCAATATTGCCCTACATACACAAATTGGGGAGCAAAATACAAAATTAAGATTGACACTCAACATTTCTGCCATTTTTAATTAGTCCCGTCAATGAAGTGAAGTGTGAAATCCGAATCGTGTTGCCTTCGAAAAACCATTTATTTTGCTACTAAAAATACTCAGTGACTGACTGGCTACAGGCTAGACCGGGCTAATGAGGTCCAAAATAGACTCGACTAGACAAATAAACACCAGTATAAAAACAAAACAAAAAAGGTAAGAATATCCAATTCTGAAATCGATATTTTCCCTCTTTATTGTTACTTATACCATTATTTTTAGTGATATCGTGTGTCTCTCATGCTTTTATGATGCATCGAATAGAGCATAGTTATAGGTTATAAAATTATTTAAAAACTTGGTACTTCAATCTCCAATATCTTCGTAACTAGAAGGTGCCCAGGTATAGTCTGGCACAAAAAAAAATGGTCTCAAAGACGGGAAGAATTTCCTTGCCTTTCAGTTTCGTTTTTTACATCCATTAGAAGCAAATCAAACGTCAACTAGTACGTTTTGCCATTTAACCCTTCCCTCACCCACCACATTTAGCTTTCACTACGACGGAAAATCCAAATTCCTTTCAAGCTTCGAGAGAGAAACATTCGTTAATCAAGTGAATTGTTAAAATTGTAACTGTAAAGCTTATTTGGCAATAAATTAACGGCTCAGACGTGTAACCGTCAGTCGCTTGTCTTGTCAAGCCTGAACGTTTGAAATAGGAGGCCATTGTGCACTGTTGTATAAGTAGGTGTATAGCACCATCAATTATACCGAGTTGGCATTGCGTTCTTTCGTTCAGTGTAGAATAATTTGGATTATTTTAGGCAGTTTGAAATTTTAAGACATTTTCTAACACAGCTGTCGGGCTTGGTCGTGTTTTGAGACACGGGTCAAAACAACAGTTTGTAGCGTAGTTTTTACGAACTCTTCCGACGTTATAGATCTTTGTGATAGACTTTTATTATCGTCAAATCCTATCTATTGGGCTTATAAATGTTCTGTTATCAGTTTACTAAAGATACACCTTTTCTTAAAGCAGGAAGACCTACACGATCCACGTTATTAGGTTTAAATTAGAAATTCTTACAATTGTAGTTCAGACTCGTACTCAGTTATTTGCAATAAACACGAGGCCCTCTGACTAAAGAAGGACGTTAAAAATAACTGGAGACTTTCTACATTCTTACATTCATTCAATTTATCATCCATAACCTTGAGTTTTAAAATCACTGAGCAAACCACAGATACATCACATGCATCCGCATCTTAAAACCAAGACAAATGTAAAAACAATAACAATAAAAAGCTTGGACAAAGGTTTTTGTATCATTGTTAACACCCACAAAACATATCGATAACGAGTACAGCACGTCTAGACAATCTAATCCACCTTTAAAGAACCCGAAATAAGAAAACGAAAGCAAAGCCAAACGGATAGAATCCTAAAGGTAACCTCAAATTGACAACAAGGAGCCTTTTCGGCATCACTGAGGACCCTAAACGTTTGCCCTACTCGACCTACTCAATAAGGGTCAAGCCATCTTTGCGTCTCTAAACTGTGTAAACATTGGTTTTCAAATGTACGGAAAATATCTATTATTTGTGGTGTTTTTCTGGTTGCTCCTTTGATGTTTTTGGAAGAGTTTTGCTGGTATTGTACTAATAAATTGTTCAGTTTGTTCATTGCACATAATACGTATGTAAACTACTTAAGTATGTATGCTTTGATAGGTGGCTAAAAAGTACCTACTAGGTACGTTACCTCTGACATCTAATTTTATATTATTTTTATCTATTTACCTAACCTTCAGTAGGTATATGAATAATCAAATCGCTACTGAACAACCTGAACAGGTAAGGATGGCGCTTTCAGGAACACAATTACTATAGTCAAGTCAAATGAATTGATGCAGTTTTAGTAATTACTGATTCAACCGTTATAGTGCAAATCTTAACGAAGTGAAAACCGTCAATGAAAGCAAACTTATAAATTATATTATTCTATTAATCACTATCACTTGTTTATATATGATTGTGAGTGTCTCAACAATCGAAAGAGCTTTGAAAGACCTACAAAGTTCAACACATCTCATTTTTAGACTGTACGAACCCCACACCACAAGCATACCATTTTTCCCTTATCATATCTCAACATCTACCATAAAACATAAATATTGCCACGTTGCGCGTCAATTTCAGAATATATTATACTAACCCCTGTTCCTTCCCTGTCCCTAACGAGCGTCATGTTTCCTGATGCATCAAACTCTAAGTAAATGACAAACAAAAAATGAGCCCAGTATAACTTGACATACGACAAAAATACAAACTAAACAAAACAATACTGTATTTCACTTTTTTTTACAGCTGCCAAACCGAATAGCGCCTCCATGAGATGTCAAGATATTTTGGTCGATAAAATATATAAATAAATACACGTTTTAAATGAGCTATTTTGTTTGTAAAATGTATGAATTTAAAAACGATAAAATGGCTGGAATTGCTTTGAGAAAGAATCTATTAGCAGTTAGGGTGGCTCGGTGAAGCTACAGTATGGGCTGCCCTGGTTAGGGTGTCCATGTTAAATGGGTATCATTACATCGGCTACCGATACCAACTGCTATTATCTGTTTTTATTAGCTCTATCCCGCGATTTTCGTGCACGTGAAATTATTGTCAAAAAGTGACTTCGCTATTTGAATCGAATTTTGTTAACATTTCTTTTTTACATGGTACTCTTACAATTTTTCCAAAATATGTGTAACCTTAGTGTTTCCTATCTGCCAGTAAATGTCCCGTCAAAATCGGTCCAGCCATTTCGGAATAACAACTAGAGCGGTATACGGACAGACAAAAATGAAAAAGTTTTTTGTTACAAATACTGAATGCATATGAAAGTTTACTTGCTCATTCAGTTATTATTTTGAAACTACTATCAGACACTTCAATTTTATTTATTTATACATAATAGCTATAGATTATCCGCTTTTTAAATTAATTTATGCAAAAGAAAAACATGGGGTCTTTAGTGTATCCACAGCAATATAAGAAACGTATATAAAGTCAATAACATTTGTGGAATACTGTTTTGAAAGAAAAAAAGAAACCGACATATTATATAAGTAACAAGGGTATTGGTTAAAGGCCACGAAAGGGTAACATCAAGCAGATTAATGGGAAACGATATTTTTGTCGGTTCTTCATTCTTCAAACGTAGTTTCAGAAATATTACTCCACGATTGTTTTTAGAAGGTTTTTTATAAGCAGGGTTTATTCAGCTTTATTTTTATTTCACTTTATTTATTCGGAAAAGAACAAACAATTATACATTAAAAATAACAAAATAAAATGAAATAGGCTACTAATAATGTTTACATAAAGGTGTGCTACGCTGATCTCAAATAGCATAGGACAAGGGCGGACAGATGATGATGATGACAGCTATTAACGTTGCATGGCGTAATTTTAATATAATATGACATATCTCTTAATAATAAGAGCCGCCCAGAAACCACGCCTGCGTCGCAACAACGAGAACATTATTAGCTACAATATAACACTGCTGTATTACAATACTTAAACCAAAAGACACTGAAACTAGTTCATAAAAAAACATAAATTGCAACTGCATTAACTGTAACTACATTCGAGATCACAATCAGAATATGCATATAGGACGTACGTTTCCAAAAGCTGCGCTCGCTCCTAAAAAGTCCCGCCGGGCGGCGCGCGCATGGAAACCCCACGTTTGCCAAGATAAGCGTTATTTAATGAAGATTTATCTCGCTCACTGCACACTGGATTTACTTCTCCAATGAATATTCTAGCCCCGCTGATATCTTCCTGATAACATTGGCACTTTAAACCGAATGCAATAAAATAAAACATTCTTGAATGATAAGAATTTATTTATTAAAAGGGGTTAATGTATGCGTTTTACATATTTTCCGAAATTAAGTGGGAAGAGATAAGTTTGACGGGTTCTCTGGTCCTGCATACAGAGTAGCTTAAACTGTCCACTGGACAAGGGTCTCTGGTGAACGTTTATTGAATTACAATCACATAAAATACATGGACACAAATTGTGAATTTCCATACAAACGTTCATCATCATCTGCGAAACATTATCTCAACTATGTTGGAATCGGCTTCAAGTCAAACCAAATGCAGTTGAATTCCAGTATTTACATGGAATGACTGCCATTACCACCATAACCCAGTAAGTATACCTAGGGCTATATGATATCCCTTGGTAATACTCATTCTTCTTGGACCTTTCAGATTCTCGTATTTCGATTCTTTCAGATCGCAGTGTCCTGCATAATAGGGGATCGGACTGGGTCAAAATAATATGATTATGTTTAGTCCGTAAGTTAGATTATCAAAAAATATTGAATACGTGTTATTTGTTTTATCAAATCAATAAAAAAATACGAAGATAAAACGCGTCAAAGATCTTGGAGTGGGGCTTGAAACGTCACTTGTGTCGTCAAAATGTACTATCATTATGACGTCACACGAGTTTTCGAAGCACTGTATCGTCTTCATTTTAAGTTTACGTGAAAAAAGAAAAAATACGTGTCCAATAATTTTTGGAAATCTATCTAACGGACTAATTAGTTTTTTTTTGTTCGATCCCCTGTTGCAAAATACTCTCACAAGTTCAGTTTTCAAAAATAAACATTTGCAATTGAGTAAAATTCACTGTGACATATACCTAAAATCAAGTGCCTGAAAATTTCAGGTTTGGAAGTAAAAACCGGCGTAAAAAGTGGTAAAACAAGGACCGAGTAATAAGGTTACCTGTGAGCTCAAACTGTGTTACTGCCATCAACGTAACGAACACTGAGTTATGTCTACATGCATACAACTGACACTAGTTTAGTAGTTTCAAAAATAGTTTCTGCTTTCAGGAATTCTATGAGGACTTTTTAAATATTGTACTGTATGTATAAATTAGTTGGATGTCAAAGCAAAGCATGCATTCAGAAGCAATGTTTTACTCAAAATAAGAACTCTGAAAAAAAATGTTACACGTTTAGTAGTACTCACTTATCTATAACTGCCTCCGTGGTCGAATGGTTTAGGCGTTTGCCTTGTGACCCGGTGGTCGTGGGTTCGATTCCCACGGGAAGCATACTTTGTGAAGTTGTTTCCAGTTTGATTAGGACATTGCAGGCTTGAATCACCTGATTGTCTGATAAAAAGATGGTTCCGTGCTTCGGAAGGCACGTTTAAGCCGATGGTCCCAGCCGCCAAATGGCGGTCGTCAAACCATGTCAGAGGCCCTTGCGGCGGTTTAGAAACTCTGACACTAGGGTGTGTGGGGTCGTTAGACCTTACTGCCCACACGAAGAAGAAGACTTATCTATGATACTGACTGGATGGTGACTCATGAGGTGAAGAGTTATAGAAAAGTATGGAAGATGAAATGTCCATCTATACTTCTCTGTTGCAGCACCGACCACAAAGAAATTGGGTGAAGGACAGGAGAATGATATTGATGAATGATGCAGCTGCAGCCGCATTATGGTGGATCGGTTAGTTACATCGATACCCCTGAGTAAGTCTGACAACCAGTCTTACCAAGGGGTATCGGATTACCCGGTACTGACTGGATTGTGGCGGTTAGGTAGGCAGTTGTTTCATGTAAAATACTGGTGTTCAGCAGCATTGGATTAGATTGGAAGCCGACCCCAACGTAGTTGGTAAGGGCTGGGCAGATGATGATGATGATGATTATGGCTGAACAATTTAATCTCTATCAATAGATCTTGGTTGGAAAGCTTGCAAAAGACAATTATATTTCTTTGACTTACCGGATAGTCTGATTCCAAAAATAACTTGTATCAATAATGATTAATGCAACCTTTTAATTATTTAATGAAATTCCAAGAATAATCCAAGACACTCAACGCACACACTCAAGCCACTTCGATCCTACATTTCTGTTCAAACATGTTCGTAGGACGCAACATGGAAAATCAATCAGACTGGGATGCATCTCCCAATTTGCGTCACCAATCGAAAGAGATACTAACTAGAATCTACGGGGATAACGGATAAGAGCTATTTCCGATTGAAATATTTAAATGAATAGTTACACATTGGTACGGAAATATTCCCCAAGGAAAGGGATAATCTAATAGAACTAAGTTATTTAGTTTTGGTAACGTTCTGACACAAATGTAATTTAATTACTCAATAACCCTCCTTTTGGGCTTCGCCGCAGTCGGGTAAAAAACATGCACAACGTATGTAATAACAGAATTGTCCACAGATTTGTAGCCTAATTAAAACAAAACACAAATCATAGAGAGAACACGAGAAATGAACACTAAATAGTTTTTTTTCTTTTCTGCGATGTCCATACTTTTTACCCGACTACGGCAAAGCCAAAAGAGGTTTATGATTTTGACAGGCTATGTATGTATGTATGTACATACGGCTTTGCCGTAGTCGGGTAAAAATGTGGGGTTTGCTTTCAACAGCGCCAAAAATCACGTGTTGATATTTATACACTTTATCTCACCATTTTTTTTAAATTGTTATAGAAATGCAAGAACCCCTTTTTTATTATTGCTGAATTTTTTGCTTTTTTTGCTTTTCCAACTATCATCATCATCAGCCTATAATGTTCCCACTGCAGGGACTCAGGCCTCCTCTCTAGGAGAGGGATGGGCTATAATCCACCACGCGGGCCCAGTGCGGATTGGCAGATGTCACATGTTTTCGAATTTTTTGGTTCTAAGACATGCCGGTTTCCTCACGATGTTTTCCTTCACCCTTTTAAGAGCAACTTTACATTTACTATTAATATCATAAACGGGATATTTACCATCTTTGATTTTGTTTTTTTTGTTTGTTTTTGTTTTTATCAAACATGGTAAATATCCCGTTTATGATATTATTAGTAGTGTCAGTGACCATGTCAGTTTAAAAACTAATAACTTTACATTTCATAGAAAAACCACTAAGATTCTAACACCAGTCAGCATATCCATTCACTATAATCAAGTAGTCGGGTAAAATCTGCAGACGCGATAAATCTGATTCTCTTCGCGAATTTCAGACCGAAATATTGAGCTGCAATCCTATTTATATCCCCGACTGACCGAACCGTGCAATGGGCGGTATAGACGGATGGACAGACACACTCAATGCAAATATGTACGACGTGATGCTTTTAGGGACACAGCAGAACTTCAGTTTTAGATTTGAAGTGTCATCATTGTATTTCTCTGTCTATGGGTCCAATCCTTTTGATAGTTTCAAGATTCTTTATTTGCATGAAATATGGAACACTAATGGTCTTACAAATAAAAAGTGTCACATATTTCGCTTACTTCATTTAGCATGAAAACTTAAAATTAAATAAGAGTCCAGAGTGATAAAGAGTCCATCTTGTCACTCCATGTAGTTCTGGGCTTACTGCGTGATACTGAGAACTTGAGATTGTGCATTACTTCCATTGAAAGAGTGAACTAGCACTATGACTACATATTATAAAACGAAGTCCCCCGCCGCGTCTGTCTGTCTGATCGCGATAAACTCAAACCTACTGCACCAATTTTGAAACTGTTTTCTCCAATGGATAGAGTGGTTCTCGAGGAAGGTTTTAGTATATAATTTGTCACGATAATAATTTAAATGAGATCTCTAGAAAATATTCATTTTATATCAAACACTTGTAAAAATACCAGCCATACGGGCAAACAACAACACTGTCACCTAAAATACGAGTAAATATAGTGTTAAAAATTAAACATCATAAATAAAAAAAAATACAATACCTTTTTCTTTCAACTAAACATGTGACGATTATTAGGCCGACGACACATGTAATTATGTATCTAGGTCACTCCTTATCAATATATCACATCACCAGAATACATCACACACGCTTCGTAAAGACCTTCATAACTAAAACATACTATTAAAACATTAGCCGATAAAAATGTTAAAGAAGTTTAATATAATGTTAAGAATACAGAAGGCTTGTTAGTTAAAGTATAAACAGCCATGTTCCCACTGCTGGGACACATCACACAGGCCACTTGGTTGTATAAAAGAAATCCGCCTCTTATTATTTAATTAGATATGAACTAGCTTTTGCCCACGGCTTCGCCCGCGTGGATGTCGGTTCAACTACAAAAGTGACGATTTTCCATACAAACTTTCATCCCCCTTTTCACCCCCTTAAAGGTTAAATTTCCAAAAACCCCTTCTTAGTGCTCCCCTACATTATAATAGGAAGCCGTGTGCAAAATTTCATATTCCTAGCCCCAGTAGTTTCGGCTGTACGTTGATATGTCAGTCAGTCAGTTCTCCTTTTATATATATAGAAGAATATGGACGAAGCAAATACGTAAGTAAGGATTGTATTAGGTGCCTGTCGGGGCTGCGGTTTGTTCGAATGAGATACTGCGGCCCCGGACACAAAGTGCTAAGAAGGAACATGGGTGGTTTTTAGTCAGTAGAAGTCTGACACTGATTCCGCTCCGCCCAGAGCGGGAGGAGTAATTTTATGACATCCCAACCTCCAAAGTGATGTTGTATTAGATTTTTCTGCCCCATGTGATAAAGGCATGCGTTTATGTATGTATGGAATAAACCTTCTACACTTTTTGTTCATGTCCTATGCCTCATGTCGCATGAAACGACGCACGGTCCACGCTCCTTTGATTTATTCCATACATTTGTCAGTGTTGATGTAGATATACATCATAATGTATGCATGTAGCGAGTACATTTATTTTTTGCCAAAGAAAAATGTGATGGACTGTTTTATGGCGCGTCGGTAATAGAGGTCAAGTTGGAATGATTGGGCTAAAAGATTTATTGAGGATATTATTTTTGTTTGCTAGCCAATTACTGGAATATGCGAGGAGACAGCCGTTCAGTCTAGTTTGGAATTTACATAATAAAATAAAATAAAATAAAATAAAATAAAAAGCCTTTATTGTTGAAGAAGTTTTACACAGAGTAGTTTCGTGTGCCTAAAATTAATTTACTTATGACTACTATCTAAAAACACATTTTGACTATTATCTAATTTAACTAATATATTAACAATTTTAATAACTATTGATTATCGGCAAACGGTAGTTCGGTTACAACTTGTCTTGCGACAAAGGCCTCCTCTAAAGCTCTCCAGTCTTTTCTCATTTTTGCAGTGCGAGTCCATGCTGAACCCGCTATTTTCTTAACGTCATCCTCCCATCTCTTAGCCTGTCTTCCTCTATGTCTCTTTCCGTCTAAAGGGTACCATTCTGTGATAAGTTTTGTCCATTTTTCTTGCTTTTCTCTCATCATATGCCCTGTCCACCTCCACTTCAGCTGTTTGTATGTTGTGTATGCATTCTTAAACTTGGTTTTACTTTTGATGTCTATTAATTTTTCTCGGTCTTTTCTTTTGACACCTATTGTACTTCTTTCTATGCTGTTTTGACAAACTTTAATTTTATTTGCTAGATGTTCTGTCAATGCCCAAGTTTGACACCCGTATAGTAAACAAGGTAGAATGCACATATTATATACCTTCCTCTTTTCTTTCATAGGCATATCTTTGTTCTTCATCACTTCACTGAGTGACCAATATCTTTTCCAAGTATTGGTAACTCTTCTTTCAATCTCTTTTTCCATGCAGCCTTCAGTAGATATTAGCTGTCCTAAGTATACATATTCCTGTACGTACTCTATTTGCTCATTATTTACTTTTATCGTGTCTGTTTCTGATGAGTTTGTCATGATTTTTGTTTTATTTAAATTCATCGATAGTCCAGCTTTGTCACTTACATCTGCTAGTTGTTGCAGCATAATTTCCAGTGATCTTGAATTTTCCGAGAATATTATTAAGTCGTCTGCAAAGCGTAGGTGGCTCAAGTTTTCACCGTTTATGTTTAGTCCCTCATTTGTCCAGTCTAGGTTCCTAAATATTATTTCCAAAACGGCAGAAAATAATTTGGGTGAGATAGGGTCTCCTTGGCGTACACCTCTCATGATAGGGAATTCTTCGCCTATAGCTTCTAACTTGACTTGCGCAGTACTCTTGGTGTATACATTACGAAGTAATCGTATGTATTTTGTTTGTACACCCTGTATTTTTAGTGCATCCCAGATATATCCGTGTTCTAGTGTGTCGAATGCTTTATTAAAATCGACAAACCCTAGGTAGTAGCTTTTGTTGTATTCTTTATATTTTTGTAATATTTGTCTAAGGGTGTGTATATGATCTATGGTTGAAAAATTTCGACGGAATCCAGCTTGTTCTTTGGGCTGATTCTCTTCAAGAATATTTGTAATCCTCAATAGTATAATTTTAGAAAATACCTTATAAATATTAGACATTAAGCTTATGGGCCTGTAATTTGCTATATCTCCTTTGTCACCTTTTTTGTGTAGTAATATAATTGTAGATTTAGTCCAATCCTCTGGAATATTTTCCGTTTTAACAATTTCGTTAAATATATTTGTAAGCATCGGACCAATAACTGGTGATGTAATTTTCAGTATTTCATTTGTAATGAGGTCTGATCCTGGAGCTTTATCATTCTTTTGTGTACTAATTGCTTTTATGGTTTCTTCGTTTAGTATTTCAGGTATTTCCTCCTCATCGGAAGATGCATCATATTCTCTTACCACTTGTCCCAACTTTTGGCTTTGATATAAATTTCGATAAAATTCTGTAGCAGCTTTTAGTATCTCGGGTCTCTTCTCTGTAATTTTACCATCCTTCTTTTTTATATTCAGTATCCAGTCCTTTTTTCGATTTAGTTCTTTTAGTGCCTTTTTTATTCCTCCGGTTTTTTCTATATAATTCTTCATAGTATTAAATCGTTTCGTTTTTCTTTCGTTCCGTAGTTCTTTGCTTATGCTTTTGCTTATTTCTGCAATTTTTCGGCGGTTGGCTTTAGTTTTCTTTTCTTGTAGTAGTTCCTTACGTTTCTGTAGTAGTTGTTTACTTTTAAGTGAGACTCGCTTCTTGCTGTTTGTGTTTACTTTTCTAGGTACAGTTTTTAGTTGGTTTAGTAGTTTGTTGTATTTTTCTTGTATTGATACGCCTTCTTTACTGTCTATTGATATTTGTAAATTATTAAGTAGGACTTCTGGTTCGCCTTTGTATTGAATAACTGCGTATTTATTATGAAATCGTCTTGTTTTCTTAGGGCGTATGCCTGTCAGTGTCGCTCGAATCATTCTATGGTCTGTGTTAAAATTTAAGTTATGTATGACCGACACATCTTTGAATATTTTTCTATTGTTAGTCATAATAAAGTCGATTTCGTTCTTATAAAGGCCGTTCGGTGAGATCCATGTCCATTTATTTCTTAATTTCTTTTTATAAAAGCTATTTAGGATACTTAGTCTGTTTTGTAATGAAAAATTTACCAATCTTGTTCCATTTTTGCTTCTAGTTCCAAACCCGTAGCTTCCTATACTAAGTTCTTCTCCGATATTTTGTGTACCGATTTGGCCATTAAAATCTCCCATTATTATGACGTTTTTATATGCAGTTTCAATTGTATTTTGGAGGTCTTCGTAAAATTTCTCGATTTTTGTTATATCTTCCTTTTTGCTAGATTCCGTTGGTGAATACGCCTGGATAATGGACCAATCTTCTTCTTTTTCTATATTAAGTTTAATGTTAAGAATTGCGATACGTTCAGTTATTCCCCTTAGTTCTTCTATTTTGTTTATAAGATGTCTTTTAACCATGAATCCTATTCCATACATACCCGGCGTCTCTCCTTTATGATATAATATATACTTTCCATGATCTTCTATATGTTCTCCAAATCTTCTCATTTCGCTGATCCCTATAATATCCCATTTTATTTCTTGTATAGCTAGTTCAAGTTCTTCAAGTTTTTCGGGTGTTCTAAGAGATCGACAGTTGATGGTTGCTATTTGAATATCATTCGTTTTCTTTTTAGTGTGAGTATTGACGTTGACGTTATTTTTAACCTTTAGAGGGTCGTGGTCATTTTCCCCCACGATGACCAGTCGGCTTGGGGGAGCGTGGTGTTTTGTACTTGTGTTGTTTATGTTATAGGTATGTTGTGTTTTCCGTTTACCGATATTTAATTGTTATTGTTTATTATCTATTGAGTTAGAGGGAAGAGAATTGCTTCTAATTCGCATTAAATCAAAAGCATTTAATCTGTTGACGTTCGATGGCATGAAAGTTTGTTGTTTCCTTGGTTGGTTATTATTTTCTGGGGATGTTGATGTTTCTCTTTTCCGTTTTTCCTTGCTTGTATTATTTTTTCCTTTTATTATTATTTTATCGAACTTTAAGTATGCGATATTTCCTTTCTTTCTCTCCTCTATAAGTTGAGGCTGCAGCATTTTCCTTTTCTCCAGCACTTCCTTAGTATAATCTTCTGAAATGTATACATCTTTAAGATTTTTCTTCATTTTCATTATTTCGTTCTTTTTCCATTCATTCACGAAAGATACCAAGGCAGGTCTTGACTTATCACCTGCTTTTCCAATGCGATAGATGTTATTCACATCGTGATCTTCAATATTTATGCTTAAGTCGGTTTTAAAAACTTTTTTCACTTTTTGTAGTAGTTCTAGGTTAGAGTTTTCGTCCTCTTTTATACCAAAAACTATTAAATTATTCTGTTTCTTAGCTCTTTTTAAGCTTTCCAGCTCTTTTTCGACGTTTTCTAATTTTGTTTTTAGGATTTTATTTTCTGCTATGATATGTTGTAATTTTTCATCCAATCTCTCCATTATTTTGTTAGTTATAGAAGTTTGTAGCTCCGTGGTTTGTTTTTGCATTTCATTTTTCACTTTGTCAAATAAAAGTTGAAATTGATCATCCATTTTGTGTTTGTTGTTAAAAAAAATTATCTGTGTATAATGGAACGTGATGAGTATTCGTTCTTATCTTTCTTAGGTTGGTACAACTGGTAATGTCATATGACGTCTTGGCACTATTGACAGTACTAGTGACAATGACACTAGTGGGTATTATCTATGATTGGCACATTTTCAAACCTCAGTAATCCAGCCGGCGACTTTTTAACACAAAATAATGCAGTTTAATGTCCAGGATCACGTGTAATCAACACTTCTGCCGCATTCACAACACTTTATTTATAGTTCGTGATGTTGTAATAACAACAAGTGAGCGTAAATATTTTTCAAAGCACAATATTATCGGGAGCTGCACAACTATGATGTTTACTATTTGACGTCCGGAAACGGAAAACGGAAAAGGAATTTACATATCGGTGATTTATATGTACATCGTTTTTTTTTTTTAATATTTTGGGTCTTTGTTTGTGAGTTTTTGGAGGTATCGGCTTCAAACTCGTGGAGGTCGGAAATTAACCCACGTGATCGTTTTACTGCAACAAAAAGTATCCTGTACGAGTTAATAATTCATGGCCTACGTCTGTGGCAGGTTTCATCGCAATCCGTTCAGCCGATAAGTAAAAAATGAAAAATGACAGAGGGAGAGAATTTCATTCTAATTCTTGTAAGAGAATGAAAAAAATGAAAAAAAGCGAATTGGTGAGAAAAAGCACACAATTGAGAGAAGTGGAAGGAATGGAGGTATTCTTTTGCCTAGGAGTGGGACAATATGAGCTAAAAAAAAACAATCAAGGGATAATTAGTAGAGATCTTGTTTTCATGAAGAAACACATTCAACCATGTCCGTTATCTGTACAGATTCGTATTTAAGTTCCAGTGACAGCTCAACAAAAACTACAGTAAAGCGCAATTCATCCTTCCATTTTCACTTCCTACTTTATACAATACCACTCCCAACTCAATGAAACAAACAACAAAATATTGTCGTAAAACTCTCAAGCCACCATAAAAAAAAAACACAACAACGTAAGTATACCTTATTGACCTTACTATAAAAAACAATTTACTATACTACCATCTAATTAAGTAGATGTTAAAAACTTTGGCGAAGCTCAGGGGCTGCCGGTTTCTATAGTAGCGGGCATAGAGTATGGAATCTTTTGTGTTTAGAGAAGGCAGTACTAACGCCCTGTTCACAACCTGACGAGAATCTTTTCTGATTAATTTCGTTGCGGGAACCAAGACAGTAAAATCGTTTATCTGGGACTTCGTCGAGCTCGACCCGACTCGGTGTTTTTTTGTGGTCGCCACTGTTGATTCAAGACATCACAAGTGTTACAGTGGTTTGGGAATAGTGTGGTGAGCTTGTCTCAAGAAAAAAAAAACCTCACGTATAGATGGAACTTGAGTGAAAGAAAACAAAAGAAACGCGTGCGACGGTGCGAGTCAATTGTTTCCTACACGGCAAACTCTAACCCCGGAAAGATAAGGGTATATGCCAAGTATTTTTTTTTCTCAGCCGCTGTCTAAACGCGTGACGCTTGAGAGTGTAGTTAAGTGGAGAGCCAGTACCTATAAAATTTGTTTCTCCAATTTGTTTTTGTTTTTATTGTCGTTTCGCAGGTTAACCTATAAGGCTTACTTCCGTTTAACTGGACTATCTCGTGGATGCCTTGGCACCGCTTTCAAATACATCAGTTTCTATGCGTCATTTATATCGTAGTGCGATTAAACGAACATTAACTTGGTTTGGAATCTACTTATTCTTCACGTCGATAGCCAGCGTACCTACTTTGAATTGCGTGGGTCAAAACTTTCGCGCTTCCAAAGGCGTCATCGGTGGTGGCGGTGTGGCGACTAGCGACATCTATCGTAACACCTGCGTACTAACAACGATCGACAGAAATGTCTACATCGCGCTATCAACATTATCCGCGACATAAGCCTATATAGGAGTTCCCGACTTACAAATGTCGGGTAGTTAGCCCACCGGACACAACACCCGTCCGGTCGGAGGGTCCTCCCTTTTCCTTTTCCTTTTTAAACTTTGCCTCCTACGTCAGCCATCCTTGTCACATCCATAATAGTTCTATTCTGCTATAATTAATGCTAAAGATTTCATTTGTCACTGTAATAATATTCAAGATATCTATAATGTCTTTCCGTATTGAAAACTGGGCGTTTATGTCAAATTATAAACAATAGCAAACTGTAGCTGTCAATATGTCTGTCAATTTCGTCCACGACTAACGATACCAGTGCTAATGTTAACAGTCCCACCTCTAGCCCATCAAGGGTATCCATGCTCTATGGCAATGAGTCACGACTCTCGGGAAAGCCGAGCTGTGTGTCGTGAGAAGCGTACATTAACCGAAAAACAGGCTGTTTCCAACGTTTTACACGCTAACTATATTCAATATGGAATAGCGTCGCGATTACTCATCCAATGTTTATGGAAGTGGCCGTTGAGAACTTTTTGGTTTAGGTCTGAAGTTACTTCTGAAGACACTTTCATTTGCTTGATTTTGTGCTAGCCTAAAAAAAACACAGGAATAGAATTACAGAATTGTCAAGAATTGTGTGTACAAGTCCAAGGAGTCAAACTATAAGTGGTAATGATTATAAGTTGGACACGTCATACCTATACCCATCTTGGTACGCTTCAGGTAATATATCAAATGTTTTAATTGTGTTCTGTATTAATAGTAATATGCTGTATAAATTTTAACAGTCGCCAAAATAGATAAAACAATAGTCCTAATTGGTACTTAGTAGCTGAGCCGTATTCGTCGAAATTCATCATTATCTACCTAGTAACCGACGTTTAGTTTTATGTTCAGTCAGCTTTTAGCCTCATAATTATGAATATGATCAATTTGAATCCGGCAGAAGTATAAAACACCCAACATTGGTAGCCCTTCCAGTAAAACTTTAACTCTCCAATCCACATTCATACGCGAACCCCAAATTCTTTCCACAATGAAGTCACATACAAATGCTGATTCACTAATGCAGAATCATGTTAGTAATTGGCCGCCATTTTCTCTTTTAATTGCCCAAAGAACCATTATAAGGAACGGAATAGGAAATGAAGCATTAGGAGCTATTTTACTTGAAAATGCTGAATGTTGTGGCGAATGGGATCGTGTGGGGAGTTCTTTAATTGACATGCATGAGTTGTATGTTCTTTCGAGTGAGGTTTTCTTTTTAAAATTGTTTTGTCAACATAATATAACATAATTATCGCCTGTATATAATAAATAATATATGTCGGAGTTGGTTGTCGATTACAATGTGGGTAATTCGAAATTTTGCTGCCAGTTGATTTTGTTATTATTAATTTAAGTGATTTTTTACTGTTAATTATTGTCTGATAAATCATAACATAATTTATTAAGTACCTAGTGTACACTCTAATGATTTTTGGCTACTTATTTCGATAAGTGTGACTAATAGTTTTGTTCCGAACAAATGTTGACCTTGCTTTTATTTTTAATGATTTACTTTGTTAATTCAGTTATTTATTTACAATAATTATTCTTGTAATATTTGATTATTGTTTAACGTAAAATCTTATTAGATTAAGCACATTTTATGTGTCTTGTAAACACGTGACGTACTTCCGTGCGTCAACGGACAGAGTTGTTGTTGGCGGGAACTTTTTAGAAAGCTAGCGGCGTCGTCTTATAAAAGGTCGAGCGCTCGGTAAGCTAGTCAGTCGGTCTTCGGATTCGACTCAGTAAAGAGCTCCTTGCTCCCGACAAAACTGTCGGTTTACCTGCACATGTGCATTAGGGTGGCTAGACCACTGTACGAACTTTGACCTTAAAAAGTCTGTTCGCCTTATTGTCTTTATTTTCTATTGTGTTTCATTGTGTATTGTGTACCAGTGCATTAATGTGACTTTTAATTATCGTGTTGTGTGCCCACTGTGAATAAACTCTGTTGTAATTCATAAACAGACTTGTTTATCCCAAAATGGGGACTCCAAACCCTGACGACATACCGCTCGGCAATCCTGATCCTACATCAGAAGTGGGATTAGGTTTAGCCCGGGAATCGGAAGGTATTGGTGATCCATGGCGAGCTATGTTAGAGCTTCAGAATCAAAATATGACTGAAATGATTGAAGCAATTAAGACGCAGTCCTCCTCTCCTGCTGTCATTTCTTTGCCCGTTTTTGACCCAGACCTACCCGATTCCGATGCTCATGCGTGGAGTGCAACGGTGGATATTTGCCTATCCAGGCCTCTTCAGGGTGGCACTTTTATTATTGCCCTCACTAAAGCCTTAAAGGGCAGTGCAAATGTATGGCTTTCCCAAGTCTCATACGCAGGGATGACCTGGATGTCGAACACATTGCTGTTTCCACAGACTGTACTGGCCCATGTCTCAAAGTTTGATTCTCGTGCTCATCGAGATCGACTAGCCTTTACTACCGAAGTACATACAAGGAATAAACTTCAACAAGAATTGAGTGTCTTGTCTCACCTTAAGAGAAAGTCTCGGTCTTCCTCTGACCAGCAAGATTCTTCTGAACCTAAGAAGTCCAAACCAGGGGCAATAGTTTGTCACTTTTGTGGTATAGTGGGACATAAATCTACCAACTGTCGTAAGAAGGCCGAGACATCAAACAAGCCTTCTGGATCAACTAGCTCGTCTCATAAGGCGACATCTAAGAAGATAGTCTGTTACCGCTGTGGGGAAGCGGGACATGTCGCTCCTCGTTGCCCTAAAGCGACTGGAAGGCAGCCGGGAGGTTCGAGTGAAGATACCGGGAGTCAGCCTACGAGCAGCCAACCAGCCGTGAAGCGAGTTGAAGCTTGTGATGTTCGACCTATCACCGGTGTTCTATAGCAATCTGGTGAGTCGCTTCCATTTTGTTATGACTCTGGGGGTGAATGTTCTCTTATTATCTTTGCACACAGTGCATGTAGATGTTACAGGGAAACTTAGTGGATGAGTGATCTCAAGGAGTACCTACATAACATCATTGTTTTAATTGATTCTTTTACAAAGTATTCTTTATTGTACCATTACGGGTTACTAAATCTAGTCCTTTAGACTTATTGTTTGGTCGAGTTGCTAGACCTTTGGGTTTGATGTGTATTGAGAGTGATGAGATAGAAGTAAATCTGTCAGTTTCAAGTTGGAGACTTTGTTATTAGATCCTAAATTTAAAGGTCCCTATAGAATTTTGGAAGTATTAGATGGTGTCAGATATTTGTTAAAAGCTTTGAATAGCAATAGAATTTACAAATATGCCCATGATCGTGTACGAAAAATGCCTGAATGTCCTGTTACTGTTAGTGATGATGTCAATACTGACACTGATGATGATTCATCTGCTGCTGACATAGTATAGCTGAATTTCAAGATGTTCTATGTTGACTCTTGTTGGATGTCTATGTTGACTCCTGGATTTGGTTGTTGAACTTGACGCTTATGCGGGTTGTCTATGTTGACGCCTATGCGGGTTGTCTATTCTACTCCAGATTACTTGTCGAATCCCATGGTGTGATTTCGACTGGGAGACTATGTCTCTACTTTAGTTGAGCTATGTATTGTCAGTAACAGTTTGATGATTTTAATGGTTGCGATGCAACTGCTTTTGATAATAGTTTTATTTGACTAATTCAGGATTTTTCATTTCAATATCCATTTTGTTATGGCTTTTTGTTTGTCAGAAAGGCCGATCGATACTCACATGAGATTTTCTTTTTCAGAATCACACGAGGTCGTGTAGAACGTCAGTTCTGGCCGTGTCGGAGTTGGTTGTCGATTACAATGTGGGTAATTCGAAATTTTGCTGCCAGTTGATTTTGTTATTATTAATTTAAGTGATTTTTTACTGTTAATTATTGTCTGATAAATCATAACATAATTTATTAAGTACCTAGTGTACACTCTAATGATTTTTGGCTACTTATTTCGATAAGTGTGACTAATAGTTTTGTTCCGAACAAATGTTGACCTTGCTTTTATTTTTAATGATTTACTTTGTTAATTCAGTTATTTATTTACAATAATTATTCTTGTAATATTTGATTATTGTTTAACGTAAAATCTTATTAGATTAAGCACATTTTATGTGTCTTGTAAACACGTGACGTACTTCCGTGCGTCAACGGACAGAGTTGTTGTTGGCGGGAACTTTTTAGAAAGCTAGCGGCGTCGTCTTATAAAAGGTCGAGCGCTCGGTAAGCTAGTCAGTCGGTCTTCGGATTCGACTCAGTAAAGAGCTCCTTGCTCCCGACAAAACTGTCGGTTTACCTGCACATGTGCATTAGGGTGGCTAGACCACTGTACGAACTTTGACCTTAAAAAGTCTGTTCGCCTTATTGTCTTTATTTTCTATTGTGTTTCATTGTGTATTGTGTACCAGTGCATTAATGTGACTTTTAATTATCGTGTTGTGTGCCCACTGTGAATAAACTCTGTTGTAATTCATAAACAGACTTGTTTATCCCAAAATGGGGACTCCAAACCCTGACGACATACCGCTCGGCAATCCTGATCCTACATATATATATTTTTTTAATAAATATTTTAATTGACACAAGTAAAAAGTCAAATCGGAATGTATAATTCCGATTTGAAACCCTGACTCCTGTGCTAGGTGAGACCTGTGTTACAGAAGTCAGTGTCTACACCCCTTTTTGGTACTGAAGTTTACAAATTATTATGCATCAGAAAAGAAAAAAATAATAATACTTAAAAGGAAAAACAAAATAACCATTAAAAATAATAATAATGCATGCATGCTCTTGTGTGGTGTGTGTATGTGTGTTTAAGCGTAGGTGTGAATTAGTGAGTGTGTTATGTCTATGTCTGTGCGTGTGTGTTTGGTGTGTGGTGCGACTATGTGTGTGTGTTTGGTGTGTGGTGTGGGTGTGTGGTGTGACTGTGTGAGTGAACGTAGTTGGTGGCTAAAATTGGGTTACAGCTTAGACTTGGTTTGCCTACCTAACTATTTGTCATCTCGAGTGGTATTGTTCTTTAATTAGGTTTTCCGTCAGTTGGTAATCCAGTGTTTGAAGCCATGAGTTTAATTTAATCTTTTAATCTTATATACCCGAAGGGTTAGGCAGAGGTGTAGACATGAGTAGGTTCACTCATTTCGCCATTTATGTTTAAGTCCCTGGAATATGGGGCAAGCCTATTGCCGTCAACCGGGCACAATTCCACACTCCATGGCTGCTACTCAAAAATTCTCGTTATAAGAACCCAATAACACTGCCCGACCCGGAAATCGAACCGGGACCTCGTGCAGAACAGTCGCACTTACGCCCACTTGAACAAAACGGCAGTAGTCGTAAATCTAAAGGATGTTTAAAAACTAGACCACAGTGTATTAAATTATCTAAAAGCAAGTAAGTGGGGTGAAACAACATTTTGGCGCAAGACCACTAAAAGCCGGGCTTTTAAAGCCTACAGCTGTGCTAGTAACCATAGCCTATCTAGAAATGTGTTATTGTTTATGACTGTTTTAGTTTTTCGTTTTCCGTAGCATTTTCGTATGTGATGAGCCTTTTGGATATTCATCATCTATTTAACTTTTTCTCAACTTATCAGTTGTAAATTATTATGTGATAATATATTTCTCTATACTTACAATAGATGAAAACTAGATTTCATTTAAATAATACTGACATTAAATTCCAAGTAGTCAAAGTTTTAGTAATTTAATATTTAGTCATTGAAAACATTATTTTCACAGTACCTACCCTTTGACAAAATAGCTTAGTTACTATTTTTAAAACTTTTCACGTTTTAGTTGTATTGTAATTTCAATTTTGTCATCCTCGTTTTGTGTCCCGTCCGCAGGTATCAAGAGCAAAATAATTTTCAAACACTTTTTACTCTATTTTAGTTACCTTCATAAAGTGCTCCTTTTATGTTAATTAAAAATATTTGTTTGATCTACTTAATATACAGTCAAAAACTTGACAACTTAATCCACTTAATACCTAGAGTAACCCACGCTCCGCACTTTTGCAATACTCCGAGATTAGCCGCGCAAACTATTTTCATCAAATTGCCTCCGAAATATTGAAAAGATTTTTACATTCTGCGCAAACTGTTCTTACAAACACAGAATCTAATATCCAGACAAACCAGTTCCAAAGACTTCCCCTCAAATATTAGAAAAACACACAAAAAAGAACTAAAAGAAACCGCAACGCCTAGTTTTTATATCATGTGGAAGGAAGATGGCGGAATACGGCTCATATTCGACACTATTTCCCTTAGGATCGTGTTAGCTTCGTAAATATTGGCTCTCTGCCATCACAAGAAATGTTTACCTGTTTTCTTGTATATTTTACGCACTTTTACCTCGGTTATTCCTTGCGGTATACGGTAATCGTATCGACTTGCATTATTGCAGTTGAATTAAATATTGAGGAGAGTGAAATGGGAGGAGGGAATAAATGGAAGTCAGGCGTTTAGTTGTCGGTATTAGGTATTGCTCATGTTAGACCTCGTTATTTATGCATAGGTATCCCGATAGCCTAGATGTTAGGTTATAGTGGACACATGAATCGTGAAAGTACCTACGATATTTAGCTTAGCAGTCTTGTTCATAACTCTTCAGAATATTTAATCTTACTCTCTTCCAGAATATTTATAAGAGCTACGAGGGACGATATTTCTTATTGGCTACGTCTAAGCAGGTAAAATATTAGGTAAAAAGTTCAACTAGTCCCTTATGTATTTTTGTCTGTACCTAACAAATTATATCAACTGCTTGTATTCAAAACTTAAGATTAAAGTATCGAAATTTCGGAGAAAGATAAATATTGAAATTATCATTTGCAAAACATAAATGAAAGAGATTACATCATTTTTCCATGACCAATTACCCTATTTAGTTACTTGTAAGCTCAGAAAATTAATGTTTTATTTTTTCTTTGGATTTACCTATCGCGTCTGTTGAGTTTCTCTAGATGATTTATTGTGACTCTGTATTATAATCTTACTCACTTATTTCATAAGTCGAGCAGGACATCGAAATCATGTCTAGTTACGACAGTAGAAACCCAAAACGTTCTTAACCTCCTTTGTAACCAGCTCAGCTGTTCGCAAGCTTAGTACTTGTTTATACGAATATACACGTTATATATAAGGTCCCATTTAAATAGGTGGACAAATTTTAACACAGCGTTCAGTACGTCTAACCAAACATATCCAAGTAAAAAAAACACTGAATAAAGAGAGTTTTTTGTACCTAAAATATTGGGTAACTAACACTTTTAGTGTATTTTCGCTACCTGTTTTATTTTCTTGTAGGTATCTGATGCGTTTCTCTAATTTTCTTTTTTTACCATTGTCCTTATTTTGGTGGTCTGAATGATTCCTAAAATTTTGTCCACCTATTTTAATGGGACCTTATAAACGTGTATGAATGCTCAATATATAATGCACACGTGTGTTATCTAATGCGCTGTTAGTGCCTCCTGAATTCTTGATGAACTGTGGGCGTATTTTTGTGAAAAGAGGTAAGATTTCGTGTTTCCTTTACCGCAGTATTTCGTAGTAACGATGAAGTTGGGTGTACTTATCTATTACTTATATTATAAGTTAATAGTTCGTTAATTCTACAATACAGGTTCTATTATCATGCCTCCATGCTATATGTCTGTCAATTTTTATTTTGCTCCTTCACGATAATTATTGCAGAAGCTGGTTGTATGACTATAGTATATTTCATTATAAGTGCGGAAAGCCTGTCATTGCAAAGAGTTCCGACAAATGTCTACCCGAGCCTAGGCACAGCCGACGGCGAGGGTTGACAGTCGGAACAAGTTGCAATGACGGTTCCGCACGTGTACTGAACAACTATTTTTTTTTAATTAGATGAAATGGAATGAAACCTTTAACTCATTGAATCAAATAATTAAATCTAATATTGAAACAAATTAGTAGCTTCTTTAGAAATATTTGCATGAATCATAAAAACTTCTATGATTTTTTTTAGTAAAAACTTCGTGGTTGGTTTTTTTTTAATGGACATTATTTTGACAGTTGGGAAAGAGAACGCACGAGTTCGGAAATGGTAAAGAAAAAGCACGAGTACGTAATAGCCCACATCCCGAACGCTATACGTCCCTGCAATACACTTTTTGAGCAACTGTATTAAAAAAATATTTTAGATACATTACTTTTGAATACGCCGTTGGCACAGTGGCATCGTGTCGTGGTTTCGGTTAACAAACTAAACAAATATTTGTATTGGCCACAAATTGTTGTGTCTGGCTAGTTGGTGTATGTGACTTTAAATGTTTGTAAACGTACCCAAACCCAAAAAAAAAAATAGAGGAGCTTAATCTTATAATGTCTTTTTATTGCCTGCTCTTGACCTCGACCTCGTCTGATTACAAGCGATCGATGAAGGTGTCTTTTAACTCTTGTTTTGAAGGTAGATAGGTTCCAAGGTAGCCACAATCAGTTAAACAAATCCAGTGAATATAATAATATAGTCTCAAAAACTTAATAAACACACAAAAAACTTTACACGACCCTCAAATTAATCTGATCTCCTAAACAAGCACTTAAAGCCATAACGCTTAAAGAGACATTTATAAATAGGTACCTCTTAATGAATACGTACGCGCCAGACTCCAAAACATTGGATGTAAAATACTTAATTACACATAAAAAAGGTTGGGGCTATAAGAATAATTAATTTATAGATGCGAAACTCTTGTATACGGGCCTGAAAATGGTACAGTTTTGTCTTGTATCGTTGACCTCGTAAGTCTTCTTCTTTGTTTATTTTGTGGTTAGTGGCTAACCTGATGTCAGGGTGCCCTGTTGTCCCGTCGGGGCCGCGGTATTTTGTACTAGATTACGTGGCCTCGGCGCAAGGGCAAAGAAGGAACATGGGTTCGGTTTTTAGTCAGTAGAAGTCTGACACTCCCCTTCGCTCTGCCCAAGAGCGGGGGGGTCATTCGATGATTTTTCAAACACCAAAAAAAAAAAAAAAAAAAGGGCTAAGGAACGTGGGTCCAGGGTGTGATTAATACCATCAAACTGAGTAATCATTTCCATGGAACATTCTATGGTATACGCGGCTGTCATCATCATCTGCCTGCATATCTGACCTCCACAACACAGTTAGTACTGGGTAGTAGGATACATTTGGTAAGACTGTACTGGATGTCTCTGGTACACGCTGGAAACCTTCGATATTTATCTAGAAACATCGTGAGAAAACCATCGGCTTGATATTTTCTTTAAGTGTATTGAGAGCATGAAATAAATTACATAATGTAACGAACCTGCCTAAGAACACAATTCTTTAGTCATTCCACAGTGCCCTATTAAATATAATAAGATTAGATGTAGAATCATATTATTAACGATGTATGTTAATGTAACGATGACCTACGAGCCTTTAAAGCATATATTAAAAGATTATTGTTCGTAATTACAAATGTCCCTGGATTAGGTTAATGCGTTTGAATTTTAACGCGAATTTTATGAGCTGAGGTCGAGCTGGTTTTTGTTGAGTTAAGAAAAATATGTTTGTGGATTGCTGAAAGTCGAATTTAATTAATTTTATTTAGGCTTTGAGAAGTTAAACATCAACATCAGCCTAGCCTAATCCCAACTATGTTGTGGTCGGCGTCCAATGTAACTAGATACGGTAAGACTTTCTGGCTACTGACTAATTACGTTTGTAATTCTCAAAGTGTTGTAGTAGGTAGTGTTAGTCTATATAATCTATCTATATAAATAAAAAGAGAAGTCCTGACTGACTGACTGACTCATCGACGCCCAGCCCAAACCCTTGGACCTAGAAAGCTGAGCACAGCGGTTCCCTTTATAATGTAGACAAGGAATAAGGAAGGATTTTTCGAAATTCAACCCATAAGGGAGTTAAAAGGGGGGATGAAAGTTTATATGGAAAATCGTCATTTTCACGCGGGCGAAGCCGCTGGCAAAAGCTAGTCTTCTATATTAAAGTTACGGACTCATTTCATTGGCCTTTTCTTCGGTACTAAAGTCACGGAAATAAACAATCTTAATTACTGACCCAAACCGATATAAACAAAAATATACAAAAGTACAAAATACACAAAAACCTCATACAAATAAATAATACATTATCGCAAACAATTACATGTTTGTTGCGTGCGAATACAAATTGCGCTATGCTATTCAAATAAGGACCTTACGCCTTATATGTAGGGTTCCCAGAATCATAAATAAGTTTGGGGAGAATATTCCGGGTATTTGACGAAAATTACGGACTTTTTTTCCTTCGTGTCCTGTAAAATTTTATTTTGCTTTTGTTTTGCAACGATTTAATAGAAAAGGGGTTTTTTGCAGTACTTTGCAAGGTGATACTGTTATTTCGTAGATCGATTTCATTGAAAATACTACAGTAGTACCTACAGCAACATAGAACCAAAATTACTACAGCGTAATCTATGACACAAATGAAGGAACTAACATCGAATTTCTAAATCGTACAGTTAAAGTTAAATCGGCGACTTTAGACTATACAGAACAACCTGACAAAAACTGTCGGGCAGTAGCTCATCAGACACAACACCCATCAGGTTGGAGTATTCTCCCTTTTCCAGGGGCTGAAGAACTTTACACACTATTCTCCTTACACACCATACTGATGACCCAACAAAAAATAATTTTATGATTTTAGGAAATTCTGGATGAATTCGAATCCCGCCCGCATTCCGGAGTTTTCTGGGAAATTCCGGACGTATAGCAACCCTAGCCTTATGGAGCGTAAAATATATGCCATCATACACATACGTATGTGTAAGTATGCACATAATGTACTGACTTAATTTAACGCTACTTTTGTACGGTGCGTTGTAAAGATGTGAACGTTTTCATTGACTGGTTTACAAGCATTTGATCGGTGACTGACTCAATTCCTATGTCAGGATGTGTACCGCCAAATTGATGAGCGGTTCAAAAGAATAGAATTCCTGGTACACAATCAAGAAAATAAATTGTTAAGGGAATTGGCTGGCAACTTAAAAATGTCTGTATTCAAAATCCATTGGGAAATATTATTCTCTTTGAATTTTGACAACCAATCTTACCAATATTCGTATCTTATTACCCTGTGCTAACTGGATTGTGAAGGTTAAATAGGCACTAGCTTCATGTAAAATACTGGTATTTAGCTAAATTCGGTAAGTTAAGAAACTGACACCAAAATAGTTGGGAAAAGGCTAGGCAGATGATAATCACCACGTATTATAAAACAAAGTCTTCCATCTGCGTTTGTCTGTCTGTTCGCGATAAGCTCAAAAACTACTGTACCGATTTTCATTCGGTTTTCACCAATACATAAAGTGGTTCTCGAGTAAGGTTTTAGTATATAATTTGAAGCGGGCGAAGTCGCGGGCATCAGCTAGTTAAATATAGTGTAATAATATACAAGATGTTTAAAGACAGACTGACCCAATGTATACCTAGTTATTCTAACCACATTCCAACTAATTTAATTCTACCTCCTTTTATTTATGTCTCCCTTGTTCCTAAGTAGCGTACGATAAACACATTCATTTTCAAAGAAAAGCCTCTTTGTTCAGGTTCAACAAATTAAGCCTATTTAGGTCTACTTAATAAATTCTGTCCTGAAAGAGAAGATTGACGCCTCCAACACGTACATTCAAAGGGAGTAAGTAGCTATGAGATGTTAATATGTGCAGTCAGGCACAAAATGTGTCCGCCATTTTTGTTTTTCGGAGGCGTTTTTGCGTACAAACGTAAATATTAGAAGTATGTTGTGCCCATTTCTCTTTTTAAATTCTGACTGCGGGAAAAAAGGTTTTACGTTTTTTCCGGAAAACAACATCATTCTGCGACGTAATTGTGTAAGACACTTTCAATGGTAGTATCTACATTATAGCAGTTCACCGATATTCAATTTATTGCCTAAGCTATCGAGTAGATGAGTTTTTCTAATATTTCATGCAACGGTCTAGGAATTACGTTAAATCCTTCAGATTACCATTGAAGATTTGTGTTTTGACATTAGGGTGCTGGTATATAGTAGGTATTTAATATGTTTTAAATTTCACTACTGCTCCCGATTTTCTCTCTCCTTTTCTCGTATTGGGACAAAATCTGTGATAACAACATCGAAATTTAAGCCAGCTCAACTAAAGTCACTTCAGCAGACCACCATCGGGGCTGCGGGATGTCGAAAGAGATGCCGCGGCCTCGGCACAAGGGCGAAGAAGGAACATGGGTGGTTAATAGTCCGTAGAAGTCTGACACTCCCTTCTGCTGTGCCCAAGAGCGGGAGGAGTTATTTGATGAATTAATAAAAAAGACCACCTAAATAGCCACTAGTATTAGCAGCATTATCCGTCCAAAAATACAGAAATAGCAGTCATCAATCCATCTCTGAATCATGATGCTTAATGCAGGTACCCCTTGGGAAGCCCCAATTTGAGCAAAACGTTTACCAAGCCTGGTTTACGATTGACATTGTCCATAATACAGCCAGAGCTAGCACAAAGCACCCAAAATTAGAAACTTCTCGCTTAAATATTAACGGAGCCTGCTCAGTCTCGGGGTAATTGATAATTATTGCATTGGTAAATAATGGAGGGGGGTAAGGGTTTACCCCAAGAGAAGGCTTGACGAGCTTTATTGTGATGTGGTTAGGGGGATTGTATCACCTTGATGACGTAATAATGGCACTGTTTTCTGTCTTTGTCGGTTACTAAAAGACTAGCTATGACTTGAGCTGTTATAGAAATAGGTATATACACACCTCAACACGGTCTAGGGATATTTCATACTCAATTAAATAACTCGAAAAGTACTGGCCGCATTGGAATCTTTAATACACCGATTTGTTTGTAATTTATCTCAGACTAATTCCAAATTCAAATTTTTGAAAATTCTTTTGTTTCGGTGGCATAAAAATGTCTTGATGTATAGGAGAGGGAATTTTCATTTGTGCGAAATTTAGAAAACAATACGAATTACGTTTAGTTACAGTTTTTTTTTCATTTTTAAACGAAAGATAAAGTTAAAATTGAGGTATTGTAGTCATGCAACGCCGACATTTGACGAGGGCGGAGATGTTACGAGCTGTGGGAATGCTGGAAGCTGGATCTGTTCAGCGTAATGTTGCTGAGGCCATAGGGACCCATCAAAATGTAATTTCAAGATTGTGGACACGCTATCGTGCCACAGGTGAAGTAGCGGAGAGGCACCGGGGGCCAAGTCGCATCACTACCCCCAGACAAGACCGATTTTTGCAAATTACTGCGCGAGCTCAACCAAATGCAACGGCGACTCAATTGGTCCAAAGGCTGCGAGTGGAATACCAAGTGCTTGTGAGTGACCAAACTGTAAGAAGGCGACTGCATGAAAGCAATCTACGCTCTCGTAGACCACTCCGGGTCCCACCTTTACGGAGAGGCAATCGTGGACGACGATTAGAATGGGTTCGGAACCACGTGGACTGGGGCCGTGAGCAATGGTCCAATGTGCTGTTCACGGATGAATCCAGGTTCGGCTTCCATCCAGATTCACGAAGGACGCGTGTTTGGCGAGTTCCTGGACGATGGAGCCGTCTCCAGAACCCTCAGGAAGTTCACCAAGGAGGAACAATTATGGTTTGGGCAGGAATTCGTCTTGGAGGACGGACGGATCTCGTTTGGGTGCGGGGCAATATGACGGCAGAACGATACGTCCAACAGGTGCTGGGGCCCGTAATCTT
Source organism: Diarsia mendica (assembly GCA_949316265.1). Lineage (NCBI taxonomy): Eukaryota > Metazoa > Arthropoda > Insecta > Lepidoptera > Noctuidae > Diarsia > Diarsia mendica. The sequence continues at coordinate 19,191,200 of OX438901.1, forward strand.
GCCCCACAGAACACAAATGGGGCAAGATTTCCTGCTCATGCACGACAATGCCCGGGCACACACGGCGAGAACGGTAGCAGCTTTTTTACATACACATAATGTTAGGGCCTTAGACTGGCCTGCTCAATCGCCAGATCTAAATCCCATTGAGCATGCGTGGGATATGCTGCAAAGAAGAGCTCTGAAGGAAGTTCCTGAAAATTTGGCTACAGAAGATCAACTTTTTGCGCACCTCAGAAGGACATGGGACAATATTCCGCAGCAAGACATTGACAACCCTGTTCTGAGCATGCCGAATCGTTGCCGATGTGTTATGAACATCATGGGCGCTTTCTCAGACTACTAACTTCAAGTTTATAAACACAAATTAAATGATTATTCTATTTTTTTCAGTTTTTACTCACAAATTAAAAGTTAATTCATATACGGTTTCCGTCTATGCTTCATTTTTTTTCCATAAAATCCTGAAATTTTAATCAGTACCTTAACCATTATTAAAAAATGGTATAATATTAAATAACGCATATTTTAAATATATACATGTCATATAAATAATTAACACATTGATAGTAATTCGCTTTTTTAAAAATATCCCTAGACCGTGTTGATGTGTGTATATATATATATAGGTAAATCTTTTCAAAGTTTAATATTATGTTCAGTAGAAGAAACAATTCGAGTAATGTAAAATTTATATTTTTTTAGTTATAGAAATAATTTGTGGAATTTTTGAGACAAAATAAGCAATAAGCTTTTTTGTTTTCCATTTAAAGATAAAACAAAAGTTTTTTTGCATGCAACAAGTGCACACAAAATTAAACTAAAAATATTTTTTTTTCTATCCAATCAAGTGACATAAACAGAATAATTATTAAAACAAAAACAACACCACAAAACATTAGTAACACTTCATGTTTTATTCAAGCCTGCACCATTCAAAAAACCAACTTCAAAAACGCATAAAAACCAAACTACTATAACAAAAACACCAGAAAAGCATAACAAACGAATATGAATCTAATAATCGCTTAGGTATGAAAACGCCATCAACGATTTGTCGCTGCGACTGTACGACCGTACGGTCGCAAGGATTTATAACCCCCGCCCTCCGTCCGCAGTAACATTTTCATTTTATGTTTTTGCCGAGTATAATAATGCTGGTTATACGTGTTAACCGTTAATGTTTCATTGACACGAGACCCGTAGTATGGTAGTAGGGCTTTTTGTTTTTTTTTGTTGGTTTACATAGGTACCTCTTTGTCTTCTATAGTATAATAAGTGCAGTCTTCACTGTAGTTGTAATATAGTTTGTGTGTAGTAGTTTGTTTTGTAGTAGTAATAGTAGTTTGTTTTAAGTACCGTTACATAAAAATACGTCTTGTAGGCGAAAGGATAGCAACTGTAGTCTAACATTAATTTCATCCTGTTTTTTTTTGTGGGATTGAAGTAACTGAATGCTACTTCGAACTGATTTTCCTGTAAGTAATGGCAAAGTAGTTTAGACAAACATAGACCATAGTAGAAAGTTCTTCTACCCCATAGAAAAGGGAAGATCCTCTGACCAGACGGGTTTTGTGTAGAGTGTGCTACTGCCTGACAGTTATAGCCGCGGTTTTCAATATTTTCTTAAGTGGTGGATAACTATAATAGCGCGATTCAGAATTTTGATGTTAGATCTTCATTTGTGACATAGATGGCGCTATAGTACTTTTTGTAGTGCCGCTACAGTGGTAAGGGACTTAAATTCCTATTTTTTTTCTTCTTAAATTACATTTAAGAATAAGTAGAGGAGCTAAACAATTTTAAAGTTTTTGGTAGAAGCTTATCTTAAGTATGACATCAATTTTCAGCAAGGTCTCTTTACCTATTTACAAAGTCGTTTTATAACCTTTTTTTGTCCCGCGTCAGTTGAAACCAGCTCCTTATTTTTTGTTTAACCAGTTTCTAAATGTCAAATAGAGACAAATAGTTTAACCCTTTTGTCCGATGTAGATAATGACTTTTGGGGGTCGAATTTAACTTTCTTGAACTCGTGGGCGGGTTTTACAATTAGTAGATATCGTATTTATCCTTTGTTACAAAATAATTTACCTATTTTGTCTCTTCATAATTATAGCATCATTTTGGACGAAACTGTAATAAGTAGTAAATAAATAAACTTTCCTTCCACCATCTGCCTAGCCTTTTCCCACCTGTAGGGTCGGCTTTCAGTCTAAACATGCAGCTCCATGTCAATATTTTACATGGATCTGCTGCCTATCTGACCTCCGTAACCCGGATAATAACTAAGGACCGACCGAAGGTTCGGTTTCGGCTAGTTTCGGCCAAAAATACTAGTTTCGGCCATAGTTTCGGTTTCGGCCAATATTTGGCTGAACCTTTCGGCCCCGCCGAAACAAGGTATACGTGAATTGTCGCGCATCATTCAGCTAACTTCGAGTGCCAGTTGAGTTAGCTAGCCGGCGCGATCGTGATGATTTGAGGTTATGTGATTTTTCTCGCGCAAAAATTAGGTATTTGTTTTTACTTATGATTAATGATGATGTATTTTTATGGCATTCATTAGGGTCTTGTGCTACAGTGTAAAATAAATAGGTTGCTGAGGGTTGTAAGTAGGTGTGTATAGAAAAGAATTCATTAATATTTTACTTGGTTCTGTTGAGTTATTCCCTAGAACTTATAAAATATGAATTTCAAACATTACTAAGTATATTTGTTTGTAATTGTTGATGGATTAAATTTTGTACCCGTATTCGAACCGCCCCGTAGTTCCGATACACAACTATCTCCGGTGATTTAGGCGCTTTGCACATGGAGCAACTTAAGTTGAGGCAACTTAAGCAACTTTAAAAGTTTCCTGTAACTAGTTGATAGTTGCTACAACATTTACGGTTGCAGCAATTTTATGGCAATCTGTGAGCTACTTTCATAACCGAGTTGCTCAATCTACGCAGCGAACAGCGTTCACTGTGACGATGAATATCGAAGAAGCAGCAATTGCTCTAATTTTATTACCTCGTCGCCGTCTACGCTAACTTTAAATATCGGTATAATATTTAACAGTTGCTAGTTGCGGTAATTAGCAACTAACTCAGTCATCGATTGCAGCAACTGAAAACTGTTGAAGATTGCCGGAACTCGAAACTCGAGTTGCTATGTGTGCGCAATCCAATTGAAATATGTGTGAACAGCTAGTTGCCAGTTGCTGCAATAGTTGCTCCATGTGCAAAACGCCTAAAACCTTAACTAATTATTATAATTTAAAAAGTTCGTAATGAAAATTATTTCTTAAAACACCATCTTTGAAAATGATATGATGTACTTCTTTTATTACATAACTAGCTTTTGCCCGCGACTTCGTCCGCGTTATACTAAAAATGTTATCTTTGTTAAGTAGATCTATCATTGATTTTAATTTTAAATGAAAAACTCTTGCGATAATATCATGGCGGTCATGCGGTGCTTGACCCTCAAGAAGCTCCCCTCAACTAAGTCGGGACGTCCATATTTTCTTACGTAACAAAAAGCGTCTTGAGTACGTAATTCCTTTATTTTTTAATAGAAAGCAAACTGCATTCAAAAATTTTCGAAAATTCTCTTCTCCCACACCCGGGAATCGAACCGGCTAAAATCTGAAAAAAATATACCCTGTACTTTTATTGCATCGATCGTTAGGGTCAATTATAAGGATGAAATCTCTCTAAAAATATGATAAATTAAATGAAAAGAAAACCAGGAAATCTTAAATTAATTTAGTTATTTACAAAAAATGGTAAACTAACTATTAGTTGCTCGAAATGGGCTCCATTCTCTTGGATACACAAATTTATTCTTTTAACGAATTCATTTCTAGTAACCTTTAATAAAGTGTTGTGGTGAATATTATAAATCGTATTCTGAACTTCAACTCTCAACTCGTTGTCATTCGCATAAGATTTCATGTTTTGATTTTTTACATATCCTCACAAAAAAAAATGTAATGGGGTGTGAGATCTGGCGATCTCGCAGGCAGGTTTTCCTTTCATTTAATTTATCATGTTTGTTAGAGTGATTTCATCCTTATAATTGACCCTAGAACGATCGATGCAATAAAAGTACCTACTGGGTATAATTTTTTCAGATTTTAGCCGGTTTGATTCCCGGGTGTGGTTTGTTAAAAAGATTTCATCCTTATAATTGACCCTAACGATCGATGCAATAAAAGTACAGGGTATAATTTTTTCAGATTTTAGCCGGTTCGATTCCCGGGTGTGGGAGAAGAGTATTTTCGAAAATCTTTGAATGCAGTTTGCTTTCTTTCAAAAATAAAGGAATGGATCCTTTGAGTAAAATTTTCTATCTGCAGTATTAAGAGTACTTTCCCTCCAGGTGGCATTACAAAATTCCACCCTGTATAATCAGAAAGCTCCGAACTGCTAAGCTATCGGGAGTTACACGTGTTATTGTGAGTCAACCATAAAAGATAGACATATGCTGTAGTGGGATATTTTTTAGATAATTTTATGTAGAACATTTCCGTCATAAATGATTTCTATGTAGCTTTAAGCATTAAGGCTGCACACGTGACGGAAGCTTAAAAATGGAGCAACTTCTCCCGTTTTCCCAACATTTCCCTTCAATGCTCCTATTGATTGCAGCGTGATGAAAAGTATACTATGACCTCCCCAGGAGTATGAAGAATAATTGTACCAAGTTTCGTTAAAATCCGTCAAGTAGTTTTTGTTTCTATAAGGAACATACAGACAGGAAGACAGACAGACAGACAGACAGACAGACAGAAAGACAGACAGACAGACAAAAATTTTACTGATTGCATTTTTGGCATCAGTATCGATCAGTAATTACCCCCTGATAATTATTTTGAAAATATATATCATGTACAGAATTGACCTCTCTACAGATTTATTATAAGTATAGATAATTAGAAAAAAAGTTATATCGACCAGAATTTTTTTAATAAAAAGTTTCATATACGTATCTTCTATTTCCGTGGAATGGCCTTCGACATCGCATCAGTCATGTCGCATTTTTTCCCTTTAGTATGCGAGGTGCTTAGTTTTTTTTTTTTTTGGAAATTACTAACAAATATAGTAATGTTAAAAATGTAGTGCTTATTTTTTTTAAAAATTGACAAAATATATGTTGATTGCATTTTTAATTTTTTTAATTCACATTTTTAATTTTACAAATAAAGAGCTATTTTAGTTACCTACCTACTTACTTTAATTGGCAACAATTAAAGTAGTATCTTTTACACGTGTTAACTGTGAACCTATATATGCGTAAAATACAATACATTTTACATTCCATAAATATTTCATAAGTTTCGGTTTCGGTTTCTGCCGAAACTGGGACCAAGGCCGAAGGTTCGGTTACGGTTTCGGTTTCGGCTGAAAATCGTGTTTCGGTCGGACACTAATAATAACATACCTCTTGGTAAGGTTGATGGTCAGATTTTCGGCCCACTGACGACGACCTTTAACGACTAGCAACTGTATAAGATCTATAAATGACGGCCCGGACCAATGCAACGGCTCAACGTGCATTTATTTTAACCAGCAGTGCTTTTCGTGTGGAATTAAATAAAATGCAGCCTATATTTTATGGTGGGTCGTAAATATTTGTGCTGTACGTAAAAATCAGTGCAGCTACTATTACGAGCATGGTAGCAAATGGGTCTCGTTGAAATATGTACTAAAGTAATTTACACGTAACTTTAGTAGCTTTGCCAACCCAGTGGTGGCCCCGACTTACGAACAGTAAGTCGTGGGGTCGAACCCAGGCAGGCGCATTGCTTAATTTCATCACTGCTGCTCTGCGAAGGAAAACATAGTGCGGAAACTGGCATGACTTAGAAGCAAAAATTTGAAGACATGTGACATCTACCAACCCGCACAGGCCCGTGTGGTGTGGAGCGGAGCCCATCCCTCTCCTAGAGAGGAGGTTTGAGTCCCTGCAGTGGGAACATTATAGGCTGATGATGATGATAGTAGCTTTATAGTTGTTATACATGCACCGTTTCGTTGGGATGAAGCCTCCTCGCTATAAAAAAAAACTAGCGGACCTGGAAGACGTCGTCCTACCCGGACAGCAGCGCCACCTACCGGGTCCAATTGTGAATTTAAACCATCCAAGAACCTATTGAAATATCCCCAGAAAGTTTCATCCAAATCGTTCGAGCCGTTTAGGAGGAGTTCCGTTACAACGAAAAGTGGTATTGATTTTTATTATATTGAATGGTTATTGTTTTAATAAAATACCTGAAAAAATTAATCACAATGATTGTCTGTTTAATTGTGTTATCTCGTTCAAGGTGGACCAATAACCTAGTGAGAACGGTTAATAATTAACATGCCATGCACAACTCTGCATCTCCTGAGGATTTCCCACCGCGTGGAGAGGCGAAATACGTGTTGAGTAACTATAGGTTTAGGTGCATAGCATGCTAATAGGGTAGTAGACTGACTAAAAAATATATGATTCTGTTATTCCGTCTGTTAGATTATCGAAAAATATTGAATACGTGTTTTTTGTTTTATCAAATTAATAAATATTGACGAAAATAAAACGTGTCAAAGATCGTGCGTTGGGGCTTTTGACGTAAAAGTGTAGCAAACTGTGACATCGCGCGACTTCGAAGCAATGTATCGTCTTCATTTATTATTTACGTGAAAAAAGAAAAATACGTGTCTAATAGTTTTTGGAAATCTATCTGACGGATTAATTAGATTTTTTTTGTCAACTAGGTACCCTATTATATTGCTTTTTCTGTTTGTAGGTAAGTCTGGACCTCTTTCGCGGTATTAACACTAAATAGTTTGCATAACATTTTAATAGGTAGATATACTTAAAAAACCTTACTACACTTAAAAACTTTACCTCTTCAGCCGATTTTTCTTAAACACACCTCGTTACCACTCTCTGTAGACTCTACATTTCCCTGAAAATATTCTAAAAACTGCTCTGAGCCCCTTATCTACGTGTTAAATGTACGAGACGGTAGGAAACTAGGTTAGTAGCGTCGTAGACTTGTTACCTATAACATCCTTTGCTCTGGCGGTATATTTATTGGCTTTAGTGCTTAACGATTATAGTGCGGTCTTTGTCCTCTCTTTTTGGGAAATCTTTACGTCTTTGGCGGTAGGCTGATTAGTTATTTAACATTGTATGTAGTTATGAGCCTATGCTACCTCAGATTAGCAACCCTATTTGTGGTGGTTCAAACTTCGCTTGAAATACTGTTAGAATAAAGTTCTAATCAGCTTGCACTACAAAGCGGTTGTTACGTCTTTCGCTGCGGCCGAGTAGTTAAATTAAATTAGTGGTATTTTGCGATTTACAAAAAAACTATTGATTGGACTAAAAAAGTAAAACACTATGACTTTAGTTTGTTGCTTGTAGAATTATTTGGCAAAAAAATCAGAACGATGACATGTATTTTAGTATGGTGTTTACTCATTAAAATAAATTTTTAGAGGTATCTTCGCGATTTTTTTCTATCGAGCAAAGTTAGTTGTATTATGTTTTCACAACACTATGGCACTAGCATATATCCTGAAGAATATCATATATTTTTCTGATGTTGATTACTGCAGTGAATCATATACTTTTACGCATTATAAAACTCGCGTTTGAGGTACCATACGCTCTTAATAAGAACTGCCACTCGGGTCGATCTTTAGGGAAAGCTGTGCTTGCCTAGGTCGATCTGTGGATGGGTGACCGCCCGACATACCGAGTTTCCTCCGTGCCTCGGAAAGCACGTTAAGCTGTTGGTCCCGGCTGCCATATATACAGATCTTTGGCAGTCGTTACAGGTAGTCAGTGACCTGAAATTCTGACATCCAGTCTTACCAAAGGGTATCGTATTACCTAGTATTAACTGGGTTGTTGGGGTCAGATAGGCAGTCGCTCCATGTAAAATACTGGTATTCAGGTGCATCCGGTTAGACTGGAAGCCGACCCCAATATAGTTGGGAAAAGGCTAGGCAGATGATGATGTAGTTTCTAGTATATATAGATATTCGGGCACGGGTCACGACTAAAGATGTGTTGCGAAGTGTTACTCATTGAATAGTCGTATCATAAGAAGATCTTGTGGCTAGATATCAACAGCTGCTTAGATCAATCTTCAGGTTAAGCCGCGCTTGCCTAGGTTGGTCTGTGGATAGGTGACCAATTACATACCGACTTTCCGTCCATGCCTCGGAAAGAACGTTAAGTGGTTGGTTCCGGCCGTCATTTATAAATCTTTGATAGTAGTACAGGATAGCGGTAGTCATAAATCTTTGATAGAAGTACAGGTAGTCAGAGACTCGAAAGACGATGTTTTTCTTCACCGAAGCAAATTATACAATACATTTAATCGAAAAATCTGTAGTGCGTTTCTAGTGTTCGAGCTCCGGAACTATTGTCTTGGCAGTCCAACGAACACACGACTAGGTTATCACTGCTTACTGTGACAAAGTCGCCTAAGTAACAACAAAAAATCTAAAAAACAATTTTCCCAAAACATTACCTCAACAAGTCACAGCTCACAAAGCTTGCAACAAGACATGTATCTTTACCGTGCCATGTAAATTCGCTAACTCATCCCATCACGAGAATTCACGTGTACAACCGGTAATGAACAAAGCACGGTAATGAGATCTTTGCACGTTAAACTTTATCACGCTTTACGCCCCAGGGCAGAACTGGAATGAAAACTTGGCCCGTTATAAAGATGAACCATGTTTGAAGCAGACTTTCGAATTTAGAAATTGTTTTGGAAATGCTTGGCCTCTAAAATGTTTGTCTTTTTCAATAATATTAATCTGACAGCCATTCTTAGTAAGGAGTCTCATAATAACAAGTACTTACTGTGTAATGGAGGTCGGACAGGCAGTTTCTCCATGTTAAATACTGGTATTCAGCTGCATTTGGTCTAACTGGAAACCGATTAAACATAATTGGGAGATCGAGAAAAAGGTAATCATCATCTAGACAAATGATGATGATAACCTATTTTTGTCAATGTAAGGGAATTAAACTTTTTCAATATACGTTGGCGTAGTCACCCGCGTAGTGGATAAAGTGAATTACCCTAAGTGACACGATATCTATATATATATCTATATATATATATCTATTAATAAAAAGAGAAGTCCTGACTGACTGACTGATTGACTGACTGACTCATCAACGCCCAGCCCAAACCCAAGGACAAGGAATAAGGAGAAGGAGGAGAGGAGAAGAATTTTTCGAAATTCAACCCCTAAGGTAGTTAAATAGGGGATGAAAGTTTGTATGAAAAAACTTCAGATTCACGCGGGCGAAGCCGCTGGCAAAAGCTAGTCGTTTTATAAGGAAGCAAAGACTGCTATAAGTTCCATATAAAAACTTTACCAATGGTCTGTTGCAAGCGTTGCTTTCCCGGTCTTGTAAAGTGTTAGGCTTTTCTATGTTCTTCTCTGTAGCAGTCCAGAGTCTATACTTGTGTTCGAAGGAGTAGGCTTGCCCCCAATTATTTACATGAGACTTATTACTGGCAAAATATGGGTATCTTTAGGGTTTTGGGGGAGTATGAGGAACAGGGTCACCAGTTTGGGGGAGTATGAGGAACAGGGTGTAAAGTTCCTCATCCCCCGTTCAAAAGGGAGGATCCTCCGACCGGACGGGTGTTGTGTCCGGTGGGCTAACTTCCCGACTTACATAATTACTAGCTTTTGCCCGCGACTTCGTTCGCGTGGAATAGTGACTTCCGGCAGATTTTTGGTTAATCTCGCGAAAAAAAAAAACTATCCTATGTCCTTTCTCAAGTTTCAAACTATGTCTGTACCAAATTTCACTCAAATCGGTTCAGTAGTTTAGGCGTGAAGCAAAGACAGACAGACAGAAAGACAGACAGACAGACAGAGTTACTTTCGCATTTATAATATTAGTTAGGAAGTTAGGATTAGGAAGTTAGGATGTCGGGCAACCTCTACACAAAGGGTACACCTCTGCCCAACCCTTGGAGAATTACATGCGAGATGATCTCGTATGTCTGCTTCGCGGACAGTGAACCTATCAAATTGCGTGGAACTAAGTTTGAGTAGGCGTTAACGAACTGCTGACTAATCTCCTTTCGCGCTAGAATTAACACTTCAGTTGAAATGACATTTTAAGCTCGACTCATCATAGAACACTATTAATAATTTATTAGGGATTTCACGGTGAATACTGGAGCATCTACCTACTTTATTACATTAAGACCAATCTACGTTTTACTAGGGAGGAGTTCGTGGCTAAATAATAACTAGCTGCCACTCGGGTTGATCTTTAGGTTAAGCCGCGTTTGCCTAGGTTTGTCTGTAGATGGGTGACTACTCGTTACATACCGAGCTTTCTCCGTGCCTCGGAAAACACGTTAAGCTATTGATCCCGTCTGCCATATATAGATCTTTGGCAGTCGTTACAGGTAATAATAATAATAATAGTCCTGCTGACCGTTTTTCGGCCACGGCGGCCAATCCCAGCGGAGATTAGCCATCTGCGCGGGAGATATTATAGTGCACAAGTGTGCACTCTCTGTTCCCATTTCTCTCATAGTCCGATGGGACGGCAATCCGACATGACCGGAGAGGGATCAGGCGCAGGACCAACGGCTTAACGTGCTTTCCGAGGCACGGGGGTATTATACCACCAACTTCCAAACTCCGGGCTACTACTGGGAAATTTCTAATGAAAAACGCAATAGCACTTTTTGGCCGACCCGGGAACCCCGTTACAGGTAGACAGTGATCAGAGAGCCTGACAACCAGTCTTACCAAAAGGTATCGTATTATCCAGTATTCACTGGATTGTGGAGGTCAGATAGGCAGTCGCTCCATATAAAATACTGATATTCAGATGCATCCGGTTAGACTGGAAGCCGACCCCAATATAGTTGGGAAAAGGCTAGGCAGATGATGATGAAGTCTACGTTTTACTAGATTGGTTGACTGGACTATGGTTGGTCTAATGATCGCAAACGTGGTTAATGAGCAAGAGGTCCTGGGTTGGACTCCCGGGTTTAGCAAAGTGTTATTGATTTTTTCATCAGAAATCTAATAAATAAAGAGAGAAGTCCTGACTGACTGACTGACTGACTGACTGACTCATCAACGCCCAGCCCAAACCCTTGGACCTAGAAAGCTGAAATTTTGCACAGAGGTTCCCTTTATAATGTAGACAAGGAATAAGGAAGGATTTTTCGAAATTCAACCCCTAAGGGAGTTAAATAGGGGATGAAAGTTTGTATGGAAAATCGTCATTTTTACGCGGGCGAAGCCGCTGGCAAAAGCTAGTTTCAATATAAAATTCAGAATCTAAATTTGTGCTCGTGGTGGCAAATGACTTGCGCTCTATTACATGGACCTTAAAAAATAACTGTCAAAATGTGCGTGTACTTCTTCCCTACTATCGAAACATAGCATAGCGTCAGTGGAAACGGTCATATAGTTTCACAGTTTAGCTATTACATCTTCGCAGCATAGCTGCATAGCACATCTCTGGTGGAAAAACACCCTAAAGGTCTCAATGTGTCTAAGGTACACTTCTGTCTTACTCTTCAGGGATTACAGAAGTGATAATATGTTATGCTATGGATATGAAAACCATATCCTATGTACGAGCTTTTCTTTTAAAAATGTTGTCCATAGAAAACTTCCATTTTTATAGATGGAAAGTATATCTTAGTTTTCCGAAGAAAAGTTAACCAGAATCTTGAAAATCGAATCCTAGCTCCTGCATTTCTCTATCGACATCTTAAGTTTAGTTCGGTAACTTCTCAAGTCGTTGCGTTCAAATCTCAAGGACTCTAGAAAATCGATAGGATTGGTGACTTAATTTTCTTTTCCCGTAACAGTAAAAGGAAACGTTTATCTTGAGAATTCTATTTTATAAGATCACGTAAGTAATCACTGCGGAAAGATTATACTCGGGTTGTTGTTACTTATTCATAGAACCTGACTTGACGTCAGCGTTTACGATGAAAATGGACACGGAAACAGGAAAGGGCTTTGTATTATTTGGCCTACCCAACTTCTGATAATTTATTTTATTTTTGAAAAGAATCATCAATCAGCTGACATAAATAGAAACTTGTTTTGTATGAGACAAATCTTTACAAACGTGACGTTTCCGAGGTATGTTTCAGTCACATGTAATAAAAGGCGAGCTTATAGCGACCAACTGGGCATAAATCCAGACTGTGAGAAATAACTAATGGAATATCCCAATAACACTTTGCTCAACCTGGGAATTGAACCTAAGATGTATGCTCAGCTCGCCGTCCGGCCGTCGTCATACTCGTCATGACGGCAACAGACCGTGTCGGCGGCGCGTTCGTGTTCCACGCGCGCCTCAAAGAGATGTCAGCAAGGAGGGGCCCGCAAGGGCCGACGCCCGTCGGGGCCGCGGTATTTTGTACTAGATTACGTGGCCTCGGCGCAAGGGCAAAGAAGGAACATGGGTTCGGTTTTTAGTCAGTAGAAGTCTGACACTCCCCTTCGCTCCGCCCAAGAGCGGGGGGGGGTCATTCGATGATTTTCCACCCACCAAAAAAAAAAAAAAAAGATGTATGCTCAGCAGTCGCGCTTCGAAAGAGATACCGCGCGCGCGGCCTCGACACAAATGGTTTAGAAGGAACTTGTGTGGTTTTTAGTCAGTAAAAGTCTGACACTCCCTACCGCTCAGCCAAGTAAGTAAAAATAAAGCAGTCGCGCATGCGACCAATAACATAAACACAAACCAAGCAAAGATGCTTAAGCATAAAATATCTACATTTCCCGGAACTCGCTGTCCAAAACGCGAAAGGGTCGCCACCCAATCAATATCCCTAAAAAGGAGCCCGTCCCAAAGTGGACGATTACCGAAAAATACTAAACATTTCCTAGTAGTTCCTTTGTGAGTCCAACGAAAACATATAAAAGGCGTCCATGACTTAATCTGAACGAATTTATTCCCGGCTCTTCGAGGATAAATCACTGTAGTTCTGGTCAAAGAAGTCTATGAGACGTAAAAGTGTGAAAGGCGAAGGGTGGCTCATTCTTTCATCAGAAAGGGCCCAACCGGCCTCAAACCGGAAAATGAACGTAGCATTTACTTTTGTTCGTTTATCGGCACCTAGAGTTTCATTTATACGCTCCTCTTTATTATTTTATCTTGAAAAATAGAGATAAACAGCTTCACTGAATGGAGGTCGGCTCTGTTCGTAATATTTGAATGGAAAATTTTGAGATTTACAATTGCGCTTTTCAGAAAGATTATTTCGAAAATATTGCGTTGTAATTTTGCTTTCTTGGCTTTAATTCTGGCTTTTGAAAACGGTTTGCTTTTAGCTTTAGATAACAGACGGCAAGAAAAGTATTTGCGATAAAGATGTACAAAGAGTTTAATCCCCACGTTTCAAAATAATAAAAAAATATATGTCTACTGGCCATAAGATATTTGTCGATAAGAACACATAAGATATTCTTACGGTGTTTTTGGTAATAATGCCAAATAAACCCAATTTTGTTTCTTTCTTTATACATCAATTTGCCAGCTCACTATTAATACTCTCCCTCAACTCGTTCTCATGGGATTTGGAAATACAACAGCAGTTGACAAATCTGTCTGTCTGGCACACTAAACAAGAAACCGCCCAAGTGCGAATTAGGCTCGCGCACCAAGGGTTTCGTATAAACTTGTAGGTATTTTGTTATTAAACCACATATTTACGGTTTTCAGGTTGTTTCCTTTACATGTGCTGTAAGACATGATTGTTGAGATTCTAGGTCAATGGGAAGAACCCTATGGGTTGTGTTTACCATGTGAAATCGCAAAATGTACGGCATGAACGGTCATACCTTCTGATCGCGTTGACTAACAAGTTTGATGTTTTCACTGATCCAAGGAGGACCTGTGTAGGTATTTGATATTGATTTCAGTTGGATAAACCTACGTGGTCCTGAGAAAGAGGGTCTTGACAAACGAACAGACAGACAGACAGAAAAGTCATCCTATAGATCCGGAGGTTCCGTTTTGCCCACTGAAGTACGGAACCCTAAAAAATCAAGATGAATGAACTCCTCCACTTATTTCTTTTTTTTTTAATGCATGCTAAATAAAAACTAAACAAGTTCGATTCCCTGAACGTGCTAACAGTCACTGCATGTTACAGCGGAGTATCTTACCTAGTTAGTATGACAGTAATGCGAACCGCGATGAAAAAACTAATGAACTGATCTTGAACTGTTTGAAAGAAGAAAGAAAATAAAAAAATTGTCGCATATACATACATGGCGTGCATACCGAATGACCAAAAACTATAAATCCATACTTCCATACTATTATTATAAATGCGAAAGTAACTCTGTCTGTCTGTTACTCAATCACGCCTAAACTACTGAACCAATTTGCATGAAATTTGGTATGGAGATATTTTGATACCCAAAAAAGGACATAGGCTACTTTATAATAAAAAAAAAAACTTTATTCAAGGGGTTGAAAGGGGGGTACGAAAACATTACTTTTGGTCGCGATAACCGGCATCGGTAGCGATAACCGACATCCACGCGGTTGAAACCGCGGGCATCAGCTAGTATAATTATAATATTTTTGTTATGCGTTGTATAATGCAAAACAAAAATATTATTATATTTATTTTTGTTTTGTTAAATTTTTTTTACTTATTTATTACATAACTTAACACAAATAACAACATACATAAGTTATAATTCGCATGAGAACATCCCAGCTGGTTTTTCCTGGAATCATAAGCGGTCAACAATCAGAGATTTCACTTAAACATAAAATAGTTTTCAGTGTGTCCACCCTTTACCAAGTCCCCATAGACCAAATTGAAAGATTTACCATAACATTATTAACATCATCATCATCAGCCTATAATGTTCCCACTGCAGGGACTCAGGCCTCCTCTCTAGGAGAAGGAGGGGCTATAATCCACCACGCGGGCCCAGTGCGGATTGGCAGATGTCACATGTCTTCGAATTTTTTGGTTCTAAGACATGCCGGTTTCCTCACGATGTTTTCCTTCACCGTTTTGAGAGCAGCGGTGATGAAATAAATTACACAAAGTAATGCGCCTGCCTGGGTTCGAACCCACGACCTACTGTTCGTAAGTCGGGGCCGACAACACTGGGCCACCGCTGCTCTACCCTATTATTAACAGCACCCATGAATTGGCCGAATTTTGTGCCCTTATAAAATATCATAGCTATGCGGGAATTCTTTCATTACAATTCGGATTTTAAAGTTCGATATTTCCGTATTTGTAAGTTTTTCCAGAGCAGTGGTGGCTCAGTGGTAGATGCCCCGACTTACGAACAGTGAGTCGTGGGTTCGAACCCAGTCAGGCGCATTACTTTGTGTTTATTTCATCACCACTGCTCTCAAAACGGTGAAGGAAAACATCGTGAGGAAACCGGCATGTCTTAGAACCAAAAATTCGAAGACATGTGACATCAATGTCATCAATCTCCTAGAGAGGAGGCCTGAGTCCCTGCAGTGGGAACATTATATAGGCTGATGATGAAGTTTTTCCACAAAAGAAACAAGAAGCTCGTTTTGTAAAGTTAATTCAATTAAGTAAGCAAATCCAATAAACAATTGGTAATTTTATTAAAGCAGCAACCGTTACGGAGCTTCACAGACTTAATAGCCACTGAAGTCTAGTCAAGAATATTCCGGTTTATACTACAATAGTCTGTTCTTAGCGGTCCTGTTCGGGCGCCAAAGTAATGAAAATACTATTTCTAGGCAAATACTAACAATCTAGCCCAGTTGAAGTGGCCTAGTGTATTGACTACTTACACTTCAAATGCAAAATAGGCCATGCCATATCTATTTTAGGTCAGTGTTAAGCCTAAGCCTGTTTTAGAAGAAAATGATATTTTCTTACCCGATTGGTTGTCACGAGCGAAAATATTATGTAAATACTTAGCAAAGTTCAAAAGCTATTTTCTTGGAAAATAACGACACCTAGAGAGGTCTTTGTGATAAGACATATTTCGTAATAGTACGGTTTCTACAATGCTATGTTCGTAAAAACTTTAATCAACTCAGTAGGAGAAACACACTTTTAAAAGTTTCATCGTGTAGATATTTGGTGCCATTGCCCGTGGCTGTACGAAAGCTTTCATAATTTCATTTTGTTATTGGGTCCGTACGGAGATTGAAAACAGTAGCTCTGGATTAAATTTTCAAGTAATAAACTATCTCATAGTCGACTCACTATTGCCCCTCTTAAAGGCTATTTTGCTTCACCCCTTATAAATTAATATGCCAACACCATCAGACCGAAAAGCCTACAGAATATCGTTAATACAATTAGCCGAAAACAACTGGCGAAGCAACATCCGAAGGTGTCAGATTTACATAGCTTCGTTTTAATTCGGCCACCTCTTACTGGAGTATTTTCGGCGAAAATTTAAATTTACTGCGAGGCTCCAGCGGGTGGGACCGAACCTCTGTCGCATTCGATTGTCAAAGACTTACCCGTAAGCTGTAAGCTCCTTACTCGAATAAGGAGATTTTCGAATAGGATCCCCTTTGCGACGGAACTTTGTAGTATTAAAAAAAAATTAAAGCGCTGCCGTCTTCTTTTTTTTTGTTTTGAGAGTGTGAGATTATGAACTGATATCGACGTTCGGGATTGCTTTAATGAAATGCTGGAGGCTTGTCGAGGATTTTCGTATTGATAATGTGATATGTATGATTTTAATATGGATGTAATTCGATGAGGTAGAATGTGAGGTAAGGAGATTGTTCGTAATGCTTCGCAATTGCTAGGAAGGGATTATATATGATGTTGTTATGTCGTTTAGAGATTATGGTTTTTGTTGCTATGGTCGCAGGTTATCGACTCGTTCATAATACATAAACATAATTATCATCACAGATGTAAATCCCGAAGGATATGGCAGAGGTGTACCAATTAGTACACCCATATTTCGGTAGTTACATTTAAGTCCCATGTAATAGGGAGCGAGCGAACCTAATAACACATTGCCCGACCTGGGAATTGACCCCTACTAGACCAATAAGGCAGTCACAAAATTCACTTGTGACTGGAAAGTGACTGATGCCAACAGAATCCTTTTTTTTAAAGAAGGCTTTTATCCTTAAAGGCAAGTCAGCCTCATCATAACATAAACTATTTTACACAAAACTAAACAAATAATAAAAATTAAAAAAACATATCAGCAAGGAGAATTGCTATCTCCGGTGACGGCTGCGCTAAAACTGGAACATATGAACCGGTATCAAATTTATTTAAAAATGTTGCAGCGCTATGAATACTTTGAAAATCTCTTACGTACTACACTGAAACTTTTCATTACGCCGAACGTTTGAACCAATTCACAGAAAATTATTTGTCTATGCGAACCACAACCTTTTGTGTCAAACGACGATTCATCAAAAGACAATAAAATAAAACAGACACGACACTTCGTTCATATTCCAACAAATAATACCTACGTACACTGATTGTCTTGTTCGCAGAACATACTTACTACTTCAAAAGCAACAAGTTAGCTTTGTACAATAACAATGGGGGCA
Source organism: Diarsia mendica (assembly GCA_949316265.1). Lineage (NCBI taxonomy): Eukaryota > Metazoa > Arthropoda > Insecta > Lepidoptera > Noctuidae > Diarsia > Diarsia mendica. The sequence continues at coordinate 19,208,765 of OX438901.1, forward strand.
TGTTCTGAATCGTAAATCCGCACAAAGGGACACAGGTCACGCATTTCCTCTTGCTCTTTGAAATATTACGAGCTAAATGGTCTTGTAAAACTTTGGCTATTTGAGACTGCAATAAGGGTATGGGAGCAAATCAAGAAAGTGTTTTAGTAAACACTGTTTTTAACTTCTTTGATTTATTGATAAAAAATTGGTTGTCTGTAAAGTCGGTTTACTGACGATAGTTGAACGTGACAACATCTTAAGAAAATACTGATTTACATAAAATTCTTCATTCAGAAAATCATTTTAAATTTAAAAAATAAAAATACAACAAAATACTTGAATAAAATTTATTGTTTAAATTTCTACTCAATTGTTAAAATTAAAATTTTGATTTTATTATTTTAATAATTATAATTAAATTTTTCAATTAGTTACTTAATTATTGTAGCAAATTTAATTGTAATTTGTTATAAAAAAGTAATAATTTAAAATAATTCATTATAAGAATAAACAATGATTGAATTATTGTTCATTAATCATTTAAAATTTAAAATTTTGAAACATTAAAGTTTTGAAACATTAAAATTTTGAATTTTCAATTTTTTTTTAAACGTAACGTAAATCTAGTTTTTAAAAAGCCCGCCTCAATGTGTTTGATAAAGGAGAAAATGTTCCCTTTGACGGATAGCTGGTCCAACCTGTCATTTCAGACACGTTGTTGTGATATGTGGAAGATTTAATATTTATGTTTGTAAGGCTTTTATTTAAATGAAACCACTCGTAAGACCGTGAGATATAATTATATTTAAAAAACGTCCTTTTCGTTACATAAAACACAACTCAAAAGTACAATAATAACACTGACACTATACAATATTAAGTTAGACGCGACCGCCCGATGTCGGTTCCGAGATGGAAGCCGACCGTGCAAGCCGGAGTGCGCTTAGCTGCCCGTGACCCGTTCCGAGATGGAAGCGTGTCCGTGCAAGCCGAACTGCCGTCTATCGCGGCGCGTGGTGGCTTATATAGCGTTCGGCCGCGGAGTGGTGGCGTCGTGCGCTAGAGTGGGGCTCGGCGGGCGGAGCGCGGTCGGGCGCGCTCTCATGCTATGACGTCGTGTTACAGTCTCCCCCTCTGTCTCCGAAGACGTCCCGGTGAGGAAGACAGGACTTAGGGAAGCTGCTGCTGCTTTGGCGGCCTCCCGCGGGGACGAGACTTGGCTGTGGCCGGCGGTGTTGGCTTGTTCTTCCGTGGGCGACCTCGCCGGCGTAAAGGCAAGAGCGGCTCGGGAGGGGCGTCGGACGTCGTCCCTTGATATGGCCGCAGGGCTGAGGAGTGGTACAACCCTGCAGACTGGTGTGGGGAGCCAGAATCAGCAATCTGAAAAGAAGATGGTCCGTGAATTGTTTTGATAACGTATGGGCCATCTCGTCGAGGTGCTAGTTTAGCACTGAAGCCTTGTGTTGATTTGCTTAAGGCATGTTTATCAACCATGACTTGGTCGAATAATTTCTTTCAGCTGGAGTGAGGAGGCGGCTAGCATACTCAACGGGATGCTCGTTCTCGCCCTCCCCCTGCACCAAAACTGCACCTATGGCATAATTGCTTGCGTCTGATTTGATTATGAAAGGTTTGGTGTGGTCTGCCTGCATTAGCACCGGTGCTGTGATTAACAGTTTTCGAAGCTCTTCAAACGCTTTCTGCTGTTCATCTTTCCAAGTCCATTCAGCGTTCTTCTTCATCAAACGAGTAAGTGGTTCGGTAATCTTTGCAAAGTTAGGGATGAAGCGTCGATACCACGAACACATCTTTTCTTCTTCTGTCAGCAAACACTCGTGACCGGACATGGCAACTGAAGAGATCTCGGTGCTTGGGAATAAACTAGCAGAGTCAGGTGACAACTCAACGTCGGCTGTATCGATATGCCTACGTGCGTCCTCGTATAAGGCATCAATGATCGGGGAGTATCCGTCAAATAAGACTGTCCGTGGTCTCTTTGGTGGAGTCGAGAATCCTATGGGTATTAGCGGTCCATAAGGTCGTTCCAGTACTTCCTCTGTTGCGCCAAGCATACCAGTGTCACTTCTGCCAGGGGAATGTGGAGGCGTCATCAGCTGAGGGATCTGTTCTGTCATTTTAACTGGCGTAATCACGGGACTGGGTGTGTTCATCATCGGCGATTCCATTGTTGGCAAGCACACACTGGATAAAACACCCGCAATGTCCATCGAGAGATCCACGCTTTCTGGATTCAACTCGTAATTCCTTTGCGGCTCGTCGATGAAATTACAGGTTCGCTGGGGTAGGTTTAGGGCTAACATGGCATCTTCTATAAAACCTACTCCGAGGAGCGTTCTGTTATTCCTTGCGTCAGGGAGTATGACAAACGAGGTGATGATATCACGTCCGTATATATTAACAGTCGTCTTCACTGTCAGAACGTCCTGCTTCCTTGCTACTCCATCAGCGAGGGTAATATACATAACCTCTCTCTCAAAGTTTAAACCGTTCTGTTCTAAACGTTTATAGAGCTGGTAGGAGGCAGCACTTGATTTAGCGCACGTATCAATGTACGTTATTCCCTTCAAGCCTTGTATGGTAATGGGTACTGTGGGGCGTGGTCGAACATCAGCAGTCATATTAGCGGAGCAGAAACAAAAATCAACTGCTGTTATAGACTGCTTGTCTTTGCACTTCGGACAACGACTGCGTATCACTCCTGGCTCACCACATCCATAACAAGAAAACTTTGGTTTGCCATCATCTTCCGAACTTGTTGTGGGTTCACTCTTCACAACATTCTGTTTTTCAACGTCGTCCTTTGCCTTCCTTCTGCAGACTTCAGCCGTGTGTCCGGGAAGACGACAGTAACCACAACGTACCTTATTTTGTTTCTTACCATTTTTATATTTTGTTGTATTGTCATCGTTTTGTATTTTATCGTTATTACTTTGTTCTCCTTTTTCTCGTAGTGTTCTTTCTATGTTTCTTGCCTTCGTCAAAAGATCATCAAAGGTTTTTTATCGAGTCTCTGTATAGTTTCTCCCTCACACCAAGTTTAAGCTGGCCAAAAACGAGGCTAATTTCTTGCTGGTCAGTGTGTGGTTCCGACATCTCAGCAAGCAGCGCCCGCTTCTTAGCAATGAAGACCTCCGTAGGGGTCTGATCGTCTTGTTTTACGCAGACTATTTCTTGGTATAGCTCGTAATCAAGCCTTTTCGGAGAGAATGTATCACGCAGCCGTTCCTTGAAATTCTCCCATGTCTTCACGTGACCCTTGACGCCCTGCCACCAAATAGCTGCATCACCGACCATCACCAACGGCAGACCCTCCAGCGCATTGGTGTCCGATATCCTCTCGATATCCTTAAACACCGTTACTGCTGCTAAAAATGGTTCCACCTCCGTCTTCGAACCTCCAAACTTAGCTGGGCACTGAGCAAAGGTACTTCTTTCCCTTGTGGAGCTAGTGATTGCAGAGATCAGTTCTTTGAATTGGCTGTCCGTCATATTGATTGCCATCTTCTCAGGAGTACTGCTTCTATATCTGTCTGGCTTACGAGTGGGTCGGGGCCTTAATAGTTTGCTATCGAGCTCCACGTTGTGCGCCACTGTAAGGCTTTTATTTAAATGAAACCACTCGTAAGACCGTGAGATATAATTATATTTAAAAAACGTCCTTTTCGTTACATAAAACACAACTCAAAAGTACAATAATAACACTGACACTATACAATATTAAGTTAGACGCGACCGCCCGATGTCGGTTCCGAGATGGAAGCCGACCGTGCAAGCCGGAGTGCGCTTAGCTGCCCGTGACCCGTTCCGAGATGGAAGCGTGTCCGTGCAAGCCGAACTGCCGTCTATCGCGGCGCGTGGTGGCTTATATAGCGTTCGGCCGCGGAGTGGTGGCGTCGTGCGCTAGAGTGGGGCTCGGCGGGCGGAGCGCGGTCGGGCGCGCTCTCATGCTATGACGTCGTGTTACATGTTTTAATTTTTTTAAATCATAGCTACGCTCGATAATTATTTCGATTGAATAGTAAAGCCATCGATTTTTTACTCATCGTGAAATAGTTATGTTAACTTATTGTTTTAATTTTTATTATAGCATAACCTACAATCGCTGCACTAGCGGACCGATGCTATTCATTCTAATGATGAAAGCACGAATATTCGACAATATATCACTGAATATATAATTAATATCGAAAGAATCATTACCTTTATCGCTGTAATTATCGTTGCTATAAACAATTGACACCACATTCACTTTTCACTGCACTTGATACTCGATCAAAACATGTAAATGTACTATAGTATAGCAGCTGTCCACGCGGGTCCATATTGGCTCACCTAAAGTTCTTTACCCGAAATTGTTCTTCCTAACGATTTGTAGTCCGAATGATCACTCTTCCTAAAAATTTTCATCCTAAAGTTTTCATTCATACTATTTGTAGTGCTACCGACGATGTTCATAACACTTATGTTTCCGAAAATTGTAATTCATAATATCGTTAGTGTAAATATATTTAAACTCCTACTGTTTTTTATCCTAACGCTTTTATTCCTAAACATAATTACCATAATATTTTCACTCATACGACTGTTTAGAATGATTAAAGGTCGTTTCACTGATTTTTGTCTTGAAATGAAATAAATGAATGAAATTCAGGTCAGTGTCGTCTTGGGGGCACTATGAAAAAAATACTTAGAAAAATTTCGCGACCAATTTCGAGGTAGCGCTCGCCGGCCGCTGCCGCGGCACCGCTCGCTTCGCTCGCTCGGCTCGCGCGTAGTTGGTCACAGTTCTAACCTAACCTAACCTATGGATATCTTTGCATAGTATATAAGGTCCCATTAAAATAGGTGGTCAAATTTTAACACAGTGTTTAGTAAGCCTAACTAAAGACATCTAAACATGAAAAAACACTATGTAAAGTGATTTTATTTTGACTCAAAATAATAAATTGCCGGCACTCTAGAACAAACTCATCCTATAAAAGTGGGTATTTTAATGTCCTTTTCTTATATTTTTTTTTACTATTGTCCTTATTTTAGAGGTCTGAATGATTTCTAAAATTTTGTGCACCTATTTTAATGGGACCTTTTATAATGAAAATATAGGAAAAAAAAGCAAATAATAGTGTAAATGTTTATTGCTACTGACATTATGAAGTTGAATGCTTCGGAATTAAAACATTAGAGACAGAGTAGTTAGGAATTGCGATTGTTAGGATGAAAAAATTGGTTGTCTGTAAAGTCGGTTTACTGACGATAGTTGAACGTGACAACATCTTAAGAAAATACTGATTTACATAAAATTCTTCATTCAGAAAATCATTTTAAATTTAAAAAATAAAAATACAACAAAATACTTGAATAAAATTTATTGTTTAAATTTCTACTCAATTGTTAAAATTAAAATTTTGATTTTATTATTTTAATAATTATAATTAAATTTTTCAATTAGTTACTTAATTATTGTAGCAAATTTAATTGTAATTTGTTATAAAAAAGTAATAATTTAAAATAATTCATTATAAGAATAAACAATGATTGAATTATTGTTCATTAATCATTTAAAATTTAAAATTTTGAAACATTAAAGTTTTGAAACATTAAAATTTTGAATTTTCAATTTTTTTTTAAACGTAACGTAAATCTAGTTTTTAAAAAGCCCGCCTCAATGTGTTTGATAAAGGAGAAAATGTTCCCTTTGACGGATAGCTGGTCCAACCTGTCATTTCAGACACGTTGTTGTGATATGTGGAAGATTTAATATTTATGTTTTAATTTTTTTAAATCATAGCTACGCTCGATAATTATTTCGATTGAATAGTAAAGCCATCGATTTTTTACTCATCGTGAAATAGTTATGTTAACTTATTGTTTTAATTTTTATTATAGCATAACCTACAATCGCTGCACTAGCGGACCGATGCTATTCATTCTAATGATGAAAGCACGAATATTCGACAATATATCACTGAATATATAATTAATATCGAAAGAATCATTACCTTTATCGCTGTAATTATCGTTGCTATAAACAATTGACACCACATTCACTTTTCACTGCACTTGATACTCGATCAAAACATGTAAATGTACTATAGTATAGCAGCTGTCCACGCGGGTCCATATTGGCTCACCTAAAGTTCTTTACCCGAAATTGTTCTTCCTAACGATTTGTAGTCCGAATGATCACTCTTCCTAAAAATTTTCATCCTAAAGTTTTCATTCATACTATTTGTAGTGCTACCGACGATGTTCATAACACTTATGTTTCCGAAAATTGTAATTCATAATATCGTTAGTGTAAATATATTTAAACTCCTACTGTTTTTTATCCTAACGCTTTTATTCCTAAACATAATTACCATAATATTTTCACTCATACGACTGTTTAGAATGATTAAAGGTCGTTTCACTGATTTTTGTCTTGAAATGAAATAAATGAATGAAATTCAGGTCAGTGTCGTCTTGGGGGCACTATGAAAAAAATACTTAGAAAAATTTCGCGACCAATTTCGAGGTAGCGCTCGCCGGCCGCTGCCGCGGCACCGCTCGCTTCGCTCGCTCGGCTCGCGCGTAGTTGGTCACAGTTCTAACCTAACCTAACCTATGGATATCTTTGCATAGTATATAAGGTCCCATTAAAATAGGTGGTCAAATTTTAACACAGTGTTTAGTAAGCCTAACTAAAGACATCTAAACATGAAAAAACACTATGTAAAGTGATTTTATTTTGACTCAAAATAATAAATTGCCGGCACTCTAGAACAAACTCATCCTATAAAAGTGGGTATTTTACGCACCCGTCCACGCAGACGCATCGCTCACTCAAGTAGGAGAGAGACGGATGTCGAACGCTGCCGAACGCAAAGGCCGATTGTGCTTCTTTGTCGCTCGTTCCGCGCTCTCGCTTGCACTTCAAGCCTTACATGGAACGCCTCAGAGCGAGGTAACGCCTCAGAGGTAAAGCCTCAGAGGTAACGCCTCAGGGGTAACGCCTCAGAGGTAACGCCTCAGAGGTAACGCTTCAGAGGTAACGCTTCAGAGGTAACGCCTCAGAGGTAACGCCTCATGAGTCATGTTTTTTCGTGCGTGCAGCCGGCTCTATCGAATTATAAGACGTTGTCACGTCAAAAAAGCAAATAATAGTGTAAATGTTTATTGCTACTGACATTATGAAGTTGAATGCTTCGGAATTAAAACATTAGAGACAGAGTAGTTAGGAATTGCGATTGTTAGGATGAAAAATTTTAGGAAGAACTGTTTCGGATTTAAAATTATCGGAGTTGAAATTTTAGGTGAACTTTGGCGCACCCGTCCACGCAGACGCATCGCTCACTCAAGTAGGAGAGAGACGGATGTCGAACGCTGCCGAACGCAAAGGCCGATTGTGCTTCTTTGTCGCTCGTTCCGCGCTCTCGCTTGCACTTCAAGCCTTACATGGAACGCCTCAGAGCGAGGTAACGCCTCAGAGGTAAAGCCTCAGAGGTAACGCCTCAGGGGTAACGCCTCAGAGGTAACGCCTCAGAGGTAACGCCTCAGAGGTAACGCTTCAGAGGTAACGCTTCAGAGGTAACGCCTCAGAGGTAACGCCTCATGAGTCATGTTTTTTCGTGCGTGCAGCCGGCTCTATCGAATTATAAGACGTTGTCACGTCAATAATATATAATATTCTTCCGCGGAGCGGAAGGCGGTGTCAGACTTTTACTGACTAAAAACCACCCATGTTCCTTCTTAGCCTTTTGTGTCCGGGACCGCGGTATCTCTTACTCAAAGGAGACAGGTGTGGTGTATTTGTATATCGGCGCTGGAGGGCCTTTACCTGAAGTGGTCATCATAAAATGGATCAGCTCCTCGAGGCTCCTGTTCATAATACCTCATCGGATAGTTGCCGCCACATCAACCTACCCAATTTCTTTGGTATTTTGAGCAGCCCCTATTTGGATCGCAGTGTAACAAGAAACACGAAAATTATCTAAAAAAATTGACTTAGAAACATTTTTCGAGTAGGTACAAAAACAATTTCAATAAATCAGTTCATTTTTGCGTTAATTTATACATACCCCTAGTATTCCCACTGTCTCTCAAAACGATTGCTTCCTCCCTGACCTAACGTAACGAAATGCGGGAAGTTTCACCTTTGCAATCCAATTATAGGGGGAAACGGCTATCAGGTAGTTACTTTTCAGTTTTTTAGCACGGACGAAGTTTTTGAATTGACTTCAGGCTACGAAAATACAGATCAGTTTTTGTGTTTTCCGTGTTTGTGCATCCGCCGAAATAAGGTAATAAGTTCAAAATGAAAAATCAAAAGTTTTTTTTATTTAATAATTTATCTATTTTACAATTTATGTACACACAGTAGACAGCACAGGCAATTAACATAAAATAATATTTGAGTATAAAGGTATGTTTAAGGTTTTTTTTATGTTTTGCATGCATTTGTTGGTACTTAAACAAAATAATGCATGTAAAACATGGTCACTAACTTTATCATTAACAATGATAACGGAAAATTTATCATGTCGTGTTGTAAACCGAAAAAGTAACGGACACAGTTAGCAAGCGGGAACATAATCCAGTTGTGAGTGACAGTAGCGGTCCCGAACGAGAAAAAAGGTAGACCGATTTGTCTGCTCATACAACTCTCAATAACTTCAGTATATCTGTGATCATGGTGCTGCAGCTGGCGTGGAGCTCAGTGTCGAAATATCGGGAACTGAAGACCCATACTAAATATCCATGTTTCGGTGTTAGTTATAGGATACTTTGGAAGGTGTGAGGAACAGGAATCCCTGATTGAAGAGGGAGATACTTCCGACGCGATGGGTGATGTGTCTGGTAGGCTACTGCCCAACAGTTATTACTAGACAGTTTGCGCGATGCAGGATTTCTTATCTGATGATGGGAACTGCTAATAATATAACATTACGCCAGAAATCCCCAAGACAAGTGGACTCATTATATTATCACACCCATATTTCACCAGTTAGGTATAATATTTAAGTCCCATGTAAATATGTAATGGTAAGCGAGCCTATTGCCACCAACCAGTCTCAAATCCAGATTCCCTGATGAGGAGGAACTCCAGATGAAATAACCCAATAACATTGTGCTGGAGGGATTCAAAAATAAATATCATGTACAGTCGAACAAGCTAATACAAATACAGCCAGCTAATTTGTATTTAATTTTAAGATTATACAGATACATTTAGCATACAGCGGTTTAGGATACAGCGTTTGACATCAGTCGCTTAATGCGAAACACTTGATAAAACAAAATTACAATCAATATTTTGTGTGTTATAGAATTATAAAGATCTCTACCCTGTATACTTATTAGCTTGTTCGACTGTACCTAAACGCCCACCACTAAATTCTAACAGTGGAGCTTAAAATTAAAAGAGGTTGATCTTGTCAGTAACAGAGCCTCTACCTCATAGGATTTCGTCCTTATTCACATAATGTGAGCATTGAGCACAATATAGACGAAAATAATCCGATATTGAGTAAGATTTTTCCTGAATACAGTTCACGCACTTAATGGGCAAATACAGAAGATCAACACTATTATAATATGAGAGAAAACGCACATTATAAAGACGACTCACGTAATGAGGGTTATTTCCAGGCGCTCCATGTATACTCATGGACTGCCTGGGAATAACGCAGTCACGACTGTCATTCATTAGACATAATATAACAGAGAGCAGCCGTGACCACTATGTCACGGCTGCGACCCGACTTATGAACTGTAAGTCATGGGTTCAAACCCAGGCAGGTGCATTACTTTGTGTAATTTATTAATTCATCACCGCTGCTCCCAAAACGGTGAAGGAAAACATCGTAAGGAGACTTGCATGTCTTAGAACCAAAAAAATCGAAGACATGTGACACCTACCAATCCGCACTGGGCCCGCGTGGGCCCATCCCTCTCCTAGAGAGGAGGCCTGAGTCCCTGCAGTGGGAACATTATAGGCCAATGATGATGAATATAACTTGACGCCTTTATTTCCCCGAAGGATTATGAGAAAATATAGTCCACTGGACCCACATTTCACCAGCAACAATTCCTGATTGGAAACAAGAACACTTTGCTCGACCTAGAACAAAAACTTGCTTCCACTAAGACCCACGAGCTGGCCCAGTCCATTCTTTTGAGATAGTTTCGTTGGACTCACCGTACTGGTACTAGTGTCCTTTGTTTGAAATTTTAATAGTCACTCGTCAATGGGTTTGTGGGGTGGTGGTGGCTTAGAGTTGACAGCCTCGACCTACCGAGTTGTATAAGCTGTGGTTTCGAACCCAGACATTCGCTTTACTTCGTGTAGGTATTCATTTTTTTTCACCAATGCTGAGAGCATTGGTGAAAACGTGAAAGCAAATTTTCACCTTATTGAGAGCATTGGTGATGAAATGAACACTAGTAAAATTTCATATTTTTGCAAAAAATCCTCATATTAACCGTGGTTTCGAACAAAGAAAAATAATTCCTCCATCGAAACTAGTTACGTACAAGGACAAATCATTCCTTCGTCGAAACCACGAAACTACGGTTTCGTAGACGGCCAAAGTCGTGTGGTGGATTTATTATATCCCATTCTGTCTTCTAGACATGAGGCCTGTGGAGAAATTTTCAGCTCATTATGTTTTTGCACATCATCATTTCAGCCAAAAGACGTCCACTGCTGGACATAAGCCTCACCAAGTGTCGCCACGTTGACCCGTGGGTGACATGGTCCCGTGCGTCTCGTATCTAACAGATCCCCGCAACCTTCACCAGGTCATCGGTCCACCTAGTGGGGGGCCTTTCAACGCAGCGCCTTCCGGTGTTTTGTACATTTTAGTAAAATTGATACTAGTATGGAGTTGAACTTCTGAAGCTATCTGTCTATTTAGTACCGCGTGGGAGTGGTACCTATCATCTCTCTTTTATATTGTTTAATTATTACGAGTATGTAGACGCGTGGGTGATCTCACGAGATTGTAGGTCGTCTTCCTGAAGAAGGTTGTGTAAACGGATCCTTCACGAAACCGTCGATAAATCATTTTGTACATCAAACTAAGTAACTCTAGGCAAAAAATATTCCTGGGAAACGGCTTTTTTTGGGAATAAAACTTGTACAAACCCATTTAGACGACTTATTTCACGCAATTTTAATGTTTTCTCATAGATCTCTTTAACAGATCTTTCTCTAGTATTTTTGTAGCAATTATAAGCGCAGAACTTATTACTAAAGGAGATTATTTCATAGCTCTTATTCCAAAACGTGTAAAGGTACAAATTCATATTCATGTTACATTAACTACATAATATAAGTATGTACTTTCGCCCTTACATTTCTCAGTCTAATCTACGATACTTACGAGTAATTGAGTGTCTCTAAATCCGTTGACTCAGCTCAACGGCTTACACGCTTTTATGTGATATATTCATACAAAATAATCATTATTTATGTGTTCTTAATTAATATTATAATAATAATAATCAGTGCCGTTAGGAGGATTAGCAACCTACCTAAAATAATTTATTATTTTGGGTTGGTTAGTTTGAACACTCTGATTCTATTATGTAGAAAACCTTTACCTTTTAGACTAGTTTTGTAGTTAATCCTGAGTCTAAATCCTACCCGTCTATAACTACTCTAAATTCAGGTGGGAAATCTTATTAATGAAGGTTTGTATACTAAGTTGATTTTCACGATTATAGACTCGTGTACGTTCACACCGACTTTGTGAAATCATTTTGCACCCACGACACGCTTCATGTTCGTTTATAAAGCTGAAATCAGCCTTCTAATTTAAAACTTTTTTTTGGACCAAATATTGTATTATAAGTGCAGGTTTTTCTATCAGGAATTTCTCAGTATCAGTCACATAGTCTGGGTTTGTAAGAGGATCGCTCCTATTTACAGAGTGTGATGTCGAGCTTCAGTGTGTCGCACAAGCGTACAATCGAACTATGGTGAGTCGAAGTACAGTTTTGTCGCACAACTCGCACAAGTGTTATTCGCACATCCATTTGTCGAGCTCACTTAGTACACGCCTATTTACATGGGATTGAAACATTACTTGTAAAATGTGAATGTATAGTCGACCATGAAATTGGTTTACCACTTTTGATGACATCTCCCAGTAACATATTTATTCGCTAAGGATTACGTTCTGAGTTTAAATAAACAGGAATGACAGATTATAGCACTTGATGTTTTGTACGTGCAAATGATATTCAACCTTAGAGTGGTAAACCAATTTCTTGGTCGACTATACTTATTCGGAAGAATTCTCAGATGTAGGTACCTATAACAAACAAAGAGCACCTATCTTAAATCACATTTCGCACATCTAAAGTCCTCATTACATCCGAAGTAGGCACCTTTTAGCTCTCAACGCAAAGAGAATAGTCGATGGAAACTTATTAGGACATCAAAGCCCGGGGAGACCTATGGCTCTGCAGCTAATCTCCTATTGGAATTTTCTATCTACGCTTTGGAGGAACTAGATGTGGTAACGATGATGTAGCAAATCGTGGGTGGAAGAAATACTGACCCGAAACCTGATTCCTACAAAAGTGCAATAGCTCGGTCAAAATGTAAGCTATTTTTTTTTTAATAACCGGTGAAGAATTTCTATGATGTAGGTGTAATACGTGGTAATCGCTATGCTAGGTAGAATGGCAGTTTTGGATAAATTTAAACACTATCGATTTAACGTTAAATATTTTTTCTAATCACAAAATACTTATACCTAAATCCATCAGACTGAATGCTCGTTTTGTTTTTTTTGTGTCTCAGTTCAACTCGATAAGGTTGCTATACTGCACAACCAGACCTGTGGTTAAGTGAAATGAGGGCTTTAATTTAAGCCCCCAGCCAGCGTAAACATGACGGTTATTTATTTGCTGAATTGCCGACAGATCTTTTTTAGAAAGTTCAACTTTTTGAAACCTTCTTTACAGCTGCATAGTAGAACATTCTAGGATTTATCTCGAATCTTCTAGATACTCGTAGTAATTGTACAGTGGAAGTTCTAGACCCGAACGTAATGTGTTCTCGTAAAGCAGCCGTCGATAACAATATTTCAAGCGACATACCTACTCATCCAGTAAAATTTTAGTTCAACGTTTTTCAACATACGTTTCACAAAGATTTTTCAATCGTCGTCGGATTTCCTTAGACTCCGAAGCATGAGGAATCTATTTTACCTTTTGCCTAGCTTTAGATGGAAATTGAGATTTCTATGAAATGAAAGGGTTGACTGAACATCTTGGTCTGTATTACAGATATGATTCCCTTTGTGTTTTTTGTTTGAGAGGAAATCTCCTTTCTTTGTGTTACAGATAGCGTGTGATACTTTCCGTTTCATGTTTGCTGGTAAATAAATAGTTTTCGCTGAATATGATCCGTTGAAAAGGTGACCCTTTTATTTTTCTGATTGTAGCTAAGTAACGGGTCTGGGAGGTTACACGAAATAATAAAATAAAAACAAGAAATATAAGTATTTTTTAGTTGCGGTATCTAACACAAATCCTTATTGTAGTAAGTATCAATTTTACACTGTAATCAGAAGTCGTAAAAGATGTCGTTAGGTACTACAAATTTTTTTTATCGCCAAGAACTTTTTCTTACAACTCATCTTTACCTATTTGCACTAGACACCCATTATCAAAAAGACGATTTGGTGCCTATTTTTCAGCCTAAGAAGCTTAAGGTCACCCCGAATGTCAGGGCTTAAAAACATTTATGTAAATCTACGTTCATTAAACCTAACGAACGTAACAGTTGGGGGCTTACAGCCGACTCGTATACAGCAACACCCCTTTGCCGCTGAGTTTTACTTTTTTTGTATATTTATCTACATAAAAAGGTAGTCATTTCGCATGTGGAGGAAAATTGTTGTGTGGACTGTGGACTGACTGCGGACACCGGACTTTGACAGATAGTACGCACGAAGACTAATCAGGCAATCATCATCATTAGCCTATTATGTTCCCACTGCAGGAACTCAAGTCTCTTCTCCATCTCTCTCCATCCACAACGTGGGCCCAGTGCGGGTTGGTAGATGTCACATCTTTTTCCAACCAACTTTTTCTAGTTTGTTCTAGGCTGAGTTTATTATTTCTATTCTTTCTTCATATATTCTTCGTAGTGTTCCGTTTTAAGTAAGTTTACGTAAACGCAAACTTGTTTTTTCTTTTTTGTACCAATATTTTTATTGTTAATAATTAGTTGTAAGTTGTGTGTTTTTTTTTTTTTTTTCTGCGAAAATAAATATTTTTTCTTTCTTTCTTTCTTTTCTTCTATCATTATTTTGGAGAAATGAAGAAAGATATTACAATTCTTACTGAAAATAACTTGACAATCAATCATTATTTTGACCCTTAGGCCAGAGGGGCATGGCCCCGGGCGGCACTCCAAGAGAGGCACAACATGCTACCTCTTTTATTTTCTAGCCTGTCATATCGTATTAACTTGATACAAGGACTATTTTAGCCTGCCGTCCAGTAGCCTAATTGGTCAAAAAGAAAATATAACAGTTTTAAGGCGATGTGCTGGGTCGGCGCAGCATGTCTTCTTGTTTCATACTTCACTGTTTCTCGTCATCTCATGAAACACCTCCTTTTGATAAACCAGCTGGCTGACACGGAACCTTACATTTTGGCCAACCTTAAAAATAAGTTCAGTCATAGACCAACACCGTCGCGAGTCATGCACGAAGCGTCAACATTATCGGCGAGAATATTTTGTCGGTGCCGATACGTTACCGAAAGACGTTGCGTTGGAAGGCCTCCCATTAGGTGGACAATTATGACTTGGTGAAGGTTTCGGGGATCCGCTGGATGCGACTTGGGGGGCCTAAGTACAGCAGTGGACTGCTTTCGACTAAAATGATAATGAGTAATGTTCCTTTATCTGGATGGCACATGATAGTGTTGGTCGGTGACGAAACGGTCTACTAGAGGATATGGTCTCATACTTTCTTAAATACAAAGGATTATTTTGCCTGACACGTCCCTACCTCGGTCATGGTATGATACAGTTTAGTAGACAGACTCCTTTAGGCTAAAAATTCGTAATTGAGGAACTCGGCGACAGGTTGACCTCAACTCATAAACATCGTAACTGCTTATTTCCGTTTAGTAAACTCTTTCAATTGGCAAGACGGACAGCTGATACATAGAGTGTTTGCATTTTTTTTTCTTAAGATCAACGGGTGATCAAAATTGATTAACCCTGATTATCGTTTAAAAGGAAATAATTAAATCATTGCAGTATAGTTATCCCGATTGCAGACGTGTTTTAAGATTAGATGACTCATATGAGGAGGTAAAGTTGTAATAAATGTTAGTAGTAATAATGATATTTATTTATAAAAAAAAAGGATTTGTGCTTCACAAAGCTGACTTACAATTTTGTACAAAAAATGATAACTTGGTGAGAGACTGGTGCCTGATTAAGGTTTTTAGGAAAACCTGTGTAAAGGTGCGTACAGATCATAAAACATAACAAACGTTGTTTTATAACATGTTCCAGTAATGTGGAGCCTGAATTTTATATAACTTGTTATAAAACACAAGTTATGCAACATGTTACAAATTATTCTGTACGGTACCTTTACAGGTCACCAGGCCCTTTCAGGCAAGAATTAGCTTGTACAGAGATACAGTGTGATAGAAACATGTGCGTTAAACGTACTATGTCATCACAACAAGCAAAAAAAGTATAAATTCAGAAAACAAATGTCGAAGGGCCTATCGAATTATTCGATTAAAAATAAACGTTTCAATCGTCAATCAAAAAAAAAGAACTACGACATAAAAAAGCCTCAAATAATTCCATCCACGAACATCACTTAAACAAAAGACTGGAGTAGCTAAAATTAAAATGTTCAAAGCAATTCCGTACTAATGGAGCACAGTGATTAATGTTACCGCCGACATTATTTTAATGAGGATAAATTGCATATTTGAGTGTCCCCACTAATAGCTTCCTTAATTCTTTCCCGCCTTTCTTAAGCTTGGATTAACTATCGGACCCATTGAGGTCCTCGTTTAAAACGTTCGATTCGAGTGACTGCACGGGTGATAAATCTTTTATAATATGTAGGGCAGTATGTATCGAGGTTTCGACGTGTACTTTGTGTCTTATCACAGAAGAAAGGTAATTATTTTTAGGTTAGTTTGGCTGTCGGATAGATAACACTTTGCAATTTATATTACGTTGCGTTTTTTCAATACTTTGTCTTACGCCCGAATACTCGAACGTCACTCAATTTTAAGTTGCACTTAAATCTCGTGCTGTCTTTGTTACTTTAACGCAGAGTGACAGAGATGGCACGAGTTTTGAGGGCTACTTATAATTGAGTGACGTTCGAGTATTCGGGCGTTAGTTACCTATCACTTTGTACAACTTTTGGCAAAGTAAAAGAAAAGCTACCTACTATGTGGGACGATTCTATGTCCAGTTTGGACTAAAGGACCCGTAGAAGTCATCATATTATAATTTATAACATGACGCCTCTGTCATCCCTGAGGGGTTTGGCTGCTACTGTGGCAGTTTTACTGGTTAAACAGTAAGTTTACCTACTTCTTTAAATACACACATACATAACATCACGCCTATAATCCCTGTTGGGTTAGGCTGAGGCGTAACTAATAAATAATACACCCACATTCTGCCAAGTTAAGTTTTAAGTTCCATGGAATACGGTATAGGCATATTGCCCTCAACCGGGCACAAATTAAAACTCCATGGCTGACTAGAAAAACCCAATAACACTTTACCCGATCCGGGAATCGAACCCAGGACCTTGCTCAGAAGTCTCTCTAGCGCCCACTATACCACCGAGGCGGCTTAACCCATTAAAAAAAAAAGAATAGCCCACTTAAAACAACGTAACACACCTACAAGATAATTCAGAAACAAACTTCCCACAAAGGTCTTAAAGTTGGGGCGTAAAAAGTGACAAATTACAAGTTATTTAAAAAGAAAGTTCTCGAAGAATGTCGGAACTTAATCACGGGGTCGATTAAAACTTTGTGATGTTGTTCAAACACCATGGGGATACTTTAAAAGTTTTTATTACTTATTGATTAACAAGAACTTGCCACGGTTCTGCCTGGTTCTAGGTCATTTTCAGTCTGGTTTACGTTATTTAATTGTCTAGGTGGTTTCTTCACCCAGGTCGGTTTTAAACTGCTATTGGGTTTTTAATCTGGATTTTTTCAGTAATAGCTGGCAGTCTACATTTGTGTCAATAGTTGATTGCAATAGGCTTACGCCAAACAGAAAAGTATAACTTCTGAGAAATATCTTAGAATTTGTAAATGAAATCGATGGCGGAATGTCAATATTGTTGCTATAGGTAGGTTAGGGACAAATCTACCTAACCCTTCGTGGAATACAGTCCAATATTTTGTATAAGGGTTAGATAGAAATTTTTCATCGGTTATTAAAAAAATAAAGATGTTCCAAACATATACAACGGTTTTTTTTAAATAACCGATGAAAAATTTCTATCTAACACAACCCTATTGTGTTTGTAATTAGCGTTGTAATTCTAATTCGGTCAGTGTGGTTTATATCTGTATGTGGATAACGTTATAAATTATAATGCATATACCTATCTCATTCGTATGCAAATTGTTCTACCTGACATTTGAATAGATTTTGGGACATAATAACAATAGGTTCCAAAAATCATTGTATAACATAACATCTATAATCCTCGAAGAGATAGGCAGTGATGTATTATAAGGGAACTCACATTTCACCGGGTCTCCTAAAATAGAGGGAGAGCCTTTTGCCAACAACCGGGCACATATACTCCAGGATGCTTCTGAGAATGTCTTGATGGAAAAAACCAATAACATTTACTCCTACCATCGAACTCAAGTCTTCATGCTCACCAATAAACGCCATCGGCCACTAGGTCAACGTTACAATCTTAACAGTTACAGTGTAAAATGTTCGGTACAATATTTGCAACCGAGCAGCTCAGTATTTTACCTCCGAGCGTTTCCATAAATGCATACTTGTATCGTAAGTATTACCAAGTCAGATAATACTTACGATACATGTACCTATGCATTATCCCTTCGGGGCGGCTAGCTGCGGGTTGTTCGAAAGAGATACCGCGACCTCGACACAGAGGGCTAAGAAGGAACATGGGCCGTGACATGGGCAGAACGGGAGGACCCATTAAAACTTGATGATTCCCCACCGCCCAAAAAAAAACCCAATCGCGTAACACAATCAAACCATCTTAGTGCTAATTTAGCTTAGAATTACTTATTATTTTATAACCAGTTTCAATATAAACATATAATTTCGCATAACTTAACCAGTGGTCATAAACCGACAACCAAACCATAACCAATCAACCAAGTATTAACCACAACCGCAAGCACAAAATTCTATACATCGATGGTAAGACAGATTACGAATGAAACATTGTTCTTATTAACTCAGACCAAGAAAAAAAGGAAGACGGCGCGCCGCGAACACCAACAGTGAAGTCACAAAACCACGCGCCTATAGCAAGTAAACATACAAGCTCACGCCCACACCTACACTAAAACCACACGCATTTCTCCTAGTACGTCACGACTTCACGAGACACTGTCTACACACATAGATAAAAAGTTGACTCACTTTTGATGTTCGTGGCGCGCCGTCTTCCTTTTTTTGTTGGTCTGAGCTTATTATTGTTAGTTTCAAAGTACTAAATACAAAATCACCCGATGCAATTTTCGTTAAATTTATTTACAGAAAACCTGTACTAATCCCCGTGTTCAAACGTAGCGTTTTGGAAACACGGAGGAATTTAAATATTATACTATATAAATTGTTTTATAATTTTAATACCGGACGTAGCAAACGAAAATCCGTCCGGTAATATTGAGTTCAGACCGAAATATGCGTCTGTGTCTGCATTTGCATATTTTATAGTTACGAACGATTGCGCTGTGTAAGCTCATAATCCAATTGAACTAAGTGGGTTTTTTCGTATTTGTTTTCATATAATTTCAGATTCCATCATCATCTGCTTAACTAGTCTGTTGCCTCCCTAAGTGAGTCAAACCAAATTTAGTCGAGTACCAGTATTTTACATGGGACGACTACTTATCTGGGGCCCTACTATGACGTCTTAAAACAGTCTTAACTTGTCTTATTCTTAATCCAGTGTGGAAAAGAGATGGCGCTAGACACCCTGTATAGTTCTGTCACGTTTCCACACTGGAATAAGATTAAGTTAGGACTGTTTTAATACGTCATAGTAGGGCACCTGACCACCACAACCCAGTTAGTGTTGTGTTCCGATACATCTTGGTTAGACTGGTTGTTAGACTTTCTGGTCACTGACTACCTGTAACGACTGTCAAAGATCTATAAATTAAATTATAGCCGCAACCTACGACTTACGTGATTTCCATGTAAAGTACGGAGATTTCACAGTATGTTATGGATGATCATCCATCCATGGACCTACCTAAGCAAGCCCTGCTTAACCTTTCAAGATGGACCCGTGAGCTTGTGATTTAAAATCAAAGTTTAAGTGTTTTTACTGAAACGTTGATTTTCAATCACAACGGTTTGGACCCTTCAAATGGTTAATAAGTATGGGCTTGCATAGGTCACATGAAGCAACCCGAAACTACCTCCCAATAAACCTTAGCCCTAATGCTTTAGCAATAAAATTGAAAATCTATTTAAGAAATTAGACAGATTGTAGTAGTTTGATATCCTGGCGTCTACTTATACTTAGAAAGTTCTTAGTCCTTTGAACCTTTCAAATGCAAAAGGACCAGCAACCAAGCCTGCATACGCTACACAATTAAAATCAATGAGTTCGAATCGTTTTGTAATGGCGTGAACGGAATCTATTAGAACTAAAATCATGTACAAGTGGCGGTTGATTACAGCACGTTCATTCAATTAGTGGGCGTCCATTATTACGGCTATTATTTTAAAAGCATCGCCTGCTACTGCTGGAAACAATCGGGAATTAAAGCGCTGTTTTTTCTCTATGAACACGTCATTTACCTGAGGTTTTTAGTAGGTTTTTACATGTGTAATGTCACGTCATGGTAGTTTTTGGTGATGCATAGTATTATGACGGAAACTTTTGGCCCCGAAAGGACTACTAAGGGCTTAATTATAAACTGAGTGCTCCTTGGAAAACTACGATCAATTCTGGTCTAGCACTGCTACTGAACGTGAGGAAAAGTCCACTGAATTATTTCTGAAGTACGAGTATTGCATCGTTTATTATCATGACAACATTCAACTAGGGGTTTTTTTAGTACATGGACGATGATGTTTCCAATCAATACAGATGAAGCTGAATACCAGTGTATTCACCTTCATCTGTATTGATTGGAAACTCTACTACTACTACTAGTTCTTTATTAGCGTAAAGAACTGTCTTTACGCCAATTATACTATGGCGTTGTCAATACCAGCATGATTCTTATAAGATCAAAATGTTCAATAAACATGAACAGAAATCGTAAGAATTTTTATGAGTCACAAATTACATTCAACAAGTCATTTATTTGTAAAGAAACGATAGATGGACTGTGTTAATGAAGATATGGTAAGAAACGAGGTGTCTGATGAGATGACGAGTAAAATAGAAGAAGATACGAAAAAAAATATCGGGATAAGAGTAAGAAAATTGTGATGATGATGATATATTTCTAAGGAAGGTTTCAATAGGCAGATTTTTTTATCTGAAGTTCAACTCTAAAATAAATTACAAATCATTTAACTATTCCACAGAACAGTTGAAGGATTTGCAGTAATTTGCCAAAAACACAGTACACTTAGGTACATAAAACCGTTTGTTTTCACATTATCCAATCAAAGACCGCTCCTGTATTCGTCGAATTAACCATGTCCCGTCACAGCGAGTGCGTGCGCGCATTTTTCACAGTACACTCAAAACTATCGTGTCATGCGCACCCAAATTATGTTGTATTATGCACTAGTGGTTTTATAACAATAATAGCTTTTTAGTGTTTTGTAATAGTGCTTTTAGTGGTCGTTTTATTTTATATGTGAGTGGTGTAACGGTTGGACGGACAAAATGGGATGTAAAGTGATTTTTTTGTCTTTTTGTTTGATTTTTGGTAAGTTACTAATTCAATCGTTTGTTTTTGGTTTAATGAAATAGGTAATCCCAAAAATTAAATTAAAAAATCCTTATCTAAGAAGTGTAGCTAATTTTTACCGACTACCAAAAAATATAACACTCTTTTTTTTTTGAGGAAGGGTTTAAAAAAGGAACAAGTTTTTTGTCAATATAAAGAAAGAAAGAAAGAAAATTGTGTTTATTTGGCAAAAATAGGTACCATAAAAAGAACAAAAACAATTCAAAACAATTAAAGCTACTAATGCCAAAAGGGCCTCAGCTCAGCATAATGCCAGGTGGCAGCACAAAGCCACCTGACGCTGATTTTCAGCTGCTGCCCACGAGTGCCATACGCTCGAAAAAATAAACAAACACATTTAAAAATTTCTAAAATATTTTGCTAAAAATAAAAACCCTACTAAAATAAAATCACCGAGATTTTAGTTTATAACCATCGCCACCTGTTTGGAAAATCATTAAAACTTGACACGGGAAGATTAAGTACTGAGTCGTAGTTTCTACAAAAACAGAAAAGGGTTACCTGGAATGGTTTTCATAAATAACGCCTAGGAAAACTGTCACCGGTTTACAATAAATCTTTTCTATGTATTTTCCAATTGGAACAGAATTTATTGTAGACCAACAACGGTTTTGTTCTATAGATAGAAAGACTTGTTGGTCTAGTGATCGCGAGGCGACTGCTAAACACGAGGTTCTGGTTACGGTTCCCTGGTTGGGCAAAGTGGAATTGGATTTTTCCATCAGGAATTTCTCTGTAGCAGTGATAGAGTCTGGAGCTCGCCTCCCATTTCATGGAACTAAGATATAAGTAACTAGCGAAATATGGGTTTAGGCACATCTCTGCCTACCTCTTCGGGGATTACAGGCGTGATGTTATGCTTTAAAAGATGTAATATTTTTTATTGTGTATGTTACCCACGCCATAAAATTTGTTTCGACTTTTCAATACTACAATTTACTTTTTATTTTCTTTGCTTTAATTAATCTTTTCTTTTTACATGTTTGATGACTGTTCACTGAATCATTATTTCATTTTGAGCTCAGTAGTTATTGGTGGGTAGGTAAATCATGGCGTTACTGGCGTTTTTGAGAAAACATACAAGGAAGTATGTTGTATGTGTAGATTTCCTGTATGCAAGCATTTGTATCTACCTACTTATATGCAAGCGTACTGGAATATAATTATGTTGCATTTCAGCATTTATCTGTTTTCCTCAAGCTTCAATCATTTTAATTAAGTAGGTAGGTACAGATAGCGCGCGAGTTGAATGCAGTCGGGGTCTGAGGTAAAGAGCGGGAGCATCTCCCCCCGCTATCCCGCACGCCCCACCTCACGCGCCTGCAGTGTAGTGCTGTGCTTCACACTAGTGTAATGCGGTAGTGCTGTCACAGCACTACCGCATTCCTAAGCTCTGCATTCAACTCGCGCGCTATCTGTACCTACTTAGGAAAACAATAAAAATATTTAGGTATTGATAAATCCCTGCGGATGTAGGGACATTGTTTCTATTGTCAGGTGAATATTTTAGACTAAGAGGCGTTTGTCCATGATTGGCCGGATAAAAGAGTGGAAGGCTATGGGTGTGGCCTTTGCCCAGCATTGGGATAATAAAGGCTAAAGAAAAACAAATGTATCATCCGATTGGGTAAAGGCAACAATATATTGTTGAGATAAACTTCGAAGCTGACAGTGCGGCGAGCGTGGAGATTGTCTCAACCAAAATAGATGCCGCGGGTTGTGCCGGGGTTGCGGGTTGTTCGAAAGAGATACCGCGGCCCCCGTCACAAAGGGCTAAGAAGGAACATGGGTGGGTTTTAGACAGCAGAAGTCTGACACTCCCTTCCGCTCTGCTCAGCTCAGAGCAGGAGGAGTAATTTGATGATTTCCAATCCTAAGGTGATTTCTAATCCTATCCTATTCAAAGGCCAGTGGGTGAAGTCACGCGGTAAATGATGATGATGACGTCATCATGAGATTTCTTCAACAAAATAAATAAAAACCGGCCAAGAGCATGTCGGACCTCGCACAATGTAAGGTTCCGTAGTTGTCCATTAAAATAAATGTGAACTGATTAACCAACCTGCCTCCGAACGATGTTTTTTATTGTTAAAATTAAACAAGCTTACATTTGCAGTTTTATGACCATATGCACCATACATAAATCTATAGGAAAATATTTTATAAAAGTACGTTTTATAAGTTGGTCGGCTATTAGTCGTAAACTTGTAAACTTAGCTGTGATTGTTTTCTTTATTTTCGTTATACCTACCTACCTATATATGATACTACTATGATTTTTTTCACACGCCCAAGCACAACCCGTATAGATGGTTTAGGTAGCCAGACTTGAGTGTAACATAAATTTGCAATTTAACTTAATATTTCACAAACGAATCCCTTAATCGAAAAAGTATTTGAGCAAACTCGCCATATTTTTTAAAGACTTATCCAAGGACATCCCAAACTATGGACTTCGCGAGTAAAAAAATCATCGCCACTTTAATGTTATAGTATACTGGTAATACTGGATATACCTACTTACCCTAAAAAAATATTTTTTTAAATTTAATTTTACTACTTTGTCGGCTTAACTCTTTGTATATTTATACCAAATTACAGCTTTCTAGCACTAAGAGTCTTTGAGATATAGTGCGATCGGACGGATGGACAGACAGACAGACAGACATGACGAAACTATAAGGGTTCCATGTTGACAACGGAACCTTAAAAAGCGAACACATTAGAACCGCGCCTCAATTTTAATCAGATTGAACTGGATCATTTAATGTCTAGCATGAAAACATTGCATGTCCTACATTGTCCGTCCATTAAATAAATAATGACTCAATTCTGTTTTGACCGCGGCTTTATTCTTTTTGAGCAGTATAACTTCAATGTAAGCGTTTCTAGAAGAATGATTAGCCAGTAGATTTCAACATCTTTAAAAAATATCAGGAAACCTTTTCATTTTGATAATAATATCCAAATTCTACGAATCTACTAGCCATCAGTTTATTCAGTCAATATTAGAGTTAAAATCTGGTCCTTTCATCCGCATCAAACAGAAATACTTTTTCCCGGAATTCCTGCGATTACGTGATGATTTCCTGCTACATCCAAAAACAGGACACTGTTAAAATAATACTCTCGTTATTAAAACCCATAAAAAGTCCGCATAGCTAATGGACACTTGCACATTTTTTCCCATTGCTTGTCGTCACACGCACATGTTTAATAAACGCCAATTAAAATCAATTATTTAATATCATACCAGGCAATGAAGGGACGTAATGTCCGCTTTATGGCAAACCTTAATAAATACTGATGGGAGGATAAATAGAGGGTATTTAACTAAATGACGAGAAAAATAAAATACTTTTTTTCGTCGAAGTTTTTTTTTGGGTCTATTGTCGAGGCCCGTTTTGTTAAAAGAAAAGTAGTCCTCCGCTCATTAGACGCTTCCTTTTTCTAAGTGACTAGTTCTTTTATACGTAATGAGACAACTTTTTGGTCCTACTAAGGACAATTTGATAAATCTTGGTGATTTGTGGTACAGTTGTGTGATGAGTTCACCACCTTTGAGTTCATTCTCCTGCCTTTATCGCAATTTATTTGAGGTCCGCGCGGCATGTTTTCTTCTTCCTTACTTCTCTATCACTCGTCATCTCAGCATCTAATATTACTATGACAGACTGCTCGCCAAACAAGCATCAATTTAATACCAAAACTGTCCGTTACAATAGCCCAAAAGCTTATATTTCTCCTCATCCACGCGCATCATATTCCGTGTCCCAAATATGGTACATTACGCATTACTGAGCACACAACCGGCCAATTGAGCGAATTAAGACTCTCTTAAGACTAAGCGTTAGGATAGTGTTGTGCTTGTCCCTTTGTTTGTGTCTGTCGCGTGTTTCAATTGGATATTATGTATTTTTAAACGATTTGGAACCTCCTTAACTGATTCTGCTGGGACTTTAAAAGTTTAAAATGTAGATAATTATAATTAACTAACACTTCACCCGTAAAAATGTGATAGTGCGGCTAATATGCATGATCATTCACGAATAATGTATCTTAATATCAGTGAAAGAAAAAAACCTAGATATTCCATATCTACTCTTAAATATTTACGTTAACATCGGTCAGTTTCAGTTATAGGTTAACACAGGAAAACATGAAAAACAGGAAGTTTATTTAAATGATGCAAATAATTACTTACAATCTAAACTGAATCGGCCCTGAACTTAGCCATTCGTTTGGCACTATCACTAACGTCTATCAATTCTAGCAATATGTTGCATCAGGTCATGCTGGACATGATGATGATGATTGATGATGATAATGTGCCTCACTGTGTGTGTCCAATATTTCAAATTATTGCTGGCGTTTAAGGCGAAATTAAAATTGCTGCGCGGTTTACTCATCGAAGGTAAAGACGCACTTACCAGGGCTGTATCGTGAATAGAATATCCACTAAATGCACACAGAGTTTCCTCCGTGCCTCGGAAAACATAAAGTCATGGGTCCTGTTGTCATTTCTAGATGGTTGTAGGTCAGTGGCCTGAAAGTCTGATAACCAGTCTTGAAAAATAGTAGCATAGTTTCTTCCAGTACTCAAGCAGCAGTGAGTAGGTCCATGTAAAATACTTGAGACGACTGAAATCCGACAATAACATAATAGTTGGGAAAAGGCTAGGCAGATAATTAATTGTATCTACGTAGACACTGACTCCAGTTTTTGGTTCATTGACATAAAATAAGAAGCATGAAAAAGGAACAGGAACCTATCCCTCAAGCAGCACCCAATTCAATGTAATAAACCAACAGTCGAAACTAATGAGGGACGTTCTCCCCTCATCTCAGATAATTTGTTTAATTTAAAAACACGAAAACATAACAAGGAATCCGTTGATGGACGGCGCTCAAAGAATAGGGGGGTAAATTGTACTTTTTGTTAGTTCAATAGGTAGGTACATAATCGTTATACGGGCTAGATCGATTATGTTTATTATTAAAACTGACAGCAACTCAACACATCATTACACCCAGAGGCGTTAGCACGAGTGTGCGGTGTTAAAACAAAAACGATTGATTTTGGAAGTGAAAATACTCATTCATCATCAGCCTATAATGTTCCCACTGCAGGGACTCAGGCCTCCTCTCTAGGAGAGGGATGGGCTATAATCCATCACGCGGGCCCAGTGCGGATGGCAGATGTCACATGTCTTCGAATTTTTTGGTTCTAAGACATGCCGGTTTCCTCACGATGTTTTCCTTCACCGTTTTGAGAGCAGCGGTGATGAAATAAATTACACAAAGTAATGCGCCTGCCTGGGTTCGAACCCACGACCTACTGTTCGTAAGTCGGGGCCGACACCACTGGGCCACCGCTGCTCTCCAAAAAATATGCTGCTCTCCATAAAATACTCATTACAGATAACATTTTCTTAATTTTAAGAATTTATTTATAAGGAGTAAATGATAGCGTGGAGGCAATGGACGAAAGAAACGTATTGCACAATTAAATAAATTATCCAATAATATGCCATAGGATAATAATTGTATTAAAAATTCGAAGTTTTGACTTTTCGTTTACACCGCGCACTCGTGCTAGGGCTTCTGTTCATGTCCTCGGGCGTCGCGACTTTCATGAAGCGACCCGCGCCCGCTTTTCGTGTTTCCATCTCGCAAGTAGATATCGTAGCATCGCACGTCGCAGTTTATCGTGGCATGCTCTGCGGTCTACACAACTCTTTTCAAATATGTATTTGATTTCTCTACAGTTTTCGGTCTCAAGACGCTTGAATGAACGAGTAGCTCGTGGCTGATGGGTTACAGCCTATCACGTACGCGTTCAATTAACGGTTACCTACCAGTTGCACCACAATCAACATAAAAATGTACAGTTTCTTAAACTAATATGAAAAAAATCAATAGCAATAGTTGCATGCTACTTGAAGATCTAAATTGCTCTGTGCCCGTACGCATACCGCTAATGTTTCCATAACTGGTCACATGACCCGATTAATGCCTAAGGGAATGGCTAAGACAATGTTATGCTTTTGTGGAATAAGACGGATTAGGCACCTAATAACTGTAGGTACTTGACATTAAAATTCATAAGCTGTCTGGCAATTTCCCGGCGATGACTGAGTGACTAAGACAATTTGGATTGGTCTGAAGTAGTAGGTACAGACCTAATATTGTTCATTTATTTTTTATTATTTTTATTATGAAAGATCCGCGTATTACTAAGAATTTTGATCTTTTGTTATCCATACTTTATATACTTTATCTATACATATAATAAAATCGTAGGAAAGTCAAAACTGTACATTGAATATTTTTTTAAAAGAATACTTGGGGTGTGATCTACAATCGATACCGAAGCCAAAAATATAGTTTTTTGAATTTTTGTCTGTTTGTCAGTTTGTCTGTTTGTCTGTATGTATGTCCGGGATAAACTCAAAAAGTACTGAATGGACTTACTTCATATTTGGCACGAATATTACTTAGAAGTCGGGTCTACATATAGGCTACATATTATCACGCTATCACCTACGGGGAACGAGCAGTGAACCTTTATTTCTTCAACGCATTCTGTAACAACGTGTAATCTAACGACGCATATTTGAATGTTGTTATTATGTTAACCATGCTATAAGCTAGCTTCACACTATAAAAAACACGCAATAAAAGTAACTTAGGCCGATAAACATAATTAAATAATTTAAGTAGTATCAAGGAAATTTTAAAGCAGCGCCATCTATGAGATTTCAAAAACATCAAGTCGAATTAAATGTGTAAGTCCTTTTTGGAAATAAATAATTTTTTGATCATGCTGGCGAGGTTAATAGTTGTTAATAAAAGTCATAGATGGAGTTGTGCATTTTCTTAGACGTCCACCTAGAAAACGGACAGGGCATATATTTAGTTAGATCCCGACAACGTTGCTGAGCGCTTTGAAATCTGCGCCGAACCACTCTTTTGGCATTTTTCAGGCTCTGTGAAGTCGACCAGTTTGCGAGGTCCCTTACGTATGACGAGGTCACGTCAAGCAAAAGGGTGTATTTAACCGACGTCGACGAGGAGGTGCTGTGGAAGGTTTTCCGGGAATTTTCAAGGACACTGACACTGCATTGTGTAGAGTTTATAACGTGCTTCCTAACAATGGCGTATGCTATTTTCTGCGGTCGTTACTTCACACGGTCTGAGGCCCAACGTCTTTCGCCTTTCTGAGGACATTTGATGCCGTGGCATATCCCACTTAACGAGCAACCTGCGTAACACGTCCGCTTCTCGACGGTGACCAAAACTGGGATGACACCCTCGCGGAGGCGAGCGTCAGTGACAGTCCCAGCCGCATGCGTCATCTGTTTGTGGGAGAAGTATCGCCATCATCTGTCTGAAGATTTTCTACGAGCTTTGAGGCGTGCTACTGGAGACGAAGTCGAAGTAACTGATGAACGCGTGCTGAACACCTGTCTCAGTTCACTTCAAGACGTGGTCATTTCTATCGGCGGCAATCACTGGTCGAATATGGGTTACCAGCTCCCCAATCATCACCGCATCAAGACCGTGAAAATCGGGAGTATAAGGCTGAGACAATTTATGATCCGGGTGAAATGACCACCATACAAAATGGCCATGTCGCTTTGTTCTCTTCAGAAATTTATGACACCGTCCTTGAAAGCGTTGGGCAAAACCAGAGTAAAATGTTTTTCTTCGATGCTCCTGGTGGAACAGGAAAAACATTTGTTACCACTGGCATACTTGCAGAGGTCAGGAGGCAAGGCAAAATTGCCATTGCTATAGCGTCGTCGGGATTCGCTGCCTCACTACTTCCGGGTGGCAAAACATCACATGCCATGTTCAAAATTCCCATCGATTTAGAGAGCGCCGAAACGCCTGTTTGTGGTGTGTCACGTAACAGTGATAAGGGACACGTGCTCAAGGATTGCTCTCTGATCGTATGGGATGAGTGTACGATGGCCAATAGGAAGGCAGTTGAGGCCGTGTACAGAACCCTGCAGGACATCCGCAGAAACAAACATTTGATGGGTGGTGTCACAGTTCTGCGATTTCCGACAAACGCTTCCCGTGGTGACGCGGGCATCGAGGGCTGACGAGGTGAATGCTTTGTTGGAATGATCTTCGTTGTGGTCACGAGTTCGTACGCTGCTATTGACCATTAATATGAGAGCTCGGCTCGGCGGCAATGCACGTGCTCAAGAATTCTCCGACGTCCTTCTAAGTCTTGGCGAAGGCACTCTACCAGAGGAGAGAGGTGGACAGGTGGTGCTTCCAGAGTCTCTCGGTAGAGTTGTATCCAGCTTAGAAGAACTCATTCGCTGTGTGTACGGGGGCATCAGTCGTATCACGCCCGTATTCGCACTAGCAGAATTCTCGGGTGTGTGAGCGGGCCATTTTGACGCCCAAAAATGATCAGGCTGCAGCAATAAACGAACGCATTCTCTCGGAAATTGAGAGGAATGAAGTGGTCTACACCTCTAGGTATTAACACTGTCGTCGAGCAAGATGACGCCACACATTACCCGTGGAATTTCTGAACTCCCTGTCAGCAAGCGGACTTCCAGCGCATACCATCAAGCTGAAGGTCGGTGTCCCGATTATACTTCTTCGGAACCTATCTCCTCGAAGTTGTGTAACGGGACCCGCCTTAAATTCATCTCGCTCCAAAGCCAAACCACTAATGTTGTTTATCGAGAAGTCCTATAAGTATGTATTTTTACCCTATTCTGTATTCCTTATTCATTATTTTCTTCATCTGCTTCAGTCACAATTTATGACTTAATTCAGTAGAATCACCATTAAGTCAATTATTAAAAGCAGGCTGAAATTTAGCACTTTTTGAAGGTCAGTTTTACAAAAGACAGTCTCCCTCTGTTACTGCACTTTCCCTAGATATGAAATGTAAAGAAGAAAGGGGTAAATGAATGTTATTTTTTAAAAGGTATTTAATAATCGTAGGTATTTTTGGTGATGTATATCGTTCACGCAGACGAAGTCGCGGGCAGCAGCTAGTATATATATATATATATATATCTAATATATAAAATTCTCGTGTCACAGTTTTCGATGCCAAACTCCTCCGAAACGGCTTGACCGATTTTGATGAAATTTTTTGTGCGTATCGGGTATCTATGAGAATCGGCCAACATCTATTTTTCATCTTTTTTTTTTTTTCTGAAATTTTTTATATGGCAAAACAACGTTTGCCGGGGTCAGCTAGTATATATATAATATTATAAATGCGAAAGTAACTCTGTCTGTCTGTCTGTCTGTTACTCTTTCACGCCTAAACGCCTGAACGGATTTTGATGAAATTTGGTACAGACATAGTTTGGAACTTGAGAAAGGACATAGGATAGTTTTTTTTTTTTTTTTTTTTTTCGCGAGATAAACCAAAAATCTTCCGGAAGTCACTATTCCACGCGAATGAAGTCGCGGGCAAAAGCTAGTATTAGATATGATCTAACAAGTGACGGTAATGCCTTACTGTCTTCTTAGGTACTTAAACTTAAAAATGCTCAGAAATCTGTGCTAATGAATGTTAGGACTCATGATGGAATTGTGAACAAAAGTGGATAAAAGTGTAAACAAGTTCAAAGCTTTAAAATATAAAGTTTCGAAAGTGACAAAATAGCGCGATAAAATGTAATACCTACTAGACTTTGAGCGACGCGGGGGATATATATCACTTTATACCTATCACAAACGAATTTCAAAGTAATAACATGCAATATTAAAACGCGCCCTTCACATTTTTACGCAAATGAAAGTTTCATAGAATTCCTAACAAAGTAAAATATTTAGTAGTTCACGAACTGAATTTAGTCACAAAACCTAACGTTATTATCATGTATTTGATCGTGCATTTAAATGGCTAGTCTGCGTGACTTTATACTTTAAAATGCTAGGCCATGCATTCGACTGATTAATTGTTTAATTTACCCGGGAATATGGAATAATTTACGCTTTTGCAACTTCATGGAAAGGTTGAAAAAGGTGAAACCGTTTTCAAAAGAAAATAAATGTTTCTACTTTAATACCAACTTACGTTTGGATTTTCAATTTAATTTTTTTTTTGCCAGCAATGAGGTTTTTGAAAGCTCGTTCAATCTTCCTTTAAAAACATAACTATAGTCATAAAGTGTTTCTACTTATTGAATTTCAAATCGTACCTGTAAACGATGGTACGCGTAAACGATGAATCTTTCAACAGTTGACGTCAACCACTCGCATAGTAAATATCGAGAACCTGGATGCGGTAGGTAAAGACCGAAGTAACTGCAGTTCTCGGCTCCATATCAACTTTGCCTATGGCACGGTTGTGGATACCGCCTTTTTTGTTTGGAGGGTGGGAGGTCATCAAATGACTCCTCCCGCTCTGGGGTCGGTAGGAAGTGTCAGGCTTCTACTGACTTAAAACCACCCCTGTTCCTTCTTAACCCTATGTGGCCGAGGCCATGGTTTCTTTTTCGAACAACCCGCAGTCCCGGCAGGCGTCGGCTCTTGCGGGCCCCTGCAATGTTGCTGACATCTCTTTGAGACGCGAACGCGCCGTCAACACGGCCTGTCATCGTCATAGGACGGACGGACGGTGAGCTAGCCCATTACTCACCGTCTACAAGCCCGCTCCTACGGTGGCCGGAATCCATCACGTATTTGTGCCCCTAAATGTACGATTTCCCCACCCGTTTCTAAAGTTCACCCCTTTCAAAGTTACTTTGATTTCACGTTCAAAATGTTGTCTTCTTTTCAGCCACCGTTCAAGCGGTCGAGGTGAGCCTGATAAACGTTTGGAAGCAAGACTTGGGCTGGGAGATCAATTGTTCTTGGGTGATACCCACAGATGACTCCTTGCAATCAGTGAGGTTGTTTCAAAATAACCAACAGTTCCTGATATTTAGACCTGAGGTAAGTTGGAATGTATTGAATCTTCTGATGTGACTTGCAAGAAAGAAATAGTAGGTTTAGGGGTTTATAGACTCGGATATAAATGTTAATGAGCTAGGACTAATCGTAGCTCTAATGTTGCCAAAGGTTGATGAGCCCAATCGAAAACATGTTGGTGTATGGCACCGTACCTAGTATTCCAAAGAGCCATCAACGAGCCTCCCTGCATATGCTAGAGCTAGAACATGGCTAGAACGGTATATATTTATAAAGATAGTAGATACGATGATTTCAGCCAATTCGAGCCAAGTCCGTTGAAATCCTTCGTCTACCCCTAGCAAAAAGACATGAGATTATAATGGGAAATACGACATAGAAATCCCCAATACAATACTTATCTTGAACGAGATCGTAGATAATCACTTAGATTTTACATCATATCATTCTCTTGTCCTTATCCCAATACATTTGACGTCGGCGATTACTATTAGGTACTTGTCTTCTCATCAGACACCTCCTTTCTTGCCTTATCATGCTTTACACAGTTCATCCATCTTTCATTTAGGTCTTCCTCTTTTATACCCATACACATTCAAACACAAAACTTTCCACTCGACATTTTCCTCATTCCTACGCATCACATGCAAATAGGGTTACCATTTCGAAATCTGAAAAGTCCTGAAAAAAAGCTTGACATTTCAATAAAGTCCGGACATTTTATTCAAAAAATGCAAATTACTCCGTCAAGTAGGTATCTGGCACTGAAAAATATAGGTAGGTACAAAATAATATCCCGAAAACTAGCGTCAAGTTTTTTTTTTTTTTTTTTTTGTAAGATATTTTATGTTTGAACTAGTTGATTGTTTGCAATAGAAGATTTAATGTTTTATCTGGTTAAGTTGAATGTTAAAGAAGTTGTTTGTAGATGAATGAGAAGTTAATACAGATTAAAGATCCGACTTATTTGATTAGATAAGTTTTATTATTCGTATTCCATGTAAGCCAAAAAATCCGGACAAATTAAAGAACCGGACCAAGGTCTAGAAGTCCGGACATGTCCGGACAAATCCGGACGGATGGTAACCCTACATGCAAATGAGATGTTACAAATTCATTAAAAAATGTGACTACAAAACGAATGTACAAAGTACTATACCTAAATAAGTACAGGTACCGTATTATCTCATCCTTCCGGCCCTAAACGGATCAAAATGATTAAATTTTTGTTTACAAAAGGTCAGCCACCAAACATCCTGTTGCTCACTGCTCTAAATTTGGCAGTCCTCTCCTTTGTTAGATGTTTTTCAATTACTGAGGATTAAAATGTTTTGTGGTTCTCGGGGATAATCTTCGTGAATATGTAGGCAGGTATTAGGGACCTAGAAATATCTTGTGACGACTGTTTCTTTTAGAGTTTTTGGGCTGGGTCTTTAGGGTGACTTTACTGATATAGCTTTATTTTGTGCAGGCTGGTGAAGGTAATCATTTCGTTTTTTTTTTTTCTCCAAACAACTTTAGAAAAAAAAGACATTTTTGTCTCTCCAAGTTTGTTTACAAAAAAAAGTTCAAATACTGATAGGCACTAACTAATGCCTATCAGTACCTATAGGCACTAACGACACGATAAACGATGATAAGAATTGTTTAATGGTACATAAAGTGATCAAAAATCTGAGAAAACATCGTGAGGAAGCCCGCATGCCTGATGAGATATAATTTCTCGACGGCATGTAAAGCCAAGACCATGGGTGGGGTGGCATAAAAACTACGATACCATTGGTATGAGATGCTTTTCTCAGATTGTTGATCAATAGTTAGGTACCATTCAACGGTACCATTTTTTATTACGTGTGTAGTTATAGTTAATAAGGTTTTTACCCGACTACGGCGAAGCCAAAAGGAAGGGTAATGATTTTGGCAGTCTATGTAGTATGTATGTTCCACCGTAGCGCCTAAACTACTGAACGGATTTTAATAAATTAGGTGTCAATTGATTCGTAAGAATAGCCCGGGTGACATAGGCTATATAAATTTTATAAATTATTTTTATGACGGAATTTAAATGTCAAAAACTTACCTCAAAAAATATTAAATTGAGATAATCATAGCAAGTTTGGTATCAAATGAAAGGTCTTGGCGAGCACATTACAAATATGTATAACTAGCTTTTGCCAGCGGCTTCGCCCGCGTGAAAATGACGATTTTCCATACAAACTTTCATTCCCTATCCCTTAGGGGTTGAATTTCGACAAATCCTTCCTTATTCCTTGTCTACATTATAAAGGGAACCTGTGTGCAAAATTTCAGCTTTCGAGGTCCAAGGGTTTGGGCTGGGCGTTGATGAGTCAGTCAGTCAGTCAGTCAGGACTTCTCTTTTTATTTATATAGATATTATAGTTTAAGTACACACAAAAATAAAATTCAAATAAAAAAATTAAGTTCAAAAATCTAAAACCCGACTACTAACAAAATCGCGGTCTTAAAAGTAGAAAACAAGAAAGTAATTCTTGTCTGATATTCTTCGTAGTCGCATGCCACCTTGCTAATGGCAATTAGGAGCTGACTTATGTATCAATGAGAACGCCATGAAGGAGCATCAGGTATCAGTGGCATGCGACTACGAAGAATATCAGACAAGAATTACTTTCTTGTTTTCTACTTTTAAGACCGCGATTTTGTTAGTAGTCGGGTTTTAGATTTTTGAACTTAATTTTTTTTTTCATATGTATTAGTTTGTTGTTATTGTTTTATGATATTTGTGTATTTTACCTATGGGCCTTAGAAGCCTGAAATAAATGTTTATTATTATTATTATTAAATAATTCTTATCGTCTTCACACTTCTAATCCCCCTTTCTCTCAACAGACAGATGGTACCAGACACCACATCGTATACAGACGCGTAGAAGACATGATTTCAACAAGTTGTGCTGTACCGGACGACGAACGACAAAATGGCACCTGTGTCATTACCATGGAACTGTACCAACCACAGAGGAATGATATCACTATATCCTGTGAAGTGTCTGGTGAAGGACCCTACTTCAATATAAAAAGAAAGGATCTTACTGTTGAGAAATTTGGTAAGGCTTTTAGCTAATTTATCATTTAGTAGCTTTAGGCCGCAGTTGTTGAAAATTATCCCAACAAACTTTCATCTCTTATTTACTCGTAACTTTTTATATAGATACTTCCTCGAAAACCACTCGATCCATTGATGAAAACTACATGAAAATCCGTGGAGTTTATCGCGAACAGACAATGGAGGACTTTGTTTTATAATATGTACTTAGTGATTTAGCACGCAGCTCAGGGAGCGTGCTATGCGTGGTATCCAGATAGAATGAATTATCCTGGAAACCATAATATATTTAACAGGATGTATGAATTAATACAAATTATATGCCGTATTACATAAGCCTAAATCAACCTATAATCTTCCCACTGCTAGGACCCAGGCCTCCTGGCTCTGAGAAGGAATGGGCTATAATCTACCACGCGGGCCCTGTGAGGGATGACAGATGTCACACTTAATTATCTTCTAAGTTTTGGTTCTAAGGCTTGCCCGATTCCTCACCTTACATGCGAGAAAATTTTATTTATTTAAAAGCTATCCGATAGGTTTTGTATATAAAAGAAATAATAGGGGAAAGGTGTACAAAACGATCCCTCTAAGGGAAGATGTATGCTGTAGCCAAAATATTGAAGTTATCTGTAATATAAAAGTAGTTTTGGTTAATTTATTTATCTGGTTTCGTAATGGCGTACCCTTTTTTTTTAGATTTATGTGTCTTTTTTAAGTTATTTAATGTTTCTCAGAAGTTTACTAAAGGATCATTTTGAACACATAGGTGTCCAAAATGATCCCAAGGCCGTTTTAAAGGGCATTCCCTCTTTCACAGCGTCTAGTGCCTTCAGCATGACATCCTCACTCCAGTTTTGGCGAGTTGTTTTCCGAATGTAACCACGCGGCATGATCTGCAATAAAAAAAAGTAGTGGGTAAAATGATCCCTGGGCTCATTTTATACACAATGAAAGGGATCGTTTGACCCCAAGTGCAATATTTGCACACATCGCTCAAAAACTAACCTAAAACATCACTTTATGAATAACAAAATATACTTAAAAACGTTATCAAACGTATCTAGAAACCATGAGTAAGACCGTCATTTAAAAATAGTTAGTAAAAAGGAAATAATCTTACACTGAAAAGTTACTTACCGTAGATAAAAAGCACCGATTTTATATTTTTGATCATGGAACAACGCACTGCACTCACACCGCCATGACACTTCACTGGGCGACTGATCGGGTGTCGGGAGGGACATTTACAAGTAAATCCGATAGATGGTGCTATTAGTTCATTGAGAACTGCGGGGAATCATTTTACCTCGAGGGATCATTATGTACACCTTTCCCCTACTTACCAACATTTTATTCCAGTACCACCTACCGCCGCTGTAGTGACCGTTGGACCAGTGAACGAAGAAACAGGTCGGGTGACACTTAACTGCACTGCAGGCGGTGTGCCGCTACCCAACTTGTCCTGGACTATTGGTGATCAGAAGGTATGCAATAATTACTAGATTTTGGAATCATTATCATCAACAGCCTATTAATGTTCCCACTGCTGGAACGCAGGCCTCCTCTCTTTGAGAGGGAATGGGCTATAATCTAACACGCGGGCCCAGTGCGGATTGGTAGATGTCACGTCTTCGAATTTTTTGGTTCTAAGATATGCCAGTTTCCTCACGATGTTTTCCTTCACCGTTTTGAGTGCAGCGGTGATGAAATAAATTACAAAAAGTATATGTGCCTGCCTGGGTTCGAACCCACGACCTACTTGTTCGTAAATCGGGGCCGCCACCACTGGGACACCGCTGCTCTCATTTCTCTACAGCTCATATTTTTTTGGAATATGATTGATACGAAACTGTTAGTCATTTTGTTATCAATGTGTTAAGATAGCTGTTTATGGATTGTAATACCAGCCAGAGTCAGGACAAGGATAAAACTGAAATAGTTACAGCACGAAATTACATTAGCATCCATACACTCTAAACTGGAACACAGCTACGAAAGTGGGAAGGAATTCTTGAATACTCTTTTACTTACCAAGAGGTATCATATTACCCAGTATTAACTGGGTTGGTGAGGTCAGATAGGCAGCTCCAAGTAAAAAATACTGTATTCAGCTACATCTGGTTAAACTAGCAGGTGACCCCAATATAGTTAGGAAATGCTAGGTCGATGATGAAAGCTTCTGGTCTTTCTTTAATAGTCTTGTAAGTATAGTCTATGTGTCTTGAATAGTCAAAGACTGTCTAATCAAGGCTCACATTTTGGCCTTATTTCGGAAGTCCATGATCATCTGCCTAGATTTTTCCCAACTCTGTGAGGGTCCGCTTCCAGTCTCACCGGATGCAGCTAAATACCAGTATATTACATGGAACGACTGCCTATCTGACCTCCACATCATCATCACCAGCCATAAGACGTCCACTGCTGGACATAGGCCTCCCCCATAGAACGCCATACAGAACGGCAACCTGCCGTTTGTATCCACCGGTTGCCCGCGACAGACTATAGTTGTCAGACTTACGGGCCACTGACCACCTGTAATCCGCTGGATGCAAGACGCACGGGACCGGTCAATGTGGCGACACTTAGGGGAGGCCTATGTCCGCAGGGGACGTCTTTCGGCTGAAATGATGACGATGATGATGATGATGACCACCCGTAACGACTGTCAAAGGTCTTCAAATGACAGCTTCTTCTTCCACCAGATACCCCGCGACTTCTCGGGCGGAGCTTGGAACGCGACCTCAAAACTGTGGCATGCTTGGTCAGCCCTCTCCTACACACCATTTAGTGGCGAACCTGCTGTTTGTACGCCAGAGATCAGTAGAGCTGGCCAGCTAGTGACGGGTCATGCAGCAGAGTATAACGCGGCGAGAAATATTAGAGGTTTGTTTTGTTCTTCCTTGTCACTACATAGTATAAAACAAAGTCGCTTTCTCTGTCCCTATGTCCCTTTGTATGCTTAAATCTTTAAAACTACGCAACGGATTTTGATGCGGTTTTTTTTGTATAAGGTTTATAATTATGTATAAACATCCATTAAATAGTGGAGAAATACTGTTATACCCGTGCGAAGCCAGAGCGGGCCGCTATGTTTTTATATACAACGTTCACAGTTTTTCTGTAGTGTACCTATTTAGTATCAGCATTGCACCCGTGCGAAGCCGGGCGGGTCGCTAGTTATGGAATAAGTATAGCGTGACGACTGACAGGACAGAATGGAAGAAAAAAACTAGTATCCGACCGAAACACGATTTTCAGCCGAAACCGAAACCGTAAACGAACCTTCGGCCTTGGTCCCAGTTTCGGCCGAAACCGAAACCGAAACATATTAAATATTTATGGAATGTAAAATCTATCGTATTTTTAACCGACTTCAAAAAAGGAGGTTACTATGTTCGTGTGTATGTATTTTTTTTTTTTTTTTTTTGCGTATGTTACCTGATTTCTCCCCCATTTGTGGACCGATCATCAAAATTCTTTTTTTATTTGAAAGAGTATACTCCTGAGGTGGTCCCATTTTTTTTTGGTGAAGATCTGGTGCTGATCTTCGGAGATATACAATGGAACTCTTCAAAAATAGACGGCAAATCTGTCGTAATTGCTGGAATCGCTTGGATGTTTATTGAATATACATTATCATGACGTAACATCACGCCTGTATGCTCTGAGGGGGTATGCAGATGTGTACAATACACATTTTTTTTGTTGTTTTATGAATTTTCGTGCTTTTTCTGGCGCTATTCAAGTATTCGCATCTAGCAGTCATCACTTGTATTTTTGTTGATGAGCTGATAATGGAAGGTATACTACTCCTCAACGGTTAAGAGTTGAAAGTAAAAATAGGGAAATCTTGAAGGTTAAGGGTTAGGTTTCTTGGTTGAATGTTAAATGCATAGTAAATATTTGTATAGGATATAATATAGGTACTTATTACAACTAAAAATGAAAAAATAAAAAAAAACTTTTTTGCAAAAAAAACAACCGACTTCAAAAACACCAAAAAGAGAAAAATAAACTTCAGAAGAAAAATCAGCTTCTGAAGTCGGTGGCAAAAAAATAAAATCAAACAAACAAATGTCACCGACTTCAGAAGCTGATTTTTCTTCTGAAGTTTATTTTTCTCTTTTTGGTGTTTTTGAAGTCGGTTGTTTTTTTTGCAAAAAAGTTTTTTTTACGCATATATACACAGTTAACACGTGTAAAAAAATGCGACAATTAAAGTAGGTAATTAGGTAACAAAAATAGCTCTTTAT
This sequence comes from Diarsia mendica, assembly GCA_949316265.1. NCBI lineage: Eukaryota > Metazoa > Arthropoda > Insecta > Lepidoptera > Noctuidae > Diarsia > Diarsia mendica. Next base: position 19,248,181 of record OX438901.1, read on the forward strand.
TTGTAAAATTAATAATGTGATTTTAAAAAAAATACAATCAACATATTTGTCAAACTTTTTAAAAAATAGGCACTTAAGGCACTACATTTTTAACATTACTATATTTTTTAATAATTTTAAAAAAAAAAAACTAAGCACCTCGCATACTAAAGCGAAAAAATGCGACATGACTAATAGTACTGAAGGCCATTCACGCTAATAGAAAATATATGAAACTTTTTAGTAAAAAAAATCTATTGGTCGATATAACTTTTTTTCTAATTATTAAAAAAAAAAAATACTCATCATTTTCAAAGATGGTGTTTTAAGAAATAATTTTCATTACGAACTTTTTAAATTATATTATTAGTTAAGGTTTTAGGCGCTTTGCACATGGAGCAACTATTGCAGCAACTGGCAACTAGCTGTTTACATATATTTCAATTGGATTGCGCACACATAGCAACTCGAGTTTCGAGTTCCGGCAATCGTCAACAGTTTCCAGTTGATGCAATCGATGACTGAGTTAGTTTTTAATTGCCGCAACTAGCAACTGTCAAATATTATACCGATTTTTAAAGTTAACGTAGACGGCGACGACGTAATAAAATTAGAGCAATTGCTGCTTCTTCGATATTCATCGTCACACTGAATGCTATTCGCTGCGTAGATTGAGCAACTAGGTTATGAAAGTTGCTCACAGATTGCCATAAAATTGCTGCAACCGTAAACGTTGTAGCAACTATCAACTAGTTACAGGAAACTTTTAATGTTGCTTAAGTTGCCTCAAATTAAGTTGCTCCATGTGCAAAGCGCCTAAATCACTGGATATAGTTGTGTATCGGAACTACGGGGCGGTTCGAAAACGGGTACAAAATTTAATCCGTCAACAATTACAAACAAATATAGTAATGTTTGAATCAAACATCACACGTATCTTCACACATCTGTTAAGTGTTAAATTAATTTCTACATAAATTCATATTTAATAAGTTCTAGGGAATAACTCAACAGAACCAAGTAAAATATCTAATGAATTCTTTTCTATACACACCTACTTACAACCTATTTATTTTACACTGTATACATCATTAATCATAAGTAAAAACAAATACCTAATTTTTGCGCGAGAAAAATCTCACAACCTCAAATCATCACAATCGCGCCGGCTAGCAAACTCAACTGGCACTCGAAGTTAGCTGAATGATGCGCGACAATTCACGTATACCTTGTTTCGGCGGGGCCGAAAGGTTCGGCCAATTATTGGCCGAAACCGAAACTATGGCCGAAACCACATTTTTTGGCCGAAACTAGCCGAAACCGAAACCGAAACCGAACCTTCGGTCGGTCCTTAAAAAAAACGTGTTGCGCCGACCCCAAATGACATGGGATAATGGCAGGAAGATGATGCTGATCGAGTTTTAAACACCTCTAGTACATACGCCAGTACATAATAATATGCTATCCGAAATGGAAATTTTCCCAATTAACTTTGAACCTAATGCATTAGTGATCAAGTTGTAAATCTATTGAAGAAATTTGACAGATTTGTAGTAGCTTGATGTGTTGGCGTCTGAACATAACATAAGAGGTGCGCAACTTCTTTTTGAATCGATCTGAACGATTCTAGTATCGAATCCCAAATAGTACACCAACATTTCACCAGTGATATTCAAGTCAGATGGGTCGAGCCTATAGAGCCATCAGGTGGCCGCGGATTTTTGTACTATACTCCGTCCAACGAGACGAACTAATATGGCGCTCTCTCCCTTGCACAATCGTATGAAAGTGATAAGGACGCAGCTCCGACTTAAATGGCCAGGATTGGTTAATGGGCGTGGCTAATTCATGAAAATGTTAGGCTGCGTTTACATCGTTGATCTAAATCGCTTACTAACTCTGTCATCTAAAAATAATAGTTTTTTTACAAATTACAATCTGTAATTGAAAGCAAATATTGAGTTGTTGTGTATAAAACAAATATGCTAGGATATGAACAAATTAAACAAAAAATATTTTCTTTTTTTTCTTTTCTTTCCAAGTCAACAAGTATGCAAGAATCAGTCCAAAAAACACGCCAAGTCAACAAGTAAGTAGGAATCAGTCCAGTAAACAAGCCGGGTCAACGTAAAACCGAACACTGTGAACACACTGAAATAAGCACCAAACAATACGTCCGCACCGCTCAAGAGACAGAATCGGATTGATATTTGGTCGCAACGTGTACGCGCCCTAAGTTCCTTATCTCCAACCAATGACGTTCAGCGCTTGATTTCCCCATTAGTTCGTCTCGTTGGACGGAGTATAGATGACGTGGCCTCGGCGCAAGGGCAAAGAAGGAACATGGGTTCGGTTTGTAGTCAGTAAAAGTGTGACACTCCCCTTCGCTCTGCCCAAAAGCGGGGGGGGGGTCATTTGATGATTTTCCACCCACCAAAAAAAAAAAAGGTGGGCACTACTTCAGATTCCGTGGATGTTACTAATGCCCGGTTTCTGAGGCACTTTATCTGTGGTTTATCTATTCAAATGTACGCATATGAATAGATAAACCACAGATAAAGTGCCTCAGAAACCAGGCATAAGACTTTTATCATCATTCTCTTGTCCTTTTCCCAATTCATTTGGGGTTGGCGCAGCATGTCTTCTTCTTCCACATTTCTCTATTTACTCCTCATCTCATCAGACACCTCCTTTCTTGCAATAAACTATGCTATCTCCACAAAAATATACTATCCTCAAAAATAAAACTGTATGACTTTTTTTAAATAAAACCTTTTTTTTCAGGAGGCCATTTCAACACGGTTATCACAGTAATATCCCTGCTACTACTAAGATGATTAAAATTGGACTCGAGGGGCGAATACTTAAATAAAACCAAATAGTGATTTGTTCAATTTTATTTCGGCTGAATATCGTTGTGAACGATTGATTATATTATTTTAACGCTGAAGTTACAATAAGTGGGTTACTCTTCAGGATATTTTTTTGAGATTATTATAGTTTTAATCTTTAAGACTGGAAATCATTTTTAAGTTATGTTTGGGATAGAAAAACTGTAAGAATACGACGCCCGCGGTATGTTTTTAAGTTTATGTAAACATGCAATACCAAAGTTTTATAAAAATGTAAGGAAAAGACTGTCTAAGTATATCACTCAATTTAAGCAAAATACCAACTTATTGTAACTTCAACAAACTTTTTACAATTATCTCTTTAGCTCTTTTTAGAGATTCTTAATTGTTTTACATTTTATAATGTAGGTTACCATTTATATTATTTTTCTATTATAATAATTGAAATTCATAGTTATTATGCACTTAAAAAACCTACTTATTAAATGAGAGGAAGACCTTTGCCATTTACGTAATATTATAATTAGAATATGACAAAGAAAAAAATAATGGTAAAAGTCCCCCGCAATGAATGTGCACTTCAAAATATTTTTATTAATAAAATTCGTGCAGACTATACAATTGTAAATAAATTTTGGACGTAAAGTTTTTAAATAGAAGAAAATATTAATAAAATAAAAATTTAGCACCTTAGAGGCGCTGGAAGAATACATAAAAATGTAAAATATATTGTGACTAGGTCAAAAGCATGAACTTGCTTGCAAAATAACGGCACCATATTTTTTTAAATTTATTATTATAATATTTTGTTACTACATAATTATATATTCTAAACTGGCTTTCTGAACGGCATTTTGGCATAATAGTGAGTGAAGATTTTTGCAAGCAAGTATGGATACTGAAAATATATTTTTAAGCGAAGATCTGTATGGTTTGTTAGGAACATAATTGCAGTTTTCGAGACGTTTTGAATGATAGTTGAGTTTCGTAGTACAGATTTATAAGTGTTTTATTTTTCTTATAATTACTTGTTCTTAAGTAATGTGAAAAAGCCAGTTGTTACCCGCCCACCTATTTTAATTTAAATGAGATAAGTATAAGATATATTTCTAACATTCCTTTAGGTTTTGGAATTATCTAACTAAGACTTGCGGTACGCGGTTAACATAAGAGAGCAGGACAGGACATATTGTGCATTGCACTTGCTCCTATGGACTAATGTGGCTTAGGGCCGACTTCACCACTAAAAACAAACACGATCCTTTCATCCTAACAGCGTTCACGAGCTGTCAGTGTCATTATTCTATAGCATGGGTTCCCAACAAGTGGGGCGCGCCCCACTTGGGGGGCGTAGAGTGATCTAACGGGGGGCGCGACGAGTGGCTTAGGTATTTATTATAATTCATAACTTTAAAAACAACATCAAAAGCTTCTGATGTTATTGGCGGCATTTAGTGATTTTTTCGATACTCATGAGATTTCATGGGAAAATCTTTTCGGAGTTTGTACAGACGGCGCTCCTAGCATGATTGTCTGTCGTTCAGGTTTTGTGACACTACTCAAAGAAAAAAATACGTCAATAATATCAACACACTGTATGATACACATACAAGCATTAGCTACCAAAACACTTCCCAAAGAGATGAGCAGTGCTCTTAATTTGGATATTAAAATCGTGAACTATATTAAACACAGTGCTGTCAATACCAGATTATTTGCTGCTCTTTGTGATGATTTGTCCGCAGCTCATAAGACGCTATTATTTCATACAGAGGTAAGATGGCTGTCAAAGGGAAATATTCTCGCACGACTATTCGAGCTCAAAGATGAGGTAAAACTTTTTCTTGAACGGCAAGGTAAAACGGACTTACATAATTCTTTGTCAACTGAAACATTTCAATTATCTCTTGCATATCTTGCGGATATTTTTGAATCTTTGAATTACCTAAATTTGAAGCTACAAGGAAACATGAACTCGAATATCATAGCTCATCACGATGTTATCAAAGCATTTGTTGAAAAACTGCAACTATGGGAACGTCGAATGCAAGCTAAAAATTACTCAGCGTTTCCTAAGTTATCCTCAATGTTGAATGATAATCAAGAAACTGGACATTTGTCTGTACACATAATGTGTCATTTGAAAAGTCTTGCTGCTGAATTTTATAGATATTTTCCCGAAAACTTTTCTGAAAACCCAACCCATAAATTAGTAAGAAATCCATTTATGATTGATGTCGAGCAATTGCCCGAAATATTGCAAGAAGAAGCTTTGGGCGTGAAAAATGATTCGTCTGCTCACGATAATTTCAGCCACATGGCTTTGACTGAATTTTGGATAAAATATAATGCCATTTATCCGGTTGTCGGCAAGGAAGCACTGCGTATTCTTCCTTTCTCGACTACCTATATGTGTGAACGGGGTTTTTCGACGCTGCTGGGTATAAAAACGAAGCAACGAAATAGACTTAATGTCGAAAATGATCTGCGCTGTGCACTGACCAATATGAAGCCAAGAATTGATAAATTGGTTAATAAAGTGCAGGCACAATGTTCTCACTAATAGAGTATGTCGTACATATGATTAAAGTCCATTAAAGTTTTCATCGTTTGTTTTATTTCCATCGTAGTTGGGTTGGGACAAGGGGGGCGCAGTTTTTTAGCGTAAACTTGAGGGAGGCGCATAGGGTAAAAGGTTGGGAACCCCTATAGCAATTATGAAATTGACAGCTCTTGATCTTGGTCTAAATAAAGCACTTGAGATGTTCAGTGAAATTCGCTCTTAAAGTAAAACGAAATACTCTGTTATTGATCATTTTCATTGTGAAGTAGAAATTAGACTATTAAGCGATAAAAACGCTCCCTTGCATGCTACATTGTTTTATGTTTTGAGCCAACAGACGGCCTACGCGAAATATTTCGGAGTTTAGCGAAGAATTATGTTCGTATTCTACATTATAAGTTGAAATAAACGATAAGTACAATTAAAATTGTATTTTTTTCCTTTTTCAGTAACTTAATAAGATATTGTCTTTAGTAGAGGTAGCAGATTTGTCAATGTGCAAGGTTTTAGTACGATAATTACACTCGAAGATTATTTTCTTTAGGTTTAGGATCAACAACTAGAATTTTCACCGAGTGACGAATTAATACAACAATGGAATTATGAATGACTGATAAATTACGACCATAATGTTCTAACGATGATAATTATCACAGTGCCTTCATACTTTGTCGTACAAAATTCACTATAGTCAAAGATGTATTGTCATTTTTCGAGACAATTAGACAATTGATTTGGCATCTGTGTGAAATATTAGGTCGTTCAGGATGAGTTTCAGGCTCAATTGAATCAAGGGTCTAAGGGACAGCCCTCCGCAATATGACATAGTTACTTATTCTGAATTATGTTACTCCACCCGAAAAAAAAATTATGATTATCTTTTTTTTTTCGGTTACAATTCTTTTATTTCAATGATATACTGAATTACTCAGGTACTCTCTGTATATTTGGCAATTCAAACGTGTAGTTGGTACGACTGTATTTTATTACTAGCTGATGCCCGCGGCTTCGCTCGCGTGGAAGTCAGTTAAATTATATACTAAAAACCTTCCTCGAGAACTACTTTATCCATTGGTGAAAACAGCATGAAAAATTTTTGAGTTTTTGAAGCGTACACAAACCAACATAACATTTTTATATATATAGATTAGCTGGCCAAAACACCAACTTTAAGTAGCTAGCGGAACACAACAGACATAATAGATGTCGCCATAAAAAAGATTGATCATATTTGAGATCAATGACCGCTTGTTGTAGTATGTAATAGTAAGTACTTTTTGTTAAATTCAGAGGTCCATGAGCGGCATAAAAACTCGCGACTTTCGGTTAGGTACTAATCATAATCACACGATAAAGAGAGATTCCAATTTGTTTAAATATCAATAGCCACCACGTCTGTTAAGTTCCGCTAGCTAATAAAATTTCACCCCGTATTCTCATCTTGAAACTTATTCACCTGTTTTTCACTGTATTAGTATAAATGGTAAGGTGGTTGTTTTCGATGACCACGTTATATTACGGCGTTTTCTTTGGAGATTGGTAAATCAGACTTCTACCGATTAAAAACCACCCATATTCCTTCTTAGCCCTTTGTGTCGAGGCCGCGGTATCTCTTTCGAAAAACCCGCAGCCCCGACGGGCTTATATTATGGCCTCATCCAACGATTAACTATAGTGAACTTTGTACGGCATACAAACACAACGGTGTTTCTCAGTCGCCCCGCCTAGCGAGGGAATACAATAGTACCTACCTACGTACGAAGTTACAATGGAGGCCAAGATAAGACACTACATACAATTTATTTATTTGCTCAAATTATATGCGAAAAACGCTGGTATTTGAGTCTGGTAGTGCACAATGTTTTGGATATAATTTCGACAAAAAAAGACTATCCGATACAGTAAAACGCCCACTTTGTTAAATAATACATAAAACAGCCTGCTATATTAAAAAGCTTAGGCCAATTTTTGTACCATACATTGAATTGCATTACCAAATATGGAAAAAGGTGTGTCCATTTCAGCTCAATCGGTTGGGAGGAATCTGGTTTGAAATTAAGTTCCAAGATTTGACCAATACATACTAACAAACAAACTAACAAGGCAAGTTAAAAGCTATGAGCTCAATAAAAGAAGATAAATGCTAGTATTATGAAACTATATACAAAACATTGAGCACTAATAAAACTTGTATTAGGTATAGGTAAAAATTAAATTATATCTGGAATGTAAACATTTCAACAGGTACATAAATATACACAACACATATACATATTTATAATACAACAAATTATTCTACAATAAATGCACTATACCTCTGGCACAGAATATAATATTAAATGCATTAAAACTCTTAAGTTTAATATAATAATTAATTATAATAAATATAATTAAACTACTCTCACTTGGCCTGGAATGTTTTGTGCGAAAGAGGTCGAATTATTACCGATCATTATTTTAAAGAGTAGTTTCGGTCGATACACTACATTATTTTATATTTTTAGGTATTTAAATATTTGACACGTTCGCTGCAAAAAGCACGATAAAGTTATGCATCAGAGCATAAACAGTTCTTCTGTTAGGATGGATGCGCCAGAGTAGCCCGTCAAATACAAATGTCTTACCTTTTTTTTTGCAATTTGCCGGTCAGCGTCTGGCTGTATTTTGAACAAAATATGATTCACGGCCGAAGTTGTATTTACAGCATTAAAATCATGAATAATCTGAGTTAATTTAAACCCATTGAATGAAAATTTGATTATTGGTAATTCTGCAAAGCCATATTTGAATCGATTACAAGAAATGAAATATCAAAGTCATGTATTTTGCAGCCATCGAGTCACTAATAATCTTCTTTTTACATACACAAAGATATTAATACCTTTTCACTTTTACAGCAGAGTAACACCTCCTTGATAAATATTATTACATTTTTGCCCCATTATTTACTTGGGTACAATATATTCCAATATTATCCATTTTACTTTCCCTGACCGGTAATTTTTTTTTATTATTAAGGCGAGACCCAACCAGGATTTACCAAAAACGTACTGTCTTTGAACGTCAAGTGTGAACTATAGGTTTGAAGTAATGAGGTGGGAAAAATATCCTGTAAAGAGAAAGAACTAAACTTGCATTATACCGAATCAAATCTCCGAATAAAGTTACTAACTCTATAAAAAAAAAAATATACAATTGCCTCTTTTTTTTAACTTTATCGTCGAAAATCTCCGTAATTTAAGCGATAACATAAGTATTTTTTTCTAGAAATAAATAAAGATTACAATTATTTAATTTAATACCGGTTATTTTTTCAAATTATGTTATTTATCATAATTAAAGGAAAACCCTTGAATATCAATAAACCCAAGCGCCTAACAAAGACTAGCCAGCCTAACACTGTACGCCCAAAAAGCAACCTTATTGAATCCGACTAAGGTGGAGTGTAGCACTACGCCTATAGTATAGTCGAACGGGTGCGTTGGGTCTCGCCTTAATACACCGACGTTTAAGTCATAACTAGCACATTTCAACACATCTATGAGTGATATTGACTAGAAGTAACTACTTATTATCTAAAAATTTATTATTTTGGCTAATTATATAAGATTTATTCATCAAGTCACACTACTATTATTCAGATCACACATAACTTCAATTTAATAGAATGTGGTTTTTTTTTTTCGAGAAAAAATCTTATTTTTATTATTGTATACCTTTTCATGGCCGAATGTGTTTCATTCGATTTACTAAAAGCTATAGGTACAGACGCCAGCATGTCAAGCTACCCGAAACTGTCAAATTTTCCCAACGAACCTTGAACCTAATGCTCTAGAAATAAAGTCGAAAATCTATCAAAGAAATCTGACAGATTGTAGTAGCTTGATGTGCTGGCGTCTGTACATTTAGAAAACATTTTATTGTTTTTAATTGAGAACAATAAAATATTTTTTAAATAATTTAAGGGCTGGCACAGACTTGCCGAAGTGTCAACACAATAAAAAAAAGGCTTAGTGCAAGGATACATGGATTATATTCCTAGGGCATTTCCATCCTTGGCGCACCAAAATTACATTTGATTGTCTGACTTCGTCAAGTCTATACCTTCCCTAAGCCGAATGTATTTTCTCTAATATAATAATGTATCATACAATAAAAATACTAAGTATAATCTACCTCATGTATTGGATGAAAAAGTAATAAACCGCTTAAATGCTGAATTATTTAAATGCATAAATTTGTGCGAACACGTTTGAGCCAAGTTGTTACAATCCCGAATTAGAATCGCGACTTATGGATTTTGAAGTAAGTTGCAAAGTTTTTGAATATTTATCTTAAATTCATTTAAATACTTTGCTATAATGAACATATCTATATGCTTGATCCAAAACAAATACATAACACAGCGAAAACAAATAGTTTGGAACCCATATTATCTTAAAGTTCTTATCTCAAAGTGGAAATCGATATTTCACGTGAAAATTGCGTCTAAACTTTGTTAAACTATATTATTGCTCGTGACTGTACCGATGCAATGTCGTGACGTCAATACCTATAACAAGCATCGTAAAAATCACGACTCAGCCACGTCCTTAAAAATACCAGATGAAGAAAGATCGCTCATTATTAGTCTAACCATTATGGATCTCTGTAATCTGATATTGAATAAATTAAATTATTGGGCTTGTTAAAATATCAAATATGAACTGAACATTATGGTGCATTTCAGGAGATCTATTCCCACTGCACTACACACACTGTCCCATCCATTACTTCAAAATCCATAGAGAACTTTCCAGTATAACATCAATACTTGTATTACAACCTCATTAGATGGTACCTCTACTCTTAAGGCGCGGTCTGCAGCCACGCCCTGAGCCCGCGAGCCCTTTCTGCCACTCCGCCGTCTGAGTTGTCTTGCATTACTGGTTCCGGCTAGAAAAGTAATACGTAAAATGTTATAGTAGATTTTTATATGAAACTAGCTGATCCACGCAACTTCGTTTGCGTCACATATTATAGCTTATCCTTCCTCGATTAATGGACAACAAGATTTTTTCAATTCCAACCAGTAGTTCCTGAGATTAGCGCGTTCAACCAACAACAAATAAAGAAAATCTTCAGCTTTATAATATTAGTGTAGATAGGCTCTTGACCTCAATCTTGGGGTTACTAAAAACCGAATACTATCGAAAATTGATTAAGAGTGCCATTAGTCAAACTCGCATAAAAATAATTGCTATTTAAATTTTCTCACAATCACCCTGTTTTGAGATACAAATATGAAACGGGTCAAGTTCCCATTAGACTCGCACACATGGGGTTCCGTAGCACCAAACAAAATAATAACAATATTTTTTACGCTCATTTATAGGTCAACGAGAGCAGTGTAGCTCTGCACTGAGCCAACAGTATGTAAGCCAATTCTAACAGGACGTCGTGGGTTCGAACCCAGGCAGGCGCATTACTTTGTGTAAATTATTTCATCACCACTGGTCTCAAAATGGTGAAGGAAAACATCGTGAGGAAACCGGAATGTCTTAAAACCATAAATTCGAAGACATATTGTGATATCTACCAGCCCGACCAGCCCGCACTGGGCCCGCGTGGTAGATTATATTGCCCATTCCCTCTAATAGAAACGAGGCCTGTATCTTCGCAGTGGGATATAGGCTGATTATGTAAAACTAAATTTGTTTATCACATCGTATTTTGATGAAAACCAAAGTGATTGTTGCAGTTACACGAAAAAGTTCCATATCTCAAAACCTCAATTTAAATTTTATGCAAACCAGTATTCGTTGAAAGTACGTTCTACAAACCTAATATTTTTTTCAGATTTTATCCTTTTAACCCAAAATCCAACTACATATTAGAATAGAATCCGAGCGCAAAATAGGAAAGAAATGAAAGAATTAGATAATACTTACAGCGGATAATGTCATGCGCGTTTGTGATGTTGAGGGAGCATTGCATGAGCTCGTTTCTGGAGAAGCTGAGAACAAACAATCAATTTCTTATACTTCTAAAATGAAATGCTAACTTGAGACCGTTTTATGTCTTTCCGTATGCAAAATACGCGCTCTGGACCTGGAGTTACGGACACCAGTCCGGTATATAATACAATGCAAGGATCGACTATTAGAAAGAGTTCGTCTCTTGAATCTAATGGTAGAATGATTATAATTATTTGAGTAATTAGAGGACCAGTATAACACTTTGTAAAATAATAGAAGCTGTAGGTATGTAGCATCTTGTTTTTGAAACTTGCTCGCTGAATGCTTGAGTACTGTATGCATTGCTTTAATCAACTACCAGAGTAAAATCGCCTAGCAACTACACAATATCCCTTACATCTGCGTGAAGAGCCCAGTGATAGTAGAACGGAGGCGGTTCCTGCTTCCGCCGGCGGGGCTTCGCTACCTGATGTAGCGTCGCTAGTTATAGCCTCCTGGTACTTTTAAAACTAATTTTCTCAAAAATGGTATGTAATGTTGCCATAACATCTCTAAAAAGTATCCAGAAAGTGAACTTTACCGGAGACTTATTCACAACTGTCCAGTAAGAAGCGAGATTTTAAATTTGGAATCTCCTACTGTCCAGTAAGTAAGTATGTAATTTACTTACTGGACACTAGGTCATCCTCTTTAGACCTGCTTAGAAAAAAAAAACATAGTATCAGACACAGATTAGAGTTTAGCCATTCTAACACGGAACAGAAAGAACAGCATTATAACATGGTTATAGAAGGGGTTCCAAATATATAATTATCTATCTCTCTTTTTGGTATGACATTTATAGTGTGGGATTTTATGATTGTATTTAGTAATTTCAGTTTATTAAAAAGTTTTTTCTAAAGTTGTTTCCTAAACTGCCTCGTTGGTCTAGTGGTCGCAAGCTCGACTGCAGAGCGTGAGGTCCTGGGTTCAATTCCCGGGTCGGCCAAAAAGTGCTATTGTGTTTTTCACATATGAATGTAACCTTCAATATTAATTAAACGAATTTGTTGTTAAACTTTCTTTAATTTTTGAGAAAAGCATTATACAAACCTCAACCAGTAAGAAAGCCATCCTGGCCTCGTATATAACCAGACCTCACCTGCGGTTCGGTCCGGTTAACTCATACTTGGCCAGGAAGGCTTACTTACTGGATTCTGCAGTAATGTACTATTACGTAGTATCTAGCTTTTGAATACTTTCTTACTGCTCTTCGGGTTCCTTAGATCCTAATTTCCATGATCCTATTTGGATCATGGAAATTAGGATCTAATATGTTTTTAAATAAAATAGACCCACAATTATCTAGATTTGCCGCTGCCACTTCGATTATTCTAGTTTCCTAGTACATACCATGGAATTTGATGGAAGTGGTGAAGAAAAGGGACAACTAAATTTTAAATTTTGCAACTATCATAACCAAGTAAACCTTAAAAAAATAACAACTAAATTACCAGTATGAGGTCGCCTAGCATCCAAGGCCCGCCATATATCCCTGACGTCTGCGTGGAGAGCCCTCAGTGACCGTAGCACAGCGCCTCCTGCTTCAGCCGGCGGGGCTTCGCTACCTGATGACGCTTCGCTAGTCGTGCCCTCCTGGTAGTCAAGTAGCATTATCAGTATACAATGTTCCCACTGCTGGGATCACAGAAGGTGTGGGTCGTGGGCCCAGTACGGGCCCCATCCCGAACTACCTTTGGGTTTGGTTTTTTATGTAAATATTTAGACTAAAGGTAAAATATTAAATGATGGCCCTATGGAAGTTTAAATAGATATTTTAAAATCAACATTTGCCTAACCAATGACAAAGTTAGAAAAAAACAATAACAAAGACAAATATTCAGTATTAACCGTAAATTGAACTAATATTGGACAGTTTTCTGTTATGCCAATATATTTGTCCTTACGAAATAAAAAGCAAGCTTAACAAAATCAGCCTATAATGTTCCCACTGCTGGTACACTGGCTTCCTCTCTGTGGGAAGGAGTGGGCCATAATCTACCACGCGGGCCCAGCAAGCAAGCTTTTGCTATATAGAAACTACAAATGGAACGACGCTAAATTATGAAATTTTCCTATTTTAAGGAAGACGACAAAAAAATGATAACGAATAACAATGAAATAATCAAAAAAAGAAAATTTTCTAAAAAAGAACAAAAGACGATCAACGGCAAATAATATAACATCAGATGAGACAAACCAAAAATCAGTCTTCTACTGACGAAATAAAGCTGAAAACAAGATGGAGACAACACAAAAATAAGAATCAACGAAAAGCATGAGACAACCAAAAATAAGTCAACCGCTGACGAAACAAAACCGAAATGGAAGCAACAGATTCCAAAAATAAAATGCCAATGATAAAAAGCACTTTAAAAACAACAGCATAAGGATGAAGATAGTTCGTCAGCAGAACCTGTATGTGTGATGGAGGGTGTTCGGCCAGGCGACGAAGTGCTCGTTCGATGTGCCGGAGCCTTATCTCCTTTTCGCCTAGAAGCGCCCGCGCCCGGTGAAGTGCCACCTCTAGCTCTGTTACCTCGCGTTCCTCCTGTTTTCATACAGGCAATATAGCATAAACCAACAATAGGGTAGATGACTTATTTTTTTACTTATGATCTCGAAACAGTAAATTAAAAGATAGGCAATAATAGTATGGCTGTTTCGCGCGACAAGGATAGAAAGTGTCCCCAACAAAAACTTCAAAAGCGTGTAGTTACGCCATAATTATTTTGATCGATTTTATAACTTTTTTCGCACATCGCGTAATTTCCGCTGTTGGACCTGGACCTGGGAGTAGAACTTACAGAAGGAGCTCTATGCGGCGACATGGAGTCCCTGGTCTCCTGCAGCGCCACCTTCCTGCGCTTGAGCGCGGCGCGTGCACGACGCATCCCCTCGCGCTCCACCAGCGCACGGTGTCGCACGAACTCTAGCTCCGGGGTGTCCGCTGTTGGACCTGGACCTGGGAGTAGAACTTACAGAAGGAGCTCTATGCGGCGACATGGAGTCCCTGGTCTCCTGCAGCGCCACCTTCCTGCGCTTGAGCGCGGCGCGTGCACGACGCATCCCCTCGCGCTCCACCAGCGCACGGTGTCGCACGAACTCTAGCTCCGGGGTGTCCGCTGTTGGACCTGGACCTGGGAGTAGAACTTACAGAAGGAGCTCTATGCGGCGACATGGAGTCCCTGGTCTCCTGCAGCGCCACCTTCCTGCGCTTGAGCGCGGCGCGTGCACGACGCATCCCCTCGCGCTCCACCAGCGCACGGTGTCGCACGAACTCTAGCTCCGGGGTGTCCGCTGTTGGACCTGGACCTGGGAGTAGAACTTACAGAAGGAGCTCTATGCGGCGACATGGAGTCCCTGGTCTCCTGCAGCGCCACCTTCCTGCGCTTGAGCGCGGCGCGTGCACGACGCATCCCCTCGCGCTCCACCAGCGCACGGTGTCGCACGAACTCTAGCTCCGGGGTGTCCGCTGTTGGACCTGGACCTGGGAGTAGAACTTACAGAAGGAGCTCTATGCGGCGACATGGAGTCCCTGGTCTCCTGCAGCGCCACCTTCCTGCGCTTGAGCGCGGCGCGTGCACGACGCATCCCCTCGCGCTCCACCAGCGCACGGTGTCGCACGAACTCTAGCTCCGGGGTGTCCGCTGTTGGACCTGGACCTGGGAGTAGAACTTACAGAAGGAGCTCTATGCGGCGACATGGAGTCCCTGGTCTCCTGCAGCGCCACCTTCCTGCGCTTGAGCGCGGCGCGTGCACGACGCATCCCCTCGCGCTCCACCAGCGCACGGTGTCGCACGAACTCTAGCTCCGGGGTGTCCGCTGTTGGACCTGGACCTGGGAGTAGAACTTACAGAAGGAGCTCTATGCGGCGACATGGAGTCCCTGGTCTCCTGCAGCGCCACCTTCCTGCGCTTGAGCGCGGCGCGTGCACGACGCATCCCCTCGCGCTCCACCAGCGCACGGTGTCGCACGAACTCTAGCTCCGGGGTGTCCGCTGTTGGACCTGGACCTGGGAGTAGAACTTACAGAAGGAGCTCTATGCGGCGACATGGAGTCCCTGGTCTCCTGCAGCGCCACCTTCCTGCGCTTGAGCGCGGCGCGTGCACGACGCATCCCCTCGCGCTCCACCAGCGCACGGTGTCGCACGAACTCTAGCTCCGGGGTGTCCGCTGTTGGACCTGGACCTGGGAGTAGAACTTACAGAAGGAGCTCTATGCGGCGACATGGAGTCCCTGGTCTCCTGCAGCGCCACCTTCCTGCGCTTGAGCGCGGCGCGTGCACGACGCATCCCCTCGCGCTCCACCAGCGCACGGTGTCGCACGAACTCTAGCTCCGGGGTGTCCGCTGTTGGACCTGGACCTGGGAGTAGAACTTACAGAAGGAGCTCTATGCGGCGACATGGAGTCCCTGGTCTCCTGCAGCGCCACCTTCCTGCGCTTGAGCGCGGCGCGTGCACGACGCATCCCCTCGCGCTCCACCAGCGCACGGTGTCGCACGAACTCTAGCTCCGGGGTGTCCGCTGTTGGACCTGGACCTGGGAGTAGAACTTACAGAAGGAGCTCTATGCGGCGACATGGAGTCCCTGGTCTCCTGCAGCGCCACCTTCCTGCGCTTGAGCGCGGCGCGTGCACGACGCATCCCCTCGCGCTCCACCAGCGCACGGTGTCGCACGAACTCTAGCTCCGGGGTGTCCGCTGTTGGACCTGGACCTGGGAGTAGAACTTACAGAAGGAGCTCTATGCGGCGACATGGAGTCCCTGGTCTCCTGCAGCGCCACCTTCCTGCGCTTGAGCGCGGCGCGTGCACGACGCATCCCCTCGCGCTCCACCAGCGCACGGTGTCGCACGAACTCTAGCTCCGGGGTGTCCGCTGTTGGACCTGGACCTGGGAGTAGAACTTACAGAAGGAGCTCTATGCGGCGACATGGAGTCCCTGGTCTCCTGCAGCGCCACCTTCCTGCGCTTGAGCGCGGCGCGTGCACGACGCATCCCCTCGCGCTCCACCAGCGCACGGTGTCGCACGAACTCTAGCTCCGGGGTGTCCGCTGTTGGACCTGGACCTGGGAGTAGAACTTACAGAAGGAGCTCTATGCGGCGACATGGAGTCCCTGGTCTCCTGCAGCGCCACCTTCCTGCGCTTGAGCGCGGCGCGTGCACGACGCATCCCCTCGCGCTCCACCAGCGCACGGTGTCGCACGAACTCTAGCTCCGGGGTGTCCGCTGTTGGACCTGGACCTGGGTTCAATAATCATTTAATAAATGCTTATCTAATAATTATTATTGTGTTAATTTTTTCGCAAATGGTACGAAAAGTAGAGTATTTTCTTCGGTGATAAAGCTGTTTTAGTCTTGGGTGGACTTAAATCGTCACCCGCGACAGAAGACACGTTTACAAGACGTGCTTTATCCCCTTGGTTAATAATCTACTATTTAATCACACTATCACACTAATATTATTGTTATGTCTATATGTATATATTATTTGATTGCTAGGTTTTACTGGCAACTATGGCCTTCACCTTAGTGAGTAGTATATAATTATATACTGTGGTCGCAAATAAAACGTCATAAAGCAAACACGCATTATAAATTACCAAAATTCCTACTAAAGTAAAATAAGTAAATCTACACATCCCAAAGAACATAATGGTCCTTCGAGCCGGATTAATTAGTGGTACAATCAAGATAACGAAGTTAAAGTGCAGCCGGCGGCCGGCGCGAACCATAGATAGCCGCATTTCATTTCAAAAGGCGAACGTTTGTGACTGTGTGAGTGTGTATGTTTGTTACTTCTTCATGCAAAAACTACGGAACGGTTTTAGATAAAATTTGGTACACAGATAGTTTATAATCTAGATTAACACATAGGATATTATCTTCCCGTGGGATGATTTTCGAGTTGTAACGGGTGAAGCTGTTGGCAACAGCTAGTTAAAAATAAAGTGAAGATTTAAGAAACTTTATATAGGTACTAATAAAGTTTCAAGGAAATTCCAGCTTTGCACGCGAAGTATGCTGTTTAGTTTAATTAATGTAATGACTGTTCCTTCTCAGTATATTTATGAAAATCTTATGTATGCTCACAAAAATATAAAGATGTTTAAGAAATATAGTGATATTCACAATATAAATACTAGAAATAAGCATAAATTTATTGTACCCACAACAAGGCTCAAGAAAATAGGTGGATCTTTTAAATGCCAATGTATTTGTTTTTATAACAAACTACCAAGCCACGTTCAAAATTTAAGCCTAAGTAAATAAATTCAAATCCTTCATAAAACGAAAACTTTGCCAGAAAGCTTTTTATGCTGTTAAAGATTATATAGAGGACAAAAAGCTTGGGATTGAACTGCTCCAATCTGAATTGACTTAATACCTATTTTATTTTTACTTTTGCAATTTGAAATTTTATTAATTTTCTATAAACACATTGACATTATTTACTTTTTCAAGTATGATATATAATTTTTTGTATTTACCTTGTTTAATATTTTTATTTTGTTTTTTATTAATTTTGCGTATTTTTGACATGTTTTAATAGGTTGACATTATTATTTAATATGCTAAATATTTTATTATTTTGTATTGTGAATGTGAGGATCATGTGGGTTTTTCTTTAATTTTAACGATTGTCTGGCAATTTGAGTACTATAAGCGACCCACCCAAATGTCCTTTCTTTGGTATTGATCGTCGTGACGTTGAGCTCCTTCGTCGAGCACCACGATAACTGACAAATGCTTCACTGACTGGACGGGTCCACTCAAATCTGTGTGATGCTTTCTTCAAAAGACTATCTCAGACACTAATCTGCATAGTCTTCATGTGTGTATTATACCAAGATTATGTCTGCACCTTGAACATATTGTAAACCCAAACGATTTTAAAAGAGTGTCCATGAAGTTTCTTGCCATTCTTCTCATGAGACCAACGCTTTGGAATGGGCAACTACAGTACACTCACGAGTTATTATGCCTTGTGACTGGGACTGTAGCTTAGTTTATTTAGCTTCATTAGTTTAGTAGTTTACTGCCGCACTCGGAGAGCTTCAGTGGTTGCTTGGGACGTCGCTTGGTAAAGGTTTTTGGCAGTTTTGTCATATATAACCCTCCTTTTGGGCTTCGCCGCAGTCGGGTAAAAAGTATGTCAAGCCTTTGCTGGGTGGCGGCTTGAGTAATCGTTGGATATCTCTGAGTGCCGCAGTTAGTTTAATTCGACTATTCAAAAGTGCCTGTAACTGGCCTACTTGAAATAAATGCTTTGACTTTGATGATTTTGATTTTTTAAGGTTGCACAAGCCAGTCATTCTTCCATACAAACGTAGTATGGTGATTACTCCTCTGGTTGACGGTGTAGGTTCAAAATTAATGATGATTAATAATTGTATCAACTGGTCTTGTCCTCTAGGCCTCTATGGAAGCAGAATTGGAAAAAAAAATTGGTTTGGAAGTTATGAGCGTCGAAACTTTCATATTAATTTGACTTGACCGTTATTCGAAGCTTATTTAATTGAGATAGGCCCTGCGTTTCCCGCTCTTCGTATTTCTATATATCTGTCTCTTTCTGGTACGTCACTTCCGCTTGGCAGTGGTAGGGAGGCTCGCTAAGCGAGACGCGCCATTTTGATTTCATTGGCGTCTTGTTTCCCGCCGTGAACGGTCGTGTCCTACCGACCCTTAGCTACACTAAAGTGTTATAATTTATAAGTGCACAAGTGAAAAAATCCTAACGGTTTTTATTCGAACTAAAAAGTGAATAAAGTTTATTCTTTCGATATTCAGTTTAAAAGTGCACAAGTGAAAAAAAAAAAAAAAAAAAAAAAATCCTAACGGTTTTTATTCGAACTAAAAAGTGAATAAAGTTTATTCTTTCGATATTCAGTTTAAAAGTGCACAAGTGAAAAAAAAAATCTTAACGGTTTTTATTCGAACTAAAAAGTGAATAAAGTTTAATCTTTCGATATTCAGTATGGAAAATCCGTGTGAAAACGCCGATAGGGCGATTAGTGATGTGCTTTCAGGACCTTCTTCGCCGCGAAAGCGGCGAGCTCGGTCAAGCAGTTCCAGTAGCTCAAGTTCTAGTAGCTCGAGTTCCAGTAATAGCTCCTCGTCTAGCGGAGGCAACCCAAAGAGAAGTCGCCGTAACAAGAAACGGGGAGGCAAACACAAGCGGCGTTCTAAACGTAAGGTTCGAAAATTAGCCAAAGAGGTACGTAGCCTTCGACGGAAAATGGTTTGCAAAGGCACCGGTCAACACGTGAGTACTGATTTGGATTATGATGCTATCTCATTACTATCAGGTGTTAGTGAAAGTCGTTACGAACAAATGCTTGATGTTGAACCTGAAAATGTTAGTGCACGTGGTGATCAGGAATTTACCTTAACTTTTGAAACTAGGCTTAAGGAGCCTACGGTGCCTAAGACTTCCGATAAACATTTGAAGTTGCTAAGTGATTTGCAACATTTAGATAAAAGTGACTGGAATGAAATTAGGTATTCTGAAACCCAAAAATTATACAATTACTCGCCGGGTTTTACAGATATTGAAATGAACGAGGAAGTTAAAGTATACGAGTCTCCTCCTCGCCTCATTTATGCCGATAAGGTTTTCGCAGCCTTGACCATGTGTGTGCTCAAACAAAGGGAGGTTTTGCAAGGAACTCTTCAGGAACTGTTAGAATGGGCAAGGAATAATGACTCTGTCAATTCGGACACTCTGCTTCAAAAAGTAAATTACCTTTTTTCCACAGGGGACTTTAATAAGTGTTCTTCAGACTTATTACAGATTGTTTGTGGACATCGTGCTGAGATTCTCCAAATGAGGAGGGATTGTATCATTAAATAAGCAAAGGACCCTTTGATGAAGGCCAGCTTAAAGAAAATTCCACCGACATGTGCCAACCTGTTCAATGCTGAGAAGTTTACTACTGCGGTAGAAAAAGCTGGTGGCGTAAGGAAATGTTTTTGGCCATTGCAAAAGCCTCATACAACTTCTACCTCGCAGGTGGAAGCAAGAAAGTTTCGTGGCCCCTCGCAGGGGTCAAAGCCTTACAATAAGTCCTCGCAGGGCTTTGCTCATACAGCTCAGGCTTGCCATCATAGTAATGCACATTCGCAATGTGCTAGCAGTAACCCACCTACGCAAGGTGGTTGCAGCAGCGGTAACCCACCTCCGCAAGGTGGCTGTAACTCTCATGGTCATGCTGTTCAATATAATTCGGTCACACCGAATAATCGCAATAGCTTTCGAGGCCGATCGAATACTCGGAAAAATAATCAACCAAGGTATGAGCGAAACGCGCGTCATCACCTCCCCAGCGCAATAATGACAACAAACGACGTAAGTATTGACTCGTTCAGAGCAGGCCGTCTCCTTCAGTTTCGAGGCCAATGGGAACAAATGAATGCACCAAATTACATTCTAAAAATAATAACAGGGTATCGCATACCCTTTTGCCGGAAACCACCGCTTTTACATCCAAGTGTGGTCAGAACCAACCTAAACGTTCCAGAATCTGCCGTAATGACATCTGTCATAAACAAAATGATAGAACAGGGAGTTCTGGAGCGAGCTATTGTTTCGCCAAGCTTCCTTTCGTCGATGTTTCTTGTCCCCAAAGGCGACGGCTCAAATCGGCCAGTATTCAATTTGAAAGTTCTGAATTCTTACGTCATAACAGATCGATTCAAGCTAATAAATGCTTATCGCATTCCCGATTTTATACAAACACAGGATTGGTTATGCAAAATTGACCTCTCGCAGGCATATTTTCATTTACCTGTAGCTCGCAGCCACAGAAGGTTTCTGCGCCTAATTTATCGCAACGAATTGCTAGAAATGACCTGCTTACCTTTTGGCCTGAGCACAGCGCCGAAGACCTTTGCTGCGCTTACAAATTGGATAGCTCAGACACTCAGGCAACGAGGTGTCAGGATAGTAGTTTTTCTCGACGATTTCTTGATCGCTCACCAGAACGAAGAGCAGCTTCGGAGTCATGTGAAAATTGTGCTCGACACTCTAGAAAAGTTAGGTTGGCTGATCAATTACAAAAAGTCGATAATCACACCGACGAAAAACATAGTGTTCCTAGGAATTCATTGGGATCCATGGACGAATCAAAAGCGCCTTCCCGAAGACAAGATTCCGGGTCTTTCAGACAAAATCTATCATTTATTGTGGAAGCAGCGCACGACGCTCAAGGAGCTCCAGAGCCTTGTTGGTCTACTCAATTTTGCCAGCTTGGTAGTTCCGAAAGGAAGACTCAACTTTCGAGCGCTTCTGAACCTTCTAAACGAAATCTTGAAGTCAGACCACAGGTTATTACACACCTTACCTCGTGCTGCCATAGACAATCTGATATGGTGGAGCCAGAATTGTCATCTTCCGTCGGCCTTACACATGTCGCCTCCTGCTCATTTCCTCACAACAGATGCGTCGGACATCGCTTGGGGAGCTCGTCTGGACAATCTGTCACTCTCGGGTCTGTGGTCAGAAGCCGAGAAAGATCTTCATTGCAACCAAAAGGAAATGTTAGCAATCCTAAGAGTTTTGGAAGATCATTATCAGCTCCTGAGACACAAGACAGTTTTGATTCAGAGCGACAACAAGTCGGTAGTTGCATATCTCCGTCACGAGGGCGGCACCAAGTCGGCTCCTCTCCTGGACTTAACGTATAAAGTCTTCCAAATAACGGAGAACTATCAAATTCACCTGAACGCCTATTATATACCAGGTATATACAACGGCCACGCGGATCACTTGTCTAGGTTTCGTGTAACTCCAGAGTGGCATCTGTCTGCAGAATGCACGAACAAAATATTCTCCAAATGGTGAGTTCCGTTGATCGACCTATTTGCGTCCAACCGAGCACATGTAGAGACGAATTACGTGTCCTTAGACCAAAACGACGACCAAGCCCTGTTTTGTGACGCTTTCTCCCAGATGTGGAATTACAACCTAGCGTGGGTGTTCCCTCCACCTTTTCTGATTCCCAAGGTGCTAGATTATCTCAATCAAGCACACGGAACGTACCTGCTAGTAGTTCCACGATGGGAGCGAGTATTTTGGCGACCCGACATCAAATTGCGTGCCCTAGCAGCCCCATTTACGCTATATTACCTAGACAAAGTCCTGATCGACACGACAACAGGACTGCCACCACCGAACGTCCTCGACATGACTCTGGAAGTGTGGAAATGTGGGGGTGGTCTGGGAAGCTAACATCCTGGAATAGTAGTCAATTAGAACTTCTTGAGAAGTCATGGCGTCCATCAACGCGTAAAGTTTATAAGCATTGCTTGGAAGAGATGGCTAGTTTGGTGCTGAACGTACCAAGTTAACCCCTCAGCTCCGACAGGAAGCAATTTGGCTATATAGATTTTTATCTGATAATAACTTATCGTACAATTCGATTTTGTTACACAAATCTGTGGTCGCAACCCTTTGCAACCCACAATCATCCGGCCAGTTAAGCTCAAAATAATGTCCTAGTAAAACATGTTCTAAAATCTATTTGGAACATAAACGACATAGCTAATTTAAGATAACAAAAACTTTGAAAATACATTTGGTAAATTGTATATACGTGAGGTTAGAACCTCTGTAAACCATATTTCGGAACTGCTTTATTCAATCCAGTTGATTAGAAATGATGTCTTCGTAATTAAGACCTGATTTTATACGAGGTATTTTTGTTTCGATCAAAAATATATATTCTCAGTTAATTAAACTGATTTTATTTTAAATAAATAAATGTTTACAAATCTCTGTATGCATTTTAGATACAAGTAACTGTTTGTACTAAATCATATATATCTACAGTACATTTTAATAATAATCATACTAGCTCACATTGGCGTCTTCGTCACTTCCACCAGGCGATAACAAACACGTCTCAATTAAATAAGCTTCGAATAACGGTCAAGTCAAATTAATCGAAGCGTTTTACCTCACAATAAAACGCATATTAATTTACTTACCTTATTCGAAGCTTATGTTCAAGCTCTGCCTGGTAATTAGACTCAATGAAATCAAAATGGCGCGTCTCGCTTAGCGAGCCTCCCTACCACTGCCAAGCGGAAGTGACGTACCAGAAAGAGACAGATATATAGAAATACGAAGAGCGGGAAACGCAGGGCCTATCTCAATTAAATAAGCTTCGAATAAGGTAAGTAAATTAATATGCGTTTTATTGTGAGGTAAAACGCTTCGATTTTAGCACTAATTTTAATCATCTTTGGGCGTAAATAAGTTACGTATATAGTACGAAAATGAAAAAAGTGAAACCATACAGGCATAGATTAGTTATTAAAGAATTCAAATAATTTTATTTTGAACAGATACTTTCAATGGATTTTTCATGGTATCCATACTACCAAAGGTCTGCATAGAAACAATCGCGCGCCCGTTTTAGTTGTGTCTCTTTCGCTCTATGCATTTCGCTCGTGATGTCGGATGAAATAGCATGCATTTTAGCCCCGCCCACCAACTAGTTCGTGCCGTTGGCTTGTTTAGCCTTAAGTGACTTGGTTGAAGTTTATTATAGTATCTTTATTAAAAGGTCATCTCGTTTTGTGTGATTTTTTAGACTTTTTTGTAGGACATGTTTAGTTAATCAATTGGTTTTTTTGCACAGCATTCATTTTTCTGGTATGCATTCAGTTAATTAGTGGGGTTACCTAGTGTGCTGAAAAATTAAACAGATGTGCATTTAAATATAACCCTTATTAAAAGTTAGTGTGTTTTTTGTTGTTAATGCCTCGTTGGTCTAGTGGTCGCAAGCGCGACTGCTGTCTATGAGGTCCTGGGTTACATTCCCAGGTTGGGTAAAGTGTTAATGGATGTTTTGCATAAGGAATTTTTCAGTAGCAAACCCAGACTCTTGAAATATGGCCGGTAGATGGCAATAGGCTCGGACTCTATTACATGGGACTTAAACATAACTGAAATGTAGATGTACTAATTAAAGGATACACCTCTGCGTAACCCTTCGGGAATTACAGGCGTGATGTTATGTTTTATGTAGCGAAACAAGTCTTACCTAATTCAGCAAACGGGTACCGAAGACTGTACGAAGGTTGCAATGCTAAATCTGGGAACTGATCTTCTAAATCATCTAACTTTCTCAACTGCTGCCGAAGAGATTCTAATGGACTCGACCATCCTTCGCCACGTCTACAAAACAAGAATAACTATGAGCTATTTGACTACTGTTACAAATTCACCACAATGTCAACATTACAGAAAAAGATGTGTGAAAAAAGTATATAGTCAATCAAAAAAGGCTTACACCCATATTCATAATCAAAACCTCATGATTTCCTCGACTCGACTCAACCTCAGTGAGGTGTTTTCACATTCATAGTTACAATTTGACCCCTCACCTCAAACAGTTTCCTCACTCGAGGTGAGTTCGAGTTGAGGAATCAACTGTCAAATATAAGGTACGTCGCGATCTACCTTGAAGCTCCCTCAAGGGACTTTTAACCAAAACGCGCGTATTTTTATCCGATTTTCATGATGTCTTTTGAAGAGTTTATTGAATATTTATATGATAATCCTTACAATAACATATCGCGACGCTATAATTAAAAGAGATGCAGAAAATCATTGGAGTTGAAAGCAATAATGAGGGATTTTTGATGGTTAAGGGTTAGGGTCCATCCTACTAATATTATTACCGAAGTATTTAAGAGGCCTTGTACAGACAAGACTTGCGGAACTTTAGGCAATTTCGGTGCGATGCTATGTTTGTGTGCAGCGATAACACCGACGAACGCACACACGGGCATTTCGAGCGTTGAACTACGGTTGAAAAATTTGATCATTTAGACGATTATTATTTTAAGTGACATAATTTTATAGTAAGTAAGTACACTTTTAAAAATAGTCTGGAATGTGTGTTGTGTATAGGTACCGTATATCAATCAACATAAAAATGGTTCAATTTGGTGTTAGATGAAATAATATTCATTTAATAAATCAAAAATTATGATATCTATTTTAATCACAGATTTAAATTTTGTTGTAAATTGGTTGCAAAAGCACTACAACACGTCAAAAATAAATAATATTTCCGTCTCTTTTTAACAGACTCCTAAAAAGGAAGTAGGTTCTCTATTCGTATGTTTTTTTTATGTGGTCCGCGCATATCTCCGACAATTGTGGACCGATTTTCAAAATTATTTTTTTGTTTGCAAAGGTATACTCCCAAGGTGGTCCCATTGTCACCAAGTCAGTTACTGATGATGGGAACTCTGAGAAATTGAGGGCAACCCTCGAATATCATAGGTGCACATAACGTTTTCCATACATTTTCAGAAGCTGTTCAAGTATTTGCGTCTGATAATCATAATTTCATGTGGCGGCGCTGCGCTGATGACGGAAGGTGCAACTCCTCAACGGTCAGGACTTGAAAGAAAATTCCTTCAAAATTATACGTACTTATGGATCGATAGTTGTATTCTTTCAGGCTATTAGGTTGAACTGATTATAGACGGTAAATCTCATTAACCGACTTAATAAAAAGGAGGTTCTCAATTCGTCGGCTAGGAAAATTTTTGGTTTTTCCGTCATGGGTGTCGTTTTCATGGTTTTTGGGGTCGCTGATTACGAAAATGAAGTCAAAATGAAAATCAAGATGGCGCCAACGAAATTTTTTGGGTTTTCCGTCATGGGTGTCGTTTTCATGGCTATAGGGGTCGCTGATTACGAAAATGAGGTCAAAATGAAAATCCAAGGTGGCGGTCAGAAATTTTTTAATTTTTTCCGTCATGGGTGTCGTTTTCATGGTTTTTGGGGTCGCTGATTACGAAAATGAGGTCAAAATGAAAATCCAAGATGGCAGCCTGGTTTTTTTTTGGTTTTTCCGTCATGGGTGTCGTTTTCATGGTTTTCGGGGTCTCTGATTACGAATATGAGGTCAAAATGAAAATCAAGATGGCGCCAACGAAAATTTTTGGTTTTTCCGTCATGGGTGTCGTTTTCATGGTTTTCGGGGGTCAAAATTTAGAAATACATAAAATGGGTTTGTTAAACATGAAATCGAAATAAATATTAATAAGTTATACTTTTTTTTTTTTTTCTCTTTTTTATTTGCAATCAGCCTTATGACTATGAGCAAATCTGTTCTGTGATGCTAATGAATAAGTTATACTAGACAAAATGTAAAATAAAATGAACAGGAAAAAAATGGAATTATAGGCATTGTCATTCAAATAGTCCGTTAGCCGTTATCACGTTTCCAACGGGCACCACGTGGAGGTGGACCGACACCTAGCGTTTTTTTTTTGGTTGTTTATTTTCATTGATTTTATACACAATGTTCAAATCAGATTTGAAGTATTATACGTGATGAAGGAAAAAAAAACATTTGATTTTTTGTTAGGTTTTGTGCTTTCGAGGTCAAGAATGTCGATAACGCCTGAAGGAATGCT
Source organism: Diarsia mendica (assembly GCA_949316265.1). NCBI lineage: Eukaryota > Metazoa > Arthropoda > Insecta > Lepidoptera > Noctuidae > Diarsia > Diarsia mendica. The sequence goes on from OX438901.1 coordinate 19,275,011, forward strand.
GGCTTATTTTGTAAAAAAAAAAGGTCATTGGCCGTATGCAGTATGTAGACTTTGACCCTAGATAGATATAATTATTTATTTTAAATTTGTATGCTTTTTAGGTTTAATCATTTTGTGTTTCGTTTTTTTTATGTATTTTTTAAATCATATTTGTTGAAATTCAAAATTATGAGCATTGGCCCGTAAGTTATCTGGGAGTGGTCTCTCCCCAAACAGGGATGATATGATTTAAATCATTTGATTTAAATCAGTGATTTAAATCGCGATTATTTTATAAAAATCGATGATTTAAATCAGTTCTTTTTTACTGCAACCAAAACAGCCAAAAACTGTCCAGGGACTTCCCCCGACATAAACTACGGCGCACACATACACGTGTGCATCGCTTATATGCCATTATATGCCTTACCATTATACTGAAAGAACTAAAATCAAACAAATAAGTGACTGCCACTACGGTGAAACCCAAATGGTTCTATGTTCATTTGTAAATGTTGTCTTTTTTTTTAATTATTATTTTTTGTTAAATAAGTATTCAAAACTGGAAACGTTTTTTTTAATTAAAGAATATAGTTTGTTGATTTTCGTTAATGTCATTTTTTATAAATTTATTTCAATATTTTTGTTAAAAAACCATTTAATAAAAGAATTACTTCTAGAACTAGAAGCTAACTAGACTAAAAGAACTAATATTTGGATTTAACAAAAAATGTTAGTTTTGTTTTAATAAATAACTGACTTTCATACTGAAAACGATCAGGTAATTAAAAAAATCAAATTAATCTGATTAAAATCAAATAAATCCGATTTAAATCAAATTAATCGGATTTTTTTTTGATTTTTTTATAAAAATCGTGATTTTTATCAACCCGGTCCCCAAATGATTCAACTAAATCTTTCAATCTTGCCGATGTTTGCCTATATCTTGGCCGACTAGTTGTGTGTGATCCACGAGACAAAGTTTGCTCCAGTTTCAGTTCTGTCAGGCTTTGCTGCCGACGAAGTTCATCCAAAAACTTCCATATAGATGGGTGATGAGATGAGCCGATAGAAGTGACTAGAATCCCCTGTGAAAGCCTTCAACGGAGTTGTTCGTTCGGGGAATTTCCTGAAGAACTGCATCAAAAGTATTCCACAGATCAATAGGAAATCTAGGAGCTCGCCTGCCCCGTCTTTCCAAGCAACCTTCCGATCCAGTTATCTTCAAAATAATCAATGCCTTGTCGGAGGAGGCCAGAATGCACAATATAAAACAGATTCGAGCAGTTCGTCAAAAGCGTTGATAACTGGTTCTGATGGAACATACGCTAAAGCACATAATTTATTTATTTATTAATAACCAACTTATATTTACAGTGACACCACACATACAAGTTAGAGGTTGAACAAAAAACAAAAAACTTAGAAATAAAAAATAATAATAACAAAACTAAGAAAAAAAAAACATTATTACAATAAAAATTAACAAAACATTCTAGTGGCAAAAGTTGAAATCAAATAAAAATTACCAAAAAAATTGTTAAACCCGAGGAGATAGTACTGGGAGTGGCAATGGACTCCAGGTATCGAGAAGCAGTGTTAAGGAGACTTAGTTCCGTACTTGCAAAAATATCTAATGACTCGTCATACATTAAAATGTTTATGTGGGTAAGGGCTAGAAATAGTGGGCTAGTCTTAAGAGTTACGGTGCTTGTTTGAGGAATCGAAAAAAGAGGACGTTGGCGTGGGCGAAGAGAGTGCCGGATAGGTAGTGGGATGTTAAAAGAGATGTACTACAGCAGGAAATTAAAATGGGAATGGGAACCACGAACTAAGCAGATGACATATTTAACTAGAGCAAGATTTCTCCTGACTTCTAAGCTCTGGTATGTCACCATACCTAGCACGAATGGCGTAGGGTAAATTATATGGGTAAAAGCCAAATAATTTGAGTTAGAGGTAGCGAATAAAAGACTTCTGGACCTCAATGACTAGTTTATAGATTTTTTCATTTTTAAAATTAAAAACTGACAAACACAAAGGACAAATTATATCAGTTGGCGCATTATCATAATTGTATTATATACCTTAATATTACATATCGTCAACGGAGTAGAGACATTTATCCAGTAGGAATGCTTGAAGCTTTGATTTAAATGAAGACGTATAGATTAAGCTTTTTAATTCTAATGGTCTATTGAATAATTGCACTGCTTGATATTGTGAACTATGTTTCACAATGTTAAAATGAGGACTTATCTTATTTTTCAAATCTTTCCTACGTGTACTCTCCCTGACTAGTCTTTCCTCATGCGTCTCATATTCATGTATGTACTTTTTAAAATTAATCAGAAGTACAAGAATGTAGAGACTGGGAACTGTAAGAATTTTTAAGTCTAAGAAATGCGGACGACAACTCTCTCTTTGTGAGATACGGACAATGATACGTATAGCTCTTTTCTGAAGGACAAAAGCTCGTTTACAGTTATAATTATAGCTGTTTCCCCAGAATTGTATACTGTATCATAATTTGGATTCAATTAGTGCGTGGTTTACGATTTTTAAGTGTTCAATGTCAATTTCGTCTCTATATAAGGGTTCTTAAAGCATAACATGTGGATGATATAGATATGCATCAATGGCGGCTAATTATTTTTCCAGTTTAATGGGTCATCTATGTGTACTCCCAGGAATTTAGTTTCTTTCACGAGTTCAATATTACCATCATTTAGTAGTATTGTCATAGTGTCATTATTTCGGGCAGTTGTTTTAAATAAAATTACCTTAGTCTTTGCACTTTGCAATTGGCGAATATGCAATGCGAAATCAGGGGTGTAGTGTGTACTCAGTTTACCCAAAAACCATGAAAACGACACCCATGACGGACGAACCTAAAATTTTCCTAGCCACCACCTTGGATTTTAATTTTGGTCTCATTTTCGTAATCAGCGACCCCAAAAACCATGAAAACGACACCCATGACGGAAAAACCAAAAATTTTCATCGGCGCCATCTTGGATTTTCATATTGGTCTCATTTTCGTTATCAGCGACCCCAAAAACCATGAAAACGACACCCATGACGGAAAAATCAGAAATTTTCGTCGGCGCCATCTTGGATTTTTATTTTGGCTTAATTTTCGTAATCAGCGACCCCAAAAACCATAAAAACGACACCCATGACGGAAAAACCAAAAAAAATCCTGGCTGCCATCTTGGATATTCATTTTGAACTCATTTTCGTAATCAGCGACCCCACAAACCATGAAAACGACACCCATGACGGAAAAACCAAAATTTTTTCTGGCCGCCATCTTGGATTTTCATTTTACTTCATTTTCGTAATCAGCAACCCCAAAAACCATGTAAACGACACCCATGACGGAAAAACCAAAAATTTTTGTCGGCGCCATCTTGATTTTCATTTTCACCTCATTTTCGTAATCAGCGACCCCAACAACCATCAAAACGACACCCATGACGGAAAACCCAAAAAACCTGCCTGCCATCTTGGATTTTCATTTTGACCTCATTTTCGTAATCAGCGACCCCAAAAACCATCAAAACGACACCCATGACGGAAAACCCAAAAAACCTGCCTGCCATCTTGGATTTTCATTTTGACCTCATTTTCGTAATCAGCGACCCCAATAACCATGAAAACGACACCCATGACGGAAAAACCAAAAATTTTCCTGGCCGCCATCATGGATTTTCATTTTGGCTTCATTTTCGTAATCAGCGACCCCGAAAACCTTGAAAACGACACCCATGACGGAAGAACTAAAAATTTTCTAGCAGACGAATTGAGAACCTCCTTTTTTTAAGTCGGTTAATGAGATTTACCGTCTATCATCAGTTCAACCTAATAGCCTGAAAGAATACAACTATCGATCCATAAGTACGTATAATTTTGAAGGAATTTTCTTTCAAGTCCTGACCGTTGAGGAGTTGCACCTTCCGTCATCAGCTCAGCGCCGCCACATGAAATTATGATTATCAGACGCAAATACTTGAACAGCTTCTGAAAATGTGTGGAAAACGTTATGTGCGCCTATGATATTCGAGGGTTGCCCTCAATTTCTCCGAGTTCCCATCATCAGAAACTGACTTGGTGCAATGGGACCGCCTCGGGAGTATACCCTTTCCAAAACAAAAAGAATTTTGAAAATCAGTCCACAATTGACGGAGATATTCGCGGACATACAAACACGAATAGAGAACCTCCTCTTTTTTGGAGGTCGGTTAAAAATATATATCGAAGTACAATCGACAACAACAAACGATCGTGAAATTCGACTTCGATCTGAAGATGAAAAAATTTTTAGCAATCTTTACAAACTAGCAAAATAAACATGTTTGATCAAAATTAATAAGTGTATCAAATTGTGGTAATCGGTGTACAATCTCGAAAATATATGCACGAAAAACACGGGAGCGTTTGTGACACAAAGCGATACGTCCGTCCTCTGGCAGTGGCCGATTCGTACTGGCGAGATAGAGTTTGCGCGGTCGATAATATAGTTAACTTTAGATTCAATTTACGAAATGAAATTATAGTTTATTGATAAAATAAAAATACGATTCTATTAGAAGGTTACCTTAAAATTAATACGTAGTTTTTAAATTTTCTTTAACGTGATTCTAAGGTATAGAAAAAAAATCTTATTTGTCGACATATTTTGTAAAAATTGCGATGTTTTAACATTTTTTTTCTGCTATATTTTGTATTGAAGTCGAAAATGTGGCAAACTGGTCCCCTAGTAGACCATACGGTGATGTTATTTATATTTTTTTTAATGTTTAAAATCGTTTGTAGTGTTATGTTCGGCTAAGCCAAACGTAACTCGATCGGTATTTGTGCGGAAAAGGGCTTTTGAATACGGGTGATTGTCATTAATATAAACATTATTTTGAAAATTCTTCAAACCCATCCACCTGAAAAAGAACTCGTCTCTTATAATAGCCAAAAGGAAGCTTCAAATTCTTCATAGATTTCCCACACCAAGCGATCAAAATTGATCAAAATGAGATGATTTTGTGGAAGGAGCCTTAAGGATGGATGGATGTTTGTTACCTACTCTTTTACCCAAAAAGTACTGAACGGATTTGGACACACACAGATAGTTTATAACCTGGATTAACACATAGGATAGTTTTGTCCCGATTTTATCTTCCCGTGGGATAATTTTCGAGTTGTACCGGGCGAAGCCGCTGTCAACTGGCTAGTAGTTAATATTTGTATGTTTTTCGAAAAAAAGCCGACTTCACAAAAACGTACCTAATAAAAATATTTCAGAAGAAAAATTTGATTCTGAAAATGACATGGACATTTTTTGTTTGATTTTTTTTTTTACTTTTTGTTTTTTTTTTTTCCATTTTTAGTTGTACTTAATATTCTAATAAGCCATCCACTTCTCAAGTATCACCATTATAATTATTAGGGTTTGTTTATTAACGTTCTACTTTCATTTGAGAAGTGTTTACTTACACTTCAAGTTGAAAACCACAGATAACGCACTCACAAACTACTCTCAAAATAAGCTTAGCCAATATAACAAACGGAATATTCCTCCAATGATGACGTATTCGTGACGTATCGCCTCGACTCACCTCCACTCGACACTCATTCGAGGGACCTCATAATTTCCTCAATCTGACTACTATGAATACCGATTTTGAGGACCTTTCGAGGCACTCCTTGAGGTCTCCTCGAATGAGTGGTGAGTCGAGTAGCTTTCGAGGTTACAATTATGAATATGGGTGTAAGTTTTAACTGATTTTAAATGTGCTAAACAAAGACAGCGCTATACAAATGTGACATCACATTTGATATCGCCATAGTTACGTATTACAAATGGCCGCTTTGCGCGACAAGGATCGAAAGTGCCCCTACCAAAAACTTCTAAAGCATGTAGCTACTCCATTTCTTTTACGTAACATTTTCGTGAATTTTTAATCGTAGTCAAATAGCCAATTATAAAAGAGTATTAACCGTTCACGGTTATGAGTAGTGGTTATGGTGTAAAGATAGATAAAAAAGTAGTCAAACTCAATCTTACTTTGGTGAATAATTTAGACGCGACGTGGAGGCTGACTTTAATCTTGTAAAACACCTACGTCGGCCATGTCCTGAAATAAATAACAATTTGATGGTAGCTCATTGAATAGCTGAAGTATATAATAACAATCAAACAATGGGTACGGCAAAAGAATTTCATGTAAACAGAAAATGAGTTAAGGAGTTTTTCACTAAGGAGTTTTCGGAAATTCATCGACCAAAGAAGTTAAACAAGCTGCAAGTATGCAGAACACTGTTTTAAGCTTTCACGGTTCATAACTATATTTAAAATGTCACTTACGAGATATCTTCCGTGATTGTTATTTGTTTTGAGTTCCCGATATAACAATCACGGAAGATATCCCGTAAGTGACATTTTAAATATAAGTATGCAGAAGTTCGTCATTTTACACGTCCGTCTGCACAAATGTGTGATGTAAAATACATAAATATGCAAAAGTCATTGGTCTAATGGTATGCCATCTACTTTAGCCTTTTCTCAACTATGTTGGGGTCGGCTTCAAGTCTCGCCTAATGCAACTGCATTAGTATTATATAATCATCGGCACGATTCTTGAGCGCTGACGCAAAAGTGAGTTATTGGGTCCCTTTGGTGGTATGAAGTGAGACTTGGGGCGGACAAAGTGCAGTGATTGTCCCGTAGCGCATCGCGTCATAGCCGTCACTCGGGATTTGTTCTTTACTCCTGCTGCACTTACCTCACGACCAATAAATAATAAACGGGTGTGCGTTTTATTTGTCATAAAGTGTACGATGCGCACAGCGATCCCCACTCGTCCGCCGAGCGCTCAAGAACCGTGCCGGTATCTGTACATACATGTTTTTCCACAAAATAAATAAATAAATGGAGCAGCTGCCTATCTGACCTCCACAACCCAAGTAATACTGGGTGCAACGACAATCGGGCACGCGGTATGTGTAATAAATAAATAAGTACCATTGACACTTTCTTTAGGTTTTTCGTCGGCGGTTGTTGTGGCATCAGATGAATCTTGGCAGTCAGTTGTAGCACCTACGAATTAAATTAAATAATTACAATGCATGAAACAAAGGCGAATTTGAAGCACATTTTTGTTTAAAAATGTTCCAAATTAAAATAGAAAACATATCTTTATGAAAGTTTTATCATAATACTCATCATTTGCCTTGGCTTTTCTTTACTATTTTGGATTCCAAGCTAACACAACACAACTAAATAAATAATATTTAAAATGTTGCGACTACTGATCTGAATGACAATGGTCTGTTTGTAGACCTTTGAGTTTCTCACTACCTTACAAATAACAGCAGTGATCAACCGCTTAGGTGCTTTTTGAAGCACGGAAGGGTCTGACACCCTTGACCATTGTCTGACAATTCATAACATGGATCATCGAACAGAGAATCCACGAGCTGACCAAGGTAAAACCTTCGCCTAAATCGGTCCATGCGGCTGTTATTATTTGCCTACCCGATATAACAGAAATACGCAAGAAATTTAAAAACAGACGAAACCATAAAAGATTGACAATACTAAAATAAAAAGAAATAGAAAAGTAAAAGTAAGGGGCGTACTTATAGCATGTTGTCACCTGTATCTCTGTCGCGACGTCGCCGGACAGGCTCGCGGAACGCTACGGCTGTGCGGCGGTGTGGGCGCGGCTTTGTTGCTGATGTCTGGGATGTGTCGGCTGATGGAAGCGTCTGGAATACAGACAGTAGTGTTCTTAATTTTGTCAACTGTAAAGCTTCTTTTGGATTGCTGCTGTCAGACGTACACTTGCTCTGTCAAGTTCAATATATATTTTTTTGTATGCCCGAAATTGCCAAGTAATTTATAGCTATGTATAGCGACGACTCGGAGGCAGGTTACGGCCATTACACACAAACAAATTATTGTTCCACTATCCTGAGTTCTTGGAACCGAAAGTGTTAATATGAAAGGACAGTCATCATCCCGTCGGGGCCGCGGATTTTTGTACTAGATGACGTGGCCTCGGCACATGGGCAAAGAAGGAACATGGGTTCGGTTTTTAGTCAGTAGAAGTCTGACACTCCCCTTCGCTCTGCCCAAGAGCGGGGGGGGGTCATTTGATGATTTTCCACCCACCAAAAAAAAAAAAGGACAGTCATCATCTGCCTAGCCTTTTTCCAACTATATTAGGGTCGGATTCCAGTTCAACCGGATGCAGCTCAATACCAGTATTTTACATGGAGCGACTGCCTATCTGACCTCCACAACCCAGTTAATTACTGGGTAATATGACACCCTTAAGTATGGCTGGTTGTCAGACTTTCAGGTCACTGACTACCTGTAACGACTAACAGCCTAACGTGCTTTCCGACGCACGGTGAAACTCACTTCTAAAAGAGCTATTGTTACATAAAACAGCTGTCACAATACTCACATGTTCCCTCCTTAGTTTCCAGTCTACATTATTATTGTCTAGAGATTTGTGCGCGTTGCTATCGGAGTACGAAGTCTCGTTGTCATTGTTGTACTTGAGGCTCGGGTTGTTGTTCACGCGAGCTCGAGCCGGGATCGGTTCTATGACAGCGCTTACCGATGTCTCGTTTACTTCTTTACATCTGTACAGAAGTAGGTATTATTATTGGAAGAAAATTATTGATATATAGATGCTTTATTGCAGACTTACGCCCGTTAGCGACACCTTCTTGGGTGCCAAACTTTACTCAAAGCATTTAATTTAAATATACTCGTGGCAGGTTTCATTGTAGTTTATCTTTGCATTGTCAAAAATATGTTACAGTTAAAGTACTACTTTATTAAGGAATTAATTAATTAAGGGGCCAATACTTCTACAAAACGTTAAATAATTTGGTGTTACTTTGCGGAAATTCATGACATTAAAATTTTAAACCATTTAGGTAAACCTCGTAAGCACAATTTTGTGTGTACAATAAAGAAAAAGAAATGTTTTGCGAAATATTTACTTCTAATTCCACAAAGAAAAAATTCAAGTTTACATGCAACCCTCAAACATAATTGCTAGAATAATATTTACCTTTCCAGAGACGGGTTTGCTTTGTGCGAATTTGATTTTTCTGTTTCGGATCCTGTGGTCATGCTCATCTCGCGTCTTTTGTTACGGCGTTCTATTGACATCTGAAATAGTACATACAAACATAATATTTACTTCTTAACTACTGAACGATCATTTGGTACATACTCCTTTTTTTTGTAGGGGTGGGAAGTCATCAAATGTCACCTCCCGCTCTGGACAGAACGGTAGGGAGTGTCAGACTTCAACTGACTAAAAACCACCCACGTCACTTCTTAGCCCTTTCCGCCGAGGCCGCGGTATACCTTGCTTCCTAATCACAAATACATTTCAGCCGTAAGACGTCCACTGCTGGGCATAGGCCTCCCATAAGTGTCGCCACATTGACCGGTCCCGTACGTCTCGCATCCAATGTATCCCCGCAACCTTCACCAGGTGCACTGTCCAACTAGTGGGAGGCCGCGCAACGCAACGTCTTCAAGTTCGTGGTCGCCACTCCACAACTTTTCGACCACCTGTACTGCGAGCAATGTGCCCTCCCCACTGCCACTTAAGTTTGGCTTAAATAAATCAAGCGCTATAAAATATGAATTCTAAACATTATTCTATTAGTGCGTTAAAGACCATTCGTCTTTCTTGCTTATTTATACTACGCTAAAGATCGAACTGTAAAGCCTCCCATTTAGAAGAGAGCCGAGCGGTAAATTCCTATGATGACTGCACTACCTTGTGTAATATATTTCACCACTGATGCTCTTAAAACGATGAAGAAAAATATCGTGAAACCGGCCTAGAATTTTTACTGGGCCGCATGGTGGATTATAGCAGATTCCCACACAATGAGTATTATTTCTATAATTTTTACTATACATCGTACTGAATATCCGTCGAGTAACCAAAATAATAATAATAAACAGTAAATTAAATACAATTTAAATAAATTTTAAATGGACACGCAACCATTTAAAAGTTTATTTAAATTGTTTCTAATTATCTGTTTATAGCATAGTACAAAATGGCGCCGTTGTTAATTCTGATTCGATTGCACTTCCGATAGCAAAATAGCTATCGGCAGGATTGGTAATCTTCTTCGGTTTTGTGAATAGCGATTTTCGATAGTTCGATCGATCGATTGGATATGATGGACAATCGAGTGGTTGTGAATAGCTATGCTGGAGTCCCAGCTGTGGGAACATTATAGGTATATTATGCTTAAGCTGCACTTACCTTCTAGGTGACATGCGTGTTGGGTGCGGAGTCTCTCGACCTGTATGTTAATGCTGCACTTACCTTAACATCTTGCTTGAGCCGCACATACTTCTCCTTGAGACAGCGATACTTGTCCTGCAGCTCGCGCATATCGTGCAGCCTAGTCCCGGCCGCGCGCTCGCTGGCTATACGGGAACGTACCTCTTCTAGGTGACATGCGTGTTGGGTGCGGAGTCTCTCGACCTGTATGTTAATGCTGCACTTACCTTAACATCTTGCTTGAGCCGCACATACTTCTCCTTGAGACAGCGATACTTGTCCTGCAGCTCGCGCATATCGTGCAGCCTAGTCCCGGCCGCGCGCTCGCTGGCTATACGGGAACGTACCTCTTCTAGGTGACATGCGTGTTGGGTGCGGAGTCTCTCGACCTGTATGTTAATGCTGCACTTACCTTAACATCTTGCTTGAGCCGCACATACTTCTCCTTGAGACAGCGATACTTGTCCTGCAGCTCGCGCATATCGTGCAGCCTAGTCCCGGCCGCGCGCTCGCTGGCTATACGGGAACGTACCTCTTCTAGGTGACATGCGTGTTGGGTGCGGAGTCTCTCGACCTGTATGTTAATGCTGCACTTACCTTAACATCTTGCTTGAGCCGCACATACTTCTCCTTGAGACAGCGATACTTGTCCTGCAGCTCGCGCATATCGTGCAGCCTAGTCCCGGCCGCGCGCTCGCTGGCTATACGGGAACGTACCTCTTCTAGGTGACATGCGTGTTGGGTGCGGAGTCTCTCGACCTGTATGTTAATGCTGCACTTACCTTAACATCTTGCTTGAGCCGCACATACTTCTCCTTGAGACAGCGATACTTGTCCTGCAGCTCGCGCATATCGTGCAGCCTAGTCCCGGCCGCGCGCTCGCTGGCTATACGGGAACGTACCTCTTCTAGGTGACATGCGTGTTGGGTGCGGAGTCTCTCGACCTGTATGTTAATGCTGCACTTACCTTAACATCTTGCTTGAGCCGCACATACTTCTCCTTGAGACAGCGATACTTGTCCTGCAGCTCGCGCATATCGTGCAGCCTAGTCCCGGCCGCGCGCTCGCTGGCTATACGGGAACGTACCTCTTCTAGGTGACATGCGTGTTGGGTGCGGAGTCTCTCGACCTGTATGTTAATGCTGCACTTACCTTAACATCTTGCTTGAGCCGCACATACTTCTCCTTGAGACAGCGATACTTGTCCTGCAGCTCGCGCATATCGTGCAGCCTAGTCCCGGCCGCGCGCTCGCTGGCTATACGGGAACGTACCTCTTCTAGGTGACATGCGTGTTGGGTGCGGAGTCTCTCGACCTGTATGTTAATGCTGCACTTACCTTAACATCTTGCTTGAGCCGCACATACTTCTCCTTGAGACAGCGATACTTGTCCTGCAGCTCGCGCATATCGTGCAGCCTAGTCCCGGCCGCGCGCTCGCTGGCTATACGGGAACGTACCTCTTCTAGGTGACATGCGTGTTGGGTGCGGAGTCTCTCGACCTGTATGTTAATGCTGCACTTACCTTAACATCTTGCTTGAGCCGCACATACTTCTCCTTGAGACAGCGATACTTGTCCTGCAGCTCGCGCATATCGTGCAGCCTAGTCCCGGCCGCGCGCTCGCTGGCTATACGGGAACGTACCTCTTCTAGGTGACATGCGTGTTGGGTGCGGAGTCTCTCGACCTGTATGTTAATGCTGCACTTACCTTAACATCTTGCTTGAGCCGCACATACTTCTCCTTGAGACAGCGATACTTGTCCTGCAGCTCGCGCATATCGTGCAGCCTAGTCCCGGCCGCGCGCTCGCTGGCTATACGGGAACGTACCTCTTCTAGGTGACATGCGTGTTGGGTGCGGAGTCTCTCGACCTGTATGTTAATGCTGCACTTACCTTAACATCTTGCTTGAGCCGCACATACTTCTCCTTGAGACAGCGATACTTGTCCTGCAGCTCGCGCATATCGTGCAGCCTAGTCCCGGCCGCGCGCTCGCTGGCTATACGGGAACGTACCTCTTCTAGGTGACATGCGTGTTGGGTGCGGAGTCTCTCGACCTGTATGTTAATGCTGCACTTACCTTAACATCTTGCTTGAGCCGCACATACTTCTCCTTGAGACAGCGATACTTGTCCTGCAGCTCGCGCATATCGTGCAGCCTAGTCCCGGCCGCGCGCTCGCTGGCTATACGGGAACGTACCTCTTCTAGGTGACATGCGTGTTGGGTGCGGAGTCTCTCGACCTGTATGTTAATGCTGCACTTACCTTAACATCTTGCTTGAGCCGCACATACTTCTCCTTGAGACAGCGATACTTGTCCTGCAGCTCGCGCATATCGTGCAGCCTAGTCCCGGCCGCGCGCTCGCTGGCTATACGGGAACGTACCTCTTCTAGGTGACATGCGTGTTGGGTGCGGAGTCTCTCGACCTGTATGTTAATGCTGCACTTACCTTAACATCTTGCTTGAGCCGCACATACTTCTCCTTGAGACAGCGATACTTGTCCTGCAGCTCGCGCATATCGTGCAGCCTAGTCCCGGCCGCGCGCTCGCTGGCTATACGGGAACGTACCTCTTCTAGGTGACATGCGTGTTGGGTGCGGAGTCTCTCGACCTGTATGAATAAATATATTGATATTACAATCATACCTATAAATAAAAGGTTTAGAACTCCTGAGTCACGTGGCTTTTTTAGTTTACCTAAACAGATATGGTATAGTATTTTTGTGAAGGGTTACGTGGTTCACGACTGATTTCTGCGAGTGATGTGTGAGAAAGTAAAGTAAAGTAAAGTAAAAGTTTATTGACAAATAGAACAACAACCTTATATATAAATCTTAACAATCTTCTGCGTCTACAATTTTATTACAAATAAAAACACTTAACATGAGATATAAATACCTGTGTTCACTATGCGGTTGTTTGAGCTTAATTCACACTGACCTCCGTACTAGTGAAAACTGTATCACGGCAGGTCAGTCTTCCTCGTTCACAAACACTCACACACTTCCACAGAATACCGGAATTTTAACATTTTAAACAAACTCAACTACTAAAACTAAATAAAACAGTGACCAGAGTATCCTAATTATGACTATAAGAATACAGAAACTAGTGGGTATTATTCGATCATTTGATGAATTGATAACAAAAATAACGAAGGTAATTCTAAAATAATAAAAGTATATGCAAACATTTCAGACAAAAAGTTTGGAGCTTATAAAAATATGGTCATGTTAAAATATATAGATAACAATAAAAGTTGTTGGTAATAATGATTAATATTACAAAAATAACCAAAACATAAACATAAATCATAAATTATTAAGCTAAAAATAAGATGAAAGGACTGTGTGTGGAATGTAGGTTAGTGAATACTTGTGTAGTTGTGAAATTGAGTGGCATGAGAATGTGTATGTATGTCTGTCTGTATGTAATGAAATTATGATGTGGTTTTTAACAGCTTTTCTGTGTTATTATAGTTAATTTCTATGAGATAATTATTTAAGGTTTTTTTGCAAACAGAGAGAGTAGAATCGCGTAAATTGATGGTCTTCGATAACTGGTTATATAAATGTGGTCCGAGATGATCAAAAAATTTGTCTGAGAATACCGTTTTGCGTTTAGGAATGGAGTACACCAGATCCTTCCTTCGCCTTGTACTGAAATTAGGCACCGGTACCTTGGAGTGTTGACGCAAAATAACGTTATTAATAAATATTTGTCTTACTGTAAGCAAAGATAAATTCTTATACAATAGATGCGTAGGATATCTAAATTTCCTGAAGCTCATAACTTTTAATATTGCTCGCTGAGCTCTTTCGAGACTTATCATTATGGTTTTACATGCACCTCCCCAAACAGTGATACAATATGATAATACTGATTGACATAAAGAAAAATAAATAGTCCTAAGTAGTTTAGGGTCGCATACATTACGCAGGTTTTTAAAAACATGGATCATTTTCCTAGCCCGAGTCATTACGGTACCGATATGTTCCCTCCAGTTAAGGTTTTGGTCTACTATTAAGCCTAGATATTTGACAGAGGGTCCTTTTGCGAGACTATAGCAGGAACAGGCTCCAGCACCTTTACAAGTATGTAACTTTATTTGCAAGTGATTTGGTGGTTGCGTGTTATTCCTAATGCTGAAGGTTAAATATTTAGTTTTCTGTGCGTTCAGAGTGAGAAGGTTGTGTTCGAGCCAGGACGTCACTAACGCAAATCCCTCACCAGCCAAACCAAACACTTCAGTCCACGTGCGCCCATGAAATAAAAGTACCGTGTCGTCTGCAAAGGAGATAATTTGTCCTTGTTTCAGATTAAGGCTACTCAGGTCATTAATATATACAAGGAATAATGTGGGGCCCAAGATACTGCCCTGTGGCACACCGAATTGGACGTTTTCCTGTTGACTGGTGTAGCCATTAATTCGAACACATTGAGTTCTGTTCGACATGTAATCCCTAACAAGGTCCAATGCAATACCGCGTATTCCGAGATGTTGAAGCTTATTGAGGAGTATAGGAACAGAAACTGTGTCGAACGCCTTTGCTAAGTCCAAGAAAATGCCTAAAGTTTTATCTCCTTTATCCATACCATCGACAGTAAATGATATGAGTTTGTGTACGGCATCAGCAGTTGATTTTTTCTCTCTGAATCCAAACTGGTTTCCTGAGAAGAGCTCATTGGACTCAAAGAATTTTTTAAATCTAGTATTAATGATACGTTCAAACACTTTAGAAAGGGATGGCAGTAATGAGATTGGTCTATAATTCGAGACACAGTCTCGGTCCCCCGACTTGTAAATGGGAATAATGACTGACTGTTTCAGTGCTTTGGGAAAGACGCCTTTGGCGAAACACAAGTTACATATCCTTGCAATAGGTGTCGCGAGAGTGTCGACAGCCAGTTTGAGTAAAATAGAGGGAATTTCATCCCATCCACTAGAATTAGAAGATTTTAGACTCCTAATTGTACTTTTGACTTCTATTTCATCCGTAGATAGAAGGCCGAATGACTTGAGTGAGGAACAGTTTGAGTTAGACATTCTTGCAAGTTCAAGTTCAATCTTTTTTGTCCTTATTTGAATACTATGAGCCAATTGGCTACCCACGTTTGCGAAATAGTGATTTATGTGGTTTACGGACTCTTGTGGATTCTGTTTAGTTAAAAGTAGGTCGTCATAATTATTGGGTTTAGTATTATAGTTACATATGTCTTTGATAATGGACCATTGTTTATTTAAATTATTTTTATGGATATTTATTTGTGATCTAAAATAATTGTTTTTTAAGTTTTTTAATAATTTGTTACAAGTATTGCGGTATCTTTTGTAAGTTATTTGAAGTGTAACATTGTCTGGATCCTTACGAAGTTTCTGATGTAAACGATCTCTATTTCCCATGCAGCGACGTAGCCCAGGAGTTATCCATGGCTTAATGTTCCGTTTTCTATTAGAAAGCTTATAGGTATAGGTAAATTCCTTGATGCAATCACTAATCGTGGATAGGAACTTATTTGTAGTTTCATTCGGGTCATCATCAGCTAATAATTCGGTCCAACTAATTAGTTTTAATTTGTCAATAATCGCGTTATAGTCTACTTTTTTAAGTAATCCTCGGTTCTGTTCGGTGACCGCCGACTTTTTTGAAAGTGACATCATTACACTGCAGTGGTCTGTGACTGTCGAATTGCAAACTACAGTGTTTACGTTACAGTTGGTCTTGACAAAGCAGTGATCAAGACAGTTGTTCTCTCGTGTCGGTAGTAAATGTGACGCGAGGAGTCCATGTGAGGCTAACAAGTTCAAATAATAAGTAACTTTAGGGTCAATGGTATTTGTGATATTAATATTTATGTCACCTATGATTATAATATTTTTATAGTGTTTATATTTATGTATTGTATCGTCTAAAGTGGTAAGAAAACTATCAATATTTTTGAAGGCTGGAGGTCTGTAAAGCGAAATAATAGCTAGTTCATTTTTTAAAGTAGTTACTAAACAATTTACTTCATCACTGACACTTGTAGTTTCCGTCACATTAACTTTTAAACTATCCTTACAGAAAACAACTATACCATCATTTTGATTCAAATTATTATGTGTTGCAAAAACCTGATATGAAGCGATATTGGGCAATTTTACTGTCTTAGATAACCAACATTCCGTTAAAATGATGAAGTCAAATGATATGTTAATCCGAGCAAGGAGTACCAAAAAGTCGTCAAAATTGCGATTGAGACTTCTAATGTTTTGCGTTAATACCTTATAGGTGTTGTTTTTATCTAAAATAATTTTGCACTGCTCCGGGAAGTCTACGAGTTGAGCTTCACCCGCGTTGACGTTTTTATCAATATCTGAAGATATATTGACTAAATCAACCATAATTCTTATGGGAGTAGGGTGAAACAGTTTGTTGGGTGAAGCAACAATAGCAGCAGACGGAAACAGTGCAAGAAAATGAACTATAATAAAAGTCTGTTAAACGTGTGTGTGTACGAACAGTGTGTGTGTTATGTAAAGTGTTATGTTGTATATATGTATGTAGAAAAGTGGATGAAAATATTACTAACCAAATTAAACTTTTCATGCAAAGTAAGATACTAATTATGATAAAAGGTACACAATCCATTAAAACTAAAACTATTAAATTAACATCAGTAATGTGCTGAGAGGAGACATTTTTAGTGTAAACATACGCTAGTCATTGATCTGTGCTTGGGTGAACTAGCGGCTTCAATACCGCGGTGGTAATGGCTTCAATTTGACTAGGAGATTTTATAAGAATTGATGGTAGTCCATCTCCTTTCTTTAGAAACACTCGGCCATTAGCTACCCAGCAGTATTTAAAGTCATGGTTCTTTTGAACTTCTCTAGCTAAGTAGTGTAATTTTCGTGCTAATGGAGTCAATGATTCTGAGACAAATACTGGTTGTTTCTCACCTGGAATTTGTAGAACCTTAGAGTTAAATTTGTCCTCCTTATTATTTCTATTAAAAGTTTTCAGTCCGTTGATTAAATTGACACGAGTTTGAATCGTCTGGTATTCGACAATAATCAAATTTTTCGGTCCTGACTTCAGCCTGTAAGCCTGTCGAATATTGTTGGGTGGTAAGGGTACATCTAGGGCGTTATGCATCTGCGATACGATGTCGTGGACCTTTTCATTTTCGGTAAAGGGCACGTTCTTTATTTCGATCGTAGTACTACGCTGTTGTCGTTCTAGCGATTCCACTTTATCCTCAAGCTGTTCAATCTTGTTCTGAGCTTCTTTGTGTTCTAGGATAACGTAATCATATCTGTGTTTTAATTCTTTATACATTACTGCTGAATCTTCAAATGCTTTCTGTAGGAGTGCGTTCGAGTTGATGATATCTGCGTTTTGGTTCCTGATGTCCTTGATTATTTCTTGCAGGTTATGAAATTTCAAATCTTGATCTATTTTCATGCTCGAGAGCATTTCCTGAATATGAGAAATTTCTTCAGAATCTGGATGTGTTTTCCTTTTTCTTGAAGTGATAAACTCAGAGTCTTCTTTACTCAAGGTAGATAGTTCCGGTTGTGATGAGTGGATAGTTTTAGGCGGCGTGCGATTCATGTTGATTTGAATCCGATAATTTTGCGTATACTATACACAAGTTCCTTAACTGAGTCACTTACTCGGAGCGTGATCAATGTTCTCTAACTGAGATGCCGATTAGATTTCGTCTTTATGGTATTGAATTAGGATTGATATTTCCGTAATTCTAGGTTTTATTTTATTTAAAATACTTTCGGCAAAGGTAGTTCAATACACGTCTGAACACAACGGTAGCGAACGAGGATCCCAATGCAAAAGTAATCACTATGGGAGTTGCGCTGTGGATAGGCCACCGTTAAATATGCACGGTCTATGAGCGTTTTCGAGACCGCAAGTGAGCACGGCGCATGTGTCATCATAAAAAGCAAAATTAAAAATTTTGAAAAAACCCACGACGGTTAAAAATTAATTGAAAAAAGGATAAAATAACATAAAACACCCGCCTTAATAAAACCCAAGAATGTCCGTCGGGGGCTGCCATTAAATGAACTAGTTTTGCAATGTTCAGTTCCCGACGGACCTGCGGCGGAAGCCATTCTTTTAAGGCGGGTGTTTTATGTTATTTTATCCTTTTTTTAATTAATTTTTAACCGTCGTGGGTTTTTTCAAAATTTTTAATTTTGCTTTTTATTCATTGATATAATTTTTATTTTAATCATTTTACTTTTATTTTTTATATCTAAGAACATGCACCAATCAAACCCGAACCCATAACTGAAAACTGCATCAAAATCGGACTAGCAGTTTTGGAGAAAAATGGCAACATGTATTTGCACAAACAAACAACCTCTCACCCCAAACGCATATACCGTCTCCGTTCCGTCGTGGGTAAAAATGCCACCTCTTTCGGGCAATGAATCGGCGTTTAAAGTAGAACATGGTCGTGAACCAAAGTCCATAAAGTTGGTACTTAATGGACTAGAAACGAGGAAACTTATACCGAAGACACAAATCTTGGTTTCAGGCAACTACAAAAAACTTATAGAAAATAAACTCATGCTGAGAAGTTGTATTTATACAGACAACAAAAAGTTGTCTATTGATCTTGAACATAAGTAGGTAGAGGTTCTACCTACTTATTTAGGGTATAAAAAGGCGACGTAATGAGATTGTAAAATATCAACTTTGTTTGACAACAAACCTCAGCTCTATAATCATGCCTAAGATCCGTGACTCGAGTAGTATGTTCTTCTCTCAGCGACTCGATGGTAGCTCTGTTCTCTTCTATCATACGACCCCGTTCCTTGCTCAGGTTTGCTTGCAGTTGGTCCCGTAGTTCTGATAAGGTGCGTTCGTTTTCTGAAATAAAGAAATATAATTTTTATTATTATTTCATGTCAGAAATGAATTCATGCGATAGTGAAGATATGTGGTTACTTTTTCTTTAGTTCACCGATTTATAGCCGCGGATCATCCGCGACGGATGATTCGCGGGCCTAATTCGCTTTTCACTGCCCAAAAGAAGGAAAATGACTTCTAAACTCAATATTATTACCAATATGACGTTCATGTCATTCAAAGTCAAGGCATTTAAAACAAATACACCATTTCATCATCATCCACAGCCCGACTTCACCCACTGCTGGGTAGAGGCCATAAAACATACACAACACATCTTATCATCACCATGGGAACGATCAGCCTATAATGTTCCCATGATGATGATGATAATTAAGATGTGATGTGTATGTTTCCCAAAAAAAACTTCACGCGAGTATGGTAGTACCCTGTAGAAACTACAATTTGGAACGGAAAACGCCCACCTCACCACTTTAGACTAGGCAGGCACAAGAACGTGGAGCTTAGTACATGCCTATAATGTTCCCACTGCAGGGACTCAGGCCTCCTCTCTAGGAGAGAGATGAGCTATAATCCACCACGCAGGCCCAGTGCTGGTTGGTGCTACACATCTTTTGGCACTCGGCAATAGTGCGACTTTTTGTCACTGAAATGTGTTTTGCAATGGTGATTACTTCCTAAATACATACTTATAAAACTAAACCTCTTTATAAATACGAGTACTAGCTTTTGCCCGCGGCTTCGCCCGCGTGGATGTTGAAAAATATCCTAATAAACTTTCATCCCCTATTTAACATAACCCCTCATAGGGGTTGAATTTCGAAAAAAATATATTATATACCAAAACCTTCCTCGAGAACCACTTTGAAAACTTGGTGAAAACAGCATGAAAATTGGTGCAGTCGTTTTTCAGTTTATTGCGAACAAACAGACAGACGCGGCGAAGGGCTTTGTTTTAGAATATGTGGTGAAGTGTTAATTTTCATTACCCATTTCCAATTGTCGTTGTTGTTCGACCAGTTTGTCCCGGTACTGTAGGTGAACTTTGTTCATATTGTCTAAATGTTGCTTCTCTGCTAATTCGATGTCCTGTTGATTTCGTTCCTCAAGTTCTAATGTCGCCTGTTCTAGTGTTTGTTTGTGTATTTTTTCTGCTAAAGCTAGTGCCTGGAAAGAGAAGATAGTATTTTAAACTTAAACTTTAAAAAAAATAGTAATAGTAAAAACATATTCATCTGGAATACGCGCGAAGTTGGTATCGAATTTGGTATAGGGTTTGTAAAGGGTATCGAATTATCCAGTATTCACTGGGTTGTAGAGGTCAGATAGGCAGTCGCTCCATGTAAAATTCTGGTATTGAATTGCATCCGGTTAGACTGGAAGCCGAGCCCAAAATAGTTGAGAAAAAGCTAGGCAGATGATGAATTGATGACGCACGAAGTTGGTGTATTTCATCAATCGTTTTTATGTCATACTGTATTTAAAATTTAAGTACAGTAACATGTACAAGTTGTTGATGTAATGTCTTTAATATTATGGCTTAGCCTTTTTTTTTTTTTTGGTGGGTGGAAAATCATCAAATGACCCCCCCGCTTTTGGGCAGAGCGAAGGGGAGTGTCAGACTTCTACTGACTAAAAACCGAACCCACGTCATCTAGTACAAAAATCCGCGGCCCCGACGGGCGTCGGCCCTTGCGGGCCCCTCCTTGCTGACATCTCTTTGAGGCGCGCGTGGAACACGAACGCGCCGCCGACACGGTGAGCCTTTGTCGTGCATAGGAAATCTCAATATTTTTATACCATTTTGCTCTTCTCCTTAGTGTGTCGCGATGCCAATTTAGATTGGATCGGGCCAAAATTCGGCGAGAACTTTGGCATAGACGTCCACTGCTAGACAAAGGCTTCCCCCATAGAACACCATTTATATCCCTAAATCAAAATCTTACCTCATCCATTTCCCTCCTATGCCTGTCAGCCTGCTCACTCAATCTTATTCTCTTCTCCGCTAAAAACCTCTCCTCCGCTTCTCTCAAGTCCTCCTGCAACTCTGCCCTTAACTTCCTCTCCCTAACCGACGACTCTACTCTAATACTCTCCAACTCCTTCTGTAAAGCTAACTCCAGTCTTCTCCTCTCATCTGCTTTGTTCCTCTCTATCATATCTCTCGTCCCCATATCAGGGATCATGGGAGACTTTATAGGCTTTTGAAAAGAGTCCTCTTGGGTCTCAAATTGGTATACTACAACTACGTTGTCTGAGCTAGATTTTCCTTGGGATAGTATGACTCCGTCGAGTCTAGGACTTGTTAGGCCTTTTCCTAGACTTGAGGCCGAATCTGACGACTTTATTTGATTTGGTGACATGGATTTGGTTAACGGTTTGAAGGTGGATAAAGGACTCCAAGGTTTGCCGTAGTCAAGACGTGGTGACCTCATTTCTGAACCTAGACTAGGTGTAGGCGAGACTTTAACTGGAGGAGACTTCATATTAGAAAGCTCGAAAGATTTAGACTTTGTCTCGTCATCTCGAGTGGAAGTCTTCTTCGAATCATCAGAATCAGATGGTGCCGCCTTCGAGAAGTCTAAGATAGGAACTTTAATTTGAGGTATTTGTATATTTTCACTTGAACGGATTTTCTCTGAACTAATCGATTTTTTATCTGAATTCTCTTCAGATTTTGGACTGTCTTTCTCTACTTCTTTTTCGTTAGTATTTTTGTCCTTATCGTTAGCTTCGTCGAGGTCATTAAGGTCTAGATTAGCGAACTCTCTGTCTGGGGAATCTATGGATGTTTCAGAATCTATGCTCTCCATTAGGTTTATTGATATTTTGCTCTTTTGAGGTATCATTGGTGATCTGTAAAAAAATATTGACGATATAGATATATCATATCATTATCATACGTCAAACACACAGAAAGGTAGGAAGGTATTGTGGTGCAATGCAAAGTATTCAGCATAATTATTTTTCTCAACAAGGGAGTAATCTCCCTTGTTGAGTAAAATAATTATGCTTACTATTAAGTAAGTAATAATCACTTCCTTGCATAAATATACATTTGTCATAATTTATTTCGATATAAGTTAAGATTAAGTCTCTTTTAGTTAGATTTATTATGGACTAAAGCCAAATCGCAAACCTTCACGATGAAAATCTATACAGTAGTAATTCCCTGGAAAAACTCCATCACAAAGAGCTTTGACTATCTCTAAAAGGAGCTCTATTACTACCTACAATAAAGCATTCATACCTCGGTCTGATCTCATGTTCAGATAGCCATGGTTCCTCCAGATGAGGCGAGGTGTCGATATCACCCGGTCTAACTAAGTCGGATATCTTTTGAAAGTTCTTCTGAAACAGGTCGGGTTTGATGTAGTCCCCGGGCGGAGGTCTTAGGACGCGACGACGGGGAGAAGTACCGCGGGCAAGGCTTTCGCTTTCTGAAATTAAAAGTATGAATTAGTATAATGACTCTGCCCTGGGCGTCTAAAATGGCCACCTTATCAGATCATAATATAGATTGCGTTAAAAAGCGTAAAATGGACCTTTTATAATAGTAACTACGTCTGAGAACATTTAGTTCTTACGCTGTGTCAACTATAAAACTCTGGAATGCGCTACCCTTTTTTTACCCTTTTCAGCTTTTTCAAAGCAAATTTACTTTTAAAAAGGAAACTACGTAGCCCAGTGGCGTGCGCTCTATTAAGGCTCTTAGGCTTAGCCTACCTTACCAACTGAGCATTTCTTATAACTAATTAACCATATTGTAATAAAATAACACCATGTACAAAATAATAATAAAAAAGTTCAAACTCCTGTTAAAATACTTAGAGCAATTTTTCGCGTACGAATCTTATATTTACAGGCTTGCTTAGGCTAGCATTCGATTAGCCTAAAACCCATTCATAATTTTACGCACACAGCGTCACATCAGTGAATGATCGGTGCATATTTTCGTGTATATGAACCGCACACATGCATGCCAGCTCCTGCGAGTGGAGGTGGCCTGTGATTGGCTGCAACAACACAAGGCTACGATTGGATGCGTCATGCGTGCCATCTTCAGCCCGCGAACTCCGGCGCGAAGTTCAAATTTGTTTTTTTTTAACGTTTTTTGCAATTTGCAGGCCAGTGCTAGCTTGAATACTGACTACATACGTCTTACAGCCGCGAATCATATTTTATTAATCAACATACAACCTAGCACTGGCCTGCAAATTGCAAAAATGTAAGGAAATTAAGAAATTTGAATTTCGCGCGTTTGCGGTCTTCGCTCTTCCGTCCACAGATAGAGTGCAGCACTGACAACACATTTCATTGATTGATTTCGTACCTATAATCCTGCAAAATTTTGTTGACCGCTGTTGTGAACAAACTCGTTACGAAAATGATGCAATTTTATTTGGTAGTATTTTTCTATCGGCAAATTAGAAATTATATTTTACGTCTATGGAAGCCATTATTTTTTCATTGTTGTGACAAGCATTATAGAGCGCGATTTGTTTTGAAACCAAAAACGTACAGATAGTGTCAGTTATTAGATACCATTATTAACAGTAGTGTAAATATTAGTTTTGTTGTGTATTATTTGTTTATTCCCATAACAAATAATAACAATGATAGGTAATTTACTTGTGAAGTTTGTGCTAATAATGTGTGTTTGCTAGATGTTAAAGGCACCTAAAGGTAATAAGTTTTCTCAATTATCGTATAAGTAATGATAAGGTGCAAGTTGTAGGTATCTAAAGGTAGATGTGTGAAGGCCGCTTCGGATATTATCTTGCAAGTGACGTGTTTTGTACTTTTGTAACTATCACCCACTCACTTGGATGAGTTTTTTGAGGTGGCCGAATCTTTCTTCTGTTTGCATCGATAAAAAAATCATGAGTTGAACCTTGAATAATGTGGTGAGTTTTTGAATTGTATTTAGGTATAACTTTTACAGGCTTATTTTCAAATGTTATAAATGTGACAATTTTTTTTTTTGCTGTCAATATTTCGTGGCCTACCCACCGTGGCGGACCACTGCACGCCACTGACGTAGCCACTATTTAAGTCAGACCAAATAGCTCCCAATTATTATAAATCGAGTCATAGTAGCCTATTGTTAAGTTTTTCGTTTTCTATTTTGGTATTTGTAAAATATTTATTAGTTTATTCTATTTTTTATATTTTTTAAAAACAAAAAAAATATTAATCGCGTTAAAATTCGTAAAATGGTCACAGACGCAGTAACTATTATGAAAGGTCCATTTTACGCTTTTTAACGCAATTCATATTATGATCTGGTAAAGTGGTCATTTTATACCCTCTGTGTTGCTGTTCCACAAAGAATGGGGCACTTAATATCGTGTCATGTTGTTTGTTCACTATACAGGAACTACTGGACACTACCGAATCTGCCAGAATAGTAGGTCAGTTCTAGGCCGACACAATTTAAATTGCATTCGACACGCTAAGAAAAAGTATAGGTATATTATATTCAGTTAGATATTTCTTAGCAGGGAATCAGATGATATGGCTAGAAAGGGGATGATTCTTGAGAAGAGATCGGATATTCGATGCAAATTTACTCACTTAAAGTTTGAGTGTTGACTAGTATGAAGTGTAAGATCAAGTATCAAAATAATTATTGTCAAAGATACATTTTGATACTTAAAATATTTTTTCATTTTAGTATCATAGTAAAAATATTAGAATAGTTACCGAGAAAGACGTTCCTTCTACGCTTCATACAGGGTTAAAATACCCATTACTTTACAACGTAATGACTGTAAAAATACCATAAACCAAGCCGAAAGGTACTTATTTGTCCCGCCATTGCAATACCTTTTTTGTTCTAGATCATACCTGCCCTCGTAGCATGGCGATTCCATCTTTATTCTGACAAGAATAGACAAAGATTTTTCCATACAATTTGACATGAAACCTAGTTGCTACAATCTGTCATTTTGTCGATTCTTGCGTCGACAAAACTCGTTTCTTCGGTGGTCATGCTAAGCCGGCTGGGAAACCTTTAGTTATGGAGATACTTTACTTTAAATACCTCGTCCGCCCCCGTACTATTCAATGATTTTCACCCAAAAACAAAAGACCCCCAGCAATCATTGTTACCTAGAGTTACTTAGTTTGATGTACAGAATGCTTATTATAGTTGCCGGCTGCGTGAAAGGTACATTTACACCTTGTATAGTCAAAATAAATAAAATACACAACGCAAACTAGATAGATATTCTATAGATAGATCTACTTCCTCATCTAAAGTCAAATCAAAGATATACCGTCTGAATCAGGATCGTCTGAATCTTGCTTCCAATTAAATATCGGCAGTGGACTGGGTCGTGGTACCAAAGGGGTCAAGAACCTTGGGTTCTTTGGTACTGCTGGGGGTGAAACGGGTGATAACGGCATGTTGGGAGGGGATGGGAGAACAGGCGGCGAATCTGGATCTAGGAGTAGCAGGAATGTTGGTAATAGGGTTATTCATAGGTCAGCCTATCAGGATATTCATTTAAAATACGGGTAA
Source organism: Diarsia mendica (assembly GCA_949316265.1). Taxonomy (NCBI): domain Eukaryota; kingdom Metazoa; phylum Arthropoda; class Insecta; order Lepidoptera; family Noctuidae; genus Diarsia; species Diarsia mendica. The sequence goes on from OX438901.1 coordinate 19,300,724, forward strand.
TTATTTTATGTCACAGCTACAAGCCAAAGTCTGAATTTATACACGGTTTAAGATTATATCAGATTTCTTATACAAGGTGGAAGAGACACCGACGCACAAATGGTTACCACGAAATCAGTGCATCATTTTTAAAATTACAATATCAATAGGGTATTTCACCAATAAAATCTAATTAGTTCGTCAGATAGATTTCCAAAAAATAATGGATACATATTGTTTCTTTTTTCACGTAAACAAAAGATGAAGATGATATAGTGCTTCGAAAAATCGTGTCAAGTCGTGTGAAGTCACAAGGTTAGTTCTCTTTTTACCCAGAAAGTGACGTCACAAGCCCAAGCACTCTTGGCATGTTTTATTTTCGTAATTTTTTATTAATTTGATAAAAAAAACACGTATCCAATATTTTTCGATAATGTAACAGACGGACTATTTCGATTTTTTTTGGTGAAATACCCAATTATATTTTACACCGGTGTTAATTTCTATGTTCAGAATGATGTACTGAATCGTCGTCTGTCGTGTGATAACCGTTTGTACGCCGGTGGCCCTCCCACCGAATATGAGATGTCTAACATAACTGGCAAAATGTAGCATTCTTGCTCTGCATACCTTTATAGAAAAAGCGTGATGTTATACTATAGTTTAAAGTCGTTAATGCAAACATCGATTTTCATAATGTCAGTATCGTTAAATGCACGAAGCATTTTGTTGCATGTCATTTATGAATAATGGTTTCAATCGCATTTTATCACGAACTACGCAATGTCAAGGATAAAATCGAAAGACATCACAAATAATGTAAACATCACGCCTGTAATCCACCAAGGAATAGACAGAGGTGCTACTTATACCTACATTTCGCCAGTTATGTTTTAAGTCGCATGTTTAAGGGGGCGAGCCTATTGCCATCAATCGGGCATAAATCCAGACTTCGTGACTGCTACTGGAGAAATTCCCGAAGGAAAAACTCAATATAATTTTTGCCTGACCTGGTAATCGAACACAGGACCTTATATTCAGCAGTCGTGGTTGCGACCACTAGACCAACGAGGCAGTACATTTCATCAGAAAATTGATTAAACTTTCGGAAACTAAGAATAACTAAAAAATATAAAATTTAGGCATCGTTCACACCAAACGTATTGTCCGCCGCCGACTGTGAGTATGCTCACTGTCTCCATGGGTCTACGTAATAGCGTATAGTCGGTTCGGTGTGAACAAGAAGTTATATATATATTAAAAAGCGATAAACTACGTAACACGTGCTCACAGTCAGCGGCGGACAATACGTTTGGTGTGAACGATGCCTTAAGGTCAACAGAAGAATAATATAACAAACCCACTTACCAACAGAATCCCTTTCAGAACTAGACATACTCTTCAAATCTCTCGGACTTTCATTAGGCCTCGGCGGCAAAGGTGGTCTCGCAGCCAGAGGGGTCAACACAATCTGGTTCATATTCATAGGCGGCGTTATCACCGGTGATGCCGGCACGAACGGTGATGAGTGAACGACTGGTGATGATGGGATGACCGGTGAAGGTATGGAAGGGTGTGGATTGGCCGATATGATTGAGCTTTGGCCTTCGATTTGTTCTGAGGAACTGTTTGAGCCGGGACTGACGGTTGGTTCGGGTAGATTCTCCAGTTTAAACCTGTGGAAGAGAGGAGAATTATATTTAGATGCATGTTTGCAGTATTTTTTTTCTAGGAAAAACGCCTGTGTTCGCTGATAAATGAAAATCAAAAGTCAATATTCAAATACGGCTCATAAAACCAGCAATTTCTGAACGTCATAGTTTACAAGAGACAGTCCCACAAAACGCCCGCCCTTCGACACTTCCTAGTGTTAAGCTGAGAAGAAGAAGTGGAGGAACAACTCGACAGCAGACACTAAAAGAATCATACTTTAATATTATAAAAGCGAAAGTATGTGAGACCGGATGGATGTTTGTAACTCTTTCACGCCAAATATTAACCGGATTTGGATGAAATTTGGCCCACAGATAGTTAATAACCTGGATAACTGATACTTTTTATCCCAGTAGTATGATCCCGTGGGACAATTATCGAACAACACGCGGGTGAAGCAGCGGGCATAAGCTAGTACTTAAATAAAAGTACGCTGTTGGTTCGCAGAACCCAGTGCAGCAAATTATACAACGCACTTTTCGTCTAGAGTTTGTGAAAGCGGGCAAGACTGTCATTTGTTTGCCTAACAAGAAAACCTGGTAACTATCATCTTATTTTCATATGATTTTGCTGAGCACGCCATTTTAATTCCTATGAGTTATCGTTGTAAAGATAATAATCGCTTACCTAACGCTTTTTCGATCCTCTTCAAAACTAACTGGCTGCTTCTGCCTCCCTATGAACATACTATCGACCTTCTTATGGTATGTATCTGTCACTTTCTCCCTCAATATTCCTTTAGGTGGATCACTCTTTGTGACAGAATCGACTGGGAAAGATTTGTCAGTGTCCGGACTGGGAAGATCCGATTTCGATACTTTTAGGAACATGCTGCCTTTGCCTGAAAAATAAAGTAGTTATTTATATATGCTGATGGAGCCAACGAGTCCTGGAGGGTTACCATCACGTCTTAAAACAGTATTCTTTAAATGTCACTCCAGTATGGGAAAGAGACGGAGTTATAGAGGACGTCCAGTGCCATCTTTTTCCCACTCTGTAATAAGATGCCCAGTTAGACCGCCGACCTTGAAAACGTGGCTGAGACTGACTGGATGCGGAAGACGGAGGACTCTATTGTGGCGGGGCATGGGAGACTTGCGACCATCAGTGGACTACGGTTGGCTGAGTCGATTGACATGAACATTGATGTTGATGCCATCCAGCTGATGTCGGTCACAGCGATTGCATTCGCTGGCTTTATAGGATGGTTGTTTCTCAAACAATGGGGCACTTAATATCGTGCCCTGCGTGTCCTGCTGGTTGTTCACTGCAGGAACTGAAGGACGCTACCGATAGCGCCAAACTAGTAGCCCAATTCTAGGCCGACACGTTTAGATTGCCTTCGACACGCTAAGAAGAAGAAGGATGGTTGTCGAGACCTTTGGTGTGCTCTCAAGTGGCTAGCATATTCAACTTTGGCTACTAAAACTCCGAGCATAAAGCGGAAATGTCAGAACACCATTGAAGACATAGCTGTAGGCTTTTCAGGTCATCTTGAACATTACATCAATTTTGAATAGAAGAAAGTTTAAAAATAGAGGCCTAACGTTTTACCAAGACGACCTTGAGGATGCTGAGCGGTGCGGAAGGGGTGTGGCATAGGGGTGTCGCTTCCACATGGGCGTACATTGGTATAGTGCACAAGTGAAGTGTTACTAACATAGTTTAAAGGGTCTTTTTACTCCCTAACGCAAATGTGTTGTATTTTATTTATGTTAGTCTGTAGGGTACATATCTATGGGGTAAAGTTGCCTGAAAATAGATGAATGTTGTGTTAGCTTAGTCATTCACCCTCTGACAGTCCCCGACAGATAGTTTGTGTAGTGTGAGACCTTTCCGCACGACACAGTAACCTGTTTCTTTTTTGGAGGGTGGGAAATCATCAAATGACTCATCCCGCTCTAGACTCTGCGGTAGGGATTGTCAGACTCCTACTGACTAAAAACCACCCATGTTCCTTCTTAGCCCATTGAGTCGAGGCCGCAGTATCTCTTTCGAATAACCCGCAGCCTCGACGACACAGTAACCTCAAGCATCGTCTGAGTTACAAGGTAACACAGTAAAGCTATTATTTTAGTTGCAAAATAAATAAGTACAATAGGAATGATGCGACATTATGACAGCCAATGATCGTTTGTTTATGAACAGCGGTAATTCTCGGACTACTGAACAATGGGTGGTGTTTCATTGTGTGATCGAAGATTGAAAACTGTTCGCACAGGCAAAATATTCCCATAAGACTTGGTGAAATCTTCATATCTCTTTCGTCTCTAATAAGAAAACTTTTACCTTATAAGTTTAGATTTATATATAACCTACAAACGAACCCTTCAGCAGGGCTATTGCGTATCTTTCAATGACAGTGGATAACTTATAATGTCTATAAAATAACTGTCAAATGGTGAGTTTTTAAGAAAAAAATGTACCAAAACATAACCAATTTACAGTTAATCTATGGACATTTCTGATAGCCACTGACGTTAAAAAGATACGCAATAGGGGTGCAGGACCAAGTATTCTGTACGTCAAATTAAGTAACTCTACGTCAAATAATGATATAGCTGAGAATGTTTGATGAATCGTGATGTTTTTAAAATTATAACATTTGAAACATGTTGAGAACAGGAAAAGAGCACTTGGAAGGAATTGAAGGAGGCCTTTGCCCAGCAGTAGGACAGTACAAGCTATTAACAAAAAAAACTTGGAACTTAGAACTTTTACCCCCCATAAGTATCTGCGTAACTGTAAGTGCATGTTTACGTACGGGCGGGGCGTCGCGCGGCGCGTGCTGCGTTTTTAATTCGAACGCATGGCGATGTATGAAAAAGTTAACGATTTCAAACGTCGATTTTACGTGAAGCATTTTTCGCTCGTTAGTTTAAAATGCAGCGTTTGTTGCGGTGGACCCGTCTCTCAGTAAATTAATAAAAAAGCACGAAACGAGCCTTTTGCACGCGCCGCGCGACGCCCCGCGACGGCCCGCGTCTCCGTAAACGAGCCCTTAGAAGGTATATCTAGAACAAAAAAATATGGCACTGACGTCTGACGGGGATAATAGTGTCTTCCGGCTTCGTTAATGTTTGTTTTACACTCTTTATGTGAATGTTTCCCCAGTACGGACGCACGGTTTAATCAAAGCAACTATTTGATTGCTATCAAATCTTACCTGACAATGACAATCCCCGTTCCATTTTCGTAGACATCAACAACGGACTAAAATTATCATCCTCAGGACTATTCACAACATGCATCTTCAAATCAATAATTTCCGACTGCTGTTTGAACAATAGCTTCGGTCTTTCAGCTCCAAACGCGGGTCGATTGAGCAAGTCCCGATCAGACGTATTCCTCATGAGACTCGGTTTGCCCGAAAGTGAGCCATCCATGCTGCGTCTTAAGGGTGATATTCGTGTTTCGGATAGTTTCTTGTCGAGTCTACTAAGGGGGGACGGTGGTGGTCTTCCTAATGGTGTGAGTCGTCGTGGGCCAGTAAGCGTTGGGTTCTCTCTGACGTCAGAGGCGTGGTTTTCGCTGTCCGTACTAAGCTCCTCATCGCTTTCGACTTTGGTTTCTACGCGCTCTAAGTGTTTTGTGTTCTCTTCTGATGTTAGGAGCTCCTGTGTTAAGGAAAAACATAATTTAGTTCATAAAATTCAAAACATTAAACGCACATAAAAGATGTTGTTGAAATCCAATCTTTTAATCATCTAACAACATGGTTCTATGTGATTTCTCATCACTGGAGACGCAACATCCATTCTACCAACTAGTTTACTCCACCTCACCAAGTAAACTTTCTATCGATTAGAACCAATACCTAGTGAAAACTTCGTCTAACCGAAGCATTGAAGACAAAAAATTCATATCACTGACTGAAAACAAGAAAATCAATAAAAAAAAACGTCAACAACACACAAGACTCGACAACACAGTTTCAGACAATATCACACAGACACACGAACAAACACAATTAGTCCAATTAAAGGTTAATAGGGTTATAACAGCCAAGTTATCGCGCCGTAAAGACATCATGTAGGTGTGAACTGAGGGCAGCCTTGGACATGCAACGAACTGACATCAATTCTTAATGTACAAATCGATAAATTGATATTTATGGTACATATGGGACATTTCCGTACGATTGCGAGTTGATATAGATAGAATAGAGAACTGTTTTCATAACAATAGTAACCATGAATGTGTGATAATGTCGTGGGGAAAGTTTTGAATATAATGTTGGCTATATGCGAGGTGTAAACGGAAACTTCATGAAGTTGTCAACCAAGCATTTTGTACATTAAACCAAGTCTAATATAAAATTCTAGTGTCACAGTATTAGTTGCCATACTCATTGGAAACGACTTGAACGATTTTTATGAAATCCTATATGTATATTCAGTAGGTATGAGAATAGGTCGTAAAGTACTTTTCACCCTCCTAACAGTCCTAAACCCTCCCGAAAGTAGGGTAGTTAGAAAAAGGTGCACAAATGCAGAGCACAGCTAGTAACTCTATGTAATAGTATTTGCTAGGAAACTTCTTTTTTTTGGGATGCAAATCCCGTTTTGAGGGAGGGTTTAACCTGCTGATGGATGCATTGAATTGCGGGGACCAGGGATTTAAAGTAAAGTTTTAACATTGTGCAAAAAGTAGGAGTTTTGACCCTCAATTATCTCCGTAACTAGTAGGTGACTGGACCTATTTAAGACAAGGAAATTACTAACTTTTTGAAATACGACGTGTTTCATGTTGCGAAAGCAAACTTATGAGAAAGAGATGTTTTACGACTAAGCACAGAATAGAAGTCAAACCACAGAATAGAAAAAAAAGCGATTCGTAAGATAATTTAAAGAAAACGGTTTGTGATTTATTTAGGAAAGCAACCAAGTAGGTGACTTGGTTGTATAAAAATGTCAGTCTCGTCATTTATATCGCGTGACAATTCTCACGCCTATATAGTTTACGACCCGTATCAGTTAAAAAAGTCAAGAATTTAGAGTATTAATCAGGGTCGTTAATTACTTTGACTACAAGTCAACCTAGCGTTACTATGTGCGTGGCCCGCACGCATGTCGCAGGCGTGTGCACCCATATGATCGACAATCTTCTTTATATTTTTGGTAATATTTTAAATTCAACCTTATGCACTTCTAGTACCATTTCGACACATTCAAATTCAAATATTTATTGCTCAACACAGTACATTAAATTGCATTTCTAGATGTCAAGTGAATGCGCAGTTCACTGTGATGTACCAAATTCGGCATTCATTATCACTTCTGCCTACACCTGGTGAAAAAATGCCTAACATTTTGTTAAAGTTTGATTTGTTACTCATAATGGTGTTCCAGAAACGCACGCACGGAGGTAGACAGGAGGTGTCTCATGAGATGACGAGAAACAGAGATCTATGGAAGAAGAAGCCATGCTGCACCGACCCCAAATGAATTGGGATAAGGGCTAGAGGATGATGATGATGAATAATGATGATAATAGTAGACGAAGACTAAAGAATCGATGGACTATGTGAAGGATGCTATAGCTAGAAAGAGGTGACTGCTGAGATGAGGAGTATTAGAGAAGTATGGGCAGGAGAAAGAAGAATGGTGTTCCAGTAACTACGAAAGAGTTAAGAGGAAATGTGGGCGCTGTCTCTCTCCGTCTATCTCTCTCCACTATCGCTGTCTCTCTCCGTCCCCCTGCCCCCAAATTCATGCGGTAAGGACAACTGCAGATCCGACTCAACAGCGACTCAATAAAAGTCATATTTCTAGGTTTGTCTCTCGCCTATTTCCTCCTCCAATATTGAACCAATTTATAAGATATTTTAGGCACTAAATAAGAAGTATGTATTCTGTGCCCCTATGTTTTTCTTTTTTCGTTAATAGTTGTCAAATTTGTACACCAGGCCTCTGTTGACAGCGATCTAAATGAGCATTTTTTGAAGGTTCTAGTGCTTAAAAAAATAATGTATCATCAAAAAGAAAAACATAGGGGCGTACAAGTAGTTAATATTTATTATTCTGTAAAAAATCATAGCTGTATAATCATTAACAAGAAAGAAAACAGGCGAGAGCGTTACTATGGAGAAAAGACCTCCCACATTTCCTCTTAAGGCACTAACACTACCGTCGGCGTCGTAAGCAAAATGGGTAGAATAAATGAATGTAAGTAAATGTTGATGGATGGAAAAAAATAGAGAGGGATTCCAAAGAAAAAATTTGAATTACTAAATTTGATCCAAGAAAAAAACAAACGGGGTGAGCTAAATAAAACCGTTTAAAGATGGATGGATTGTGTGTGAAATGATTGTATGAAAGAAAAGCGGGTGAAAGATAACGTGGCGGTAGATCGAGAATAATATAAGAAAACGTATCGCGCCGACCTCAAGCACCACGGGACAAAAGACAAATAGATGATTATAATTTTTCTTTTCACTACTTCTCATTCAAAATCTAAGGAAGAAGTCACTCAAATATGAAATTACATTCTCACCGTGATAGAGCTTGAGAAGCTGAAGGGTGCTACTGAAAGTGCCAAAATCGTCGCCAAATTTTGGGCTGACTCATTTTCAACCGTCATCAACATGCTACAAAGAAGAGATGGACTAAGTTAGTTAAGAGTAAGAAGAGTCTCACCTGTACAGAAGCGCAGGTATCGTCTTGCATGGATGCATCCCGCGCCTTTTTCACCAGTTCTCTGTACACGTGGTCCAGTGGGTGCTCCCATTGTGTGCTCTTCGTATCTTCGTTGTAATAGTAATGTGATTGTATCTTGTCGTCGTAACTGTGTTGAGGAAGAACGAAATTAGAGATAAGAGAAAAGATTTCCAAAAAAATACTAAAATGGGTCTACAATTTAACCTTTTCTGCCTAACCCTTTGGGGATTACAGGCGTGATATTAACTGTGAATGCGTCAATTAATAATTATATTATTTGTAAGGGATATAATGTAAGCAGCTCCTTTAAATGATTATTTCCGCACCGGTAAATCCACTAACTACGTATATATCTTGAACCCAAATGAACTTAACGTACTTAACGTGGAACAAGCTGATAAAAATCTTGAATTAGTTATTACTTAGAGGTCAAAGTAGTAGACCTAAATAAGCTATTAAAGTATGAATCAGCACAACTCATTTAAAAAATTAGCTATATTTTTAATAATCTCATTAATTTTTACATTGCTATCTGTGGAATAGTCAAGCAAAGGTCTTCACTTGACCACCTAGACCTTTTTTACATAACATAAGCCCTAAACAATGTTTATTATACATATAATACATATTATGTATAAAAATTGTTTAGGGCTAATGTTATGTAAGGGCTCCCACATATAAACACGATACGACGTCGCGTCGTGGAAATCTTCGCCACGACGTCGTAACGTGTCGATGCACGATACGACGTCGTGATGTTAGAAACTCACGATGCAATCCTGCACAGTTGTCTTGTTACTTTAATGAACAAATTAACATTTATTTCGGTTCTAATTTCAAAAAACATTTAAATATTCTTATCAGAATGTGTCTGGAGCGGTCCGTTTTTCGGAATGAACTAAAACATCACCCCACTGTATCGACGGCATCCTGCCGTGTATCGTGCGTGGCACATTACGTTACGATGTCGTGTTTTGTTACGATGCTCATCGTAGATTTCCACGACGCAACGTCGTATCGTGAAACGACGCCACATCGTTGTACGATGCGACGTCGTATCGTGTTTATGTGTGGGAACCCTTAAGTCCAAAGTAGTAAAACTAGAAAATGTATTTAAAAGGCACAGGAGAAATTTTTGATAGGAAACCTTACAAAAAATAAGAAAATTCTTACCCGATCTTTGGGTTTAAGCAGACATTAGTGAAAAATAACTGTAATGTGTAAGTACTTACTATGCTCTCCATGGATTTGGTAGTGCTTGCATGAGGCCATCTTTAGCCAATGGCAGCAGATGGCTCTCACTTTCAGGATCAATGCCCAGTTGTGCTGCATAGTCGGAGATTTCTACAAATACAACAAAGTTTTTAAACAAATACTGGAGGCGATCACGGATATAATTATAGTAATTTTTTTATATTAATGGTCCATGAAGACGCTAATGAAGGGAGATCTTCCGGTTTCCCTGAAGCGCAAACTCATCGACATGTGCATTCTGCCCGTCCTAACCTACGGTGCTCAGACGTGGTCTCTCACCGAGAATCAAAAGTTCCGCCTTGGAGTTTGCCAAAGGGCAATGGAACGTAGCATTTTGGGTGTCAAAAGACAAGACCGAATTCGAAACACCACGCTGCGCTCCAAAACGGGCATAGTGGACGTTGGCAAGAAGGCTGCTAGGCTTAAATGGGATTGGGCGGGTCACGTCAGTCGCATGCACGATGACCGCTGGGCAAAAGCCGCAACACGATGGTTGCCGGAAGACGGACGGCGCCGCCGAGGCCGGCCCAGAAAGAGGTGGCGAGATGATCTGGACGCGCACCATGAGGGCTGGTTCGAGGTGGCTCAGGAAAAGAGCACTTGGAAGGAGTTGGGGGAGGCCTTTGCCCTGCAGTGGGACAGTACAGGCTATTAAAAAAAAAAAAAATGGTATGCTCTTTATTTTTATTTTTTTTGTACTCTACCAGAGCTGTCCTATTTGACCCAAAGGTTGACTGGTAGAGAATACTTGTGGTATTAAGTCTGCCTATTTACCACTGCTGTACATGAAGTTTAAGCAAATAAATATTGTTTTCCATTACGATAACCAGTTGGTTATGCCCAAAAGATGTTATAGTGGCTCAAAACTTTGCTTAGAACTAGTTTACAAAGATAATGTTGTTGCTAATGATGCAGACAGTTTATTTAAAAAAATCAATAATTCAATCAAGTAAGTCAGGCTTTTGCCCAGCAGTAAAACAATAAAGGCTACGAAAAAAAAGCAGTTAATCTCTCATTTATAATGTTAGAACAGTTTTTAATAAGACTTTCTAACAGTAGTCGGTTTCAAAAATAAACAAGTCTTACTGCTCTCCAAGTTTAAGGCAAATTATTAGATACATTTTAGATAACTAACAGGCACAGTAAAACTTATTATAAATCTACAAGTTTTCCATATAACTTTTTAAAGTGGACGAAAATTAAATCAATAATCATGTAAGAATACAGACACATTACGAAGCAAAGGAATTCTGAGATATCAACTGATACTATACTTTGTTCGTCGTTCCCTCTCTCTAATAATTTTAAATCAAATTCAGGAAAAAATTGGTTCTAAATAAAAATATCGGCACTTGCGATTTGATCATATTATTGATCAATACAAAAAGATAAGGTTTTACAGCTCTGGATTCCTGGTTTAAGGAATTTCAATTATGTTCTCTAAGCACAGTAAGTTAAAGCCAGCTTAAACATAATATTTACGATGAATACATATTAAATTTTAATGAACAAACCCTCTGCCGATGGTTGACTGTTATCGTCGAATATTTCTCGGCACACCACAGGCGAAGACATCGTGCCACCATATCATTATTTCATTTCTAATACACACAGCCTGCCGTAGTACACCAACAAACTGTTTCCTTTTATATAATTCATAATTAAAATTCGAAAAAACTCGGCAAAAAATTTCACCTTCCGCACACAGAATCCTGTCAAATTATATTTTTTTGACAAACTCAATATTTTATTGCCATGCCAAATGCCAATACACACACAGTGGATTTGAAAGGAGTCTGTTGCCATTTGAAAATTGAGATACGTTTGCATTCGTAGTCTGTGAATAGGAAGCTTTACGCCGTGATTTCTTTGAATTTGTTGGTTAGAAATAATCAAAATGGCAACATTCATGAACATAAATGACATTCAAATTCGACTTTGACATGTCATGATGGTGCGTTCAAACACCGTTATATCAACAGAACACGGTTGTAAATTCCAAATAATAATTACTTATTTGAAAGTTATAATTTCATAAACTACATAATACTTTTCAAAATATCCAACTTAGTTTGCATATGGAAAAATTATTGATTTAATTAGTGCGATTACGATCAAATAAATTTAAAGCATTGTCATAAAAGCATAATTATGCTTAGCGTTTTCTACGGATGTAAATTTCTGAACGCAAGTTAACAAAACAACCTCAATCGGTGAAGATAAATTTTGTTGTATCATTTCATTTGTAAAATATTCTTAAAAATGGCTTCAGTGAAAGACGTTGCGACTTTATACCAAAACTTAAAAACTGAGTGGGCAAAGAAGCCACGTAAACTGGACAAATGTGGTGAATTATTGAATAAAATCAAGGTAAGTCTTGACGATGACTGGACACTTAATCTTTGTTTCATTCATCTCAACATATCCCTATAATGTTACTTATTTTTACAGATTGCATTAACGCAGTTAAGTTTCCTCCCGAGTAATAATGCGGCGGCGAACCAGAAAGAGTTGATTTTGGCCCGGGATGTATTGGAAATCGGAGCTCAATGGGCTGTTGCTGCCAAGGAGGTCAAAGCCTTTGAGAGATTCATGTCTCAACTGAAATGCTACTACTTTGACTACAAGTAAGTACAAGCAATTGCTAGCACAAAGTATAATATTATGCTTAAACTTATCTTTCTCCCATGGCTGTCGAAACCACCTGTTTTCCTTACAAACTCCTTGTATGTTTGTATATCTAGCTAGCGTGTCTAAAGCTAGTTCTATTTTGTTTGTCTAAAATCATTAAGATTTTCAGGCAAGGCTTGATTATTGTTCTTAGTATGTGATAGTTTTGGACCCAAACATAGTTGGGAAAAGGCTAGTAGGTAGATGATGATGTGATATTTTTTGATACAAGGCATATGTGACTAATATGTTTTTCTTTCTACCATGATTGGTTTAGAATAAATGTTATCACAAATATGCACATCTTTGTCTACAATTTAGACTAAGACTAGCATTATTACGTACTCTTAACACTTTTGTTGCCAAGAATCTAGCACATGGGTCAAACAATAATTTGTTGGTGTGCCCACTGCTTGCCGCTGAGTGGTCACTCTACGTAGCTATAGATGACTTAGCATTTTCTGGTAAACAAAAAAAAAATATTTGGAACTTGACAGAGAAACTGTTAACTGTGCAATCACACAAGACTGAGGAGGAACAGTGTTCCAACTCTTCTAAATCAATTCCCAATAGAATAAGCGAGTGTGGTCAATGGACAATTCCTCCCTGCTACAAATATCAATTACAGAATAGATTCGAACAGAAGCATCTAAATGTCTAAGAACAGATTGTTCCGTTAAGCAGGAAAAAATAAAAAAACTGTGTAATTAGACTGGTGAAATATTTACATCGTCATCATCAGCCTATAATGTTCCCACTGCAGGAACTCAGTTCTCCTTTCTAGGAGAGGGAAGTGCCATAATCCGCCATGCATGCCCAGTGCGGGTTGGTAGATGTCACATGTCTTCATTATTTTTTGGTTCTAAGACATACCATGAATTGTTTTTTTTTCTCCAAGTGCTTGCTGCTCATGTTTTTAAGAGAATACTTTGCCAGTAGGATATTACTCTAAAAATAATTCTTTATTCAATTTTCAGAGACCACCTCCCAGAGTCTGCATTCATGTACCAGCTCCTTGGCCTGAACTTATTGTTCCTGCTCTCACAAAACCGTGTTGCGGAGTTCCACACTGAGTTGGAACGTCTCTCAGTAGACGTGATCCGAGCAGATCCGTACATCAGGCACCCATTGGCTTTGGAACAGTATTTGATGGAGGGCAGCTATAATAAAATCTTTTTGGCTAAGGTATGTTAAAAGAACCTAGAGTTTATTCTGGTTTGTAATGTTGGAACAGTCAAGAAATAAACCATTATAAGTATTATATTATTCACCAGTGAATTTGAATCTTTATATCACTTTTGAAACTTGTTAGGAAAATGCAGAGATGTTTTCTCTGCATTTTCTGATATTTCTGTTAGCAAATTGACTACCAAGTAATTGCAATATTCAAATTCTATGAAAGTTATATGATAATAATATGCCTTTAAACAGGACAAAATAATGTAAGGTTTCAATTTGCCTAGTACACACGGCTACACATCAAGCTATACATTTCCAGTATAAGCTGGTCTCGCATTGTATAGGATTTCCGTACAGTGCGAGATCAGCGTAAACTGGAAATGTATAGCTTGATGTGTAGCCGTGTGTACTTAATTTCCGTAACTAATACATCTTAGACATATCAATCAATAAACCACAATGATCAAGCAAGGCCACAGGTGTTAATTATAATAATTATTTCTCACTCTTTACAGGACAATGTCCCAGCAGAAAGTTACACCCTCTTCATGGATACACTCCTAGACACGGTCCGAGGAGAGATTGCTGCATGCATTGAAAAGGCCTACCTATGCATCTCGTGCACTGAGGCTGCAAGAAGACTGAACCTGCCTTCCCAACAAGCTGTCCATGAATATGGCAAGAAGGTATGATTACTCTTTTCTGGGAAATCAAACTCTTTGAACTGATTTTACTTATTTTTATCATAAGTAAATGCTGACTGCCTGCATCTTCGGGACTCACAGTGCTTGAATCATTGATTTATAAATCAATAGTTATGTATTTGTGGAAATTAGGTTTTGAGTCAGCAGTTTTTGTCAAAATTGAATAAGAACAAATTCCTTACCAATTCATCTGTATGTTTAATATAATGATTTTAATATTGGTAACTAAAAAAAAATCCTTCATCTATACATCCAGGCAACTATTTTATTATTTCCGTCTTTTTTTTTTGGAGGGTGTGAAATCATCAAATGACCCCTCCCGCTCTGGGCAGAGCGGTAGGGGTAGTGTCAGACTTCTACTGAGTAAAAACCACCTATGTTCCTTCTCGCTCAATTTTACTTTAACGAAATTAAAGCGATAAAATAAGTTTTATTCCAACTTTGTTCCCTTGATGCTAAGGATCGCAGTCACATACGACGCAAGTTATGCTGTATATTCCAGTATGGAGCGCTCGGTACATGCTGCCTCCTTCGTTACTAAGTTCAAATTATACATTTTTATTATTTATATGCAGTGGGAGCACAAGCCATCTATAGCGACGCCTCGGAAGCGGGTTGGCGGCACACAAACGAATTTTTGATCGACCCATATGCTGGGTTCTTGGGGTAACATATTATTTTCTTTTCCAGCGTAACTGGGTCCTTGGTGCAGACAACTGCTACCACTTCAATGCTGCTGAGGAGACCTGCGCCGCCGCCGCTGGTACACTGCCCTCTGCTGAACTAGCCGGCCAGATCATCGAATACGCCGGACATCTTGAAATGATTGTGTAGTTTAACTTAGATTTTTATGCAAACGCCGTAATTAAATTTCATTTATATTATAATAATTAATAAACTTTATTTTGTTGCTTTCCTGGCCATTTGTTCCCTTTGTAAGATAATGTTTCGGTATTCCCTAGAGGAGAAACATGCCACAGCACTATCGCTGGAGATGTCGGCTCAAAAGTCGAACTGCCTAGGATTTTCCCAACTGTGTTCTCCTTGTACTTTATGCGGGCGCCACACTATGCTCCTCGCGCTGCTCATCGCCATGCTCCTCGCGCTGCCGCTATTTGCTGCGATGTTCTACTCGCGCAATTAATCGCGACGCTCCTCACTTGTTATTTGCCTTTGGTGGACGATGAAACTGTGGCAGCGTGCTCGCTATGCATTTTTAGTATAGTTAATTAAATCGAATCAATGTCATAAAAAGAAATATACATCGTCGTCATCGTCCTCGCCAACGGAGATGGTGGATCACATGTATTCATCGCGCGATCATCGCGGAGCGATGGGCAGGACGAGGAGCATGACGTGCGGCATGACGAGTAACGTTGCCACACTATGTCTCTGCCTCCTTTCCTCGCTACTTCCCATGCCACTCGTCGAGTGTGTGGCGCCCGCATTAGAAGACGTGCTGTGTCGCTGGACTTTGCCCATTTGATCCATTTAAACAGCAGATAAAAGTACTTAAAAAAAAAACGGTTTTTGTCGTTTAGAGACGTCGCCGTCGGTGGCGCCAGTGGTCTCGAACGTCATAGAGCGAGATCGGTAGAATTGCCAGCTAAAATCGGTATATTTGTACCCGAAATCGGTATTTGACAAAAAAAAAATACAATATTCAATAAACTCCGTTTATTTATTTAAAAAAAAACTTACAGACTAATTTGTAACAATCATAATTATTTTTTATACCAATATTCTTTGGCCATAGCCGCGGTCATCTTCGAATTAATTTCAAAATCGTAACAATTAGCTGTATTAAAGAGTCGTTTTGAATGTACCTAGACCTAGAACTTAATTATCTGATTTTTAAGGGACTCTTTCGGTTAGCTCACTCTTCAAAGTTAAGAAAATTATTGAAAAAATAAAACCGAATTACTGTTTAATATACTAGACAGGTAAATTCCCGAGCGGGAAACCCCATAAAACATCGAATTGTAGGACACAAGGGTGTCAAGGGTATTCCCCAAAATATAAACTACATTCTGCACTAGGTCCATAATATTGAGGGCTTCCCCATGAATGAAAAGGGTTGCCAACTCAAAAGTGTAAAATCGGTAGAAAAATCGGGTATTTCGGTATTTCGGTAGAACAGAGCCCATATCGGTAGAAATACCGAAAAATCGGTAGGTTCGAGACCACTGGGTGGCGTATTGGACACGGTTAAAGTCACCCAGCAAAGGCCTGACATAGTTTTGTATGACAAAACTGCCAAAAACCCTTACCAAGACGTTTTCATTTGTCGTCTATACTTGACTGTGGCGGTCAAAAGGATAATCAGTTTCTTCTGTAATATTGGAATCTGTAATCTTTTATATTTCAGTAACTATCTGCTGAGTGTAAAACTAAAATAAAGTTGTGAAAAAAAATCGACTCGAATCAATGACTGGCAGGGCCACCATTTTTAATTCTGATACTTAAGGTTGATGTTCCAGGGTAGCCCGCGAAATTCAAATTTTCTTAAGTTTTTTGCAATTTGCAGGCAAGTGCTAGGTTGTATGTTAGTGAAAATATAATCATATTTTCACTAACATACAACCTAGCACTGGCCTGCAAATCGCTAAAAACGTAAGAAAATTTGAATTTTCTTGTCGCCAAATATCGGAATTCAGTCACTGGTTCAAAAGATATAGGGGCCGATCTGGAGTTTCCCCAGCAGGGCCACATTTATATCTCAAATACTAGGACACCTAGCGAAGATTTTTTTTTCCCATACTTTGTCGCCAATTTGTCGGAACCAGTAGAAAAATATCAGGTACTTATAGAGTAGGTTTTATTTATCAGGCGACTAGGGGCCCTGCCACTGCCAGAGTCAGTGACACAAAAAAACACTTGTTTATTAATAAATTGATTAGCGGAATACTGGGCTTTGAAGAAGACATGTAGAGGAGATAAGAAATTTTGAGGTGGATCTGGGTGAGACAAAAAGGATAAAGGAAGGAAATTGAAGGAATGTTACGCCAGTTCTATGAAAGTTTAAAGGAAATAGACTGTGGTATGTGGCCTGGAATTCTCGTGCTACTCGAAAAGTATGCTTGTTTGTTACTAGGTAGAAGCCGCGTCCCCACATGGGTCGCGCAGCCTTTACAGGAACGTTTAGCAACGTGCTAGGCCTTGCGATGCTTTTTGTTTTTGTGCAACACCCTAGTAGGCCGCGTGGCTCAGGCTACACTCAAGGAGCCGCGCTGCTCTGCGCCACGGAGCCACCAGGCGCCAAGCCCTAATGGGGACGAGGCTTCAGGCACAGGAACGTTTCGGGTGACGTTAGTGGAGACGCAGCTTTATAGTTAGGTATTTATATATAGAAAACAACAAAAAGGTAAAAATGGCGTACACGTTAAGTAACGATTTTGTTATCAGTGGGTCTACAAAGACAATAAAATCTCAGAGGACCCACTAGTAGGTCTTGGGAGACACATCAGTATTCGGAGACCCACCAGTGGGTCTGCTTGGTGGGTCCTTGAAGACGAAGCCAAAAAACCAAAGAATATCAAAATGGTAAGTACTAGTATGCTACTAAGTGGCAGCTGCTCGGAACTAGCATGCTTTTGTGCTAAATATTACGTACTACAGCACGTGTATTCCAGCCTTGCCTTGGGACGAATTGCATGTGACTAAAATAGTGAAAAATATAAATTTTGATGGATGGAGAGGGAGAAGAAGACCAAGGACATAATGGACGGCTTGTGTGAGGAGAATTAAGGAAAAAAAGGTAAATAATACCGCGACAATTGACGGGAGAGAAGGGAACAAAAAAAACTTGCTGTGCCACCCTCTATCCCAGTCCCATGTTATTTGGGACTAGCTTTTGCCAGCGGCTTCGCCCGCGTGATAATGACGATTTTCTATACAAACTTTCATCCCCTATTTAACTACCTTAGGGGTTGAATTTTGAAAAATCCTTCCTTATTCCTTGTCTACATTATAAAGGGAACCTCTGTGCTAAATTTCAGCTTTCTAGGTCCAAGGGTTTGGGCTGGGCGTTGATGAGTCAGTCAGTCAGTCAGTCAGTCAGGACTTCTCTCTTTATTTATATAGATAATCATCATCATCTGCCTAAATTATGATATTATGCTGGTTGTAAAATACAGGCTGCTTCTCTTCTTCTCCTTTATATTTACATTTGTCACATCAATTTAAGGTGTACAATGTATAATTTGTCATGCTACTTCTTCCTCATCATCTTCATCATCATTTCAGCCAAAAGACGTCCACATAGGC
The DNA here is from genome assembly GCA_949316265.1 of Diarsia mendica. NCBI lineage: Eukaryota > Metazoa > Arthropoda > Insecta > Lepidoptera > Noctuidae > Diarsia > Diarsia mendica. The sequence goes on from OX438901.1 coordinate 19,319,148, forward strand.
CTACCCCAGGTGTTGCCACATTGACCGGTCCCGAGCGTCTCTCATCCAGCGGGACGCTACTTCTTATTTCACCGGTTGATGTTCCAGGGTAGCCCGCGAAATTCAAATTTTCTTCCGTTTTTAGCGACTTGCAGGCCAGTGCTAGGTTGTATGTTGCCATATTTGATGCAATAAAAGAATTGAATTGAATTGAAAATAAGATTCGCGGCTGTAGGACGTATGCAGTTACAGAATTATAATCATCAAAATCATCATTACAACCCCCCAAGTTCATGTAACTGTCAAGAATGAGTATTATACTCATTCACATAGACAGTTACATGAACATCATATTTTCACTAACATACAACCTAGCACTGGCCTGCAAAAGCTAAAAACGTAAGAAAATTTGAATTTCGCGGGCTACCCTGGAACATCCACCTTAAAGTACGAAACAATGAAACGGGTAAACAAGTAAGTACCAAAGTTTTTGCATATTAGCCAAAAAGTATTTTTTCCGATATAATATATTCTGTGTCACGTTGCAGAATATTGTAGTTGTGGTTGACTATTTGTTTAAATAGTCAGGAAGAAATAAGAGGCGCCACTGTCGCTAACTTGGCCATTATAACCTGGCCTGTAACTTATTATGAGACATCAGAGATTTCCATACTCCAGATACCTGCAGAAGGTTGCGTTAAAGAATTAAATGCCGAGTTTATTATAGTTATTTAATCAATACCATATTCTTACATAAAATCTTAACGAGCATAGAATGAAATTGAATAGTTCTTAGCTTGTAGTTGTAACTGGGATCTCTTGAGTCAATGAGGCTAAGTTGTTTAGTTTTAATAGTTTGGTAAAATGCTCCAGCGCAAGTTTGAAGTTCCAATTATTAACTTTTAAGCACCTGAAATAAAACATAAATTAATCTTTTATTTCTTAAATGGGTAAAGTGAGAGATTGTAGAAAAATTTTAACTACGCAACGAATTAACTACCTAAAGTAAATAAGTGCTAAACAAAATTACCGCATGCATATAAATATACAATTAAATAAGGAAAATGAAACGGGTGAAACTATACCTTTCACAGATATTTTTATCCATTGTCGTGAGTTTCATGAAAATTTTAAGATACTTGTCCCGAAGATCCTCATCCGTCGTTGCTTCTATTTTTAGATTAAAATTCTTCTGTGAAATCTATAAAGAAATATAAATGAAATGAGTAAACATTATTTTAAAAATCGATGTCGTTCTAAATGATGCGTGAATAGGCAGCCTTATAACCATGTGCAGATATTAATCATTTTTTTACTATGGCAATAATTCCATCGATTCAACGACGCCGCTGTCAAACATTGCGTTATAAGAAGAAGTAGTCTAAAAATTTACTTTATCGAAAATTATTTTAATACATAATTCCGTACAAAATGAAGAAACACCAAACAAGACAAAAGTCTATAAACGACCCAGTTATTGTGTCGCGTGTGAAGAATTACCTTGCCGAGAATGTGGACAAGACATTCGTCGATGTTAGCCAAATGGCGCGTTCATTGAAAGAGCGCTACCGCGAGTACAACAACAGGAGCGACAACGCCTTCTGTCAGATGGTAGAGAGTGCCTATAAAGTCGTATTACAGAGCTACGGGCTTGACGGAGCTTCTACATCAGACGGATCGGAAGAAGAATCGGATTTAGAGCTATTAGACGAGAATAGTAGTGCATTGAACGACCGCCTGCTCGCCATGTACAAGATGCAGGATACTAAAAAGCGGCCGGCAACAAACAGGCGCAATACAGACAAGTCGGGAGAACCCATAGATATATTGAGCAGTGACGACGATGGCACTGCGGCGCCCAAACTACCGAAAATCAATGACCAAATTACCATAACCCCCCACGTACCAATCAGAAACGCAAATAGTACGGCGGCCGAGAATACGCCCGCCAAGTTGCAACAGAATCAACACACAAATGAGAAAAAGAGGAAAGTTGATTCAAACAAAATTGTACCGTTAAAGAAAAGGGTTGATATTGGCAATGTCAAAAGTGTTACGGTTAGTTTTGATGACATAGGTGGCATATCTGAAATCATCACACAGATCTGCGATTTAATATTACATATGAAGCATCCAGAAGTATACAGTCAGTTAGGTATAAAAGCTCCTAGAGGGGCATTGTTACATGGTCCACCAGGGACAGGAAAAACATTGCTGGCACATGCTATTGCAGGAAAACTTCAACTGCCTATGATTGCTGTTACAGGCACGGAATTAGTTGGTGGAATGTCAGGAGAATCTGAAGAAAGAATTAGAGAGCTCTTTGAGAGAGCGGTGACAGTTGCTCCTAGTGTGTTGTTTATTGATGAGATTGATGCCGTTTGTGGCAACAGAGTTCATGCACAAAAAGATATGGAAAAGAGAATGGTTGCCCAGCTACTGGCATCCTTAGACTCATTGTCTGATACCAATGCTTCCGTTCTGATACTTGCTGCCACAAACAATCCAGATGCCTTAGATCCTGCTCTAAGAAGGGCTGGACGCCTTGAACAGGAAATTGCATTAGGTATACCTTCATTGAATGCTAGGCAAGAGATAATTTCTATTCTCTGTAAAAATATTACTTTAGGTGAAGATGTGAACATGAAGGTCTTAGCTCAAATAACTCCTGGGTTTGTCGGAGCTGATTTACAAGCTCTTGTAAACAAGGCTAGCACTTATGCTGTTAAGAGAATTTTTACAGAAGTACGAGCATCCAAAGCCAAAAAGGAAGTCAAACCCGCTGAAATAACTCCACCTAATGTTGAAATAACAGTAACACAAAATGGTGACAAAGAAACGGAAGAAGCTACACCAAGTGCAGGTGATGCTCCTGAAAGTGCCCCAGAGCCTGAAATCCCACCAGTTATCCCTGAAGAACCACTAGAAGAAATAAGTGAAATAATTGTGAATACAGAAGAAAATCACAAAATTGAACCAATCCAGAAACCACTAGATCCTGTTGATGAGGTATTAAAACTTCTTGAAGACATGCCTTACTCTCGGGAAGAGCTGACAGGGCTTGCCATCAGACATGAAGACTTTGTTAAAGCTCTTAAAACAACTAAGCCTTGTGCCGTAAGAGAAGGTATTGTAACTGTCCCTGATGTAACATGGGATGATGTTGGATCTTTGAACCAAGTTCGCAAAGAGTTGCAGTTGGCTGTGTTAGCCCCAGTAAAGTATCCAGATCAACTTGCAAAACTTGGATTATCAGCTCCTAGTGGAGTATTACTTTGTGGGCCTCCAGGTTGTGGTAAAACTTTATTGGCAAAGGCTGTCGCGAATGAGGCAGGAGTGAACTTTATTTCAGTAAAGGGTCCCGAGTTATTGAACATGTATGTTGGTGAGAGCGAAAGGGCTGTCCGTACGTGTTTTAGACGTGCGCGAAACTCGGCTCCTTGTGTTATATTCTTTGATGAATTTGATGCCCTATGTCCGCGGCGTACATCTCAAGACCACAACGGTGCCGCCCGTGTTGTAAATCAATTGCTCACTGAAATGGACGGTATAGAAACCCGTGAAGGAGTTTTCGTGTTGGCAGCTTCGAATAGACCAGACATTATTGACCCTGCGGTGCTGAGACCGGGCCGTTTGGACCGTGTTATGTATGTCGGGATGCCGGCGAGAGAGGATCGGTTCGATATACTGGAAAAGCTTACCAAAGGTGGCACTAAGCCTCATCTGGGACCTGACGTAGATTTACAAGTTATTGCCGGACTGTCGGACGGATATACGGGTGCCGATCTGGCTGGTTTGGTGCGAGCGGCCGCAACGAATGCACTGACAAATCACATTGCAAATGGCACCCTTGATGGTGACATTTTTGTTACTTTTGAAGACTTTAGAACTGCGCTCGCGAAATGTAAGCCATCTGTGTCGTCGAAAGAGCAGTTACATTATGAGAAGCTTAGATTGAAGTACGCGTCGGGAGCCGACGACAGAGATATGGAAATGGAAACTGAGCCTCTAAACGAAGAGTCTATGGACACCGTATGAGAATCATTTAGTTGACTAAAGACTTAACATTTTCATTAGATTACCACGGCCCATGTTAAGTGTATTTCATACCAATAGTGCCAAGTTGTTCCTTTCAAGCAAATTGTTGTGTTTATATTTAAGTCCATTTCGTTAATAAGATGTAATATTATGGAATGGCCAATAAGCAATCTATGTGAAACACAATTTTCTGTGAATAATCAGAGTGATACAGGTAGACATCTCATGAAGCTCTTTGTAAACTGCACATTTTAAATTCAAGGATATGAATAAAGATAATTATTTTTTCCTATAGTTGTGTTTTTATTATCCTCCTTAGCTACTATAAATAGTTAAAGGTCAAGTGACATAGCACATAGTAATGCATAGGCGCATAGCTAACTAACATACAACCACATTTCAGTGCATTCAAAAATATTACATAGGTACAGCAGGTACCAAAATGTTATGTTGGTTTGTGTACGCTTCAAAAACTCAAAAAGTTGTGCACCGATCGAGCTGAAATTTTAGAATGATCCGCATCAAGGATTGTTTTTACAGTATCCACGCGGGCATCAGCTAGTACTCTATATAGATAAATAGATAGGTATTGTGAACTGGAAGTGGTCTGTATAACTATTTCTGTTTGTTTTCCTTTGATTCTTTGTTAAGTAGATGAAAGTTCATCTAATATAGCCAATACAATATTATTCACATTACACAACATCAGGACTATAATCCCCAATTAGTTAAGCAGAAGTATACCTAACACCCATATTTCGCCACAAGTCCCATGTAATAGGGGGTGAGTCTATTGCCTTCAACCGGGCACAATACCAGACTCCGTGGCTGCTACTCAGAAATTCCTCATGTAAAAACACAATAACACTTAGCCCGACCCGGATAGCGAACGCAGGCCCTCATGCTCAGCAATCGCGCTTTTATGACCACTAGACCAACGAAGCAGTCAACAATATTATTCATTTTCTCTAATTTCTATTTTGCATCCCACTTCAAAGTGGCTTGGAAATGTTTAAAACGAACGGCAATTGTTTCATATTCGAACCCGCATCTCAACATGCAAATCAATACACGCTGCGTAGAAAAATTCAAAACAAATGAATGTTTTGGATGTTTTAATTTATAATGTAGTTTTTAATTTGCCGCAGGCTGATGACGTCACAAGTTTAGTGAGTATGTATGTTGACAAACTGCAAAAAGGTTCATAATGCTGCAAATAAGGATTTGTAGGAGATCCTCAAACTATGTCAACTGAGCAATCCATACTTCTACTATATTTTATGCGAAAGCAGCTTTGTCACCTTTTTCGCCCTACTGACTAAACAGATTCGATGAAATTTGGTACACAGGTCCCGTTGATATCCCGGATTTAATATAAATTGAATAAAAATAATTCAGCATTTGAGCTATTCTCAACGATGTTTACATTGCCTCCAACATCTGTGTTTATAATATAGGTAGCTCAATTTAGTTTTTTCTCAGTGGGGGTCATATCGGTCTGACCAGCAGCAGCAACAAAATTTAAAATACCTAGTTGACTAGTTCATGTGCCCTAAAAGACCAAAGTTGAGTCCAAATGCGCATTGGCAAACAGATCAAATGAATGAGAGACGGAGAGAACAGAGAAGAATGGCAGAGGAAATAGGAGCTAGACTAGTAACGATGATTCCCGGCTGAAACGTACATTAAGGGCCGGTTTCACCACTTGCTGATAAAGTCCCTGATAGCCTATCAGGAACTTATCTGCCAGATAAACTACAACTTTTGATTTCACAGGTCTCGGATAGAGATATCTAGCAGATAAAGTATTGGTTAAGTTATCAGCCGAATCAAGTGGCCGCTAAAGACGTTATCTGACAGATAAAATAAAGTTTCAAATGGCGGGAACGAAAACACTCTACTTTTCACTTCGATTGCGAGGAAATGAAACAGCAACTTGTATAATTATATTGTATAAAATTATGGTTCCTGCCAATTAACTTTTTTTTATTTTTCAACCGATGTGATTAGGTGCAAGCCTATTGCCATCAAAAAATGTAATTAGGAGCAAGCCTATTGCCATCAACTGATGTAATTAGGGGAAAGCCTATTGCCATCAACCGATGTAATTAGGAGCAAGCCTATTGCCATCAACTGATGTAATTAGGAGCAAGCCTATTGCCATCAACCAATGTAATTAGGAGCAAGCCTATTGCCATCAACTGATGTAATTAGGAGCAAGGCTATTGCCATCAACCGATGTAATTAGGAGCAAGCCTATTGCCATCAACTGATGTAATTAGGGGCAAGCCTATTTATTGCCAGCAACGGGTGTAATTAGGAGTAAGCCTATTGCCATCAACCAATCTTACTAGGAGCAAACCTATTGCCATCAACCGATATGATTAGGAGCAAGCCTAATGACATCCACTGATTTAAGTAATTGAGAGCAAGCCTATAACCATCAATCAATGTAATTAAGAGTAAGCCTATTCCCATCAAATGATGTAATTGGGGGCAAGCCTATTTATTGCCAGCAACGGGTGTAATTAGGAGTAAGCCTATTGCCATCAACCAATCTAATAAAGACCAAGCCTATTGCCATCAAGCGATTTAGGTAATTGGGGGCAAGCCTATTCCCATCAACTTCCCTTGTATTCGTAATGAAAAGCACAGTGATGAAAAGCCCTCGAACTATTAGCGACATCATAATATCGTAGCGTAATCCCTTATTCTTAAAATACTAACGAAACAAATTAAACTAAAGAGGTTATTTTATGAAGTTGAAGTTGTTCGTGTGGCTGTTGGGCCGATTACCTTGGTCTTCGACGTACGTATTAGTATCGAAACGCAAAAAGCGACGTTGCCGTTAAGTTAATTAGTAAGTGGCTGATATCTTTAACTACCAGATAATTTATCAGGGAGTTTGATGGTGAAACAGAAAAAAGTTATCAGCAGCCTTTATCTGGTAGATAGCATTATCTGTCAGATAACTATCTGAAACTTTATCCGTAACCGGTGAAACCGGCCCTTAGTCTTACAACGATTGACTTCCTGACGATTATTATGGTAAGCATAGAGGTTACTCGACGTAAGGCATAGGTACGACTGTATCCGCGGCCTCGGACCAACCGCGGCCCCGGACACAAAAGGCTAAGAAAGAACATGTGTGGTTTTTAGTCAGTAGAAGTCTGAAGACTCCCTACCTCCGCCCAGAGTGGGAGGAGTCATTTGATGATTTATCACACCCTCCAAAAAAAAGGCATTCGACTGTGACATTAGAATGAAATCGAGCTGAAAGTAAATCTCACGTGTAACTACACGATTTGTCAAGTGTAAGCTGTGTAATTAAGTTTAGATGATTCAAAGATCGAAAAGTTCAACAGCAGATATATTTTTACAACATAACATCACGCCTGCAATCCCCGAAAGGTTATGCAGAGGTGTACCTAATACAATGAAACTTGGTTAACTGGGACCTGGACAAGTGAGAAACCTCTATAACTGGAACTCATGCTGAGGTCCCATGAGACAGATTTAGATATCTGAGACACTTGATAAGTGGAATACCTCTATAAGTGAGACAAATTTTCAGGTCCCTTGGAGGTCTCACTTAACCAGGTTTCACAGTTCACTGTAGTATGTTTAAGTCCAATGTAATAGGGGCGAGCCTATTCTCATCAACAGGGTACACCGGGTGGCTGCTGCTGGCAATTTTAGATGGAAAAACCCAAAAACACTGCCCGACCTCCAAAAATCGAACCAAGGACCTCGAATGCTCCCGTCGGGGCCGCGGATTTTAGTACTAGATGACGTGGCCTCGGCACAAGGGCAAAGAAGGAACATGGGTTCGGTTTTTAGTCAGTAGAAGTCTGACACTCCCCTTCGCTCTGCCCAAGAGGGGGGGGGGGGTACATTTGATGATTTTCCGCCCACCAAAAAAAAAAAGTGAATGGAATTTATCAATGGCAGCCACAGAGTCTGGATTTATGCCCGGTTGCTAACAGGCTCGGCCTGTATTACATGGTACTTAAACATAACTTGAGAAATGTGGGGTGTACTAATGGATAAACCTCTGTAGATGGAAAATCATAAGGGAGTGTCAGACTTCAACTGACTTAAGAGCGTATGGTACCTCAAACGCGAGTTTTATAATGCGTAAAAGTATATGATTCACTGCAGTAATCAACATCAGAAAAATATATGATATTCTTCAGGATATATGCTAGTGCCATAGTGTTGTGAAAACATAATACAACTAACTTTGCTCGATAGAAAAAAATCGCGAAGATACCTTTAAAAATTTCTTTTAACGAGTAAAAACCATACTAAAATACATGTCATCGTTCTGATTTTTTTGCGAAATAATTCTACAAGCAACAAACTAAAGTCATAGTGTTTTACTTTTTTAGTCCAATCAATAGTTTTTTTGTAAATCGCAAAATACCACTAATTTCGCACTATTCGGCCGCAGCGAAAGACGTAACAACCGCTTTGTAGTGCAAGCTGATTAGAACTTTATTCTAACAGAATTACAAGCGAAGTTTGAACCACCACAAATAGGGTTGCTAATCTGAGGTAGCATACGCTCTTAAACCCGTGGAAGTGGAAATTATGTTTTTCCTAATCTTTCGCTATTCTTGTCTGATTAATTTCGTTGCGGGATCCAAGAGATCTTAGTCGAGCTTCATTGTCTCGGCGCTCTTCTGGTGGTTGCGCCTCTTGATTCTGGCATTTGTGTTAGCTTTTTGTGTTCCGGGGCCACAGTATCTCTTTCGAACAGTCCCGGAACCCCGGCAATGGGTAAACCTCTGCCTTACCCTTCGGGGATTCTATCACACTTCACACTAATATTATAAAGTTTGTGAGTGTGTATGTTTGTTACTTCTTCACACAAAAACTACTAAACGGATTTGGATAAAATTTGGTACACAGATAGTTTATAACCTGGATTAACACATAGGATAGTTTTAATCCCGATTTTTATCTTCCCGTGGGATAATTTTCGAGTTGCAGCGGGTGAAGCCGCTGGCAACAGCTAGCTTAAAGTTAAACTTCAACTTACCGTGTTAACCCTGAAAGCTGCTCTCTCAGCCGAAGCCGTGGGTTCGTCCCAGTACACCATTTCGTTGCGAATCTTGTACTCCGCCCCGTCTTCAGAATGTAGGACTATGGTCCTAGTGAAGGACAGGAGGCACTCCTCGTCGGCTAACGTTTCCGCTGTCAACTTTAATACGCCGCCGATTCGTAGGATTGTTGTGTGTTCCTGGTACAAAAATATGTTTTTTTTTTTAAATTTTATTTTAAAAGGGGTTGAACCTAACTTGGACCAACGAGGAGGCAGTCGGCATTAACAATTAATATTAACAATTGCCTAACAACAGATTGAGAGTGGCACAGAGAGCCATGGAGCGTTCCATGCTCGGCATAAAACTAGTAGATCGAGTTCCTAACGTCGAAATCCGAAGACGTACAAAGGTTTTCGATATTGGGAATCGCGTTACGGAACTCAAATGGAGTTGGGCAGGACACGTAGCAAGGCGCAGTGATGACAGGTGGACTAAGGCTGTCACCGAGTGGCGTCCAAGAACTGGCAAAAGAAACGTGGCTCGTCCGGCGGCGAGATGGGCAGACGACATAGTTGCCATTGGGGGCAAAACCTGGATGAGGCTAGCACAGGACCGTGGAGATTGGCACAAGAGAGGCCTATGCCCAGCAGTGGGTGAGTTCGGGCTGTGGATTATGATGATGATGATGATGAACACCAATAATATTGATTTATTGTGTTTTTTGGTTATGAGATAAAGCAATATTGGTAGATAACTGGGTACGAATTCAGACTCCATAGCCACTATACTGACAATTTCCTGCTGGAAAATACTAATAGCACTACCCGACCCGGGGATCGAACCCAGGACCCCACGCTCAGCAGTCTCGTTTCCCACCACTAGACCACCAAGGCAGTCAAAAAGAAGAAGCTAAAAAAAATCAAATAATTTAAAAAATTAAAAAACACGCCTGCCATGACAAAAAGAAAACCAAAAACGATAAAACAAGTCAAACAATTTCAGTGATGAATGAGAGCAAGGTCCCGTAAATGGAAAACTGAAAACTAAAACTTTTCATGCAGTCGGGGGACAGTTCGGTGGAACGATGCTTTACAGGTCCCCCGACTGCATGAAAAGTTTTAGTTTTCATGCAGTCGGGGGTATTTGTCATGGCAGGCGTGTTTTTTAATTTTTTAAATTATTTGATTTTTATTTCATATTTTTTGTGATATATCGGTATTTTGACCTATAACCTGGCATATTGGTTATAAAAGTTTAAAAGTTTATTTTTCAGGAAAGCAATATCGCGCTAAGTATAATGCGATACTAAATCGATTATTTTTTATGGACAATAACTTTAAGATCTGAGGTGATTTAGTTCTTGTAGTGACACGTAAATTAGAAACCTCATAACTGTGTCAGGCGTCTCGACTTACTATGCTTCTGTCCAATGTTTTAACTTTTGCAGCTTGTGTACTGTGTGTACTACGACGTGCACTGTCACAGGTCAATATAATATGAGTGGTAGCTTGCGCCGCTTGATATTACTTTCTCCGTTAATCGTTCTGTTTTATTAGGTGCTGGCCAGTGCAATAAACCGTTGGACATTTTTTCTGGATGGACAATTTAGAAATAGAAGTAGATGAGCGTTTTAAGCGAAATAGAACGCAGAAAGAACAGGATGGATGCGCGAGCGAAGCGAGCGCGTCAATTTTTGTATACCTTTCATAGGTTAAGAATTGGAGGGGGGGGGGGCAACATAGTTGGGTTATTGTGGATCTAAAATGCGAATTGACAAACCTCAGTTTAGCTTTACGAAGCTCAGCGACGAGTAATTTATTAAAGTAATCTGAGTCAAAAGGGACTTGGGTCATCCCTGCTCAGGCCCCCAGAAAGGAAAAGGAATGGATGCGCGAGCGAAGCGAGCGCGAATTTTTTTTTATGTTTTTATAGATTGGGGGAGGGGGGGGGGTGAATTGTTCATATAGGTCTGAATTGCAAAATCGAACCCTTATATACAGTACACTATTGCACCGTTCACACCAAACGTCAGTCAGTCAGCGGCGGACAATACGTTTGGTGTGAACGATGCCTAAGTTTTCCGTATGCCTATTCGTCAGTCAAGACCCTGTTCCTCAGGAACGTGTAAAAAGATCTGAATGACATAATTGCGTAATTTATACCTACAAACAATTTTCATTTCATGAATCCTATTTTCAAACAATTACGCTGAATTTAATATACATGCAAGTTACATACAAATGATAAGGACTATGAATTATTTCGTTATCATTCAAAGAAATTCAAGTGAAGTGCCAAACAGTTCTAAGTATAGTAAGTACTAAAAAACTTGTACAGAACCCTTGGTGCGTGGGTTCAACTCGCACTTGGCCGGTTTTTTATTAAAATATTGTTTTTTAACATACGTAATTCTTTATTCATTTGTGTTAGTAATAAGTTTCAAGTTGAATCTCGTAGTAAGATTTTTCATACAAAATTCAACTATGGTCTTCTTTTTTCACCCTTTAAGGGGTGCTTCTGAAAAACCTATGATGGCAAACATTATTATTACCTTAAATTCATACTCCTGTCATGTTTCAAGAAAATTGATTCACGCATATTGATTTTTCATACAAACTTTAAAACCATTTAGCTGCCGTCATTGATAGATTTGAGAGTTGTAACCTAGCCAGTTTTATTCCTTTCATTACAAGGAATCTACTGATAATATGTAGCTTGTTCGTATCGATTACCGAATTTAAAATGTCACCATATCATTTGTTGAGTAGTATTACTAGTAAACAATAGATATTGAATACTACTGTGGTATATTTTTGTAATCTACTTAACAAGTTCTAGACGATGATTATAGTTTTCATTGAAACTTTAATAAAAAAAATCTAAAGTGGTTTTTATTCCTAAACCATGGCCACCCTATCATATTTTTCAAAATTTTAACTAGCCTATGTCACCCGGGATAACGCAAAGAATCTAACGATACCACATACATCGAAATCGGTTAAGGCGTTTAGAAGTTATGGTGGAATAAAGAAACTCACAGACATACATACATGAACGCTAAAAACATAACACTTTTTTTTGGGGCAGTCGTGTAATAAAGCTCTTTTATGGTCCATATTTATGTACCTAGCTTTAAGCCCTTTGTAACATCTTTTTTACAAAATGAAATACGAAATTAATGAATATGAAGGTTAAAAGAGAAAGAGCAGCGGTGGCCCAGTGGTGTCGGCCCCGACTTACAAACAGTAGGTCGTGGATTCGAACCCAAGCAGGCGCATTACTTTGTGTAATTTATTTCATCACCGCTGCTCTCAAAACGGTGAAGGAAAACATCGTGAGGAAACGGGCATGTCTTAGAACCAAAAAAATTTGAAGACATGTGACATCCACCAACCCGCACTGGGTCCGTGGTAGATTATAGCCCATCCTCTTAGAGAGAAGGCCTGAGTCCCTGCAGTGAGAACATTATAGGCTGATGACGATGATGATGAAGGTTAAAATGTCCAGCATACTTACAGAATGATACAAGGCATCCACAGTAAAGGTGAACGGATCATGTTCAGTATGTGGCCATCTATTTATAAGCTTGGTGATAGCCATGGCTCCCACAACGGAATCCGTCTCTCCTTCATCCAAAAACCGCGCATACAAGAACAGGTTTCTGAAGTTCCTGTATGTCTTACCATAGCCTGTAACGAAAAGGATTAATGAATATTGCATGTCATCATCTGCTTAGCCTTTTCCTATATTGGGGTCGGCTTCCAGTCTAACCGGATGTAGCTGAATACCAGTATTTTACAAATGGTTGTCAGACTTTCAGGTCACTAATGGGACGGGCAACTGGTGGAACTAATGGCGCGAGCACCGCATGAACCTAAGCTCTTCATGGTTGAATATCTGTTAATGTCATTTTATATTTCAAAATAGCTTGACCTCATTGGTCGGATTGGGACAAGCTATGGACACGCCATCTACAATCAGCTTTCACTTGCCAACCCCATTACCTGTAACGACTGCCAAAGATCTATGTCTGGCAGCCGGGCTTTCTTTTACTGAATACAGAGTTTTATATTACTTATCCGGAAGTATTTGATATTTCAATTTGATAACTCTACGCGTTCTCGAGAAAAAGGGTCTTGAGAGACAGAAAGAAGATCAACAAAGGGATCCTATATAATGTCTCCTTTTCCTTGTGAGGTATGAAACCCTAAAAATTCATCGCACACCGTTAATTCCTTACAAAGACGAGGTAAGACAACCACGTTTCACATTGAGTATTATATTATACATAACTAGTGACCCGCCCCGGCTTCGCACGGGTGCAAAAAAGGTATTAAAACCTTCCTCTTGAATCATTCAATCTATTAAAAAAAAACGCATCAAAATCCGTTGCGTAGTTTTAAAGATTTAAGCATACAAAGGGACATAGGAACTGAACAGAGAAAGCGACTTTGTATACTGTGTATAGCTAGCCCATATTTTCCAATGGTCACAATGCTGTGCAACGTCTTTCCAATTCTCAAGGAAGACATCCAGTTCGTCCTGCTATCTTCCGCGACCCCGTGTCAGTGTTTCAGGGCACCTGAGCTTTACGGGCACTCAGCTTGTTCGGCATGGGAGTATGGGACAGACATGTCCTGCTTAGTCTCATTTAAATTGGGCTGCCTTTTGAGCCACGTCACCGATTTGCGTTTTGGAGCGCAGTTTCGATCACAATCTGTTAATGATACGATTTTGAAAACATTAGTAAGAATACTCACGCAATTTATAACAATATGTAATAGTCAAACTGGCGTCCTCATCATACATCCCTTGTATCAACGACCTATGCTCGGACCCAGAGTCGAGCAACGGAAAGAATATTTCCAGAAACTTCTCTGATACTTCTTGTGCGTCTTCCGGGCAGTAGTTCTGTTTGCTATCAGGTAGTTTATCCTTTCGGCGGATTGGTACGCCGTCCTGCAAAGAAGAACAAACTCAAACTCAAAATATTTATAACTAGCTGACCCGTGCCCACTTCGTTGGGCATAATTAGTCGAAAGTGTGCTAATTACGTTTCGAAAAATTCAATTTCGGGGACGTCCGCTGCGTAAGGAGCCGACCACGCGACTGAGCCGCGCGGGTACCTACCTCTCAGATCAGATGTAAAAGGCCACGCCCCTTTCTCCCGAAGCGAGCACGAACGCGAACCGAATTAAACCCGAAACCATCCCGCGCCCTCCGCTGCTTTGGTTTTCTCTCCGATTCACTTTGCAAAACGGACTACCACAATTTAAAATCGGTTCAGTAGATCCCGAGATTACCCCTTACAATTTAACAAATACACAAACTTTACTTCTTTATAATATTAGTTTTTTTGTGTTGGTTGCTTTTTTTTTTAAACTTTCTTCTTTTTTTTTTCTTTTTATCTAAGAACATGCACCAATCAAACCTTAACCCATAACTGAAAACTGAATCTAAATCGGACTTGTAGTTTTGGAGAAAAATGGCAACTTTGATTTGCACAAAAAATCTTTGCTGCAGCGCCCCCTGGTGAGTTGTCACCGTAACACCTATCTAAGAACATGCACCAATCAAACCCGAATTCATAACTGAAAACTGAATCAAAATCGGACTTGTAGTTTTGGAGAAAAATGGCAACTTTGATTTGCACAAAAAATGTTTGCTGCAGCGCCCCCTGGTGAGTTGTCACCGTAACACCTATCTAAGAACATGCACCAATCAAACCCGAACCCATAACTGAAAACTGCATCAAAATCGGACTTGTAGTTTTGGAGAAAAATGGCAACATGTATTTGCACAAACAAACAAACAAACAACCTCTCACCCCAAACGCATAATTATACCGTCTCCGTTCCGTCGTGGGTAAAAATGGGGTGCAACTATAAACTTTGTCATGTTTTACGGATTTGGCAATAGTTAAATTATTTAATTTTACATTTTTAATTAGTATTGTGTCTTATAGCATCGTATTGGATGTATTGTCTGTGATGTTGCTATAGCAACACAAGTACACAAGTACACAAGTTATTATGCCTTGTGACTGCGACTGTAGCTTCGCTTTCTTTGTTTTGCTGACATTTAAAAGTTTATTTATTTATTTACAAGCGAAGCTACAGTCGCAGTCACAAGGCATAATAACTTGTGAAAGTAATATAGTTGCCTATTTCAACACGTAGGTCTCTATGGTGAAGAATGGGCAAGAAACTTAATAAAGAACTATTAGTCCGATAGGAAATGTAGACAACAATAAACTAGTAGGAGAGGCCGAATGTTTTTAAGCAAGCATATTCAGCATGACAACTTGAAAACCCTACCTACGTAGGGCGTGGCGAGAGTATTATGAATATGCTTGTCAAATAACCCTCTACTCTATGAACAATAGGCACATTTTTCATTGATCCTCCATAAACTAAAATAGTTGCAAAAACGGGAAAATCTCAGCTGCTTTAGAATTGTTTTTTAGGTGCCTTCTACGACCCACTGTCTCTCGAGTTTAATGTGACACACAAGAAGTTGCGCGGGTCAGCTAGGATAATAAAAAATGTACTCACAATTTCCACAATAGCTGGAAACATCATCCTAATAACTTTAACATAGTGATCGGGATCAGTATAGTCGTGGCACAAAGGATTTCCTTCCAAAAATATCTTCTTTAAAGGCAGATCTCGATCGTTTAGCAAAACATTGATCTTCTCCAAATAATTGTGCGATAGATCCAGATGCTTCAAGTTTGGCGTGTGATGCACTAAGTCGAAGCCAGATATGGTTCTGAAAACATAAAAAAACTCATTTATATGTTTTTGTGAACAAAAATTGGTTGTCTGTAAAGTCGGTTTACGGACGATAGTTTAACGTGACAATGTCATAACAAAACATTCATTCATTCATCGACCAATCGAGTGGAAGAGAGATAGATGCGGCGCAAGCGTACAATGAGCGTAACGGGACAGTAAGCGTAACGGGACAATAAGCGTAACGGGACAATGAGTCATCCTTTTTCGTGCATGCAGCCGGCGTTCATCGATTTATTCGACAATAACAGTCTCACTGACTGAATCCTCAACGCTGGCTCAAATCTTTATTTAATTAATTTGGTACACCAACCGCAGTACATACATAGCATTATAATGATTTAAACAATAACAGAAGTGGTTCCAAACATCAAGCTTTATGCCTAAAGAGTTATGCAGAGGTTACTGACAATAAACCCTCATTTTGCCAGTTATGGTAAGAGTCCCATGTAATAGTGGCGAGCCTTTTGCCCGTCATCCAGGCACTAGTAGAAGTTTCAGGGCTACTGAAGAACTCCAGAAGCTAAAATAACCATGCATGGTAAACATTTGAATACTGGGGCGTTTGTTTCATCACTTCTTCTCAGCTTAAACAATAAGATGTGGTGAAGGGCGGGCATTTTGAGGAACTGTCTTCATGTCATTTCGACGTACTAAAATTGCATTTTTCAGGGTTTTTTTTGGAGCGTGGGAAATTATCAAATGACTCTTCCCTCTGGGCAGAGCGGTAGGGAGTGTCAGACTTCTGCAGGAAAGGAGCCTCCCCGAGTGGCGTTATTCTAAATTGTACAGATTCTAAACGCCCGGCGCACCCTGGACAGCTAGCGCTCGGTAACGCAGAGTCTAGCTGACTAATCCTTTCACCACGATGATACTTCCAAACGGCTCTTCTAAGAGCCACGACCAACGGTCCATCCTAGGATCAAATAACAACCATCAGTCTTTGGGCATCCACCACCGACTCTCTAAGCCGTCAGATAGATTTCCAAAAATTATTGGACACGTGTTTTTTCTTTTTTCACGTAAACTTAAAATGAAGACGATACAGTGCTTCGAAAACTCGTGTGACGACATATGATAGTACATTTTGACGACACAAGTAACGTTTCAAGCCCCACTCCAAGATCTTTGACGCGTTTTATCTTCGTCATTTTTTATTGATTTGATAAAACAAAAAACACGTATTCAATATTTTTCGATAATCTAACTTACGGACTAAACAGAAACATATTATGTTGACCCAGTCCGATCCCCTATTAACACCTCAATCAACATTGAAGGCTTTTCAGATAATAAATCTCAACTGCTGTCTGAACTATGTCATACATGCACCCTTGACGACCTGAACAGCGCCTCTACCGCTGCAATAAGCGTGGCTACCTACTGGGCCCAAACCGTATGAAGTAGAATCGATAGCCATGTTCCTTCTTAGCCCTTTGTGTGTAAAAAATAATAGTATTATATGATTACGTACGTAAGCCTATTATGCGAGAGATTGAGCTCAACGAGTTTCTGCCAGTCGCTGTCGGCCTGCATTCGAATGCATTCGGCCTGGTTGCTCAAACGATTCAGCGGGAAGTATATGAAGTGGCTTATATCTAGAAAAGAAGTTTCATTATTCATAATAAGTAGCGCAAAGAGGAGCTCGTGGCTACATAATAATACAGGGTAAACGTACCCTTCACGAAACCGTCAACCAAACATTATGTAGGTACATTCAAGTAAGTAACCCTAGGAAAAAATTATTACGAGTACATACTGCTTTTTTTGGAGTGAAGAATCACGTTTTACGGTAAAATTCAATGTAGCTCACTCAAAACAAAAAAAAATGCAATGACGGGGAGAACAAGTACCTTTAGGCTTTGTTAGGGGTGGACTGTGGATTATCGAAAGGTTAACGCGGCTCCGACACAAGGGCGTCAGTAGTCAGTAGAAGTCTGACACTCCCCTTCGCTCTGCCTAAGAGCGGGGGGGGGGGGGGGGGGTTATTCGATGATTTTCCACCCACCAAAAAAAAAACAGGCTTTGTTAGGGGTACTGTTACACCCTGTATAGCCACCTTCCCTGGTACGGAATGGGCAAGGCTAGGAAGTGTCGATGATGGGTGGGCGTTTTGGGGGACTGTCTTATAAAAATGTAAAGTAGAGTAAAGTAAATTTTTGACGTTCGAAAAGTGCTGATTATCAGCCTAGTTTGAATAAATGACTTTTGATTTTGATTTTGGCACCTACAGTACTTTCACAAGTAATTATGCCTTGTGGATGTTGTTTCGTTTTATTTGTTTTTCTGTCATTCAAAAATGTCTGTAATGGTCTAACTGAACTAAATGTTTTGAGTTTGAGTAATATGTATTGCGTACGGTTACTTGGTTTGATGTTGATGTAGGTACGCTTAGTTGACGGCTTCGTAAAGGGCTATACCTACATATTACTATTAAACTCACCATCTTGCATACTAAAAGCACTCAAATTGAGCTTATTATCCTCTGTAGCCATTACCATTCTCCTCCGCAGTATAATTCTGGGTATAAAATGTAGTTCATCGGCTAACACGGGTATAGATATTGTGACAGACAATTCGACCCCATCCTTGTGTATATAGAAACCGGTCTTGTGTAGTACTATGAGAGCTGAACGACTGCGGACTACGAAGAACTTGCATTCGTTTTGCTGGAACTGAAATAAAAGGAGCAATTTTAATCATTCATCATCAGCCTATAATGTTCCCACTGCAGGGACTCAGGCCTCCTCTCTAAGAGAGGGATGGGCTATAATCCATAGCGTGCCCAGTGCGGGTTGGTAGATGTCACATATCTTCGAATTTTTCGGTTCTAAGACATGCCAGTTTCCTCACGATGTTTTCCTTCACCGTTTTGAGAGCAGCGGTGATGAAATAAATTACTCAAAGTAATGCGCCTGCCTGGGTTCGAACCCACGACCTACTGTTCGTAAGTCGGGGTCGCCACCACTGGGCCACCGCTGCTACGGCTAACACGGCAATTTAAATACACGCTTATAATGACAGTGTAATCTTACCTCAATAAAACATGGTATAAGAGAATATCCCTTAACGCTTACAAGTATGGCGTCCAGTACACGTTCCTTAGTCCAAGTTGACGGGTAACCCTTCACCTGAAACGGGCAACATTCATTTTTAATATTTTTTTTTAACTTTTAATGTCGTCGTATCCGTTGGATGCGAGACGCACGGGACCGGTCAATATGGCGACACTTAGGGGAGGCCTATGTCCAGCAGTGGACGTCTTTCGGCTGAAATGATGATGATGATATGTCGTCGGTCTAATTATATATCAGAAGTCGTAAGACGATTTGAGCAAATTTTACAGAAGCAATAAAAAACTGATTTTCTAAACAGTTTCGAGAGGTTTTTAAAATGGCGTTCTATATTATTTAAGTTTAGAAAGAGTGTAGATTGTTAATATTTTACTAGTATTTTTTTGAATTTTATGCCTAGGGAATAAAAACAAATGGCGTTAAAACAAGACGACGACGCAAAACGAACGTTTTGTAGATACGAATTCTGATAATTACTCCGACGATGTGTGTTGTTCTGCGGCATAGTACGAAGGAGATAGCGAGACATCCTGGGCCCTTTTATACAAAGCTGATAATGCGACATAGTCCAACATATAATAATTGGCAATTATTGTTGGAAAATTTGTCAACAAACAAACATGTCGGATTATCGCGACGTCGAGACGTCACGACGAGCAAGCTTTTAACTTTTTTTTGTTGTTCCGTATTGTGTATTTTTATTTTAAATATAAGTACTTAATTATGTTACGCGTTGTAGGTATATTCATTGTTGTCATTTCTTTCGGTTTTATTTGCGGAGTGTCCCCTGTTCTGAGACATTTTGTGGAGAGGGTGGTCAACTAGATAGCTGTTGTCTTGCTTGATCACTCTCTGAACAACCTAACTTGGACAGTTCATTCATTATAATTATGTTACCTTTGTTGTTTGGTTTTTTTTTTGTTGTGTATTACTAACATTAGTTATGATAAGTATCTCTTTACTATCAAAATGGATTGTATTGTTATCCGAAAGTGAATAAATAATAATAAGCTGACGTCTCATACCATTTAACCTCCATGCTACTAACGTAAGAAAGTATTTATTGAACTCACCGTAATCTGAATGATGTTATCTTTTTCATACGCTTCCTCCATTTTTTCTTGTTCCAGAATCATTACGGACTGAAATAAGATTAACAAAACGTATTACACAATCTTCAAAGCTATTTAATAGGCGGTCTAAAAATCATCTGGCTAGCCTTTCCCAACAATGTTAGAGTCCACTTCCAGTCTAACCGCTGCTGAATCATCAGCCTATAATGTTCCCACCGCAGGGACAGGCCTTCTCTCTAAGGGCTCGTTTACGGAGACGCGGGGCGTCGCGCGGCGCGTGCAGAAGGCTCGTCTCGTGTTTTTTATTAATTTACTGAGAGACGGGTCCACCGCAACAAACACTGCATTTTAAACTAACGAGCGAAAAATTGCTTAGGTAAAATCGACATTTGAAATCGTTAACTTTTTCATACATCGCCATGTGTTTGAATTATAAACGCAGCACGCGCCGCGCGACGCCCCGCCCGTACGTAAACATGCACTAGGAGAGGGATGGGCTATAATCCATCGCGTGCCCAGTGTGGGTTGGTAGATGTCACATGTCTTCGAATTTTTCGGTTCTAAGACATGCCGGTTTCCTCACGATGTTTTCCTTCACCGTTTTGAGAGCAGCGGTGATGAAATAAATTACACAAATGCGCCTGCCTAGGTTTGAACCCACGACTTCGTAAGTCGCGGCCGCCACCACTGGGCCACCGCTGCTCCTCGCTGCTGAATACCAGTATTTTATAAGAAGCGACTGCCTATTCCCACAACCCAGTTAGTACTGGGAAATACGATAGCCCTTGGTAATACTGGTTGCTACTTTCGGGCCCTGGATGGGTGACCACCCATACATACCGAGTTTCTTCTGAGCCTCGGAAAGAACGTTAAGCTGTTGGTCCCGGTTCGTCCTCGGAAACGGCTTGACCGATTTTTTGTAAAATTTTATATGTATATTCGGTAGGTCTGAGAATCGGTCGCAATCTTATTTTAAGTGATAAAGGTGTTCGCCCGTGGTCCACCCCAAACATTGTTTTAGAATTTCCACGGGAACGAAGTCACGGGCATCAGCTAGTATAATAATATATATAATATTACCCTAGAAGTCCTTGCCGTAGCACTTCTCGAGACGGCAACGTTCTTCCTCCAAGGCCAGAGCGGCAGATACTTCACGACAGTCTCGTCCGTACTCGACAGAATGTCCTGACGTAAGTGTACCGGAGTGTACTTGTCCGGGTCATCCTCTGTTTCGTTCACCACTTCCCTGCAAGTTTGTCAAACGTTAGAAAGAGATGGCGATAGTTTCTAATGACTTAGTGTCCTCATTTCACCCAGGTGATATAAGTTACATCCAGGTGAATTGAGGACACTACTTTGGTGTCCTATAGAAGGTATTGGATGTTGTGACAGTACTGCTTCACCATTCTGGCCTCCTGGTAGTTTATAAGCCTTCACTATCCTTGTTTCGCATCTTCAACAAAAAAAACTGCATTGCGTTTTAGAAGGGATAGATTTGAATATGAGATTCATCTTAATAATATGCAATACCCCCCTTCATGTTTCTGGCCTCCTGGTAGTTTAGAGGTTTGACTATCCTTGTTTCTCATGTACTACTTGTTCTTGCCTATTTAAAATGATACAAATGCACGTAGTAGTTGCATAAATCAACTATAACAATCAACTAATAATAACTGGGTGATATCACCCAGGTGAGCATAGGCGACTAAACTTATCTTAAGACCCCAGAGCAGCAAACAATAATTATGATGATGTTATTTTGAAAAAACACGCCATGTCTTTATATTGTATTTAAAGTCCATTTCACGAAAGAAGTCCCGCAGACGCAGCGCTGTATTCGCGCGACATAATGTTGCTATCTCTCTCTCTCTCCATATCTCCCCATCTGTCAAATTTAGTTCCACAATTGTCCGCGGGACTTCTTTCGTGAAATGGACTTTATATAATTATGTTTTAATTAGCTTGTGACGAATACAAATGTTGATGGATGGAGGTAGAGGAAGAGCAGAAACGATGGATGGATTGTGTGATTAATGATATAAAAGAAAAGAGAGGAAATGATAGCTTGACGGTTGACAGAGTAGCATAGAAGAATAACTTGCGTCGACGCCAAGCAACATGGGCCAGAAAGATGATGCACGCATACTTTTATTTTATTTTTAAGCTATTGCATAGCTTCTATCGCGGGCCTTGAGCGTGGAGAGCGAATCCAGAAATTCCCTAACGAAATTTTCAACCATGGTTGCTATGGTTACGGAAAATAACAAGGTTGTCAACTGAGGTTGTCAAATTAAATAATTGATAAAAAATGCTATGCAATAGCTTTATCGCGGCAATCTCCGAGTGCCACACGTTTTTTTTTGTAATGTTTATTATAAAAATATCTCTTTTAGTTGTTTTATATTAAAATTCAAGTACTCTTTAAGTTTCTTATTCATTTATAATCCAATATGTATGCCGTCCGTCTTCGCTTTTTCACTTGTGTTCCACCGAAAACCAGCGGTGAGCTTTGGGTTCCCATAGCACGGCACCATGTTGAGTGGTAACCTGCTTGTTGCAGTCACTGCATCAAAATCATTCATTTCTTTTTTCTTCTTCGTCATATTTTGTTTATTTTTAAGGTTTATAAAGCTATTGCATAGCTTCTATCGCGGGCCTTGAGCGTGGAGAGCGTATCCAGAAATTCCGTAACGAAAATATTTTCAACAAGGTTGCTATGGTTACGGAAAATAACAAGGTAAATAACTGAGGTTGTCAAA
The DNA here is from genome assembly GCA_949316265.1 of Diarsia mendica. Taxonomy (NCBI): domain Eukaryota; kingdom Metazoa; phylum Arthropoda; class Insecta; order Lepidoptera; family Noctuidae; genus Diarsia; species Diarsia mendica. Next base: position 19,341,913 of record OX438901.1, read on the forward strand.
TTAAATAATTGATAAAAAATGCTTTACCGCGGCAGTCTCCGAGTGCCACACATATTTTTTTTTATTTGAATATAAAATTATACACGGTTCCTTCTTTCGTTGGATTTTATGGCCGATATATTATTGTAGAGATCTAAAGCTTAGGAAATGGCTTTTTTTTAGTTTTAAATGATATTTTAACAATTCAAGTGTTTGGAGGGTATGAGGAACAGGGTGTAAAGTTCCTCATCCCCCATAGAAAAAGGAGGATCCTCCGACCAGACGGGTGTTGTGTTTGGTGGGCTAACTGCCCGACATTTATAAGTCGGGATTTTCTATACTTATACATTAATGTCGAGGATGACAAATCCTACATTGCGCTATCAAAGTTACTTTGATAGCGCAATGTAGGATTTGTCAATTAGTTCGCATGTGTTGCGATAGATGTCGCTGTCTCCACAAGTCTATTAGAAATGAATGCTTTGACTTTAATGATAACCTTCTTTTTAGCGATGATGATGATGATGATGATCATCCAAATCATTTAAATAGACCCACCCAATGTCATACCTTACAGGTTGTTCCTTCTTTAGGTTCAAGTTAATAGTCAGCTTAGGTTTCTTCGGCTGAGACACAGGGCCCAGTCTTTGGAAAGCGCTTAAACGTTTCTGCGTCGATTGGTTTTGATCAGAGGATTCCATTTCGAGTTCGGGTGGCTCTGAAATATAAATGCAAATATGTGTGAAAATAAACGCTTCTGTACCATAAAGTTTCTTATAGGAATATGATAACGTGACGACTAACAGGGCAGAGTGGAAGAAAAACGTGTTGCGCCGACCCCTAATGACATGGGATAAGGGTAGGAAGATGATAATGTACCATGACGTTTCTTGACGCTTTTTCTCCATAGGTTACGACCAACACTGACCGTGCATCGTTTCTCGACGTTTTATGAGTGCCCAACAGCCCCAGTAGGCCTCATCATCATCAGCCTAAAATGTTCCCACTGCAGGGACTCAGGCCTCCTCTCCTCGAGAGAAAATCTCTAAAAAAAATCTCCGCACTGGGCCCGCGTGGTCGCGGAAGTGCGGATTGGTAGATGTCACATGTCTTCGAATTTTTGGTTCTAAGATAAGGCGGTTTCCTCACGATGTTTTCCTTCACTGTTCTGAGAGCAGCAGTGGTGATGAAATAAATCGAGCCTCTCCTTAGGCGGTTGGATCAAGAGCTTGATTCACAAGGTACTCCTCGATACGGCTCGCATTGTGAGGAGGTTCCTGTCTCTGGAGCCCTAACCACCGTTAGCTTGGACCCCGACACCGGCGGATCACTATTTTTTTACCTGGCTACGGCGAAGCCAAAAGGCAGGGTAGTGATTTTGGCAGTCTATGTATGTATGTAAGTTTGTATGTTCCACCATAGCGCCGAAACCACTGAACGGATTTTAATAAATGAGGTGTCAGTAGATTCGTAAGAATAGCCCGGGTAACATAGGCTATTAAATTTTATATATATATATTTTTTATGACAGAATTTATTAAAGAAACATTTAAAACTGTAATCAGTGTGTTTATGAAATGAATAAAGGAGAATAATATTATTAATACCTGGATTGGCTCCCTGTTCGGAATAAATATCGGAGGGCGAATACGGCTGTTGAACATCGACCGGGGTATCGGTTTCAGGAACAATTATTACCGGCGGTGTGGCGTCCGGTGTGGTGTGGTGTGGCGTCTTGATGTTGTCTCCCGAGTACACAACATGTGGCCCAAGGGATGGTACATTCAAAGGATGGTTCATGTAAGCGGTAGGGTTGGGGTTATTCGGCCATATTGGCGAATCGGCGGTGACTGTAAAAAAAATATTATTGTTATTAATTTTGTGTGTTTTTTTTATATCCTGCTGGGTAAAGGCGTCCCCCAATTCCTTCGATGTGCTGTTTTCTCGTGCCGTCTCGAACCAACCCTCGCCTCATCATCTTTTTGGGTAGTCCTATCTTCACCATTTCAGCCGAAAGTCGTCCACTGCTGGACATAGGCCTCCCCTAAATGTCGTCATATTGACCGTGCGTCTCGCATCCAGCGGATCCCCGAAACTTCACCAGGTCACCCACCATCGAGTGAAGAATTTTGCACAACGGTCATCGTGCATCATTTGGATCAATCTAACACTTTTATACATCTTTTTAATTATTTTTAGCAGACTTCTCTGAAGTTCTCTGCAAAAAAAGGACTAGGACTCTCTTTTATTAACCAACCCCCGACAGAAAACAAAGGGGTGTTATAAGTTTGACGTGTCTGTGTGTGGCATCGAAGCTCCTAAACGAATGGACTGATTAAGATATTTTTTTTTTGTTTGAATATCTAACGTGATCGAGATGGTTCTAGCTACATTTAAGAAGACCTGTTCGGTGTTTTAAAATCCTTTTTCTTCCAACTATGCTTTAATTTCATCATAATCACACTAAAAACTCAGCACAAAGCGAGTCTTTAATGCTCTAGAGCAATAAAAATGTATGAAATTTCATTATTGCACAGTTTATTTTTTTTAATCGCACCGGTGCCAATCTCAATGGATTAGCTCTATTCAGCCAGCCGATATCAATACTTTTTTTTTTACGTACCTACGTATTATTCGTTTCTATCCTACTTGTTCCAAATTTTAAAAAAATGATTGCTGCTAACTACTATAAAATGAAAGAAATTTAAAAAAGTGATATGGCGGGAACTTTTGGGGAACTTTGTTAATTTTGCTTGACAATATTTTTGGAAACGATAAAGTGTGATACTATCTGATTTTGAGTGCTTCGGCTTCGAATTAAAATGGAATCATTTAGCGACACATTAACTCCGGAAAACATTCTAAATGAAGCCGACAGTGTTAAGTATAGAAAATCTTTTAACTGTTTGATATGAGTTTCTTTTATCTACTATTCCTCTAAGTAATAGTTGAAAGAAAAGTAGATTATGCACCTCGCCTTAAGTAATTTATATTGCCCTCGTGCCTGTTAGATTAGAGCCCTCGCTAACGCTCAGGCTCTAAATCAGGCACTCGGTGCAATAATAAATTACTTTGTGCTCGATGCAATAATCTACTATTATATCTTGATATAACTAATTAAATATATTTCTTCACTTAAAGCGCTCATCTTAAAAATATGAATAGGTTCTTTAAAAGGAATTTATAAAAGGAAACAGTGCACGTATGTTTTATAACGTGTAAATCAAATCCGACCTAAAGAAATTCAACGATTCGAAAAAAAAAACCTAAATCAAAAAAATTAAGCCGTTGGTCCCGGCTGACATTTGAAGACCTTTGGCAGTCGTTACAGGTAGTCAGTGGCCCGAAAATCTACTAACAAGTCCCACCAAGGAGTATAATTATTGTATTCATCATCATCATCAGCCTTCACTGCTGGACAAAGGCCTCCCCCATAGAACGCCATAAAGATCGGCAGTCTGCCGTTTGCATCCACCGGTTGCCCGCGACTCTCACGATGTCGTCGGTCCACCTGGTGGGAGGCCTGCCAACGTTGCGTCTTCCGGTTCGTGGTCGCCATGAGAGAACCTTTCTTCCCCATCGGTTGTCCGTTCTTCGAGCGATGTGGCCTGCCCATTGCCACTTCAACTTGCATATTCTGCGAGCTATGTCGGTGACCCTGGTTCTTCGGCGAATTTCCTCATTCCGGATTCTGTCGCACAAAGAAACTCCGAGCATAGCTTTCTCCATGGCTCGTTGCGTGACTCTGTAATTATTGTACTACCCAATACTAATTGGGTTGTGGAGGTCAGATAGGCAGTCTCTTCATGTAAAATACTGCTGTCAAAATCTAGTCAGACTGGAAGCCAACCCAAACATAGTTGGGAAAAGGCTAGGCAGATGAGTAAGTTTTCCCAACTCTTTGAGTAAACATTAATGTTATAACTTACTTGGTGCGCCGCCCGGTTCTAGCGATTTTTCTTGTTGTAGAAGAAAACTCCTTGGTACTCCTACAGAAATCAAAATAAAACAAATCATAAGAATTGTAGTCAATTAAAAAAAAAGCATAGGTGCGAGTCGAATTCGTGCAATGGAAAACTCCGTTTTTGTTATATGCCTAGGCATGCTAGCTTTTATCTAGTTAAAAGCTGAAATTCTGGGCTGTGAAGAAAATGGATGAAAAAAGGTTGCATGAAGCTTTTTTTTTTTTTGGTGGGTGGAAAATCATCAAATGACCCCCCCCCCCCCCCCGCTCTTGGGCAGAGCGAAGGGGAGTGTCAGACTTCTACTGACTAAAAACCGAACCCATGTTCCTTCTTTGCCCTTGCGCCGAGGCCACGTTATCTAGTACAAAAACCCGCGGCCCCGACGGGCGGGTTGCATGTAGCTGAGATTAGAATGTTGAGGTGGATGTGTGGTGTGACAAGAATGGATAAGGTAAGTTAGAAGTTTAAAAGTTGCTCCAGTTACAGAACAGAAAAGTTGATAGGGAATGTCGTGGTATGGGCATGTGATGATAAACAAAGCGTGTTGCGCCGATCCCAAATAACATGCAACAAGGGCAGGAAGATCCCGTCGGGGCTGCGGATTGTTCGAAAAAGATTACGTGGCCTCGACAATAAGGGCTTCGAAGGAACATGGGCGGTTTTTAGTCAGTAGAAGTCTGACACTACCGTACCTACTGAGTCATTCGATGATTGCCCACCAGCCAAAAAAAAATGGCAGGAATATGATGAAATGTCATTATTTTCAGACTTGAAAGATGATTTTGGAAATGATGTTTTGTGTCATGCTCTGCAGCAGAACCACTTTGCCTATAATACTTTAAACTTATAGGATAAAATGTAGATAATGTCTATATTATTGTAGGTTAATCTAAAAAAAATGTATATTGTCAGTTTCTTGGAAAACATCAATTCAAAGTGGCCCTGCTGAAGAGCATACTCCCCAGCAGAACCACTTTAAAATAATAGGTATTTCACGCTGATTATGCACAGGTCTTAGTAGAAACATAATGCATATTTATTGTATATCAAGATAACATCGTCAATTTTAGAAAAATATTTACAGAATAGTAGTTAAATGTAGATGAATTACAAGAATGCGCCTGCTATAATAAAAAATACAGGATACAATGTAGATAATGTCTATATTTGTGTAGCTTAATATCAAAATTTGTATATTGTTAGTTTCTTGGGAAACATCAATTCAAAGTGGCCCTGCTGAAGAGCATACTCCCCAGCAGAACCACTTTAAAATAACGGTTATTTCACGCTGATTATGCACAGGTCTTATTATAAACAAATGTATATTTATTGTATATTAAGATAACATCTACAATTTTAGATAAATACTTACTTATTGATTTTTAGTAACATATAAATGTTTTATCGGAATGCGCCTGCCATGAATTTCTTAGCAAATAACATGATTAATAGATTCATACATATTAATATTTCTTTACGACAAATAAATAAATAAATGGTAGGTATATCAAGGAAATGAATTCATAAGGTATAAAGATTAAGAAAAAACAGACAAAAATGGAAATAGAATTTGTTTTATTTTTAAGTAAGTACATATAAAATCATCATCTGCCTAGCCTTTTCCCAACTATGTTGAGTTGAGGTCGGCTTTCAGTTTTACCGGATACAGCTGAGTAGCAGTATTTTACATGGAGCGACTGCCTATCAGACCTCCACAACCCAGTTCATACTGGGTAATACGATACCCTTTGGTAAGACTGGATGTCAGAATTTCAGGTCACTGACTACCTGTAACGACTGCCAAAGATCTATATATATGAGATCTATATTTCTCGACATCAGAAGCAGAAGGTCGGATGTACACACGGCTACACATCAAGCTATACAAAACCAGTTTATCTTGGCCTCACTTTACTAGATCTTTTCGCACAATGAACGATCAGATTACACTGGTTTTGTATAGCTTGATGTGTAGCCATGTGTACAAAACTCTCTATGCATTTGTACATCCGACCTTATGCTTCTGATGTCAAGATTTATGTACTTACTTAAAAATAAAACAAATTCTATTTACATTTTTGTCTGTTTTTTCTTAATCTTTATACCTTACTAGCTTTTGCCAGCGGCTTCGCCCGCGTGAAAATGTCGATTTTCCATACAAACTTTCATCCCCTATTTAAATCCCTTAGGGGTTGAAATTCGAAAAATCCTTTCTTATTCCTTGTTTACACTATAAAGGGAACCTCTGTGCAAAATTTCAGCTTTCTAGGTCCAAGAGTTTGGGCTGGGCGTTGATGAGTCAGTCAGTCAGTCAGTCAGTCAGGACTTCTCTTTTTATTTATATATAAGATAGATGAATTCATTTCCTTGAAATACCTACCATTTATTTATTTATTTGTCGTAAAGAAATATTAATATGTATGAATCTATTAATCATGTTATTTGCTAAGAAATTCATGGCAGGCGCATTCCGATAAAACATTTATATGTTACTAAAAATCAATAAGTAAGTATTTATCTAAAATTGTAGATGTTATCTTAATATAAAATAAATATACATTTGTTTATAATAAGACCTGTGCATAATCAGCGTGAAATAACCGTTATTTTAAAGTGGTTCTGCTGGGGAGTATGCTCTTCAGCAGGGCCACTTTGAATTGATGTTTCCCAAGAAACTAACAATATACAAATTTTGATATTAAGCTACACAAATATAGACATTATCTACATTGTATCCTGTATTTTTTATTATAGCAGGCGCATTCTTGTAATTCATCTACATTTAACTACTATTCTGTAAATATTTTTCTAAAATTGACGATGTTATCTTGATATACAATAAATATGCATTATGTTTCTACTAAGACCTGTGCATAATCAGCGTGAAATACCTATTATTTTAAAGTGGTTCTGCTGGGGAGTATGCTCTTCAGCAGGGCCACTTTGAATTGATGTTTTCCAAGAAACTGACAATATACATTTTTTTTAAATTAACCTACAATAATATAGACATTATCTACATTTTATCCTATAAGTTTAAATTATTATAGGCAAAGTGGTTCTGCTGCAGAGCATGACACGATGTTTTGTGTTGTATTGCGTTGTTGTACTGTGGAAGACGTTGAGTTGAGCGGCCTCCCACTAGGTGGACCGATGACCTGGTGAAGGTTGCGGGGATCCGCTGGATGAGAGACGCACGGGACCGGTCAATGTGGCGACACTTGGGGGAGGTCTATGTCCAGCAGTGGACGTCTTTTGGCTGAAATGATGAATGATGGTGACTGGCATGTGATGCAGAAGAATGAGTGGAAATATCGTGAAAGTTTTGAATATGAATTTGGCTGACTATAAGCGTAGACGAATACCAAAGAACTGGAGAAAAAAAAGAACTGCTTCGATGGTTTAGTGGTCGAAAGCACGACGGCTGAGCATGATGTCCTGGGGCCGATTCCCGGGTCGGGCAGTGTTAGTCAGCTTTTCCATCAGGAATTTCCCAGTAGCAGACACAGAGTCTGGATTTGTGCCCGTTTGATGGCAATAGGCTCGCTCGGCTTAAACTTAACTGAGGAAATATGGGTATACTATTAAGTACACCTCTGCTTAACTCTTTGGGGATTACAGGCGTGATGTTATACATACATACATAAACTCACGCCCTTTTCCCATGGGGGTAGGCAGAAACCACAGAACGCCACCTGCTACGATCCTTACATACCCCTTTTGCCTCGTCCACGTTCATACATCTGGTCATACACGCACGCCGGTTGCGAGTACTACGCACCTGTCCTTTCTGAAGAACATCTATCTATCTATATAAATAATAAAAAGAGAAGTCCTGACTGACTGACTCATCAACGCCCAGCCCAAACCCTTGGACCTAGAAAGCTGAAATTTTGCACAGCGGTTCCCTTTATAATGTAGACAAGGAATAAGGAAGGGTTTTTCGAAATTCAACCCCTAAGGGAGTTAAATAGGGGATGAAAGTTTGTATGGAAAGTCGGTTTTTTTCACGCGGGCGAAGCCGCTGGCAAAAGCTAGTCACTAATAAGGTCAGTGTATGTCTTTCTAGGGCGTCCCCTCCCGGCGTTGCCACTCACATCTGCCTTGTGAGTGACCTTTCGTTAATCGACTTTCACTCATCCTCTCTACGTGACCAAACCATCTAAGCATTACAATTTTTGTCACTACATCTTCTTTTAAACCGCAACGTTCTCGTATAACCTCATTCCTCAATTTATCATTCAGAGTTACACCACACATGCGTGATGTTATGTTATGTACGAATAACAAAGAAATTATGGTGGACTGTGTTAGATGACGTGCCTAAAAAGGTCTGAACTGCTTAAATGATAAGTAACAGAGAAGTATGGAAGAAGAAGACATGCTGCAGCGACCGCAAATTAAAATAGGTATTCACTGCGGTAGTCAGAGATATTTAATGATTACTTAAGCCGTTCCTTAAGGACGCATTCCCGATTGATAAGTCAAATCATTACTTTTTTAAACAAAAGTATGTTTATTAAATACAATGCTTTGTATTTTTAAAATGTTTTTGCTGCTTATTGTAGATAGATGTGCAAGGTACAATTCTTAACTATAAATATAATTTTAGATATGTCCAGTTTCTCAATAAATGTACCGAAGTGAATTACTTCGGTACATTTATTGAGAAAATGAGAAACATTTATTTAAAAAAGTAATGATTTGACTTATCAATCGGGAATGCGTCCTTAAGATTTGACATAAGTTTAACTGTCCAAACCTTATCTAAGTGATGGCCTAATAAGTAATCATTAAAGCTTTCTGAGTGCGGCAGTAAATCAGGAAACTAATGAGCCATGATCAAAGCCACATCACCAGACAATAGGATCCCTTTGCAAACGTGACCCTAAAAGCAAATAATAGTAGTTTATGCGACTGTGCATAATGAAGGGCATTACAACACAAGTGTGGGTTTAAGAAACGAGCCGAAGGCGAGTTTCTTAATAGCATCACACGAGTGTTGTAATGCCTAATTATGTATAGTTGCATATACTAATTTATCTACCCGAATATCATAAGGGCTCTATGATGGGTTCAGGAACCATAGGAAAATGACCAGCATTGTTACCAGTGTAATGCAATAAAAAATAAACAGGTTATTATTTGCATTCGTCGCTGCATTTACGATATCTGGCGGAGTGTTCATGTTAATTTCCGAGTCACTATCACTCATTTTCGACAGAAATAAAGAACTTATCAGAAAATTTGTCTACTCGTAACTGGAAATAAAAAGCTAACGAACAAATGACAGCTCGAAATGGCTGCGTTTCGGATATCTGTCATTTTTTTTAAATCATAGGCAAACTAACAAAGTCACTATTCTTGTGTCACTCGAGATCAAAATGTCGTGCGATTTATAATTAAAATCATACTGAATTGGGGTTTCGTATCGATAGATATCTGTTTTAATGTAGATACGTGCGCGCGGAACTAGTTGGCCGCGCCTTAGGCATGTTTTTGTTTTTTATTTGTATTCTTTTCAATAAATTGAACAAATTATTGTTTACGATATCTCGAGATTGGTCATCACTGTCTAATTATAGTCTCCTGTGCATTGCGAGCTGTAGGCAACCCGCCCCCTCACCCCTGTCGCCACCTAAGGCGTGGCCAACTAGTTCCGCGCGCACTATAGAATAGCACACTCACTTGAATTTGACACCTGTTCCAAATTTAAAACTCATAACCTACTGTTTTCAGTAGGTTATGAGCTCATTACAGTTCTGTTAATTTCTGCTGGTTGGTAATGCTGGTCATTGCCTATGGTTTTTGAACGCATTAGAGAGGGTTTATGATATTTGGGTAGATAAAATGATTTTAATTCAAAAACATACCTTTCGGATACACATAGGCTGAAACAAAAATATTAACATTGATGTTAAACAATATTTATTAATAGTCCGGTCAATTTAGACATCCGAGGTTACATAAATTCCCACAACACCATTATAAATGAAATGTAAATAGTCCCCATCGATCCAACACCTGGAAAAACAGTTATTCAAGGTCCAGGTACCAATTTTCAGCCGGGTGGGAATTAATGTAACCTTACCCTTATTTTTGGTGTATTTGACCGGACTACAAGGTGAATGCTCCGACGGTCTGTCTATACATTTTCGTTGGAGTTATACTCTTAACAGGGGCACTTACTAATCATGGAAGGACGGTACTCACCGCGAGCATTCGCTTTGCAACGTGCGTGCTGTGCTCGCGAACGAATGATCGTTGTGTAACAAAAGCTCGGGAACGAATGTTTGTAAACATACTCGCGGAGAAAATGCTCGTGGAGAGAGCCATCTATTGAGTACATCTACAATTCTGAGTTACGTACTCATACAAATGGATCTTCATTGAAACATTTGAAAGGAAAATAAAGAACAGGAATACTGTAATTATTCAACTATTAATACTATAAACGGGATATTTACCATGTTTGATTATTGTTTCGAGTTCCCGATATTTCGGCGCCGTTACAAGCACCATGATCACGGATAAACTGAAGTCATTGCGGGTGGATGCTAGTGGTAGTTTATTTTTTTTTATCTGTTTTTATTTGCAATCAGCCTTATTGATTGATGATGTCATGCGGAGTGGCTTCTCATTGGAAGCATCAACTCATCTGCTTCCCAGAGCTACTGCCGATCTTCTAGCTCTAGTATGTGATGACGTTTCAGTCGTCTCACATAGTGGTCCATGGTGAGTTGGCGAGCAAGTTCATTAGGGTGATGGATTAACCGTTCTTTGTATTTAGCTGCTAAACTCCGAATTAGCTTGTGGTAGAGAACGCAAAAAAAACGAACAAGAAAGAGGTAGACCGATTTGTCTGCTCATAAACATCCACCCGCAATGACTTCAATTTATCCGTGATCATGGTGCTTGTAACAGCGCCGAAATATCGGGAACTCGAAACAATAAGTGAACATGGTAAATATCCCGTTTGTAGTATTAATAGTAGTGTCAGTGACCATGTCAGTTTAAAAACTTATATACTGTTATTCATCTTCAATCGCACGTAACTTTTTCGGAGCACAATTTTCCATTATTTTACGAACTTCATTATCTTCCTCGACTGCCTCATTGGTCTAGTGGTTGCAAGCGCAACTGCTGAGCATGAGGTCGTGGGTTCGATACCCGGGTTGAAAAAAGTGTTACTGAGTTTTCCATCAGGAATTTCTCAGTAGCAGCCATGGGGTCTGGATTTGTTCTCGGTTGATGGCAAAGCTTGCCTCCCTATTACATTGGTCTTAAACATAGCTGGTGAAATGTCGGAGTACTAAAAGGTACACCTCAGCTTAACCCTTCGGGGTATAAAGGATGTTATGTTTCTTTCGCCCGAATACTCGAACGTCACTCAATTATAAGTAGCCCTCAAAACTCGTGCTATCTCTGTCACTCTGCGTTAAAGTAACAAAGACAGCACGAGATTTAAGTGCAACTTAAAATTGAGTGACGTTCGAGTATTCGGGCGTTAGTCTTCCTTTCTCCATTATTATCAGCCTATAATGTTCCCACTGCAGGGACTCATGCCTCCTCTCTAGGAGAGGGATGGGCTATCTACCACGCGGGCCCAGTGCGGGTTGATAGATGTCACATGTCTTCGAATTTTTTGGTTCTAAGACATGCCGGTTTCCTCACGATGTTTTCCTTCACCGTTTTGAGAGCAGCGGTGATGAAATTAATTACTAATTACACAAAGTACGAACCCACGACCTACTGTTCGTAAGTCGCGGCCGCCACCACTGGGCCATCGCTGCTCCTTTCTCCATAAGTAAAGCAAACTTTACGTACCGAATGGAGAAACTTTGAGGCCGGATTTTTGTTGCGTTGGCTGTTGAACTGGTGATTGTTTCTGGAAGAAGCTACCAGCGCTGCTTCTAGGCTGCTTCTTCGTTTTATCTGCTGTGCGGTTCTCCAATATCGGTATGGCTGTGGAAAAAATTATATAATATTATTAGATAATTCCTTAGCCGAAGGGGCTGAAATATCGCATGTTCGTGGTGACGCAGCGAGTGGAGGGGCGATGTATTTAAGCCAACGCACGCTCACAGCGCAATCACTTTGGCTCAGAAACTCGGATAGGACGGATGTATTTTGTGACCTGCGGCCCTACTATGACGTCTTAAAACAGTTCTTATTCCAGTGTGGAAACGTGACAGAACTATACCTACAGGGTGTCTAGCGCCATCTCTTTTTCTCACTGGAATAAGAACTGTTTTAAGACGTCATGGTAGGCCTTCCGTAGTATTACTTATTCCTATATAGTCTTAATGTTTTAATAACTCTGTTGGTTTTGTGATTTGCTATTTAAGAATAAATAGTTCTTGGTTACTTTGTCGTTTCTTTTAAAAATTAAATGAGCTGACCCATAAGAATATTTATCGTTTTCTTTCCAGATCTGGCTTCACCCTTCAGGCTTCTAGTTCAAAGGGTAATTGCTATACAACGTGACAACACCGCTAGCTGACAGCGTTGATAAATAATGTTTTGGTGCCCTTTTTTAATTTAAATACCTATAACGTGAAAGAATAAAAGCAAAAAAATGGACGTGGATTTTGACAGTCGTTTAAATACCTATAACGTGAAAGAAAACAGAAGCAAAAAAATGGACGTGATCGTGGTGGAAGTCTGAGAACTTGTATTACCAACGGGTATCGTATTACTCTGTACTACGAGAGAGTGCACCTGTGCCTGCGCACACACTTGTGCACTATAATATCTCCCGCGCAGTTGGCTAATCTCCGCTGAGATTGGCCGCCGTGGCCGGAAAAAAACGGTCAGGAGGACTATACTCTGTACTAACCGGTTGTGGAGGTCAGACAGGCAGTCGCTCCATGTAGAATATTGGTATTCAGCTCCATCCAGGTATGACAGAAAGCCGTTATAGTTGGGCAAAAGGCTAGGCAGGTGATGTATAAACATACAAACGTGTTAGGCGGGTGATTGTGCCGTGAATTGTTCGTCTTTGGTAACAAATTCATATTGACGTCGTAGCCTTTAAGTCGTAGCAGTAAGGACGTTTTTAGTAAAGCAAGTGTTACCACTGCCCCTGACAGTAATACAAAAAAAGAAATACATACTTGATGCAGGAGATTCCACAACTTGTGGCGTATCTTGTGGTGTTGCACTAGTTCCTGAAAAAAATAAAATTATACTTTACTATAATATGTTTAAATATTCCACTCAAACAGTTTAAAAAATCACGAAAATGTTATGTTATTTCAAAGAACTAACAGAAATAGAAATATAATGTGTGTGTGTGTAATATAATGTGTGAAAAAAGTAATAAAATCGATCAAAAAATGGAGTAGCTACATGCTTCAGAAGTTTTTGGTGGGGCTTGGTGGTACTTTCTATCCTTATCTTGCGAAACCGCCATATGGTTGTACTACGTAACCGTGACGTAATTATGGCGGTATGTAATATGACGTCACGTGTGTCTGTAGCGCTGTCTTTGTCTAACACGTCATTTAAAATCAGTTAAAACTAAACCATTTTTTGATCGATTTTATTACATTTTTCACACATCGTGTTATTTCTGTTAGTTCTATGAAATAACATAACATTTTCGTGTATTTTAAACAGTAGTCAAGTAGGCAATTATCATTTGCTTCGGTAAAGGAAGACATCGTGAGGACATCAGCATGCCTGAGAGACGTTTCTCGTCAGCATGTGAAGCCACGTCAGAGTTCCATGGGCGGCATAAAAACTCTGTCACCATGTTAGACACTATCTATATAAATAAAACGAGAAGTCCTGACTGACTCATCAACGCCCAGCCCAAACCCTTGGACCTACAAAGCTGAAATTTTGCACAGAGATTCCCTTTATAATGTAGACAAGGAATAAGGAAGGATTTTTCGAAATTCAACCCCTAAGGGATTAAATAGGGGATGAAAGTTTGTATGGAAAATCGTCATTTTCACGCGGGCGAAGCCGCTGGCAAAAGCTAATTATTATCATAAGCCTATACTGTCCCACTGCAGGGCAAAGGCCTCCCTTCCCTCCTTCCACTTTTAGCAATCTATTACGATAGTAGGCCAAGCCTTAGAGGAGTCCAGCTCATCCCGCCATATCCTTCTGGGCCTGCCGCGTTGTCGTGTCCTGCTCTGTGGTATCCACTGAGTACTTTTGTCCATTGCTCCTCCGACATGCAGCAGATGTGCATAGCCCAGTTCAATTTCAACCTATCAGCTGTAAGGCCAACATCAGGACTAACCACATAATAAAGAACAAGATCAGTTCTTACCAGTAACATTCGCTGGAACATTCACTGGAACATTCGCGGGAACATTTGCGGCGGGTATGCAAGTAAACCGCTGCTTCGCCGTCTCTTGTTGCTGTTGAAGATTCTTCTTCGTGTTCAGAGTAATGTTTGGTTTTTGTGTTATTGGCACTGCTGTAAAAGTATTAAAGTGAGGTAAGGCTGTGAAGTGAAAAAAGTTAGAAGATTTGTGTTTCGTTGTTTTAAAAATTTATGATTTGTATAAAAATAAATAATACCTACTTAGTTTGTTTGTCAAAATTCGTGTTTTTACTATAATTGTTTATGTTTCAGAAAAGTTCTCAAGTACTTAAGTGAAATCCCTGTAATTTTTTATTGAAAAATTCTTTAACCATAATTGGAGTAACCATGCAATCAAAAAAAAAACCCATTAAATTATTTGGAACTGTTCGGTATGCAGATGGGTCGATGATATTTGGAACAAGTGAAACGATCGCTGGTTAGTTACGCACTGCTTTATTGTAAGACGCGCAATTTAACTAATGCAAGAATGGTGCAATAGTTCGCAAGTGTTTTCATAAATAAGTAATGTGCAGGACTGCAACAACTATCGAGGGATAAAGCCGCATTCATATTTGTCTGACCGTCTGACGTGTTGTGTTGTAATGCATCAGAAAGGTATCGGTTTCATATAATTAATATGGTTGTGTTCACATTTCTCTGACGCAGTGTGTTATGATGGCTTGTGTTGTGTCGCATCAGAAGCGATCCCGGTCTGCGTCAGAATGGGTGAGGTGCGGGGGCGGCGCAGTAACACGTCACAACGGGTCGGACTAGTGTGCACGCGCCAGTGTTGTGTTGTGACGCGTCAGATGCGCGGAAAAAACATTGCGAATGTTTAAACTGTCTGAGAGCCAAGACGCAACTGATTAAAAAATTGTCATAACGCGTCATATAGATGTGAACAGTAGCCATCACGACAGAGAGCATCACGACACAACACGTCAGACAAATGTGAATGCGGCTTAAACCTCATGTCACATAGTGTGAAAGTATGGGAGAAAGTGATAGAGAAAATAATAAGACAGGAGAGTATGATCCATGTATGATCACCCAGAATAAGTTTGGGTTTTTTTTTTTATTATAAATGGGCTTGCTTTTGACTTCAATCTTGCCCTAAGGGCAGAGATGATGTCGACGATGGAACGAGCTTACCCAGTAGAAGCCTGTTTACTCGCGACTTAAACAGAACTCGGGTTTATGCCAGTTCGAGGTATAGTCGACCAAGAAATTGGTTTACCACTCTAAGGTTGAATATCATTTGCACGTACAAAACATCAAGTGCTATTTTCACGTCAGAATCTGTCAATCTGTCATCCTTAGCGAATAATTATGTTACTGGGAGATGTCATCAAAAGTGGTAAACCAATTTCTTGGTCGACTATACAATGGAGGCCACTTCTGCACTCTACCAATTGTGCGAGAAATACAGACGTTTGCCACACCCAACATTCACTTCCATACATAAGTGAATCGACACCATTTTTTTTTGGGCATGTGGAAAATCATTAAATGACCTCTTCCGCTCTTGGGCAGAGCGAAAGGGAGTGTCAGACTTTTACTGACTAAAAACCACCCATGTTCCGACCGAGGCCGCAGTATCTTGTAAACAACCCGCAGCCCCGACGGGGTGTATCAACACCTTCACTTGAATTAACCTATTGACCGCCACGGTCAAGTAAGACGACAAGCCAAAAAGTACCTTAAGTCGACAGACTTAGGGCACTTTTTTGCTTGTTCGGCTTGTCGTATATAAATACGTGACTGTGGCGCTAAAAAGGTTAATATTGTCTTCTCTAAATATGCACACTTACTTGATCCCTGATTGACCCCAAACGTAGATACACCAGGTTGCGGTTCGCTGGCTTCTGTGATTATACTTGGTGATCCATCTTGACTCATCTCTGGCATCGGAGGATCCTCAGGTATTACTGCAAATAACGTGTGTTTTTTTTAGAGGTATAGAACTTTAAGTTGGCAACACTTTTTTAACTGGCGGCCATTCTGTCAGCTGTCAAGTGATTTATGTTTAGTTTGGTTTGGCATTTCAACATGAATAGACTGACGCCTGAACAACGCTTGCAAATTGTGCAAATTTATTTTGTAACCGTTTGGAAACGTTTTGTAACCGCATAGTTTCACGTTTCGGACCCGTGAATTCCATGAATTGGCCTCTAAGATCGTGCGATTTAACGCCGCTTGACTATTTTCTGTGCGGATATGTGATGTCGCTAGTCTACGCCAATAAGCCCGAAACGATTGACCACTTGGAGGACAACATTCGCCGCGTTATTGCCGATATACGGCCACAAATGTTGGAAAAAGTCATCGAAAATTGGTGCTCCAGATTAGACTACGTGCGAGCCAGCCGTGGCGGTCATATGTCAGAAGTCATATTTAAATTATAATGCCAGAAGATTATCTTTCGAATAAAGTAAATTTCATATCAATTTAAAAAAATCATCTTTGTTTTATTCCATTTCAAAGTTCTATACCTCTAAAAAAAACACCCTTTAGTTAGCAACCATCTGATTAAAGTCGTAAAGGTACCAAGTGTTATCTACCATTATTTTTTTTTCGGTAATCATCAAAAAACCCCTCCCGCTCTTGGGCAGAGCGAAAGGGAGTGTCAGACATCTGACTAAAAGCCACCCATGTTCCTTCTTAGCCCTTTATGTCGAGGCCGCGGTATCTCTTGCGAACAACCCGCAGCCCCAACGGGAACGTTACCTACCATTTTGATGACCGAAAGGACTAATAAGATTGACTATGTATAAACTGCTAACCTGCCCCCGTATTCACAAACGCTTCGCTCCGTATTCGGAAAGTCAGATGTCGCTGACTTTCGTAATGGCAAAAAAAAATAGACCAACGACTTATCGAGTCGAAATAGATTCGCAGTGTTACGTTGTTTTTGAATACCCACTATTATGAACTTCTAATGGAACTGTAGGTTGCAAAAAGTTGGCTCCAAAGCTTAAGCTTGGCGCCTTTGGGAATGATCGGATTAGCTCCAAAGCTCTTAAGCAACAGTTTTGTGCAAGTTGGGTTATCTCGCCGACTTCTTTTAACAAAAAAAGATAGACCTACGACTTATCGAATCGAAATGGATTCGTAGCGTTTGAGAACACGGGGGCAGGTCGGTTCGATCTTCAGGGATAACTTCCGCTTGCAAGGGTTGGTCCGTGAATGAGAGACCATATTTAACATACCGTTACTAGAAAAGAACATTAAGTAGGTAACGTAGTTGGTCGTAGATTTTTGATCTTTTTGAGTTGTTACCGACGCGGACTTGTAGTAGGAAGCTTAAAAATCTGTCAATCTTTCCAAGGGGTAACGTTATCAAGTTTTGGGTTGTGGAGGTGAGATAGGTAGCCACTCCACGTAAAATACTGGGATTTAGCTGAATTCGGTTAGACTGGAAACCTAACAACGCAGATCGAAAAAAATCGGCCAAGTGCGTGTTGGGCCACGCACAATGTTATAGGGTTCCGTAGTTCTATTCAGTGACATCCCGCACTAAAGGTTACGCGAGAGAAAAAAAACTTTTCGAGTTTTTTTTACCACTTTGTTTGGCGTAACTAATCTGTATATTCATGCCAAGTTACAACAGCTTTCTAGTCTAGTACATAGAGTCGTTGAGCTAAGCTGTGGATAGACGGACGGACATGGCGAACTATAAAGATAGGTAACTTGTTGACTACGGAACCCAAAAAAAACTAGGCAGCTGGCCCGAAGCCACCTAATAACCCGATTCCTTCCAGTTTCCCTTTGGGAACGTAGGGTGGATGACGATGGACTGCTTACCTGCAGGATTTATATTTTTGGACTTCCTTCCTTTGCTGTTAATCTTGTTCTGAAATTTAAGCCATTTCTTTCTTTGTTGGTTGTTGTATCTGAAATCACATGTTTTCTTAAATTGTATCAAGTGAGATGTAATTAAAATATCTATGAAGTCGTATTGTATAATAGACTATCGTCCGCAACTTCACGCCAAGGTTTTGCAACTTTGTTTGAGGGGAGAAGGCAGGGGGGAAGAGGGTTCGCTAACCAAGAGCCTGTTGTAATTATATTTTCATGCCTGATCATCACTTTAGCCTGTGTCACACGTGTGTGATGATACAATTTAAGAAAAAATGTGATTTCAGATTCACCAACCAACCAAAAAAGAAATGGCTTAAATTTCAGAAATTTCAGAACAAGATTAACAGTAAAAGGGTATGGAAGTCCATAAATATAAATCCTGCAGGTAAGCAGTTCATCGTCATCCACCCTACGTTCCCAAAGAGAAACTGGAAGGAATCGGGTCATTAGGTGGCTTCGGGCCATCTGCCTAGTTTTTTTGGGTTCCGTAGTCAACAAGTTACCTATCCTTATAGTTCGCCATATCCGTCCGTCTGTCCACAGCTTAGCTCAACGACTCTATGTACTAGAAAGCTGTAACTTGGCATGAATATACAGATTAGTTACACCAAACAAATTGGTAAAAAAACCTCGTTTTTTTTTCTCTCGCATAACCTATAAGTGCGGGATGTCACTGAATAGAACTACGGAACCCTACATTGTGCGTGGCCCAACACGCACTTGGCCGATTTTTTTCGATCTGCGTTGTTCGGTTTCCAGTCTAACCGAATTCAGCTAAATCCCAGTATTTTACGTGGAGTGGCTACCTATCTCACCTCCACAACCCAAAACTTGGTAACGATACCCCTTGGAAAGATTGACAGATTTTTAAGCTTCCTACTAGACGGAGGTAACAACTCAAAAAGATCAAAAATCTACGGTTTAACCGACTTCCCAAAAGGAGTAGGTATGTACCTACACCGATTACGCCGAGATTAATGATCCGATTTACGTGATTCTTTTTTTAAACACTGTTTTAAGCTTTCACGGTTCATAACTATATTTAAAATGTCACTTACGGGATATCTTCCGTGATTTTTATTTGTTTTGAGTTAACGATATTTCGATGCTGATTCTTTTTTTGTTTGATACGGAATAGTTGCCATTTTCGTTATGTGTGTTCGCGAATAACTTCGTCGTTTATGAACCAATTTAGATGCTTCTTTTTTATTGGAAAGGAAATATTTCAAGAGTGGTACCATGGTATGGAAACCAGGACCTGGTGATGGGATCCCAGAAAAGTCGAGGGCAACCCTCAAATTTCATAGACACATATTACCTGTTTCGTGCTTTTTCTGACGCTATTCAAGTATTCGTATCTAGCAGTCATCACTTCATGTTGATGAGCTGATAATGGAAGGTAGGTACTACTCCTCAACAGTTAAGAGTTAAAAATAAATATAAGAAAATCTTGAAGGTTAAGTAAGGGTTAGGCTTCTTGGTTGAATGTTAAATGCATGGTAAATATTTGTATAGGATATTACAACTAAAAATGAAAAAATAAAAAAAACTTTTTTACAAAAAAAAGTCGGTGGCAAAAAAAATGAAATCAAACAAACAAATGTCACCGACTTCAGAAGCTGATTTTTCTAGTGAAGTTTATTTTTCCCTTTTTGGTGTTTTTGAAGTCGGTTGTTTTTTTTTGTAAAAAAGTTTTTTTATTTTCGAGTCACGGTATGTTAAAGATGGTCTCTCAACCACGGACCAATTTCGGCAAGCAGTAGTTATCCCTGAAGATCGAACCGACCCGCCCCCAAAAAAACTAGGCAGATGGCCCGAAGCCACCTATAACCCGATTCCTTCCAGTTTCCCTTTGGGAACGTAGGGTGGATGACGATGGACTGCTTACCTGCAGGATTTATATTTTTGGGCTTCCATACCCTTTTGCGGTTAATCTTCTTCTGAAATTTAAGCCATTTCTTTTTTTGTTGGTTGGTGAATCTGAAATCACATGTTTTCTTAAATTGTATCAGGTGAGATGTAATTAAAATATCTATGAAGTCGTATTGTACTATCGTCCGCAACTTCACGCCAAGGTTTTGCAACCTTGTTTGAGAGGAGAAGGCAGAGGGGGAGGGGGTTCGCTAACCAAGAGCCTGTTCTAAATTGTAATGATATTTCCATATTTTCATGCCTGATCATCACACACGTGTGACACAGGCTAAAGTGATGATCAGGCATATAGGCAAATAGTTATGATACTGTGATAAGCTGTATCTGTTACTAAGCACAGCTTAGTTTAAGAGATATAAGCGAAAAACTGAAAAAAAATGGAGTTGAAAAAAAAGTAACTGTACTAACATAACACCCACCACCACAATTTTTATAACTAATTTCAAACTGTATTTTTTATGTGATAATTGACGGATAGAAGTTATTGACGTTTCTCTTCTTAATTGAAACACATTCTATTCAGTGAATCTAACAACGAAATTTATCCAAATCGGTTCATCCGTCACAAAGTTATGACAGACAAAAAAACAAACATACATACATATCTTAGATCAAACACAAAACCCTTTTAGAAACTCAGTTCTGTTCTGGGTCGACACAATTTAGATTGCCATCGCTATGCTAAGAAGAAAAAGAACCCTCCTGTTGGGCTTCGCCGCAGTCAAGTAAAAAAGTACAATACTTACACTCTCATTGCATGCATTTCATTGGTTTCTTGGCCTGTCTTCAGCCAAGTATTCGGGTTTTCAGCTACAACTGGAGTAGATTTAGTTGTATTTGCAGCTACCTGCACAGCAGCTTGTATGAATGCTTGCATGTTAGGCTGAGGGGCAGCCGGGGTAGGAAGAAGCGCAGTAGCCGGAGTAGGAAGTAACGTAGTAGCCGGAGTAGGAAGTAATGTAGTAGCCTGAGTAGTCATTGTTGTACAACCCTGAGTGGCAATTTGCCTGGCTGCTATGATCATTGCCGCCCGTCTCTTTGCTCTATTTATCTTAGGCATTTCTTCAGAGCAGTCTCCAACAGTACTTAAAGCAGTCTTTGCAACAATTGGGTTAGGATTATTGGGCAGGTTTGTATTAGAAACCGTGTTCACAGGAGGAAGCGCAGTAGCTGGAGTAGGAAGAAACGTAGTAGCCTGAGTAGCCATTGGTATAAAACCCGGAGTGGCAGCTTGCGTGGCTGCTTTGAACAATGCCGCCCGTCTCCTTGCCTTTTTACCCATCTTCGGTGGTAAGGCACTTAACACTTTAAATTCTGATGGTGTTGATAGTGCAATAGTTTTCAAATTGGGGGTTGGTTTATCAAGTAGTAGCGGTATTAATGTAGCAGGAACAGGTGTAATTATTTTCTTCTTATTTCTTTTACTGTAAGGAAAAATAAATATTTTAAATATTGCATTTTAACTGATGAGCCATCCATGTCCACCACCACCTATCAGACCAGAATTCATGAATATGCAGAATAAGCAGTAGTTATTATTAAACTCATCATAATCCTAGTCTTTTCCCAAGGAGCAGTGGTGGCCCAGTGGTGGCGGCCCCGACATACGAACATGAGTCGTGGGTTTGAACCCCGTCAGGCGCATTACTTTGTGTAATTTATTTCATCACCACTGCTCTCAAAACGGTGAAGGAAAACATCGTGAGGAAACCGGCATGTCTTAGAACCAAAAATTCGAAGACATGTGACATCTACCAATCCGCACTGGGCCCACATGGTAGATTATAGCCCATCCCTCTCCTAGAGAGGAGGCCTGAATCCCTGCAGTGGGAACATTATAGGCATTATATGATGATGATAATGATGAATCCTAGTCTTTTCCCAACTATGTTGGGGTTGTTGTTCCAGTCTAACCAGATGCAGCGGACTACCATTATTTTATATGGAGTGACTGCCTATCTGATCTCCACAACCAAGTTAGTTCTGGGTAATAAGATGCACACTGGTAAGACTGGTTTTCAGGCCACTGACTACCCGTAACAACAGTCAAAGATCTACAAATGACAGCCAGGGTCTGTTATCATTGAACTGAACACATATATTTTAGAAAAAGATCAAGTAAAACTGAAAAACAGACCCTAAATGTCAATGCCATGCTTGACATTGGGTTTTTTGGGTTTGTCACCCAAAAAGGTGTATACAGAAATAAAAACAGGTGTATAAATTCAGGGGCGGTGTATCAAAATTAGTCAAAAATAGTAAGTAATGAGTAGAGTATGTACTTTAAAATACCTTACGAATAAAAGTATTTCCTTACAAATATTTGATTGTTATGAAATAACTTTCATTTGAATAAATAAGGTGACAATAATTGTTGTTTGTGATAGTAATATGATTTAAAAAACCAAGGGAACAATGTAAATAAGTAGTACAGTAGTACAGATAATAGGTAAGTCAGTACTTACTAACCATATTTCAAGGATACTAACTAAATTGTGGTTATGTTGTACTTTTATAGTCATGTAGTTTTATACTAGGAATATTTCAACCATGATGCCTGTACTAAACTACTTGGAAACCTTGTAGAAACTATGAAATAATAAGCATAGGTAGTTATGGGAATATTGCGCTTGGTTACTCTTTTGATATGGTCCTACGATGATTTAGCTTGATTAATGGATAAATAAATACTCACGATGGAGCCATGCCACTTTTATTTTATTACTTATTACTTACTTGTATCAATTAAATTAAATTTCGGCTTAATAACGCGTTTGTTTTCTCATCAGAAAACACAAAGTTGTTTTCTAAAAACGTTCCAGTGTTAATATTGAGTAGATAATGGCATGAGCATGCCAAAAGAAAGACCAAACATACTGTATTTGCTTCAAGCAAAAAAGAGATAACTAAAATTTTAATGCTAAGAGTTCGCTTAATTTTTTTTTGACATTGACAATGTCATTGTGACAAAGTTTTGTTATATTCAAGGAACATAAATACTGACTGGAATGTGCACGTGCTACTCAAAAGTGTTCCGAGCGAGATTACCTCGAAAGTGGATGTCATCTCTTTCTAATAGGGTGTCCAAAAATGGACAGTTATTATTATGTTTTAACTTTCTAGCACCTAGTTCCTCGCTTTGCATTAGTAACAATTAAAAAAAAACTGCCATGGGATAGGTTTGTGATGACATCATCATCATCTTAATATATTATCAACCCGAAATCACCCACTACTGCAGGGCTATTGTGTACCTATCTTTTAATGACAGTGGATAACTTTGGTGAATCCTGGGTGATAATACATGTGTAATTAAGTAATAGGTTTATTATTTCAGGTTACTAATCTCGAGAACGAAGCACGAGTATAATTGATGATTAAACGAACTTAAATGTCTATCAAATAACTGTCAAATGGTGAGTTTTTAAGAAAAAAATGTACCAAACCCTAACCAATTTACAGTTACCTATTAATCTATGGACATTTCTGATAGCCACTGACGTCAATAAAAAGATACGCAATAGGGGGACTGACCGTGCGCGTGCTGAGTATTATATATAGCCCTCACCTTTTTTCCACCACACTTCTTGGTTCTGTACAATGACGTATCTTATCCACGTGTCCGGTGACTTTGACGATATCGTCAACCCAACGAGCTTTAGGACGACCCTGGTTTCTTTGGCCTAACCTTGGCCACCACTCGGTCGAAACCTTGCTCCATCGCCTACCTTTGCGTCCTGCCCAGGTAAACTTGAGGCTCACCGCCCGGTTTCCAACATCGTAGACTTTTTCGTCCGATGGCGGATTTCAGTGTTACGCACTCGATCTAAGAGGATTATCATGACTTATACCCAACCGAGTTGTACTGCTTCTTGTCGAAAGATAGAACATGCTCCAGATAAACGTAATGATCAACCATCTCCAGACGCTCGTTTCCTGTCGAATGCCTTCTCATAATCGAAAACTAAACACAGGGGCCGGTTGTATTCTGCGCTCTTCTCCATCAACTGCTTCAAGACATGGATAATATGGTCCATAGTGGAGAAACGACTTCGGAAGCCGGCTTGTTCAACGGGCTGGCAGTCGTCTAGTTTGGGAGTGCGGCGATAACATATGGTTTTCGCAAACAGTTTATAAAGTCACGGAGTCCGGAATTGTGACCGGTTGACGGCAATA
The DNA here is from genome assembly GCA_949316265.1 of Diarsia mendica. Classification (NCBI taxonomy): domain Eukaryota; kingdom Metazoa; phylum Arthropoda; class Insecta; order Lepidoptera; family Noctuidae; genus Diarsia; species Diarsia mendica. The sequence goes on from OX438901.1 coordinate 19,366,150, forward strand.
GGCTCGTCCGCTATTACATGGCACTTAAACATATCTGGTGTTCTATTAAGTACCTACACTTCTGTCTAACCCTCCCGGGATTACAGGCCAGATGTGATGTTATGTAATTTACAATTTTAGTACGTTAAAATGACATAAGAAAGTCCCCCAAAATACCCACCCTATGCCACTCCTATTGTTTAAAATTCAATGAATATCAGATACTATAAGGCGCTTTGCACATGGAGCAACTGAAGTTGAGGCAACTTAATAAGCAACTTTAAAAGTTTCCTGTAACTAGTTGATAGTTTGTTACAACGTTTACGGTTGCCGCAATTTTATAGCAATCTGTGGGCAACTTTCAAGACCGAGTTGCTCAATCTACGCAGCGAACAGCGCTCAGTGTGACGATGAATATCGAAGAAGCAGCACTTGTTCTAATTTTATTACGTCGTCGCCGTCTACGTTAACTTTAAAAATCGGTATAATATATTTATCAGTTGCTAGTTGCGGCAATTAGCAACTAACTTAGTCATCGATTGCAGCAACTGAAAACTGTTGACGATTGCCGCAACTCGAAACTCGAGTTGCTATTGTGCGCAGTCCTATTGAAATAATTTTACGTAAACAGCTAGTTGCCAGTTGCCAGTTGCTGCAATAGCTGCTCCATGTGCAAAGCGCCTAATGTTTCATTTATTCGCAAAGCTTCACGGGTTACTGACAGCCGCAGCGGAATATAGAAGAACTAACAAACACAGAATTCACAGTCAATATCTCGCGAAAAAAAATATATATAAAACAAAATCGTGGGAGGGAGGGATCATCCATGACCCAATCCCCGGTTCTAGAGTTGCCTGGATTTTAAATTTAATTATAGGTTCTATTTTTACTGATTTTCTCTATGGTATTCATCAAGCGAGAGTCAACGAGAGCATGACCAACTTAATTGTAAAGTACAAGGTGGCGCTACTTGTCCAGCAAAATTACATCAGATCTTAAACGTCAAACTTGGTACATTTATTTTAGTTCCGTTTTTTGCCACCTCAGTGAAAAGTTCATCTCTAGCCCGCTAGATGGCGCTGTTAGATGACGTCACGTTTCTGAATCGCGCTATGGTTACGTTACACGCCAAACACGACTACCGCGCGGTAACAAATTGGTAGTACTAAGAAAAAAGGAACATGGGTGTAGCTTAATTTATAAGCTATTGATTTTTGAAAATAGGTTGTTGTTGTAATAAATAACAACCTCTGTCTGTCGTAACTCGTACGTAGCCCCACTGCTGGGCAAAGGGAAAGGAAGGGTCTTCATTATTTCTAATTTTCTATTTTCTATTTCTATTCAATTATAATAGTGATTTAGCAATTGGCATTTTTGGCCAATCGGCAATCAGCTGAATCAGGCAAGAACGAGCCAAATCGTTACGTCAGCGTTTTTAGGACCTACCTGCCTCGGTGATGACGGACGACCGTCTTCAGCTCGCTAGAGTATCTAATGTTCTGTGGTCTTCACTCTTCAGGCACCCACTGTGTGAGGATTCTGGCCCACCTGTCCTGCTGACCCATCCTGGATACTTAAATGTGACCAGCGAGATTCTTTATCTTGTCACTGAACTGCTCCTAGACGGCTCGACCGATTGTGATGATTTTTTTTTTATGTTGAAGTGGATTCGAGAATGGATTAGATTTACAATTGGACCCGATAGGTGGCGCTACTGTCCAGGCAGGACGACATCTGCCAGGTCCACTAGTATGTTTTATTATTTTTGTTTTCAGAACCATAAATCTGGCTTTGACTTAGTGCATCACACACCAAATTTGAAGCATCTGGATCTATCGCACAATTTTTGGAGAAGATCAATGTTCTGCTAAACGATCGAGATTGGATATTGACGACCAACTTGACGCATCATTCTTTCCAAAAAATAGCTATTTTCTGAAAATCTTGGGGGTTCATGACTCCTGAGACCGTGAAAGTGTGACATCACAAGTCTAATAGGATTGTGAGCATGCCCATCGTATGTACCTACTCACAACGTTTGATCCGCGGTAGCACTCACAACAACGGTGGATCCGCGGTTGCTACTTATCTCAAAAAATTCTATAGGAGTTCTACACTACAAAGAGTACTAAATATTTTACAACAAGATTTATTCTCGCAATAAAGCACAAGTATGTACCTACGTCGAGCAATATCATAGTGCATGCACCCGGCCTGAGCGTTACAAAATGCAATATTGCTCGTTAAACCCACTTGACCTGTTGGTCCCGTTGGTCCCGCTCATAGGGTGTTTCATTACTCCGACCTCTGTTGTGAACGACGACTTGGAAAAATGTTGAGTTAAAAAAAACAGAATTGTTGAGCACCGTTGATTAATTTTCCGGTTTTAGGGTTCCGTGTAAAATATCGTACGAGTTCTTATTACCTCCACGTGTATCGGAAGACAGCAGTTCAATATTAATCACAGATAATGTTGAAAACGTAATATTAACAGGAAGTCAAAGCAATGTTTTTATGAAAAATATTTTATGAAATAGGTACAGGAAATATTAAAAATTATATATAATTATTATATTAAAAACACAGGAAGTCAATGCACGCTAACACGTGCTTCAAGGGTGCCTAAGTTACGTCGTCGTGTAATATCTGGTGTCAGTCTGTCCGTCCGTCTGTCACAGTGCCGTACCCTGTAGACCGTAGTTAATAAGTATGTGAGGAACCCAATTGTGTCACAACATACAATCCGTAATAATCCATACTTCCATACTATCCATACTATAATATACTATATACTTATATAGGTACTTATTTATTTATTTATTTATTTATTAAATTTAGTACAGCTAAAGCCATTAACACTAAATTAACTAATCCTTTTATTCGGTCTTCTCGCAAAACCACAAGCATTCTAACATTATCGTCTTCCATTCATCAGCAAACAAATCCAGTTCAGGGTTGGTCTCCACGAGCGCGTTGAGCATCGTTAGCATACGCGGTATAGGGGAGGTGGACCGAGCTACAGTGCGACAAAATGGGACATTAAATAATTTGTGCTTTCTAGAGCGATTATAATTATTTGGAACAAATAATTGACACAGCTCCGCATGTAAGTCTAAGGCGTCGGTGTGACCATGTATGATTTTATACGCTGTTGTTATTTGGTCAACAGCCCGCCTAACTTTAAGGGAATTAAAATTTAAACATCCTAAAAGGAATTTAGTAGGATACATATAGGGATAGTATCCAAACACTCGTTTGTAGAGGTACCTGAGAAAAGCTTTTTGCACCTTTTCCAGCATGAGCATATAGGTAACCTCGTGAGGATTCCACACACAAGCACTAGTTTCAAGCTTGCACCGAACTAATGCGTTGAACAAAAGCCTAATAACTGCCTGGTTATTAAAACCTTGACAGTTACGTAAAACAAATCCTAAGCGTCGGAATGACTCCTTAGCCAAACCTATAATGTGTGTATGGAACGTCAGTTTGCTATCAAACGTTACACCGAGGTCTTTGGCTGAGGATACTCTGGCTATAGACTCACTGTTCACTCCGTAGTCGTACTGTATAGGACTCCGCATGCGGCCAAAGCTCATAATTTGACATTTGGATGTGTTAAATTCCATTTTGTTGGTGGCAGCCCATTCACTCAAGGCATCGATATCACGCTGGAGAGCTATACAGTCAGACACGGAGCTAACAGTTGCATATATTTTCAGATCGTCGGCGTAAAGTAGACATTTTGCATGTTTTATAATTTGTGGCAGATCGTTCACCATAATTAAGAAGAGCAAGGGCCCTAAAATGGAACCCTGACTCACGCCTGATCGTGTATGATACGCATGTGAGTTGTATGAGCCAAGGCGAACAAATTGCTGACGGTCACGGAGATAGTCAGAAATCAGAAGAAGAAGACTGGGTGTAAATCCTATGGCACTTAACTTACGTAACAAGATGTCGTTATTAATAATTCTATCAAAGGCCTTACGGAAATCGAAGTACAGCACATCAACCTGCTGTCCGCGGTCCATTTGAGAAGAAATAAAATCAACTAATGTCAGCAAATTCGTGTTAACTGACTTTTTGTTGCGAAAACCATGTTGTTCATTGCACATATAAATATCTACTAAACCACTACTCAACCTCTACTCATCCACACCACCTCATCACCCCCACCCATCATCATCATCATCGTCGTCATCATCTCCTCATCTCTCTACTTATATCCATACTTCCATACTAATATTATAAATGCGAAAGTAACTCTGTCTGTCTGTCTGTCTGTTACTCTTTCACGCCCAAACGGCTGAACGGATTTTGATGAAATTTGGTACAGACATAGTTTGGAACTTGAGAAAGGACACAGGATATATTTTTTTTTTTTTCGCGAGATAAACCAAAAATCTTCCGGAAGTCACTATTCCACGCGAACGAAGTCGTGGGCAAAAGTTATCTTATATAAATCTATAAACATAAATAATAAATTTGTTATTTATTTACCACTCATTAAAGCAACATTACAGATTACATCCATTGCGATACTATAAGACATAAAAAAGAACAATATAAAAAAGTTATAAAATTAAAATAAACTATAGAAAATAATACAAAAACTATCTATACTAATATAATATTATTGATTGCTTGTAATTTTAAAATAACAACCAGACAGACGTCACCATACCCTCATGTATCGGATAGGGTTTCTTTATTGTATACGGTACAAACTTATTACATATTGTTGGGAACCTTAACTGAGTAAGCCCGGATCGCACTTAGCCGGTTTTTATAAATTGTTTTTAATTATCGTGAATGGGTTTCAGATTGTATGTTTTAAGGTTCCGTATAGCTTTGATTTGACCGAAAGGATTGTTTGATAATTATGGGCGAAAAGGTTTTTAAGTTGCATTAATATAATATTACTTCATGAAGGTGCCTACGTACTTTAATATATCTATATAAATAAAAGGAGAACTGACTGACTGACATATCAACGTACAGCCGAAACTACTGGGGCTAGAAATGTGAAATTTTGCACACGGCTTCCTACTATAATGTAGGGGAGCACTAAGAAGGGTTTTTTGGAAATTTAACCTCGGGGGTGAAAAGGGGGATGAAAGTTTGTATGGAAAATCGTCACTTTTGTATAGTTGAACCGACACGACATCCACGCGGGCGCAGCCGTAGGCAAAAGCTAGTATTATTATATTATTCTCTCACCTTTAGTCTTTAACTAACGCAAGTTTTTCCTGTTTTCTATCCACTGATTGTTGGTAAATAAGGCTAAAAAAATAAGTTATTACAAAATTATTATTAGGTACTGCAGACTGCTACTGAGAAATTCTTGAAGGAAAAACCCAATAACACTTTGCCCGAGTTGGGAATCGTACCCAGGACTTCATGCTCGGTGGTCGTGCTTGCAACCGCTAGTCCAACGAGGGCAACGAGGCAGTAGTAGCACTATGAAGTAACGAATGCTCATAACTAGGTGTGACCTAAATAAAAGCGCATTCTTGAATTTTCAATACTCAACACTCGGTAGTACCTACGGATAGTTTAAATTTCAACAGTGTAAAAAGCAAAATTAAAAATTTTGAAAAAACCCACGACTGTTAAAAATTAATTGAAAAAAGGATAAAATAACATAAAACACCCACCTTAAAAAAACCCAAGAATGTCCGTCGGGGGCTGACATTAAATGAACTAGTTTTGCAATGTTCAGCTTCCGACGGACATTCTTGGGTTTTTTTAAGGTGGGTGTTTTATGTTATTTTATCCTTTTTTCAATTAATTTTTAACAGTCGTGGGTTTTAAAAAAATTTTAATTTTGCTTTTTATTTTAAACTTTTTACTTTTATTTTTATTTTTTCATCTAAGAACATGCACCAATCAAACCTTAACCCATAACTGAAAACTGAATCAAAATCGGACTTGTAGTTTTGGAGAAAAATTGCAACTTTGATTTGCACAAAAAATGTTTGCTGCAGCGCCCCCTGGTGAGTTGTCACCGTAACACCTATCTAAGAACATGCACCAATCAAACCCGAACCCATAACTGAAAACTGCATCAAAATCGGACTTGTAGTTTTGGAGAAAAATGGCAACATGGCACAAACACACAAACAAACAACCTCTCACCTCAAACGCATATGTAAGCTCAGGACGGCCTTCATCAGAATTATTCGCCCCGCTACCATCGACTCGACGCTCCGCTAGAGTGACAGTGACAAGCTGTCACTCTTGACATTGGCATCTTAATGTGCGCCGACACATATACCGTCTCCGTTCCGTCGTGGGTAAAAATATTTAGATGGCACTCAGAAACAGTACCCAGTTTACATTTTGAATCGATTCTTCAAACCGCCACAATAGATTCTGAAACAGCGTCTTGACCTCCGAACAGACTTTAAAAAATAAATTCCGAAAACTAATCACCCTGTATAAACCTAACCTCTGCAAAGGTCTTGATCAAATAAGTACTTATACCTCTCATCGAAATCATCGCGGTAATAATTAGACAATTTGTTACCAATTCAAAATTTATTATAACTCGACACGGGCCCAGTCGTTGCCTACGCGTCATTAAAACCAGACTTTATCAGGTCTCGGGGACATATTTTCCTTATTTTTAATACATTTGAATAATACCTATTTTGTATACTTAGTGCTTAGTGGCCAGTGTCGTTGAACCATAAAGTTGTGGTGAACTATTATGAGTGCTAGTGTTTGGTAGTGAAAACTAAATGTAATCCTTTGTTAAGCAATTAGGGATTCTAATGTTAAATAGAATAGTGTATATAATCCGGTACCTACTAATTAACCAATGTATGTATTTCATTTAATTCAGATCGATCCCGTGAAATTAGTGATGATTCTGTTTTATGATTAGCGAGATGTAATAAATAGATTGTGGGATGTTATTTTAATTGTGGTATGTGGAAGGTAAATAATAATTAGTATGTTGATTGTGGGTGTTAATTATCGGTCAATAATATGAATATTGTATTAATTAGTAAATAATAACATTTGTGTAACCTAACATTAATCTATGTTGGGACTTATAGGTACCTATTAGTTATTTATTTTATTATTATTTCTGCGTTTAGTAGGTAGATTTTTTTTGGAATACGGTCACACGATTTAATTTAAAGATAAATTCAGTGATTAAAATAACTTTCATTATATTTATGAATATGATCAATCATAGGCTCAAAAATCAATCAAAATATTACATGTCACATAGACCATGTTGGCAACTTACAAAACGTCGAAAAAAACTGCACGGTTCGGGTTTGTCATTCCGAAGGAACCGGCAAGAAACTCCATGGTTTACTCTTAAAAAAAGAAACCGTAAACGTAACCGAACGTTAACCTGTAACCCGTTAGTCTAGACTCTAGACTCACACGTACCAAGACGTTAAAACAGATTTATTCCACCTGAGTCACCTTAAACATTAATTTATTCTAGAAGTTACTGACTATTGAGTTCTTAGCTGCGTCCATGCAGTCTCTACGTTAGCAGCATTGTTGGAAAGTCACTTACATGACTCATTGCTCCTGGTAACAGTGCCTTTGTACACTGAATTGCACGTCTTGAACATCGGATGATACTGGTAACAGAAACAGTAACCATTTAAAATCAATGAAAATCAAAATATTTAACACACAACTGATGAGCATGAGGTCCTGGGTTCGGTTCCCGAGTCGGGGATGTGGAATTTTGACCGGCTGGTGGCAATAGACTCGCCTACTATTACATGGGATACATACAAACTTATCAAAACGTAATCAGCATTTTCATCCGGGAGTTCTTTCAAAGCGAACTCTACAACTCTATCTAAGGATATTGATGAGATTCTACCCATTACTGTAATTCTACCCAGCAAAAGGTGAAATATTCCTATGGAGGTAAATTCTTCTGAAGTATTAACCTAGCAATGGGTACCGACTTCCATACTTCCTGGTCTTGATTGTCTCTCATCCAGTTGTTTCCCGCGACATTGACGGTATCGTCAACCCAACACGTTTTTCGACGTCTCTTATCTTTTTGGCCTTAACTTGGTCACTATTATGTCAAATCTTGACTCCACCGGTAGCACGGGCTATCTCTACGTGATGTCCAGCCCAACTCCACTTAAGGCATCCTCTCCTCGAAGATACGAAGTACATTTTCGTTCAACGACGTATTTCGGTGTTACCTACCGGTGTTACCTTCCGGTGTTACCTTCCGGTGTTACCTACCGGTGTTACCTACCGGTGTTGGTAGTACCTATGGCTCGCACCTTAGCACCATTTTTATTCGAAGGACAGTTTTCTTTGTGAGTTTTCATGTCCAGGCACCTTATTGGCCCATTATTTTTGCCACTTGGTCCCTTGAGCATACTGCTGAAAACCAGTGCTTATCGAAAATCATCATCATCATCATCTATCTGCACTTGTCCCATTCTACTTGAGGTCAGCGCAACACGTTTCCTCCTTCCATTCCCCCCTGTCATTACGGGATCAAATATTACTCATTTCTCTTTCATATTATTCCGTACACAATCCATTCATCTTCTTTGGCCTTCCTCTTCTTCTCCACACATGTCACATGCATTATATCTTTCCTCATTATACATGTCCATACCAAGATAGGCTACTTCCTTTAAATTTTTCTGTTATAAGCACCTTTATTTTATTAATTTTATTTTATTATCTTAGGAAAACTTACAGCTAGGTAGATACAATAGTTTGGTTTTTATAACAATATAATGGCAAATTACAAATTTTCACAAGTAGTTAAAAAATTATAAAAACAGCGAAAACAAAAATACAGTGCTAAGGATCAGTACAAAAATATTAATGAAAAAATTAAAAAGTACTAAACGACCGTTATGGGTTGTTGAAGAACTGATTACAAAGCGTCTTCTTCAACTTCGTCACGTTTGTGTTAAATATATATGACTATATTCAAACTTCTTCTAATAAAGTCATTCCTTGCTTTATCTATTCTTGTCACTCCAGATTATTTGTGATTTCGATGTTGACCGTACAAGTTTATTTAGATAATAATATCAGGAACATCTTGTTATGATATTTAATTGAGTTATTCGCAATAATAGATCGTTGTGTTAGTGTAGCATTGTGATTTGTGTGTCATGGCCATTGATATAATGGTCATGACCTTTCGTTTTGTTTTCTATTTCGCATAAGATATGAGAGGGTTGTTTGGGTGCAATGTCAGTGTGGCGCGTTTGATGTTAATAATTCTAACGAGGTAACTATGGCGGTGAAGGGGTTAAAAGATAACAGTATGGATGTGGTTAGTTTGGTTGTGGTTTGTGGTGAATTTCCTTCCAAAATTCTTTCGGAATGGGGTTACCAAATAAACGCCATATTATTTGTTGTATAGGTTAGCCAGACACTACTGCACGCCATATTTTTCGTTTTCATATTCATCGTGTACACTTGATTACACATCAAGCTATACATTTCCACTATAACGTGGCTTCGTTTTGTATAGATTCCCGTAGGATGAAAGATCTGCTACAACTGGTTTTCTATAGATTGATTGGTCGCCGCGCGTACTAAACTAGAATTGAATCATTTTGATGTGTAGGTTGTATTGTTTTCCTGATTGACAGTTAATTCACCTAATTCTGGACACAGGCCCCTTGTTGCTTCGTCATTGAGTCCTGACTCATCGATTGATAGTTGTGATTGGATCCTTGAACCTAATAATAGGTAAACCTTTGAGATAAATACTTGATTGATGGAAATTTGGAAAAGTGGACTATTGTTATAGATTCTAGTTTTACTTCTTCTTATTGAAATAGTTCGATAACAGAGTTATAATTTAAGGGTAAACAAGCCAACGCGAACGGCACGAACTAGTTGGTGGGCGGGGCTAAAATGCATGCTATTTCACCCGACATCACGAGCTGAGACACACAACTAAAACGGGCGCGCGATTGTTTCTATGCAGACCTTTGGTATATTTGGTTTCATGAAAAATCTATTGAATGTATCTGTTCAAAATCAAATTATTTAAATTTTTTAATAACTAATCTATGTCCGTATGGTTTCACTTTTTTCTTTTTCATGTTACTTATTTACGCCCAAAGATGAGTTAAAATTAGTGCTAAAATATGAAAGTTTTGACGTTCATAACTTCCAAATCAATATTTTTTTTCCAATTTTGCTTCCATACAGACCTAGATAATAATAAGACCAGCAGTGCAAGTACGTAGCACTCGATTCGCTTCGATTCGATAAATCTGACAGTTATTCTCGATAAAATGAGCTTTTATCGAATCGAATCGATGTCGCAAGTACGTAAATAATATTTTAACGATCGGTAGAATAACTCTAAAATTTAAACGATTTTATCGAAAATGCAAGTACGAAACGACATTTTGACAGTTTGACATTCCGCCCACGATAAATCTTGTCGACGCGTGTTACGTACTTCCAAATTCGATAACAAGCTCGATAAAACTGACAACGATAACGATCTCGATGTCTTATCGATGCAAAGTTCGTACTTGCACTGCAGTTGATACAATTTTTAATTTTGAACCTGCACCGTCAAACAGAGGAGTAATCACCTTCGTAAGTTTGTATGGAAGAATGACTGGCTTGTTCAACCTTAAGATCTGCTTTTTACTCTGGGCATTATTTCTGCATCGTTCTCACGTACAGTGAGATTATCAAACCTTCTTCTTCTTTATTGTGTAATTAACGCCTATCCTGGAGTCAGTTTTAATGTCAACGAACAACGTCTGACTTGGTTTTACATGCTGTCGACTAATCTCTCAGGTTGGTTTGCTCACGATGATTTCCAACATAAATATAAGCAAGTGAATATTATACAATCACATGAATCCGAAAAATCAGTGGTGCGTGTCGGGTTCGAACTCTAGACTTGACTTTTGACTTTGCAGTCAAATATATAAAAAAATACAAGAACCTACAGGTTAAATATTATATTTATCATAATTAATACTGGTCCCAAAAAAATACTTATCCAATTTTCTAGACTTTAGCAACAGCATTGTGGTGTGAACAATACAGAAAATAACTAGTAAATTCAATGACACAGCTAGTTACAAAATGTCAAAGGCAGAAATTAGAAAGCGTAGCAGTATTGTGTGAATTTGTTGGAAACAGTAAAACCAAAGCTTTGTAGTGACACGGTACAAAGGATAAATAAAATTATAGTAACGATGTAATGATACACCCCATTATTTATGTCAAACTAGTTGTTGCCCGTGACCTTCCTCAGCGTGAAATTTTTATGTAGTTAACAATTTCAAGGGTATATAACATCAGCTATCTGCCAGTAAATTTCTGTCAAAGATTAGCTGGCTAGTCAGAGATTAGCTGGAACAAACAGACATACAGATGGACAAGAAATAGATTTTTGTCTATCTGTCGGCCTATCTGCCTCTTTGGCTGTCTATCTGTCGGGGTGGATCAAAGTTCTAACAGAATAAAATAAGAGTACTTAAACGTTAAAATTATAACAATAATAGTCAAGTTTCATTTGATCGGGATGTGCCTCAAAAATCACTGCAAGAAGATATCGGTTTTTTGTGTCGTTTTTCATTGTTACAAAACAAAAAAAAACATTACAAACAACCAAATGGTGTTAGTTTATTACAAGTTCAAGAACCGTGGAATGGGACGCATATAATAAACCGTATAATAAAAAAAATACAACCTTATATTTAACTTGCAATATTTGTGAGTCGTTTGGTTCAAATATTGGAACTAAATCTTAACAGTTATCCCAAACCGATTAAGTTAAATATTTTGTATCACGTTAAGTTTGAATGACATTGCATGGTTAGTTAAGTGAAGTCATTTTAAATATAATATGGCAGATTCAGAAAATGGTGGACTTGTTTTTAGTTAAAAGGACTCGTTAAAATTTAACCGTCTGATCATTTCGAGTGTATGCATGTTTACCAGCAGAATCTGGTTACCTGCATTCACTTTATAATTTAGTTTAGCGTTTTGCATCAAGGGTCAAGGACTTGACATCAATTAATTGTCGATTTACATAACAATGCAACACATCATTAATAAAAAATACCTACCTATAATATTAATAAGAATATATTAATCACTCTTATATATTTTAGTTAGGTAGACATACAGATTTTTTTTGTGTGAGAATTCATCAAATGACCCCCTTTTGCTCTGGACGCTTTTCACAGTTTGACTGTAGATAAATCTCTGTCCAAATCACAGTGTGGTTGCTGACCGTTTTCTGCTACTGACAAGTTTGACAGAATTAAAGTGTTTTTTATTCTAGTTACAATAAAGTTGCTAATGGGTTGCAGCTGTCACACTCTCTAGCCCTCTTTAGCTCTCTACTAACACACTGTAGAGGTAAAAAAGCTCTATGTCTGTCTGATTCAATCGTGGAAAAAAATCAATACTACCTAAGTAGGGTAGGCCTACTAAACAATTTTTATTTATTATCGTTAAATTGTCACGGAGTCGGGATTTGTGTCCGGTTGATGGCAATAGGCTCGCCCCCTATTACATGGGACGTAAACATAACTGGCGAATTGTGGATGTACTATTAGGTACCTCTGATTAACCCTTCGGGAATTACAGGCGCACCTAATTTAATGCTTATTGTTAAATTAAAACTAATAAAATATGTTCAGCATAACCCTTTCATTTTATAATTAAATTAACTAGTCCGTCATCTGCAGGAGTCCGTCATATAAGATTTAGTACGGCATCACTTAGCAAACAACGCGTTGTCATCTGGTGTGGCGAGTATCGCCCCTCAATTTCAAGTTGGTTGGTGAAGTACGTAGCACGTAGTGTATGTGTGCCTGGCTATAGGCATGTATTGATATAGCGTATGGGACCGCCATTTTTTGGAAGAATTCAGTGGCCATGTTGAATCAGATGACATAGTGCACTCGCGCCGTACGCACACGTCTCACCGCGTGTCTTAAATCTGAAGACATCATCCACCCGCAAGACCATAAAATCCTGAGTAGTATCCCGTAATCATTGGGGATCTACCGAGATTTAATAATATCCCATTTTTCCGCGTCTGTGTAATTTGTGATCAAGCAAACGAAGGTGATCGGCACGCAAGACCAGGCAGAGAGACAGGTGGTACCACCTGAGAAGACCTTCGAGACTGAACCAGGAAGAAGCAGGTACCGCTTTTCTTTATATGCTAGAGTTAGGCCGCCATACGCCGTCTACTGCCGCCACCCCCAACTTGAAAATTATACAGACAAATATAGGCATTTTGAATCAGCACGCAATCCAGGTGTTAGATTGTAACAAGTCCTCAAACCGCAGAGATACACGGCTATTTACACGCCTGTCCCTCCATTATATGGTCCTTTCGAGCCTAGATAGGCACCAGTAAAATTAAGTACAAATAAGTACAAGTCATTACGTTAGGTACCTACATAACTTCATTAGTGCCTTAAAATGGCTACCCGCAAGCAAGAAGCTAAATTAGCTCAGCTCACCGCTAAAAAGCAAATAATTTTCGAGCGAGTTAATCGCTTGTATAATGCTTCTAGAAGCATCTCGAACTTTGATTCGCGCTCAAATGAGTCTTTCCTAGCGCAGTCAGAAACAATTAGTGAACAATATAGCAAATTTGAAGAAATAATTGAACAGATCAATGACTTGCAGTTTGAGATTGACGAAACCGCTCCAGATTATTCGAGTCTAAATTCTATTGAAGACTTATATTCTCATATTAAATATAAACGTAATCTCATACTTTCGAACAGCAAAACATCAGAGCCGAAAGGAGGTAGTCGCATAAAATTACCACCGATAGAATTACCATCGTTTGACGGTAAGACAGAAAATTGGCCCATATTTTATGAAATGTTCCGCAGCAATGTTCATTTAAATACTGATCTTAATGATTCGCAGCGTGTGCAGTACTTGGTTAGTAAATTGACTAATGATGCCTCAAAATTAACCGCAGGTATTGTTCCCACAGGTGAAACATACAGCGTTATGTGGAACAGTCTCGTTAAAAGATACCAAGATAAGCGTGGTCTAGGGATTCATTATCTCAATAATATACTGGACATTAAAGGATGCGCCGGCAATGCTGCTAGTCTTAATACATTTGTGGAACGATATTCGGCGTCGGTCGCTGCCTTGAAGCAGTTAGACATTCCAGACTTGCTAGATTTCGTGTTATTACACTGTGGCTTAAGAAAGGTTGACGCGCAAACTGTTCAACAGTTTGAAAGCCGTGTGAGTGGGGAAAAATTACCTTCATATACGGAGTTTATAGTATTTATGCAAGACTATGTTAAGGTACTCCAGCGCTCACACGCTAATAGTTCACAGGCGGAACCGCGCGCCAAGTCTAGTTCAGCGCAAAGTCGCTCAAAGTCATTTGTTTCGCGTAGCGAACCGGTTTCAAATGGCAAATGTGTGCTGTGCGATAGTGACGGCGTCGAACATCGGCTGTTTGATTGTCCGCGATTTAAAGATATTAGTACACCGCAAGCTCGTTTCGAATATATTAAAAATAAACGTGGCTGTATAAATTGTTTAAGTTTATCTCATTCATTAGTTAAATGCAAATCACGAAGCGTTTGTAAAATATGTAAAAAGACACACCATTCTCTGTTGCATTTCTCCGAAGTAAAAGGTGACTCATCGCTTGAGCAGCAGGTGCCTGCTACCAATAGTTCAGTATCACTCACAACTGCGGCCAAGACTTGTTTACCGAATGAGTCAGCTATTTTGTTAGCGACCGCGCAATTATATGCATATTATAGGGTCAGCAGAGATAAGGTTGTTATCAGATGTTTGTTGGATAACGGATCGCAAAATAATTTAATTACTGCGGAATGTTGTAAACGTTTGAACTTACCCATAATTAAATTACGCAATTCATCTTTACAGGGTGTTGGTATGACATCAAAACCTATACACGGCTTTGTTCATCTCAACATAGAATCTCGGATTAATTCTCACACTAAATATTATATACAAGCGTTAGTCGTCGATTGCATTACAGATAAACTTCCTGCTAGATTTATTAGATTGAATGACGATAATAACATGTCATATTTAAATAACTTACCACTAGCCGACCCGACCTGGAATGTACCAGGCGGAATCGACATTGTGCTTGGAGCACAGCTGTTTCCTTTTATTTACCTAGGAGATAGGGTTGACTCAGGCACCCGCGCACCCCCAGCTATATTGACTAGTTTCGGTTATGTACTGATGGGTGATATTGATTGTTTCAATAGTGATTTATCATTATCAAACATTACATCTTCGTTTACCGCTCTTTCCGACATTGAACTCGAGTCAAATTTGCAGAAGTTTTTTGAGTTAGAGGAAATTCCAGCTCAACGTTTTATTAGTCCGGACGAATTAGAGTGTGAAAATAATTTTAATTCTTCAGTCTTATTTAAAGAAGGCAGATACTTTGTCGATTTGCCTTTCGCGCGCGCCCCGTCCGAGTTAGGCAGCTCACGCGGTGTCGCTCACCGGCGGCTACTTGCGCTCGAGCGTAAATTCACGTCAGTGCCGACCCTACGCGAGAATTATAATAAAACTATCGCGGATTACATAACTCAGGGGTATTTATCGGAGGTACCCGACTCTGAATTGACAGAAGAGGGTTACTACATACCGCATCACGCCGTCATTAGACCGGACAAAGACAGCATTCGAGTGGTTTTGGACGCTAGTGCCAAAACGCACTCAGGGTTGTCACTCAATGACATTCTGCATGTCGGACCTAATTTACAAGCTGACTTGTTTTTGTTATTAATTGATTTTCGTACGCTCCCTGTCGCGATGACAGCTGATATAAAACAAATGTTTTTACGTATTGGTGTAAATGAACACCACCGCAAATATTTACGAATCTTGTATCGTTTCAACAAAAATGAGCCTATTCGCACCTTTCATTTTAACCGCGTTCCCTTCGGACTAAAGCCTAGTCCTTATTTAGCGATGCGCACACTGCGTAACTTGGCGTGTGAGCATAGCGACCGCTGTCCTGAGGCTTCTAAATTGGTGGAAACTCAGTTTTATATGGATGACTATGTCCATTCTGTTTCTGATGAACAGACTGCTATGCGTATATCCCGCGATTTAATTGACTTAATGAAGGAAGGTTCCTTTGACTTAGTCAAATGGGCTACTAACTCACCCGCTTTATTGGAGATTCTCCCAGAGTCTCACCGCTTACCAGTTAATTTTTCTGGCATGGATAATGAAGTCCATAATTTCAAAATTCTTGGACTAACCTGGGAACCCGCTGATGATTATTTTTCTTTGACAACAGTTGCCGTGGATAATAAATGCACGAAGCGCGCGATTCTATCGCTCGTTGCCCGCTTGTTCGACGTACTTGGTCTTGTAGCACCCGTTGTACTGTACGCGAAAATATTAATTAAGGAACTTTGGTTAGCTAAAATAGGTTGGGATGAAGTTCCTCCGGAATCCATCACTAATCGGTTTTCGGCTTTTACACGCGATTTCCCTTCGCTCTCTTCTCTAAAGGTTCCTCGCCACATTGGCGTCTTTAGAGAAGCTGTAGTGAATATCGTAGCCTTTTGCGACGCCAGCTTTAGTGGGTATGGCTGTTGTATTTATTTACACATTACCAATCCTACAGGCAATATCACCGTCCGGCTTTTATGTGCTAAGTCCAAAGTTTCCCCCGCTAAAATAACAACGCTAGCTCGATTAGAACTTGTCGCCGCTTTACTTCTGTCTAAACTTGTTCGCGTGGTCAAAGACAAACTTTCCGCTCGTGTACCTATTGCAGGTGTCTACGCTTTCTCGGACTCCACCATAGCTCTCTCGTGGATCCACTCATCTCCCCATAGATGGTCTATCTTTGTCAGCAATCGCATTGCTCAAATACAGGAAAACATACCTGCCGCTTGTTTCAGTCACGTGTCAGGGAAAGAAAATCCTAGCGATTGTCTGTCTCGCGGCATGCTACCATCTGATTTAATAGAACACTCGTTGTGGTGGAACGGCCCTACATGGCTCCATCAGCCCATGAGCGAGTGGCCTATAAAATTCTCTCCGACTCAATGTGAAACATTGCCGGAGTTTAAATCAAAGATTTTTCTTGTAGAAACATCCAATACTGAACCGCGTATTTTAGACACTATAGCTGACCGTGTTTGCTCATGGAATAAATTGTTACGTGTATTTATGTACATTCTTAAATTTACGCGCAGACTACATAGTCCTAGCTCTGTCGAAAACATTAAAACCGCCGAAAACTTCATTATTCGAATAGTTCAAAGTGTACATTTTTCTAATGATTTAAATTTAATTAAAGCAGGCGAACTTCCTTCTAAGAAGTTGAGCTGTTTGTCTGTCTTCGTTGATAGCTTCGGAATCTTACGTATTGGGGGCAGATTGTCTAAATCTGACTTACCGTATGAAGCCAAGCATCCCGCGCTTTTACCTAAACGCGACCGCGTAGTCGATCTAATTATTGATCACTATCACAATACATACTGCCATACGGGCCCCGGGTTATTGATATCCATTATAAGGCAGCGGTTTTGGATATTGGATGGCCGAACAGTCATACGTTCCCGCTGTCGGAAATGTAATACTTGTTTCCGTCTAAATCCTAAGCATCCAGTACCCAAAATGGCTGAGCTTCCTGGATACCGCGTCCGTGATGCTAAGGCCTTTGTACACACTGGTGTAGATTTTGCTGGGCCGCTAGCTTACGTACCTATTCGACGTAGGGGTCAACGTTCACAGAAAATTTATTTATGCTTGTTTGTATGCATGGTGACTAAAGCCATACATATCGAGCTTGTATCGGACCTCACATCTGAGGCTTTCCTATCCGCGTTTAAGAGATTCATTTCCCGCCGCGGTCCAGTGTCTGTCATGTACTCAGACAATGGTACCAATTTCGTTGGCGCTAAGGCGCAACTAGATGATATTTACTCTTTCTTATTAAATTCGACTGTTCAAACGGATATTAAAAATGAGCTTCTTAAATCACGCATCGAGTGGAAAAGAATACCGCCGCGAGCTCCACACTTCGGAGGTATTTGGGAATCGAACATTAAGAGTGTTAAAACTCACATGTATAGAGTCATAGGTAAACAGCTTCTCACTTACGAGGAGCTCTCGACCGTATTGGTGCAAATTGAGGGCCTTTTGAATTCTCGACCTCTTGGTGTTCTTTCATCAGACCCACATCTGGAGGTACTCACGCCCGCGCATTTTTTAATGTCCAGTCCGCTCACGTATTTGCCTTCTTCGGAATTGACAGAAGAAAACATAAACTTAACAAACCGCAAAAGGCTTTTGGATCAGCTTGTGTTATCCTACTGGAACAAATGGCGAGTTGAGTACTTGCACACGTTGCAAGTTCGCCAGAAGTGGTGCACTCCCGATCGCCCTATAGAGATCGGTACTGTCGTTCTCTTGGGGCAAGATAACGTACCTCCATTGACCTGGCCATTAGGTATCATAGAGGAAGTTTTCCCGGGATCGGATGGTGTAATTCGAGTCGCTTCAGTAAAAACCGCGTCAGGTACATATAAACGTCCTGTCACTAAGTTGTATCCTTTGCCAACCCAATAAAGTAAAATTACTTTAGTTAGTAGTTACTAGTTTAATTTAGTTTAGAGTTTATAGTGAGTAAGATACGTTTTAATGGCACGCCATTATATAATTATAATTTAGATTAATTCGACTCTTCTTAGTCAAATCAAACCGCAATTTCATTCTCTGGAGTCAGATAATAATTGATCCCGAACATTATATCATTGTGATGGTGTTTCAGACTGCCACTTGGATTTCCCTTAATGCTCTCCCACAACCAAATACTTACATGTCACCCCCGCTTCTTAAACCGCACCCGCGCCGCATAGATTACTTAGCTGTTTTGAAAGCTCTGGACCTTTCAAGGCGGGGAGTATGGTGTGGCGAGTATCGCCCCTCAATTTCAAGTTGGTTGGTGAAGTACGTAGCACGTAGTGTATGTGTGCCTGGCTATAGGCATGTATTGATATAGCGTATGGGACCGCCATTTTTTGGAAGAATTCAGTGGCCATGTTGAATCAGATGACATAGTGCACTCGCGCCGTACGCACACGTCTCACCGCGTGTCTTAAATCTGAAGACATCATCCACCCGCAAGACCATAAAATCCTGAGTAGTATCCCGTAATCATTGGGGATCTACCGAGATTTAATAATATCCCATTTTTCCGCGTCTGTGTAATTTGTGATCAAGCAAACGAAGGTGATCGGCACGCAAGACCAGGCAGAGAGACAGGTGGTACCACCTGAGAAGACCTTCGAGACTGAACCAGGAAGAAGCAGGTACCGCTTTTCTTTATATGCTAGAGTTAGGCCGCCATACGCCGTCTACTGCCGCCACCCCCAACTTGAAAATTATACAGACAAATATAGGCATTTTGAATCAGCACGCAATCCAGGTGTTAGATTGTAACAAGTCCTCAAACCGCAGAGATACACGGCTATTTACACGCCTGTCCCTCCATCATCTAAACTAAACATGTATACAAAATTGCAGTTCAATCGGAAACTGGGAAGTGAGTCAAATTGAAATTCTAAGTTTTTTTTTTTACATAGTAACAGGCTATTAAGAGCGTGTTTAAAAAAAATAGAAAAATTCAAGAGACTGCATAAAAGATAAGACTGCGTAGTGGTATTCTAAGACAAAGGTGAGTGACGCAATAGAATGACGAGTAGATATCGACAGTTCGATAGATTCGTAAACATCAGCCTTTATCTAAATCGTTTCAATTACGTTTCACGATCACAAGATTAAAGTAAATAACTAATTATTCAACTGCTACAGTCAACAAACTTCACCTATTCCACCTATCACGCCGTCCTTATCCCACATTGCAATTAACAACAGGTTGAAAAGAGACAACGATATGTTTGATAGTTCTTTTTTTAACTTGTTTCCAATAGATTTCTTTGTTGTTAATACTTTAGAAATTGATCCAGACAATAGCTAAAATCCCATGATCAATATAGGACCATGGGAAACGCAACACAATGTGTTTTCCCATAAATGTAAGGTACTTGCATTGGAAGCTACTCAGTCGATTCGTATTGAGGAAGCGGTTGGCTGCCCGTACGCAGAAAAAGTACAAAAAGTTCGGCGGTAAACTCAACGTGTCATGGCGAAAACGCTGATATGGTAATTCAAGTTTTTATTTTTATTTTTTTATGGAAGTAATTTAAATTCTTTAGTTAATTTAATTTTTATGTTGCATGTTTCTGTGCGTTTGCGAGTATGTTGTGATCAGAAGTTGGCTTTATAAATGTGTATAATGTGTATGTTTTTCTCTTTAATTATGTAAGGATGAATCTTAAGCCCCATGTCCCTCTTAATCTAATGAAAGAATGCTAAAAAAATCTTAAACCTCCTCCCCTCTCCTCATTATTTTTAAAATCGTAACCCCTTCCTTTTTATGGTAACTTTTTTTATCTTGTGATAAAGTACGCTGTTCTTTATCCAACTTTCGACGTTTACTCGAGCGTACAAAATCCAGCAGCACGCCTCCCATCACTGATGATTTTAGCACTCTTTAGTTTTAACTAGGCTGTGATTGTCATGTTGTGGGATCTTGCTCAAATTGGACATAATGGGTAACTGATGGCCTTAAATCGATAGTAATGGCTATTGTGTATTTTGCTGGTAATCTAGGTCTTAAAACAACCGTTTATTTAATCCAGAAACAGTCATCTCATTACAAAATCAGTAGGTACTTTCTTTCTCTTAAAGTCTCCAAGTTTAAGAGACAGGGTTCGTTATATTTTTGTATGCATAGACTTTTACGCGCAAAAACTGTATTATTATATTTACTGTTTTTCTATCACTTTGTTTTGAACTGTGCCTGTATGTGTTTATTACTAGGACAAATAAACAATTTATTATAATTATGTATTACTTACATAATTATTGACTTTGGTGACGCTTAAATCTCCCAAATTTCGTTTTCGTCTGATA
The DNA here is from genome assembly GCA_949316265.1 of Diarsia mendica. Classification (NCBI taxonomy): domain Eukaryota; kingdom Metazoa; phylum Arthropoda; class Insecta; order Lepidoptera; family Noctuidae; genus Diarsia; species Diarsia mendica. The sequence goes on from OX438901.1 coordinate 19,387,132, forward strand.
ATATTTTACCTCAAAATAATCTCAAATTCGATAACAAACGTGATTATATAAATACACGGGAACACTGGCACATGTACACATAGAAGAATATTCAATTTCTAGAGATTGCTATACTAGATAATAATTGGATATCCCACGCGTGTAGAGTAAAAACTTGTTTGAGATTCCTACAGTGCATGATACTTATCTACAAAAAATAAACACACTTACTTTAGTAACTTACTGAGTCTGCATTACTTATAGTTATTATGACTACCTAGCTGTTGCACTCGACTTTCGTCTGCGCGAAATAATTATAAAATATTAAAATCCGTTAAAAATGGGGAAATCCACTTGAATCGGGTTTTGTGAAAAATTGGGCCACAATAAGAACCTAATAATTCGCTTCTTTTGTATTTTTTCACGGAACTCTAATCTTTTTAGGGTTCCGTACCTCAAAAGGAAAAAACGGAACCCTTATAGGATCACTTTGTTGTCCGTCTGTCCGTCCGTCCGTCCGTCTGTCAAGACCCTTTTTCTCAGGAACGCGTGGAGGTATGAAGCTGAAATTTATATCAATTACTCAGGTCTACTGTCCCTTGAAGCTGTGAAAAAATCAAACTTCTAAGCCAACGCAATCAAAAGATACAGCCGTTTATGCCGCAAATTTTCGACACTTGCAAGGGAATCAAAACCTACAGGGTGCTTCCCGTGAACTCAGAATCTTGAAATTTGGTACGAAGCAACGTCTTATAGCATAGATAAAGGAAAAATTACGAAAACCATAAATTTTTAGTTGCATCACAAAATATATTTTTTTTACGGAACCCTCGGTGCGCGAGTCCGACTCACACTTGGCCGGTTTTTTCTATAATAGAATAGAAATAGTCTGAGTTACTCCTTATAACATCAGCTATCAGCCAGAAAAAATGGTTCAGAGATTAGCCAGAACAAACAAACAGACAGGAAAAAAAATGTTGTAAGTACCGTATATACTTTCCTCGTATAATAATAATATAGGTATATGCATGTAGTAAAAAACTGTTATTTTGAAATGACTTATTTGTATAGATTTGTATTACACGGCAAACCGGTACGGATAGATTGCCGACCCTCTGAGGACACGGGAGTTCGGACACTGACCGATACCTACTTCAGTACATTACCTAATAGATTCTGGTGGTTGCAGCCGAATCTTCAATTATTTTGCCTTGACAGATCCTTAGCGGATATCATGACACGAACCTTTATCGAGCATCCAGTTCATGTTTTTATGTAAATTGGATGGGCAGACGAATATTAGCTAGAACTTCATAATGGTCCACATAACTTTTATCACATACATAAACTCACACCATAATCGCAATCTGCTACGCTACTTTACATACTCCCTTTGTTTCGTCAACGTTCATACATACACGACACACACAGTCGAACAAGCTAATAAGTATACAGGTTTTATAACACTAGTACACTGAAAATAGTGATTGCAATTTTGTTTCTCATTTCGCATAAAGCGACTGATGTCAAACGCTGTATCCTTTGGCAGTCTCTAATTGTATCTGTATAATCTTAAATGTAAATGCAAGTTAGCTGGCTGTATTATACTTATTTCCTTGTTTGACTGAACTCTGGTTACGAGTACTAATGCACCTAACCTTTCTGAATCAGAAACTTACCAATAAGGTCAGTGTATGTCCTTCTAGTCTAGGGCGTGTGATACCGGTCACATCTGCCTTTCGCCTTTCACTCATCCTCACAACAAGACCAAACCATCTGGCGCTTTTTTTTCAATACCATCGAGTAGGGTATCAAAATAAAGGGTTTTAAAAGGATATTACATAAATATATAATACTTATATGTTTAATAAAATTCAACGTGACAAATCCTATAAACAAGCACAAAAGATAAATGATCAGCGAATCATTTTACGCGACCAACGAAAGAACAAACGCAAAAGAACTAAAAAGTGGGAAATAAAAAAAGTAGTTTAAGCTTGGAAGCAGGCGGAGTTCATTTGAATATTAAATTATGAAATGATTTTTTTTAAACTAAAATAGAACCCCGCCTGCTTCCAAGTTTTGTTTAATTTGAAATGTGCTTGTTTTTGCTTTCAGTTTTTTCAGTCGGGTTTTTTTCTCTTCTATGAAATACTTAGTAAAGTAGTCTCCTCATTTTTAACGTGCGAATAAAGAGGTCATTTTCAAATTGACTCGTGTATTTTTAATTAAGTATTATAAAAAAATACAGGAAGTATTATTCATTATAATGTTTAATGTAGTTAATAAGAGCTATCAACGACCCTTCGACTTTGTAATTGACCCATAGGAAATAATAAGTAAAATGAATGTTATATAATATAATTGCATTCATCTAATTAGTGTTATCGAGAGTACTATAGCAACTAGGTATTATAATTGATATTGTTTATAATATCCTAGAGTTTAATTTTCCTTATGAATACTTTATTATTTCACATTAGTTGTACGGTCCAACTTTCCTCGTTAATTAATGATGATAAAAAGCACAATATACATGCATGGGTTTGTTTGCGAAATCTAGATAGTACTATCTATACAAATAAATATAATTGAAGTGTCTGTTTGTAGTTCCAAATTAAACGCTAAGTACATGACCAAAAATAACTTATTACTTTTGCCAGTCTGTCCGTCTTTTTGTTCCACCTCTTCAAAACTGCTGGACCCTTTTTAGCAGGACTTTTACTGGCAGATTTTAGATACTCTAAGGAGTGTATTTTAGAAAAATGATTAGGGTTCCGTGCAATCCGATTTAAATAGGGGAACTAATATTGCTGCTGCGTTGCGTGTCGCGGTTTCGGTTCCCGCACGGAACAAATATTTGTATGGTCTAATAGTTTTGTTCCGGGTCTAGCTGTTTGTGTACGTTACTTTAAATGCTTGTAAACACACCCCCGATATAGGATAAAATCGAGAGGTGGAGAGAGGAGGGACAACGATTTAAAAAGAAAAGTTTATTTTTTATTTTTTTATTATAAATTTGCTTGCTCTTGACTTCAATTTAATAATAATATTATATAATATTATATTATTTAATAATATTGATGCTTCATATTTATTTTACAGGTTACTGATCCACTCCCTTCTCTTGGGGGGAATATCACCACAAAGGTTGGATCTCACGAGTACGAACAGCACGAAGATATGCAAGGGGCAGCTCATCAGAAGTGTCTATGGTCTGAAGAACTTAGAAGGATGTGCGGTGGTGCTGGGAAGTCTAGAAATATTCATAGAGAAAGCGGGGAGGGAGAACTTTGTCAATACGACGTTCTTCGATCTAAGAGAGGTGAGAAGGGAATAATTTTATACACACATAATAATAGTCCTCCTGACCGTTTTTCGGTCACGGCGGCCCATCTTAGCGAAGATTAGCCACCGGCGGCGCGGCGCGGGAGATATTATCGTGCAAGAGTGTGCGCAGGCACAAGTGCACTCTCTGTTCCTTTTTCTGTCATAGTCGTGGGACGGCAATCCGAAACGGCCGAAGAGAGATCAGGCGCAGGACGAACAGCTTAACGTGCTTTCCGACGCACGGGGGTATTTAACCGCCAACTTCTAAACTCCGGGCTACTACTGGGAAATTTCAAAACCCAGAACCCCACGTTTAGCAGTCGCGCTTGCGACCACCAGACCAACGAGGCTACTTAGTACTTAGCCTTATGTCTTATTACTTTTATAATGTAATTTTGTTGTTTTTCAGATAACAGAATACCTAGTAATTTATCGAGTAAGGGGTCTAGAATCCGTGGGACAGCTGTTCCCGAACTTGGCGAGAATACGAGGCTTGAAGCTGTTGAACAATTTCGCCTTAATTGTGTACGACAACTCGAATCTGAGAGAGGTAAATATGAAAATACTAGTTTTTTTCCCATGGCTTTGCTCATATTGAGGCGGGAAATCAATAATCAATCCTACGATAAGTACTACAGACTCGTCCAAAGGACTAATCAAGTTTCTAATAAGTAAATATGCAATCAAATATTATTTTATACCATACCTACTCTAAAAAGCTTATTTTATTCTCGCAAAACAGTGAATAAAAAGGCCTTTTATTCACTGTTTTGTTTTTATTCACTATTTTGGTGTTTGAATTTGGAACACAAAAATATATCCGGTCTCTATTTCAATGCTTACACAAACTCCTTGCGCTAAGATTCGAAATTCAAAACTCTTTGGTGCAAATAAATTCTCGAGATTTGATTGGTCGATATTTGCGACAAGGAGTTTGGCATTAGATTAAAAACTGTTTTGTGTTCTTTGCTGCCTATATAGAAAAAAACATTGTGAATTGGCGCCATTTCAAATACTTACTGTGAATTGTACGGACACAAAGTTTATAGTGCGCGTGGAACTAGTTGGCCGCGCCTTAGGCATGTTTTTGTTTTTTATTTAAGTATTCTTTTCAATAAATTGAACAATTATTGTTCACGATATCTCGAGATTGGTCATCACTGTCTAATTATAGTCTCCTGTGCATTGCGAGCTGTAGGCAACCCGCCCCCTCACCCCTGTCGCCACCTAAGGCGCGGCCAACTAGTTCCGCGCGCACTATAGTGAATTATGTCTTTTCTCGTAGTCATGGTATAAAGTATAGTATGCAACTCTTGAATAAAGTACGAATTTATATCGAGGGCCATGAATCACTCGCGTCGTTCAGGATTCTAACAGTTGAATCACTCGCTGCGTTCGTGATTCAATCATTAGAATCCTTCACTTGCTCGTGACTCATCTACGGCCCTCGCTTTAAATCCGTCCTTTATTCATTAGTTGCATAATATACTATTATACCATACCTACTCTAAAAAGCTTATTTTATTCTCGCAAAACAGTGAATAAAAAGGCCTTTTAATCACTGTTTTGTTTTTATTCACTATTTTGGTGTTTGAATTTGGAACACAAAAATATATCCGGTCTCTATTTCAATGCTTACGCAAACTCCTTGCGGTAAGATTCGACATTCAAAACTCTTTGGTGCAAATAAATTCTCGAGATTTGATTGGTCGATATTTGCGACAAGGAGTTTGGCATTAGATTAAAAACTGTTTTGTGTTCTTTGCTGCCTAGAAAACAAAAATTGTGAATTGGCGCCATTAGGGGATCGGACAAAAAAAAACTAATTAGTCCGTCAGATAGATTTCCAAAAATTATTGGACACGTATTTTTTCTTTTTTCACGTAAACTTAAATTGATGACGGTACAGTGCTTCGAAAACTTGTGTGACGTCTTATGATAGTACATTTTGACGACACAAGTGACGTTTCAAGCCCCACTCCAAGATCTTTGACGCGTTTTATCTTCGAAGTTTTTTGTTGATTTGATAAAACAAAAAACACGTATTCAATATTTTTCGATAATCTAACTTACGGACTAAACAGAATCATATTATTTTGACCCAGTCCGATCCCTTATTGTACGGACACAAAGTTTAGTGAATTATGTCTTTTCTCGTAGTCATGGTATAAAGTATAGTATGCAACTCCTGAATAAAGTACGAATTTATATCGAGGGCTATGAATCACTCGCGTCGTTCAGGATTCTAACAGTTGAATCACTCGCTGCGTTCGTGATTCAATCATTAGAATCCTTCACTTGCTCGGGACTCATCTACGGCCCTCGCTTTAAGAGGAAATGCGAGTGCTGTCTCTTTCTACTATCGCTGTCTCTCTCCGTCCTCCTGCCCTCAAATTCGTGCGATAAGGACAACTGTAGAAAAAAGTTAGAATTCGAGGTTTGGCTCTCGCCTATTTCCTCCTCCAATATTGAACCAATTTAAAAGATATTTTAGACAATGAATAAGGAGGTTATATACTACGCCGCTATGTTTTTCTTTTTTCGTTAATAGTTGTCAAATTTGTACACTAGGACTCTGTTAACAGCGATCTAAACAAGCAATTTTGAGCATTTTTTGAGGGTTCTAGTGCTTATAAAAATAATTTATCACCAAAAAGGAAAACATAGGGGCATAGAAATAGTTAATATTTATTATTCTGTAAAAAACCATTGCTCTAGGGTCATTAACCAAAAAGAAAACAGGCGAGAGCGTTTGTATGGGGAAAAGACCACTCGCGTTTCCTCTTAAATCCGTCCTTTATTCATTAGTTGCATAATATACTATTAGCTGTTGGTTTACAAGACAACAACCAATCAGAACCCATATTATATCCTTATCGGATAACACAAAACCGCTAACAGTGTAGAGATTTGAAAGAGACCTCCACTCATCATTGTGAGGCCAAAAATTTAGAAGAAGAAGCACCGAATTTAACTGAATAGGCTTCTATTACTTATTTCATTGATCATTTATTTAAAGTACCTAATAATTGGTTTCCAGATTGGTCTCTACGGTCTTCTCAAAATTGATAGAGGAGGGGTGACAATGTGGGTTTTGCCCCAAGCCTGCTTCGTGGACACCATTGACTGGAAGGTGCTGGCTCCGAAGGCTCGGCATGTGATCAGTCCACCAGACATCCAGGTCCAGTGCAGCATACCCTGCTCTTGTTCCTCTAATGCTTCGCTGAATCGCTGTTGGAATAACAAGTATGTTTTTAGGTTATATTTCCCAATCTGTTCCTTTGATTTACAACTGCTGAATGTGGGGTGTTTGATTCTCAGGATAAGAAAGATGTATTGGATTTTTCTAAATGAAATGGAGCAGCTTATTTTAAGATTTGAGCAGCTTATCTGTACATTGTTGATTTCAATTTTGCGAACATATTGTATGGGAAAACATGTCCATTTTTTTAATGTTCTAAATTACAATAATTCTCTCTTGCGTTATCATCATTATCTTACCCTTAACCCAATTAATTTGAGGTGCACGCAGCAGATCAGCCCAGCCGGTTCAGCAATACAAAGGTTCTCTCTTGTATAATCATCATCAGCCTATAATGTTCTTACCACTTGGGCCCAGTGCGGGTTTGGTAGATGTCCATTGTTTTCGTTTTTAGGGTTCCGTACCTCAAAAGGAAAAAACGGAACCCTTATAGGATCACTTTGTTGTCCGTCTGTCTGTCTGTCTGTCTGTCAAGACCTTTTTTCTCAGGAACGCGTGGAGGTATCAAGCTGAAATTCATATCAAATACTCAAGTCTATGGTCTCTTGGAGCTGTGAAAAAATCAAACTTCTAAGTCAACGCGATCAAAAGATACTCCCGTTTATGCCGCAAATTTTCGACACTCGCAAGGGAATCAAAACCTACAGGGTACTTCCCGTGAACTCAGAATCTTGAAATTTGGTACGAAGCAACGTCTTATAGCATAGATAAAGGAATAATTACGAAAACCATAAATTTTTAGTTACATCAAGATACTCCCGTTTATGCCGCAAATTTTCGACACTCGCAAGGGAATCAAAACCTACAGGGTACTTCCCGTGAACTCAGAATCTTGAAATTTGGTACGAAGCAACGTCTTATAGCATAGATAAAGGAATAATTACGAAAACCATAAATTTTTAGTTACATCACATAATATATTTTTTTTACGGAACCCTCGGTGCGCGAGTCCGACTCGCACTTGGCCGGTTTTTTTTTTGGTTCTAAGACATGCCGTTTTCCTTCACCGTTTTGAGAGCAGCGGTGACGATATAAATTACACAAAGTAATGCTGTAAGTCTGGGCTGTCACCACTGCACCACCGCTGCTCACTCTTGTATAAATAGTCGTTATTTATTTTATTCCAGAAAGTGCCAGTTGTTCCTAGATGGCCCTGAAGCTGACCAATGCAATGAGCAGTGCCTCGGGTGCCGTAAGACTAATAAGAACATCTGTTCCGTGTGCCGCCATTACACGTATCAGAGGAAGTGTGTGACCCAGTGTCCATCGGATTCGTAAGTTTTTCGTACCTGTATTTTAGTGCTTCTGAACACGCATAGGCCCCCGCTCCAGCAAACTTGTGATTTGTAGAGATTTATAAAGCGGAGAGGAGAGAAGATGCGTGACAGCCGCTCACCGCATGAGTCAACACACAACACATCTCCACTCCTCTCGTCTCCGTTTCGTTGAATCCATGTGATTGCCATCTTTAAAGTCGTCTTAAACCCTTTTAGAAGCAACTTGCTTTAAAATTATAATAATCTTTTGCAGAATCCTTCTTCCTGATAACCAATACTGCGTCTCGGAGGATGAATGCCACAAGCTGGGCCGCTGGGTCTTCAATAATACTTGCGTCGCCGAATGTCCAATAGACTTTAGGGTGAACAATGACACACACCCAATAACTTGTGAAGCTTGTACTCATTGCGACATTGTAAGTACCTAAATGTATTCATTAATATGCAGAACTTGCTGTTGCCAGCGGCTTCGCCCGCTACAACTACTATATTATCCCACGGAAAGATAAAATCGGTATAAAAACTATCCTATGTGTTAATCCAGGTTATAAACTAGCTGTGTACCAAATTTTATCCAAATCTAAGTAGTAGTTTTTGCGTGAAGAAATAACAAACATACACACAAACATTCGCCTCTATATTATTAGTGTGATAAGTAGGAAATAGTAGGATATGCACAAGGTGGCAAGTTAGATAAGTCCTTGAAACATCTGAGGAAAGTCGTTTCACCAAACTAAAATAAGTACAAGTATTTATGAGATTTTAAATTAAGTTTTCTAGTAACGCGTTTGACTGTCTCCTTGGTCTAGCAGTCGCAAGCGCAAAGCTGTGAGCATGAAGTCATGGGTTCGATTCCCGGGTCGGGCAAAGAGTTATTGGGTTTTTTCATCAGCAATTTCTCAGTAGCAGCCACGGCGGGGTCTGAATTCGTGCCCGGTTGATGGTAAAAGGCTAGCCCCTTATTACATGGGCTTAAACGTAACGAAATGTGGGTGCACTATTAGGTATACCGCTGCCTAACTCTTTGGTGATTATAAGGCGTGATGTTATTAGAGATTTTTAATCAACCAAAAATTAATAATTATTGAGAACAACTCAATAAAATTATTTATTTTTGGTAAATTAAAAATCATGCATGTTGTAACGCCATGTTAATTCCGACACGTCATCGAAATTTTTCACTCGTCTGGTGCAGTATGGATTACATTTTTTGTTTTCACTTACAGACATGCGGTGACATAAAAATCCAGTCTCTGAGCTCCATTCAAGACGCAGAAAGATGTGTTTACGTAAACGGATCTTTGAATATACACGTTAGAGCAATCCCGGGAGCCATGGGAGATCTCAGAGCATACCTCGGTCATATCCAAGAAGTTTGGCACTACATATCCATTGAAGGCTCCGATATAACATCACTAGATTTTCTTTCCTCACTTCGAGTAATCAAAGGCGAGAAATTAAAAGACGATAAGTACGTTCTCGATATCGAACACAATAGCAACCTTCAAACGTTATTTACTTCTTCTGTAACAAAGAATCTCGAAATCAAGAACGGTACAGCCAGATTTGATCATAATCCAATACTGTGTATGTCCAAAATTGATGAAGTGAAAAGTCGACTCCCGATTAAACCAAACTCGATAGAGATTCCTGAAGGGTCCAATGGTTATAGCGGAGCATGTGAAGAGGTGTCTTTCGATTTTAAAATAACTCTAGCTAATGAATCCTCAGTTTTAATCAAGTTTTCACCGGTTCAAAATCACGATAGACACTACTCTGCTCTGTATGTGCGTTTACCACCTGGAGTTCATACGACGGTAGTTCCAGAAACATGTAGCGAGTTCGAATGGCACGCTATTGATGTACCAGCAGTTTTCGATAAGGGTTTTGGAGTGGCTGAATTAAATGCACTGCAACCAGCATCATCCTACGCTCTCTGTATCGAAATATACGATCCTGAGAAGAAACGATTGTTTAGGAGCAATATATTCAACTTTACGACGTCTGTTGGAATTCCTGAGCCACCTTTCATTGTTGAGTTGGTTGCGTCTGCATCCGACGTTGTTGTCGTACGATGGGTGGATCATCAAGATTATACTCTGCACATCGATTACTACGAACTGGATGTGGCCTTGATTGAAAGGAATTCAAGGAGATTGTCTGCGGTAGATTATTGTAAACTTAAAGAAGACTTAATTGACGTTGACTACACCCGTCATGCTTTAGTGAGGAGACCTCCACCAAGATATAACAGAGGCTGTGAATCAATGTGTGGTATACTCGCATCTGTAACTCCTGGAGCGATGGTAGAGGAGTACTTCGACGTCTGTGATGACATACAGTTTGGCTGCGGTAACCAAGAGAGCATAATTTCAAGCAATTCAAGTTTTGGCAACTATGTGCAAACTCTAATTTTGTTAAATATTAGCAGTCCGAGAAGTGACTTCCAAATTGGTGGGCTGGCACCCTTTAGTGACTATAAGTTTAGGTTAAGAGCATGTTCAAGGGGTCATTGTAGCCGATCAGCCAAGGGTGTGGTCAGAACATTCCGGTCAAAAAATGCTGACATACCTTCTATCACATACGTGTACGCGAACCAATACGGCCATATTTTTGTAAAGTGGAACCCTCCAAATGTAACAAATGGTCCAGTATTATCGTATTCCGTCGAAGTAATGCCTAGGATAAGTATAAATAATCTAATGCCTCAATCTTGGTGCGTGTCGGCTGATGAGACAAAGTTGATCGTTCAATCTGTGATAGTAGCCAAATATTTAGTAAGGGTATGTGTTAAGACTCTCGCTTCCAGCAACTCATGTAGTGACTGGATAAAAATTTCCAGCGTTACTGAGTCGAAGATGATTTTGTTGTGGGCTGGTATGACTTGTGGCATTTTGATATACATTGCTTCTTGTGTAGTAGGTTGGTATAAGAGGAGGTTTAACTATCGCAGCGATGTAGTGCCGTTAGTCGATAGTTCATCTTCATCACGTGTCGAGAGCGAGGCGCCTGGCCTGATGCTATCAGATTTCGTGCCATTTCATACGATACCTTTAGATTAATGCTGTATTGTGATACTACTGCAACAGTAAATAAAAAAAGTTAGCTTATAATCACTGTGTGGAAACTTTTGTTCTTAATGACTTTTGACTGTAAGGAAAATGTACAAATATTTGTTAACAGTTTAGGTCGAGAATTCGTAAAGTTTAATGGGACGTAAATTCATAAGAATATTCGCTAAAATGTCCATTTTATTGTGGTTTATTTTATTGTATTACTTATATTGGTTTTAATTAAACTGGTTTCATGTTATGTACGAAACTTTCTTGTTTGTCACGTTAACAAAGCTTTAATGTAATCTTTAATTGTAAAAAATACTCTAATCATTTCCATATGAAGCAAGAATGTAACTTTTCTACGACAGTTTTGTACTATAGTGCGCGCGGAACTAGTTGGCCGCGCCTTAGGCAAGTTTTTGTTTTTTATTTAAGTATTCTTTTCAATAAATTGAACAATTATTGTTCACGATATCTCGAGATTGGTCATCACTGTCTAGTTATAGTCTCCTGTGCATTGCGAGCTGTAGGCAACCCGCCCCCTCACCCCTTTCGCCACCTAAGGAGCGGCCAACTAGTTCCGCGCGCAGTATACTGTTGTAATTATTTAAAAACAATATGAGATTAAACATGTGCCAGCGTTTTTGTTGTATTTCTTGTTCTTGCCTCTTTTCTATCGTTTGGTTAGTGAGTGCCTTATCTAGTAATACATTGAATGATTATAATTATACTCATATAATGTCTGCTTGTCTAGGCCTCTAACGTAATTATAGGTTACTAGCTTTTGCCCGCGACTACGTTCGCGTGGAATAGTGACTTCCGGAAGATTTTTGGTTTATCTCGCGAAAAAAAAAAAAAAAAAACTATCCTATGTCCTTTCTCAAGTTCCAAACTATGTCTGTACCAAATTTCATCAAAATCCGTTCAGCCGTTTAGGCGTGAAAGAGTAACAGACAGACAGACAGAGTTACTTTTGCATTTATAATATTAGTATGGACTAGCTGATGCTCGCAGCTTCGCCCGCGTGGATACTGTAAAAACAATCCTTGATGCGGATTATATATCATTCTAAAATTTCAGCTCGATCGGTGCAGAACTTTTTGAGTTTTTGAAGCGTACACAAACCAACATAACATTTTATATATAGGTAGATTTTAAATTTCTATTTTTACATAAGTAACTTTCAACCATTTCAGAACTTAAAAGGAAATTACTTCGATTCTCGGAAATTATCTAACGTTATCTGAACTTTTTCACTTACAAACTTTCTTTCCTATTTTCTTTTATAATTGAATTTGTTGCCAGCAATAACTTAGTATTTGTGAGTTCTGAAGACAGCAACAGACTGCTGAAAATCTTGTTTGGATAGTGGCAGGGGTATCATCATCATCAGCCTATAATGGTCCCACTGCAGGGACTCAGGCCTCCTCTCTAGGAGAGGGATGGGCTATAATCTACCACGCGAGCCCAGTGCGGATTTGTAGATGTCACATATCTTCGAATTTTTTGGTTCTAAGACATGCCGGTTTCCTCACGATGTTTTCCTTTACCGTTTTGAGAACAGTGGTGATGAAATAAATTACACAAAGTAATGTGCCTGACGGGGTTCGAACCCACGACTCACTGTTCGTAAGTCGGGGCCGCCACCACTGGGCCACCACTGCCCCGAGGGGTAAGGTAGAGGTGTATCTGTACACTCACCTTTCACAGTTATGTTTTAAGTCCCATGTAATATGGGGAGAGCCTATTTCTTCATCCGACCATAAGTCGTGCACCATGGCTCCTACTGAAAAATTCCTGACGAAAGGAAAATCCCAATAACGTTTTGGGTGGTGGGTGGGTAACACCAGGTGTTTTCCGAAGCCAGGAGGATACTCAGCATGTAATGAATCACCCATCCATATACCAGTCGAAAACAAGGCTGAGAAGTGATCAATTAAGGCCGCTTTCACATTAGGACGTTATCAGCGCGACAGTCGCACGACAGAAGCACACATTTTATAAGAACAGCCTTAATAACCCGTCAGTATTTATTCGTTTGTTCGCACTAACGTCCTAATGTGCAAGCGGTCTAAGAGCTGACATATTTTTTTATCGGTAGACATTATTGGGCTAAGTGCAGCAGTTTTATTACACTTGAATCAACAAAAATACCGACACCATTGCACATCAGGGCTTTTACGAGTCTTCTAGGCTTCTTCGTTGTGGAGGAATCGATAATCCCAATGTTTTGAGGTTAAATTCTCAATTTTTACTTTATAAAGGGGCCGTCATAAAATAAAATAAAACAATAAAAGTTCGTTTCAGTGTCGTCACAACATCTTTATTGATTAACGGTTTCTCTCAGGTCCTCAGTTATAGAGATTACGTTGGCCGAACGTCCTGATGTTCCAGGATCTAAAATTAATTTTACTTTTAACCGGTGGTAAAACGAGTAAAACTAAAGCAGTGGTTGTTTGTCACCAAATCGTCACTAAGTCTTTATTCAGTAACAGTTTCTCTAAGGTCCTCAGTTATGGAGATTCAGGTTGGCCGAACGTTCTGATATCAGGTCGTTCGGCAATAAATAAATGCTTCTAACTTTCGAACTGGTCTGTCACCAATTATTTGGCTGGCATCTGTATACGTCACATTATCGTCACTAAAAACTGGAGTAGCAGCCAGCTCCCCATCTCGACTGGCCGAACGTTCTGATATACATCTTTGGTCGAGGACCACACATACCGAGGCTACTATGGAACCCGACCCTTTAATATAATTAAATCTCCATTAAAGATTCGTTTTACAAACTGCTTCGTATAGAGGTCGAAAGCGCTACCGCTGAGTATTAGGTCCTGGGTTTGGTATCCGTTAACTAAAATTCAACGAAAACAAAACGAAGAACGTGTTCGCCCGATGAATGGCAAAAAGCTCGCACCTTCATAGACCAAACTAACAACATTATGCTTGTAATCCCTAAAGGCCATCCATGCCTGCCTGCGTCGGTTTTTCCGAGTTCATATAACCCTGATCTGTTTAAGTCGCGAGTAAACAGGCTTCTACTGGGTAAGCTCGTTCCATCGTCGACATCATCTATGCCCTTAGGGCAAGATTGAAGTCAAGAGCAAGCCCATTTATAATAAAAAAAAAAAAAAAAAAAAAAAAAAAAGGCCAAGGCATCACTTTGCCCGACCCGGGATTCGAACCCAGTGCCGCACAGCAGTCGCGCTTGCGACCACTAGACCAAACTATCGTCATGTTATTAAGCTATTGCATAGCTTCTATCGCGGGCCTTGAGCGTGGAGAGCGAATCCAGAAATTCCGTAACGAAAATTTTCAACCAGGTTGCTATGGTTACGGAAAATAACAAGGTTGTCAACTGAGGTTGTCAAATAAAATAATTAATTATTTGCATAATTTGATAAAAAAATGCTATGCAATAGCTTTACCGCGGCAGTCTCTGAGTGCCATATTTAGTTTTTTTCCTTTTCTTATGATTATAGCTTTACAAATGATACATCTTTTAGGCAGACTCCATAAAAATAAGGTGGCTTAAAACAGCATTGAATCGATAACCTCTCCCGATTTTTCCTGTTTGTACTGTAAGTTACGAAATCCATACTATTAGTAATTAAAAGAGTTTTTAAAGACAAATTAATCATTTAATCAGATTAAACAATATACATTACACTCGAGACACTTTTACCGCGCAATCGTCGAATGTCAAACAGAAAATTAGTGATGTGCCACATAGTGTCCTCATGTAGTGCTGCGCTGTGTCGATTTAGTAGATTTTCGGTTTTCTTCCGTCTAACAGTTCGGCCATCCTGCAATCCTTCGGTCCCCGAAGGTAAGGCTCAGTTGCGCGACGAACATCCTGCCAGGAAGACTTGTCAGCTTCTCAGGAACAGCACTCCAGGTCGTAGTGTAATAGCTAAGGCTCCTAAAGCAAGCTTAATAGTAGGTAACCCTGCTAAGGCCCTTATGGCAAAGACAGGTACAGATAAAATGGCTGAGGCCCCTGAGGCAGCACATACATTTAAGTGGATGTTACTGAGGCCCGTAAGGCAAGAACAATGTCAGTCATTACTGCTGTGGCTTCTTAGGCAAGCATAGACTTAGATGGATATTATGCTGAGACCCCGAAGGTAAGCATACATTTTGTCAATTGCTAAGGCCCCTAAGACAAGCATAAATTTTGAAAAATTGCCAAGGCCCCTAAGGCAAGCATACATTTTGACAATTGCTAAGGCCCCTAAGGCAAGCATACATTTTACCAATTGCTAAGGCCCCTAAGGCAAGCAAACATTTTGACAATTGCCAAGGCCCCTAAGGCAAGCATACATTTTGACAATTGCCAAGGCCCCTAAGGCAAGCATACATTTTGACAATTGCCAAGGCCCCTAAGGCAAGCATCAATTTTGACAATTTCCAAGGCCCCTGAGGCAACCATAATTAGATTAGAGCATAATGAAAACACCATACGAGTCATACAGGTAGATTCTGAAAATAACTTCAAGCCCCACAGGCAACACTTGTAAATGCTATCAGGCGGAATCAGGCCCCGTAGGCAAGCAATAGAAATTTGATTAGGCCCCATAGGCTTGTCTTATAAACGCATTCAGGCTCCAAAGGCAAGCGTACACCACACCAGGCCCCGGAGGCAAGTAGTATAACAATACCAATAATTTAAGTTTATTATCAAGCGACACGAATGGGCCCTGAAGGCAAGCACGATATCATTTCGTTATGTTTCAGATTATATTACAATATTATAGGTCTTCGTCAGATAACGAGTCATATCGAGCATTCCAAACCTTTAACTTATCACGTGCTACAATATTTTTATAGGCCTTTTTGCCCCTCGCGGCCGATGTCACTTCGTAGCGATCATTAGGCAGAACGGCAGTGATTTTATAAGGTCCCGCGTACTTAGGAACCAACTTACCACTGGATAAACCTGGTCGTAAAATCTTTCGCTCAACCATTACTAGGCTACCGACCGGGATGGGAAGAGTGGCTCGGCGATTCTTATCATATCGCACTTTCATTCGTGATGCATTCTCAACAATTCTCTGAGTTGCTTCCTCTCTGTTTTGAGTAATGTCTACTGGCGCATATGACGCTCCTCGTATATCTCCAGCTAAACGTGGCCTCAACCCACACAATAGCTCTAAAGGGGATTTACCCGTCCCTTGACTCACAGTCGAGTTAATGCCTAGCTGTACTGTAGGCAAATATTTATCCCAGCCTTTTTGCTCCTCGCCCATATGAGCAGTTAACGAACTCAAAATAGTGCGATTTAGGCGCTCAACTTGCCCATTTGCACGTGGAGTAGCGACGGCATTCATGACATGCTTTATCCCCAACTCACTGCAATAGTCTTTGAATTCTCGTCCAGTGAAAGCCGAACCTCTGTCGCTGACTATTCGTGAGGGATACCCAAACACTTGACCTAGCCTATTTAATGAAGCTATAGCCCCCTTTGCATTAGCACTTACTACAGCTTCCAGCCAAACGAACTTAGTAAAACCATCAATGACAGCAAAAATATATGTCTTGCCATTACTCTTGCAAAATGGCCCCAAATGGTCTACATGCAAAGTATCAAATGGTATAGCAGGTCTTGAAATAGGATGCAAAAGCCCAGGCTGTTTGCCTGTCGGCTTTTTGGTGAACTGACACCCAATGCAGCTGGAAATGTATCGTTCCACGTGTTTCCTCATTTTTGGGAACCAGTATTTGGCTTGTATAGCCTCCAGACACTTTTCAACACCCAAATGGCCAGTATCGTCGTGATAGGTCTTCATTATGTGCCATCTTGCATTTTTAGGTAGAACAGGTCTATTAGCACCATTTACTACACGGCACAATAATCCATTTGCCACCTTATAGTCTTTAGATAAACCATCTTTCTTGTGCTTATTAGCGTCTAATTCCAGCTGTAAATTTGTTATAGTGGACTGAACTTCTTCATCAGCGTCTTGGAGAGTATTGATAAAATCCTTCTCTTCAATGTGTTGAACGGAGACTGGGTTTCGACTGAGGGCGTCTACGTGAACCATCGAAGTCCCAGGTCGATGCTCCACATCGAATTCGTATTCTTGCAAATCGAGCCACCAGCGTGCTATACGCGGCGACAAGTCCCTTTTGGACCATGCTAGCCGTAAAGCAGAACAATCCGTCACAACTCGAAATTTGATTCCAGTTAAGTAAACTTTGAACTTCTGGATACTGAATACGACAGCTAACGCCTCTAACTCAAAGCTGTGGTATTTCACTTCAGTAGCTGTGGTTTGCCGGCTTGCATAAGCAACAGCCTTCCATTCACCGTTCTCCTGTTGTTGTAACAGCACTCCACCTAGACCCAATTTCGAAGCATCTGTGTGGATTTGCGTTTCACGGGTTGGACTATAAATCGCTAGAACAGGATCAGAGGTAAGTACCTGTTTTAAACTTTCCACAGCTTCAGCCTGTTCAGGTCCCCAGCACCACTCAGAAGTCTTCTTAGTCAACATGGTAAGTGGTTTCGCGATTGTCGCGAATCCTTTTATAAATTTACGAAAATAACTCGCCAATCCCAGGAATTGACGAAGCTCGTGAACATTGCTCGGAGTTTTATAGTTCGCAACAGCTGTCACTTTGTGCGAAGATGGACGTATTCTTCCTTCATGTATCTCATGTCCCAGGTACTCAACAGTGTTGGTAAGGAATGTACACTTGCTGCGCTTCAGTTTTACACCGGCAGAATCAATCAACTCCAAAACTTTTCTAAGATTATTCAGACAACTTGAAAAGTCATGTCCCCATATGATCACATCATCAATGTACACTTCTGCGCACTCATGAATAACAGGGGCAAGTATCTCATTCATTGCACGCTGAAACACAGCTGGCGCATTACACAGACCAAAACTCATCATCCGGTACTGGAAATGGCCATCAGGTGTGACAAATCCCGTGTATGGCCTTGACTCTACTGCTATTTTAATCTGGTGATAGCCATTGGCTAAGTCCAAGCAACAAAACATAGTCTGATCTACGAGTCTGTCCAATAAATCTTGGATAACTGGTAACGGGTATCTTTCTTTCTCTGTGATTTTATTTAGTGCCCGGTAGTCGACACACATGCGATAACCCCCGTCCTTCTTCTTCACCAGTAACACCGGACTCGCATAAGGCGATGTTGATCTTTCTACTATACCAGCATTAAGTAAATCTGTCACAATATCCCTCACTACTTGTCTTTCATGAAAAGACATTCGATATGGTTTATAATTAATCACTTTGTCTTCAGTCAGTTTAATATACATTTCAATATTACAATTTCCTAACTCCATGCCATTGCTAGCGAAGCATCCACTGTGTTTATCTAGGAGAGAGTCTAAAGCTTCTCGTTGAGCGTTTGTCAAATTATCACCTATCTTAGGTGTGTTAGCTGTTCCTTCATTTAAATTCTTTACTTCTGCTCGAGCTATACATGCCTCACTTTTAAGTGCAATCTGTCCATTCGTCCTGTTTACAAGTTTTAGGATAACTAAACCATCTTTACTCTCTACTTCTTCGCTTAATACATCCTTCTCATTCATTGGCTCTCTCTGCTCGCTATGCTTCACCACCATTATTCCACTGACCACAGGCTCAGTTCTAGCAAAAATTTTATTCAAACCAGGATCTAGCGTAACATTAGCCTGAGGATACAGACACACTTTCTCAAGATCTTCACACAGCTCTGCAATTTCCATAGACAAATCCTTTTTGAATACACTGAGTTGCGTAGCAGTTTTAAGGACGACAATATCTTCAGCTTCAGTAAACGGCTGGCCTACTAGAACGTCAAAATCTTGTAATTGGTCTGGTACTATATAAAACTTAGTCTCCATATCAATTCCATCTACAGTCAACACAGCTCCAGTTACACCTTGTGGCAAGGTGAGAGCATTGCCATACCCTTTTATAACAATATCGTCATTTGCAGAGACCTCTAAGTTGTGCTGTTCACAAAAACTCTGTTTCATTGTGTTGCATGAACTACCAAAGTCTACATAAGCCTCAGCTGGACTCCCATTGACAAGTACCATTTTAAAATACTTCTTGTCTGAGATGTCACAACACACAGTTTGTACCTTACGCACCAACTTGTTTTGTGGGCTCGCTCTTGACCGTTTCCTACATTCTTCTAATGTGTGACCTTTAATATCACAGAATGTACAATGTTTCTGATATCTTTTCTTATAACAATCAGCTTCGCTGTGGCCAACCCTATCACAGAATGAACAGTTTTTGTCCACCTTATTTTTGGTTTGAATAGGGGCTGACTTCTTGGCACTTGTACCACGCCTAAAACACCTACTAGCCTTATGGCCAATTCTACCACACGAGAAACATTTTGTTGATTTATCAGACTTCTGGTCGATTTGCTTGGAGGTACCTAGTTGGTTGTTCTCTTTGCCTAAATCTGCAGAAATAATACTAGCCAGATACTGTAAAAGAGAGCTAGTATCACGGCAACCAGCAGACTTAGCACCAATTTCCCACAGTTTGTTGCCAAGCGTTCCAATCACAGCTTCAGTAATAACGTCATCACTCAGTTGACAAGACATGCCTATACCTAACTTGGTGTAATAAAACTCAATTGGATCTTCATCTGACAATCTGACTCTGTTTACAAGTTCTCTAATCTGAGACAACTTGTTTTTAGTAAATGGAAATGCTTTGATCAATTTTTGCTTCCACTCGTCCCAACTTATCTCGTATGAAGCTTGTTGCTCGTACCATCCTTTGGCATAACCACTTAATTTTGAAGTACAATTACAGATTAAAGTATGTTCATCCCATCCATGCATTTTAGCCGTACCTTCTAAATTACGAATCCAATGTTCAATGGAGACAGGAGAGGTTTGTGGGTCAAATTGTGGAATAAAATCATTTCGGCCCACATACCGAACAACTGGTGGCCTAGACGTTGAAGCTTCTGATACAGTTCCACTTTGGTAATCACCTTTCTTTCTAAGTTCTTTTATTAACCCTTCTAAGGCATCAATACGGCTGTCTTTCCTTTTTAATTCCTTTTTATACTTCCTACTTTTAGGATGTCTTACTGGCTCATCAGAACTTGTTGACGAAGAACTCTTAGATCTATTTCTCTTTTTATGCCCACCCATGTTTAGAACACAATTAGATTTAAATTAATAAATGTAACCGTAACCACACAACCACTAAATTATAAAACAATTGTCTTATAGTTACACTTTGTACAGTTCACATTAAAATAATACAAAATAAGTTCAGTCAATACAAGCAGTCAGTAAATAATAAATTCACTTTCAGTCTATTCAGTCCAATACTTTCACTTATAATAATGTGTCTTTGATCACTTAGTTATTTACAGTATAGATTATAAAATAAGAGTCTTTATTCTAAAGGTCATCCTGAATAAACAGAAGTCAATTAAACTTAAGTATGAAACAATCTCACCAAATATTCAGGTAATGTGCAACAAACATGCAGACGTGCAGAAGTATGCCTATAGCACTGACCACCTTCCGTTGGCCAAGAGGGAAGAAGCTTACACATAGAAGTTCACCAAAATTACTTCAAAAGTTTGTTGTGAGGTCACAAGGTCAATGTACTTGCGAAACTTGACCAAAAGCATTGAGAAAAGTCACAAAAACATCCAAAAAAGCATTAATTCGGGTTAGTTCCGACGTGCACTGCACTTTTAGTAAGTTTCCAACACCTTAAGCGTCTTTACCGCAACCACAATTTTTATCAAAGATGTTCGAACGAAACCTCAATCTTTTTGATTTTACTAAACAAAACACATTGTGGGAGTTTGAAATGTCCCGCTTCTGATTCTATTAGTAATTAAAAGAGTTTTTAAAGACAAATTAATCATTTAATCAGATTAAACAATATACATTACACTCGAGACACTTTTACCGCGCAATCGTCGAATGTCAAACAGAAAATTAGTGATGTGCCACATAGTGTCCTCATGTAGTGCTGCGCTGTGTCGATTTAGTAGATTTTCGGTTTTCTTCCGTCTAACAATACATAGAACGGGCTTGGTGCCAATATTCGGTGGGATCGTTTGCGTAATAGTCCTAAATAACGTTTACCGTGCCTCATGACCTCAACGGATTACAATATGGAAATCTTTGTGGCGTGCCATGTGTAAGTAGATACCTACGGATATTTCTGAAGATACCGCCGTGTTATTGTAAGAAAAGTATTATCAACAAACTACAACATTCATTAATTTTCAGGCAACTGTGGTCCATATAATGTATACCTGTATGTGTTAAAAAACAATGCGTGCTATTGATAGACCTTTTATACTATGTTCGTAACTCTTTATTTGTGCTGGTGCACTATGCCACTGTGCGTTCATGTGGCACATTGACCGTGGAAACGACGGAACACCTCTCCCTGCGGTCAAAAGTTCGCTTGTTAGGAAGTAGAGAACATAGTACAAATTCCACTTTTTGTGAGAGTGGAATTTGTACTATGTTAGTAAGTAGTGTTTCTACTTACTTTTAAGTACCTATTTAATTACTTTTAGAACGTACTCTCAAAGAGGGGAGGACTGTGTCCCAGCTGTGGTAACATTAATAGGCTGTTGATGATGATGATGATGAGTACGTACTGGATGGACACAATTTGAGTTTTTGGACTCGAAAAGAAGAAGAAATAATATGTCCAGAATTGCCTTCGATCAATGGAGTAAGTGGAAGTAGTTCGTAACTACTTTCATTATTGTTAGAGCAGCACTGTAACTAATTTGATAAAACTGATTGAAGCGCCTGTCATAATATTAATAGCAAACGCGGGAGTGAACGTATAGCTCATACCAAACGGTAATGCTGCGTTGCAACCAGATATGTGCGCGGCAGTGCAGCGAGGGAAATGTGTAAACTAACCAATAACATAGCTAGTTTCAATCTAGCTGTGAGAAAAAAAACTATAATTATTATGTACCTACTGGTTAATCTGGAGACGTACACAGGTCTTCGATAATAATGGAAATTGGGCAATATAATTATTATTTAGGGCGGGATGTTTCCACAATGAATGAACACTGGTTAGGTTATCGTTAAAACGTATATTGTTCAAGAAACACACACTTTACATTAAACTAGACACATTTTCACAGTATTGGCGGGAACGCAGGAGCGTTGCGATGCACCCCCGCTCGCGACAAGGTTTTGGCGGCCACTAGTTGGATCGCGCGCCCACGCGCCGCGGTTCCACAACGGTTGGTACAAAAAGCGCGCGAATTCAAATTGTTGCCATTTCGCAACGTAAAAATCATAGACAAAATGATATCTTAAAACTAATACAATTAAAATACTAAAGACTACAATATAATATAATTAGTTGCCTACATTCCACCCCCTTGTTCCTGAACAAACTCGTCAGTAGGCAACACAATGACCTTTACAACTGGTCTCTTCATAAAACCCCTACAGGTTTTTACAGTTACAACTCTAATGTGACCGTCGCGGCCTGGGTGGACCGCGCTAATCACGCCCTTAGGCCACGCATTACGAGGCTGATTTTCGTCCAGAATCAGCACCATGTCTCCCACTTTAACGGGTGGCACTCCATGTTGCCACTTTTGACGCTTTTGAAGCGTAGGGACATACTCTTTTAGCCACCGACGCCAAAACATGTCTGCCAGAGTTTGAGCTTTTACCCAAGCTTTCCTACTTGTTAAATCCGACGCTTCAAAAAAACCTAACGTAGATGCACCGGTAGCTGTACCTATCAACATTAAATAGCGGTACATACTGTTTGACAACATGAACTTTCTCAAGACGCTCCAAATCTATATTATTACCTACGTCCTCAAACTCGCTGACCGGCCACTGGTCTCTGTCCTGGTACAAAAAAGAGGGACCTGTAAACCACAGCTTACAATTCGTGGGCCAGTGCAACTTAGTGGCTTCATCAGCGGGGTTTTCTGCAGATGGAACCCACCGCCACTCACTTGGGCTGGATTTCCGGTCAATTTCCGCCAACCGATGTGAGACAAACTTTTGGTAATCACGAGGATCCGAATGCACCCATTTCAAGACAGTTTTCGAATCGGACCACAAGTACTTTCGTGTTATTGTTAAGCCCTGCTCTTTAATAACGACGCAAGCTAACCTACACGCTAGCACAGCTGCCTGAAGTTCAAGGCGCGGCACGGATATAACCTTCAACGGGGCGACGCGAGCTTTACCAACAACAAGTGAGACGGTAGGTACGCCAAACTCATCCCTACCAACCAAATAAGCGACCGCAGCATACGCCGACTCGCTTGCGTCACCAAAAACGTGTAATTCGACAGTTGTGGGGTCAAGCTTGTACCAACGTGGCACACGCATACTACTCAGCTGTTTTATATCTATCAGCCACTTTTGCCATTCATTGAACTCGGCCTCCATCAGCTGATCGTCCCAACCTATACCAGATTTCCATACTTTCTGTAACAAGATCTTAGACTTTATCGCATAAGGATAAAGTAAGCCTAAGGGATCAAAGATACTCATAATAAACCTCAAAAACTGTCGTTTGGTAGGAATAACTCTACCTTCAACTACGTCAGGCGACACTTTTTTGAACGATAAGTCGAACGCTAACTCGTCTGTTTCCGGCACCCATATCATACCCAAAGTTCGTTCACCATTATATGGAGACTTGTCAAAATTTACTGTACTAGGCACGACAGCTGGTAACTCTTTTCGAAGTTCAGGTGAATTGGTCACCCACCCCCTGATAGAGAAACCACCAGCGGAGTGTATCATGGAAACATCTTTGATCAGCTGACGCGCGCTATCTATTGTGTTTACACTATCCAAATAATCATCCATATAATGGTTTTCATGGATCGCCTTGACCGCCTCAGGATATGAATCTCGGAACTCGTTAGCATTTTTATTCAATACATAAATGGCTGAGGCAGGTGACGACTTAGCCCCAAAAATCATTGAATCCATTACATAAGTATCAGGGTCGCGTTCTATGTCTCGGCCTCTCCATAAAAAGAGCTGCGCGCCCTGATCTTCTTTCCTAATCCTGACACGTAAAAACATATCAGCTATATCAGCTGTGTAGGCTATTCGACCACTTCGGAACTTAAATAATACACCTAATAATGAATTTAATAAGTCCGGCCCAGTAAGCAAATAATCATTCAAACACACACCTTTGTATTTAGCCGCGGCATCGTACACTAATCTAAGTTTATTTGGCTTATTGGGGTTAACGACCCCAGAGTGCGGTAGATGCCATACCGGGTTAACGCTCAACGGACTATCCAATAACCTAGCATACTTTAGTGTTATCAAGCGCTCGATTTGACGCGAATACGATTCAGCATAACCGGGGTTCTTAGACATCTTACTCTCTATGCCGCGTAATCGTTTGAAAGCGTAATCGTAGTTGTCAGGTAAGTGTACAGTGTCACGTGACCAAAGCAACCCTACCTCCCAGCCTCCGTCGACACGGCGGCCAGTGCTATCTAGGATTTTACATGCGCGTTCAGTCTCGACATTTTTGCGTGACACTTCCGTGATACCGATGGACTCGAGCATAAATTGTTGTTTCACCAGGTCATTTAAATCATCTAAACCATCGAAGGTTAGATTTACTGACTCGCTACCAGACTTATCATCGATACCTACAGATACAGGTCCGTGAATAACCCACCCTAACTTTGTGAGGGACGCTACGGGTTGCCCGGATTTTCCCTGTCGTATTTCCTCATTTACGATTAACTTCCAGTTATCTTGGCCGATTAAAACCATCGGTTTCGCGCACGACATCTGACACAAATCTAAGTCTCGCAAATGTTTATTTTTACTAAAAACTCTGGCAGGCACAGATTGGGTAGGCAAGTCCAAATTCTCTATCGTTCGTAACACGATATCATAACATACGCCGTTGGGCCCACGGATTAGCGCAGTCCCCTTACAGGAGTTGTTATCTGTCATAACAAGACCGCGCGCACTAACAATTCTTAACGGGGATGATGGTCCACTGAAATTACACACACTGGAATCTACTAACGACACTGTGGCCCCATCATCTAGCAAAGCATATAGACTATGTTCAACATTATTAACAATAATCGTAACAGGCATAATTTTTAATAAAGTTTTAGTGGTTCGACACCGCTCACCGATACTCGTCACAGACTCAGCGACCGGCGGCTGTACACAGGCCGCCTGAGCCGCGGCCGGCGCGGGCGCGCCGCTGCCGGCGGCGGCGCCCTGGGCGCTCGGCTTCTCGTAGTGTAGGAGTGTGTGATGCGGCGCACGACACTTATCACATCGTTTTGCGCGACAACGAAAACGAGAATGGCTTTGCACTAAACATTTAAAACAAAGTTTGTTGTCTTTTACAAAGTTCCACTTTTCCGACTCACTTTTCGTAATGAATTTATCGCACTCGGGTAATTGATGAACCGCACTACGACACAACGCGCACTCACTTAACGCCGACGTACTCGGCGACGATGCTTCCTCGCTGGTGAGGTGTACTCGGCAGGCAGGCTCCCGGGCCTCTCGGTTTTGACGCGTAGACTCAGCGCGCTTGGCGCGAGACGACGGCGGCGGCGGCGCAGCGACAGCTGGGTTGGAAGTTGCGTGGGTCCGGTTACGATGGTTATGCTCGGTGTTCATGCTCAACGGTAGGTAATAAGCCGATGCCCGTGATAAATGACTCAGAAACTCGAGTACTATGCTTATATTTGGCGATAAGCGAAGATCGTCCTTGCTGTCGGTGTGCCTTTTCATTACAAACTCGCCGTACTGCGATCGTTGCACATGGGTTAGTTTACCAAGGATCTCGTGGGTTAATTGCGGGTTATTTATGTAACCCTCCGCTCTTATATTTTTCAAAATGTACAAACAATTACGCACGACGCAAGTCATATTTCGCAGTTCGACGCCACTTTCGGACACACGGGGCAGACATCTTATTTTGTTCAGAGCCGTTTCAAGAAGCAAGTTTGGGTGGCCGAACTCTTCCTCCAAAGCATTTATGACCTCTGTTGGGTCGGACCCGGTGCGCAACAGATCTTCAACGGCACACTCAGCGATGCCAGACGTATGATAATTATCATACATGTATGATAATTTCGACAGTGGTAAGATGTATGATACAATATGCATTATCATACGCCAAAGTATGATAATTTCCAACATTCTGAACCTTCCTATTTCTATACGCCCAGTTACTTTTTGATAGTGATTTATGAACGCATCTTATCAGATCAAGTATTTTTTTGAACGCGTACGTTTGACAAAAACTAAAATACGAAACAAACTTGCAACAAAAACTGTTTTAGGGGCTTTTTCAGCGCAATGCGTAAAAAACCAGTCAAAACATTGCTGTTATGGTTTCAAACCAACTGATATAACCCTCCTTTTGGGCTTCGCCGCAGTCGGGTAAAAATGCTGTCTAGAATGACTTCAGCAGTCATTTATTAAAAAACTACTGACGTTGCTGCAGAGGTTGAATATAATGATTGTCTAATTTTAACAACTTCCTAAAATTCCTAATTTTGCAAAATAGCGCATTTCGCGCGGTTTTGGCAGTTGTATGATAATTTTGCATCTGGTATGATAATTTTCGAATGTTGGTATGATAATTCGGTCACACTCGTCTGGCAACCCTGGGCACACTTTGCCGCGCCACGCAGTGATGCTTGCAGTCGTAGGTTGTTCTCGGACATGCTATACGTGGCCGCGGTAGCTTCGTAGGTACGCCGATATGCCAGCCAGTCTGCTGGGCCGCCATCAAACACGGGGAGATCGTAATTTTGTCGTGGTCGCTTCGACATGTTCGATATAATAACGTTGGCTAGATGCATGATGTCAGAAGCCGCGACGGTGCCGGCGGCCGGGGGCAGAGCGCTCGGCGCATGCTTCGCGTCGGTCGGGGAGGACGCCGCCGTTGGCGCGAACGGCTCGCGTCCGTCGTTCTGCGCATGCGCGACGCCGCGCGCGCGCTCGCGTTCTCGAGTTAGGCCTTCGGTCGGGTTCGGACACGTGCCGGCCGGCGCGTGAGGCACCGGCGGCTTTTCCACGTGTTCGAATGGGGCTTGCCACTCGTCCATGTTCTCAGGACCACTGTAAAAACTCATCGCACGATTTTCTTCTTCTTCGTCTTCAATCTCCGCGATTTCTACCGCTAGTTTCTTCTTTATGAGCTGTTCCTTCAGCTTGGCGATTTCTTCTGCGGCCTTGTACTCGGCACGGAGGCGAAGCGTTTCGCTGCTGAGGCGGCTTGATCGCGACCCGATCGACGACGTGGCAACAACTTCACTACGCGGGGCCGTAGTGACACACGTGGAATCCGCACCGGGTTGCTGCTCAGCCCCAGCATGGGCTCTGCTCCGTGTAACGACACCAGGAACGTTGTCATTCATTGTGATCCAGGCTCGGAGGACCAATATTATTTAGGGCGGGATGTTTCCACAATGAATGAACACTGGTTAGGTTATCGTTAAAACGTATATTGTTCAAGAAACACACACTTTACATTAAACTAGACACATTTTCACAGTATTGGCGGGAACGCAGGAGCGTTGCGATGCACCCCCGCTCGCGACAAGGTTTTGGCGGCCACTAGTTGGATCGCGCGCCCACGCGCCGCGGTTCCACAACGGTTGGTACAAAAAGCGCGCGAATTCAAATTGTTGCCATTTCGCAACGTAAAAATCATAGACAAAATGATATCTTAAAACTAATACAATTAAAATACTAAAGACTACAATATAATATAATTAGTTGCCTACAATAATTCAAACAGAATTCAGACAGGAGACCTGGTAAGGCACAGTAATAGGTAATAGGTGTAGCAAAACTGTGTGTTGGTCGTCTGGCGGCGATACGGACGTCATGTTTGTTGCCAATGTGGTAAAACTTGGATAAAGCTGGTGCAGGCACGGGGAATTAGCACTTAAAAAGTGAGGACTATAAACAGAAGTGAGACAATACAGCGTGTGGATGGTGAAGATGATCATAATTATACATCCCTATGCATTTTTGGTGAAAACCCAGTCTAAAAGGCCGACACCCATCATTTTGATCGCTCAACACTTGCATACATGACACAAATAAACCCCAAAACAAATACATCATATTGTATGATTGTAATTAATTAATGTAAAGTAGGACTTAATGAGTAAGTAAAACAACCATTATCGTTAGTGTTTGGAGTGGAAAATCATTATTGAATGCAATGCGGTGCGGTTCCTGTAAATGAGGGTGGAACTGAAATTTATTTTTCATTTAGTGTTATTAGAGTATTATTTTTTACTGGCTTATTTAACGATAGGAAAGATTTGAAAATACATCTCTAGAAGCGAAATGTTCGTCATTTTTATCGTAGAGATATGTTCCGTAAGGCCGCGTAAGGCACATATTTTCCCCGTCGGGGCTGTGGCTTGTCCCGTCGGGGCTGTGGCTTGTCGAAAGGATAACGCGGCTCCGACACAAGGGCGAAGAAGGAACATGGGTTTGGTTTTTAGTCAGTAGAAGTCTGACACTCCCCTTCGCTCTGCCCAAGAGCGGGGGGGGGGGGGGGGGGGGGGGTTATTCGATGATTTACCACCCACCAAAAAAAAAAAAGGCACATATTTTCCATACTAGGAGTATGGAAATTAATTATGTGCTTTGTGAAAATCTGTCGCTCAGAATCATCACATAAAGCTAGAAACTGACCTGCTTTGTGCCTCGGTCTAGCAAATAATGGCTCTGAGAGCCAAAAAAAGAATGGAGCTTAGATAAATGCGATTATGTACTGCTGGATGAGGCATAGCCTGAGTCAACAACACAGTTTGTACTGGATAATACGATAATCCTTGGTACGGCTGGTTGTCAGATTTTCGGGTCACTTTACACTGACTACCTGTAACCTAAAACGACTGTCTATTCAAATTTGTTTCCTGTTTATGTAATTTTACACGAATCAGTAAATAAACCTCTAGTAAGAATAATTGATTTGACAGAATAACTGCTAGTATCGAAATGTTTTCTTGGTTTTAGAGTAGTTATAGAGTTTACAATTTTTTTCTAAATAAAAAAAAATAGGTAAAAAAACTTTTTAAGTTAAACGGTTTTATGTTAAACATACATTGCAATGTTTAAGATAAATGTACTAAAAACCAAAAAATAATTAAATAGATACAGTCGTGGGAATTAAAAACATATGCATAGACTAGACTAAAATAAAACCGTGGGGCACGTCAATTGTCTACAATCGTTGATTAAAATGTTTGTTTTGTAATGTTACACTATAATTAGGCAGTTGTTCAACCGAAGATAATTAAGATAATTGACGTGCCCCACGGTTTTATTTTAGTCTAGTCTATGCATATGTTTATAATTCCCACGACTGTATCTATTTTATTATTTTTTGGTTTTTAGTACATTTATCTTAAACATTGCAATGTATGTTTAACATAAAACCGTTTAACTTAAAACGTTTTTTTACCAATTTTTTTATTTTCTAGTTTTTAGTTTTTATTTCGCATTCTGTTTAATTCATTTAGTGCTTCATTATTGCAAGGTTTCTTGCCCGTTAGTTTATTGCAGTCCATAAATGGGGCAATTTTGTAGAGGCCGCCATCTTGGATTTTAATTTTATATAGTACATTGTATTATACTGTTTGAGCACTTTCATTAAAATTTGATACCCATATTGATGGGATCTATAAAAACTACGTTATCCGCCATTTTGTAGCGGCCGCCATCTTGTATTTCAATTTTTTATAGTATATTGTATTCTGCTTGTTGAGCCCTTTCATTTGATACCCATATTGATGGGATTGATAAAACCTACGTTATCCGCCATTTTGTAGCGGCCGCCATCTTGGATTTCAATTTTTTATAGTATATATTGTATTCTGCTTGTTGAGCCCTTTCATTTGATACCCATATTGATGGGATTAATAAAACATAAATTATCCGCCATTTTGTAGCGGCGGCCATCTTGAATTTATAATGATAATGAATAAACATAATTGTATTGTCACCAAAATCCAAAGTGTATACAAAATTTCAGATTAATCGGTTGACAGGAAGAGGGTGAAATTTGAATTACTAAATTTGACCCAAGAATAATAAATAAAACAAACGGGGTGAGCTAAGTAAAACCGTTTAATAATAAATAAATAATTAGGTAGAAGCATTGAGGTATAATGTACTTAGGAGACTAGGAGGCCAATGACATCATTCCTCTAAAACAGGGCTGTCCAAACAAAGGGCTTGTTTTCATGCGGCCCGCGACACACATTATACTATGTAATTAGCAGCAGTTTTTAAAAAAAACCTTAACTAACTGCATTATGTCTACAAAGAAGCGAAAATTAAGTGATGAACATCGAGTATTTAATGAGAGGTGGGAACTTGACTATTTTATATGCAACAACAATAATAAAATTCAGTGTATGATTTGTATGCTTGACAACTGAAAATATTTTTCTGGCCCTCCAGCAAAATCAAATAATTCGCGGGCTAATTAAATTTCATACATCATTCATCATCATTTCAGCCAAAAGACGTCCACTGCTGAACATAGGCCTCCCCCAGGCGTCGCCACATTGACCGGTCCCGTGCGTCTCTCATCCAGCGGGTTCCTGCAACCTTGACCAGGTCATCGGTCCACCTAGTGGGAGGTCTTCCAACGCAACGTCTTCCGGTTCGCGGTCGCCATTCGAGAACTTTTCGGCCCCATCGGCCATCCGTTCTGCGAGCAATGTGCCCTGCCCATTGCCACTTAAGTCTGGCGATTCTTCGGGCTACGTCGGTAACCTTGGTTCTCATTCGGATGTCCTCATTTCTGATTCGATCACGCAAGGAAACTCCGAGCATAGCCCTCTCCATTGCCCTTTGGGTGACTTTGAGCTTTCTGATAAGGCCCATTGTGAGCGACCACGTTTCGGTCCCGTATGTAATCACTGGCAACACACACTGGTCATAGACTTTCGTCTTGAGACACTGGGGTAAGTTGGACGAGAAGATACCGCGCAGCTTCCCGAACGCTGCCCAGCCGAGTCGGATTCGACGATTGACCTCTTTCTCGAAGTTAGATCTAGCCAACTGGACCGTTTGTCCCAGGTAGACATAATCGTCCACAACTTCGAGCGTAGAGTCTCCGATCTTGATAGGAGTGGGTGTTACATGAACATTCGACATAACCTTGGTTTTGTCCATGTTCATTTTAAGACCCACTCTTTCAGAAGCTCTACTGAGGTCATCGAGCATTTTACTGAGGTCTTCCATGGTCTCAGCCATGACCTACTACTATATCGTCGGCAAACCGAAGGTGAGTGATGTACTCGCCGTTGACATTGATGCCAAGTCCTTTCCAATCCAGAACCTTGAAGACATCCTCCAATGCAGCGGTGAACAGTTTCGGAGATATGACGTCTCCCTGTCTCACACCGCGCTGCAGAAGGATAGGTTCCGTGGTCTGGTCCTGAAGTCGGACTGACATGGTGGCGTTTTTGTACAAACACTTCAACACCTCGATGTATCGGTAGTCAATTTGGCACCGTTGGAGAGACTGCAGTACAGCCCAAGTCTCGATCGAATCAAAGGCTTTCTCGTAGTCCACAAACGCTAAACAGAGAGGCAGGTTATACTCTTCGGTCTTCTGTATAACTTGCCGCAGCGTATGTATGTGGTCTACGGTACTGAAGCCTTTTCGGAATCCGGCTTGTTCGGGAGGCTGGAAATCGTCGAACCTCCGTGCGAGACGATTCGTGATGACTCTTGAAAACAACTTGTAGACATGGCTTAGAAGTGAGATGGGCCTATAGTTCTTCAACCGGGCATTGTCACCCTTTTTGAAGAAGAGCACCACCACACCCCTGCACCAAGCCTGCGGCGTTTTCCCCTCGAGTATGACGGAATCAAACAACTTCTGAAGGGCCTTAAGGACCGGTTTGCCACCCGCCTTCAGCAGTTCGGCCGTAATTCCGTCATCACCCGGCGCCTTGTTGTTCTTAAGCTGTTTCAGAGCCATCCTAATCTCGTACAGGCTGACATCCGGGATGTCTTCGGTATAGTGTCGGGTCAGTCTAGCTCTAGGGTCTTTCGCTAGATTTTCGACGGGTTGACTAGTTGACGTGTACAGCTGCCCATAAAAACTCTCGATCTCTCTCAGAAGCTCCGGTTTGGCGGACACGATCCTGCCTTCGTCGGTCTTCAGTTTCGTGAGCTGGCTCTGCCCAATAGACAGATCTCTTGCAAATACCTTGGAGCCCTTGTTGCGTTCAATCGCGTCTTTAATACGCTCGGTATTAAAGCGGCGGAGGTCGCTCTTCAAGGATTTGGAGATCTGTCTATTGAGCTGCCGGTATTGCCGAGCTTCGTCTGAAGACTGCAGGATCATCTCACGCCGCTCCTTCATGAGCCTGAGAGTGTGATCTGAGAGTTTTTTGGTCTTATTTGTACGACGAATCTTAAAAAATTTATATCCAGTCGTATGGACAGTTTCCACGAACCCGTCGTTGTAATCGTCCACTGAGCTTCCTAGGCATTCGAAGCGATTCTGAATTTCAAGCTGAAAGCTCTCGGAGTTATGGATTTGGATCTGTGCTGGACGGAGCGTAGACTTCATCAGTCGTGACCTTTCCAGCTTTATATTGATGTTCAATGTGCCTCTTACCATTCGGTGATCGCTTCCGGTTTTCACCGAATCGATCACAGAGACATCATTGAACATTTGCTTGTTGGTAGACATGATGAAGTCAATCTCATTTTTAGTCGCACCATCGGGGCTCTGCCAGGTCCACTTCCTGTGCTCACGTTTTTTGAAGAAGGAGTTCATCATAAAGAGGCCCTCCTTCTCCATAAAACTGGCCAGTTGGTGACCCCGGCGATTCCGCTGTCCAATTCCAAATTGCCCCACCTGAAGTTCATCATCGCTTCGTTTGCCCAGTTTCGCGTTGAAGTCCCCCATGACAACGGTGAAGTAAGTTCTGAAACCATGCATGGCTTTAGAAATATCCTCATACAAGGTTTCTACTTCATCGTCGGGGTATGCCGAGGTCGGGGCGTAGACCTGTATGACCTTCAGCGAATATCTTGCGGATATTCTGAGTATAAGGTACGCCACCCTGTTCGACACACTCTCGATCTTCACCACGTTATTCACGAGAGACTTGTGGACGATAAACCCAACACCACCCTGTGACTGCCGGTCTCCCTCTCGGAAGTAGAGCAGGTTGCCGGATTTCAGGATTATCGTGTCCTCCCCCTCTCTTCGGACTTCAGATAATCCGACAATACTCCATCGCAGCCTGCTTAATTCTTCCTCGAGTTCCGCTAGCTTCTCGTCGGCCCGGAGTGTGCGCGTGTTGAATGTTGCCAGGTCCAGTCGTCGGTATGTTTGGTAGCCGGATCCCGTCCGGGGATTCTTAGCACCCCTTGCCACGCCGTTGCCTCGACCGCTACCGTAGCCGAGGGTAGACGGGCTGCCGGGTACTAGGGGCCTTTTCTGCATTGCGCTCATCATTTTTGGGGGGGTTTGCCATAATCGCCACGCTTGGCAGGCGGGTTGGCGATCGCAGTATGGTTGTTACAAAGGCACAGAGAACGCTGCTGCCCATTCTCTGGTAAGTCCCTTAGTCGCCTCTTACGACACCCACGGGAAGATATGGGATGGTGCTATTCTTTACGTCCGACACCATACGGAACCAGGAATTTCATACAAAAGTATGAAATTTAATTAGCCCGCGAAGGTGTATAGTTTGGACAGCCCTGCTCTAAAACAAGGAACAGGTCATATTTAAAATTAAAAGTTTTAAAATTAAATATATTATTATTATTAATTATTTAAATTAAAATTAAGTTAAAATTTTTAGTTATGGTTTTACTGTTTTATATGTATTAGTTTGTTATTATTGTTTTAAATTATTGTGTGTATTTTATGTATGGGCCTTATAGATGCCTGAAATAAAAATGATTATTATTATTATATTTCTTCTGCCATTGTGGTACGAGTAGGTACCCACAGCAAAAGCAGGTAGCCGAATAAGAACTTCGTCTTAGATCTACGTTAGTCACGCGTCCCAAGTTAAAATAATTACAGGAATTTATAATTCAATTTTGCAGCCATTACAAATTCCTGTTCTGAAAAGGTTTCCAATGAGTTCGAGCCTTCGAGCGGAAACATTTTCATAGAAAATTATCCCAAAGTCCATAGTTACAACTGAAAATGTTTTGAAGTAATTGAGTTCAAACTTTAGAAGTATTTGACTGTCTCGTTGGTCTAGTGCTCGCAAGCGCGACTGAAGTCCGAGTATGAGGTCCTAAATTCGATGCCAAGGTTGGGCAAAAAGTATAATGGAATTTTTCCTTTAGGAATTTCTCAGTAGCAGCCACGTAGGCTTGATTTATGCACGGTTAATGTCAATAGGCTCGCACTCTATTACATTGGACTTAAACGTAATTTTCGAATCGTGGGTGTACTAATTGTGACACCTCTGTCTAACTCTTCGGGGATTGCAGGCGTGACGTTATGTTATGTTGGCAATAAATTAAGTTTCGAGGGACATAGTTTTGGGCTGCGGGTTATTCACAAGAGAAACCGCGGTCTCGACATAAAGGGCTAAGAAGGAACATGGGTGGTTTTAAGTCAGTAGAAGTCTGACACTCCCTTTCGCTCTGCCTAAGAGCGGGAGGGTTTTTTTGATGATTTTCCACCCACCCATCATCTGCCTAGCCTTTTCCCAAGTATATTGGGGTCGGCTTCCAGTCTAACCGGATGCAGCTGAATACCAGTATTTTACATGGAGCGACTGCCTATCAGACCTCCACAACCCAGTTAATACTAGGTAATACGATACCCTTTGGTAAGACTGGATGTCAGAATTTCAGGTCACTGACTACCTGTAACGACTGCCAAAGATCTTTATATATGGCAGCCGGGACCAACAGCTTAACGTGCTTTCCGAGGCACGGAGGAAACCCGGTATGTCAGGCGGTCACCCATCCACAGACTGACCTAGGCAAGGACAGCTTTACATAAAGATCGACCCGAGTGCAATTCTTATTAAGCCACGAGCTCCTCACACCACCCAAAAAACATAATTTTGTTTGTTAGATGAGACTGTAGGATTACTAAAAATCACCCATGTTCCTTCTTAGCCCTTTAAGAACCCGCAGCCCCGGGGGGCAGGCGTTGGCTCTTACGGGACTGCGATTTTGCTGACATCTATTTGAGGCGCGCGTGGAAAATGAACGCGCTGTCGCGCATCGACACGGCCTGTCTTCGTCTTAAAATTAGGATGCTTTAAGGTTAGGTTAGGTTCATTGGTCCACCTATAGTCGGTAGTCCGGTCCGTCGTCGCCACTCCTCCTTTTGGCCCCTTGTTCTGCGAGCAATGTGCCCTGCCTTCTGCTACTTAAGTTAAACCAATTTATAGACCTCTAAATACACGTGGGCAGGACACCTAGCAAGGCACAGTGATGACAGGTGGACTAAGGCTGTCACCGAAAGGCGTCCAAGAACTGGCAAAAGAAGTGTCGCCGGTGGCGAGACATAGTTGCCATTGGGGGCAAAACCTGTATGAGGCTGGCACAGGACCGTGGAGATTGGCACAAGAATAGAGAGGCCTATTACCCAGGTGTGTGAGTTTGGGCTATGGATGACGATAATAATAAGTTTATTTATTTCTCTCACAATTTCACATTGTGAGAGCTGGTGCCTGAAGTAGGTTTCAAAAAAACCTGTATTACAGGTCACACACAGGTCACACAGATGAAATACACGTAATTAAGTATTGTTAACAACAAAACGTCTTACAAGATGATTATTCGGTTAAAAGCAATGAACTTGCCTCTGAACATATTAATGTCGAATCTGATTGAAAGGGATCGGTGCGAAATACTTAATTAACATCGTTGTTCGAAGATCGTTTTTAGATGTAACGTCACGATTGCGAGACGATATTATTATATTATTCTGTAGAGTGACTGGTAATAGAAAAATTTAACTCAGAGAAAAAAAAATACTATCAACATGTAAATAATTTTCTATCCATACAAAGATACTACATAAAATCACGCCTGTAGTCCGCGAAGGGTTTGGCAAACTTAATAGTACACCGCAGTACGCCGACTCCGTGGTTGCTTCCGAAAATCTAATGGAAAAACCGAAGGCCACTATTGCCTAATTTTGGAATCAAGCCAGGGACCTCGTGCTCGTACTTGTAGCTACAAAGAAAGACAGAAAGACAGAAATATATAGCAACCCACTGCTACGCATAAACATGTTCAAAGGCCAAAAGAAAAATCTGAAACGGAACTTAAACGCAAACCCTATCCAAACAAAGGTTTGACCAAAACAGCAAATAAGCTAGGCAAATGACATCTTTATCACGGCCATATAGAATACTGGATGCAAAATAAGGGATCTCTGAGTTCCCGGGAAGAACAAAACCAATCAAGAATCGTTGAGTTTTCTGAGTAGAATACGGAAACTCGACGCACAAAATATTGATGAATGCTAACACGATGCTACAAAACTGCGATGCACGTTAATGCGAAAGATCTTCACTGCGATACTCTAGGTACTTGACTTCGATGCACGTTATCGCGATAGATCCTCACTGCGATACTGTAATTACTGTATTTGTCTGTATTCTTAGACGCCTAAAGTTTACCCAAAAAAGTATGTAGGTAGGCGGCCTAGATACATTTTTTTTTTTGGGTAAACTTTGCACGATAAAATATTTAGGCGTCATAAATTGTTGTACTAAAATTTTTTTTTTTTAAATATTCCATCAACGAAACAATCGTTACATTTTATAATGTTTTGCTGGCCATATCGTAACCAAAGCTATCGTCGAATGAATTGTAGCGTTCATACGGGTTTGCCACCCCGACCAATTAAGCTATAAATCAGTTTATGCAGATCTCTCATTGAACACGAAACCTACACAAAATGATGCCATATTTGACTATACATTATAGCTTGATGCGTTTATGGAAAATGGAAGGAGACACGAAGTGAAGCTAAGAATATTGTTAATTAATGAAACATGGAAAGTCGTATCGTCAGGACTAAAAGACATCTTGAACACACGACCAGAAAATGTAATAGTACTAATCTTAAAATAAACAAAATATTGGAGTTTTGAATGTTTGCACTCTCATTTTGCGTGATTAAATTATGTCGTAATTATCTTTTGGAGGCCATGTATATTGA
This sequence comes from Diarsia mendica, assembly GCA_949316265.1. NCBI lineage: Eukaryota > Metazoa > Arthropoda > Insecta > Lepidoptera > Noctuidae > Diarsia > Diarsia mendica. The sequence continues at coordinate 19,424,232 of OX438901.1, forward strand.
CAACGGTATCATTATATACTGCTTAGCTGAGATATTTAAATATCAGATACAGAGATTTTAATTTATGTAATGTTTGGAATCTCTTCTCGTAATTGCAGTAATCTTTTGCGCGTCTAATATGAAGAATAGCTTTTGCCAGCGGCTTCGCCCGCGTGAAAATTACGATTTTCCATACAAACTTTCATCCCCTATTTAAATCCGGGGTTGAATTTCGAATAAACCTTCCTTATTCCTTGTCTACATTATAAAGGAAACCTTTGTGCAAAATTTCAGCTTTCTAGGTCCAAGGGTTTGGGCTGTGCTTTGATGAGTCAGTCAGGACTTCTCTTTTTATTTATATCGAAGATAGATAAAACTCTTGTGATCTTCTTGTAAGGTCCTGAACAGTTATGTAAAACGTTAAGGTATATAAATTTATTCACTGTCAAGCCCAAAAAAAAATTATACAAATGCAAATTTTGATGTACACTTTCTTCTTTCTGATTTAAAACACGAAGATTCCGAAACGCGTGCCTTTTCTGGTGTATCTTTACTAAATAATCAAAAAAACTATTGACAACAAAAACAGCAGACGTCGCCTCGATGACAGACTCTAGAGTCTAGAAGATCGACCGAAGACCGTAGAGACCGTAGAAAATGAGAGCCACACAGATAAGACCAACGCCCAGTGATCCACATTGGCCATGAATCAAAAATATTCCCACTTTTGAGATTATGTATATATGCTAATATAATTACATAAATAACAGTAAATAAATAAACAGAAACTATGGGTATAAAGTCAACCTGAATTTTAAAACTGGTAGCGGATAGGAGTCGGAAGCGGAGGTAGGTGTTGTTTTTCTGCGGTGGATTTTCAATCGCGCTGATACCGTCCCGATGTTTTCCTGTGGCAGCGTTAACATCCGCCGAACTAACGTAGTTTGGTTAGTTCTGCGGAAAATCTGTTTAAAGAAATTGTATTTTGTTACATAACTGCGGAACCGATAGCAGGATATTTTTAACGCGTTCCTTTGTATATTTGCACTTGAAACGACGTAATTACTGCTTAAATTATTATACCGTATAAGGTCTACTGTTTTATTTGGGACAAGTTGGCCATTACTCTATTCTCAAACCACAGTAACTCGCGACCACCAGAAAAGCGTCTAAACAATATGAAGGTGGACGAAGTCCTAAAGGAATAATTTGACTGACTTGGATCCTGCAACGAAATGAATCTGAAAAGGTGTAGGTAAAACATAAATATCACTTCCCTCCATATCAGCAGGATACAGAACAAAACAAGGGGAATAGGCACAAAGAGACGTATACAACTGGGATAAGCCCAGTTGCCTAGCACCACGCTTTAATACTCTACATAAGGTGTCCATTGACTCTTCAGAGTTGTATAATGGCTTGTTCATAATAGGCCTGATATGTATTGGGCACAATTCTATGATAATTGTTGCAGAGAAATTACTTGTCTTAATCAAACACAATATTTCTAGTGTCACAACATAACACCACGCCTGTAATGCTCGTCGGGTTAGAGACAAAATAATATGTACCTAAAAGTATCACTTACATTTCGCCGGGTATGTTTTTAAGTCCCATGTAATAGGAGGTAAGCCTATTGCAATTAACCAGGCACAAATCTACACTCCGCGGCAACTATTTTCTTAGGGAAAACCCTTTAAAAGAAGAAAGAATAAATATTTTTTTGTCGCAGGAACAAACAAGACGTGCGTAAAAAAATATAATGGGACAGAATCACAGAACAAAACATTCTTGAATAACACTTTGCTCGACCCGCGAATCGTACCCAGGACCTCATGCTCAAGAGTCGCGTTTGTGACAACTCGACCAAGACAGTACAACCCAAGAATGCAATGCTTACCCTAACTAATTACCCTACTGTTAGGATGTAAAATGAATCACTGTATACGTATTGACTTTCCGACGGATTTTCACTTATCCTCTCTGAAATAAGTCGACAAAGTTCAAAGTACCGATTCCTTTTCTAGGAAAAGACTTCCTACTAAGCGCTTTTCACTTAACTACTTTCAAGTTTTGTCACCTGGTATTAGGTCGTGGCTTTTTACTTTGGTAACAGGATTAACCACTGTAACTTGGTTTGGTTACTTGGTAGGATCCTGACGAGATCTTTGTAAGAAACCGTAAGGTTTAGTGGGCGAAGATTTTGTCATAATATAACGTCACGCCTTTTAGAGAACACATTGTGCAGTTATGTTTAAGGTGTCTATTGCCATCATCATCATCATCAGCTTATAATGTTCCCACTACAGGGACCTCTCTAGGAGAAGGATGGGCTGTAATACACCACGCGGGCCCTCTCCTAGAGAGGAGGCCTGAGTCCCTGCTGTGGGAACATTATAGGCTGCCATGATGATGATGTTGATGACGACTCATGACATAACACTTATTTCTACAAAACAAAGTGAAATTCAAGCAAAAGAAATAAAACATCATAAAACACAATCATCAAATTAAAAATTTCACGCCACAGCACACAGACCCTATTAAGCTAAAACCACCAGCCAAATCATTTCCCAGAGGTACACAAAAAACGCTTACTTAAGTACAAGTACCTACTTAGGCAAACAAAAAATTACATCTTCAGTTTAATGTATAATATTCTCCGAAGTACGAAACACTCGTTGAGTTGTGAGGGGTTTCTTGAAAAGTCAATTTACAGCCACTCAATAAAGATTACAAAAGAGCACCTTAAACTTAAGTGTTGTGTGATAAGCATGCTGTCTCTTTCCCGCCTTAGGGTCGTCAGTTCAGGAGCGGGAGACCAGATGTAGGTTCAATGGATGTGGTGGGAGCGTAGTGTTCGTGGGCATCTGAGCGTAGTTTCAATCAGTGTTTGCAATTTGCAATCTTTTTTTTTTTTTTTATTCATTTATTCAAAATCTGTTTCACAATACAACATAAAAAGTCTGCCAAACTGTAAAACAGTTTGTCGGCAGCACTGTGTCCCAGCTCAAAATCAGCTTCTGAACTCTGTGGTAAATTAAAAAAAAACGAAATCAAACAAAAAAATTCACCGACTACAGAAGCTGATTTTTCTTCTGAAGTTCATTTTTCACTTTTTTGTGTTTTGGAGTCGGTTTTATTTTTTGTTAAAAACTTTTTTTTTTGTGATTGATCGATCATGTTCTACGTCTCCTATTTGCTCTGCTCTGGTGCAAAACTGGACCTTACCATTTCTGTTTAGAGCTCATCTATTAACCCAACATCTTCGCAACCCGACGAGTAATCGACATTCTGTGTTCTTCACGCATAAATATTGTATGAGATGGAAACAGATAAGATGTGGCCGGCTCTGGAATATTCTATTTTAAGATAAAGCTTCAATGGACCTGGGTGGAACGTTACAGCTGGGTGACTGGCTAATAATGCTAATGTGGGGTTAAAAATGGATCGCTCTTGTGGATTAAGTTTGGCGAACTTTGGGCGTCGTTTTGGTACTTTAGGGATGTTTTCGGGTAAATAATGTGTTAATATTTTCATGGTTTAAAGTTTGGTAACTACAGTGGTATAATAATAGCATTACCAAAATTAACAACGAATAGATCGTTGTTAATTTTGGTAATGCTATTATTATAAAACTATTAAAAACTTCCGTCTGGACAATGAATCAATACAAATAGAACTCTAAATTTTTATTACACTATTGAGAATCGTATAAGTACTGTACTGTACTGCACTGTAATGCACTTTCAAAAGCAAAAGAGTTACTTTACTGAAGGTAGTCATGAGGAGAGGCCCCATGACTTCCAACTGTTTCGATTCCGGGCTGATGTGGACCACTACACGTTGGTTGCGTCCAGGCCTACCATGACTTCTTAAAGCAGTCTTAATTTATTTTTAATCCAGTGCGGAAAAGTGATGGTGCTAGACACCCTGTATAATTCTGTCACGTTTCCACCCTGGAATAAGATTAAGTTAGGACTATTTAAAGACGTCACAGTACCAGGGTTGTCCCATTATCTTTACGAAAACTGCCACGACGCCTCTCGGCTGCGTCAAGGCTGCTGATTATTGTGCCTCTTGTAAAAAGCATCTCTTACCCGCACTGGGCCCACGTGGTGGATTATAGCCATACCCTCTCATAAAGAAGAGGCCTCGAGTCCCAGCACTGGGAACTTTATAGGTTACTTATACTGTAAAAAGCAAAAAAAATATCTAAAACATTATAATAAGGAAACTCGAACACAAAGAGCATAAAACTCGCCATTTCCCGACTTGTTACACGAGTTACAATATAATGACGTCGTAAGGCTAGTAACGACAGTGCATAATATGCATAAAATATGCACAGGTGCGCTTACAAAGAACAATATAACTGTCTAACGGCAGCTCTTTAGGTAAGATGAGATGCAACTTTGACTTCTTGTAGAGAGAAAACTTAATGCTTCGCCACAAGATACTAGTTTGGGCGACACGTTTGTTGCGTTAGTGAATGCGGAGAAAATTCAATTCATAAACTTTAATTCCAGAAAATCAGGGAAATCATCAAAAATTATTTTCAGTCTTCTACTGACTAAAAATCAACCATGTTCATTCATAGGGTGGGACTCCACCAAAGCGGAGATGTGCCATGCGGAGAGGCCTTAGCCCTTTGTGTCCGTGGCCGCGGTATCTCTTTCGAACAACCCACAGCCCCAAGCTCATATACGGTGAGTATAACATGGTCAACAACACGATACGGTGACACACTCTGCCAGCAACCATTTCTAGAACCCTACGCATATTTGTACTGGCCATGACTCGAGCGCATTGATTAAACATTTCTGTCGCACTGCAAAGTTGTGCCAGCCCTTGCATCACCTGAGGTTGTGAACGAGGCTTTAGGTTACAAGAGATGGAACTTTGACTATTTGTAGTGGTTATACTTAGCTACTACTTATTTATTGTATAGTATAGACTTTACTATCTTATAATATCGCCTCGTATTTACTTTGCTTGCATTCATAATTCTCTTTTTTTATGTGTAAAATACGTACTAACAAACTAACAAGGCAATTAAATAAATGGTTTTTAACATATTATTATTACTAATAAAATAAATTAATATAACCACAATTTTCCTTCTTTAACACCTCTTAACGAAATACCTGCCATAATTTCCACCTAACTTATAAGTAAACTGCTAACTACTTAAACATGAAACACAGTTATGACGATGCCCTCCAAGGATGTACTTAATGTCGTGAAGTTCAAATTCTGATAAATATGATTATGTTTATGATCGGTATTTCCACTCTCGTGGTTCATATATTATTGTAAGACGTAACACACCCATTTCACATGCTTTCTTGTTGGCATGCACAACAGAACGCGTAGAAGTCTGACACTCCCTACCGCTCTGCCCAGAGCGGGAAGAGTCATTTAATGCTTTGCCCTACCCCCCCCCCTCCCCCGAAAAAAAGGGCCCATGGAGGTAGGTAGAAACCACAGAACGTCACCTGCTAGAATCCTTACATATTCCTCCTCCTTGGCAATGCCTGGAGGGGACGCCCTAGAAGATATACACTGGCCTTATTGTAAAGGTTCTTCATAAAGGACAGGTGCATGGTAAGTACTCGCAACCAGCGTGTGTGTATGACCAGATGTATGTATGTGGACGAGCCAAAAGGAGTATGAACATAGAGAAGTTTTCATTGTAACGAGAAATAAATGATTGAGACCGTTTCCTCAAAATGGTTTAGCGATTAGCACAATTTTCGAAAACTTGACAATCTCCATCATCATTATCCTGCTCATAACCAGATTTATTTAGGGTCGGAGGCATAAATTACGACTTGGATAAAGAAGGATGAACAAGATCAGCACAATGCAGTACTATTATAGATCCTTAGGTCTTAATTAATTACTAAAGTCGGCGCAACATGTCTTCTTCTTCCATACTTCTCTTTTTCTCGTCAAAGCGGACAATCTCCATTGGCTTCTTATTAAATTGAGAAATTCCTCTATTCAATTTCTACCCAATTCTTCTTCGTTTGTCTGGTGTGTTTGCTTCGGCGCCTGTAACTTATCGTGTCTGTACCCAAATTAGTACTCACAATCAAATGAGATTCCACCAATACAAAGCCGTATTTCAGAAATCGCTCATTAATTAGCGTAGTGATTAGCGTCAATCTTCATTGGTTTGGTAAACGTGATTCAGGAATGCTGTACAAAACGATGATATTATAAGATATAACTGTGAATAGAAGATCGGCTTATCAATAGACACTAATAGGGCAACGTTCTCATTGTCTTCGTTTGAACTGCTTCGTTAATTCACGGTCTCAAATGCGACTGCTTCGTGGGATCTTGGGTTCGACAACCGCCGCGGGTCGGCAAAACGTCAAACAGACTTTTTCTATTAACTGTACCTAAACCTATACTTTTCCCAGACCGGGAGAAGTCATTTGACGATTTCCCAACCCACCTGAAAAAAAAGCCATACTGTAAATATTTTTGTATTTCTATTATTTTAATAAACAATAATATATTTTTTTTCAATATGAAACTCAGTAGCAGTCAGGAGTTCGGAAGTTGGTGATATGATAGCTCCGTGCCTGATACCTCTCCGGTGGGAATGGTGGGATTGCTGTCCCATCAGACTAGGACAGTGCAGGAAGAGAGAGTGCTCCTGTGCCATACTAGTGGTCTAAAACAGCCCCTGCGTCTATGGCTAATCTCTGTTAGATTCGCCGCCGTGACCGATCACACACTATTGTTATTAATTCTTTGGAAACTTCCTAAAACGGACGACACTGTTGGCGCAGTGGCTCAGCAGCGTGTCGCGGGTTCGATCCCCGCACGGAACAAATAAATGTATGACCTAAAGATAGTTGTTCAGGGTCTGGGTATTTGTGTAAGTATGTGAGTTTAAATGTTTGTAAACGCATCCACGATACAGGAGAAATTCCTAGTGTGGGGTAACGTTTAAAAAATACAGCTTCGTTGGTTTTGCGGTATCAAGTGCGACTGCTGAGCGTGGAGTTTCTGGGTTCAATATCCGGATAGCGCTAAAATTGATATTCGGTTTTTCGATTAGAAATTTCTCAATAGCAGCCCGGAGGTTTAGTAGTTTGCGGTATGATAACCCTGTGCCTCGGAAAGCGCACTAAGCCTAATGTGTAGGACCCACGGCTTAGTGTGCACGGAGATTTTCATAATGGAAAAACCGGATATCACTTTTTGCACGACCCGGATATTGAACCAACCCTCCTGATACCTCTCCGGTTGGATTGCTGTCCTATCAGACTAGGAAAGTGAAGGAAGAGAGAGTACACCTATGCCATACTAGTGGTCTACAACAGCCCCTGGTTCGATGGCTAATCTCAGCTGAGATTCGCCGCCGTGACCGATCACACACACTATTACCTATTATTAATTACTAGCTTTTGCCAGCGGCTTCGTCCGCGTGAAAAGTACGACTTTCCATACAAACTTTCATCCCCTATTTAACTCCCTTAAGGGTTGAATTTCGAAAAAATCCTTCCTTATTCCTTGTCTACATTATAAAGGAAACCTCTTTTAAAAAAATTCCAGTCAGTCAGTCAGGACTTCCCTCTTTATTTATATACCTAGATATAGAAATATTGTTGAAAACTTTCTCTTTATGTGGCCATAGACGAGTAAAAAATGCTCTGCAAAATATGGACGATAGGTGCCTCCTGGCCTAGTGTAAATAAATAATATTGAATTGATAGGCAGTCGCTCCATGTAAAGTACTGATATGGCACTATACTTATTCCACTGTGGGAATGCGACAGAGCTATACAGGGTGTCTAGTGCCATCTCTTTTCCACACTGGCACAAGATTAATTAAATTAAAAATCCTACTTTAAGACGTCATGGGAAACCACCTGATACACAATCACGCCACCACGCCACAATGGAGACAGCACTTTAAATACCAACCGTAACTCAATGACATAACAACGACAATTTGCACTAAAAACCTAAATAATACGCTAACAGCTCAATCATGAAACTCGAACGGGTGACAAACGCTCCACAAACGCTGTTACGTAACGTAAACGTAACGTAAATAGTTTTGTTTACACAAACGCTGTGGACTATAGATTTGTTAATGTTCGCGCTGGGAATAGGGATTTGTGTTAATCGATATAAATGCAAATATCGTATTAATTTGATTAAAAAGAGTGAAAAGTTTTGATTTTTTTTAATGTAATTTTATTCTTGTTAATAAATAAAAGTCCACGTGACACATTCATAACGATATCGGTACTTTTGTATCGATTTCTAAACATTCGCCGTATTTGTTTGTAATGCAGATACGTACACAGTACGCACATAAATAATTTTTTCCAATGGGGATAGGTAAAAAAACATGATTTTTTGTAATGATAGCCTGGAATTAAGTCTTTGAAGTTCTAATAAGTAATTTTTAGTGGTTTTGATTCGATACCTTTAGACTCAAAAGGCGTAAACGCCAAAATGCCACTTTTCAGGAAAAGCAAAAAACAAAAAAAAAATAAAGAAAAAAATCATAACTTTTTTGTTTCTAGACTGAGTAAGTTCATTTTTGGCCCAAATTCATACATTTTAAATATAAACAGTGTGGTTATATAATATTTAGAATAAATTAATAAATAAAGAAAATAGGATTGTTATACACCCCAAAAAAATTAAAAAAATGTTGTTTACAACCCTAAATTTTACATTGTCTGTAGAATGCCTAGGGTGTATAGGTCACTAAAAGCGTCCTTTCTTGCTGGAAAGGGGTGTATATGAGTCAACGGAGAAGTATGTACTTAATATGCATACTATTTTAATAAACATTTAGGGTTTAAACGTCACTACAACCCTAAATTTCTGTCAAGAAGGGGTGTATAATACAGTCACCGGGAGATGTATTTAGCTAATATTCACAATGCTTTTCACTTCTCGATTGTTATTTTTAAATCAAAGTCATTTCCTTGTTATTATTTATATTCATAAAAACTTCTACTAAAAAAGTTGGCCATTTTAATCTCAAACTTTTTGCTTAGGGTTACGCAAAATACTAGTTGTCATTCAAAAAAATATGGCTTAGATTTACTTGAACTAAAACCCAGATAAAAGCTCGATAAGGAATCAGAACAACAAAAACAAATAATTAATCATCTCAAAGTCTTTATTATCATTATGACATTAATTAGAGTTACGGGCACTAAGTGTAGTCTCTTTTTCCCTACCTTACTTTAATTATAAATTTTCTTTGGAATCGTTACAACATTCTTAGTCATCACAACAAAAATCACTACTCAATTAAATTATGGTAAAAGACTATAAGCCAAAATGCTTTAACTAACAAAAAAAATACTTTTCAAAAAGCTTACTTAGGTTACAATAAATGTGCCTATAATCTACGAAAATCAAAAGATTGATCTGTTGACCATAGGTAATTGTGGGATCATTGGGTTTACACATTTCAGTAGAAAAAAAAGAAAATATGTTGGTTATTAAATGAGCGCAGAAAAAAAGATATTAATTTTTAAGGAAATCAATTATAAAAAAAGAATTGAAAGTGTTGAAACCCTAATCTTCATTAATTTCTTGGTTTTCTTCGTAATCACTATGAGGAAAATACTCACAAACGGTTTCTTCACAAGGAAGTCGACGATACTCATCATGATAAGTCTTTGGAATGGTTCCATTATCACAAAGTCTCATCAGATCTTTATATTTGGCCTTGGATATAGGTAATCTGGCAGTGTAGGCAGGCTTTATTATAGGGCCAGGAATGTCTTGTCTGGAGTCATCAACAGCTTCAACAGTATCTAGTGTGTTCTCTGTACTTGCCGTTGACTTCCCCTTTCCTTTACCCTTACCCTTACCCTTCAACTTACTCTTGGCTTTTTCTGTTCCTTTCCCTTTTCCTTTTACAGTCTTTGTTTTTAGATCACCTTCATGCAATGTTACTCGAATTTCCTCTGCGTCTTCAATCATTGAATATTTTAGTCTTACTTCATCGGGATACTTTTTCTTAAAAGTTGCCGTTCTTATTTGTTGGATGCGCACTTTTTTAAAAACTGAGGGTGTGAATGTTTTTTCAGAAAGCTCTTCAAAATTAAGAAAGTCTGTGTGATCGAGGACTTCTACTCGGTAGGGTCTTGGGTTCTTCCGGGCGGACTGGAAATATGTGGGCCATTGAGACGGGCTCCATACTATTAGTTTTTTAACTTCCCTTTCTATTACTGCGTGAACCGAATCAACCGGCATGTAAGTATGTCCCGGTAACAAAAAGTTTATTTGTATAACTTCTAAATTATTAGACGTCTTCAAAAACAAATTAAGTGCAGCTAATACGGTTTTGTTTTTGTTTTGGCCGGTACAAGAATCACAATATAAAAGGAGGTTTTTTACACCTCTACTATCTTTCCCCCTTATTAATAAAAAAAAGTTAAGCCTGCTTAAACTTACGCTTGGTTTATCTCGCATGCCGTCCCTTTCATTTGAATATTTTTGAAGTGAGACGGCATGCGAGATAAACCAAGCGTAAGTTTAAGCAGGCTTAACTTTTTTTTATTAATAAGGCCGTATGTGTTTTAGGTATTTTAATAAACAAGTAGCAACTTCGTTACTACCACGATGCCCATCACTTTCACCCCAGGTGAAGCAAAATGCATCCTGCGTCCCACTTTCATAGAAAGTAAAATTGTAGACTGCGTATTTACGCGAATAATAAAGCAGCATACTTTCGCCATAGGGGGTGTTTAGAACTTTCTGTAAATCGAAAGATGCTGTGATGGTATCATTCGATAACTTTATATTTTGATGAGATTGAAACCTCCGGTATGTGGCCTTTTTTTCTTCAAGATGTGCTTGAAGTTTTTCGTCATTGGCGGGTGCGTTGTTGCAGTCCTTGGTTGTTTCTTTATTATTCTCAAACTGAGTACAAATCTTGCATTTATCTTTTTTTGGTACATGAATACTGATATTGTATTCATTGAATATCTGTCTGAAAATAGATTCACTAACAGGTTGGTATCCATTTATTTTGCAGTCTTTTAAGTACATACGATAAATGTGCATTGTGCTTTTATACTCCTGGGGTAGATACATTCGGTCAGTTTTTAGTCGACTGTAATGTGAAGGCAATACAGGTAATTTTTCAATGAATTCCACAACGTATCTTTTATTTGCCTCAGAATACTTTTGCGGCACATTTGGTTTTCTCATATCTTGCTTGGCCATATTTTCTTCAGAGTTCTGAATTGTATATGTTAGATATTTTTGAGTTATATCCAAAGTGTGTATAAGAAATTTTTGGCAAATTTTTCTATGATCTTCGCCGTCATTAATAAAGTACTCATACGTGGCAGTTCGACGACTCTCTGGTGTATTAGTTCTTTTCCTCTTAATAGGAACTCTTTGAACACATCTAAGAATCCAATCTCGTCTTCGCTGAGTGTCCAAACTCCAAAAATGGTTAAATATTGATAGTCTTCTCTCCTCCGTAACTTCAAAACAACGTTTTACACATTTGTTTTCGATGCATGGGTTTACTTTGATATTTTTTTCTTCTACAGTAACGCCTGTCTTAGTTTCATAAGCTTTACCTTCATCCTTGTTCTTTTTTCGTAATTTATTGATATTACAGCGTTTTTCTTTTTTCTTGATCAAAGTGGCAGCTTCCTTGTCTTTAACTTTCTCGTCAGTAACCTTTAGTTTCTTTGTTTTCTTCTTTCTCTTTTTCTTTTTCATGTCGTCGCTTGAAATATCTGATTCGTTATTTGACCACAAATCGGAGCTGCTTGCTGAAAAGTCCTTTTGTTCATCGTCTGATAAAAAGTCGACATGTGCTTTATTTATTGTTTGTCTAAAATACCGTTTTCTGCCTTCAGTTGTATCGTTTACTCTATTACAGTTTCTACTTTCAGCTGAAGGTCCGGGTTTAGATTCATACATGTCAATATGATCATTGATATGTGGAGACAATGCAACAGGTTGTTGATTTGGTATGCTGACCTCATGCGTGACGGGTGGTGAGTTTATTTGATCATCGATGTCAGTGTTTGTTTGCAGACTTGCAGCTGCATTCTGGGAATCAGGCGAGGTGTTGTTTGGAGCAATATTATCAGCCGTAGGAGACGTCTTAGTGGGTTCTTTAATAGAATGTATTGTTATTTCAGAACAGGAGTATATATTTACATCAGTCTTTGTACTTGGTATTATTAATGCAGAATTTTGCCTTTTATATTCAAGCTCAGCTCCTAGGATGCCTTCAGGTGATACATGCGTAACAACATTTGAAGCTGACGCTAAGGAAATAGCGTTGAGATTGGTATCTTGAGATGTTGCTTCGATCACACTTTTTTCAGTCTTAGGTTTAGGTTGCAGGTGCTGAGCTGCCTGAGGAATCTCGATTTCAGATTTAGTAATCAAATTGAGCATTGTTGGTGATCGAAATATTGGCGCATTGTTTGGCATATCATCATCATTGGTAGCGACGGGTGGTACTATAGTTACATCGGAAATTATTTGAATTTTAGGTTCAGGTTTGGTCGATTGTACGCTCGCACTGTTATCGAGCTTTTGTGGACTTTGAAAAAACGGATGTACCAGTGGTAAACTAAACGTTGAAGTATTACAACTGTCGTTACTGTTGCCGCTAGAATCGACCACTAGGTTCGTATCAATATTTTCACGGTAGTCATTTTCTATATCGCTGTCCTCTATTATGTCACTGCTGTTGCTATTAAAAGATAAAACTTGCTTGGCATTTGCATTTATCCGTTTTGCTGTCTTTTCCTCGTCATACTTTAAAGGCGTAGATGAGCTAAAAATAAAAATAAATCATCACTTTCATACATAAATAGCGGGCAGATCTTATAACTACTAACTGAAATCATTAGAGGAGGGAAGACTATTTTAACTTTTTAATGGAGTCTTAAGCGTCTATGCTAAAATAGTTGTATTGGCGAACACGAGTAGTAAATTGAGTATTTAAAGCATAAAAAGCAAGAGTTTCAAATCATTTGGGTCGTATACGCCACAGTTATAGTGTCTTATGCAATCTGTGCGTCGTAAACGCCAGAAAGAAGCTGTATTTACTTAAAATAAATTATTATTGGATTGAGAATTATATTTACTACGTGTGACAAAAAACAGCATTAAAGTGTACGTTTTATTTATTTAATTAACACTGTCTTACCCGTACTATATTGTTTAGGTACGTTGCCTGAGCGTACCTGGCCTTTCATGCTTGCGATAAACGCCAGTAGGTATGCGTACAGGAATTTACTAATTCGTTTCTATATTAAACCTTCACAAAAACGTTCATAAAGATGACACTACAAATTTTAATTAGTGCTAAACACGCACTAAAATTTAATCTAACTATAATAGATAATGATTGTACCTAATTCAAACTTACCTCAGAATATTTAAACGACGACGGGCAGCCAAAGAAGCTAGCAGTTCACGTCGACGTTTAAGCGCATCCAGTTTATTTTTATCATCCATTTTCACGTAATTTCAACACCAATTACACAAAATAATGATCCACAGAATAAAGTCAAGTTGCTTCTTCACTTGTTTAATAACAACTGAAGCCGGCCGGCGCGGCGGCGGCGGCGCGTGGTACGATATGTATGAAAGATGGGTGCTGTCGTCGCTTGTGTGCTATCTTGCTTGCACACAATGGCGTTATTGGCGGGCGTGCAAGAGACAACTATCAAATACTAGTTCAGGTTGTTAAGAGCCCTGGCCGGCGTGAGAGTCGTATTTCAATCTACTAACATAACTTTCGCTTTTATGACCATTGCATAGTGTAATTCAATATTAGAATTATCGGTCGTAAACGGTAAAACGTTAAAAATACATTATGTTACAGTAACTAGTAGAGTACTCGTTTAAGACACAGTTGATTTTTTAGAGATAATCTCAGGGAGTATGAGTCATCTTTAATTTTATAGCGCAATAATAGGGGTGTATGCATCATATTTGGCTTAAGAGCGATAGGGCGTATGAGTCATCTTTAATTTTATAGCGGAATAATATGGGCGTATGTACCATACTTGGATTAAGAGCGATAAGGCGTATGCGTCGTTTTAATTTTATAGCGAAATAATAGGGGCTTATGCACCATTTTTGGTTTAAGAGCGATAATATGACCTAAATTTAGCGGCATCAACGTTACGTCGTATGAGTCAACTTTATTTTTATACGAGAAAAAGAAGCGTATGTTCTAGTTTTGATTAACGACTTTATTATACGACCTTTAAGTTTTTTTAATAATTGTGCATGTTACCAAAATAACCAATAAAATAAAAAATTATATCAAATACGCCTCATGTCTTAAAAAAATCTCCTAAAATCACGTGGGTCGTATTTGCCTTAATTTTGCAAATTTCGCAGTTTTAACTACACAGATCGATAGAGAAAAAAAAACTGAACATAACTGCATCAAAAAGTCATTTTGGCCAAAATGGCGTTTACGCCCTTTGAGTCTAAAGGTATATTATTTAGATTTTTGTCTTTTACCAATAACAGAAACAAGTCACTCTATCTAATTTGAAGTGAACACAAATTATAAAATGGTATTGTACCATTGTATAACGATGCAGCTATTTTTGACTTTTGTAGGGTTTTTAGGGGTTTTGCCCCGGGACATGGATTTGTCACCGGTTGCTGGCAATAGGCTTGCCCCCTCTTACATGGGACTAAAACATAACTGATGAAAGGTGGATGTACTTTATGTACACCTCGGCCTAACCTAACCTGGATTAACACATAGGATAGTTGTTTTCCCGATTTTATCTTCCCTTGGGATAATTTTCGAGATAAAGCGGGTGAAGCCACTGGCAACACCTGGTTATGTTATAAATTATATTAAAGATCCAAAATATCGGATTAACGCATCCTGTAATATCGATACTGTAAACTATCGTATCGGATCATGCATCACTAGTTGAGAATAGTTGTTTTGTGTTTTGGCGCACATTCACACACAATTTCTATTTTCGGTCGAGAGAGAATTAGATTGCGAGGTGTATTATTGTGTATACGCTTCATTGCACATAGGGGGGAGAGCTGTGTTATCTGTTCATCCTGTTGGCGACGATAGTAAAATAATCGTGGCCTTAAATATATTAATTTATGAATGAAGACCCTTTACTTCGTCGCTTGGTTGGAGGATGTAAAGTACTCATTTTTATTCGTATCTGACCGTGGCTTCACTTTGGGTGGTACCAGAATACTAGCGCTATGACGATTGTGACAATGGCCTTTTGGCCTTGTACAGGACCAAGCTGGATCAAGGGTTACATTAGCTGGATCAAAGCAGTACTGCTGGACACGGTTTTTATTGTTAGGAGGTTTCTTTCTCTGGAGCCCTGACCCTGATCTAGCTTAGAAACTGTTACCGATACCGATGGGCTACTTTTTTTTTATTAAAAAAATATATATTATTTTGGATAGGAATATTTATAAAGACATTAAATGTGACTGTCAAACTGCAAAATGCATCAGGAGTCAGGACTGATGGGCCAAAGTGGTCACGCAATGGGTGCCAGAAGACGGGCGTCGTCACCGTGGGCGGCCTAGAAAACGATGGCGGGACGACTTAGAGGCTTGAGAGATTGGCCAGAGAAAACTGCACGGAAAGACGAGTGGAAGGCTATGGGGGAGACTTTTATTGCCATTTTCACGTAACACGGATAAATATCTTAACCTACTACCTACCCACAGAACAGAAAAAACAGGTACCTACCTAACTACCTTTCCTTTACTTTTTGTTGTTGTATTGCCTATGGTTTTCGTGTTGCTCTGTCGCTAAAGTAGAATCAATCTGTGATCGTTACGTCGGTAAAGCAGGTTTATAAAAATATGGACATTTTCCGCCTTATTACAAAACGTACTTAAACCTGGTTTAACTTAGACTTGGTTTATCTCGCTTGACGTCTCACTTCAATAATATTCAAAAGAAAGTGACAGCATGCGAGATAAACCAGGTCTAAGTTAAACCAGGTTTAACTACTTATCTTTTGTAGTAAGGCGGCTAGATGTTATCTTAGAAATGTTTATTTTGTGTTTTATTATATTATTACTAGTATAAAGAACTATGGAATTGTGAAGAGAAGAATGATTAACTTTAAATGTCGTTGCGGCGCGACTCCTGCAGCTGCACTCTTGGCTTGTAAGTACTTCAATTTTAGGCGCATGCACTCCTCGAAGTCCCCCGCCTTAGTGGTGTAATTTAAATGAGAGACGTACACCGGGGTGTTCGGCTTAGCAGAGCGCAGTTTTAAGCTGAACACCACAAGAGCCTTGCCGCAGCGGTTCTTACAGCTTCACTGACGACGCTTACTCCTTTGCTCCGTCCTGAAGCCGTCATCATTAGCCAGCCCTGCTGCTTGAAATGACCACTGACCCTAGTGACAATAATGGTATGATCTTCTTTTTGTATGATAAGCTAGGTGAATAAGTGAGTGTAGGTAAGAGGCATTGAGTGCACATGTTAATGACTGAGATACGGTTTTGTGAGTATAATGTAAGTGTATAATTGATGAATGCATTATCATATCACTCTAACATTCACAATTTTAAAAGCTTTTAGCTTCTATCAATTAACTCTCACAAAAATAGCCGAACTAATTGTAGTTCCGAACTTTATTTAGCCCATACATTAAAGTGAGTGATGTGTCTAAACGGGCTAAAACAAAGTCCATTTGAGTAAGTCAGAATAGGCTTTTAAACTGCCATCGGGCGGAATGAACCGGATGATACCGGTATTAGTTGGACGGCGCCGGTTAGGCAGCGCTTTTAGTTCCATCTTAACGGATTTTTATTTGCTTTAGATGTCTGTAAAGCTACGCTAGTATTATATTATCTGTGGTAAAGCATACATTTGCTAAACCGTACGAGATTGACGGAGTAAAAGTTTTGTAACATAATATCACACAGTAACATACATTTTTGACTATTGTTGCAGGTAATCAGTGCCCGAAACGCTGACCACAAGGGCAAGGGGTATGGCATTACCCAGCACTAACTGGGTTGGAGGTCAGATAGGCAATCGCCCCATGAAAATATTGCTATTCAGCTGCATCCGGTTAGACAGTTGGGAAAAGGCTTGGCAGATGATGACACATTTGTGAAGATTGTTTTGAATGAAAAACAAGTTAATAGCGTTAGTGACTCTTTTGGAAACACTCCAGAAGACCCGTACAGCTATACTAAGGACAGCCCTAAAAATGTTAATAATCAGCGCTCAGATACGAACCTTGGGCTGCGGGTTCTTCGAAATAGATACCGCGGCCCCGGACACAAAGCGCTAAGAAGGAACATGAGTGGTTTTTAGTCAGTAGAAGTCTGACACTACCTTCTGCTCCGCCCAGAGCGGGAGGAGTTATTTGATGAAATAATTCATATTTGATTTTTTTATTTGGTTCGTATTTTTTATTTGTTTTAGAGGGTGGGGTAACCCACCCTCTAAAACAAATAAAAAATACGAACCTTTACATAATTATACGGTAAGGATGAGCGTTCCTACTTTTTTTTTTTAAAGTTGCGACACTTGGAATTTCTCCTGTATCGTGGGTGCGTTTACAAACATTGAAAACCACATACACAAACACGCCCAGACCCGAAACAACTATCTGTAGGCCATACAGATACTTCATAATTATATGCTTTTATAATATTTATTTTTCGAAAGGAGAGGGCTAACTTCTATACAGGAAGGTATGAAAATACACAACTTAATTTTAATGTACAAAAACAAGATCTTTCACAAAACAAAACAACACAAAACGTAAACAAAAACAAAAGAATCAATCACGAATCAAGTTAATTTCGTTTGAAACAAACAAATAAACAAATTGTTTCTCGTAACCGCGCATAAATAAAACAAGTGCAAGGGCGCTCGATTCGCTAAATAGATGATAAGTACCGGCAGCCGATGTTGATGCGGGTAAGGCTACTGTCACAATGCTAGCGACAGAGCGACTTGCCATCGACTATTTTTTCGCTTTTTAAAATGTTTTTTGAGCGAAAAAATATAAGCGCGAGAGCGGAAAATTATGTTACCTTGTCACTGCCTTGGGGCTAGTGTTCACAAGCGCGATTGCTGTACATGAAGTCCTGGGTTTGATTCTTAAGTCGGGCAAAGTGTTATTAAATTTTTCCACCAGAATTTTTCAGAAACAGCCACGGAGTCTGCATTTGTGGCCGGTTGATGGCAATAGTCTCGCCCCCTATTTCATGGAACTTAAATATAACTGGTGAAATGTGGAAATAGTCACCAGGGCATAAAGTTACCACAAAGTCACAAACTCATGCCATTTTGAATTTAACCATCATTTTGATTTAAAATCATTTGGAGAGATTTGACAGTTAGTGGTAACTAAATGCGGTGGAGACTGTAAGAATTTCAGCGAGTAATCAGAATCACCCGGCTTCCGAGTGAACACGAGTTTGAACATCGTTCAAACTCGTTGATCGTTGGTCAAAAACTCGTTTCTATTAGCGAGAAGATGTAGCAATAGCTACCTCTTCTCGCTAATCGCTGTAGGTGGGACAGGTGATTTATATTATATGCATCTTTTTCTATATCCAAGTGGGGGACAAAGATGGAGTGTTGTCGCGAAATCGGGATACTACATCAATTTCTGGGCTGCGACTGATTTTACGTGTGGCAGTAAACATAGGTTTGTGCCCTGAGTAAAGGTAAAAATCGTAAGGGTTCTGTTTTAGCCATTCGGCTACGGTACGCGTGGAGTACGGTGTAAACAAGTAGGACTGAAAGGTTCTAAAACGGACCGTAATGGTAACCTCCATGGTGTTTCCGATTCATGGAAGTTTGACTTCTTTGCATGACATTGACATTCTTTATGTTCTGTGTTGACATTGCGTAATGACACACCTAAAATGTTTCGACCTATTTTATTGAATTTTATACTCCCCGGTTTTATTTGTCCATCAAGCGATTTATTTCATATAACTTCACAATAATATACAATACATTACGAGTAATAAAGTGTTTCTTGAAATGAATAATTCTCATTGACAGTTGACCGCTTAAAAATTTTATGAGAAATGTATTTGCGTAGTACTCTGTGGTAGTCATTCAAACTTAGAACTGGCAACGTGTGCACATAAAAACGTTCGTTGTTGGGCGTTTTCGTAAAAAAATGTCCCGGTTACAAAACGGAATATTACAAATAAAAATGGAACTTATATGAAAAAAAGGAACAAAATGGAAGTAACGATTCTTTCATCACCGACATTAATCTATTTATAATTCAAGTTTATTATTGGTAATTATAAAAATAAACTAATGAATCGTTTTGAATTCTATTCAAGTTATGATGTGGCGCAATAATAATTAAAAAAAACACAAAGTTACCAGCACAAATCACATAACAAAATGGATAAAAAAAAATGCGAGGTAACGCCGGTACATGTTTCGACACGATTATTGTGACGTGACTGCTAATGTCACCCTTTACAAAATGGCGGAAACGACGAATAAGTTGCCAGGAAACAAATTTGCAGTCATAATGGTAGTTTCTTATGCTATTTTAATTAATATCACGGTTACAAAATGGATTTTCCACATAGTAACGAAATCGTAGGACATATTTTAAATGGCAAAACTATGATTATTTAATATGAATACAACACTTTTTTATGTTTGTTTATTACAGAACTCACCCATGTAAGTATATTTAAACCTTCTTTGCTTTTGCCATGAATTGAATTGATCGATAAAAACGAATTCAAAATCAGGTTGGACACTGTAGGACAAGCATAAAAATGAGGAAGTTTACACTAAAATTTCATATTTTTTAATAAATTTGTTAAAACTATGCGTATTAACAGTTCTTTATCAAATATATATATATTAAAGATATTAAAAAACCAGGACACTTCATGGTACTTTTTTCTGTTTAAAAATAAATTATGTGAAAAGTGGTAGGACACAATAAAACTGGCATGGACATATTTAAAAAAAAACGCCCTGTTACATAAATATTTGTATTATTTTAAAACGTACGCAAATAATATTTCGGGAGTAAAGTATAGATAGACAGATAATTAGGTAGGTACAGATTGTAGTCAGTGCTCGATATTCCATGTGTTTGCATGGTCAATTGGAAACATCCGTGAATCAGAGACGTGTTTAAAAATAGGGGATCCTTTTCAAGTTGCTCACGATGGACTTGGTGAGAAATCCTTAAATATTTATTGTGATTTTGTGGAACTTGAGATCAGTTCAAATATAGTGATATTTGTGTTAGTGAACGTACATTGTAATACCTTTAGATCGTTTGTACCTAAGAGTATTTCGGATAGCAAAGCACAGAGCGTATTATATAAACGTGTGTAGTAGTGAAACAATTTAAATCCAAACCTCTAAAATTCCATCTCACAAATAGTTTAATGCTTCTCCAAACAGTGTACTACGTACCAACGATGTCACACAACAATATTTATAATTCGTGATACCAACAAATTAGTAGGAAGTATGAAAATGTACGTTTGTGCACGGTGTTCGCGACATAATAGTTATCGCTGATTGATGTTTGACAGACGGGGGCTCGACTGAAACGGGTGTGTCGTCTGATAGCTGCCGGGGACTTCGCACGTACTCAAGGTATGCGGTGTTTTTTTTTCTATAGTAATTAGGACGTCATTAGTTTTTATGATTCCAATTCACTTTCGACATTGGCAGAATGGTCGACATCTGCTTTGCTTGCCAATAACAACAAATATAATAGTTTTTAAGAACGTGAGAAATAGGAGAGTGACGATCTGGGGGCCTGAAATGCCGGTTTTAGTAAAATCATAATAGGATAATATTATGATTTGCAGACGAAGTTCATATTATAAACTTTGTCATTATCTATTTACCCGACTACGGCAAAGCCAAAGGAGGGTTATGATTTTGATGTATCTAATGAATTGTGCCGAAAGAAATAATAATTATTGTATTATTAGGATTCTTTTTAAGCGGTCATTTAATACCCTAGAGAACGGGATAGGAAGAGTTTATTTGCTTGAAATGCAAGAAGTGTGGATGATAAAATTATGGTGTGATTTAAAAGTCACGGAACTCAAGATGATTTTTTTATTTTATTTGTGATGGGCTTACTCTTGACCTCAATCTTGCCCTAAGGGCAGAGATGGGGGTCGACGATGGAACGAGCTTACCCAGAAGAAGCCTATTTACTCGCGACTTAAATAGAATTAAGAATTTGATAGCATTTAGGAGTATTCCCTCTGCTAGAGATACGGTTATCATCATGTTTCTTACTTCTTTGAAGTTTAGTTTTTTTATATACTCTACCGATTGCGATCGATTTAAGATAGTATGGTGAAAATATTGAAAAACGAAGTCGATTCAGGTCTTATTAGGAGGACAGATTTTCTGTTTCCTTTTAATAGCTACTGAGCATGGGGTCCTTAGTTCGATTCCCGGGTTGGGCATAGTGTTATTGGGTTTTTCTATCAGGTAGCAGCCTCGAAATTTAGATTTGTGCCCGGTTGATGGCAATAGGGTCACTTTGGTTCTAATAAAAATAATTTGGCCTAAACTAAATAAAATATGCGCAACATTTTGACTGAAAACAGAAGACGCGGACACGTTACAGTTATTTTTTTTAGAATGTGCACAAATTGGGTACTAAGAGCACGAACTGGAAAGTATTTAAATGATTTTCATATCAGTTTATTTTTATTTGCGACAACTTTTATATGAAATACTAGCTTTTGCCAGCGGCTTCGCCCGCGTGAAAATGACGATTTTCCATACTCAATATATTTATTGCTTCCACAAGTTTACTTAGATGGTGGGTTTTTCAAAGTTATGATCAAACAAACACTCATCCATACAAACTTTCATCCCCTATTTAACTCCCTTAGGGGTTGAATTTCGAAAAATCCTTCCTTATTCCTTGTCTACATTATAAAGGGAACCTCTGTGCAAAATTTCAGCTTTCTAGGTCCAAGGGTTTGGGCTGGGCGTTGATGAGTCAGTCAGTCAGTCAGGACTTCTCTCTTTATTTATTAGAAGAAGAAGAAGATATGAAACAAGTAATTCAAAGACTGACAGTTTTTTTTAATGAATCAACAGTCTATCTTGAATTGATTGTGCTTTAGTTGAGCAGAAATGTAACGTTTAAGCCACTTCATAAATATTGAACCCAATTTACGCCACAAAATGAAAACCCTGCCATAAAAAGGCACACAGCAACCTAATCACCAACCACTACGTAACGACCAAGAATAAACTTTTCATCCATTTTCCAATAGAAGACCAATCAACGATAGTCCTTTTCAAATATTTAACATCCCACGAATAAAGCGTTGGGGCATGAAATGTAAAATTTTCATCGAGTTATCGTGCATTCAATTGCATAATGGCACCTCGATCGCTGAGTCCACACCGTTTAAATGGAAATCGCGTCTAAAACTGTCTTTAAACGTTTATAACTTTGATTTCCTTTTGACTATGGATTAGTAATAGTTTTCCTTTTCATTGGTCGTGACATAAAGAGTAATTTTCAGTAGCTTTTTCTCTATGGCTTTCAGTAAGTGTCACACAAAAAAATGTGTCATGTGTTCAGGGAATGATATGAAAGAGAAAAATGTAAATAAAGCCGTGCCGTGGCTGCGGATTGTTCGATAGACATACCACGGGCCCGGACACAAACGGCTAAGAAGGAACATGAGTGGTTTTTAGTCACTGCAAGTCTGACACTCCCTACCGATCCGCCCAGATTGAGCCCAGAGAGGAGTCAAAATCAAAATATTTATTTCAAGTAGGCCAATTACAGGCACTTTTGAATAGTCGAATTAAACTAACTGCGGCACTCAGAGATATCCAGCCAGTTATTTGATGATTTCCCATTGCACCCACCAAAAAAAAGCCATACCGCCTGACAGGAGAGAATGGAACTAAAAAACGTATTGTGCAAACCCCAAGTAGAATGGGCCAAAGGCTAGAAGATGATGATCATGTGTTTAGAGGTTTATGTATTTCAATAAGGAAATACGTACACAAATAAACTTAAGCATTTTGTCCGAGGGACAAAAGGACAAGAAAAAGCCATCTGCTACGATCGTAAGATAGTCCTTTTTCTTCGTTCTCGTTCATGCAACTGGTCTTCCTCTAGATTTCTAGAACATCATCAATGTGATCAGTGTAGGTGCTTCTTCAAGGCGATTTCTCTTGCGTTTCCACGCACATCTACTATGTGTTAGGTTCAGCCCGACTTCACCCAGTGCTGGGTATAGAGCTCCATTGCCTGTCCTAAGCTCCACACTCTTGTGCCAGCTTCTTCCAGGATATGCCAGCGAATCCTGCGATGGCAATCATGTCGTCTCCGAGCTCGTCGCCGGACGGCAAACACTGCGCTTTCCATTCCTTGGACGCCGTGTTAAGTTAACCGCATTTTATTATTCATCCTCAAAACATTGTAACACCATTTGCAATAGAATTGTTTTTATTGCTAAATGGTAAAAAAACTAAACACCCCAAATCTTGAGTCGTTGTCGTAGATCGTTGAGTCTCTGGACATTCATACTTGAACGTGCTCAAAACTAAATATTGTTTATTTATAACTTCATTTCTAAATAATATATTTTTAATTGACTTCTAAATCTATTTTTATTGAATTCACTCCATATATTATCTGCCGGCGGACTGTTTAATAGAATGATATGGATATAGATTCCATGAAGTTAATAGTTTGATGAGCACTTTAAATATTTTCGTAAAAAATATTGTTTGATTTTATGGTAACTTGTTACGTACCTAGGTTAATAATTAAGTTACCGCAAACAATAAACTGCATTATTGTTACCTACTTAATGTCATTTAAATTACAAAAATAAAGTATTTAAGTGTAATTAAAAAGTGGCATTCCAAGTAGCATTCCCGTTATATTCTCAAACGTAGGTATTACAAACCCAAATCGTCAATGAGTAGTGAGATGTGTCAGCACTAATATTAATGATTTCTTCTTCTTCGCGTGTCGATGGCAATCTAAATTGTACTTGCCCAGAACTGAGCTGCTAGTTTGGGGTTTTTGGTAGCGTCCATCAGTTTCTGTGGTGAACAAACAATAGGACACATTATAAACAGGAACACAAATTACACTGCTTGTCTGCTTGCAAATGTTGTTTATACGCTATTGAGGACTGATGTAACTTTTTCTTAATTCTATTTAAGTGATTAAGGCTCTTTTGGCATTCTGAAGTTTCTGATCACTTTTATGGTAATATAACGTGACTTTCAACGTACGACATTAAAAATTTACAAGATCGAAAGGAATATTTGCGGACTGGCCTGTTGGTCTAGTGGTTAGTGACCCTAACTGCTATGCCGGAGGTCGTGGGTTCGATTCCCACCCAGGACAAATGTTTGTGTGATGAGCACGATCATTTGTTCTGTGTCTGGGTGTAATTTATCTATATTATGTATGTATTTAGAAATATATAAGTATGTTTATCAGTTGTCTAGTACCTATAACACAAGCTCTGCTTAGCTTGGGTGGGACTAGATGGCGTTGTGTGATAGTTGTGGAATATTATTATTATTATTGCTGAGTTTGACTTCCTGTTTCGATTCTCATGTTGGGCAAAACAAAACCTTCAGAACAAGAAAGAGTGAAGACCGATTTATCTACTCATAAACACCCACCTGAAATAATTGCAGTTTATCCGTGAACTGAAAACAAATAATAAATGGTAAATATCCCGTTTTCAGTATTACTTGCAACGTACCTAAACCCAGTTGATGCCAATGATGATGATGCCATCTAGCCGATTTCAGCCACAACGACTGCATTAGATGGCTTTCTTGGATTGTCAAGAGCTTTGTTGTGCTACTCTTACCGCTCTTATGTGGCTAGCATACCCAACTTTTCTTTTTTTTTTTTGTTTGGTGGGAAATCGTCAAATAACTCCTCCCGCTCTGGGCAGAGTGGTATGGAATGTCAGACTTCTACTGACTAAAACCACCCATGTTCCTTCTTAGCCCTTTGTGTCGAGGCCGCGGTATCTTTTTCGAACAACTCTCAGCCCCGACTAGCGTAAACTACTACTACTTTGATGACAATAGGATTACCCACAGATTCCAGATGTTATGATTTAAAATCAAAACATCGTAAGTTGACTTACACTGTAACTTTCAGTACCATGATTGTTTCAATGAAACGCGAGCAGTCTAAGAAATATAACATTAAACAATGAGTTGGAAGCGACACAATGATTGTTCTGGTAGTTACAATGGTGTTCTAATTACTTCGGTTTAGTAGATCATGGAGGGGGTAAGCAGGACGAGGCCATTTGGGGTCATTCCTGAGCGATATATACCTATGTAGCTATGTATATCTACCAGCACGCTTGTATTCCCGATGGGATAGACAGAGATTTTCACAGTAAACCTCGCCCTCTGAGAGGCAGGATGCACGTGTCCGAATAGTGCCGATATTCTGGGCCGAATACGATGAAAACAATTTTCTATTTACCCATGTGTCATCTACTTAGTTACATTTATAGGTATGTAGGTAACTAGTTTATGCTTGAAGAGTTCAATAATTGTCCCACGGGATCATATTATACTACTGGTAACAAAAGTATTATGTGTGTGAACGCCGGTACTTTACTTTTGTGGATTTTGGTCAGGTGGAAGAAATGATGCGACGGTGACTTTAACAACACGTTTATTTAAACGGTTTTACAACAATAAAAAATCTAAAATTCTAAATTAATCGAGCGCGTGGTGACTCGACGCTGTCGTTTGGGCGAGTGGGGGCGCGCGGCGCGGTCGGGCAGCTCGCGCGCGTGTGTTGCGTCTGTACGTTGTGTGCGTGTGTGCGTGAGACGCCTGTGCGCACACATGCTAGGCGTTAACATGTTGCCGCCCCAGGAACGCAGTTCTGGTCCATGACTGGTAGCGGGCACAGTCGGTTGAAGGCTCTTCGAAGAGTCCCCGAAGTGGTGAGCACGTCGGCCACGCGGGTCACGCCGTCGGAGCCGGGTACAGGCGCACTATGCGGCCTAGCAGCCATCGGGTGGGAGGCAGCCGGTCATCTTTCACCAGCACCATTTCTCCAAGCCGGAGTTGATCTCCTTGCTTGCGCCATTTCTGTCGTTTCTGGAGTTCTGTAATATATTCTATATAATAACGTTTCCAGAAATGGGCTTTCAGTTGCTGAATTCTCATGTATCGTGAGAGAGAAGGTATCGCCGCAGGGTCAGTGACCTGGGGAGAAGGCAAAGCTGTGAGTGGTCGTCCGATTAAAAAATGTGAAGGGGTGAGCGCCGTGAGATCAGAAGGGTCTGATGATAATGGAGTGAGAGGCCTAGAATTCAGAACACCCTCGATCTGTACAAGAACTGTATTCATCTCTTCATAAGTTAAGTTAGCTAAACCTAAAACCCTCTTTAAATGATATTTTACAGATTTTACGGAACCCTCTGCTAATCCGTTAAAATGTGGGCTATACGCTGGTGAGAATTTGAAATTGATATGCGAATTAGACGCTTGAGAGCTAATTTCGTTAGAATTTGACCTTAAAAATCTAGACAACTCATTACATGCGCCGACAAAACAAGTACCATTATCAGAGTAAATGGTTCGCGGTCGTCCTCTACGGGCAATGAACCGGTCTAATGCAGCTAAAAATGTGGTGCTGCTCAAGTCAGTGACAAGCTCTATATGTACTGCTTTAATGGCCAGACAAACGAATATACATAGATAGGACTTAATGAGTGTGCTTCCTCTGCCCTTCCGGTTCAGTATCATGACGGGACCGGCATAGTCGACCGCTGTGTTTGCAAACACATACTCTGTATGCAGGCGACTGGAAGGAAGATTGCCCATGATAGGTTGAATGCTTTTTCCTGCAAAACGACAACATTTGATGCATTTTTGAACTATCTGTCTGGCAAGGTTTCGACCATTAATAAACCAGAATTTATGACGAAGTGTAAAAAGTAATAATTGCGGAGGCGCATGCAGTAAAATTATATGATAATGTCTAAATATTAATGTGGCTAAATGATGCCGTGAGTCAAGTAGGATGGGGTGTTTTGTGTCAAAATCATAAAAAGAATTTTTAAGTCTACCACCTACTCGTAATAATGTGTCATTTTCGTTATAAAATGGATTTAATTGAAGTAGTTTATTTTTGACTGATAATTGTTTATTGTTTTTTAATAAGTTGTATTCTGAGTTGAAAATTTCAAGTTGTACAAATCTGCACAGTGAAGTTAATGATGAATTTAATTCATTGATTTTTATGAACCCAGTACGTTTGTGTTGTGGGTGTAAACAATTGTGAATGAACCGATGCACGTATACAATCACGCGTTGTAATTTACTAAAATTAGAGAAACTCTTTATGAAGGCAGAGTAATGGGTAACATAATCGGTACAGTCAGCTGTCAAATTACATGTAACCTTGAACTCTGGTAAGTCAGGCTCTTGAAGGTGTGACGGTTGGTTAGGCCATGACTGTTCGTCATGTAGAAGGAATGGCGGCCCTGACCACCATAAACTACAGTTTTGTAACTGTTTGGCATCTGCCCCACGTGACCCAATATCAGCTGGGTTATTTTTAGTGGGCACATAACGCCATCTGCATGATTCAGTTTTCTCAGATATTTCACTGATTCTGTTAAATACAAAAGGTTTAAGCAGGTGTGCTTTAGGTGAATGTATCCAACCAAGGACGATAGTGGAGTCACACCAATAGACACACCTTTCAATATTTAATCTAAGTGATGATTTTACTTTATCTGCCAAGCGGACGGCAAGGAGAGCACCGCACAACTCTAGCCGGGGCACTGTCATGGGCTTCAGGGGAGCCACTCTGCTCTTTGCAGTCACTAAATGAACAGACACACGATTATTATTATTGACACTTTTTATATATACGCACGCGGCATAAGCCTGTGTACTTGCGTCACTAAACACATGAAGTTCGATTGATATAGGACTATTAACCAAAATATATCTAGGGATTCTAATATTGTTTATGTGAGCAAGTGACATTATAAATTTAGACCACATGTTTACTATATTCGAAGGCACAGATTCATCCCACGTTATCTGTGAAGACCATAGTTTTTGTAGAATATTCTTAGCTAGCAGTATACATGGGTTTATTAAACCTAGTGGGTCAAATATTTGTGACATAAGAGATAATATTGTACGTTTAGTTAGAGTTTTATCTTGGTTAATATTGACTGAGAATAATAAATTGTCCTCCTTGGACGACCAAAGCAAACCTAATGTTTTTGAATGGTCATTATTAGATAGGTTGAGTAATTCGTCGCTAGTACTTTCACCAACGATTTCAGTGACAACATGAGCACTATTTGAATGGAATTTACGTAAATGAAATTTTCCTTTTTCTAATTGACTGATTACACCCTTACATGTGTCTATGAGTTGCGATTCAGTTGCGGCACCTGTGATTAAATCGTCGACATAGAAGTCATGTAAGATGACTTCCGAGACGGTTTGGTCTAAGCATTCGTTACCAAGCTGCGTCAAACACCTTGTCGCGAGATAAGGAGCAGACGCGGTTCCGTACGTAACTGTGTGTAGTTTATACTGCCCGAGTTGTTCGTGAGGTTCGAATCGCCATAAGATTTGTTGAAGCATTTGTTGTGATGGTTTGACGTTCACCATTCTGTACATTTTCTCGACATCTGCAGTCACGAGAAACCTATGCTGGCGCATTCTAGTTAAGATACTAATTAGGTCATCTTGGACTGTTGGACCTACCATTTGAATTTGGTTGAATGAGATACCAGAGGTCGTCACTGCAGATGCGTCAAATACTACCCGTAATTTTGTCGATAAGCTTGAGTCACGTAATACACCGTGGTGGGGTAATATATAAGTGAGAGTATCGTTTTCTGGATTTTTATTTAATGACATATGATTTAATGAAATGTACTCTTTGATGAAGTTACAATATTGCTCTTTAAAATGTGGTTCGCGTTTGAATCTGCGTTCTAGGGATAAGAATCTGGACAAAGCTTGTTCATAAGAGTCGCCCAGCTTATCAGGCGAATCCTTTAATGGAATCGTCACTTCGAATCGCCCATCAGGCAACCGAGTGGTATTATTTATAAAACTTTGTTCACATTCCAGCTCTTCCTTAGATATTTGTTTACGTGTAGCTACTGTTTCTAGTTCAAAGAATTGAGATAATTTGTTATGTAATTGATCGTCGTTGTTTTGTAAGGAAATATGATTGCAGTGGACTGTATTAATGAATTTTGTATGTTGTGTTGGGACTGGGCCTGAGATTAAGTAACCCAGTTTAGATTTATTAAGGGTTGGTTTATTTTTACCCAATGAGATATTTTGGGAACCTAGTATGGTCCAGAAAACATCAGCGCCAAGTAGCATATCGACTGGAGCAGGTATGTGGAATTTGGGGTCCGCCAACGTTATGTTAGGCGGTATATTTAGTGTTGTACGGTCAACTTTTGTAGTTGGCAATAACTGAGTGATGCGCGGAACAACATAACAGTAGATGCTCTCGCTATAATTATTAAATAATGACGATATGAGTACGTCACAACGCTTTGACAAGCAAGATATTTGAGAATTGAACCCTTCAACTACGGTTGAAGTGGAAAATGTAGGTAAGTTGAGTTTAGCACATAGGCTTTCAGTTATAAAACTGGAGGTACTTCCACTGTCAAGTATGGCACGCACTTTATGGCATATACCATTATTGTCTGTCACATGGATTATGGCCGTGGATAATAGAACGCAGTTGTTTTGAGTGGCTGACAAAGCAATGTCCTGTATAGGACTAGGAGGTTGTCCTTGACCTTCAGGCTGTGGCAAAGAGTGTAACATGACATTATTTGTTGAAGGTTCAGGCGCAGACGGCGCAGGAGCTTCATGCTCGTGTAATAAGCTGTTGCACCGCAGGCCGCACAAGCGACATGGCCCTAACTTGCATACATTGTCAGCATGACTTTGACGTAAACAATTTAAACATAATTTAAGTTCCTTAGCCTTTTCAACCCTGGTTGCTAAGGGTAATGATTTGAATTTTTGACAAAGATAAAGTGCATGATTACCTTTGCAAAGTGGACATGGGTACCTGCGAGCAGGCTGAGTTTCTGAGTTGGCCACAAATGTTTTATGACGAACATGTGTAGGGTCACTTGACCTACGTTTTTTATGAGTATTCTCCATTGTTTCCAAAAAATCAGCACGATCTTTTAGAAAGTTATGAAACATTTTAAGTGTAGGGAACTCTTTCACCTTATTGCGATAAGATTCCCACTTACTGCTTGTGACTATGTCAAGCTTGTTTGACAGGATTTGAATTAAGAGTACATCCCAGTGTTCAGTAGGGAGGTTGAGTGTTTTGAGTGCTCTGAGGTTCCTATTGACTGTATCGATTATGTTACGCAATGCTTTAGGTGATTCCTTTACTAACGGTTCCAAATTAACAATGGCTTGAGAGTGATTATTGACCAATGACCTTTCATTATTATAGCGGTCACAAAGTAGTTCCCAAGCTACTTCATAATTACTACTTGAGAAATCTAAAGACTGAATAATTACAGCGGCACTGTCCTTTAATGCAGCCCGTAAATAATGAAATTTATTAATATTGGGTATTGACTTGTCTGAGTGAATGAGACTGCTAAATGTGTCACGGAATTCCAACCAGTCATGATACTGACCCGAAAAACTAGGCAAATGTATGGTAGGAAGTGCAAGTTTTGGCCCACCTTCATGCGCAGTACAACAAGAACCTGTCACGGACCGGTCGCTGCCCGCAGGGCCGGCTGGAGCCAGCAGACCACGAGCGCGTGCGATCGCCCCGAAGTACTTGGCCTCGAAAGCCTCGCGTTCCTTGTACTGCTCATCTGGAAAATCCATGCAATTTTCTATATCACACTGAAATGAATCAAACTCGGTATAGACTTCTTCAATTTTTGATAAACGGATGTTCAATTCATTTATTTGTAATTTACTTAAATTGTCACAACTCTCAACAGTTAGCAAATAATTTTCAAATATTGTAAGCTTAGCTTTGCATGATGCACGCCTTTTAATTAAAGTTTTATCTTCCATGGTGAAGTAGGTATAAGAATATTTTTAAGTAAGAATTGAAATTATGTTCAAAGGCGACTATTTATGACAATGGAAGCCGAGTCTAAGCCAAAATGAGAAAGGATTGTGTGTATATTACACCAAACAATGCGATGAAATGAGTTGCTAGAAAGAATCACAAACGAAAGTGCAATGCAGTTAATAAGAAAGAAATGGAACTGTTACTTAAATTATTAAATGTGAAGCGGAGTGAGGGTACGCGTAAAGTGTGCAAAAATCAAGAAGCGGGTGGTGCGCAAGTAGCAAGCTAGCAACAGCGCAGCCCGCTGGTCCGGCCCGCCCGAACCCGTTCGCAGCGCAGGCGACAGGCAGCGGTCGATCGAATGCAGGGAAAATAAATAAATCGGAACGAACTCACAGCACAGTAAACCTTTCCTCACGTATGACCTTCCTTGTAGAATTAGAACGTCGCCTCGTTTATGTCGTCGCCGCCATAAATGTATTCTGTGTCGCCGCCATCCACGTAGCGCAGTATTTCCTTTGTTCTTTTCCTGGTAATTATCCAGGCTCGTAGGACCAAAATTGTGAACGCCGGTACTTTACTTTTGTGGATTTTGGTCAGGTGGAAGAAATGATGCGACGGTGACTTTAACAACACGTTTATTTAAACGGTTTTACAACAATAAAAAATCTAAAATTCTAAATTAATCGAGCGCGTGGTGACTCGACGCTGTCGTTTGGGCGAGTGGGGGCGCGCGGCGCGGTCGGGCAGCTCGCGCGCGTGTGTTGCGTCTGTACGTTGTGTGCGTGTGTGCGTGAGACGCCTGTGCGCACACATGCTAGGCGTTAACAATGTGCGTTAATCCAGGTTATAAACTACATAATAATTATGTGTGGTATTTTTTATACAAATTCATTTTGTGATTTTTGCGTGACACAGTAACAAACATCCATCCTCACAAACTTTTTCATTTAAAATATTGGTAGAAAGTAGGATTATTTGAAATTCAGGACATTTGTGCGAAGGTCACTTACACGAACCCACTTGGGCGCGAATGTCTTTCGGTCTAGTGTCTTATACCGGTAATATTTGTAGTACTTTTATAATTAAGCAGATGCATTACCCAATCTTTCATCATCAGTTCAACGGTTGACATAGAATTTTGTGGAATGTGGCCGACTAACGTGGTACACTTTTCAACCTAAATACGTAAATGAGAACAGTAACAGTTAATAGCTAACATACAAGTATAGCATTCACTATAGTGATAAAAGGGGTCACCAGTTCATATCCTGTTTCGGGTCCCTCTATATGCATTTAGCTCAGTCGGGATGGCAGAAATATGAAGTAGGTACCCATATTATACTAAGCATAATTAAAATAATGGCAAAATACAGGTATTCAGAAAAAGGTATCATATTACCCAGTATCAATTGGGTTGTGGAGGTCATTTTAGGCAGTGCATGCATGCAGCTGGATATCAGTATTTTACATGGAGCGCCATGTAAAATACTGATATCCAGCTGCATCTGGTTAGCCTGGAAACCGACCCCAACATAGTTGGGAAAAGGCTAGGCAGATAATGACTGGTATTCAGAATATTACATGGAGAGACTGCCTATCAAATCCCCACAACCCATTTAGTACTGAGTAATCGTAGTCGGCACGGTTAGCGTAGTGGCTCACTGCTCAAGCAATGGACTGCTGCGCTGCGTGTCGCGGGTTCGATCCCCGCACGAAACAAATATTTGTATGACCTACAGATAGTTGTTCCGGGTCTGGGTATTTGTGTATGTGAGTTTAAATGTTTGTGAACGCACCCACGATACAGGAGAAATTCCTAGAGTGGGGCAACGTTTAAAAAAAAAAAAAAAAAAAAAAAGTAATACAATTCCTTGTGGTAAGACTGGTTCACACACTTTCGTGTCACTGACTACCTGTAACGGCTGTCAAAGATCTACAATGACATCCGTGTCTAAATGCTTGACGTGCTTTCCGAGGCACGGAGGAAACTCGGTATATGTAATGGGTTGTCAACCATCCATAATAATAATAATAGTCCTCCTGACCGTTTTTCGGCCACGGCGGCCAATCCCAGCGGAGATTAGCCATCTGCGCGGGAGATATTATAGTGCACAAGTGTGTGCGCAGGCACAAGTGCACTCTCTGTTCCCTTTTCTCTCATAGTCCGATGGGACGGCAATCCGACACGACCGGAGAGAGATCAGGCGCAGGACCAACGGCTTAACGTGCTTTCCGAGGCACGGGGGTATTACACCACCAACTTCCAAACTCCAACCATCCATAGACCAAGCTAAGCAAGTGCTGCTTAACCTGAAAATTGATCCAACCGGAACTTTTAATCATAACACCCTATAACATCACGGCTGTAATCCCCGAAGGGTTAGGCAGAGGTGTACCTAACAGTACACCCACCTTTCACCAGTTTGATTGTCATAAACTTGAAATTACAACGTGAATTCAGAGAATCAAAACTAAGACCAGATATCTGCTGCCTACAATCTAAGCCTCATAAAAAAGTAATTAGTTGTTATCAAAATCTCGCTATAAGTAGAAAGTCGTAAAACTCTGCAATGTTGACAAGAGCTAATCTCGTTATGTAATTAGTTTTGTATGACGAGTGTGAACGTCATACATC
Organism: Diarsia mendica; assembly: GCA_949316265.1. Classification (NCBI taxonomy): domain Eukaryota; kingdom Metazoa; phylum Arthropoda; class Insecta; order Lepidoptera; family Noctuidae; genus Diarsia; species Diarsia mendica. The sequence goes on from OX438901.1 coordinate 19,457,961, forward strand.
ACATACATAATTATACCTACAACAAACATAGGTGCAGGTGTTCATTGTCCCATCGTGGGTTTTTCGAAAGAGATACCGCGGCCTCGGCACAAAGGGCTAAGAAGGAACATGGGTGGTTTTTAGTCAGTAGAAGTCTGACACTCCCTACTACTCTGCCCAGAGCGGGAGGAGTAATTTTTTGATTTCCCGCCCAAAAAAAAAAAAGAAAAGGTGTTTATTGTACACATATATAACACTCCTCATAAATAGTTCATCATACTAGACAACAGTGGTGGCCCAGTGGTGGCGGCACCGACTTACGAACAGTAAGTCGTGGTTTCGAACCAAGGCAGGCGCATTACTTTGTGTGATTCATTTCATCACCACTGCTCTCAAAACGGGGAAGGAAAACATGTGAGGAAACCGGCATGTCTTAGAACCGAAAAATTCGAAGACATGTGACAGATGTTAGACCTTCTGATCAGGAGGCGTCACAATATGTCTTCGAATTTTTTCGGTTGGTAGTTGGTAGATACCAACTCGCACTGGGTAGCCCATCCCTCTCCTAGAGAGGAGGCCTGAGTCTCTGCAGAGGGAATTTTATAGGCTGATGATGATGATGAACCTGTCCTACGAAACAGAGATCGCGAATTAAAATTGAAGTTCTCATACAAAATATCGTATCAGCTGACGCATTTAGTATGAAGAGTCCGTTGTATACCGTTTAAGGAATATTGACGCACAAGGTTTTCAGCATATAAGTCAAGACAGACTGAAATAGAAATCTTTTGTGTAAAAGTACACCCATGAGTTCCACATTGTATATTATGGGTCGAGTCTATTGCATTCAACCGCACACTATCCCAGACTCCGTGGTTTTTACTGAGAAATTCCTGATGGAGAAACCCATTAAGGCGAGGTTGCAGTACTTTGTTTTTATGAACGCACGACCTCACCCCCCGCCATGCCGCGCAAGCGATATAATGCCTAAATTTTGACTGTTTTTTTCTTCTTGGAGAAAAATGATAAAGAAATTATACAATATGTTTTCAACATTTACTTCAGAATAAAAAGTTCTATCTACTGATATAACTTTCATATAAATTCATGATAAAATGTCTTAGCAGTACACGTTTTAAATTGAGATTTAGAGTCATGTTTCATAAAAAAAATGATCGAGCCGATCATTATAAATCGCGTTTTTATCTTTACGATTTACTTGAGCGTATGTTCAATTTTTATGTCATCATCATCATCATCAGCCTATAATGGTCCCACTGCAGGGACTCAGGCCTCCTCTCTAGGAGAGGGATGGGCTATAATCTACCACGCGGGCCCAGTGCGGATTGGTAGATGTCACATGTCTCCGAATTTTTTGGTTCTAAGACATGCCGGTTTCCTGACGATGTTTTCCTTCACCGTTTTGAGAGCAGTGGTGATGAAGTAAATTACACAAAGTAATGCGCCTGGCGGGGTTCGAACCCACGACTCACTGTTCGTAAGTCGGGACCGCCACCACTGGGCCACCACTGCTCTCAATTTTTATGTAATGATTTTTATTTATTAAAAAACTCATATTTAGGGGTCGTTCGTCGTTTCGCACCACGAGCGGTTCGGACCGCGGTGTGAAACGCAGAAGAGCTCTTAAGAATGGGCTGTTTCGCACCACGGCGGTTCTTGGAGCGCCGAGTGGTGTGAATCGACCACTCTTAGGAATGGGGCGATTCGAACCACTATGTTTAGATTCGAGCTAATTTCAAAGTTTTTATGTACAGTCGAGTAGAAAAAACGGATCATTCCCACTAGTTCTACTGCACAGTCCTACGATTTGCCTACGATAGAACTAGTGGGAACTTTTTTTATTTTTTTTTCCCACTAGTTCTACGATAAAGGATGTTACAAAATCATCAAACCAGCGGGACTCAAGTTTCTGATTCGTTCTATCACACAGATTAGGGTACAACTACGGCACAAACTACCAGGAGAATAGAAGTAGGCAGGAGGTATTGAAAACATTTTTTTTTGGAGATTTAAAAAAAAGATAGTAAAGTCCCACAAACTACCAGGAGAACAGAAGTAGGGAGGAGGTATTGGAATCTTTAAATAAAATCTAAATTTTTTCCTTAATATAATATTATTTGCTTTTATCGTTTTTTCCTTTTTTTTATTTCCAAAATCAATATTTTCAATACCTCCTGCCTACTTCTATTCTCCTGGTAGTTTGTGCTGTAGTTATTCCCTAAACTGTGTGATAGAACGAATGAGAAACTTGAGTCCCGCTGGTTTTACGAATTTGTAACACCCTTATATCGTAGAACTTATATCGCTGTTTTATTTTGTGCCTGACTGTACTTTACGCATTATTACTAAGAAAACTTTTTGTTTCATTCGCGGTTCGAATAAACCCATTCAAATTCTCCTATGGTCGATTCACACCGCGGTCCGAAACAGCCCATTCTTCAGAGCTCTTCTGCGTTTCACACCGCGGTCCGAACCGCTCGTGGTGCGAAACGACGAACGACCCATATTTAGTTCGATTTTCAACGGTTCAAAAATCTTAAAAAGTACTGCAACCCCGCCTTAACACTTTGCCAGCCCTGGGAATCGACCCCAAGATTTTTTTGGTTTTGGGGTTAGGAAATCATCAAATGACTCCTCCCGCTCTGGGCAGAGCGGTATCGGAGTTCTACTGACTAAAAACCATCCATGTTCCTCCTTAGCCCTTTGTGTCGAGCCCTGACGGGGATCGAACCCAGGCTCACGCAGGGAAATGTTTTCCATAAATGTTTTGCTTGTTAACCCCTAAAGAGAACATCATCATCATTATTTTGCCCTTATCCCAATTCATTTAGGGTCGGCGCAGTATGTCTTTTTTACCCGACTGCAAGGAAAGGGTAATGTTTTTTCATACTGCTCCATCCATTACTTGTCATATCTCCAGACACGTGCTTTCTTTCTATATCATGCTTTACACAGTCCGTCCATTGTAACTTTGGTCTTCCTCTACTTTTATGCCCTTCCACACTCATACACAAAACTTCCCTCACGAAATTTCCTCACTTCTCTGCATCACATGCAAAAAGCACGACAACCAATAACCACACAACTTTTCAGTCACCGACGCCACTTTCAGAACTTCCTCTTCATCATCGTGATCATCATCCTCCTGCCCTAATCCCAGTCTATTTGGGGTCGGCACAACACGTTTTCTTCTTCCGCTCTTCCCTGTTAGACTTCTTGGTGGCATTCTCTCTTTTCACATTCATATCATTCCTCACACAATCCATCCATCTTTTTAACCGACTTCTAAAAAAAGAAGGAGGTTCTCAATTCGGATGTTTGTTTGTTTTTTTTTTTATGTTTGTTCGGGCATAACTCCGTCACTTGCTAACCGATTTGAAAAATTATTTTTTTGTTGGAAAGGGTATACTTCCTAAATGGTCCCATAATTTTTTTATCGAAATCGGACAAGCGGTTTTTGAAAAATCAACAAAACTCAAAAAAAATACTACATTGTCCACATTAGGTGAACCACTAAAAAGTGAAAAATAAAAACTTTTTAACAAAAAATAAAACCGACTTCAAAAAAAAAGTCAAAAATAAATCAGTTTCTGAAGTCGGTGACAAAAAAATGAAATCAAACAAACGAAAGTCACCGACTTCAGAAACTGATTTATTTTTGACTTTTTTTTTGAAGTCGGTTTTATTTTTTGTTAAAAAGTTTTTATCTTTGACCTTCTTCTCCCTCTCCAATATCTATATCCGTCACTTTTTTAGTCACATGAGTTTCATCCCTCCTCATATGAACTTTTGATTTTCATTTACATATTAATATGTACGTTATTTTCTTTGTTACAGACTTGAAACATGAATAAGATCACAATGAGTCAACTCAAGTATGCACCGTTGCTGGTGTTCCAGATCATTCTAATGATCTTGTACATTTTCTTCACTGATTATGGAGGAAATAAGGATTCTACAATACAAGGTAAGTTCCTTTTTTAATTTCTTAATGGATCTTTATGGTTCTGATTTTTCCATAGTTTTGTACATGTGAGACGTGAAAGTTCTTCAACTTTTAACCACTCAATGCTGAATGGTTCTTCTTAGGGTCGCCAACTTGCCACGTAAGCAGAAAGCACCGATGAAAATTTTCGTCATGAGTATTATTTTCGTGGTTTTGGAAAAACGAAAATGAGGAAAATAATAATCGGATAAATATATTTTACAATTCAAAAAACATTAAAAAATGCTTTTTGAACTTTGAAATGTATAAATCCGATTGAGGTGAGAATGAGATTATAATAAAATAAACTATGATAGAAAACTTTAGTGAGAGAGCTTTTAAAGAAAGATAAGAGTTTTTAAAGGAAGAGCTATTATCAGAAATTCCTGCGACTCATACGAATGGATGATGCTGCGTCCATGACCGTGTTTTCTGGGCGCCGATGACTTTAACTTTTTTAATTGCATATTAGTCCAGTCTCAACGAGCGACCCAATTAGTATCTTCCATCTTTATCTTAATAATAATCCTCGACGTGTTCAATTAATTCATTCGCGCTTCCTCTGCAAATCCATATGCGTTGCTCCAATTAATTATTAAAACAAGGATGTACTGTTATAATGAACTGGACTAAAATTCTCGAGTATTATGCAAATTATATTAGTAGAATGTGGTTTTGTTATTACTAGCTCTTGCAGAAGATTAATTATTATGCATTTCAGCTTGTTATTTTGTTCAATATTTGTACAAATTACAACATTTTATGAAGCCAAACATTCTTGTTTTTGATGTTAGAGATTTTCTTGCGCCTCTTTTTCTCCCCACCCAAAATACTAGGACGTTTTGAAGGGTGGATGTTTTGGGGGACTGTCACAGGCTAGCCTTAATACTAATGTGTGTGCAGCAGATATAGGTGCGCTATCGTTTCCTTTACTCTCATAGTACGATGGGACGGCCATCCGACACGACCTGAGAGAGATCAGGCGCAGGACCACCGGCTTAACATACTTTCCGAAGCACTTAATTTAATACACTACTTGCCGCACTCAAAGAAGTTTAAGGATTAGTTAAGCCATCACTTAGTAAAGATTTTGACAATTTCGTGAAGGTTTTGTATGTCAAATCTTTACTAAGGGACGGCTTAAGTAATCATTACATATCTCTGAGTAGGGCAGTTAGCGTACGGAATTTGACTATGCAGTGTCAAATTGGCTAATAAAACTACAGAGGCTTTTTCTTCTTTGCTTTGAAATGTCAAAACGAAATCATCATATTTATTGTTTTATCAAGTTTAATTAAAACCAAGCCACTTTTATGTGACCTTGAATGAATATACATTCATTAGAATTCAAATTGGAATATCAAATATCACCAATTCTATGCAAGAGATGAACATAAAGCGCCACGGTATCGCGTTACACATTAAATTGTTAATGTTATCGCGAGTGTTGTCAATTAAAATAATTGTCTCCGTGTGAGAACGAACTGGCGTACAATTAATTTGCTTGAAATTCCACATTAATCCAGCGTGTAAGAGGCCGGTAAGGGTCAATGCAGAGACTGCGAGAAACTAGAGCGGTTTTCATTAATTAATTGGTAATGAACTTTAAATTAACGGAGACAGAATTGTAAATAGTTGCAGGGAATTATTTTGTGTAGCATGTGTGACGTATGTAGGCAATTCTCAGCAACACAGGCTGCTAAGAGAGGACCTCTACAGTGTGTACCTGAAAGGCGTGTTCTCTATTTTTTCAAAGAATATTGTTCAATTACATATTCTTGTAGCGGCACTAGTAGGTGCTATAGCACAAAAATGAAGAACTAACATGTAACTCCTAAATCGCGCAGTTCAAGTTATTTACAACTTAGGCAATATAGAAGAACCCGCAACAACTGTCGGGCAGTAGTAGTCCACCAGACAACACCTGTCTGGTCGGATGATGCTCCCTTTACTATAGAGGATGAAGATCTTTACACCCCTGTTCTACGTGTGTGTGTTGTGTGTATGTGTGTACCTTTTTTTTTTCGGGGGTGGATAATCATCAAATAACTCCTCCCGCTCTTGGGCAGAGCGGAAGGGAGTGTCAGACTTCTACTGACTAAAAACCACCCATGTTCCTTCTTCGCCCTTGTGCCGAGGCCTCGGTATCTCTTTTGACATCCCGCAGCACCGACGGATGACTGTGTGTACCCTTAAAATCTATAACACACTTAAATATAACCGCAGAACGAAGACTCAATAGTGTAGAGCGATTTCTCATTAAATTGATATGGTCTCGTCGTCTTGAAATTGAAGAAACGGAATCAATACGTCCCCATTGTATGTCAAGTGTGAGTTGACCGTTTTAACTGAAAAGAATCCACTTATATGTACTTTGTCAAATAAGTATATGGTAATAAACTCTGGCAGACGACTTTGGAAGAAACATAAATACAAGACGTAAGCCGTAGAACAAACGCTGGCGAGCGAGCTCCTCTCCGCCGATTACTAGAAACGTACAACTCACATTTTATAAACGTTGATATTTTTGCGCATAATCAGACACAATTTAAAAAAATGGCTATCGAATTACTGGCTGGTCATCCTTAACGATGACTGCTTCTTTTTGATGTAAGATTGTGGATTAATTGGTCTTTGACTAAGTCCGGTGTGATCTTTGGTGTCGCTTCTGTATACGTCCGTTTCCTTATTTCTTAAAAACCGATATGATTCCGGGGACAATACTGTGGGTTATGCATTTGTTTACTATTTTTTCTAAACTTAATATTAATATTGTAATGTGTAACTGTTTTTTGTCCCAAATAAATAAAATAAGCAGACCCTTCAAGAAGCCGTCAACTAAGCATTCCTGAAGGGAAAACCCAGTAACACTTTAACCGACCTGCCGGCTTAGCATGACCACCGAAGAAATAGGTTTTATCGTCGGAAGAATCGACAAAATGACAGATTGTAGCAAGGTTTCATGTCAAATTGTATGGAAAAATCTTTGTCTATTCTTGGTAGAATAGAGATAGAATCGTCGCCATGCTACGGGGGCTGGAAATCGAAACCAGGACCGCATGCTCCAGCAGTCGCACTTGCGACCACTAGAACAACGAGGTAGTCAAAGTGCAGTGCAGTTGACCTATTTTTATGTAAACAAAACAAAGCTGAAATTCAAGAAGCTTTCTTTTTCTCCTTTACTACGAAATGCTTCACATATATCATGCAAGTTTACGGAATCGACCAAATTGGTTTTCAAACTTCGGTCAGGGCCAAACAGCAGCAATTTTCTGTAATTTGCTTCCTACTGAATTCTTTAGTATCGTTCACCATACTTTGTCATAGAACTAGCTGGAAAACTGTCACTGAAACTTTTACACTCCGATTTCTGATACGGATTAGTTAAACAATCGGGTAATGATGTTTTTCAACATTCATCAATTATCTGGTTATTATAGCTGAATTCAGTTAAAGGTTCTACGTCAATACTGGGAATTCATTTCATTTCATTTATGCAATAACAATTTACATTATAAGAAAGAAAGAAAAAAGAAAATCAATGTACTTATTTATTTAAAAATAACTGTTGCCTGCGACCATTCGGCCGCGTGAAATAATTAACAAAAACTTACCTCAAAAAATATTAAATTGAGATAATCATAGCAAGTTTAGTATCAAATGAAAGGTCTTGGCGAGCAAATTACAAATATGTATTATATTATAGTTTAAGAACACACAAAAATAAAATTCAAATAAAAAAATTAAGTTCAAAAATCTAAAACCCGACTACTAACAAAATCGTGGTCTTAAAAGTAGAAAACAAGAAAATAATTCTTGTCTGATATTCTTCGTAGACACATGCCACTGATACCTGATGCTGCTTCATGGCGTTCTCATTGATACAGAAGTCAGCTGCTAATTGCCATTAGTAAGGTGGCATGCGACCACTGGAAGATAAAATCGGGATAAAAACAATTATATGTGTCAATCCAGGTTATAAACTATCTGTGTACCAAATTTTATTCAAATCCGTTCAGTAGTTTTTGCGTGAAAGAGTAACAAACATCCATACATATTCACTAACTTTCGCATTTATAATATTAGTTGGAAGTAGAATATTGGTGTCGGCGTCCATTCTAATCAGTCAGAGATGCAGCTGTATTCGAGGTTTTTTTACATGGAACGATTGTTTATCTGATATAAACAACCTATTTTCTATATAATACCATACCCCTTCTGAAGGTTTGCTGAACCACTTTTGGATTCCTGACTACAGACTGGTTGTAAAAGATCTACGACACATACATAACGTGCTTTCCAAGATACGGAAGGATCTCGGTATGCAAAGGTCTCCACAAAGGACCTCGATAAGCTTATCCATTGCTTATTAGAATTGGTCCGTATCAAAAGAGTTAATGTAACTTCTGCTACCAATTCTGATTAATTGATAACAACATCAAAAGCCCCTTTAATATTAGGTTTCGCCACAAACACTTTCGCAGAAACCAAACCGATCTTGTGTAATCATCACACGTGTCTTCAAGTATTTCTGAGAATTCTACGAGAAACCAATGAACCCCGGATAATCTGTTAATGTAGCACATATTACCATTGACCTTCGACACGTAGGAAGGTAATTCTATAAGCTCTGATTGGCTGAGGGTCGATGATCGTAGGTTTATTGACGCACCTCAGGAGGTTGCCCAATTGACAGGATATTATTTTCCTTTCATGTGTGTTTAAGGTATTTCGGAGGTTAAAGATCTGTAAGTAGTATATTTTTTGTCAAAATAACAAAATCTAATATATAAAATTCTCGTGTCACAGTTTTCGATGCCAAACTCCTCCGAAACGGCTTGACCGATTTTGATGAAATTTTTTGTGCGTATCGGGTATCTATGAGAATCGGCCAACATCTATTTTTCATCTTTTTTTTTTTTTTTTTCTGAAAATGGCAAAACAACGTTTGCCGGGAACAGCTAGTAACTGTATATTTTTGTCAAATTACAAAATAATTCCTGATTCGTTTTTTAGATTTAGGTGATTTTTTGGTCAATGAAGGTGGTCTGTGAGTCTGTCTTTTCTACGTCTAAATTTACTGAAACGATTGCAATGACATACAGTCAATTTATGTGTATTCTGGAAATGTTCAATAACTAAGTACACACCCGCATATTAATAAAACAGGTTAATATTATTTCAAATAAAAACTTTGAAAAGAGATTTATACTTTTTTCTCAAGTAATTAATCCCAGCAATGTTTCCAACCCGGGCAAGCAGATATATCCATAGCCGTGACGTAAGCAGTCCCCCGTTGACCCGGTTTGAGTTCAGAACCGGTTATCAATAAGTACGTCGACGAACAACGTTCTTAGTGCATTCCAATTAATCGGATTATTTGTTCGTGACTGGTAGTTGTTATGTTATCCGTGTCGATGAAATTATTGTGATGCTGAATGGAGAAGGATAGCAAGTATATTGATGGATTTTGTGCGAAACGATATTTTTGTAAGAAGAAGAGAAGAAGGACTAAATGATAACGTGACGGCTGAACATGCACATAACATAACATCACAGCCTTTAATCGCCGAAGGGTACACTGACAATTTGATTGCAATCTAGTTTTTTTTTATAAAGCGTTTGGCATTAAGCGACTGATGTCAAACGCTGTCCTTTGACATCAGTCTCTAACTGATTGACAGCAGGAGAAAAAACAAAACAAGGCCAATATGCTTAAAGGGAAGTTTACAACTAGCCAGCCAGCCCGGTAGCCCAGTTGCCTAGCACCTGGATAGACTGGAACTTGACTTCAATATGGTTCGGAAAAGGACATAGGGAAAAGGTCCTTATAACACATACCTACCTGTAAATTTTCATTGAAATAATTTGAGAACCCTAGAGACCGTATCAGAGGAAGTTGACACTCATAATCAACATGCTGATATGGTAGACTAGGGGGACTGCGTTACGTGTTTTAGCTACAACTATATTATACAGGACATCTGATTATTTTCATGCCATTACGGTACAATTTTGTTTCCATAGTGAAAGTTTTTCAGTTTGATGCTCTGGCCCCCTACTATGACGTCTTAAAACAGTCCTAACTTAGGTAATGTTATTCCAGTGTGGAAACGTGACAGAACTATACAGGGTGTCTAGCGCCATCTCTCCTCCACACTGGATTAAGAATAAGTTAGGACTGTTTTAAGACGTCATAGTAGGGCCCCTGATTCACACCTCTAAATATGAACAGACTTTTTACCCGACTACGGCGAAGCCAAAAGGAAGGGTAATGATTTTGGCAGTCTATGTATGTAGTATGTGTCGCATCCGGTCAATAGTACGGACAAGAAACGAATCGCAAGCGCGCCATTTTTAACATCACGTGATCTGCGCGCGCTTCTACAGAGTCGTGATGTTTCATAAGGACGGCGAGGAGGTCATTCTATGCCTGACCGTCGCAGTGTGAAGACATTCCGGAACTGTACTCGATTCGTTGTACCCAGTATAAGTGTTGTGAATGTGAGGTGTTGAAACTCATTTGTAATTTAAAATAAAAACCAGTGAATAAAAACCAGTGAACTGTAACCCAGTGTATTTTCGTTTGCACAAGACCCAAACTCTGCCCACATAATGTCTGAATCTGATGGAATAATATTGGTGCATTCTACATATGTATGTATGTATGTATGTTCCACCGTAGCGCCTAAAATACTGAACGGATTTTAATAAATGAGGTGTCAATAGATTCGTAAGAATAGCCCGGGTGACATAGGCTATATAATTTTTATAAATTCTTTTTATGACGGAATTTAAATGTCAAAAACTTACCTCAAAAATATTAAATTGAGATAATCATAACATGTTTGGTATCAAATGAAAGCTCTTGGAGAGCAAAAACCAATATTTTATTCGTAGTCGGGTTTTAGATTTTTAAACTTGTTCCTAATACATACATTGTATTACAAAAAGTATTACAGATAGGCAGACAGACTACGACAGAGCACGTAAATACGTAATAAACAACTCTCTTAAGGTGAATGCGACAAGGTAGCCAGCGAAATTTGCACTTTGCCTTAGCCTAAAAATGTTTTTTTCATCAAATGGTCGCTCAAGAGACTTAATATGAACTGAGCCGGTTGTATTGCTGATTTTTATCATTATTACTCAGTAAAATCACATTTATTACGGTAGTGAATCCTATTTTATTTAACTTAAAACCTGACACTGACAGGCAAATTACAAAACACGTAAGAAAATTCGAATTTGTCGCATTCACCTTATGTGAGCAAAACCGCGAGTTTAAATAGTACAAAAACAAATAGGTAATGCCAGTCAGTCAACAGCCTGCAACATTAAAATATTTAACAGCAATTTATCGGGGAACTGGCATTATTTAAATTATTTATCTCGAAACACGGGCATTCAATGATTTCATATGGAAACTGTATGTAATGGCAAAAAGCACATTATTATTTAAAGTTTATTAAATAGAACAGTGGTTTAATGAGGTATTAATTGAAAATTTGGTCTGGGTTCGATTCCCGGATCGGACAAAAAGTGCTATTGGGTTTTTCATTAGAAATATTCCAGTAGTAGCCCGGAGTTTGGAAGTTGGTGGTATATAATACCCCCGTGCCTCGGAAAGCACGTTAAGCCGTTGGTCCTGCGCCTGATCTCTCTCCGGTCGTGTCGGATTGCCGTCCCATCGGACTATGAGAGAAAAGGAACAGAGAGTGCACTTGTGCCTGCGCACACACTTGTGCACTATAATATCTCCTGCGCATCGGGCTAATCTCCACTAAGATTGGCCGCCGTGACCGAAAACGGTCAGGAGGGACTATTATTATTATTTTTAATTGAAAATTTCGTATATCAAATTCTTCTTTATTCACGAAAATTAGCACGTTGTTTAAATTTTTCAACTGATTTAACATCATCAGATGGGCCTAGGACTTCTCTAGCGATGTTAGGTCGAGTCCTAGTCTAATAGGATGCATCAATAATGATTACAAGTGTTTTACACCAAGTGACTCATATGGGACAAGCCTGCCGCACTATTCCCAAACCACTGCAACTCTTGAAAGCCAGAATCAACAGTGGCGAGCACGAGATAAGCGTCGAGACAATGAAGCTCGACGAGGTACCAAAGAAACAATTTAACTGTCTTATGCGGGCGCCACACTATGCTCCTCGCGCTGCTCATCGCCATGCTCCTCGCGCTGCCGCTATTTGCTGCGATGTTCTACTCGCGCAACTCCTCACTTGTTATTTGCCTTTGGTGGACGATGAAACTGTGGCAGCGTGCGCGCTGTGCATTTTTAGTATAGTTAATTATATCAATGTCACAAAAAGAAATATACATCGTCGTCATCGTCCTCGCCAACGGAGATGGTTGATCACATGTATTCATCGCGCGATCATCGCGGAGCGGTGGGCAGGACGAGGAGCATGACGTGCGGCATGACGAGTTGCCACACTATGTCTCTGCCTCCTTTCCTCGCTACTTCCCATGCCACTCGTCGAGTGTGTGGCGCCCGCATTAGATACCGCAACGAAATTAATCGGAAGGGAATAGCAGAACATCGTTTCCAATTCCCTTCATATCTTAGAGAAGACATAACAGATCTAAGCACAGAGGGATGTATACAACTAGGATAAGCTGAGCCACCTAGCACCACGGATAATTAGTAATATGGGTTCATAACTTGTGAGTTGAATAATATTTTCATACATCGAGCGACTGACTATCTGGCCTCCATCCATAACCCATTTACTGGGTAATACGATACCCTTTGTACTAATTCCTAATCATTGACAATAAAGACACTCCGGTCATAGTAGCCCGATGTCATCGTTTTGTTATTTCGTTTTCGTAATACTGTCTGCCTGATAAAATTACATTGTGTGCTATCGAATGATACCCATACAGAAATAATAAGGCATGATTGTTCTCGTAACAAAGGAGAGATGAAATTTGTCATTGTACAAGAAATATGCCAACGTAAAGGAAAAAAAATGGGGTTGAAATAAAGATATTTTCAGGTGACTTATTGGATAAGGGGAGTGAGTTGTTAACTTAATAACAAGACGTGGTAAATTCTTTACAATATACAGGTGTCATTGACCTGCAAACTTTTGCAATTTATTTATATACACGTACAGGTGAAAATGTAATGTAATCCTATTTCACGGAAGTGTGTTTTACATTAATGATCGTGACTTTACAAACAACAAAGAAAATGCTAATTGAAAAATAATTCATATTATTATGGAAGTTCATTCTATGATGTGGTCTCGTTCATACCCTAGCCTAGAGTGAGTTTTAAATACTGTCGACCACTTTTCAACAAAATGCTTAGAGTTATAAGATTGAAAAGTGGTTGACCGCCATTGAGCGCGGTAGTTCCTTTTCGCTATAATATTATGCTCAGATATAATAATATCTTCACGTCTAGTAAGAACAAACCTTTCTCCCCGAAATAAAATTACTTTGAAACCTGATATCTTTATCTTCTTTCACACATAAGAAAAGTGAATCAACGCTGACACGAACTTCGTTATAACTTTTTCATATATTTATGGAAATTCACAGAAAAGGCTGAAATTGGATATTTTCATATTTTTCTTTTATAAGGGATTAGTTGTTATGGTATTTTTCTTATTGGCTTTTATGATTGTTTTGTAAATTTGTGATCATAAGAATGTTTCCTGACTAAACAAGTTTAAAAATCTAAAACCCGACTACGAATAAAATATTGGTTTTTGTTCTCCAAGACCTTTCATTTGATACCAAACATATTATGATTATCTCAATTTAATATTTTTGAGGTAAGTTTTTGACATTTAAATTCCGTCATATAAAGAATTTATAGAATTTATATAGCCTATGTCACCCGGGCTATTCTTACGAATCTATTGCCAACTCATTTATTAAAATCCGTTCAGTATTTTAGGCGCTACGGTGAAACATACATACATACCTACATACATACATACATAGACTGCCAAAATCATTACCCTTCCTTTTGGCTTCGCCGTAGTCGGGTAAAAATATGAACTGTTTAGTCCGTCAGTTAGATTAACGAAAAATATTGGATACGTGGTTTTTGTTTGATCCAATTACTAAAAATATACTATGATTAAACACATCAAAGATCATGGGGCTTATGACGTCACTTTCCGGTAAAAAAACAACTAAAAAAAAAAACTGAATTGTGACGTGACACGAGTTTTCGAAGCACTGTAACGTCTTAATTTTTTGTTTACCTGAAAAAATAAAAAATGTGTTCAATATTTTTTGGAAATCTATCTGACGGACTTATTAGATTTTCTTGTCATCTACCCTATTGTAGGCCTTGTAGTTTTTTGTGGAGTACCCTCCGACATATTGCCAGACCTACGTTGACCCCCCATACACGCTGTAACATGAAAATATGAGTATTGTAAAACAAAACCATTTTAATAGCGGGAACATGAAGTTTCCTGCCAGTTTTTCTCTATAGGAAACGACCAACCGTGCACCTTTTCTCGACGTTTTTGCCCATGTAGTCCTATGTGATTTTTTTATTTTTTGTTTGCAGTTGGTAAGTTGGTAGCTATTTGGAAAGGCATTCACTTTGAGAGGATGCTGCATACAAACTATTAGGTACCTACTACTCACGAGGGATTAAACACCATTGAATAGGCATGATGACAAATTTTGAAAAACTGGGTTTTCAGGTTCAGAAATAAATATTATATACAATGTATATCAAATTTCTGCTTAAAATGAGGAATCAATATGAAATAAAATACATTTTACTTTAAATTTTTTTCATTTCCGCCAAAACGCTTCAATCTGTCATGGCGTCGCTTGTGACGTCACGTTCGACGTAAACATTGACGGCTAGTACGGCTACAGTATTAATTTTGCATTGTTTGTGTTTTAAAAGTTCTAAAATATGAGTTCGAGACCATTATAGGTGTTGTGCAGTGCCTCTGTGTACTAATACAACTATAAAAAGCCCGGACAAGTTATTTATATTCGTTCCCTATGATAAAACAATACGAAATAAGTGGCTTAAACTTGCAAGACGTGATATAAAAGGAATATTGCAAATTTGTGCTGGTTGCCTTTGTAAATCCTGGTTCCATTTTTGTATTTTCACTTTCTATTTTATTTAATATATTTATGAAAACAAACCAAATTATCCACTCGTTACTAGAGGGAAACTAAGAAGAGCTGTCATTGTAGTCGAACGTGACGTAATTCGCTCTGATTGGCGTTCAACATAACATGGCGGATTGTCGTATTTTGTAGTTTTATTTTATTAAAATATTAAATAATCTCACTCTAATAAAAAAATAAATACGTTTTTTTGCAATCCATAATTTACATTTCATTACCATAGATGCATTACTTTAGTGACTTTTGTTTACTGTCATCATCCCTATTAGAAACTGGCGAATGGGGCTTAAACCTTTCAACCAGTTCTAGTTCTACTTCGACGAATTTAGCTAAAGCAAAGTCTGATAATATACTGAAAATTTTTGATTCATAGGAAAATGTATGTTTCTTTCTGTAGTTTAAATTAAAGTCTTATAATATTTATATACTCACTACGTACATACTTTCAAATTAAACAAGGATCAAAGAATTTTGATGTAGATCGTTTAGTTTATAGAAGTTCACGTTAAAAAGCGAATTTGTAAAATAATAAATATTATCTATTTCTATGCTCCTGTTTTCCTTTTTGGTGATAAATTATTTTTATAAGCACTAGAACCCTCAAAATTGCTTGTTTAGATCGATGTTAACAGAGTCCTAGTGTACATATTTGACAACTATTAACGAAAAAAGAAAAACATAGCGGCGTAGTATAATATCCTCCTTATTCATTGTCTAAAATATCTTTTAAATTGGTTCAATATTGGAGGAGGACAGCGAGAGCCAAACCTAGAAATATGACTTTTTACTTATGCTATTGAGTCGGCTCTGCAGTTGTCCTTATCGCACGAATTTGAGGGCAGGGGGACGGAGAGAGACAGCGATAGTGGAGAGAGACAGACGGATAGACGGAGAGAGACAGCGCCCGCTTTCCTCTTAAGCTGTTGGTCCTGTCTGTTATTTGTAGATCTTTGACAGTCGTTACAGTAGTGGCTCGAAAGTCAGACAACCAGTCCTGACTGAAAAGTTTGAACATTTTAATGTTTGGTGTCCATTACCTATGTTTCGAGTATAATTTCACATTATTCTAGCTTTATAAGATCATTATTTAATCAGTATTCTTTAAATTTCCAACGCAACTGTACATACCACACCACCATAAAATACTAGGGCCATAAAAGAAAAAATACACAAGTATAATACAAACGGTTCACGTTCTATACATCCATTTTAATTCCCATTACCCAACAGGGGTCCATTCTGAACCAAAAAACAATGAATTGTGTAATTTCATTTGCAATTTTTCATTTGACATTCTAACAATTACCGTTGGAGTAAAAAATAAACAGATAAAAAAGAGAAATAAAGGGTCGATGTATTGTTCCCTTTATGCGTGATGAAGTTCGTAATGGCTGTATTTGGAGCTTTTAAACCATAAATAATAGAAAAAGTTCAATAGAGAGAGTTGTAAATTTTATTTTCAACACACTTGCTCATAAAGTGGCTAAAATTTCACCGCAATTAGGCACATAATGACACCTATAATCAAACTGTGAATTTTTCATTACTATTATTCACTAGTGAGTTATAGTTTTTTTTTAAAATTTAATTGGTTGAGTTGCTATGTTCTTAAAAAAGTTTCGATACAAAAAAGATCGTGTTCAATAGTAAAAATTAATTAATGTACCTAGTGCTTGCTCATTTCATGAAACTTTGTATTTAAATAGATAATTTAAACTTAGTAAGTTTTTATTAAATAAAACTTTCACTCAAATATAATTTTTGTTTTCTCTGTGATAAATAAAAATTTGAATTCCCCATTTTGTACGTGGCTCCAAACACTATCCACGACAAACAAAAAAAAAAAACCTCTTTTAGTCTATGGCTGATCGCATATAAAAAAACATAATATTTTCCCGCTACTGCGACAAAAATACACAACTCGTTTTCACTGATATTATAGTTATTTTATTAGTTAAAATGTCTAGTTTTGAAGAAAATGATTCATGTTGTACGCCGCCCAATGTAAGATTTGAAGCCCTTACCGTTATGGAAAATTTGCTACCCGAAAACTCCAAGGAGAAATATCTATTAGCGTACCAAAATTTCAAGCAGTGGCAAAACACCAAGAAATCGCAGTCATTTTCTGCAAATGTGTTCTTGGCGTACTTTAAAGAATTGGGTACCATCTATCTGGCAGAAACTTGATGCTCCGAAATTTATTTGGCATACCACACTTGGCATATTCTTCTTTGAACGAATGTGTTTATGGCAGAACAATTATTTAATAGAATACTCATTTCGCAGAATGCTTAAATAGCTGAATTTTCAATGGCATGCTTTTAAGATGGCAGAATTTTATTTGGTAGATTATTATAAGGTATAACGACCGTCTCGCGAAAGTATCCTTTATGGGCGGCATGGGCACCGGGCCGTAGGCCGACGAAGGAGGCCGGCGGAGGCCCGGCACTTCGGGGACAGAAGATATTAGTGTTATGTAATATGCGAGCGAAGCGAGCCCGCGTCATGGAGTACATGCGTTGCATGTATGAGTGACGTCATTATTATTATTAATAATAATAATAATAAATATTATTATTTTTGACATACCAACATTTAATGTTCTCAGCTAGAAATTTTAGCCGGGGTGAGCTGATAATAATTATTAATAATAATTATTATTATTGTTGCATGTTACACGCAAAAGACGATTCTGATTATGAATTTTCGGCGAAATGATGGTTCTGGAAATGAAGTTTATGCTCAAAGATGATTCTGACTTACAAAATTATGCGTTTTGAATGTATGGTAAATGAGTGTATGCCAAATGATTTTCTGCGAAATGAAGTTTCTGCCATCCACTGTTATGCAAAACAAAATTCGGGTATAAAAAATTCTGCCAAAAAAGGTAGACCCTAAAGAATTATCTTCTAAGTACAACAAACCTAGCTCTTTGTGGTGTATATACTCAATGTTAAAAAGTACAGTCCGAACGAAGGCTTATCTAATAAAAAGACTGTCAGATGGATTTAGAAGCAAGAAATCAAAGGTTTTATCGTCTAACGATGTTGAAAAATTTATAAAAGATGCTCCAGATAACAAATATCTGGTTACTAAGGTTAGTTAAACTAATTTTAAATATCTATCTACGTGACTTCAGCTTCAGCGTGTTGTGTGTTAAACTTAATAATATTTTTTTTCTTTTTTTCAGGTTTCTTTAATATTTGGTGTAACTGGTGCATGTAGGATACAAGAATTAACAAATATAACTGTAAAAGACATACAGAACCATGGCCAGATGCTTTTAGTGAAGAATAAAATACCAAGGTCATTCACCATAAACGGTCCATTACTAATTGTTTCTCTAAATAAACTTTTTATCTACTAAATAAAATGTTTTTTCTTGTATTATTAAGCTATTGCATAGCTTCTATCGCGGGCCTTGAGCGTGTAGAGCGAATCCAGAAATTCCGTAATGAAAATATTTCAACCAGGTTGCTATGGTTACGGAAAATAACAAGGTTGTCAACTGAGGTTGTCAAATTAAATAATTGAAAAAAAATGCTATGCAATAGCTTTACCACGGCAGTCTCCGAGTGCCACACGTTTTTTTTTATTCGCAAGTGTGTTGAAAAACGTCGTATGATACACGTGTGTATTGATGATTACCGTCCTCGGCTTTCTTAAGACCCTCACCTGACGGCTCGGGTCTCAATGCCGCCTCGGCGGTAATCACCAACGTTACACACTTATACCATAATGTACTATTATTACCCGTTTTATTTTTAGTGTTGAGTGTTTTTGAGTTAAAAATGAAAAGTTGTATGTCGATTTATCTGGTCATAAATTGTAAAGGATTAGTGAAAGCTTGACTAGAATATGACGCTTTATAAATCTACAAACAGAACAAAAAAAAAAAAATTGGACATCAACAAATTAACTTTAGTATAATTATTTATGTACCTATGAGTATAACAGCCTAAGAGGAATCTTTAGGCGCTTTACACATGGAGCAACTTAAGTTGAGGCAACTTAAGCAACTTTAAAAGTTTCCTGTAACTAGTTGATAGTTGCTACAACGTTTACGGTTGCAGAAATTATATGGCAATCTGTGAGCAACTTTTATAACCGAGTTACTCAGTCTACGCAGTGAACAGCGTTCAGTGTGACGATGAATATCTAAGAAGCAGCAATTGCTCTACTTAATATAATTACGTCGTCGCCGACGCCGTCTACGTTAACTTTAAAAATTTGTATAATTTTTAACAGTTGCTAGTTGCGGCAATTAGCAACTAACTGTGTCATCGATTGCAGCAACTGAAAACTGTTGATGATTGCCGGAACTCAAAACTCGAGTTCCTATGTGTGCGCAGTCCAATTGAAATATATGTAAACAGCTAGTTGCCAGCTAGTTGCCAGCTAGTTGCCAGTTGCTGTAATAGTTGCTCCATGTGCAAAGCGCCTTAACAGCTGGAGAAGACTACTGCGTCAGTCACTGTATAGTGTACACCCAATTTACAAAGAGCTTAAAAATGGTCGATACGAAGTTGAAACTAAACATTCATTTACATTTGGGACATCTAAATCCGCAAGCATTATTTCACGGAGTCTTGAACAAATCACCCGTAAAATACAACAAAATAAAATCGATCTGCTCAGTCCTAAACTTGGAAATTAACTCTACTAATGACAGTAAGGTTTTTTGGCCCTCAAAAACTTTATGACTTATGGTGGTAAGGTAATGGTAAATTTTTTGCTGAATTCGTTACAGAACCTAAGCTTACCTGACTAATGCCCGGTTTCTGAGGCACTTTATCTGTGGTTTATCTATTCAAATGTACGCATATGAATAGATAAACCACAGATAAAGTGCCTCAGAAACCGGGCATAAATTGCTTAGGTGGGTCAACACTGCGACCAAACCATGAGTGATTCTAGCAGGCAATACAAACCACGTTACGACAACGGCCAAAGTGTGCTACATCCAAGATACTGAGGCATATTATCTCAGATGAAACGAAATTATTTGTTTCATCATCATTATCAGCCTATAATGTTCCCACTGCAGGGACTCAGGCCTCATCTCTACGAGAAGGTGGGCTATCCACCACGTGTGCCCATTGCGGGTTGGTAGATGTCACATGTCTTCGAATTTTTTAAGACATTTCCTCACGATGTTCTCCTTCACCGTTATTTGATAAAATAAATAATAATATGATTTGTTTACTTTTAAATGTAGATCTCATAAGACATGTATTTCTTGTTTCAGGCTTTGGAGAAACACATGTTATGATATTCATAGGTTTCGCTTACCTGATGACCTTTCTGAAGAAGTACTCCTACAGTGCTTTGGGATACAACTGGCTGCTGGCTGCCTTGGCCATACAATGGGCCCTTCTCTGCCAGAACTTGTTTCATACGAAGGGCGACACAATTTTTATTACGAAGAAAAGCATATTAGGTAAGTAAGAGAGAACGTCATCAAATAACAGAGTTTTTAATTATTATTATTTTTGACTGGGCAGGACATGTCTGTCGCATGCCGAACGAGCTGTGGGCCCGTAAAGCTCAGGATTGGTGCCCTGAAACAGTTACACGAGGTCGTGGCAGACCACGCAGGAGATGGCGGGACGAACTGGATGTCTTCCTTGAGAATTGGAGAGACGTTGCACAGAATCGCGACCGTTTGAAAGAAAGGAGGGAGGCCTTTGCTCAGCAGTGGGACAACATAGGCTAGCTATAATAATAATAATTATTTTTAGCTTAATTTGTCCCACTGCTGGGCAAAAGTCTCCCCCATAGCCGTCCACTCTTCCCTCTGTGTGGTTTTCTCCGTCCAATTCGTTACAAACGCTCCTTATTGAGATTGGGCGGGCCATGTGTTTTAATAGGATTTCAAAAATGGAAAATGATCTGCAGGGAATTTGCTACACACGTGTTTGATTCCAGTTCGATGGTAGTTCTTGACCTAAAGAGCCTACCCAAAGCCAGTCCCGATCGGTTGAGGCCGCTCGGCATCTATCATCGGTGAGACTCAGGATAATTCGAACTAATTCAAGGGACTTTTTCCCAAACGGTGTGCCGTATCATTCTCAAGAGACCATTAAATAGCTCCAATTATCCATGGAATCGGCCAAACGAAACAGTAAACTCTTCAAGTGCTTTCTAAGAATTGTACTTCATTCAATCCCCGAAGTTTAGTCGTTAGAAACAAACAATAATTATTATTGTACAGTCGACCGCACGTTTTTGGAAACACTGACCTTGAGACCTGACCTCGGATTTTACGGAGTTTCCAATAAAGTAAGAGACCAGCTTCATCATTCTCCTGCCCTCATCCCAATTATTGGGGTGTATAAGCGCAGTATATCTTCTTCTTCTATAATTCCCAATTACCCGTTATGTCATGAGTTAGTGCCTTTCTAGCCATATCATCATTATCATCTTAAACAGTCTATCCTTTTTCTGGTCTTCTGGTACTTACCACATTCACACTTAAAACGTTACCTACGACATTTTCCTCATTCCTCCGCATTACATGCCCATACCATGACAACCGCAATGGGCAGGTACTGGTTCGAAGAAGACAACCAATGAAGAAGAAAGGTTTGAGTGACGAAGACGCAGCGTTGATAGGCCTCCCACCAGGTGGACCAACGACATCGTTAGAGTCGCGGGCAACCGGTGGATGCATGCGGCAGGTTGACTTTCGCTATGGCGTTCTATGGCAGAGGCCTTTGTCCAGCAGTGGACGTCTTCTGGCTGATGATGATGACGATTTTGCCAACTACCACACCACTTTTCATCCACATTCCTAGCCATATCATATGTCACACGGGTCCTTCCATTGTTTCTGTGATCTTTCCTCAAGAGATCAGTTTATACTGGTTTATTACCACTAACGTGTGTCTTACTGTACTTATCTAACAATAACGTGAGACTCCCTTCAATTTTAATAAAGGCTAAATTTTAAATGCCCAATTTCCTCTGTATTCTCTTTCACAAAAGAAAGCTTTTAAAGCATCGTCGAAAATGTTTTGATATTGTTTTAAATTCAATTACCATTTTGTGTATAACTGGATTTTATTTTGGTAGAAGCGTAATTGAATTAGGCAGATGTTGATTTTCAGATTGACCTTTGGGATTATTTAAGATTATTGTTTAAATGAATTAGTCTGAATGTTATTATTTTACATAATTGCGTAATTGAGCTGACCGTAATTGCGTAATTGCTCAATTTTTTGTAAGAAATTCGGAAAACATTACTCTTCAGTTCTAATTTCTAAACATTTGTTTGAAACACTTTGTTCTTGAGCTGGGCTAGCGTAGTAGACTAGCCAGGGGGTTTAAATTGATTTACAATATGGGGGCCAGTTTGAAGTAAATTCTCTCTCACAGAGAGGAGGCCTGTGTCCCAGCATTGGGAACATAAAAGGCAGATTATACTCTGCTTATGTATTTATTTATGATTAATTTACAGAGGCTGATATAATGGCTGCAACCGTCCTCATCACATTTGGGTGTCTACTGGGGCTCGCGAGTGGCATACAGTTGCTTTTCATATCTGTCATAGAAGTATTAATAGGCTGTGCCAATATTTACATCAATGAAGAAATCTACAAGGTTTGTGTTATAGGATCATATTATTAAATTGTTTGAAGAAACTCTGTTTTACACATTTTTATTTACTATTTGTGGATCTTCTATTAGGTACACTAGCCTCTGAAATTGCAAATTAATGGTATTTAAAAAATAAATTTTAATTATTCCTTTATTTATGCTGTAAGGCTGAGATTCAGAGACGAGTCTAAGCTTGAACTTACACTTCCATCTGTCAAAATCAACGACTTACCCTTAAATTTGTATTCAGAGACGTTCGGAACACGTCTTAAACTTAGCGTGAACTAAGATAAGCCAAGTAGTCAATATCGACTACTTAAGACGGAACTAGCGCCACCAAGTGGGCTAAGGTGTAACTAATTTAAATTTTGTGTTTGTTACCTACGGCATCATCTTGGAGGAATCTGTAACGATGCTCTAATTGGTAATTTTAAATAAATAGGTAAATAAATGTTAAGCTTTATTCCTCCCAGTAATTCATTAATAATTATGTAAAGAACAATAAACTTACTTCTTGGCAGCTCGGCGAGTTATTATAATGCCCTTGTTATTTCGGCCCACAGGATCGATTTCTTGACCGTCGGGGCCGCGGATTTTTGTACTAGATTACGTGGCCTCGGCGCAAGGGCAAAGAAGGAACATGGGTTCGGTTTTTAGTCAGTAGAAGTCTGACACTCCCCTTCGCTCTGCCCAAGAGCGGGGGGGGGGGGGGGGGTCATTCGATGATTTTCCACACACCAAAAAAAAAAAGGATCGATTTCTTTTTATTGTAATCTGCGTCCGTTTTCTTCGATTCCAATATCGCGGCATGTGGACCAATTAACTCTTTTAGAAATTCTTTTTCGTAAGATGAAAAAGGAGCCTTTCTAGCAGCCATGATACCGTATCTTCGCTCACTTGTCAAACTTTCATAACTCCCGCGGTTTACAAAGAGGTTGTAACATAAATAAATAGGTTTGTGTCTCAAATATTTTGTTTCACTCACTCTAATAGCATTTTGTATTTATTGCGATCCTGCTTTAATTTTTATTTACGCCTGGCTACACAGTTTCATAAAAACCGTAACTAACCGATGAACATTTTGCTTTTAAAAATGGCCATAGAGAAGAGAGTGTAAGCTTAGCTAAGACCTTGCTAAGACCGACGTAAGTTTGACGGGGACTTGTCTCTGAATACAAATTTCTAAGATGCGCTTAGCCACGACTTGGCTTAGAGCGGTCTTCGCCCGTCTTATGTTCTTGTCTCTGAATCTCAGCCTAAGAGCTTGCTTCACCCCAAATTTCACAATTCTAGGATGACCGGGAGTGCCCTATAGGTTTAGATTTTTGTTATTACAAAAAATCTACGGGCTACTATTCTCGTGGTCCCAGAATTATAAAATTTGGTGAAAAGCAAGTTCTTGCAGCATAAATAAAGGAAAAAATTATGAAAAATAAAAAAGTTAAAAATGAATGTCAGTTTGATCAATAACAAATTTTCCAAAATCCTATATGCGGCCATAACTTTTGATGACGTCGACCTAAAATCTTAATTTTTTTTACATCAAATAGGGACCATGGTCCATAATATGTGGTATCAATTTCAACTTTCTATCTCTACCCGTTTCGGTGATAAAGGGTGATGACAGACAGACAGACGGACAAGAAAGTGATCTTATGAGGGTTCCGTTTTTTTTTTCGTACGGAACCCTAAAAACCACACCGTTTATTGGAAAAGTGAACTAATATTTTTAAAATTACTCAAATTCCATGTCATAAATCTTCGATTTTGATTACTCGAGCGAAGCTAAGACTGGGCTCTATAGTTAGTGATAAAACAAATATAGTCCTCCCGACCGTTTTCGGTCACGACGACCAATCATAACGGAGATAAGCTATCGGCACTCTCTATTCCTTTACTTTCATAGTACGAAGGGACATCTATCCGACACGACCACCGAGAGCCACCGACAATTACGTGTTTTCCGAGGGACGAAGTTATCATACGGCCAACTTCCAAACTCCGACCACATCTAAGGCCCCTAGCACACGGCGTATTTTCTACGGCACCGATGACGCGCGTATACGCGCTTCAAACGAGATTTGAACTCAATCTTGAAACCTAAGTACAAGGGGCGATCGAGAAACGCGCGTCGTCGGCGCGTATACGTGTAGATAGCGATCCCATGCCGTTACCGACCCATTGTACGCACTTCAAACGAGTTTCGAAGGCGCTTCACACGCGCGTTTGTTTCGTGTTTTACTTGCGTTTGAATCTATAAAAACGCAAAAATTGGCATCTACGGCGCCGCCGACGACGTGCGTTTCGTGAACGCACGTCGTCGTCGTCGGCGTGTTTAAAATACGCCGTGTGCTGTAGGCCTTAGATATTTTTAATGAACAAACAAATGAAATGCCTTTGGTTTCAGATTGCAGATGTAGGTGGCTCCATCAGTATTCACACGTATGGTGCCTATTTCGGGTTAGGAGTGAGCGCTGCTCTAAGAATGAAGAAACCTGACACACCTACAACGCCAGACGCCCCAGCTCTTGGTGGCCCCTCTTATATCTCTGATGTAACTGCTATGATTGGTAAGTCAGCTATGTAGTTCCATTTTGACGACACGGTAGGCGCAGTGGCTCAAGCAGTTGACTGCTGCATTTGCGCTACGTGTCGCGGGTCCGATTCCCGCACGGAACAAATATTTTTTTCGGGTCTGCGTGTTTGTGTATGTGAGTTTAAATGTCTGTGTACTGATGTACAGATTCCACGATTCCTAGTGTGAGGCAACGTTTAAAAAAAACACATTTTAATAAAATAAACAGCCAAGATTTTTGTTGATATTTGTAGCCAGTTTTATCAGAATATCAGCATCATCTGCCTAGCCTTTTCCCAACTATTATTTATTTATTTATTTATGGGTTGGGTTTTTATGGGTTGGCTTCCTGTCAAACCGGTTGGCTGATGGTGATAGTGACCTGATACTATTACGATTACGACTTTTCAGTGTGCCTCTAGGTGTCACCGTATATTCAAGGGGCTTTAAAGAAAAATGAATGAATGAATTATTTATTTCCAAATCGTTTCCGGTGAATTATCACCGAAATGCAGGAGAACAGCTATGCTCGATTTATTCATGTCAAATTTCTAAACTGCCATTAATGCTGCTCGCTATCCCGTTCAGCTTACGTGAAAGTGTCTTTTAATATTATTGAAAATGTTCGCCCCTCGGTTCGCTCCATTATCCTGGATGTGACGGAATGACCTAGATTCGTCTCGATTGCTTCTGACGCTTTGCTTGCAGACCTCGCTGAGTATTGCACTACTTCGGCTTTTGTTTTGATTTTATTTTTATGGAATGATTGTTTTTATGATAAAGTGTCCTTGGGCTTTTCAATAAGTTTCTCAGATTAGTGCCCGCTTGATGGCAATAGGCTCGCCCCCTATTACATGGAACTTAAAACTTAACTATTAGCCGTTTTTACTGTCCGTTCAACCGATTGTGAACTCTATTACGTTGACAGCAAGACAAAATGCAGCTGCAGTAAACAGTCGGTATTGTAACATTCTTTTTGCTTTTAATGCCATCCTTATGCCTACGGTTTAAAAGTCAAAATCGGTTGAACGGACTGTAAAAACGGCTTACTTAAAATTCTAATCTTATAGTAAATGGAGTATAGTGAAGTAAAATGTGGGAGTTCTATAAGATACATCTCTAACCAACCCTTCGCGATTTTAGGAGCGGCCTTTTTCCATCAGTCGGGCACAAATCGAGACTTCGTGACTAGTACTGCGATTGCTCGACTATCGAATTTAGGACCTCGTGATTAGCAGTCGCACTTGCGGTCGCTATAGACCAACGAGACATCGTATGATCGTATCTAAATCAACCGTATTTTTCACCACAGGTTCAATCTTCCTATGGATCTACTGGCCATTCTTCAACGCTGCGCTGACTTCGAGTGACGTTGAGTACCAAAGGGCTATCATCAATACTTACTTGGCTCTAGCTTCGTGTGCGGTACGATTGTCATTGCAATATCACTTTTAAATATAGACGTTATAGCTTTAATTGTTTAAACATTACTGTGTAACCACAATCATCATCACCAGACTATAGTTCTCACTGCAGAGGATCAGGCCTCCTCTCTAGGAACGGGATGTGCTACAATCCATCACACAGGCCCAGTGCGGGTTGATAGATGTCACATGTCTTCGAATTTTTGTTTCTAAGACATGCTGGTTACCCCACGATATTTTCCTTCACCGTTATGAAAACAGTTCGTAAGTCGGAACCGCCACTACTAGGCCACCGCTGCTCTCGACCACAATACACGATTTTTATTATTTAAATCGAATATTAGTAAAATTGGATGTGTGATGAGTCGTGGATGGTTATAATGAAGAGGAATTAAATGTAGCTTGAATCAATTGGTAACTTTTTTGCTTTTATGGCATAGACGAAAGCTCATTCAGATAAGCTCAAGCGAATTTTTCGCCTGTTTGACAGTTTTGTCACTCTAGATCAAAGTTAAACCATCAAACCACTGTTGAGTTTTGATCATTATTTCAACGAAGTGAAAGCATTTATTATTTGGGCAGTTTTTGTATAGACTAGCACTATCGACAGTGTCAGCTCGGCTAATATGCGTGATATACATATAATTTATAGGCACCCACGAATAATCCTATCAGTAAAAAAAAATGGATCATAATTCTGAAAATTACTCCATATTTAGAAAAAAAAAAAGCATCTCTCTCTAATATTGTGAGTAGGAGATATGCTTTCTTTTAGCCCCAAGACCTATGTATACAACAGCAGATAATTGACAATTATTAAAATAACCCTAATTCCTTCCACCAGGTGACAGCCTTCGTACTCTCCGCAGCACTGTGCCACAAACCTGGCAAGTTCGACATGGTCCACATCCAGAACTCCACGTTGGCCGGTGGTGTGGGTGTGGGTGCTGTGGCCAACTTGTTCATTGGCCCTGGAGTAGCGGTAGCCATCGGCATGGGTGCTGCGATTCTTAGTGTTGCGGGCTACAGGTTCCTAAGTGTGAGTATTAAACTGAAAATTTTCACAGATTATATTGGTATTTCTGTTGTCGCTATAACAACAAAAACTAAAAACAGAATAATTAAAATATTTAAGTGGGTTTTCCATTCCGTCGGGGCTGCGGATTGTTCGCAAGAGATACCTCGACATAAAGGGCTAAGAAAGAACATGGGTGGTTTTTAGTTAGTAGAAGTCTGTCACTTCCTTTCACTCTGCCCAAGAGCGGGAGGGGTAATTTGACTTCCCACACGCCCAAAAAAAAAGTGGGTTTCCCATATACACCTAACCTGATTTTTTTACCGTCTTGGTACGGACCCTTTCATGCGCGAGTCCAACTTGCACTTGGCCAGTTTTTATCCTCTCGTGGGACACCACCGGCGTTTAGCTACAGAAAAAAACTCAATTCTTAAAATAAGTGAACAGTGTCTTTCAAAACCGTGACATACTGTTGTTCTTGACTTTGGGCGATTTGAATGTGGCCCTGGTGTGTATATCGAAGTTGAAGTGAAATAACACCGAAGCCATTCAACATATAAATAGTTGCAAGTGGTTTTATACAAACATCGATCGCTAAGAGATCGTTTTTTTTCATCACAACATTTGAAAAGTATTGTGTACAACACCATCTACCACAAATCATACAAACCATGGAGCAAAATAACCAGTGGAGAAAGTATGGGCACGTTTTTGTTCTAAATCAAAGTCACTAATATACTGCGGGGGGAGAGGTACGTTTCGGGCTCTGTGATTGGTTGACGAACTGACAACCAAATGACAACTCATTCTCTAGGGATTCCATAAAAGTAATTGAAAAAGTATCGATATCGATAATTGTTTGACTTATTAGTATTATAACGATTTGTTTGCAATACAGAGATTACGAGTTCGATTTTGAAATAAAACAGGTAATTATTAAACTTAGAAGACTGTATTTAAAAAAAATATAATATATTTACTGGTTTTTAAAATGGATTAGTTTTGAATATGTTTTTATATATGTCGCATCCAGGTACATAGGACGCTAGTCAGGAAGTACTAAATGACATACATAGTGTCAAACAGTTGTGGGCACAGAAAGGGATCTACGGGTAAATGAGAGAAATAATGACTCCTTTAACTTGTACACAGCTACTGTACAGTCAATTACTAACACTACTGTACTTAAAAGGAAACACCGAGCAGTTCCTAGATAGTATGTGTCGCGACCATGCCCGAACGATCACTGGCTGGCGATCCATGGGACTGAGGTCCGTATCCGACACCTACATCCAGACTCCGCACAACGCCAAACAAAGGCGCTTGTGTTTAAATTTAAGTGCATACTCATCAAAGATCCGACACGGCCATCCTGCATGACACACGTCCTCGTGTGTAAACCTGCAATACCAGAGATTCCCATCGCAGGACACCGTTCGGTCATTCTGACTTAACCAAGAGGAACTCTCAAACTTCTCTTGTTACAATATTATCACTCTAGCTAGATTATCTCAATAACATGAGACGTCAACCTCAAAGTCACATCATTTGTTTACATAGTCTTTTTCGTTCAAACATTACGACTTAGAATAGTCAGCCCAACAAAGTGCAAGTACTCTTTAACTAGAACCAATAAATCTCAAAATCTCTCAATTTCTCAAAAATCAGTCTTTAAAATCGAATTCAAGGAATGGTGGTTGCTCTTACAGCCATCTTTGTGGCTTCCGATAGTTATCCCTGTAACCATCACGACCATTGTCATTCGAGTGACCAGGTCCCGTAACCATCCCTGTGGCTACCTCAGTAGTTATCCCCGTGATCTCTACCAACCATAGTCATTATAGTGACCAGGCTACGTAACCATCCTTGCGGGGGCTACGCGGTAAACCTCACAGTGACCACTACCGACCATAGTCATCCCAGTGACCAGGTGCCTTAGCCATCCTTTTTGTGGCTACATCAGTAGTCATCTTAGTGACCACTACCGCCCAAATTCATCTTAGTGACTGGGCCCCGTAATCATCCCAGTGATTACAATCGTATAGTCATCCTTATGACCATACACACTCAGCGACCACACCATTACTAGATTTAATTACAACATCAACACATTTGACTCAGTTTTACGTTAAAGGTACTTGACTTTCCAGCGTTCTCTTAACTCTATTCTGAACGCACCAATAAGACGTTTTTCACCGTAGACATTTTAGCTCATAGCTTCACCATTAAATTATTACTCGCTAACATAAAAAGTAGCCTTACTTCGGTTTTATTTTCGTACACGTCCCGGTTCTTCTATGCAATCGACCTTGTCCTCACCTCCCAAGCTACAGCTTTAGGTTGAGGAGATTGAGGTCCGCTTTGTTAATAATGTTCTTAGTGAATATGAATAAGCCACATATTTCTTTCATCGGCTAATTCACTCTAACCCAGCCATAGCAAACACAATCTTGCATTATTCCCCTTCGAAACAAGAGGCTGGACCCAGACTTAACATTGTCTGGGGTGAAATGTCTATCCCGCACAGTTACTCTCATAGTATCTTTAAGTTTCTCTGAACAGATCATTGACTGTCAGTAACTGTAATAGTAAAATAGTAAAAACAGTACTGCATTAACATCAAGCAGAAGTTGCGAACTTGCTTGTCTCTTACGGCGACTAATCTCTTCAAAGTTGTGTGCTTCGCCGCATGTCTTGCGGACTACTGGTTGCTCTAAACCGGCCTCGGTACAGATGATGTACCCACTGGCAGGAATAGCGCTGCCAGAAGCTCACAGTACAGTGGCAAGCTCTCGCGAAAGAGCCGAAATGGCTTCAGTCATACGATACCCTTTACACTTAAACACCCTTATATCGCAAAGGCACAAAACCGTTTTCTGAGGATTGTCATTCACCCCACTCACTGGTGAATAGTCTAAAGATTAAAGTTGCGGAAAGGTAGCTAACTAGCTCCTTGCCTAACCCATTCGTTTCATCGTCTGCTACTCTCCCACCTGGAAGCCTTTAAATAGACTCCGGCCCCAGGCTGGTCGCAGCAAGGAAAACCTGAATATCCACCTGCCCTAGAGTTTAATTAAGTTGCTGTTCCACAAATGTGGCACTTAATATTGTATCCTGCATGTCCTATTGTTTGTTCACAACAGGGACCGATGCACACTACCAAAAGCGCCAAATTAGTAGCTCAGTTCCAGGCCAACATAATTCAGACCGCCATCGACACGCTAAGAAGAAGATTTAATTTGATTATTGCCTTTCAATATTTATCAAAACAAAATCACCAATTGAAAACCAACTAAGCCATCTTAGCTGGTAACTTTTAACAATCCTGTTGTTATCATACACAGCTTATTTTGTGCGCTATGTTTTCTATAGTGACTTACAGTTTCTACTTTAGTGTCTACCACACTAATGTCAACAGCCTTGCATTGATGTCACTTGAGTATCATCACTCCATCAATCAAGACATTGTTAGTTCGTTACCGATTCACTAGTGTGAACTAATCCAAGATTATTTTATTTGGTAAACCGAATACATTTCTTTTCGTTTCTTTTTAAGCGTTGCCCCACACTAGGAGTCTCTCCTGTATTGTGGGTACGTCCACAAATATTCAAACTCAGACACTCAAACACCCAGTTCTAGAACAACTATCTGCAGGCCATACAAATATTGTGGGGATCGAACCCACAACACGCAGCACAGCAGTCAATCGCTCAACCACTGCGCCAACCATGCTATCAGAAATGGATGACTAGTGAGTTTGTCGAGACCAATGTTTAGGTTTCAACTTTGCTCTATCGATGCCGACAGCAACGCGGCGTCTTCGACGTAAACATTGACGAAGTCAAGTGCGATTCAGCATAAAGCACTAACAATGGCTCTCTTACATTCGGTGATCGCGTTACACAGTCCCGAATTGTTATGATTCGGCACTCATGTTGCTTATCCTGTGTTAGGAAAGCTAAGAGT
Source organism: Diarsia mendica (assembly GCA_949316265.1). Taxonomy (NCBI): domain Eukaryota; kingdom Metazoa; phylum Arthropoda; class Insecta; order Lepidoptera; family Noctuidae; genus Diarsia; species Diarsia mendica. Next base: position 19,489,678 of record OX438901.1, read on the forward strand.
AATCGGTCTCTACATTACAGACTTTAATGAAACCGCTTCAATAATCAAGCTTTGTAAAGCTTTGTTAAGATTGAGATTCAAGTTCTCAATTTAGTCTTAAGAAACAATGAACATTGGTTGTTTTCATGACCAATCATTATATTGTATCACACTATGACATTAATGACTTAACATTAGTGATATTATGCTCACAATTAAATCTGTTCTGTGAATTTTACAAGTCACAATAAAGCTTTCTGCCCAAAGCACTAAACTAAACTATGTTTCATGATTTCATCAGTCAACACTTCACATCTGAGTAGTCTTTTAGTTGGATGGATGGATAGGATTTGCCGTGATATAGTATGAAGACTAAATCACAATCTTATTAGAGCGATACACGGTTTGCTCTTCGGAGCTCAACTCGTTACATCCATCCTGTAGGTACACCAGTAGGTACGCCATAATTATTATGCTACTGCTAGTTTCAAGCTCCAAACAGTTGGATACTCGTTGCTCTACTGTAACCGTTGTTAACCTTATCTCATGTTTAGCTAGCATTACGTTTGAATTCATTGAATTTAACCGAGGAGGAGTTCATGGTTAAACAATCACAGCCACACGGGTGGAACCTCAAGCTATGTTATCCGCCTAGATCGGTCCATAGATGTGCGACCATCCATCACCCAGCAATCCTTCTCCGCGCTAAGAAAAACACGTCAAGCCGCCAGTCGCGACTGGCTCCAGCAGACCCCCGACAGCCGTCACTGGCAGTCAGTGGCTTGACAGTCTGACAACCCATTCCCCAAAGGGGTACCACATCACCCAGCACCAAGTGGGCTACAGTGGCCAGACAAGCTGCCGCCACAGGCACAACACCGGCCGCACCGACCGGATACCAACCCCACACAGTTGGGAACAGGCTACGCAAATGACGACTTTCAAGTTTATTAGTGTCCTCTGGTTTTTTCATATCCGAAACACTTTAATTTCAATCATTCGGAAAACATCGACACCTACTCTCTACGTCTCGCACTGACGTCGTATCCCCATTGGTACGTTTTTCGCTTTCATCGGAAAAGCACGTAAAATTAAACTTAACGGTCACAATGCCCAAAGGGGCACACAGAGGTGCTAAGCACACCCATCTTTTACTAAAACCATCAATACAGCGTTCCGCTACCCTAAGAACCTTCGAAACACAACAACATCGAACATTCTTTGAACATTTACAACTCGGTAGTCGTGGTTAAAATATCTTTCAGTTGGGATACATGAACCAAACATAACCGTGTGTTTACACAAATTAATCATTCTAGCACATCAATCACAAATTCGAATTCACATTTCGACTCGGAAATCGATCCCAGAACTCTCCACACTCCGCAGCTGCCCCTGCGACCACGAGCTCAACTGGTAGATCGCAGTTGCACATTCGTTTTCAACATTCGTTGCAGTAAGTTGCATTCTCACATCACGCCTGCAACAACAAGGGTCAGGCAGAGATGCACCCAACAGTACACAATCCAACCTGGGAATCGATCCCAGGATCGTCAAACAGTCGCGCTCGCGACCGCGATAACCCAACGGGCTAATAAGATCACAATAAAACATGATCACAACAACCAAGTGAAGTAGCAAGAGGTCTTTTCAAAACAACTCTCTTCACTCGCTTATAAAATAATAACGACTCACCGGATATAACACCTTTACTCGTTCTCACTTACACACTCTGTTTCACGTGTCTAACCAGACAGGCATCATGACGGTGGATAGTCACCTCATGGTATCCAAACCCTCATCATCACAGAACTGTGCATCGTGCACATCTGTCTAAGGGAATCGAACCCAACGAATCAAAACAACAGCTCGGCCAGCTGTTTCGTGCGCGAATAGCTATCAAAGCAACTAGCACTGTTTATCGAACAGTTCACGCAATTGTCTATACACACAGTTTTCACTTTCAGGAGATTTCTCAACCCGCTCGTATCCCACTTCTGATGTCGCATCCAGGTACATAGGACGCTAGTCAGGAAGTACTAAATGACATACATAGTGTCAAACAGTTGTGGGCACAGAAAGGGATCTACGGGTAAATGAGAGAAATAATGACTCCTTTAACTTGTACACAGCTACTGTACAGTCAATTACTAACACTACTGTACTTAAAAGGAAACACCGAGCAGTTCCTAGATAGTATGTGTCGCGACCATGCCCGAACGATCACTGGCTGGCGATCCATGGGACTGAGGTCCGTATCCGACACCTACATCCAGACTCCGCACAACGCCAAACAAAGGCGCTTGTGTTTAAATTTAAGTGCATACTCATCAAAGATCCGACATATATAATCCTTTGGATTTGTATTATTTTTCGTATTATATGTCAGTCGAGTATCAATATATTTTTTTGCTACACATGAAGCTAAATCAATTAAATGGTTAGACGATTCTACGTCAAATTGGTGAAAAAAAAAGTAAAAGGACCTCAAATTAGTTCAAATTAATTTTGTGTGTTAAGATCATGATATCACGGGGGTAGCAAAGGGGGGTTAAAATTTCGGTCATTTTTTGCCTAGGACGATCTGTTTTCAAGATATTATTTGTATTTAACTTATTTTGGTACAATAATTTAAAACGCCCATAACTCGGAAACGGTGCATCGTAGGACCATGCTTATCGGACCCTAAATGGTGTATATGGCGCAGGTTAACCCGATACTGCAATAAAATTGGTAATAAAAAAAATTAAGTCCTCGTTCCATAGCTAGGCTACACAATCCAACCAAATTTTTTTTATCCCTATCGTGTCAGTTTTTTCATAGGCCTTTGCCTCCGTTTTTCTGCACGCACGCCACTGCCAGCAATGTGTTCACATGCCGATGCGCGTATTGGCTATTTTACCTACTCCAAAACTAAAATTGATAACGTCTGTTCCATACCTACACTGGCCTATTTAAAAAAAATTAAAAAACATATTTGTCTAGGATTGCAATGATTCAAATAGATTCCAAGCAACGCGTCTAAATTTTGTGTAAAAGGCAGGCAGAGATATCATACACTTAAATTTTTTACTGTTATGTACAAGTTTATGCCAGTACTAGCACTTTGCCCACGGCTTCGCCCGCGTGGATGTCGGTTCAACTACAAAAGTGACGATTTTCCATACAAACTTTCATCCCCCTTTTCACCCCCTTAAAGGTTAAATTTCCAAAAACCCCTTCTTAGTGCTCCCCTACATTATAATAGGAAGCCGTGTGCAAAATTTCACATTCCTAGCCCCAGTAGTTTCGGCTGTACGTTGATATGTCACCCAGTCAGTTCTCCTTTTATATACACACATCAACACGGTCTAGGGATATTTTTAAAAAAGCGAATTACTATCAATGTGTTAATTATTTATATGACATGTATATATTTAAAATATACGTTATTTAATATTCTACCATTTTTTAATAATGGTTAAGGTACTGATTAAAATTTCAGGATTTTATGGAAAAAAAATGAAGGAAACCGTATATGAATTAACTTTTAATTTGTGAGTAAAAACTGAAAAAAATAGAAAAATCATTTAATTTGTGTTTATAAACTTGAAGTTAGTAGTCTGAGAAAGCGCCCATGATGTTCATAACACATCGGCAACGATTCGGCATGCTCAGAACAAGGTTGTCAATGTCTTGCTGCGGAATATTGTCCCATGTCCTTCTGAGGTGCGCAAAAAGTTGATCTTCTGTAGCCAAATTTTCGGGAACTTCCTTCAGAGCTCTTCTTTGCAGCATATCCCACGCATGCTCAATGGGATTTAGATCTGGCGATTGAGCAGGCCAGTCTAAGGCCCTAACATTATGTGTATGTAACCAAGCTGCTACCGTTCTCGCCGTGTGTGCCCGGGCATTGTCGTGCATGAGCAGGAAATCTTGCCCCATTTGTGTTCTGTGAGGCAAGATTACGGGCCCCAGCACCTGTTGGACGTATCGTTCTTCCGTCATATTGCCCCGCACCCAAACGTGATCCGTCCGTCCTCCAAGACGAATTCCTGCCCAAACCATAATTGTTCCTCCTTGGTATGGGTGAACTTCCTGAGGGTTCTGGAGACGGCTCCATCGTCCAGGAACTCGCCAAACACGCGTCCTTCGTGAATCTGGATGGAAGCCGAACCTGGATTCATCCGTGAACAGCACATTGGACCATTGCTCACGGCCCTAGTCCACGTGGTTCCGAACCCATTCTAATCGTCGTCCACGATTGCCTCTCCGTAAAGGTGGGACCCGGAGTGGTCTACGAGAGCGTAGATTGCTTTCATGCAGTCGCCTTCTTACAGTTTGGTCACTCACAAGCACTTGGTGTTCCACTCGCAGCCTTTGGACCAATTGAGTCGCCGTTGCATTTGGTTGAACTCGCGCAGAAATTTGCAAAAATCGGTCTTGTCTGGGGGTAGTGATGCGACTTGGCCCCCGCTGCCTCTCCGCTACTTCACCTGTGGCACGATAGCGTGTCCACAATCTTGAAATTACATTTTGATGGGTCCCTATGGCCTCAGCAACATTACGCTGAACAGATCCAGCTTCCAGCATTCCCACAGCTCGTAACATCTCCGCCCTCGTCAAATGTCGGCGTTGCATGGCTACAATACCTCAATTCTAACTTTATCTTACGTTTAAAAATGAAAAAAAACTGTAACTAAACGTAATTCGTATTGTTTTTTAAATTTCGCACAAATCAAAATTCCCTCTCCTATACATCAAGACATTTTTATGCCACCGAAACAAAAGAATTTTCAAAAATTTGAATTTGGAATTAGTCTGAGATAAATTACAAACAAATCGGTGTATTAAAGATTCCAATGCGGCCAGTACTTTTCGAGTTATTTAATTGAGTATGAAATATCCCTAAACCGTGTTGATGTGTGTATATAGATTATACACATTTGCGAGCAAAGCCAAGGGAATAAGCATATTTGAAAATATAGCAATAATGAAACTAAAAAATGTAAGGTTTTTTAACTTATATTTTAAATTATATCGATACCGTCGCGATACTGCGAACTCGAACATCACTATCATGAAAGAAAGAGACAACTGCATTAGTGCAAATCAGTGTACCAGAAAGAGACAGCAATTATATGATTCCTTTTTCATTGTTTTGATCAAATTGAATAGAAAATCACATAACTGTGCAATGTTAACCCATCTTTTGTGTAACTTGAAGTTGTAATACACTTTCCACACCATTTAATTGCACAACTAGGCATTCTTTTTCGTAATAAATGCTTTCAAAACGGGAGCGCGTGACGTTCGTGCGTTAGCCTACAATTTTTGCGACTGAGCAAAATTTCGCCGCGTACGCTTGATATAGCGTGGGTTTGGCGCCCGCGGTAGCCCCCGCACGCGCTCTCCACTGGTTATGTGCTTCATGATACAAACAAATATGACAACCTGTGTTACCAATCTTCTAATGGTGTTGTCGGACCAATGAACTATTTGATTGGTTTTATTATTGTTGAAACCGACATCTATCGGCATTAAAACTAACTAACATCGATTTTACGACATATGATCCTTACTTTCGTCAAGTTATCAACTGTACGGATGGCCTAGCGGCGTAAGACCCTGCCTGCATTGTAGCAAGCTTTGGAGTGGTGCGTTCGAATCCCACGAAGTGAAATACTTTGTTTGTTGATTTTAACTTCTAATTTATAATTTTTCAAACAAAATGAATAATTTCTTGGAAAATATTACATTCCGACGAACACGAACTCAGTCGGAATCAAAAGATGACAACAGCCATGTAGTTTCGCAAACGTTGAATTGTACCACAAATTCCCTGCCAGAAATGTCTGAAGATGAAGATGGAGATAAAATAGGCATGTTAACGAAAGAGATAGAAAGTCTTAAAACTAAACTACAAAGTGCACATGAAGAAATAGATCTATTGTCTTTGGAAAATAGTACATTGAAACAAAGTAATATAGAATTATTAGAAAAAAATAAAACTTTTAAAGCCATTTATAACAGTCCAGCTAGGCGCAAATGCAAAACTCCCAAGAATACAAACAATCTGAAAGAAAAACAGACGCAGACTTTGGAAAGCATGAGCAATACACAAAGCACACCTCAAGTTAATGTTGATATTGGAACCTCGGGAACTCAATACATCACGTCACAAGTACAACGTAACAACTGTTTTGACAAACAGAAGAGTCCTACTAAATCGTCCCCACTTGTAAAGCATCAAATATGTGTCCTGAGCAGCGAAACATCAAACAGAATACATACAATGAGTGAGCAGTTAAAAAACTATAACATGTGTCACTATCGTACTCCTAAATGTGGAATAAAATATTTGTTAAATAACATCGACCAAAAAGTAAAAAACTTCACTCGTGCTGATTATTGCATTATTTTTATTGGCGAAGAAGACTTTAGGAAAACTAATGATTATATAGAATTAGTAACTTATATTCGTGATATGTTATTAACACTAACTCATACTAACTTTGTAATATGTCTGCTTACATTCAAGTATATGTACAATACCAATATTATGTTTAACAGTCGAGTTGATACTTTTAATAATTTACTGTATATGAATGTTGAAATGTACAATTACGCGATCATCTTGGACTCAAATTTAAACCTTCCATTCACATGGGATACATATAATCAGCGACATGGCTACCTGAATAACGAGGGTTTTAAGCAGATTATTTCAGATTTGCAAGACCTCATCCTAGAGCTAGAGGCAGTAAATACGTCTAACTTAAGTCTTTTAAGACATGAAAGTTCTTACTGTAGTGATTCAAATTCTAATCAATCAAAAAGTTCGCCGAGTAATATTAATGAGACAAATGAGTCGTCAAACTGTTTTTTTCGCCTATAATAGCATAAATATCTTGCATCAAAACATTGCTGGTCTGTTAAATAAGGTTGACCTGCTCACAGTCCATCTCCAAGAATTATCTAAGCAACAAAAAGACATGGATGTGGTCTGCATAACTGAACACTTTATTATGCAGGGCTATGAAAAGGCATTAAATATTCCAAATTATAAATTAGCTGCATGTTACGCAAGGCGAACCAAGAAACGAGGGGGATCTTGTGTTCTAGTTAAAATAGGCCTAGAGTATAAGGAACTAACAGAGATATCACGCCACTCAATAACAAACATTTTTGAATGCTCCGGAATAGAACTAGTCCGGCAAAAATTAATCGTTATTTGTATATACAGGCCACCTAAAATTAATAACCTTAATATGTTCTATGAAAAACTCGAAACTGTTATGAAAATTTATTGTATAAACTCGAGTAAAACAGTTGTTTTGTGCGGGGACTTCAACATTGATATCCTAAAAAAGAATAGAATGTCCCTAGACTTTGAATGTTTTCTTTTGGGCTGCAACCTTAAACTGGAACTTAAGCAACCAACTAGATTGTGCAGTAATAGCTGCATTGATAACTTTGCTCACAACTCTCGCCAAAAATGTAAATGTGAAGTAATCGATTTAGCTCTTTCAGATCACACGGCACAAACTCTGCAAATTAAAGTAAATAAAACATATAGGTTAAAATCTTGGCGAATCAAGAAACGAGATTTGTCGTTAGGAAATCTGGATAAAAGAAAGTCATCTGAGTTGCATTTCGTTCTCCGAAATATACAATACGGAGAATGTAAATGTAGCATATGACAGTTTCTTGGAAGAATTCCGTTTGTTGTATGACCTTTGCTTTCCCTATAAGTTTGTTACTATACACCCATATAAAAAAGTTAAATGGGTCTCTCGAGGAATACGTGTGTGCAGTAAAAAGCAACGTCACTTATTATGGCAATACAGACTTAAATCTACTAATGAAAATAAAAATAAATTTAAAGACTACTCAAAAAAATTTCGAAAAATTATTAAATTGACTCAAAAATCGCAGAACAATTATTTTATACGAACTTCAAATAATAAATCAAAAGCATCATGGCAAGTCATACATGACAAAACACACTCTTACGACACAATTTCCCAAATTAGACTTGATGATAAAACAATTACAAATCCCCAAAAAATTGTTAATGTCTTTAATAACCATTTCATTGATCAGATTCAGCAGTCACCCCAAGTGTCATATGAAACTAATAATATTCCGAAAAACCTAAAATCAATGTTTATGGCACCAGTTATACCCCAAGATGTAATTAGAGCAATAAAATCTTTAAAAAATAAAAACAGCGTTGGATATGACGGCATAGCAACGAGAGTTGTTAAATTTGTGGCGAGCAATATCGCTGTACATCTTAGCCATATTATTAATCTCGGCATTAACTCTGGGGTATTCCCAAATAGCTTAAAAACTGTTATAGTTAAACCACTTTACAAAAAGAATAAAAAAGATGAATTAACTAATTACAGACCAGTAGCCTTAATTCCGGTACTGTCTAAAGTAGTAGAGAAGTTAATTTCCGAATCGCTAAACAATTTCTTAGCTAAATATGACATTTTGTGTAATGAACAAAAAGGTTTTAGAAAAAACAAAAGTATTAATACAGCTATTTTCGATTTGCTCAATATTATCATAAGAAGCGTTGATAGCAAAGTACCTATTTGCGCAATTTTCACGGATATGTCAAAGGCTTTTGATTGTGTCGACCACGCTATTTTACTTAATAAGTTAAGCGCTTATGGAATAAGGGGAAATGTACACAAACTTATTAAAACATACCTTAGCGATCGTAAACAGTACACGGAAATATCTAAAATTTGCCCTAAGTTGAAAAGTGAAATAAAATACCGGTCTGAAGGGAGAACTATAAAATATGGTGTGCCACAGGGCAGCGTCCTTGGGCCACCCCTTTTCTTAACGTATATCAACGATTTACCACGCCATGTTGAAAATCCAATGGTATTATTTGCCGATGACAGCACCGCGGTAGTAAAATGTAAACATCCAGATAGTTATGAACAGGATATAAATAAGACTTTGGAAGATATCGTACAGTGGCTGGACAAAAACAACTTGGTGATAAATATACAAAAAACTAACATAATGCACTTCCATCAACGCACAATTTTAAAAGAAGTATCGGTAAATTACAATAATCAAAAGATTAACCAAGTCGAAGTAGCCAAATTTTTAGGAATTTATATTGACAGACAACTAAATTGGCAAACACAAGCAGAGGATATTTGCAAAAGGTTGAACACAGCGGCATATGTCCTTTCAAAGTTGTCCAAGAAAGTAGACATTCAAACTATGTTAGTAGCGTACCATGGTCTGGTTGCATCAGTTTTAAGGTTCGGCATTATTTTCTGGGGCAATTGCAGCTCAAGGGAGTACATATTCAAGGCGCAAAAGCGTTGCATTAGATCAATGTGTGGTTTAAAGACCACAGACAGTTGTGAACCAAAGTTTAAGTCCTTAAAAGTGCTTACATTTCCATCTTTGTATATTCTGGAAATGGCCATGTTTGTAAAGACCAATAAAAACCTATTTCCCACGATGACAGAAACTAGAAAACGACCTGTCAGAAATCAGTACAAAAATTTATTGCAAATTGAATCGTGTAACACAGCACTAATGAAGAAAAGTGTTATTTGTATGGCTCCTACTATATTTAATAAATTGCCAGACGTAATGAAAAATGATACAATTAAAAACTTTAAAAAGAAACTTATGGCCTTCCTAATCGATAAATGCTATTATTCAATTAATGATTTTTTAATGGACAAAACGTTATAAATAGCAATGTGTATAATTAATATTAATATAATTTTGAACATAAGTACCTTTATATATTTTCTCATGTGACATTTGTATTTTACTCTTTAATTTGACATTTTAATTTGACATTTTTTCATGCATGTAAGGCATGCTGTATGTATGCAATTGTAATAATTCTGTGACATTTTATTTTATTTTATTAATTTCAAGTAGCTTTCTTTTGGATAAATTGTTAACATTTTTTTATAAAATTTTGCGTGCCTATTTCCAGGCAGAATGTACATGGCTCACTTCTGTTTACAACACCTGTATTTTAATTTGACCTACATTCATTGCAAATAAATTATTTGATTGATTGATTGATTGATTAGCAAGTTGGTTCGACACTGGCTGGTGATATGTATATGGGCATTGTGGCAAACATTGTACATGGCATGGCATGTCATAACTGCCTCGTTGGTCTAGTGACTGCAGAGCGTGAGGTCCTGGGTTCGATTCCCGGGTCGGCCAAAAAGTGCTATTGGGTTTTTCATTAGAAATTTCCCAGTAGTAGCCCGGAGTTTGGAAGTTGGTGGTATAATACCCGCGTGCCTCGGAAAGCACGTTAAGCCGTTGGTCCTGCGCCTGATCTCTCTCCGGTCGTGTCAGATTGCCGTCAATCTATCTGATGTTGACATGTCAATTTAACTGTTATCAAATTTTGTGACGAATAAAAAAGAACACCCTACTGACTTGTCCTAGAGACCAAGTTTCTTAACAAAATATTGTCTGGGCAAAAATAATCTGTTATTCTACCCAATGTAACCGCCTATATTCCCACAAAATGTCTTTAGGACTATAAAAGAACAAAGTTTTGACTATCTAGAGACGAAATTAGAGAGAACTTTCGAGAAAATGTCCAAGTGTTAGAGTAGATAATATTTTTGTACCGAACTTCGTTTGAAATCTGAAAGTCCCTCTGGATAGCCGATCTATGGACAGTAACTAGTTTAAGTATTTAGAAACTTCTGTTGAGCTATCGGACAGTTTATTTTAGTTTTACCTGTATTTTGTAGTTTTTGGCAGTTTTCCTTCTTGCGATTTCACTTACTGAACATATCTGTTTCTAAGAAAATTGTTTTGCTGTGAAGGAATTCAATTTGGAGTTATGTTGGTTTTTTCCTAACCCTTCGGAGAATTTTAGTTGTGAAACAAAGTCCTCCGCCGAGTCTATCTGTCTGCCTTTTTTTTTTTTTTGGTGGGTGGAAAATCATCGAATGACCCCCCCCCCCGCTCTTGGGCAGAGCGAAGGGGAGTGTCAGACTTCTACTGACTAAAAACCGAACCCATGTTCCTTCTTTGCCCTTGCGCCGAGGCCACGTAATCTAGTACAAAATACCGCGGCCCCGACGGGCGTCGGCCCTTGCGGGCCCCTCCTTGCTGACATCTCTTTGAGGCGCGCGTGGAACATAAACTCAAAAACTACACCGCACCGATATTTATGCTGTTTTCACCAATGGATAGAGTGGTTCTCAATAAAGGTTTTAGTAAATAACATGACCGACATCCACACGGGTGAAGCCGCGGGCATCAGCTATCATATAAAATGTATGTTCTATTAAGTTATTGCCCGATTGATGATAAATAAAATCGCCCATTAATACATGAGATGAATCATAACTGGCGGAATACGGGTATACTATTAGGTACGCTTCTGCCTACCCATCGGGGTTTAGTATTTTACCGTTTTACGTATGTTATCGTCATTTTCCTGCCCTTGTCCCATTGTACTTGGGGTCGACATAACACGTTTTTTTCCTTCTCCCCTGTTAGAAGTCGCGGCAGCATTTTTACTTATTTTTATGGTTCCGTACCTCAAAAGGAAAAAAAACGGAACTCTTGTACGATCACTCGTGTGTCGGTCTGTCCAACCATTTCCCCCGATCTTATCTCCGAAACTACTGAGTCTAAAATATTGAAAAAAATACAGAAATTAGTTCTACACAAAGATTACAGGAAAATCTTTAAAAGTCTATGTTGCTAAAATAACATGGAAAAGCTCTCAATATCTGTACGGAACCCTTTAAGTGCAAGTCCGACAAGCACTTGTTTTCTTCCGTTCTCCCTTGTCAGAAGTCGCGGCAATATTATCACTTATTTTTTTCCTTCATATCATTCCTCACACAAACCATGTTATGTGTTACATTATATATTTTTTTTATTTTACAGCCAGCATTAGAAAAACTCGGTGTCCAGGACACATGTGGTGTCAACAACCTCCACGGCATGCCTGGCCTGTACTCCGGTCTACTCTCCATACTGTTCGCAGCTCTGGCTACATCAGACAGATATGGCACTGAGCTGGCAGCCATCTATCCTGCCACCGCTAATGAAAGAACCATGAACACGCAGGCGTTGTATCAGCTGATAGCTCTAGTTACTACACTGGTTCTGGGGCTTGTATCCGGACTTATAACTGGTATGTACCCTGTAATCTAACCAAAGGTTTTCGCCAAATGATCGCTTTTACTATTTTTTGTCCGTAATTGGGTACCTACTTGACAAAAGAAAAAAATTGTCCATCATATAGATTTCCAAAAAATATTGGAACTATTTATATTATTTCACGTTTGTAAACAAAAAATAAAGACGATACAGTGCTTTGAAAACTCGTGTGACGTCACAATTTAGTACATTTTGTTATTAAAGAATGACGTCACAACCCCCCCACTCATGATGTTCGACGCGTTTTATCTTCGTAGATTTTTATTAATTTGTTATAACAAAAACCACGTAGGTAGGTATTCAATATTTTTCGATAATCTAACTGACGGACTAAACAGTATCTTCTTTTTTTAGGCAGGAAAATACCCAATTAAAAGTGTTTAGGTATAAAGTAATGAGAAAAATAGAGATATCGCAAGGAGTCGTACTCAACGCTTTTCCTCCACATTTATTATGTGCACAGTCGAAGTGTGGAACTCACTGTGTTCCCTTCCAAAAGTAAAATGTAGGACTTTTAAACGCTTAGCAATATTTCAAAGCAAATCATCATCATCTTCCTGCCCTTATCCCATTCTATTTAGGATGGTATAATTAACAATGGAAACAATTTATAATTATATATTATTATTTTATATTATTATAAGTATCTTTATCCCATTATGATAAAGAACACGTTTTCTTCTTCCATTCGTAACATTTAAAAGCAAATATTTCGTGAAATAAACAATACAACTACTATGCTCAGACATGGTCACTCATCGAGACTCACAAGTTCCGCCTTGAAGTATGCCAAAAGGCAATGGAGCGCAGCATTTTGGGTGTCAAAAGACAAGACAGGATAAGAAACACCACGCTGCGCTCCAAAACGGGTATAGTGGACGTTGGCAAGAAGGCTGCTATTAGTTTAAATGGGTCAGCCGCATGCACGATGACCGCTGGGCAAAAGCCTCAACACGATGGATGCCAGAAGACGGGCCGGCCTAGAAAGAGGTGGCGTGACGATTTAGACGCGTACCATGAGGGCTGGTTCGAAGCGGCACAAGAAAAGAGCACTTGGAAGGAATTGGGGGAGGCCTTTGCCCAGCAGTGGGACAGTACAGGCTAAATAATAATAAAAAAAACTTTAGTGTAAGACTTATTCCTAAATGGTAAACGTTTAAAATAATATTATGTTCAGAACATTATTAGATCTAAGGTTTTCCGAACCGAAAATGCAAATACTTTCCTGAAACAGCAAAGGACACAAAGATGCAAAGCTTACCTTAACTTTTCAACGAAATATGATTTTAACGTGAACGGTGTTAGATAAGTACTAAAGTACTTAACTTAAATAAACCTTTATCCTCTTATGATTCAAACGTAATCGATTTAAGCCGTGTTTTGTAGGCGACGAAGTAATTTATTGTAATTTTATTAAAGGTACACACCAAACATTTCGTAAATTCTACTTTAAATATTAATATTTACGTACCTATTTAGATCAGTTTGTTATTGTACAGAAGATTACTTTTTAATCTATGTTATTAAAATTTTATAAGTCGTTGGATTATAACTACTAATATTATTAATGTGAAAGTAACTTTTTAATACAGTTGCTCAAAAAGTGGCGTATTGCAGGGACGTTTAGCGTTCGGGATGTGGGCTATTACGTACTCGTGCTTTTTCTTTACTATTCCCGAACACGTGCGTTCTCTTTCCCAAATGTCAAAATAATGTCCATTAAAAAAAACCAACCACGAAGTTTTTACAAAAAAAAAATCATAGAAGTTTTTATGATTCATGCAAATATTTCTAAAGAAGCTACTAATTTGTTTCAATATCAGATTTAATTATTTGATTCAATGAGTTAAAGGTTTCATTCCATTTGATCTCATTAAATTTCATTTTCATTACATATCAATAAAAAAATCTCCTGAAGACTTGGCTGTATGGGCTAGTTCACTTTGCCTACCCAGAATGGGTGAAGAAAACAAAAAAAAACTCTGCATAAATTCTTTTACGGTTGACGCCATTTTCAAAAATGTTCTTTGCGAGTTTAATTACGGTTTTATTATTTTATTAAATTGCTTCATTTTTTCGCAACTGTATTAAAAATAGTTGTTCAGTACACGTGCGGAACCGTCATTGCAACTTGTTCCGACTGTCAACCCTCGCCGTCGGCAGTGCCTAGGCTCGGGTAGACATTTGTCGGAACTCTTTGCAATGACAGGCTTTCCGCACTTATAATGAAATATACTATTGTGTGCCTGTCCCTTTTTTTTTCTTTTTTTTTGGTGTGTGGAAAATCATCGAATAACCCCCCCCCGCTCTTGGGCAGAGCGAAGGGGAGTGTCAGACTTCTACTGACTAAAAACCAAACCCATGTTCCTTCTTCGCCCTTGTGTCGGAGCCGCGTTATCCTTTCGACAAGCCACAGCCCCGACGGGCGTCGGCCCTTGCGGGCCCCTCCTTGCTGACATCTCTTTGAGGCGCGCGTGGAACACGTACGCGCCGCCGACACGGTCTGTTGCCGTCATGACGACGGCCGGACGGCGAGCTAGCCCGTTACTCACCGTCCACAGGCCCGCGTCTACGGTGGCCGGAGGTCATCGCGTGCCCCCCGGCGCCCGGAGCGCCTTCCGCGGCGGCTGGGACGTTGTGAGGTTCTCTCCCTCTCTCATTCCGCCACCTCCTTCGCTAGCATCACTGCTTCGCAGAAGGAGGCGACGGCGTCCCAGTGTGCCTGTCCCTTAAGTTTTAACAGCAGAACATATTATTAGGACAAAAATTAGCACACAAATAGACCAGGACCTCAATTATGACATAGGATAGGTACTTTTTGTCCTGTCGGTACGTTTCCGTGGAAAATTTTCGGAGTACCTGTAGTAAAATCCGCGGTCAAAGGCTAGTAATAAATTAATCCAATATGCTCGTGAAAAGGCGATTACCTGCTAGACTGAAAAAGGTCTACCCTAGAAAACGGTTCAACACACCTATTCATTGTACAACAATCCCTAATTTCACAATTTCCCGCAACTGGACCGAATAAAAGCTTGTTAAAATTTAATACAATTCGTATACGTTGGTCCGGATGGTAGAACGGATTTATTTTATCCGGACGAACGTTTGATTAACAAATCAGCTTGATTAAAACCCGCACGCTGGAATATTTATTTATTTATTTATTTATTTAAACTTCTCGCACACAAAAAAAAAAGGTACAAAGGCGGACTTAATGCCTTAGGCATTCTCTACCAGTCAACCAAGGGTGGTGTAGAGATTAGATGGCAGGTGCAATATCATGAATGCATCTGGTTTCAGACGGATGTGGAAGTACTTTCGAAATTGTATTTTCGAAGGTTTAAAAGAGTCCGTGCTCCGTGGTTATCATAGATGAAATTATTTCAAGAGATTGCCTCGAGAAAAAGATTTTGGAAATTGCTTAGTAGCTGCCACGGAGTTTCAATATGTGACCGGTCGATGGCAATAGGCTCGTTCCTTACTATATGGGTCTAAATATAACCAATAACACTGCCCAAACTGGGAATCGAACAGTCGCGCTTGCGATTACTAGACCAAAGTAGCACTCTGGGCTTATTTTTTAACCCCATAGAGTGTGAATGTTGAACTATCGTAAAACCACCCAAACAGTGGAGGAGGTCTCTAATAACCGTATGGGCCTGTAACATACTCGTACAACTGTTTTCCTGAACCGTCGATATCGACTCGGATTTTACTCAAGGGTCAGAATTAGAAAAACCCCTTTCACGGGTTTACCCTTCATTCAATTTGTTCATTTATTAATTGTAGGTTACCCATTTGCACTGCTTTTTGGGAGAGTCGGGGTTGGCTATTATGATATTATGGAAGAACATACATACATAACATCACGCCTGTAATCCCCGAAGGGGTTAGGCAGAGGTGTACACCCACATTTCGCCAGCTACTTTTAAGTCCCATGTAATAGGGGGCGAGCCTATTGCCATCAACCGGGCACAAAACCAGACTCCGTGGCTGTTACTGATAAATTCCTTATGGAAAAAGCCAATAACACTTTGCCCGACCCGGGAATCGAACCCAGGACCTCATGCTCAGCAGTCAGCAGTCGCGCTTGCGACCACTAGACCAACGAGGCAGTCTAGTAGCCATCTACATTCATAGTCAACAGAATGCTGCAATAAATAGAGATAGTTTGGATGTTTTTTTCAATATCAATTTATTTCTTTTGCAGGATTGATCGTGAAAACTAAAGTCTTCGCGCCTCTGGAAGTGAATGAACGATACGACGATGAAAAGAATTGGGAACTACCCTAACTTCATATGATATTGAGGTCTTTACTCTCAAAGCTTGCAATTGTACAGAGCTACAAGAATATTTAGGCGCTTTAGAGACATTGCTGTGAACATATTATTTTGTAAAATTGTATTGAAAAACAAGATGGTGGGTGTGAAAGAATCCTTGACGAAACCAGCAATCAAGCATTATATGTTCATGAAATTAAGTGACAAAACGCAAAAATAATTGCTGGGAAAACACTTTTTTTTGGGTGAATATTTACGTGTTACGGTAAAAGTCAACGAAGCACTCTCAAAATATTTAACTGATAGATGCTTTGAATAGTTAACGAGTCATGGAGGTAATAAAAAAAAGTTAGAACTTCCATGTCCAGTATCTCGGTAGTAACTAGAATATTCCCACGTATGGTCCAGAACAAAAAAGATGTCGCAATGACAGGGAATATCGCAATATATATTATTATAGCATAGATATTATTTATAATTTTTTATTAAACTGTTGATATAATTTTTTAACAACTACTATTTGCAATCCTGTCCTGTCCGTTTAGCACACACCACATCGTATCAAGTAATAATTCAATGAATTTATTAAAACAATATTTTTTCAATTTATTGTTGTTAATACCTACACGTTTGTGATTTTAAAACGATAGAAAACAATAGAACGTAAGAATTCAGTAATTAAATAGTTACTTTATAATAAGCAGTTTAGAGACGTTACTAAAATAAGATTTTGCAAAAAATTGGTGATGATAGTACGGTCGAACAAGATATTAAGTATACAGAGTGTATATACAGCTCACTTACATTTACTTTTAAGATTAATATCAAACGATACAACGCTTGACATCAGTCGCTTAATACCGATCGCTTTATTAAACAAAATTGCAATCAATATTGTCAGTGTACTACAATTTATAAAGGTTTCTGCCTGTATACCAAATAGCTTGCTCGACAGTATAACAATCATAATTTAATAAAAGCAATAATAGCTCTCTACCAGCAAAATAAATAAAAACTGTTTATTTTATTTAAAATCTGTTGTACCTATCGCTGTAATTATAAACTTAAATCCAACTTATCAACTAAACACACTGTTTAGTTGATAAGTTGGATTTAAGTTGTTTGATTAACAGGATGTTTTCTTGTATATTATTAATATTTAAAGTTATTAATAAAGAATTTGTTAAATAAATCTTTTATTTTTCATTTAATATTTATTATTATCCGGGTAAAATGATGACTAGAGACTGGATTATATGCAACTTAAATCGTCGCAATGTGCTTAAGCTCGAAATATGAAATCATCATCATCATCATATCAGCCCGGAATCACCCACTGCTGAGTATAGGCCTCCCCTTTTTTCTGCCACACTTCCCGGTTCTGTGCGTACCTCATCCACGTGTTTCCGGCGACTTTGACGACATCGTCGACCCAACGAGCTTTAGGACGACCCTGGTTTCTTTGGCCTAACCTTGGCCACCACTCAGTCAAAGCTGTAAATATGAAATATAAGTACCAAAAACGGCAAAATAAAATTACAGTACCTACATGAGCGAGCGAAGCGCGGTCGAGTTTTTTGCACCCCGCCTTGGATAGATTAGATTTGGTTTCAGGAACTTATTGACCCCTTGAATCGTGGGGCTCTGGGTACGTGTCCAGTGGAAAAAATTACCCTGAATAAGGCGCGAGCCTATTGCCAGCGATCCAGACTCCACTGTTCGTGTTCCACGCGCGCCTCAAAGAGATGTCAGCAACATGGAAGGGGCCTAGTAGGGCTGGCGCCCGTCGGGGCTGCGGGTTGTTCGAAAGAGATACCGCAGCCTCGACACAAAGGGCTAAGATGGAAAATTGAGGGTTTTTATTCAGTAGAAGTGACTCTCCCTTCCACTCCGTTCAGAGCGGGAGGAGTCATGTGACGATTTCCCACAACCCAAAAAAAAGGGGAAATTTCTGATGGAGAAACCCAATGAAAAACCCCAACGAAGTCACCTTCTTCAGAAAACCAAAAGGGTCGTTGATCCTTACTTACTGCCAAGTACCAACTGCTCCTATTTTTAACTGTTCAAATTAAGTATAAATTGCAAAAGGAAGTACTTTCAAGTGCACCTTTTTAAGATTCTCCAGGAGCAAAATAAATCTTCAAAAGATTTATTTCACAAAACAAGTGTCGGATAAGTGTGTAAGAACATGTATAATTGATACTTCGACACTTCATTTTGTAATTAATGCTGGCTTGGAATTTAAGGCTTTGTACCCGTGGTCTCTCTCTTAGTCCCTTGAAGGGACCACGGACACAAAAGTACCCATGGTCCTTTTATCAGATATAACCATACCAAATTAAGAAGGCGATCAGTCAAAAACTACCAGGAGGGCAGAAGCATCGGGATAATCTTTCTCGCATTTTTTTTTGTGAGCAAAATTTTTTTAAAAGCGAAGTTAGAGGTCCATTAGGCGGCATAAATACTCTGAATCCAGGATCTAAAAAACACTAACTTAAAGAATCTACTTCTCAGCAGATTTTTTTTCAAGATTTTTTTTCAAGAATCCGAATATGGGAGTTGAAGCAGTGTTAAGTGATTTAATACAATCAATTTTAAGTCAGCTTGGTGTAGCGGTTGCAAGCGCGACTGGTGAGTTTGAGGTCCTGGGTTCGATTACCAGGCCCGCGAAATTGTGACTGGGTTTTTCCGTCAAGAATTCCTCAGTAGTGGTCACGGAGTCTGGATTTGTAACTGGTTGATGGGAATAGTCCATTATTTTTTTAGTCACATAAGTTCACCACACATAAAACTATGTTGATTATCATCCTATTACAAAGAAATTCTCCCTGAAAAACCGTTTATTAAATAAAATACCTTTCTGTATTCGAAAAAGGTGTTCGGAAATAATTCTTCAATTCTTGCTTGGGGCAAACACCTGAGACTGTGCCAAGTGAATTGTGTGTGACTTTTATTACAGTGACATAAGTTTGAAATTCGTTTGGAAAGTATCCAAGTACTAGCTGTCATGAGGAGTGTAACAATGGAATTTCAAGGGGAAGTGTTATTTGTATCTTTGTTCGTTGCATTTAAATATTTCGGGATTTTCTTTGTATTTTTGGACAGTAATCATGCTTGTTACTTTGTGCTTTATATTTTTAGCTACTTGTAGGGAAATATTTGTTGAGGATTGATTTTGAAGTAATCGTGCCAAATTCGCCTGAAATACGTCTTTTCAGAGGTTTATGGAACGTTATTGGTGTGAGATATGCCTTACCGTAGATCTATGATAGTCTATAGATCTATTTTTAAAATGACATGAATTAAGAGCAAATGGTAAGATGGTCCATAATATTTTGAGAAGGAAACTTTTAAAGAAGGAGGTTAACTTACCTGTTTTTTGTTATTCAAAACTTTCTGGTTCATATCCGGCTCGAAGGACCGGAATGTCAAGTCATATTGGAATAAATATTTAAAAGCTTAACAGCTTTTTTTTTATTAACAAAGGAATATATTATGCTCATTCAAATGAAACAAAAAAAAGACCAGTAAAGGCAGAAAACCAAGTGACTAAATAATTACATGTTCAAATAGTTTGTGTATGATAAATTTTATACCAAAATATATCTGTGTCAGCCCTTTTCATCAATTAATATCTCGAACAATACCGGTATCCATTAATTGAACTACAGACAGCACACAACGTCTTAGACAAGCAAGGAGCCCACCTATCAAGAGTGTTTGCTATGACAGCAGCGCTATTTGGTATTCCATTTCGAGCGCCGAAGCTCTCAGGACGAGCCTTGGTAATAAATTGTAATAGAATATCGGTAACTAAAATGTGAGAGGAAGGCCTTCGTCTTGAATAGATAGGCAGCTCTCTTGCGTGAAGGTAAAAGCCAATAAGCAAATTTTAAGCTATTGCATAGCTTCTATCGCGGGCCTTGAGCGTGGAGAGCGAATCCAGAAATTCCGTAACGAAAATTGTCAAGCAGGTTGCTATGGTTACGGAAAATAACAAGGTTGTCAACTGAGGTTGTTAAATTAAATAATTAATTATTTGCATAAGTTGATAAAAAATGCTATGCAATAGCTTTTCCGCGGCAGTCTCCGAGTGCCACATTTAGTTTTTTTTTTGTTTTTGTTCACCTTTGAAAAATTAAGTAATAAAAAGTACATGCATGTTTAAAAACTGATAGTTTTAACCTTCTACCTTTTTATAAATCACCCATATTCCTTCTTAGCCCTTGTGCCGAGGCCGCGGTATCTCTTTCGAACAACCCGCAGCCCCGACGGGCTTGACTTTCTTCCTTGAATACCTTTAGCACACACGGGATTGGTCGGGACTTTGGGACATGGGAAATGATAGACATTTCGTTTGACTGGACTTTGTGGAGGTACTACATAGCAAATACAGTCAAAATAGATATTTCAATTTTATGTTGAATATATATGGATGATTATTCCGATCTTTCACCCCGCTTTGACTGATCGATACCTACAGAAACAAAATAAATATTTGTAACTTATTTAAATACAGCAGATGATTATAAACCTAAACCACTAACTAGTCTTATGTTTTTTTTAAGAACTTTTAAGAATTAATATTATTATATAAAATTCTGTGAGGGACAAACAGGAATAAATAAGTTTCATCCCCTTATTAGTGATAGGGGGACTGATGAAACCGTAAAGGAGTGAATAAAGTTCGAACTGTCCCCTCATTGCTAACAGGGGGACAGATCAAACTTTTTTTTTCCTATCTGTCACCCTTTTTTTTTGGTGGGAGGAAAATCATCGAATAACCCCCCCGTGCTCTTGGGCAGAGCGAAGGGGAGTGTCAGACTTCTACTGACTAAAAACTACATCCTGCATGTCGCGTTATCCTTTCGATAATACACAGCCCCGATGGGCTATCTGTCACCCAAAGGGGACAAAGCGGGGTGACACATCAGAATAATGCGAATATATGCGTATTTCATCGGTTCTGAGTTGAAATAATTTAATCTCTGTTCAAAACAGACTGTTCACCTGAAAACTGAATTCCAGCCAATAAGCTGGTTTAATTAAGCTTGGCATCCACGTTAACCCGATGAGACGTGAGGAGACAAAGCTCGATTCCTTTAAGGAATACCTTTGTTCCACCTACGAGTAGTTCCACGTAGAATATAATGGCATAGTTCAAACTGTAAATCTGTCAAAGCTATCGATTCCCGGGAATCGATAAAAAAAAACCTCAGATTGAAGCTTTGTAGGCTAGGGTTTTTTAATTTTATCCATTTTAAAATATATTTTTTAATGTCTTCCGTGAAAGCAGTTTTTGTTATAAAACTGTTTTCTTTGGAAATAATTTGTTCTGTTGTTACTTGTGACATATTAATATTATATTAATTAATTGACTCATACACACGTGGAGTTGCGGACACCAGCCCGTCGTACTTATACTTATACTTATACTTTATACTTGACTCATACACTAAACATTTTACTTTAATTTTATTAGACCTTTAAATTATCGGTTTTGTTTCAAGCCAGTCAAAACAGCTTTTGAACTATTTACAGTTTAAACTACAGCACATATAAATAAATAGCTAATTTCGCAGACATGAGAATTTACCAGAATGATGGAATGCTATGATAGTGTAACGAGTAAATAATATTCCCCCCAGCCGCATCAGGGTTAGGTTATTATTTATCAACATTATATTGAATTATATACAAATACAAATAGCCTTTATTTCCGATAATATAAATACATTTTAACAATTTTTGTTGCATCGCTTCACATAATTTATTGTGCATGCTATAATTCATAATCACATTCAATATAATAATAAGTTCATTCCACAATATCCATTATTACAATGATCAATACTACTTATTACTATAGTAAATATTATGATGATTTTAACTAATTAATTTAAATTACATTGTACTAATCTCAATTTAATATAAATATTCTTAAATTATATAATACTATTAGATAATTCAACATTTAATTCATATAATCAGTTCATTTCACTATCAACTAATTTAAATTATATATTATACTAAATTCAATCACAGTTTGTTTTAACTATTCGAATATTACATTATTATTATTTGTTATAATTATTATATTTATAGCTATAATGATTATTTAACATAATTATATAATTCTGCTCACATGCTAAACTATCCATTTATCTACAACATGCTATGAATTTTAATTCTTAGAGGTACTATTTAATCCACGACATCGGTAACATTATTATCAGCTTGCCCTTTGGCATAGGCCTCCCCTAGAATTCCCCATACTTGCCTGTTTGCGGCTTTTCTTTGCCATGTTGTTGTGGCTAATTCTTTGATGTCATCTTCCCACCTTATTTTTTGACGACCCTTCCGCCTTTTTCCATCCCTAGGGTACCATACAGTAACATCTTTTGTCCATTTACTCCTCTTACTTCTTATCATATGGCCTGCCCATTTCCACTTAAGTTTTCTCACTGCATAAGTTACATCTATAACTTTTGTCCTGCTTCTTATGTTTGAGAGTTTAATCTTGTCCCGTAGCTTGATGTTTAAAATGCTTCTTTCCATTTTGTTTTGACACACTTTTAGTGCCCTACTCTGCTTCTTAGTGAGGGCCCAAGTTTGTGCTCCATATGTTAAACATGGTAGTATGCACGAGTTGAATACTGTAGTTTTGTCTTTCAAAGGTATGTGTGGGTTCTTCATAATTTCTTTGAGCGACCAGAATCTTTTCCAAGCCTTACTTATTCTGATGTTTAATTCCTTCTGCATCTGATTTTCCGGTGCAATTGTTTGTCCTAAATATGTGTATTCTTCTACATACTCTATCTGCTTAGAATTTATAAGGATAGGTGTTCTAACGTGATTTGTCATAACTTTAGTTTTGTCTTGGTTCATAGTCAGCCCTACAGTCTTACTTTCTTTTTCTAATTGAGTGAGCATTACTTCCAGGCCCTCTTGGTTTTCGTTGAGAAGAATCAGGTCGTCTGCGAATCTGAGGTGGTTAAGCTTCTCGCCGTTTATATTTATCCCAAATGTATCCCAATTAATTTTCCTAAATATGTGTTCCAGTACTGCGGAAAACAATTTAGGTGAAAGGGGGTCTCCTTGTCGTACTCCCTTTTTTATTTTAAACACTGGTCCTTTCCTTTCTGTCTGGACCTTTGATGTTGACTCTTTGTATAGCTTTTCTATTAACCTAATATACTTTGAGTGCACTCCTTGTGCCCGCAGCGCTTCCCAAATGTGTGAGTGCTTGAGAGAGTCGAAGGCCTTATTGTAGTCCACAAATGCCAAATAATACTTTTTTCCATACTCATTGCTTTTTTGAATGATTTGTTTTACTACATGAATATGGTCCATTGTTGAGAAATCGCTTCGGAATCCCGCTTGTTCTCTTGGCTGATTTTCATCCAATACTGAGCTAATTCTGTTTAATATTACCTTTGCAAATATTTTATAAAGATTGGAGATGAGGCTGATCGGTCTGTAGTTGTTTATTTCTTCTTTGTCACCTTTCTTATGGAGCAATATGATGGTTGATGATGTCCATTGTTGTGGTATTGTTTCCTCAGTTAGAATATTGTTAAACAAATTTGTAATGGTCTCCGTAACATGGTCTAGGCAGCCTTTCAGGATTTCGTTTGTTATGCCATCGTCCCCGGGGGCCTTGTAGTTTCCCTGGGACAGTATGGCTTTCCTTACTTCGGTGTTTAGTATTGGAAGGATAGCCTCTTCATTGTCTTCCCGTAGGTAGTGTGTGTTTGAATAGTCAATGTCATCGTATAGCTTGCTATAGAAATCCGTTGCTATTTCTGTAATTTCGGGGCGTTTAGTTATTTTCTTCCCGGTTGTTTTATTTTTTAAGCCTGGTATCCAGGGTGTGCTCTCTTTCAGTTCTTTTAGGGCTTTTTTTATTCCTCCCGTTTTTTCGATATGGTATTGGATAGCTTTGTTCCTTATTTGTTTCCTGTGTGTCCTGATTTTTTCATTTATTTGTTTGCTCAAGTGCGCTATTTGTCTTCTATTTTGTTTTTTGTTTTCTAAAAGGGTTTTTCTGATTTCCATAAGGTGTCTTGCTTCCACCCCGATTTTATCTTTCTTGACTTTTGAAGTGTACAGCTTTATTGATATTTCTTGTATTGTTTTTTCCAGTAGATCATATTTTTCCTGTATGTTTCTGATCTTGTTACAATCAGATGTCTTGTCCTTTAGTGTTGTCAACAAGTTTTCCGGGATGGGTAGAGGGATTTGATTTAATTGAGTTCTATTCTTAGCGCACTGTCTTCTTTTCTTGGGTGCTTTTTGAAATATTGTTCCCCTTACCATTCGGTGGTTGGTGTTGAAGTTTAATTTATTAACTGTGTCTACATCCTTGAAAAATTGGGGTTTATTTGACAGTATAAAGTCTATCTCATTCTTTACTTTTCCGTTGGGCGATATCCAGGTCCATTTTTTGGTTCCAGTTCTTGTAATGATTCATCTGTTCTTAAGGTTCGAGTGTTGATTGTTGCTATGTTAATACTGCTTCTTTTATGTTTTATTGATTCTTGTTCTTGTGTAGTTTTCTCTTTGGGTAAAACTAGGGGGTTTTGGTCTCTTACCCCACGGTGACCAGCCGGGTTGGGGTGATATTTATTTACTAATTTTGTTTTGCATAAAGTTGTTGTTTCATTCCAGTTACCGATGTCTTGTGATTCCTATGTATTTTTTTGTTTAATTGTTTCTGTCTCAGAGTGACATCTCGACCTCATATATGCAAATGGATCGGTTCTTTGTATTTTTGCCGGAGTTAGGATATTCTTATGACTACTATCTTTCACCTGTGTAGTATGTGATGAAGGTGATACTGAGGTCTCCCTTTTCCTTTTCTCGTTTTCTTTAGATTTCCTTACAACTTTATTACCCTTAATATATACATCATGTCCCTTTTCCCTTTCACTTTTAAGCTCTTGTTGTAATACCTTTCGTTTTTCTAATGTTTCTTTGGAGAAGTCTTGAGTGATGTATGTTGGTTCGGGCATTTTCTTTTTATTCCTAAGAATCTCTATTTTCTTACTTTGTGTTGTGAGAGTTATCAGTACAGGCCTCGTTTTTCCATTTATTTGTTTTCCAATTCTGTATAACTTGTTTATGTCGTACTCATCAATTTTTACATCCAATTTTCTAAATAATGCTGTAATTTTGTTGAAAAGTTCACTATATGTATGCTCAGTTTCTTCGAATCCATGTATTATAATATTATTTTTTTTCATCGCATTTTCTAAGTAATTAACTTTACCATTTAACAATTTAATTTCTGATTTAAGTTCTTCATTTTCTTGGATTAATGGTTTCATTTTTTCATCTATTGTCATCATAATCCTCTCTGAATTCTCTGTTATCAACGTGGCTTGTTTTTCCATTTCTAGTTTCATCATAATAAAAAGTTCGGTTATTGACATTTCTTCTGACATCGTAATATGCTTAAAATCAACGTTTCGTTAATTCGTGGAATGGAACGCAATTTTTCTCTGAATGTTGGCTGCCTTACAGATCTGTCACTTGATATTGACTTGAGTAGTACAAAGTTATTTAACTTGTTTGGCAACACTGAGTTTTTTCTGTTTTGTTGGCATTCATTTTTTCACTTTGACAGATGATG
Organism: Diarsia mendica; assembly: GCA_949316265.1. Classification (NCBI taxonomy): domain Eukaryota; kingdom Metazoa; phylum Arthropoda; class Insecta; order Lepidoptera; family Noctuidae; genus Diarsia; species Diarsia mendica. Next base: position 19,515,758 of record OX438901.1, read on the forward strand.
ATATGAGGTTTTTTACGATGTTTTATCACTGTTTTCTTGTACCAATTTTGAGATTTCACACTGTTTTTTATATTTATCTTGCTTGTAATGTTTCTAAGTTCATTTATTAACACTTTTAACTGAATATTGAATTATATACATTTCCCCAAATTGCCTGCTACGTAGGGAAATCAAGTTTATGAAATAAATTTCATTTTGGCCGTCTAGCCCTGTTAATTTTGTGTATGAAAATATTTTTAGCTTTCGATGTAAATACTAAAAAGTATCTAGTTCTAAAAGTATGCATTAATAATAATTGATAGTTGTATTCACAATTGCTTATGTGTCTGACTACCAGATATTTTAAAAGTGTGTAAAGTGTCTACAAGCTGTTTCTATTTTTCAATTAGGTAGCATTATTTTTGTTTACTTTTTTCATACAAAATAATTCGACTAATTCACGATTATTAATGTAAATCAACCTTACATGACATCATATGAAAACGTGCCATTTTTATTACAATTTGTTTTTTGTATAATTTATTCCCAATGTTCGCTCTATGATTCTTTTGAATCGTTTTGGATGGCACCAAAACTGATGATATTACTGAAATTATAGTTGTCCAAAGGTGGTGGTGAGGAACTTTGCAATGACTGCCCGTATTTTGATTTTAACATCTTGAGAAATGAAAACGACCTGCAGTGGCCTATATAGAATTTTTTAAACAGACTCCATGCTCAAGTCGCTGCCGATCCAATTCGGGCCATATAATCGACCCATCTCGGATACAATGCGAGTGTGGAGTTGGAAGTGTTGGAACACAGGATATGCCACACCTTCTCTCTTGCTCGTCACCGGGTCTTGCACAACTAACTGCAGGCTCGAGGACTTGAATAAACCAAACAATACAGCTGTCCATATACGTTGCTATACGTACTCGTCAGACAAAATATGAGTCAACGATTCGAGAAGAATAAGAACAACTTGAATATTTTTAACAACCTCAAAACATAATAATTATTTCTCTACGCACAATGATAGGTGGCATTCACACCATAATCTTAAAACATAAATTAAACGTTACACATAATCTTCAAGCAACAAAGACGGAGTAATTTATAAAGCTTATTGTAGGCTAAGGATTTTAGGCTTTAAAGCTATAGATACTTTAATACTAGGCTTTGCGTGATGGGTACTTAACGGGCCAACGGAGCTTTGTTAAGCAAACGGATAAACTTGCTTTACAATGATACCGTTTGTTAAAGGATTTTGATGACGAATTTATTGCTTTGTCTTGGATTTTGAAGCTTTGTTAAATAAGTTCTGTTAGAGAATGAGGATTAGGTTTTCTCTTTATGTATCTCTCTAAATTTTCGATTGAAAATGGATATCGGACAATACCAAAAAGTTATAGAGACATATAAAAAGGTGAACTTATTAGAAACAAAATGTCTGACACCGAATCCTGCAAGAAAAACGAATATTATAAGATCGAGTTGTTTCTCTACTCCGTCCAAGTTGATTCTTCCTCACACAACGGCTCAACAACCTAACGCGGCCGTGGTGGTTCAAACCCTAAGCGATGTTGGAAATACACCACTCAACACAATAGGCAGTTTAGAGGGAATACAACTAACTCAGCCGCAAACCCCACTTGAAACTACGAAAAATAAAATTTTAAAAACTGACGAACAAACATTCCACCAGAAGAACGCGGATGACAACACTGCAACAGATTTCATTGATCAGCAACAATCCCTTCAGAAGAGCATTAAAGAAACTGCTCCAATCAAAGCAAAGGAGAATCAAAAAAGAATAGTCATTTTCGGTGACCAGCAAGCCCGCGGTCTTAATAAAACTATGACTAATACCAGGACCAGGTTAGATAAATGGAATGACAACTACAGGATCACATCTTTCATCAAGCCCAATGCAACAAGTGCTCAGATTCTAGACGGCTGCAATGATGACTTCGTAAAGACATTGACCAATAACGATATTATAGTTTTAGTGATAGGATCTAATGACAAAAACCCTTACTCTTTGATAACTGAATTGTGTAACATCCTTTATAAACTACGAAACAATACTGTACTTATTACTAACGTACAATATAATTCTTACTTGAACGAGAATACAATTAACTATTACCTGGAACTAATAATACAAAACTATAAAAATTGTAAATAAATAAAAATACACAATTCAGATTACATAAATAGCAGCAACGACGACAGGTCTATTAAAAGTTACCACCAGTACTATCTATCATATTTATGTTTGAAATTGAACACAATAATTGACTACAGAAAATACCAGACTGAGTTTTTAAATCAGTTTAAAAATAAGCAAAATATTATCCGAAACAGAACAATGACACATAAGACAATTCAAAAAACTACACAAACCAAAATTACTGCCTTCTTTGGGAATATAAAACAAGTTGGTAATGAAGCGAAAACCGAGTTTTTTCGTAAACAATACTAAATACACTACAATCACGGTAATTCACCAAAATATTGCAGGGGTATTGAACAAACAAGAAGTTTAATAGAGATGGCCATTTCAAATTTACACAAGGAAGGGTTCCATAGATATTATATGTTTAACTGAAACGTTTCTAAAAAGTGGCTGCGAACGTAACCTTAGACTGAACAATTATAAACTGGTATCCTTCTTCTCACGAACGAACCAACGAAGAGGAGGCTCGTGTATACTTCTAAAAAATAACCTACAATTTAAAGAAATAAAAGATCTTCCTTTACCCATTCCACTTCAATTCGAATGCTGTGCCATCGAAATAATAAAATTTAACTTAATTATAGTATGCATATACAGAACACCTACACGGGATGCCACAATATTTTTGAATAACTTAGTACTTCTTACCAATAAACTAAGTAGAAAATGTAAAAAAAAAGTTATCATATGTGGCGACTGGAATATTGATACACTGAAAACAAATAAAACAACCAATGAATTAAATTCTATACATAGCAATAATAACTTCATAAACCACATAACATTGCCTACGAGAAAAAACGCATGCCTGGACTTAATAGTGAGTAACATACACAACGCTAAATCAGCGATTCACTATCTAGCGCTTTCAGACCACGAAACAGCACAATCAATCACGGTTAGCGTAGAAAATGATTCTCAAGTTAAAGACATTCATAGCTTTTGGTTTAAAAATGTAAGACAGCTCAGTGACGAAAATATAATGAAGTTCAATGACTGTATCTCAAGTCTTTCTTTCTCTGAAGTTTACGAAACTCACACAACAAATGACGCCTTCGATAGACTACACGATATAATGACTCTTTTCTATAACCTATGCTTTCCTATAGTTAAAGTTAAAATTACGTGTAAACAAGTGAAAAATAGAGACCTAACCAAGGGTATAAAAAGATGCTGCATTAAAAAACGAACATTATATTTAAAATACCATCTCTACAAACATAACAAGAAACAAAACAAAAAAACATATGACAACTACACACAAATACTGAAAAAATGTATACACAAGGCCCAGCAAATGAGTAGCTTAAACTACATTAATAAAGCCAAAAATATAAGTAAAGCGGCATGGGACATGATTAAAACAAACGCAAATAATATGACCAGCAACTCTGAAATTGACGTAATCAATACTAATGATAAAGTTTATGACAATCCAAACGAAATATGTGACTTATTTAATGACTATTATATATCCCAAACAAAGACGACCAACAATTCTAAAAAAAACATGCAAAATGACATGAAAATAAACACACCAAAAAATTCTAAAACCATGTTCCTTACTCCAGTGGATGAATCAGACGTTTATAAAATAATTCACAGTCTTAGAAACACCAATTCGACTGGTTATGACGACCTGAGCACTAAAGTGTTAAAAATATGTGCAAAGAGTTTAGTGTCTCCCTTGACCTACATCATAAACCTGTCTCTAACAGAAGGAGTTTTCCCAACACGTCTGAAGAGATCAATTGTCAAGCCTCTTTATAAGAAAGGTGTAAAAACGGACATGAGCAATTATCGGCCAATAACCTTAATCCCAATCCTATCCAAAATCTTTGAGAAAATTATGTGTATAAAAATAGAAAACTTTTTAACAACCTGTGACGTTCTTAAAAAAGAACAATTCGGTTTTAGGAAGGGTAGCTCCACTGCTTTGGCATGTTTTGCGCTAGTAAAATTTATAACTGAGAGCTTGAATCAAAAATCGAAGATAAGCTGCGCGTTTCTAGATATGACGAAAGCCTTTGACTTTGTCTGCCATAAAAGGTTACTCTCAAAGCTTGAGCATTACGGAATCCGCGGCAAGGCCAACGACTGGATCAAAAGTTATCTGTCTGAAAGAGTTCAATGCGTGGAAATAACAAAAACTTGTCAAAAAGAAAAGAAAATCGGAATACAAACAAAATAATTATGGCACGCCACAGGGAGGTATCTCATCACCACTACTCTTTCTAATTTACATCAACGACATTGTAGAGGCTATAGGCAAAGATTGCATACTATTTGCTGATGACACTACAATAATGATTAAAAGTGACAATAACATAAACTTAGAACATGAAATCGTCCAAGCTCTGGACAATGCAATTGAATGGCTAGATAGCAATAACTTAAAAATAAACATGACAAAAACAAACTTAATCCAATTTCAGACATACAATTTAAACATAAATAAGCTAGACATTAATTATAAAGATTCCCTTTTGACCACTGTCGATAATTGTGTGTTCTTAGGTATAACGGTCGATAAAAATTGTAATTGGAAGACACACATTGACAAAATTCTGACAAAATTAGATCGTTTTATATATGTTTTAAAAAGAATTCGACAAACAGTAAACTGTGCCACTGCAATGCTGGCTTACCATGGTTATGTATCATCCGTACTTAGATACGGCATTATAATATGGGGTAACTCAGTAGATTTTGACAGAGTTTTTAAAGCTCAAAAAAAATGCATCCGAGCAATTTGTGGAGCTCACTTTTTGGACAGCTGTAAGCCACTGTTCCAAAAACTTAAAATTCTACCTTTGCCATGTTTATATATTTTTGAAATATGTACTTTTGTAAAGAAAAATTATAATTTATTTGAACCTAGCACTGACAGACCAAATAACCGAAAACGGCATAAATATAAACTTCGGCTGCCGCCAATAAAACTAAAACTATTTAAGAAAAATGTGTACTGTATGTCGATTTTAATCTACAATCATTTGCCAAATAATCTTCAAGAATTATCGATGACGATGTTTAGAAAAATACTTTTCAAACTGTTACTATTTAAAAGATATTACTCTGTTAAAGAATATTTAGATGACAAGTCAATAGAACCTGTAAATTGCAAGCTAGATTAATCGACTTCGCTCCTATTTCCTATTGTAAGAAATTTGCACGCCATGTCATGGCAGGATATGCTGAAACAAATCTACTGTAACATCCATAATGTACCATATTCTAGCAAATAAAATATTTTGATTTGATTTGATTTGTATTATTTTTTATTACACACCTGCATCCTCATCAGAAGGCTTAAAGTCACCCAAAGGGCAATGGACATGGCTTTGCTCGGAGTTTCTTTGCGTGATCAAATCAGAAATGTAGACATCCGCATGAGAAGGTTACCGACGTAGCCCGAAGAATTACCAGATTTAAGTGGCAACGGGCAGGGCACATTGAATAGAATAGAAAAGAATAGAAAAACATTTATTCGAAACAGACACAACACAACAGCAACAATTACAAAGGTAAAAAAAAAAAAAAAAAAAAAAAAAAAAATTTGCTCGCAGAATGTATGGCCGATGGAGCGGAAAACTTCTGGAGTGGTGACCGCGCACCGGAAGACGTTGCGTTAGAAGGCCTCCTACTAGATGGACCGATGATCTGGTGAAGGTTGCAGGGATCCGCTGGATGCGAGACGCACGGGACCGGTCAATGTGGCGACACTTAGGGGAGCCCTATGTCTAGCAGTGGACGTCTTTCAGCTGAAAAGATGATGATACACCTAAAAGCACGGAGTAAGCGTTGTAAGCGTGACTGCTGCGCATGAGGTACTGGGAGCTATCCCCAGGTCTGGCAAAGTTTCATTAAGGTTTTCCATTAGGAATTTCTCAGAAGCAGCCACGGTCACTGTAGATTTGTTCCACGTTAATGGCAATCGGCTTGTTTATAAACGACCATTGTCTAGGACATAAGCTTCAACAATCCAATTTAAAAAATCGATAGGCATACTCAGGGGTGACCAATTTCTCCCCAAACTTTAAATTTCCATTTACAAGAGCGCGTTATATGAGACGAAAAACATCCAATCCATTTTGCAAATCCATTAAATAAAAGAGTGCATGCAAAAAGCATTCCATTTAGGGCTCACTTCGGCGTCCATCAATCAATTAGTACCAACATGAAAGAGGACCGTCAAAGTGGTTTGCAATCCATCAATGAACTTTGAAGAGTGACCGACATTGCCTTGTTTGGAGAAGCGTAAGAGCATATACACACAGTCCCTAGTACATGATCTCATAAATTTCAATCACAATGATTGAACTTTAAAAGCGCGCACGGGTCATATACTCGTAGTTCGAGTGCGCGTCTCCTTTTTAGGGAAACTCGTTGCTCTTACTTTGGCGAAAGATGGAAAAAATCAAATAATTGAAAAAATTAAAAAACACGCCTGCCATGACAAAAAGAAAACTAAAAACGAAAAAACAAGTCAAACAATTTCAGTGATGAATGAGAGCAAGGTCCCGTAAATGGAAAACTGAAAACTAAAACTTTTCTTGCAGTCGGGGGACCTGTAAAGAATTGTTCCACCGAACTGTCCCCCGACTGCAAGAAAAGTTTTAGTTTTCAGTTTTCCATTTACGGGACCTTGCTCTCATTCATCACTGAAATTGTTTGACTTGTTTTTTCGTTTTTAGTTTTTGGATGGAAATATGGTACTCACGGTTTTTGGGTATGGGAAAAAGCGTAGGTAATGTCTTCGATAGCACAGCTTTCTGGAGCACGTTGATTCAGCGAAAGACCACCAAGTGTCACGAGATAATATGAGGAGGATCACACACACATTTCTATTCACAGTTTCTAGCTTGATTTTTGAGTCTTTTAATGGCGGTCGCGGAAGCGCGGGCGCATGGCAATTTCACGTGCGCTTGTTATTGACGCTGAGGTAGGACTAATGGGTGGAAGGAAGGATGCGGAGGAAAATGGTAATAGGAAATGAATCTGATTGGACGTTCGATCCTTCGTTTTGAATTAACCAATGAGAGAAGAGTATGGTAGCGTGTGCAGTGTAGCAATTATGCGTTTGTGATTTCCATAAATAATTAGATAAATAGATATTAATAAAAATGCGGATAAATAATGTGAATGGCGCAGACAACTCCCCCGGACTAGAGGTTTTCCTCTATTAGAAAATTTATGAGAAAAAAAAAACTTAACTTAAACATATGAATTTAAACTTAAATAGAGTTAAAGGGAATTTATACTATTTTATTGCGTAGGTAGGGGACAGAGCCGCACTACTGGGCGTATATAAGTACCGGAAGCAGTTCTAACCTTCACAGTTCTAATTATATTGTCCTTGCCAGGATAAGTCGCATCTATGACACCTAAAGGCCAACAAAGCGGATGAGCGTTGTTGTCTTTGATAACAACGATCGTACCTACTTCAACAGGCTTTGACGATGTGTTCCACTTCTCCCGCTGTTGCAAGGAAGTGAGGTACTCCTGACTCCAACGGTGCCAGAAGGAATGAGTTATCTTATTAAGAAGCTGATAGCGCGATAAGCGATTGTCTGAAATGTCTGTGACATCTTCAGCAGGTAGAAATTTAAGCGGTGTTACGTTGAGAAAATGATTAGGTGTTAAAGCACTAATATCAGACGGGTCTGAGCTTAAAATACTTAGAGGTCGATTATTTAAAAGACATTCAATTTGAACGAGTACGGTACTAAACTCCTCGTATGTTAATATTTGAGAACCAATTACTTTAAAAAGATGAGTTTTGACACAACGAACATTAACTTCGCTGAGTCCATTAAAATGCGGACCGTAAGGCGGACTATGTTTAAATTGTACACGATGTTCTGATAACTGTTCACCTATGTAGTTTATATGAGATTTTGATTGAATTAATTCGTAAATTTCGTTCAATTTGCGCTTTGCGCCAATAAAGTTTGTGCCTCCATCACTATAAATCATAGCAATGGGACCTCTCCGAGAAATAAACCGTTTGAAAGCGGCGAGAAATAAATCTGAACTTAGGTCAGAGACTAACTCTAAGTGTACTGCCTTAGTTGTTAGACAGACAAACACACAAACGTAAGCTTTGTGGCTCTTAATTCCGCGTTTTCGGATATGCGTAACGTAGAACGGACCACAGTAGTCTACAGCGGTATTTACGAACGCTTTCACTTGTGACACACGGAAATCAGGTAAATCGCCCATAGGAGGGTAAGTATTTCGAGGTTTAATTTTAAAGCATTGATTACAACTATGTACGCGTTGTCTTATAATGTTACGAGCAGCTAAAATCCAGAATTTTTGTCTAATTATAGCTAATAAAAGAGCGGGACCCGTATGCAAATTAGTTACATGATAAAAGTCAATTAAGAGTTGAGTAAAGCGTGATTTAGTTGGAATTAAAATGGGATGTTTTTGACCATAATCCAGTTTAGAATGAGTTAACCTTCCACCTACTCTGAGAATATTATTTGAATCCAGAAAGGGGTTGAGTTTAGCGAGACTTTTATTTTTAAAACAATTATTAGATTTTAACGCGCTAATTTCTTCAGAGAAATATCTACCTTGTACGTAACGTATAAGGTGTATTTCCGCAGCCTCCAAATCCGAAACGGTGATACAACCACGCGAACTGAGTAACTTGCAGAAACGTAATATTAAAACTACGCTACGAAGTAAAATAGAATATTTAGAAATGCGATCGATTAAAGATTGAATAGGTTGTGAACCTTCTTGCGTTATTTTAACAGAGAGAACGATATTTTTAGTTTCCATTTGGTCTGAATTGTTATTATTTAAATTGATTTTAAATGGCTTGATTGGCCACTGAGTTATGGGGAATGAAAACCAATGCGGAGCGTTAAACCAGAGCGTTAAATCCAATAATTGTTTAGGCGTTATAGGACGAGAAACTACGTCAGCGGGATTTTCAGTTCCATCTATGTGAAACCAATGTTTTGCGGGTAAATTTGAATTAATTTCAACAATGCGATTTGCGACAAAAGTATGAAATTTGTGCGAGGGCGAGTGGATCCAGGTGAGCGTGACTGTTGAATCAGAAAAAGCAAAGATTTTATTAATTTTACAGCGTTTACTTAAAACTTCTACAACTGAATTGATCAAGTTTGCTAAGAGAAGAGCCGCACATAGCTCGAGGCGAGCTAAGGGCGTATTTTTAAGCGGAGCGACGCGAGATTTAGAAGTTAATAAGAGGACTGATCCGCTATCTTCATCGTTAGAACTAACCCTTATGTAAACAGCGGCACCATAACAGCGCTCACTGGCGTCTGCGAACCCGAGGAGAGTGACATGAGAACCAGAGGTGATACCTACATGTCGCGGGAACTTTATTTTTTCGAGATAGGGAAGTTCTTTGTGAAACCGACTAAATTTATTTTCAATGTGAGCGGGTACAGGATCATCCCAATCAAGATCAAGTTTCCAGCATTCCTGAACTAACGTTTTCATGAATGCAGTAACTGGACCTATAAGACCTAAGGGGTCAAACAGCGCCCGTCGGGGCCGCGGTATTGCCCGTCGGGGCCGCGGTATTATGTACTAGATTACGTGGCCTCGGCGCAAGGGCAAAGAAGGAACATGGGTTCGGTTTTTAGTCAGTAGAAGTCTGACACTCCCCTTCGCTCTGCCCAAGAGCGGGGGGGGGTCATTCGATGATTTTCCACCCACCAAAAAAAAAAAAAAAGGGGTCAAACAGCCGTGCGGTTGCTGATAAGACGGTACGTTTCGTACATTTAAGAGAATTACCATTTATTTTAAATTGAAAAAAGTCTTCTACTGGATTCCACTGCATACCTATAATTTTAGTATTATTATCCGCGTCAGCGTCAAACTCAATATTTTGCGGATTTAAATGAGTTGAAGGAATTTTATCTAACAGTTCGGAACTATTCGAGATCCATTTTACAAGGTGGAAACCGCCTGACCTGAACATGGTGACCATTTCTTGGTATGTCCGCTCAGCTATTTCAACGCCATCTAGCGAACATACGTAGTCATCCATATACATATGGTTTTCAGCCTCGTAAGCTGCGAGTGGGTATTTTTCCCGACTGTCAGATGCGAGTTGGCGAACTACTCGCATAGCTAAGTATGGTGAGCTTGAGACGCCGAAAGAAACGCGGTTAAATTCAAAAGTTGAAATTTCAGAATCTTTATTGAATCTGTATAAAATGCGTTGAAATGCGTGATGATCAGCGGAAAGATTAGGTTGAAAATACATTTTTTCGATATCTGCAACTACAGCAACGGAAAACATGCGAAGATTAATTAATAAATCGAAAATGTTACTTTGTAGATTCGGACCTACATAAAGGAGATCATTTAGTGATTTACCTGAGCTAGTTTTACAGCTAGCGTCAAGCACGATGCGAGTTTTACTAGACTGTTTATCCGGGCGGTAAACTGCACGGTGAGGGATATAGAAATGCGGGATAGTTAGAGAGGGGTCGTTGACCTTGGTTAAATAACCTTTGTCAAGATAATCTTGAAGCGTAGCATTGTAATTAGTTCTGATCTCGGGATCAGAATCTAACTTTTTCTCCAAATTAAGGAGACGGCGCGTCGCCGTTGAGTGTGAATTTCCTAAGTCTATACACGGAGCCTTAAATGGTAGCTGCACTGTGTATCTACCTGTTTCATCGCGAGAATAAGTTGATTTAAATATTTGTTCACACGCCTGATCGTCAGGACTCATGTGAACCTTACTAGGGACGCTTTCGAGTTCCCAAAAGCGTTGCGTGAGCGTATTTAAGCGAAGCGTGCTAGCCGCACACAGAAAAGTTTGCTCGCTTTTATTTTTATTTATTTGAGCGGGGCGAGCGCGCGGAGTTACACTAGGTTGACAATCAGCCCGACCCATGGCTATGTAGCCAAGGGTGGTTTCTACGGCGACGACCGAGGAGCCAGGTAAAGTTACCTTTCCACTGCCCAACAAAAGCGGGAAAAGTTCATTGCCAAGGAGGCAATCTATCTCACCGGGAACGTGGAATGCGTCATCAGCCATAGGTAGATTGCGTAATGAAGCGAGATTTGAGATATCTATAGATATGTTGGGCAAGTCGTCTGTAATACGATCTAAAACCCGAGCGTGAATTTTATAATAGCAGCGGTGATCAAAGCGGGAAAATATTTTAAAAGTAGCAGTTCCAAACGAGGGTATTTTAGCGTGACCGATCCCAAAAATGGAAGATTTGTCAGGAGTAATTTCTAAGTTTAAACGTTTACAGCAAGCCTTTGTAATAAAATGACTCATTGAGCCGGTATCAAGGAAAACGCGGAGAGTATGAGGTTTATTATTATTATAAGCGTATACGGAAGCGGTGGGCAACAAAACAGTTGTATTATTTTCAACGCACGAGGTAGCCGAAGTCATTGACAAATGCGAAGCGCCTGAATGTACGCGCTCCGCGTGCGGCGTCGTCGTCGAGCCCACAGTGCTCACAGTCGCGGCAGCTAGCGAGGACGCGGCTACCAGCGGGGGCGAGGCGGAGGGCGCGCGGGGCGCGGTTACCAGCGGCGGCGAGTTGCCGGTTCCTCGATAGTTGTCCAAATGTATTAGCGAATGATGTTTACGTTGGCAAACCGAACAAGTATTTGTTGACTTGCACATTTTAATATCATGAAATCCTAAACAGTTACGACAAAACTTATGTTTGTTTACTAGATCTAATCTTTCTTTTGCGTTTTGATTCATGAAACGAGAACATCTATAAAGTGGGTGTGAGTCAGGTGATGCACAAACCTTGCAGGCACGCACGGAGGCGTCCTGGGTTGTGATCGCGAATGTATGGCTATTTTTATATTTATTAGAAGTGGATTTATTATTTTCACTATTATAATTACGGACTTTAGAGGGGTTAGATTGATTACGAAGTGCTATTATTTTACTTTGTTCTTTTAAGAATTGCGAAAGATGATCGAAAGTAGGTATTTCAATATGATTATGTGATCGTTCGAAAAGGTTAACGACCTCTTTATCAAGCTTGCTGAGTGCAATATCCGTTATTATAAAATCTGACAAATCCTTTATGTTTAAGCGCCGTAGGGCGGCTTGCGATGCATGGAACTGCTCAATAAATGTGTCTATAGATTGATAAGGCTTAAACTGAATCATTTGATGTAAGTACATGGAAGCTTGTACGCGGGTATCTTGATATTTTTCTATTAAAGCATTCCAAATGAGTAGGTAATTATTAGCGGTAGGCGCGACGCCCGAACAAACAGTTAATGCCTTATCAGAGAGACACCCTATTAAGTATTGTACTTTCTCGGCGTCAGTTAGATGCGAATTATCATGAATAAGACTTTTAAAGTTTTCATGAAAAATTGTCCATTTGCTGGGCGTGCCGTCAAATGAAGCAAGTTTTAAAGGTGGCAATTTACGATTTAAAAACTCGAATTTACTACTGCTGTTTTCGTTATTTTGAGACCTGAGAAGGTTAGCTTCGATTGCTTTTATTTCACAATAAATTTCATCAAATGCTGACAACGGCTGGTAATTAATAGCTGATCCAGCTTCCAAGAGTGCTAAATTGTAAGCATCAAGCGTTTCAATAAAATTCGTCCTAATTTGATCAAGGGAATTAATCCTAGCTAGAAATTGAGATTTTAATGAACTATTTACTGAAACTTGTCGACCGAGGTCATAAATTGATTGCAGCATTTTGAATAAAATTTCCTTCTTAGATTCAAACAGAAGCACTTTTGAATCTTCTTCTGCGGAGCCATAAGATTCCTTATCGGACTCCTTGGATTTACCATGCTTTGAAGCCATTTTTATGCGTTGGGATAATGCCTATTCGAGTTAATAATCGTTAATAATAATACTTAAATGAGTGAATGTATGCGAAATATCGAGAATAAATTGGACTTGCCCGTGTGCGTTATGTGTTGAGAAAACCTGTGAAATATGTGTGCGATGACTAAAATATATTTATAATATTTTAGCAATAGAGTGTTTAGCGTGAAATAAGATGCGTATTTGAATAAATAACTTAGCGTTGATGAGATGTTAGCGGGAAATGCCTCGTGAGCGAGTCACGTAGGTTAGTGTAATGGCGGATGCGTGGATGAGCGTATTTTTATGCGAATAAATAGCTAAATGCGGTAAATATGATGCGTTTTTAAAGAAATAACTTAGCGTTGATGAGATGTTAGCGGAATGTGCCCTCGTGGGCTTGTCACATAGACGAGAGTAATAGCGGATGCGTATTTGAGCGTTTTTATGCGATTAAATAGATAAATGCGATAAATATGTTGTGATTGATGAGTGTAGTGTATATGCGAAGTAATTTTTTGTTTTTTATTTGGAACGAAGGACCAGCACACTTGGATGGAAATATGGTACTCACGGTTTTTGGGTATGGGAAAAAGCGTAGGTAATGTCTTCGATAGCACAGCTTTCTGGAGCACGTTGATTCAGCGAAAGACCACCAAGTGTCACGAGATAATATGAGGAGGATCACACACACATTTCTATTCACAGTTTCTAGCTTGATTTTTGAGTCTTTTAATGGCGGTCGCGGAAGCGCGGGCGCATGGCAATTTCACGTGCGCTTGTTATTGACGCTGAGGTAGGACTAATGGGTGGAAGGAAGGATGCGGAGGAAAATGGTAATAGGAAATGAATCTGATTGGACGTTCGATCCTTCGTTTTGAATTAACCAATGAGAGAAGAGTATGGTAGCGTGTGCAGTGTAGCAATTATGCGTTTGTGATTTCCATAAATAATTAGATAAATAGATATTAATAAAAATGCGGATAAATAATGTGAATGGCGCAGACAGTTTTCTTTTTGTCATGGCAGGCGTGTTTTTTAATTTTTTCAATTATTAGATTTTTTATTTCATATTTTTTTGTCATATATCGGTATTTTGACCTATAACCATTAAGCCACGATATAAGTTTATTTTTCAGGAAAGCAATATCGCGCTAAGTATAATGCGATACTAAATCGATTATTTTTTATAGACAATAACTTTGAGATCTGAGGTGATTTAGTTCTTGTAGTGACACGTAATTTAGAAACCTCTTAACTGTGTTAGGCGTCTCGATTTACTATGCTTCTGTCCAATATTTTAACTTTTGCAGCTAGTGTACTGTGTGTACTATGTGCACTGTCACAGGTCAACATAATATAAGTGGTAGCTTGCGCCGCTTGATATTACCTTCTCCGTTAATCGTTCTGTTTTATTAGGTGCTGGCCAGTGCAATAAACCGTTGGACATGTTTTTCTGGATGGAAAATTTAGAAATAGAAGTAGAGGAGCGTTTTAAGCGAAATAGAACAGGATGGATGCGCGAGCGAAGCGAGCGCGGCAATTTTTGTAAACCTTTTATAGATTAAGAATTGGAGGGGGGGGGCAACATACATAGTTGGGATAACGTGGATCTAAAGTGCGAATTGACAAACCTCATTTTAGGTTTACGAAGCCCAGCGACGAGTAATTAATAAAGTAATCTAGTAATCTGAGTCAAAAGGGACTTGGATCATTCCTGTTTAGGCCCCCAGAAAGGAAAACGAATGGATGCGCGAGCGAAGCGAGCGCGATTTTTTTAAAATTGTTTTTATAGATTGGGGGGGGGGGGGGGGGGTGAATTGTTCATATAGGTTACTGAATTTGTTGTACGTAAGGATTGCGATCTGCAAAATTGGAACCCTTATATACAGTACACTAAGGCATCGTTCACACCAAACGTCAGTCAGTCAGCGGCTGACAATACGTTTGGTGTGAACGATGCCTAAGTTTTCCGTATGCCTATACGTCAGTCAAGACCCTGTTCCTCAGGAACGTACAAAAAGATCTGAATGACTTAATTGAGTAATTTATACCTACAAACAATTTTCATTTCATGAATCTATTTGTAAACAATTACGCTGAAATACATGCAATTTACAAACAAATGATAAGGACTAAAACAGTATTATACTAGGCGTCAAAACATTTTTAAGTACTAAAAAACTTGTACAGAACCCTTGGTGCGTGGGTTCAACTCGCACTTGGCCGGTTTTTTTTATTAAAATATTGTTTTTTAACACACGTAATTCTTTATTCATTTGTGTTAGTAATAACTTTCAAGTTGAATCTCGTAGTAAGATTTTTCATACAAAATTCAACCATGGTCTTCATTTTTCACCCTTTAAGGGGTGCTTTTGAAAAACCTATGATGGCAAACATTATTATTCCGTTAAATTCATACTCCTGTCATGTTTCAAGAAAATTGATTCACGCATATTGATTTTTCATACAAACTTTAAAACCATTTAGCTGCCGTCGTGGATAGATTTGGGAGTTGTAACCTAGCCAGTTTTATTCCTTTCATTACAAGGAATCTACTGATATGTAGCTTGTTCGTATCGATTACCGAATTTAAAATGTCACCATATCATTTGTTGAGTAGTATTACTAGTAAACAATAGATATTGAATACTACTGTGGTATATTTTTGTAATCTACTTAACAAGTTCTAGACGATGATTATAGTTTTCATTGAAATTTTAATAAAAAAAAATCTAAAGTGGTTTTTATTCCTAAACCATGGCCACCCTATCATATTTTTCAAAATTTTAGCTATCCTATGTCACCCGGGATAACACAAAGAATCTAATGATACCACATACATCAAAATCGGTTAAGGCGTTTAGAAGTTAAGGTGGAATAAAGAAACTCACAGACAAACATACATACATGAACGCTAAAAACATAACACTCTTTTTTTTGGGGCAGTCGTGTAAAAAAAAGCTCATACTTTAGAAGAAAAGTACTGCCAGTCTTTTAGGCACTTTCGCGGATGGTACTCCTATTTTTAATTTTAGTTTTTGATTAAATCGTAGTTTGTATTTATAAAGGTGCATACAGATTATGTAACATGCTGCATAACTTTCACATTCAAACATTCAGGCTCCACGTTACTGAAAAATGTTACATATCAACGTTTTATTATATTATAATTATGTTATATGATCTGTACGGACCTTAATATACTTTATTAACTTTAAAGTAATTCTAATAGTCAAAGTCGTCATCTGCAGCTGCAGGTTCATAATTAAGTACCTGGTGCGTTATGTATGTTATGTGTGTCAATACATTTTGGACTACTCAATAATAGTTATTATTGTCCGAATTTCTATCCAGTCCTGTGATGTCAACCAATAATACCAAATTACTACCTACAGGTACCTCTTACGATACAATTGAGCCTCCCCACCCCAATTCCTCGTACCTCGTACAGTATAATTATGTTTCGGTTCACAAGTACACTTAAACTGGTCAATATCCTCTCACTATATCACTTGAGGCCTGGGCACGAAGCCAAGGCGTTGCATAAAATTAAGAGCCAATAGATTACAAGGCTGGCTTGGCTCTAGATATGGGTACATTTTGTGTCCTGACCTTTCTACTAATAGACTTTAATTTAAAGAAGATTAACTGCAGTTGAGCGCAGCGGTGGTAGCCTCGACTTACGAGCAGTAAGTCATGGGTTCGATTCCAGGTAAGCAAATGCTCTCAAAACGGTGATGAAAAAACATCGTGATCAGGCATGTCTGAGAAGCAAAAAATTCGAAGACATAACTGTGACTTCTAACAACCCACACTGAGCCTGCTGGTGGCTTATAGCCTTTTCCCTCTTATATGGAGTCGTGAGGAGGCCTCAACTGTAACAATGTAGGCTGATGGCTTATGCTAGCTATAGTTATTGGAGGATCAATGTAAAGTCGCCCTGTTCAAACATGTGTCCGACTAAGGAAATTGTCAGAGTAACCGGAAAAACGGGTTTTGTTTTAACGAGTAGATATCGATTCCCATAACGACTGTACAGTTTTGATAGACAATTTGTGACCGTGTTTGAAGTTTTCTGATATTGATCCAAAAAATACTGCCGGTGTAGTTTTCTTATATATTTTGTTTGCACATTATTCTCTAAGTCTCTTTTACAGATTAAATGGGGTAGAGACTGAGAGATTGGTGATGACGAGAGACATTCCACATAATATGTAGAAAACCAAACACAGCTCTTGCTAGAAAAAAAATAGACCTATAAATTCAACTGTTCCTCTTACAAATAGAAATACTGAAAGTTTTATTTAAAAAAAAGCCGTTAATCACATTGCACAAAAAATAGAAAAAAACTACGTTACTGGGGCGTTGAGTAAAATAGGAAGGAAAAAACTAATAGACTACGAGCTGTGCTTGCTCGAGGACCAAGGAATTCATTATTAAACTATCGATTTGTTACTTGAACTAAAAATAATATTGTTGACGTACCGTTTAGTGTTCCGTAGCCGAATGGCAAAAAACTAGAACCAGATTTGTCATGTCGGTCTGTCTGTCAGTCGGTGTGCCTGTCTGTCTGTCTGTCCGTATGCCACAACCACTAGTACTATGATATATGTATCAGTGCTGGTCAAATAGGTAGTCGCTCCATGAAAATAATGGTATTCAGCTGCATCCAGTTTGACTGGAAGCTGAAGCATCCGTACCCACCATAGTTGAAAAGGCTAGCAGAGAACAACAAATACCTAATTTTCTATTGTCACTTCATCATAAGTTTTGTTCCCAATTTATTTCTTTTCAATAGTCAGACAATGAAATCATCAACATTATTAAGGTAAATTGATCAGAAAAGTTAGAAAATGGCGGCCCTACCGAATTTCAGTTGATGAAGACATTCAATGTTTCCGATGTCGATTTGAACACCTTTTCTTTTCATTGTTCACGGCTATTTCGGGATAATGTAAGGTAGAAATGCATTTATATTAATAGAAAATCTTGCTACAAATATCTTTTATGCTTTGTTCAATTTATCAGCAACATAAGTCGATTACCGATAAGTTTTGTCTCAATTGTTAACAGTATTGGGCAATGAATGAAACTACATATCTTCATACATTTTCTGAAGATACAAAAAAGTATTCTTAAAAAGAATGTTAATCATTGGGTTTTTCATTAAAAGCAGTTAAAGGTATTACGTAGTGGAACTCCACAATCATAGCTATCATCGATATCTAAAAACTTTTATATCATATTTATTTATTTATTCTTTGTTTATTATTATTTAAATTGTATACTCCATGTACATTACATCAGTGGGTTTATTCTGCAGATATTTAAATCATTAGGTTGGCGCTGCTGAAATTATTTAATTATAATAATTAAGCAGCTTCACCGGCGTGGATGTCGGTCAAATTATATACTTAAACCTTCCTCAAGAGCCACTCTATCCATTGGTGAAAACAGCATGAAAATCGGTGCAGGAGTTTTTGAGTTTATCGCAAACAGACAGACAGACGTGGCGGAGGACTTTGTTTTATAATAATTGTAGTGATTGTAATAATTATAATGTCATTATTTACGAAACAACAAGGCGATTTTTCTTTTACGCAGCAGCGCCAATCTAATGATAAATGTGTATTTCCTTGCGATGTGCGATCGCTCTCTACTTAGCTCTAACATTTGTAGCACTGGCTAAGTACGAGTAGGTACGGTCTTCTTCTTTATTCTGTGGTTAGTTCCCTAACCTGGCGTCAGAGTTTGTATGCCGTGGGCTTCCGCCCATGAACGGCCAAGTCGGAGGACTTGGATTACCTAGACTTGGCTTACGTTGGGGTCGCAGCAAACGATTCAAATATTATTATTCACTTACTTTATACGTACCCCTGAAATTGCACTAAAATTAGATAAAATCTTTCTCATTCACTGACCACAGTGAATCAAAAAATCATAAAACCAACGTAAATTAGGTAATTAAGTATTATGTGCGTTGTCTATTCATAAACATTATTTGGTCCTATCGCTCAATCAAAATCAGGGACAGTAATGTACGTTTTCATTAACATAATTATAACGAGAACGAAATGACCGTTTAAATAATGTTGGAATTTCAACTCTTTCAGCTAAACACAGCGTTGAAAATTCAACAGTGAGCTTTGATATGGACATTAAGGGCATAGTAGGTTTGTTTACAAAAATAATTTAATGATAGGATATAGATAGCCTATAGATGACATTGTGTCTTTTGTAGCTTGGCATAATGTTCAAGTGTACGTTTGTATCGCTTATTATTTTAGTATTTTGTGGCACATATACATATAATGTAAGTACTTTATACTATTACCTATTATTATAATTTTCTTGATAATAAAGGTACTTTCATGAAGTTTTTGTTGTGTGTAGCAAATTACAAATGCGGTACATTTCGTGATGCGTTTTGCAATTTTTAAAACTTGTGAGGTCAAGCGGCGACCACCAAAAAAGTGTCGAGACAAATAATGCTCGACTAAGTCCCAGAGAAACAATTTAACTGTTTTGTTACCGAATCTAAACTAATGACACAAAATTATGGACGATTTATAGCTGCTAGTTAACATACACTAAACATTACCTACGTAATTATGTTTCCTCAAGGAGCTAGGTAGAATTTTAACTATAGTACTACCTCCATTTTCTGGTCACGCTCGTTCCATCAAAGACTTCATCCCTTCTTTTTTTTTTTTGGTGGGTGGAAAATCATCGAATGACCTCTTGGGCAGAGCGAAGCTTGAATCTCTTGGGCAGAGCGAAGGGGAGTGTCAGACTTCTACTGACTAAAAACCGAACCCATGTTCCTTCTTTGCCCTTGCGCCGAGGCCACGTCATCTAGTAAAAAAATCCGCGGCTCCGTCGCTTTCCATCCAGCGTGACCGTGGTCAAAAGCATGTAATTTTCCCGAAATCTACCTACACCCACATTTTGGTCGATCATTATAACTGATATTTATTGTCTAACAACGTTTCAGTGTCTCAACATAATACCCGAACGTGTGATACTAAAATACGTGAATGAGAAATACATCGCAAACGCCTCGTCATCCGTTCGAAGGTCAAGCAAAAGAGGGCAGTATGTCTTCAATTGCAAGCTCATTAACAAAACTGTATTAGGAAATAACGTTACGGTAAGAATTTTTGATAAAATTAATAATATGGGTCTTCACCAACAGTAATATATTAGAACAATAACAATGATGCTTTGTTCATAAATGTTCATATGTTATAACACTTTGATCATCATCATATTGTAGTCAGCTTCCTGAGTCATGAGCATGAGTCTGCCTATCTGACCTCCACAATCCATTTCGTACTGGGTAATATGATAGCCCTTGGTAAGGTTGGTTGTCAGATTTTCGGGCCTCTCATTATCTATTACGACTGTCAAACATATAATATGTGTCTTTCTGAGCCCTATCGGTTAGGAATATTCATTACGTTCATAATTAAGCAGAAGCCTCCTTCAATATCTCACGGACCCGTGCGACCTCCTTCCATAATAGGGTAGTTGACAAAAAAAATCTAATTAGTCCGTGATATAGATTTCCTCTTTTTTCACGTAAACAAAAAATTAAGACGATACAGTCTTTCAAAAATTCATGTGACGTCATATTGCAGTACATTTGACGTTAAAAGCCCCCATTAATGATCTTTGACGCGTTTTATCTTCGTAATTTTTTATTGATTTCTTAAAACAAAAAATATGTATCAAATATTTTTCGATATAATCTAACAGACGGGCTAATTAGAATCATATTTTTTAAAGCTTTTATTATTTTTCCAGTTCCACGTAACAGTTTATGAATACAGTAGCAGATACAACCAGTATGTTCGCACTCTGATGGAGTTACACTACAAGTGGTGCGACTTGGTCCTTCGAGACAAATGGTTTGGTCCCGTCATCCGAAACCATGGTTTATCGAAATGTCCTGTACCTCCGGTAATTAGGTTTATCTATTGCTAAACATTTTTTATTTAATTCAGATTTCATATCAGTGATTGCCTCTTTGGCCTGGTGGACGCGAGTGCGATTGCTGGAGAGGTCCTGGGTTCGATTCCCGGGTCGGATAAAGTGTGTCCACACATTCGAACGAAGCGCTTTGCTGGGTCCTTTATTATGCGCACAGCCAAGGAGTGGAATTCCCTGCCTGCGTCGGTTTTTCCGAGTTCATATAACCCTAATCTGTTTAAGTCGCGAGTAAACAGGCTTCTACTGGGTAAGCTCGTTCCATCGTCGACATCATCTCTGCCCTTAGGGCAAGATTGAAGTCAAGAGCAAGCCCATTTATAATAAAAAAAAAAAAAAGTGTTATTGGGTTTTTCCGTCAAGCACTTCGCAGTAGCAGCTATTTCCACTCAGATCCATCCTGTCCCTTTGCTGTCCTCTCCCAGCGACGCCCTGAGCCGAGGCTCATACCCCCAGGGGGTGCCCTCAGCGTGTAGTCACTTAATTTCAAGGCATACACAGGAAAGTCCGGTTAAACAGTAGTCATCCTCAGTCCTCTCTAGGGTGCTGCGAGATGCAGCCATTCACAAAAAAAATTGCGGCTACGGAGACTGGATTAGTGCCCGATTGATAGCAATAGGCTTGCTCCCTTTTAAATGAGACTTGAACATAACTAGTGAACTGTGGCTGTACTATTAAGTACACCTCTGCCATGATAAGGCAAAAAAATCACGATAAAGCAAGAACAGCTTGAGGTAGACTAATGCAAAAAAAAAACAAAATTGAAAGTAGTTGAGATATGATGATGGCTTAATACTTAGATCATCTTTTTACAGGGTCCCATTGTAATGACAAATATGACATTTAGTGGTAAATTCCCCTTTGACGTCATATTTGATAAAGGCAAGCTTGAAGGAACCTGGAACGTGGGGTCAACTGGCGAACTAATGGGTTCTATCGATGTTTTTGTAAGTTTTACTAAATAAACATAACAGCGATTGAGCTGCATGATAATAAAATAATAAATTCTTCACATTCAACTATTGTTTCATTTATGCCTATATAAATCCTCATTAATGTGGACAAAAGTATTTAGGTATTTATATACTTTCAAAAGCAAATTTTCTAGCTATATCTTGGTTGTCACCGTCAGCCGGTGAAGGAAAACATCATGAAGAAAAGTAGACTTATTTAATTTAATATATTTTATGGCTACCTGCCTGTGTTGTAGAAATAATATTGAACTATCCGATTTGAGTAGGATTTAATCAATTGGTATTTAAACCTAAAAAACTTTAAACTGCTAACTAAAAAACTAAAAAACTTTATCTTAATGAACGTTATATTTAAAATGTCACTTACGGGATATCTTCCGTGATTTTTATCTTATATAAAAATAAATATAATATCGGGAACTCACGAATAAAAATCACGGAAGATATCCCGTAAGTGACATTTTAAATATAGTTATGAACCGTGAAAGCTTAAAACAGTTAATGCACGTTGTGTGGGAACCATAAAAAATAAACTACAAACTAGGCCAAAGTATTTTTATTTTGGTTTAAAAGTCAACACAATTTCCCCTATTGCCATGAGGTCTCCAGTTGAGTTGTCCGTGGCAGTTATTTCCGCTTTACCTTTTTCGAAAGGCCAAACAGAAGGAATGTTCAGGTTCAAAATCACGTTCTTTAAAGAAACTTTGCTTCCCTAAAACACAATAAAACTTAGCATGAACTTAAATATTAAAAAAAAGAATTTTCACCAGGATTTTTTCAGTAACAGCTCCGCAGCCTAGATTTATCATAATCGGAGTTTTCTGAACTGCATCCGTGGTTGGTTAGGACATTGCAGACTTGAATCATCTGATTGTCCGATAAAAAGATGATTCC
The DNA here is from genome assembly GCA_949316265.1 of Diarsia mendica. Lineage (NCBI taxonomy): Eukaryota > Metazoa > Arthropoda > Insecta > Lepidoptera > Noctuidae > Diarsia > Diarsia mendica. Next base: position 19,538,655 of record OX438901.1, read on the forward strand.
TTCCTTCGGAAGGCACGTATAAGCCGGTGGTCCCGGCTACCAAATGGCGGTCGTGAAACCATGTCAGAGGCTCTTGAGGTGGTTTAGAAACTCTGACACTAGGGTGTGTGGGGTCGTTAGACCTTACTGCCCACACGATAAGAAGAAGAAGCCTGGATTTGTGCCTAGTGAACTCTTTTTATTACATACTATTTCCGTTACACACATTTGCTAATTCATTCAATATCTGACATGCTAGTTTTAGTGAACTGTTCGAGTAACTAATTTTTAAATAGCGTAGTTAAAAAAAAATACGATTCGGTGTTTAAATAAAAACCCATCAAATAACAGTTACACTTACGGCAGGTAAAGGGCACGCAGTCAAACCAGCTTTCCTTACAATCCAACCAACGTATGGGTCCTTATGGATGAGGTCACATGCATTGAAATGCATCTCCACGAACGAACGCTTGAACTCATTGTTGAGGGACTCGTAGAAGATGATGTCGACCTGTTGGAAAATAAAATGAAAGCTATTAATTATGGTTTGGTATGCTTGTGTATACCTCCCGCTCTGGGCAGAGCGGAAGGGAGTGTCAGACTTTTACTGACTAAAAACCACCCATGTTCCTTCTTAGTGCCGAGGACGCGGAGCTCTTCCGAACAACCCGCAGTCCCGACGGGCGTCGGCCCCTTCCATGTTGCTGACATCTCTTTGAGGCGCGCGTGGACCACGAAACGCGCCGTTGACACGGCCGGTCGTCGTCATCAGACGGACGGACGGTGAGCTAGCCCATTACTCACCGTCCTTAGGCATCAGCATGCATTGGATGGGAAACCACCGTTTCACCGGCGTTCTGATTTCTTCAAGTCCAAACTTACGACCTAGTACGACTTAGTAGGCTATCAGGAACGAAGTATTAAGCTTAAAGTAATGCAGGTTCTTTACAATATCTCTTACCAAGACGTTGTATCCGATACCCGATTTGGTAACAAACTCGAGATTGGCCACGTAGTCGCCTCCTCTGCTAACACGTCTGACGGTAACTGAGACATTGCTGAGATAATTCTCATTCACATACTTCATTGAAGCCCGCTCCGGTATTATTTTGAGGCACTGAAAAATATGTGGAGAATTAGAACGATAGTAGTGAATAGTCCTTTTTTCACGCTAGCTATTGATCGACACAACTGGAATTCATGGAGAGAAGCCGGATGTCAAAGGCTAGCAGTATCAGTTTCAGAGTATTCTGAATCTTTATTTGCACCTTGAGATCTTGCTTCTTTAGCTTCATGGCTCCATGGTTGCATAGTCCTTTCATAAACTAGACAAGTTTTCTCTGCCCGTTCCTGATAAATAAGGGCTGCGATTCCGCCTGTAGCTTAGCTTACATTTGTTTTAGCTTTAAATTGGTTAGTTTCACACATCCCTCGCCAAATATCCTCGCATACCTTTAGTGAAAACGCAGCTCTAAGGCATTTTTTTTTCCACTTCAGTGTCCAAACTGAGATATATAGGTACAGATTCATAGACAGAAGACTTTCATATAAATGTGATAAAATACTTACATTATATGCAATCGTTAGGAGGCATATAAAAACTATAACCGTCTTTTTTCCACTAAACATTATTACTTACAGCCGTTAGACGAAAATGTTTCGGTCATGTTTTTTTCAAGTATATTTATAAAGTTTCACACAATAGAAACTCCAATTTAGAGATTGTCTATCTCCTAATTATTGTAAATTCAATTAATTGATTTAATCAAGTACATTTAATTCGAGTGGACGAATTTGTGGGATTACTTTTAACTTGATTTCAAATTCGATTTAATTTGAAATGCTTTCAACGCGACAGTGGGGCTGCAGTTAAATTATAAACAAACCGATTACGAGATAATAATATAGTTTTATACATTACAACGAAAATTCTTCTTTGTATGCATAGGTAAAGGAATAGTAGTTTATGCGACTGTGCATAATGAAGGGCATTACAACACAAGTGTGGGTTTAAGAAACGAGCCGAAGGCGAGTTTCTTAATAGCATCACACGAGTGTTGTAATGCCTAATTATGTATAGTTGCATACACTAATTTATCTACCCGAATATCATAAGGGCTCTATGATGGGCTCAGGAACCATAGGGAAATGACCAGCATTGTTACCAGTGTAATGCATTAAAAAATAAACAGGTTATTAGTTGCATTCGTCGCTGCATTTACGATATCTGGCGGAGTGTTCATGTTAATTTCTGAGTCACTATCACTCATTTTCGACAGAAATAAAGAACTTATCAGAAAATTTGTCTACTCAATGAAAGGGAATAAAAAGCTAACGAACAAATGACAGCTCGAAATGGCGGCGTTTCGGATATCTGTAATTTTTTTAAATCATAGGCAAACGAACAAAGTCACTATTCTTGTGTCACTCGAGATCAAAATGTCGTGCGATTTATAATTAAAATCATACTGAATTGGGGTTTCGTATCTATAGGTATCTGTTTTAATGTAGATACTAGAATAGCACACTCACTTGAATTTGACACCTGTTCCTTTAAACTCATAACCTACTGTTTTCAGTAGGTTATGAGCTCATTACAGTTCTGTTAATTTCTGCTGGTTGGTAATGCTGGTCATTGCCTATGGTTTTTGAACGCATTAGAGAGGGTTTATGATATTTGGGTAGATAAAAGATCTAAACTGTTCACTTACACGATTGCAAGGTGGAGCATGAAGTCCTGGCTTTAATTCCCGGGTTTTTCCATCAGGTATTTCCATGTAACAGCCCCGGATTCTGGAATTGTGCCCGGCTGATGGCAATAGGCTCGTCCCCTATTACTTGAGACTTAAAATATTTAGTATCTAAAAGTCTTTTATGTTATATAAATGCAAGGTTGAGTCTAGCTGAAGACGACTTTGGACACGGGGAGACGAAATTCGTCCTCGCGCCAAATAAAAGTAATGCAAATTCAACAAAGTTTGAAATTGAAAAAGCTCTTTACCTCCCAGATAATATTGATTGAGTTTTAAAAACCCATTGTAAGATTGAACGATCGTGACTGATCGTGTTTTCGATTAAAATTTCACTACGCTAAATTAAAATATTCTACTAAAATTGAACTCGACTTAAAATTAAAGGTCCACCTAGCTATCATCATCAACATCCTATTAATGTTCCCACTGCTGGGACACAGGCCTCCACAATTTGAGAGGGAATGGGCTATAATCTACCACGCTGGCCCAGTGCGGATTGGTAGATTTCACATGTCTTCGAATTTTTTGGTTCTAAGACATGCCACACTATGTTTTCCTTGACTGTTTTGAGAGCAGCGGTGATGAAATAAATTACACAAAGTAATGCGCCTGCCTGGGTTCGAACCCACGACCTCCTGTTCGTAAGTCGGGGCCGCCACCACTGGGCCACCTAGCTATCAATAAAGTTAAAATCGATACTTAGAATTTACATAAATCGTAGTAATTTGGTCAGTACATTCTACATGGACCCAAGTGATTAGCCCTGCTTTCTCACAAGACGACAGGCAAACCGCTAACTCGATCAAGCGTGGCCTAACTCGATTTAACTTGAATTAGGTTTAAGTCGATACCTAAATCGATTAACTAAATCGAGTTGGTACATCTCTACTTTTGATTTAATCTATAAAAATATTATTAAACTAAGTATTCAATTACTGTGATGTTCCAGTGAGTGGATAATTTTGAAAATGTAATGTAGTGTAATAAGTGTTATCATGGGTAATAAAATAAATACAATTGGTGTTTTTAAGGTTTCCTGTCATAATAGATATGTAGGCGTACTCGACACAACCAGTTTACGTGGATTTCTCTTTGTATGGGAAATCTATAAAAAGAGGGGCCATGTTGTACTGGAAATGTATAGCTTATATGGCTTAATGTATAGCCGTGTGTCGCGTGTTATTTTCAATTGTAATTGAGGCTACAGTTTTTTGTACTGAAAGAGCACGACCGCTAAGCATGATGCATTAGGGTTTGCCCTAAGGAATTCCTTAGTTACAATCACAGCATCTAGATTTGTACCTAGCTGCTTTTTAAGATAATTACACGCGGACGAAGATTGTGGGCAATAGCTAGTAGGTATATCAATAAAAGGGTAGAGAACCAATTAAATGACACCATTACCAATGCAATATTGAGCACACCACTTCACTAAATTCAACGCTATAACCGCTTCATAGCTTTGAAACGGAATGTTGCAATTAGTTACTGCATGATTTCACAATGGTTCGGTCAAAATATGCGGGCACCGTAATATAGAACTAAAAGCTAGCCCGATTTACGTTCGACGCCAAAATTTGGTTTAATTAGCATCAATCATTCGGGGACATCGCTTGATTTACGATTTAGCTAAGTATTTTGGTGAATGAGATTGAATGCAGGTCAAAGGTATCCTATAATATTATAAACGCGAAAGTATGGATGGGTGGATGTTTGTTACTCTTTTACGCATAAACTACTAAACGGATTTGGATAAAATTTGGTACACAGATAGTTCATAAGCTGGATTAACACATCTTCTTCTTCGCTTCGCTCTTGACAGAGCGGTCGTGGTCACTATGAACTGTGTCCAATCGCAGGTGTAGTTGTTGCTCGCCTCACGATTTCTCTCCATCTGGTTCGGTTAGAAGTCAATCTGGCGCATTCATTGACAGGGCCTCCAATCGCGGATTTTACTTGGTCGGTCCACCTCATCGGTGACCGCCCGCGTGGCCTTCCACTCTGCCCTGCACCACAAGACGTTCTATTCTATGGAGTCATTGTTCCGCCTGGAGACACTGGATTAACACATAGAATAGTTTTAATCCCGACTTTATCTTCCCGTGTGATAATTTTCGAGTTGTAGCGGGCGAAGCCGCTGGCAACAGCTAGTTCATTACTAAATGAAGGATATTTTAGTAGATATACCGGGATTGTATTTGGAACTATTGTGTTCCTAGTCGTGAGGATCTGAGAAATTGTGGTCTGGCAACATTACGCTAATAGCTATATGGATACTGATCATCGAGTTTACCTATAAATAAATAGGATATGCGTAGGTGAATACTTGCCACTTGGGGTCATTTTTTTTCTCCGTGTCTCACAAAGCACGTTAAGCCATTGGTAGATAATTGACAGTCGCTACAAGTAGTCAGTGGCCTAAAAGTCTCACAACCAGTCTTACTGCGGAAATCTCATCCAAATTGTCTAGGAATTAACATTAAAAAAGCTGCTTGACTTTTCTTATTTCCATTTTCTTAAAGGTAAAATCTCAGGTACAATAATTATTATTAAGTGAGAACAAACATGGATTAATTAATTATAATTATTTTCTCCCATCGCTCTTGTCAAGCGGAAAGGTGTCATGCAGATATAAGCGGACAAGTTGACAGTTTGCACGCATGGCTGTTAAATTACAAAGTACCCACATCAAACGGTTACGGAGAAATTGTACCGTGACAGACATACATACAAGTGAATCCATCATTAGTTACACACAAAGGACTCCATACAGAATAAATCGAAATCTGCCCATATCTTTTTATCGTGTTGGCTCAGGACCTTGATTTATAAACAGCATTTTTTTTTGTTCATTTTGCTAAGACCACCCGTTCTTGAGAAAATAGGTGTTGACACATGGACAGACATACGGACATGAGGACGATCTTTAAAGGTTTATACCTTTTGAGGTACGGAACCCTAAAAACGCTGAAAATGTATTGGTTGGCGGTCCTTTTGTTGTTTTAGCAGCCATAGTAAAACATGATCATTGTGTCTGAAAACGGGCTATTTATCATGTTTCCTGTTTGTTTGTTGTTAACACCACCAGATCACGGATGAACTGACAACAAACAGTAAACGTGGTTAATATCCTGTTTCCAGTGACCATGTCAGTGGCTGAGCGAATAGACTGCTGGATTGCGTGTCGCGAGTTCAATCTCCGCACGGAACAAATATTTGTATGGCCAACAGACAGTTGTTCCGGGTCTGGGTGTTTGTATATGTGAGTTTAAATGTTTGTAAAACGCACCCACGATACAGGGGAAATACCAAGTGTTGGCCAAATTATAAAAAAAAAAAAAAGACGGGTTGCACTCCGGGAGTGCCGGCAGAAGTGAAAACTTGATTATTAACGTTGAGCATGTTTGATATTTTGGAATGGTTAGGGAATAATTTTGCACCAATTGCTTTAACAGTATAAAAGTACTATCATTTATGTGGTAGAATACAATATTGATTTATTGCGCTATCGTACACAAACATGACAATTTATATTAGATTAAAAATTTAACACTTTAAAACTATTACAATTATTTTACATTAAAAAGTTTATCTCTCCGAAAAATCAACTTTCATCCATAATTTCAACGACTTTTTCACCATCATCATTACCAGAACTATCATCGCCAATCTCTAAAACTGATACGATAGGTTTATGGTAGCTGAAGTAAGAAACGAACAGTTTTGATTCGAACCTATTTAAATGTCTAATAAAGACCGCATCAATAGTAGTTTTGTATTTCGTTGTGCTAAGATTGCGATCATTCGACATAGTTAAACCAAATTCATTATTTAAAAATTCAATTATTCCGCCATAACTATGCTAACCCATTTATTTTGTCTTTCCCTGTCCTCCGATCGGAACTCCGATTGGTAGGAGGAGCGGGAATATTTTTTCCCATGCCTCCGATTAAGCATCATAAAAACATTGTACAGTCTAGTTCAAAATAAATTATTTTTGTATTTTATTGACTGTACAGTCGACATCGTTAACGTTCAGGGTCAAAATGTCCAACTCCCACACGACTAGTCTAAGATCGATAGTTTCCGAGATATAGCCGTTTCAATTTTGACAGCTGTCATCCGAAATGTAGATCTCATTGAGATCTATCACTTGTCCCTACACACAACTAGTCTAAGGTCGATAGTTTCCGAGATATAGCTGTTTCAATTTTGACAGCTGTCATCCGAAATGTAGATCTCATTGAGACCTATCACTTGTCCCTACACACAACTAGTCTAAGGTCGATAGTTTCCGAGATATAGCCGTTTCAATTTTGACAGCTGTCATCTGAAATGTAGATCTCATTGAGACCTATCACTTGTCCCTACACACAACTAGTCTAAGGTCGATAGTTTCCGAGATATAGCCGTTTCAATTTTGACAGCTGTCATCCGAAATGTAGATCTCATTGAGACCTATCACTTGTCCCTACACACAACTAGTCTTAGGTCGATAGTTTCCGAGATATAGCCGTTTCAATTTTGACAGCTGTCATCCGAAATGTAGATCTCATTGAGACCTATCACTTGTCCCTACACACAACTAGTCTAAGGTCGATAGTTTCCGAGATATAGCCGTTTCAATTTTGACAGCTGTCATCTGAAATGTAGATCTCATTGAGACCTATCACTTGTCCCTACACACAACTAGTCTAAGGTCGATAGTTTCCGAGATATAGCCGTTTCAATTTTGACAGCTGTCATCATTATTATTATTATTATTAATTATTATTATTATTATTATTAATTATATTATTATTATTAATAATTTTATTATTATTATTATTAATTATATTATTATTAATAATAATTATTATTATTATTAAGCGCCCTGCGCTGCCTAAACGAAACAGTAGGCCCAGGCATACATTTTCGCCGCGCCGTAGAGAGGGGATAGCTGTCTACTCTCCATCCGTCTTACGCTTTTTCGATCAGGGTCACGTGGTCACGTGTCCTGACGAATTTTCGATCAGGGTCACGTGGTCACGTATCCTGACGCGAGTTTAAGATTTTATACCCATCACAGAACAATTTCCCAAAGTGCTCAACGCCGCTAAAGAAGTTTTCACTTCAAAAACTTAAAACATACTCTGTGTAATCTCAGGTTTTAACCTGTTACAACACAAAGCCTTAGTAAGAATTTCGTTAGCACGTTGGGTACGGAACATAAATACTTGAGCTTTACTAAACAGTATTTTAGAGTGATTACAACTTTATGCATTATAGGCTTACGTATAAGGTGTATTTTAGCATTCCTTTTAACGATGGTAGCTTTACCCTTTAGGGGTTCAGCAGATCCTATGTAACCACGTTTTGATAGCTAATAAATATAAAACAAAGTGACACACTTTTATGTTTATAGACTGTGAAAGTAAATACGCAAAGAGTGACAAATTGTGTAGGCATAATCCAGTAGATATAAATATTTATGTAGTGTGTACATAAAGTAAGGAGGTTGTTGTTCGTGAAGGTACTTACGTGTTAAACATAAACTTTGTCTAAAATTAATACAAGCAGAATTAGAATAGAATACTACTTCGTTCCAGAAGATCTGGAAGGTTTTAATAAAAAAAAGACCCCATCTTAGGAGACCGCCATATTTAATTAAGAATGAAGTCACTTATCTAACCATGCAGTGCTCAAACTAAACATGTACAAATGCAAAATTTCAGCTCAATCGGAAATCGTGAAGCGGGACAAAAACTTTTAAGTTTTTTTTTTTACATAGTTTGTTACAGTTAGGCTGCCTTGTTGCTGTAGTGGTCGCAGAAACGTTTTCGTTAACATTTTTTTTTGGTGGGTGGAAAATCATCGAAACCCCCCCCCGCTCTTAGGCAGAGCGAAGGGGAGTGTCAGACTTCTTCTGACTAAAAACCAAACCCATGTTACTTCTTCGCCCTTGTGTCGGAGCCGCGTTATCCTTTCGATAATCCACAGCCCCGACGGGGTCCACAGCCCCGACGGGTGTGCATGTGGTCTTGGGTTTGCTTCCCAAGTCCGGCAAAGTGTTGCGTTTATCCATCAAGAATTTCTCATTAGCAACCACGGAGTCTGGATTTAATTTTGTGCCCGGTTGATGGCAATAGACTCGCCCCCTCGCCTCCTATTACAAGGGACTTAAACATAACTGGTAATATGTGCTGTACATCGCTGCCTTACCCTTCGGGGATTACAGGTGTGATGTTATGTTGTGTTATGTTGCAGGTCAAGCTAATAAAAGCGACTTAATAAGTACCTTTCAGGTTGAATGACGTACGACACATAACTTGGAGGCGATTCACTCGGGCACTTCATCGCACTGCTAACACAAGACTATCAACTCAAAAAAGATTTTCAAAATTTAATTCTCTACGCGTTAATAAAACCTTCACTGAAATAGTGCAAGAATTCTGTGACAGTGTTCACATTTTTACAATCGTTCAGTCAGCCACTTTTTTACATTTTCCATTATTTCTGAAAAAAAACTTCATTTTGAATTGATACAGTCTTGTATTAGCAGTGCGACATGGTCTATTTCCCATCATAACTACTTCAATTAAGGCTCCGTAATAGCTATTACTGCAGATCAATTTTACGCGTGGTCCGTTCTGTGGCTATGTAGGTACACACGGCTACACATCAAGCTATACAAAACCAGTATAATTTGATCGTTCATTGTGCGAAAAGATCTAGTTAAGTGAGGCCAAGATTAACTGGTTTTGTATAGCTTGATGTGTAGCCGTGTGTACATACGAGTCGATTAGACGCTCGCGGCTAATGCATCAACTTGCAATGTTTGAATTTAGGTTAATTGAAGGTTGATTCATATGTAATGTAAGTAGGTATGTGCGGCTGCATAATATTATGTAACGTTTAGATGGTGGGAGTGCAGCGGTGGCCCAGTGGTGGTCGCCCCGACGGACGAATGGTAAGTGGGTTCGAATCCAGGCAGACGCATTACATTGTGTAATTTATTTCATCACCACTGCTCTCAAAACGGTGAAGGGGAATCGTGAGGAAACCGGCATGTTTTAGAACCATTGAAGACATGTGACGTCTACCTACCCGCACTGGGCCTTATGGTTGATTGCTATTCGTGAAATTCCTGATTGAACAATCCAACGGCACTTTGCTCAACCTGGGAATCGAAATCCAGACCTCATGCTCAGCCGACTGCTGAGCATGAGGTCTGGACTTGACCGAAGAGAAAGTCAAGTCTGCCATAGCAAATTATTTTATCATTATGAATTTTGAACACATTCATCCTTGCATCCCAATTCATCCCGTTTTATGCTACGTAGAAATTATCAAATTGAAAATGCCAACGCAATTTATACTGAGTACCTAAGTGAAATTGCATGATAAACTCCTTTGTTTGACCATTCTGGGGGTCTAAAACGGCCACTTTGGCAGAACATAATATGAATTGCGTTAAAAAGCGTAAAATGGACCTTTCATTATAATAACTGCGTCTGTAACAATTTAGTAAAATACATCTTAATAGGAAAATAATATGAATTGCGTTAACATTCGTAAAATGGTCACAGACGCAGTTTTTATTATGAAAGGTCCATTTTACGCTTTTAAACGCAATTCACATTATGATCTGCAAAAGTGACCATTTTAGACCCCCTGGTCATCAATTCATGATAATTAATTCAGCTGAAAGGCGTTTGCTGCTGGACAAAGGCCTGTCGCAAGCGTTCACATGAAATGAGTAATAATTGCAGAGTACCATGCTTGCAGAACGTATGGAATATAGAGCTGAAAGATTATTTATTTTATTTTATTTCGTCGGGACCCTCTATAATGGGGTTGGCAAGTGAAAGCTGATTGTAGATGGCGTGTCCATAGCTTGTCCCAATCCGACCAATGAGGTCAAGCTATTTTGAAATATAAAATGACATTGACAGATATTCAACCAATGAAGAGCTTAGGTTCATGCGGTGCTAGCGCCATTAGTTCCACCAGTATTAAAGTCGCGTATAATTTTACTTGCACAGTACAGGATTTTGATGTTAGTTCTTCATTTTGGTCATAGATGGCGCAGTTATACTTTTTGCACTATGTTGCTGTAGTACTCCTCTTGTAGTGTCACTACAGTTTTGAAGTGGTGATCGCGTACCGGAGGCCCAGGTAATGACTGAACAAAAATTAATCGAAACCTGAAAAGGGATAGAGTGGACCAAAAACATTTTCAAATCATTTGTGTTATTTATAACCAAAAAGCTTCGAACGATATTCGTCATGCCACCTGCCTTCGTTAGCTGAATTAATAGGAAAAGCTTTAGCAATTAAACGGACTGTTAGGTAAATGGGGTATTTGGATCCAGTACACGGTCTAGAGCTTTCCGATAGCCTCAAATTAGTTTATCAGCAAATAACAATTCTATACGTGTGTATTTCCTATGAATAGAGACATAAATTAAATCCTCAAATGATTATTTAGTTTAAAAAAATAAAGCTGTTTGTTAAATTTGTGGGAGGTACTGTCCGCATGTTAATTACCTCTTTTATAATAGGCAAAGGACATGACCAGTTGTGTAGTGTTTTTATGAAATAACGTTTTTTTTTTTCGTCTACGTGGTGACATTTGGGGAAAGCCTCCAGAGTGGTCGTCTATCGACTGAAATGACAGTAACAATGAATGTTTTACTAAGTCCGTACCAACCCAACTACTATTATTTAGATAGTAGGTACTACATATTTTTTTTCGATTTTATTTCGTTTTGACAATTAAAAAATATAATAATGTAATCAATCAATTAAATACCAATACCTGGCACACAGGCCTTCTCCCTACGCGAAGAGTAGCTGAAAATTAAATACTAGCTTTTGCCCGCGACTTCGTTCGCGTGGAATAGTGACTTTCGGCAGATTTTTGGTTTATCTCGCGAAAAAAAAAAAAAACTATCCTATGTCCTTTCTCAAGTTCCAAACTATGTCTGTACCAAATTTCACACAAATCGGTTCAGTAGTTTAGGCGTGAAGCAACGACAGACAGACAGAAAGACAGACAGACAGAGTTACTTTCGCATTTATAATATTAGTTAGGATTAGGATTATCTAAAACAAAAAAAAGTTGAGTAGGTATATTCAAGTCCTTCTTTCCAATTTATATTACTTTACATATACACGATACATTTACGACGAACTAAAAGTTGATAGACAGTTTTATATTGATAAGCTTTTATGATAATACTTACTGAATATTGAAATAAGTTCAAAGCACTATCAGTAGCGTCAACAATGAACCAACTTTCATCCATAAAGGCTTCAGACTTTTTATGAATATATTCAATTTGATGCACGACTAAACTTCGATCTTAGTGATGGGACCCTAATATCGATAAAATATTATTGCCGAGTGCGACCGACGTCGAACTATAAATTGGGCTGCTGAAAATATTTTTTGCTTGATGGATGATTGAATTAATACTGTGGTTCTGTGATAAGAATTTATTCCGAGTGTTGTTTAGATGATTTTCCAGTTATTTTATGAACATTTTCAAAATGCTTGTGATGAAAGAGAATAATGTTTCTGTATGGAGTATTGCAGCCGCTTATGAGGTAGCTCAACGACCTGATCCCGCCATCACCCTTTTAGCCGGTCGACTTCCCCTCTAATTAATCTAATTATCACAAAACACACAAAATCCAGCTGGATTTCCGTATTTTACATGGAGTAACCGTGCCTCTCTAATCTCCACAACCCCTGTAAGGTACTGGTTAAACCTACCTTTACGAAGGAAACCTAGTATGCAATTATTGGTGACCCATCCACGGACCGACCTTCGAAAACGCAGCTTAACCTCTTTACCAACCTGTCACCTGTTAATTTTTTACTCACGAGTTCCTCATCTCTCCATCATCATCATTTCAGCCAAAAGACGTGCACTGCTGGACATAGGTCTCCCCCAGGTGTCGCCACATTGACCGGTCCCGTGCGTCTCGCATCCAGCGGGTCCCAGCAACCTTCACCAGGTCATCGTTACCTCATATTTTCAATTACAAATGATTGCAGAAAACAGAAATTACTGGTTCAATAATAAACAATGCAGATAAAAGCCAATAACACAAGTTTACATTTATGCATGAAACTAAGCGTATGCTGAGTCGGACAATCGCTTTGCATATCATTTGCATGCCTGTTGCAAATGAAGACATAACTTACTTTTTCAACTCGCATTACTTGCATGTAGTGTCCGGGAATATGGCGTAATTACTACTGCTGATTGAGATTGATATATTTGGAATAGCTCGTGGCAAAATATAAACAGCTGCTCGCGTCGATCTTCAGGTTAAGCCACTCTTGCCTTAGTTGGGTGACCATCAATTACATACTAAGATTCTTCCGTGCCTCGGAAAGCATGTTATGCCGTGAGAAACCCCGGTTGTCGTATGTTGATGTTTGTCAGTCGTAGAGGTAGTCGGTGGCCTGAAAGCCTTACAAAGGGCTATCGTATAGCCTTACTGAGTGTGTGATTCTGTAAACGTACCCAAATTAATTCTTTAAATATATTTTTATGTTGACAAGGTTACGTGGTTTTATTAATTAACCTGCGCCACGTAACCCCATAACGTCACATTGGCGTGTATTTCCCAGTAGTAACTGGGCTGTGGAGGTTAATCAGGCAGACATTCCATGTAAAATACTGGTATTCCGCTGCATCCAGCTAGACTAGAAGCCAATCCTAACATAGTTGGGAAAAGGCGGTGCAAATGATGATTACTTCATTGTCTAGGTACCCATCTTTTGTCCAACTCAGCTGAGACCAGCTTCCGTCAACAGCTGCAATCACTAGGTAGTCACTTTTTATTAGGATATAAGTATCTTGACCTTCTACCAAGCCTTTTCCCAAATCAGTTGAGATTAGCACCTGTCAACAGCTGCAAGTAGTAGTCACTTTTCATTACGATATAAGCCTGTTGACCTACTTTTAAAAACGAATTCCATACCATACATACCTAAAGTCCGTCGTTCCATCGATATCGAAAAAGACGTCCAATGAACATCACTAACGCGTCGTAATTTTCATCTTTTAAGATGTGCACTGGGTGCCCCGCGTAATGGTATTGTTCTTGTTACGATATTTTTCTTTTTACTAGGAAATAAATACTTTACGACGCTTTACGTAATATGAGCTGTAAATTGTTGGAAGAAACAACTGGTATTACTCTTGTAACAAGTGAAAGATAAAACGGAATTGCTGATTGCAATGGTTTAGGGGATGAGATAATAATAAGAGGGTTTTTGAAGTCTGGAAACAAAAGTATGCGATAACAAGTTTATTTTACTAGCCTGCTTCTCAATGGGGATTGGTTTACACACAATATAACATCAAGTCTGTAATCTCCGAAGGGATAGGCAGAGATGTACCCATTAGTAGACCCACACGTTATGTTTAAGTCCTATAAAAGGCGAGCCTATTGCCGTCAACCGGGCACAAATGCAGTTTCCGTGGCTGCTACTTGACCGACCACTAGACCAACTTAAACCTGGTTCTTCATTACAGTTAAAGAAAGATGTTATAAAATGTAAAGAAATAATATAATTTCCTTAAAAATAAAGCTTAATAACCCGTCAATTATATAACAAGAAATTTTCCTCTTCCATTTCAAATCTGACGCACAACTCCAAATAGCTACGGACATGTTAACAGAAGTTACTTCAAAAAAGTATTTCCAAAGCTAAAATTAATAAAACAATTAGACGACTTATAGAAAACTTTAGAGAAATTTTGACTTATTCGAAAAGTTTTCAAACTAATTTTCCTTAATTCAGATTGAAGAGATTGAAGCTTTCGTCGACAATTATTATAAAAAAGTGAAAGAAAATTTACATGTTATTATGTGCTTTTTGAAGCTAAAGTTTTAAAAGAAAGAAAACGTTTTGCTTGACTGAAAGTTGTCATAGTATTTGATATTCTTGGTTACTTACACATGTAAGTATTCAAAGAACAATATTTTTTTATACTTAACTTTTATTTTCTAGTTAGAGGAGCTCGTGGCTTAACAATATTGCCGCTCGGGTTGATCTTTAGCTTAAGACTAAGGCCGCTTTCACATTAGGTCGTTTGCAGCGCAAGAGTAGGGTAGAAGAAGCACATTACTTCATATTATAAGAACAGTCGTAACAACCCATTCGTATTTCTATAGTCGCGCGACTGTCGTGCTGCTTATGTCGCCCAAATATGAAAGCGGTCTAGATTTTAGGTTTACACTAGCTGAGTTGAGGAGGTTAGCAAGCCGACTTTAACATAGTTGGGGAAAGGCTAGGCAGATGATGATGAGGAGTGCATTGTCTAGTGGCTTCAGTAAACACTACTTCTGATTCAAGTCATCCGTATCTATAGGTTAGTTAGTTAATTGTTAGTTAAAAAGATCGGGTGCTAAGTTGCCCTCGTCCCATATTATTTGGAGTCACGAAACACGTTCTTTTCTTCCATTTTGCCCTGCTAACTGTCATAAATTAAAAAAAAAATACTGTTCATAAATAACAACATGATGAAATTAATTTATTAAACAAATAGCAAAAAAATATAATGCAGTAAAGCTCTTAAAAAACAAAAGGCAGACAGCACGCGCCGAAAAATACACAACAAAAAACAAATAAACAACAATGACAAAAAAACATAAATAACAAAACCACATCAGGCCCCAAACATAATACAACAGCACTAAAAATCCGAGTATACAAAGCAAAAGTGTTGCAACAAAACCATAACTGGGATAATGAAAATCACAGTGCGCACTTATTTGGTCCACTGTATGTACGTGACGCGGGTCGCGAAATTTCGTCATTCAGCGCGTCCATTACGGGCCAATCGATTGGTCGATCCGGGTCAAATATGTCACCCATACACGAACAGTCATAAAAATGAACGATATTATTTCATGATACAGAAAACTAGGGGTTATTGAATCTTTATACAGTCTCATGATTTGGGTCGGTTGTTGTAGTGTATTGATATTACTTTTCGATCTTCTACTAATAAGCAAATCTTTTGATGACTTTAGTTTGGTTGGCGATAATTATTATCGTTTTTCTTTTGACAGTGTCTGCTTCCTTCCTTAGGGGACAAAACGGGAACCTGCGTATTTACCAATGTACAATATTAATAAGGCATGTATTTAAACCGTTATCTGTATATTCCCTTTTTTCGAACAAAATATTTTAAAGTTACACCAAAAATACTGACTTGCACACAAATTATCTCAAATTATGCACACAAAGAAATCAAATTTAGTATCTTTTTTAATGGCATTTGCAGAACTCTTTGTCTGAACGAATAACTATTATCAAAATAGTATATCTAATAATTCTTTAGTCTAACAAACATTTTAAAACTTTTTTAAGGAAAACCTACACCTGATTTACTCCATGACGCGCGCTCGCTTCGCTCGCATATTACATAACACTAATATCTTCTGTCCCCGAAGTGCCGGGCCTCCGCCGGCCTCCTTCGTCGGCCTACGGCCCGGTGCCCATGCCGCCCATAAAGGACACTGTCGCGAGACGGTCGTATTAGATATCAGTTTTAAAAATTCCGTAGTAAGATTGTACAATAAATTTAGAGTGCAAGTTAGTATTTTTGATAAGCAATTAGTATTTTTGTTTTACAAATCATATATAAGTATCCGATGTACTAACTACATTTTTGGTGTGAATTCGATAAAAAAGGTCATCTCGTTTTGTGTGATTTTTTAGACTTTTTTGTAGGAAATCAATTGGTTTTTTTGGTATGCATTCAGTTAATTAGTGGAGTTACCTAGTGTGCTGAAAAATTAAACAGATGTGCATTTAAATATAAACCTATTAATAATAATGAATGAATGATGAGAGCCCTATTCATCAATGTAAAATATGGTCGCTCCATGTAAAATAGTGGTATTCAGCTGCATCCGGTGAGACTGAGAGCCGACCCCAACATATTTAGGAAAAGGTCAGGTATATGATGGTGATGAGTAGTAATAATGATCCCTCCCTCTTAAGAGGAGGTGCCTCTCGCGTCAATTCTGACTATAGACAGTTTAGACCTTGTTCCTGATGCCGAGAGACTACTATCACTACATAGTTTAGAAGAAAGTCGGTTTCAGATTTAAGCATACAAAGGGACATAGGGACATCCCTATGTCCCTTTGTATGCTTAAATCTTTAAAACTACGCAACGGATTTTAATACCTTTTTAATACCTTTTTTGCACCCGTGCGAAAAACTCACTAGTTATGTATATTTTCAAACTAGCTGATGCCCGCGGCTTCACCCGCGTGGATGTCGTTCAAATTATATACTAAAACCTTCCTCTTGAATCACTCTATCTATTAAAAAAAACCGCATCAAAATCCGTTGCGTAGTTTTAAAGATTTAAGCATACAGACAAACAAACAAATAAACAAACAAACAAACAGACGCGACTTTGTTTTATACTATGTAAGGAAGGATGTTTTATATATTACTAGCTTTTGCCCGCGACTTATAGTGACTTCCGGCAGATTTTTGGTTTATCTCGAAAAAAAAAAAAAAAAAAACTGTCCTATGTCCTTTCTCAAGTTCCAAACTATGTCTGTACCAAATTTCACACAAATCGGTTCAGCCGTTTAGGCGTGAAAGAGTAACAGACAGACAGACAGACAGAGTTACTTTCGCATTTATAATATTATATTAGTAGGGATTATTTTAAAATAATTAAATTTTCAATAAAAAAATAAATGAATGAGAATTATCTCTCCTACCGAATTTTGCACACATTGGCTAAACTCAACTGAGTTTATCAGAGTACTTACTTATGAGAATTAACAAAAATGTGGGGTAAAGATTGGTTAAGTGTATGGTATGATTTCTTACGAGTATTATATAACTCGATTTGGCTGCAGGGTATATGTACCATTCGAGCATGCAATATCTTAATTGAAACGCAATATCATCACCATGACTGACGTAAGCGACAAGCCACGTGTGTCTATACTATCGAATGATACGGTCAATGGCACAATAACCAGTAGCTTGCAGTGTGTGAGTGGTTTTGATTTAATGGATTTCGACCAGAATCAGATCTGTTAGAGATTCAATAATGTTACTAGCTGTTGCCGATCTGACAGAACTGTTATGTTATATCCTGTAATGTTATAGATAATAGTAACAACGCCACCTATCGAGGATAACTTAATTATATAGGTGTATAAAGAACAATGACATGTTGTAAATTTCTTCATCTTCCATAGGAAGGATCTTCCAGCCAAACAGGTGTTGTCTGGTAGGTTTCTTGTCGAAAGTTGCTGTCAGTTTTTACCCGACTACGGCGAAGCCAAAAGGAAGGGTAATGATTTTGGCAGTCTATGTATGTATGTATGTTCCACCGTAGCGCCTAAACTATCGAATGGATTTTAATAAATGAGGTGTCAGTAGATTCGTAAGAATAGCCCGGGTGATATAGGCTATATAAATTTTATAATTTTTTGTTATGACGGAATTTAAATGTCAGATTCTAGCTTCGAAAAAAAATCAATTGAGTTAATCGTAACATGTTTGGTATCAAATGAAAGGTCTTGGCGAGCACATTACAAATATTATATTATTTTAGTTTTAGTCAACATAAACGTATAGAATGCGGTCAACGCGGCTTGTAGTCGGGTTTTAGTTTTTAAACTTGTTGCTATATACTTTTAGGCCGCGGATAACTTTAACTGCGTGATTTAGAACTTTGGTGTTAGTTTGTCATTTGTGTCTAGTATCATATACCATATCTCTAGTACCATAGTAAAACCATCCAGGTGACTCCATAAATATTAAAAAAAAATACTTACATGCTCTCATACAATAACGAACTGACACCTATTTCATATTGGGCTATAAAAGTATAGAACGCTACCAAAATAAATAAATTAAAATCGGTAAATTCGAAGCCGAGATAGATTTACAAAAAATAAAACATTGTCTGTGTCTTATAATTAGTTTCGTCTAGCTGGTAGGTATGTTAAGTTCACAACCACCACAGAACAATCAATTAATCAAATTAAGGCGCTGACAAGAGCCAAATAGGCTTGTATTGAAAAATTTTTTAGCCAAATCTATACAGTTTGACACGGCGGAAAAAATATATGTTAATCTTGAACATATTTCTGATAATTTCGTTGTTTTCAAAACACGTTTTTGAAAAGTTTTCTCGATACAAAAAAATGGTAAACTAACCTCTTAAAATGATCTTCCAACAAAAATATCTGTATTACTGATGAACGTACGTTGGTAAAATTTATAACAATAACGTATCATATTTAAATACAAAATTTGGTTGTTTTTAATTTTTGATTATTTAATAAATTATTATTTTATAATTAATCATTATATGGTTTGTAAGAAGTTCGAGCGTTGCGTCATCGCGCTCTCTTTCTTACGTATGCAATCCGACAGTGAGCGCTTAGGCGCGGTGCTAGACGGACGTATGTCACTTTGCGCCCCACTGACAGCTATCCGTTCATCTATAAATTATTATTGACCGCGTCACAATGTTAGTCCAGGATCCACGGTACATTTTTTCACTTGATTACTATCAAGCTAATTTTCCGTGAGCCAACATTACCCTATACGAAAACTCTCGATTGTGGTAGGTAATAGGGGCAGCAGGGATAAAATATATATTGATTATATATTATTATAATTATTTATTTGATGATTTTCAAAAATCTATTACTAACTATTTTATTTTTATCTGATGATCATTAGCTAAATCCAACATGTATTGATAACGAGCTCATCAAAAATTACTACAAACCAGCTGTTTTTTAGGGGTCCGTAGCCGAATGGCAAAAAACGGAACCCTTATATATTCGTCATGTCTGTTTGTCCGTCTGTCCACCCGTATGTCACAGCCACTTCATTCGGAAACTATTGAGACTACACAGTTGAAGCTCTACAAGTATTCTGTGAACCGCTTTAAGATTTTTATACAAAAATAAAAAAAAGGATTTAGGGGGTCGCCCCATACATGGAACTGAAACTATATTTTTTTTTTCATCAAACCTATACCTACGTGTGGGGTGTCTATAGACATTAGACAGGTCTTTAAAAATGACATTGAGGTTCCACAAACAATTTTTTCTCAAAGCCAATCGTTTGGAAGACAGACACTTCCAAATTTGTAAAATGGCGACCGGCCTCGCGGTCGCTTGCCTTCGGTATTGCCAACAATGACCAGCTTTTCAAGGCTGCTATCTCCTCTTTGCATTATGTGGCCGAAATAAGACAAAATACGCTGTAGGCAAACTGTTGACAATCGAGTCTTGATATCGAGTTGGTAAAGGATAGACACATTTGTGCGTTTGGCCGTCCATGGAATTCGGAGAATCCGCCTAAAACACCACATTTCGAATGCGTCTATCCTCTGTCTTACTCTTGTTTGGATTGTCCATGTCTTAACTTGTGGGGAAAAATGCTCCTTCCGAGAAGCCTGTGCCTGAAAAGGAACCGATCCAGGCTGATGATGGTTTCGTGACGGTGTTGAGGAGGAAGCGCCGTCAGCGAACCATCAAGAACCGCTGCGGCACGGCTCCATCGGAGCCCAATGTGCATATTCGTGCCGCAAAGCCGAACACTCCTTTGTACCTCTCCCGTCTACATTACACCACTACGACGGAGGACATCGTGGAGTACGTGCGCCAGAAGATCAAGTACGTGGCGAGAGTGCAGCTGCTCGAGTCGCGCCGCAACGTCAACTTTAAGGCGTTTGTGGTGCGAGTACCGACATGCTACCTGCACCTCGTCTTGGAAGAGGACTTTTGGCCGCAGGGGGTGGTGTTTCGACGCTTCCGCGGGCAAGTGCCACATGATCGCACAGTGACGTAGTGCAACTGTAGTGATACTAATATAGTTTTAAGGTTTTGTTTACTAACACAAGCTGTCAATTATATCGTATGTATGTTAGTCTGTAAGGTATTTATCATATGGGCCAAAGTAGCCTGAAAATAAATAAATATTATTATTATTATTATTAACTCTATGGAGGAAAATCAGGAAAACTAGTGCTCTGACCAAACGGGCCTTCGTTTTAAAACTTATACCACGTTTTTCCCAGATGTTCCGGGGGCGTAATATAGCATCTTTAGCCATGGCTATCCGCCGTTTTATTTCTGTGACGCAGCTACCTTCATTACTTATATTGGAGCTCAGTTAATCGAAGCTGTCCACAGTATAGATGCCTTAGATGTTATAGGCGCCCGATAGGTTTCCCGCACGATCTACCACCATAAGCTTGGTTTTCTGCCTATTTATTGCAAACCCTACTTTGCCACTTTCCACTTCCAATCTGTGCCGTATCTCTTTCATGTTGCCAAATGTTGTAGCAAGGAGAACGGTGTCATCAGTGTACCTCAGATTGGAAATCCACTTTCCACCAACAGTAAACCCCTTGTCCCAGCCCTAAAGAGTCTTGAATGATATTACTCTTCGTACATATTGAAGAGCAGAGGTGAGAGGATGCATCCCTGCCTAACGCATTTGAACAGTCGGTGTCTATTTTGACGAAAGAGCGGTTGTTGATGTGTAGGTAGAGGCATCGAACTATGTCAATAAGATGTTGAGGCGTTCCCATGTCTTTAAGAACCCCCCACAGCTTGCCCCACTCCACGCAATCAAATGCTTTGGTATAATCTATGAAACATATCAATACAGGGCTGTTAAATTCCCGACTTTTCTCTATAATTTGGCGAACGTTCAGGATTTGTTCCCGCGTGTCTTTGCCTTTAACAAAACCTGCTTGCTCTTCTGGAATTTGTGGCTCCAGAAAGTGTATTAGCCTGTTGTTTATGATGTACAGGAGTATTGATGGTGCGTGGAGTAAGTGCCAAACACTTAATATAATTTTTAGAATCTTGTAGGCAACTTGTAAAGAGTGGGTTTAATAGAAAATATCCAATCCCCAAAACCCAGTTAGTAAGTAATCATTTTTAATGACTTCGTTATCGATACATATTGGAAGGAAGGAAGGGGACTCTTTGATCAAACCATACATTTTGTAGGACAAATATTTTTTCAAATAATTTAGATAATTATCATCAGATTTAACAAAAAAAACCCAGCTGATGATTCTCAAAAGTGTTTGTACTTAACACTCTTGAGAATCATCAAACCAACATATTTTATCCCTGCTACCCCTATTACTTACCACAATCGAGAATTCGAGAGTTTCGTGCAGGAAATTGTTGGGCGTCTCGCCGTCTCATCAAAATTAGCTTGATAGTAATCAAGTGCAAAAATGGACCGCGGATCCTGGACTATTTGTTTCTTACTTGGTAGTATGGCGCTAGGGTATCGGAAAAATTGTGGGCGTGTCCAAAAATACTGAAACATCAGAAGTCAATAGCTATTGTCATCGTCTTAAAGCTTGTTCGTAACATCTGTAATTCCCAACTAACTTTTTGTTCCATTTAAATTTTCTTTGAATTTACAACCGAAGATCAGCTCCGCTTAGATCCTGCAACTGAAATTTTGTGAAAAAAACTTACTGAAGAAAGAAAAACACTTACACATTCATCAATGGACGGTAAATAAATTTTTCAGTATGAGTCATTATAATAAGAATAAGAATCATTTATTTGTCAAACATGCGTTTACATCCACTGATTAATCAGACATGCAAGGTATTGAATATATGTTGTTGTTTATTGTTGTTGTTAATATGCCTAGACTTGTCCCTAACTATGTGAGTGTCAGCTTATAGTCTAAGCAGATACAGCTGAATATCAGTATTTTATCATCATGCAATCTTCATAACCCTGCCGAGCGTCGAATATATCTCAAAATCTGCCTAGCCTTTTCAGACGTTCGGACCGCTGAGTACCTGTAACGGCTGTCAAAGATGTACAAACGGCAACCGAGGCCAAAATAATAATTATGCTTAAATTGCTGATACAAAATTTTATTACTTGCATAGTTTGCCCCGTAATAGTTTTGAAAGTGAAGCAAGAATTATGCTCAGTTGCACTTTCCTAAGTATGAAATCACCTTAGAAAAACTTTACGGTAAGCTTTTATAGGAGTAACTATTAAATAAAACGCTGTGAAATTAACAAGACCAATATAAACTTATACTTTCACTTACGGGATATTTTCCAAGATTATACTTTATCATAAGATTCATGAGCTCCTGATATTTCGCCGCTGCCGCGCTGTAAATGCCATGAATGGCCATGATCGCGGTATGACTAGCGAATATGAATGGTAAATAAACTGTCACAGAAACACGGATAACACACAAGTGATTATCACGGAAGATATCCCGGTGACAGTATTAGTTAAATGTATGTATGGGTTTTTGTTAGTCTATCACGCAAAAACTACTGAATGCTTGAAAGGAATACACATAGTTAAAACCTGAATTAACACATAGGATCATTGATGTAATCAATGTGAGGTAGATACGGTACTAAGTCAGAGCACATGGTCCTACTAAACTAAGGGATTGCCTGTAGGTGGCACGCAGTCGCAGCTAACGCGATTTCGTTCGCACAACAGCGTCGGCTCTTATGTCTGTCCTTGTCTATCATGTGTGAGTTTCGGTGCATGTTTTTCTGATTGCGATGTTAGCGCGTACCGTATCTTCCTCCTTTTAATATATCAATGCATAGGATACTTTTTATCCCGGTAGCTAGATCCCGTGGGACAATTACCAAATACCACACAGGTGAAACCTCGGGCCAAGGCTAGTGTAGTATAAACTTCATACCTTCTAGTTCTTGTTATACTTCAGGGCATGAAATATTGCCAAGAAACGCCAGGACTAATAAAATCCGTAGCCTCTAAAGTGCCCTGTGAGCGATACGTACTCACAATATAATAATATACCCAAGTTTTGTTTTACAAATGGTTTTGGCTTCTTGTTTCTTGTTTATTAGATAAAGGTTTTGCTCTAAGACCTTACACGTGTCCTGCCTCGTGGATATTGGTGTATTTTATTCGCTACTTCATATGTATAAAGTTTTATTACGAGCAGAAGTTTATAACAAGGTTTTTTTTTTTGATAATATTGTTATAATATTTTAAGAATCATTTACCGTTCTAGCTGTCTAATTTACTTGAGTACTTTAGCGTATTTATTGTTGAACATATTATTATTGTTGCACAAAAGTTAAATAGCCAGCAGTGAGACGCACAATTTACCTACTATCTTGTTTTTGGTTTTACTAAAGTTTTTTTTATTTTTTGTTAGTGATCATTGTTCGCAGCTGGTTCACAATCTGTCCGTATCAGTTTCAACGAATCTATACCTGTAAAGTCTTAATTCAGTGTTATTTTAAGAATCATCCCGATATCTTTAGATGAAGTAAACAGGAAATATTTTAGTAAAATAATATTTTACCTTTTAAAGTTCTTGCAGACTTACTGTGTTTATTTATTTAAACGAAACTTTCAATCGTTTCAAAACTTTGATGTTTTATAAAAATCAAAAATGATTCGATGTCTAGATTTATCAGTAGCGCCTTTGTTTACTCTACATATATATTTGCATCGTACCGTCAATTTGCGACAAGGGAGGTTCCAAGATAAGCTTTAGCCTTTAGGCTATTGCTGGTTTTATAACACACGCTCTTACTGAGAAAACCTAGACTTTTCTAAGCTTCGTAGAGCACAGTTTCATCAGAAAATAAATCTCATTGGTGCATTTTTAGGGTTCCGTACCTCAAAAGGAAAAAACGGAACCCTTATAGGATCACTTTGTTGTCCGTCTGTCTGTCTGTCAAGACCTTTTTTCTCAGGAACGCGTGGAGGTATCAAGCTGAAATTCATATCAAATACTCAAGTCTATGGTCTCTTGGAGCTGTGAAAAAATCAAACTTCTAAGTCAACGCGATCAAAAGATACTCCCGTTTATGCCGCAAATTTTCGACACTCGCAAGGGAATCAAAACCTACAGGGTACTTCCCGTGAACTCAGAATCTTGAAATTTGGTACGAAGCAACGTCTTATAGCATAGATAAAGGAATAATTACGAAAACCATAAATTTTTAGTTACATCAAGATACTCCCGTTTATGCCGCAAATTTTCGACACTCGCAAGGGAATCCAAACCTACAGGGTACTTCCCGTGAACTCAGAATCTTGAAATTTGGTACGAAGCAACGTCTTATAGCATAGATAAAGGAATAATTACGAAAACCATAAATTTTTAGTTACATCACATAATATATTTTTTTTACGGAACCCTCGGTGCGCGAGTCCGACTCGCACTTGGCCGGTTTTTATTAGCTCACTGACTTGGAATTTGTAAGGGGCTTGCAGCTAAGTAATATTAGCCGCACGAGTCGATAATCCGAGGTCAGTAATCAAGCAAACTAATTCACACACAATACGGTGATTTAGCACTCTCACCGATTCCTTTCATGCTTCGGAAAGCATGTAAAACCGCTGGTCTCGACTGTCATTCTATCTTTGACAGTAATTTCGGGTTGTTAGAACCCCGACAATAAGTCATACCAAGCACACCTTGTTACCTAGTGACAGTAAATGTATTGTAGAAGTCAAACAGGCAGTATCTCCATGCCAAATATTGGTTTTAGATTAAATTGGAAGCCGACCTCAACAGTTATTGTATTTGGGAAAAGATTAGACAGATGATGACGTATAACAGTCACGAGCACTAATATGTTAATAATTTGCAAAATAATAACCGTCCTTCTGACCGTTTTTTTTCGGCCACGGCGGCCAATCCCAGCGGTGATAAGCCATCTGCGCGGGAGATATTATAGTGCACTAGTGTGTCCGCAGGCACAAGTGCACTCTATGTTCCCTTTTCTCTCATAGTCCGATTGGACGGCAATCCGACACGACCGGAGAGAGATCAGGCGCAGGACCAACGGCTTAACGTGCTTTCCGAGGCACGGGGGTATTATACCACCAACTTTCAAACTCCGGGCTACTGTTTTTTTTTTTTTTTTTTTTTTATTTGCAAAATGCTAAGTTTATGAAATGCACTAATTTAAACAATATCGATATGACGAAATAAGCATGACGTCCAAAGTACACAAAGGTCGATGCACAGCGTAGCTCGTACAACTATTAACAACAAACTCTGCCTGAACCTTCGGCGATAAGCGCGTGATGTCATGTAACTTTATACTGTCTAGAATTGTCCTTCGTATGATAAATAAACTACCCTCTTGTTAGGTAAGCCTAGTACCACATACTTCAAATATTACACTAAGGATATAACATACTTACTTAACCCTTCCGTTATATAGCGGAACCATGTAATAATTTCGAGTTACGACACCCATGGGTTGTTATGTTGAGGCTACTGTTACAGAATATAATCTAATACTGCTTCCTTGTTTATATTATACTTACAAGTGTACTTTGCTGAAGATGAATTTTCGGTAAAAATCGTAATCCGCGAAACCATCAGTATAATCTCGTAGCCTTTTCACGTTTAGTGAAGTAGCCTTTGAGTCGAACCGAGTGCAGCTGAATACCCAGTTACAATATGGAGTAACTGTCTATTATTTATTAGACTGTCACGTTTCTGGCCCTCTTATGAAATGACTAATTAAATATTCTCTAATAAAACATATCAATATTCTCTATAGGTACTTCTCGTTTGTCTTGTGGTCACAAACACTACTGATGAGGTCTTGTTTTCGAGTACCAAATTTGGAAAATGTGTGATTGATATTTTCTATCAGAAATTTCCATAATTAAAAAGAAAAAAAGAAAAAAAGTAAAAATCTAAAGTGAAAGTCTAAATTTGGCCTGCTAATGGCAACAGCATAAGGATAATCAGTCAACAATGTTCCCAGTGCTGGGACACGGTTATGTCCTTCTCTTTATGAGAGGGAAAGGGCTATATAATATAATCCACCACGCCGCCGATGTCCGTGTCTGTTCTAAGATATCCTCACGACGTTTTCCTGCACCGTTTTGAGAGCAGTAGGTAATAGTGATGAAATTATTTACACAGAGTAATGCACCTGCCTGATTTCAAACCCACGACTAACTACTCGTAAGTTGGGGCAACAACAGGGCCACTATTTAATTGCTCACAGCTGCAATTAAAAAGTAAAAAGTTTTTATTTGGAACATAACAGAACAGCACAATTTACAAAGAAAACGATGATAGCTACAAAATAGTAGTTTATGCGACTGTGCATAATGAAGGGCATTACAACACAAGTGTGGGTTTAAGAAACGAGCCGAAGGCGAGTTTCTTAATAGCATCACACGAGTGTTGTAATGCCTAATTATGTATAGTTGCATACACTAATTTATCTACCCGAATATCATAAGGGCTCTATGATGTGCTCAGGAACCATAGGGAAATGACCAGCATTGTTACCAGTGTAATGCAATAAAAAATAAACAGGTTATTAGTTGCATTCGTCGCTGCATTTACGATATCTGGCGGAGTGTTCATGGTAATTTCTGAGTCACTATCACTCATTTTCGACAGAAATAAAGAACTTATCAGAAAATTTGTCTACTCAATGAAAGGGAATAAAAAGCTAACGAACAAATGACAGCTCGAAATGGCGGCGTTTCGGATATCTGTCATTTTTTTTAAATCATAGGCAAACGAACAAAGTCACTATTCTTGTGTCATTCGAGATCAAAATGTCGTGCGATTTATAATTAAAATCATACTGAATTGGGGTTCGTATCGATAGGTATCTGTTTTAATGTAGATACTAGAATAGCACACTCACTTGAATTTGACACCTGTTCCAAATTTAAACTCATAACCTACTGTTTTCAGTAGGTTATGAGCTCATTACAGTTCTGTTAATTTCTGCTGGTTGGTAATGCTGGTCATTGCCTATGGTTTTTGAACGCATTAGAGAGGGTTTATGATATTTGGGTAGATAAAAGTTTATAACTGTGTCGCAGATATCAACGCCCATTAAAACAAGAGGACAATTATTGTTCCAGATTTAAACAGAAAATTAAAAAATTATATTAAAAAACAATTTATGAGTAAACCTTAATAGAGAAAAGAGGGTGTGTTGGAGTGTGTGTATGGGAAGGAGTTTGTGTGGAGTGTGAGGGTATATGTGTGTGTGTGGGTGAGTGTTTGGGTGTGTGTCAGTGTTTGTGCTAGCTAAGTTTCCACAATGCTTTCAGTTTCATCATACGACAATGATTTCAACCACTCAGTCAGCAAGATAACCGGATACATGGTAGATATTCAAGGTCTTGTTTATAAATTGCCTCAGTAACAGGGTATGTCACCCCTTATTACACGGGATTGAACCACAACTTTCGATATTTCGATGTTCTAAACGTCTCTGCTTACCCCTACGGGGTTAAACAGGCAAAATGTTATGTTAAAAAATTGTCTCACAAACAAGCCTTTTGAAAAACCCGTACGTCGATGGCATGGCGACGATGTAACGTAAAGATATTTTATTACATGCCTTAGTTCAAAAAGTAACAACGTCTTGCCTCGCCTTTGAGCAGCGAATTCACATTCTTTCTTTAATAATTTCCTTTAACAGACTTACACGAAATATAATCAAAAGGAGTGTTATGTACTGACTAGAAGGAGGTGAACCTGCAAATTAAAATGAGTGGAATATTTATATATAAATTATAATTATTATAATTTTAAATAATATATTATTATATATATTATTATATTTTTTAATATTATAAATTATAATTTTATATTTCCTTTAAACAGCCCTTGGTAACACAAAGGGTGCGACAAAGGTGTAGACTATGCTTAGTTACGCCGATACGCCCCACTCGTAGAGTGTGTTTAGGTCTTTATTTTACCTTGTTTTGTCGAAAAGTATTTTGCTGTCGGGCACTTACCTACCTATAGTCAACCAGACAACACCCGGCTGGTCGGAGGATCGTCCATGATAAAGCACTTTATACTCATATCTCACATATAGAGGAGGCTTGTGACTCAGCATCTTGAACTAATTAATAGGCTGATTACGATATGCACTTTTAACAATCAAAGAAACTCAATAGCAGTTGCAGGTTGAAAATTTCACCCCTAAAACAGTGGTTTGGTCATCACTGCATACTACCCTGTTGCTGGAAAGTTATCCTTAGGGACATAACTTGATAAATGAAATGTCCCCAAGCAATTTCACCGTTCACACCTCTCAAACTACAACGTAGGATGAACTGTTACTAGATATAACTTGTATACCTAGTTGTTTAATTCAATCATTGGCTCTTATTAGTATAGTGATGGTAAGCGCGACTGTCGAGCATGTGGTAGGACCACATGCTCGACAGTCGCGCTTTACGATGTACGATTCCCGAATCGGGCTTTTATTGGTTTTTTCCCTCAGGAATTTCTCCGTTCCCGCCACAAAACTGAGTGTGAATTTGTGGCGGTTGATGACAATAGGCTCGCCCTCCTATTATATGGTAATTTAACATAATTCGCGAAATGTACACATACACCCAGGAGGCCTATGTCCAGCAGTGGACGTCTTTTGGCTGGAATGATGATGAATGATGACACATACACCCTGTACTATTGGGTATCCGAAACAGTACTGCATGTTATTTAATAAATATTCGAATCAATGGCTGGCAGTTTAGTTTACACAATGGTGTACCACAATTCCAAATATGCATTGTCATCCAATAAATGAATGTAGAGATTGTTTTTAATGTGTATTCCCGCGGAATTTGATCACATTTTTTTGCAATAAAAATAGTTTTTTAATAGTTATTGTTAACTAATCTTTGTGACTTCCTAATACCAAAGAGATTCTTTCCTAGCAAATATGGACGTAAGTGTATCACATAAATCTAAGTAGCAAGTGACACACTAGAAACTAGGGTGAAATCCCCATTCGTTGTCCAAAACCCGATTGACCGTCAAAACCGTTTGCCGTGAGGACAGCTCGCCTTTTATGGCACATTAGCGACAAAGAAGGACTATTACGTCGGCTGGATCCGCGTAACGACTCTCATAGTTCACGCTCAATCGTTGGATTAAGCCGCAATTTGTATCAGTCGGGAACTGTCGCGTTTACCCTATTTAACAGACGAGGAAAGGGATGAAAAATTCCATTGTTAACATAACATTCAATCTCGTTTCGTGTGCCCTTTTATGTCTTGAAGGCGATAGGTTGTTTCGTTTTTGTTTGAGCTAAATACTTGTTTTGTTTTGATTTAGAATGTATGGACAGGAAATCAATAAAATATGTGAATATAATGTGGTCATCATCTGTACATCATCTCGCTCCATCGGAGCTCGTGGCTTAATAAGAACTGCCACTCGGGTCGATCTTTAGGTAAAGCTGTGCTTGTCTAGGTCGGTCTGTGGATGGGTGACCACCCGACATTCCGAGTTTCCTCCGTGCCTCGGTGTTGGTCCCGGCTGCCATATATATAGATCTATGGCAGTCGTTACAGGTAGTCAGTGACCTGAAATTCTGACATCCAGTCTTACCAAAGGCTATTTATTGTA
The DNA here is from genome assembly GCA_949316265.1 of Diarsia mendica. Classification (NCBI taxonomy): domain Eukaryota; kingdom Metazoa; phylum Arthropoda; class Insecta; order Lepidoptera; family Noctuidae; genus Diarsia; species Diarsia mendica. Next base: position 19,568,832 of record OX438901.1, read on the forward strand.
TTACCTAGTATTAACTGGGTTGTGGAGGTCATGTAAAATACTGGTATTCAGCTGCATCCGGTTAGACTGGAAGCCGACCCCAATATAGTTGGGAAAAGGTTAGGCAGATGATGATCTGTACATCATCTATCTAGTATGTTGGAGTCCGCTTCATACTATAGAGTATTACTGGATGCAGCTAAAGATTCTTTATATTATCCTGTTCTGCCACACAGCTGGGCAAAGGCTTTGACCATGTCTTTCCAGCTCTCCCAGTATTTTAACTTCTCCGTCCAATCAGTCAGGCGCATAACTTTGTGTAATTTATTTTATCATCACTGCTCTCAAAACTGTGAGGGAAAATATTGCGAGGAAATCGACCTGTCCTAGATAGAACCAAAAATTCGAAGATGTGTGATGTTTAACAACGCGTCCAGGTCTCGCGTGGTGGATTATAGAGAGGAAGCCGCTATAGAGAGGAAGCCGATTATGGGACGCGTCTCACAAGTGGGATCATTATAACCTGATTACGAGGGCCAATATAAATATTTATATAATATCTTGATTCGTATGACCTAGCGAACCAGACATGGATGTCAACAAATCTAAACAAATAAAAGAAATAATAAATATAATCTTTTTATGATTGTCAAGATTTGGTTGAAAATCTTCTTATTGTCTTAGGTCTCAAATCAGATAAAACAATCACATCAGTTTCAGGCTTACAGAGAAATCGTGTTATTTCGTTTAGGTTTTGGCCTTGATATGAAAAAAAACAAAATTAATATCTTTAGCTGTGCTGACCTGTTTTCCGCGAAGAGTTAGGCCATAGTTAGGCAATGGAATATTTACCAGTTATGCTGAAGTCAAAAATATATAAGTGGGGAAAAGCTTATTGTTTACAACCAGGCTTGTAGGTATTTAGCCTCCGAGGTGATATTTCAAAATTCGTATAAATAAAACCCCTAGTAACACTTTATCCGGCCTAGGAATTGTACCAGTCTAATGCACCTGTGACAATAATTATATTATTAAACTAATGTTAATATCCGTCATTAAACTCTACAGGTTACAGTAACAATGAAAAACACAAAAAACGACAAACAAATTCCTTCCATATTTTTACCCAAAAAACTTCCCTTTTAACACATTTTATTACGAAACTTCCCGTTCTACTTTAACATGCATTTGCGAACTGTAGGCCATTTCGTGCGAGACCACAGATATAAATAAAACTATATAACGCAAGCATCTACTTTGTATGTGCAGCTTAAGTATTTTATACTTAACGAGGTTACTGTCGTAGCAAGCTAATATTTTGTTTAAAACAACAACATTACACGATCACTAACACTGAAACGGGATATTTACCATGTTTTCTATTTCCTTTTTCAGTGTTAATAGTGTTAGTGACCATGTCAGTTTATAAACTTTTAACAACTCTAGTACTAATTAATCTAGATATTTAAGAACAAAAACGTAGCCTATTTTGTATAGTAATAGTACTTGTGCTTATAGAGGGTGACAAAAATGGCACGCTTGATTTCCTTATGGATCGTGAATTCGTGATACTTACTCGCGTTATTTTTTTTAATACCTGGCAAAACTTTATTCTAAGTTTTGAAACGTTCTGTGCAAAAGGCAATGTGGGAAAGCGACATTCTGCGAAAGCGACATTTTGAGAAAGAGGAATTTTACTACTAGTAGACATTTAGCGAAAGAAACGTTTTGCGTCTCAACCATCTAGACATGTCTATATCTGTGTGCGAGGCCATGGCCTAGCTATGCAGGCCTGTTTATTCAATCGTACAAAAAGTACTAATGGTTGGTTTATTCAACTGTTTAGACAAAACTTATTCGCATCACCGCACTCTCTGGATTAGGGTGAAAGTAGCCCACAAATTAGCGAGATGAGGCCTATAGGCATGGGCTTAAGACAAGTGGAAGTTTATTTTGGAACTTTACGGTGTTTTCCTTTGTTGTTGCGTGCTAAAAATACACGGGGATTGAGTGTACTTTGGACGGAAGTCCTCCGGTATGTTTACAATGACTACTATTTGTTTTGAGTTCCCGATATATCCCGTTTTCAGCGTTAATGATAATGTTAGCGACCATGTCAATTTAAAAACTTATATAGAAATCCTATTTTTCTCAAACATGCTTGGAAATTTGAGCATTATTTTGACAACCTTCTTCGAGATAAATCGAAATTGCTGTACTGGCCAGATACATGCGACCAGCGGCCGGCAAAAGTTGTATGAAAATCCATATCTGTCGTGTCTAGCGGCCAAATAAATTACATACTAAACTCATATCTGTCGTGTTATTTAAAAATGGAACGATCTTTTACTCTGAACCATAGCAACCAAGGAGGTGACTTATTAAAGGTTTTATTTAAATTTCGAATTGGCTGAACTCTTCAACGCGTGAAAAATTATTGTTGTTTATGTGATTTTGAAAAGTAAATTGTATTTAATTTCCTCGCATTATTTGAGAAAAGTACTATACAAGCCTTGGCCACAACTAGGCATTGATGGACTTACGTATGTGTGCCTCGGCTTCGCCTCGGCCCACATTTACACGTTCGTCCATCAATGCCTCTGTATCGGCCGCTGCAGTAATGTACTATAGGTATCTATTTTTATTAGTACCTGGGAGACAATATCGCTTGGGTGAAAATAGTAATAAGAATTTTCCTTGATCATTAACGGACCTATCTATGTACATAGTTTTCGCCCCATGAACCTCTACGTTCATTTGAGAGCGTGGTTACAAATATAATACCTGTATACAAATTCTTCTCGTATGATAGTTCAGGTTAAGGTTTAACCACGTATGATTTTGACTATATGATAAAGATCACGGCAGGTGGCGTGATGAAGTTGCCTATCCTTTTCTTTTTTGGGTGGAAAATCATCGAATAACCCCCCCCCGCTCTTGGGCAGAGCGAAGGGGAGTGTCAGACTTCTACTGACTAAAAACAAAACCCATGTTCCTTCTTCGCCCTTGTGTCGGAGCCGCGTTAACCTTTCGATAATCCACAGCCCGACGGGATAATCCACAGCCCCGACGGGGAGTTTCTGCCTATCTTTAAAGACGTGAAATTATGGAGGTATTACTTTGTTAACTAAAAAAGTAAAAAAGATTTCACAGACTCGTTAACGTTATCCTGAAAAATGTCATTTTCGTTTGCTAACGTAAGTTAAATGGATCTAGAGTTACGGCTTACCTAACCATACCTACTGCTACAAAACCAGCCTAAATTATTATCTTATGAAGCATTTCATAATGATTCTATGGTACTACTACAATCTCCCATGTTGCAATTCCAAGCTTGCTTTGTTTCAAACACACGCTACAACAACATACTAATGCAAATCCATCTGTTTGTTCAATTGGTTAGGATTCAAACTCAAGTAGTTTGAAGTTCTGCCCATAGCTTTGGTATATTGTCGTTCCGCATCAAGGCTGGAGCGAGTGTGTTTACTCAAGGCCTTAGTCTAGCACCGCTTGTTGATTCCGTACAGAACTACGGGCTATTGTGTGGACTTGGCTTTCGAATGAGGCCTGATGTTGTAATTTTGGTACATTGGGTTGAAGTGTACATAAATTATTGTAGATTAGTGGAGGAGACATGGTAACTTTAAGAGTAAATTATTTTCCTTCAAGCTTGTTGCCTCGCCTTTTTACCCGACTGCGGCGAAGCCCAAAAGGAGGGTTATGTGTTTGACGTGTATGTATGTATGTCTGTTTCTTTGTTCCCTCATAACTCCTAAACGGATGAAGGGATTAAAATGAAACATACGTCGTTAGATTCGTCTTCGTGGCGCGAGTGTTATAGGCTACACAAAAATTAAAAAAACAAAGAAAAATTGCTGGTTTTGGGGGCTAAATCGCGGAGTTCAAAATTTTTTTTTTTCCTATACCATCGAGTAGGGTATCAAAATGAAGGATTTTAAAAGGAGATTACAAAAATATATAACACTTATATGTTTAAAAGAAATTCAAACTGACAAATCCTATAAACAAGCACAAAAGTTAAATCATCTGCGAAGAATTTTACGCGACCAACGAAAGAACAAACACAAAAGAACTAAAAAGTGGAAAATAAAAAAGTAGTTAAAAAACTAAAAAACCCGACTGAAAAAACTGAAAAGCAAAATCAAGCACATTTTAAATCAAACAAAACTTGGAAGCAGGCGGGGTTCATTTGAATATTAAATTATGAAATGAAAATAGAATGGACCCCGCCTGCGTCCAAGTTTTATTTGATTTAAAATGTGCTTGATTTTGCTTTTCAGTTTTTTCAGTCGGGTTTTTTAGTTTTTTAACTACTTTTTTTTGTCAATGTTCTACATCTGACTGCGAATTTGAACAAACTGCACATCACATTTTATGGGAGTGTAGTCTTTGGCAGAATGAACGTAATATTATGTTAAATAGTGTACAGGTTACATCCGGAGTTATTTACTATACGGACCTTGTAGAAACTAGAACAAATTTCCGTGCGTTCAAGCATTTTTGTCATACCTATTATTGGAATCAAATATAACAGCTCACAACTTAGGACCCAGTAATATTAATAACAATAATATCCGTGGTGCTAGGCAACTGGGCTTATCCCAGTTGTATACGGTCCCTGTGTGCCTATTGGCCTTGTTCTGTTCTGTCTCCTGCTGATATGGAGGGAAGTGGAAATTATGTTTTTTCCTACTCCTCCGCTATTCTTTTCTGATTAATTTCGTTGCGGGATCCAAGACAGTTAAATCGCTTCTCTGGGACTTCGTCGAGCTTCATTGTCTCGGCGCTTTTCTTGTGGTCGCCACTGTTGATTCTGGCTAACAGGAGTTGCAGTGGTTTGGGAATAGTGTGGCGGGCTAGTGGAGGAGACCCCGACTTAGGAACAGTAAGTCGTGGGTTCGAATTCAGACAGGCCCATTACTTTGTGAAATTTATTTCATTACCACTGTTCTCAAAACGGTAAAGGAAAACATCATAAGGAAACCAGCATGTCTTTGAACCAAAAAAATCGAAAACCTGTGACATCTACCAACCCGCACTGGGCCCGCGTGATGGATTATTATAGTCTATCTCTCTCCTAGAGAAAGATGGACTATAATAATCCATCCTGAGTCCCTGCAATGGGAACATTATAGGCTGATGATGATGTAGGTAAATTACATTATATTTGATGATATATTGAGTGATCACGTTTATGGATCCAGTATCGACTTTATAAATGGTCTCAACAAACTTTAGATCAATCCAATAAAAATGAAAAATAAATCGTTTGCTTTGTTCCAGTTAGAACGACGCGACTGGACACGTACAGTTAGTACCCAGAATTTCTTGACCCCACTACTCAAACCACTTGCCCTCTTCTTCTTTATACGAGGGGTCAGGTAATGCTGGACACAGACGAGTTAAATACGTGATTGGCTCGAGCCGACTTCGTGTCGATATTCATTTATTAATGTGTGTGTTTTAGTGTTCCTTTCTGCGAATATTTCTATTGACAGAACATAATTTCCTCAAACATGAAAATTATGCAAAGGTTGGTTTTAATTATGAAAAATATTACAATATTTGAAATTTACGCCCTGTGATTTTCAACCCTCGCAATATTTTCAAAATTGAAAGCCGCTTAACTCCGATTAACGATACCCTTATTAAAATTAATCTTTATGCTAGTTTACTTAGAGTGCCTTTTTCCCGATATAGGAAGAATCTCCCAGTACTAATTAGGGGTGATCCCCCTTCCCATTTTCCATTCGTTGATTAAAACTTTGCATTTATTTCAATTAGTATGAAATGAAAGGAGTAACCTGAAATTGGGCTCATTCGTTTAATTAATGCTTGGACGCGGGCTCAAATAGACGCACGGCAGTGTAAGACAAGTTTGAAAGGGAATGACGGATTCTATCAACGGCGGTCTATTATTAAGCTCAAAATAAAAAATTATGTTACTTTCAACACTAGTTCTAGCGCAATACTAGTTTAGTTGTACAAGCTTGCAATCAGCGGATGCGTCTATAGTAATGGTTTAGTATATTTAATATTATATTGTGTGCATTGGACATTGGACAGTCCTTTATTATAATTTTAGAGTTTTGGATATAAATATACGAAAAAACAGAGAGGAAAACGCTAAAACAATAGGCTCCGTCAGTTACACATCAGTACACTAACACTTGCGCTACAAAACCCTATGAAAATGCCATAGCTACATTCGAAAGACAGAGTCAATGGCAAATTGTTACAAATTCACGTGATAGCAGCGTCACATAAAAAATTTACACGTTTTCGGCGAAGAACTTGGCTGCCACTCTACCGGCTTGTTTTACTGAGTTATATTTATTCAAGTGAAGCGGAAAGATGTTAAATTATTATAATACCCGACATCTCAGGTGTGAATTTTGTTTATGAATTCCGGTGTTTTCACTCTAGGGTGTTTCTTTGTTTACGGGGTAAACCTCGCCTTTTTATAATTAATGTGATGATGTATTAGTTTGGGGAGAGGCTTTGAAAAGGGTTATTTTGGGCTTTTAAAATATAATTTACAGTTACTTCAAAAAAATAAAACGAGAAAGAACAATCATGCTCGATTTATAAAAAAACCTTTTGTGAACACGAGCCGAAATGTCGCCAAAATAGGTCATTGACTTGTATAACCTAAAAACTGGGACATTCATTTTATCCAAATTGTATTATGTAGCGGTAAGTATCTATTTTTGTGAGGATTTGTTTGGCCATAATTTCGTCAAATCTAATGAAAGATCAAAAATAAAACTTGATTATAGTATATCAGACTAAGGTACTCACTGTCGTTTCGAAATTTTTTCACCTTTTGCGAAATTCTGGATAGAAAACCCCATTGACAATTTGTGCGAACCGAGAATTTAACCTAGGACCGGATGCTCAGCAGCCACGAATGCGACTATGTATTATGTTCCCGTCTGCTAGTTTTTCGAAAGAGATACCGTGGCCTCGACACAAAGGGCTAAGAAGGAACATGGGTAGTTTTTAGTCAGTAGAAGTTTGGCACTTTCTAGCGCTCTGCCCATGGCAGAGCGGGAGGAGTCATGTATATTATTCTGAATTAAAAGAAACCCATACATATCTTCACATAAAGGATAATGCCTGGATATAATTTAATGGGATATGGTTAATATAATGTGGGACATTAAATAGGGATAATTTGGATGACTATTACTGTCTTAATGACGTCATAACTTGGTGTTGAAATTACCGTAAGGGACTTATAGTATTGTGGATGATGTTATATGTTTAATCACACCTATTTGGGTTTAAGTGAGTACAGTCACGAGCATTAATATGTATCCACACAGTATCTTTTTAAAGCAATTCTCTCATACAGCACGGATCGTTTTACATTTTCGCGAACATAGTAATAGTATTGTAGATATAGAAGCGATACTATTGCAAAATAGGTCTTTTATCGAAATAAAAACCATTATTTCCCGGAAAATATAACGGTTTCTAAGCGCGATTTTTTCTTACTATAGCTCTAAAATACAAATATATACATTTGACTACATAATTCATATCACTCATACTATTTCATCATGTTGATTATCCAGATGTCGCAGATCGCGTAATGGAATGTCAAGCGTTTATCATAATTTTGATTTAGTTCAATTTAATTAAATTTTTGATCTGGCAATGCTTGAGTGTGTTTAGTCGGATAAAGTTATCGTTGGTCATTTTTGAATGTCAAGCGTTTATCATAATTTTGATTTAGTTCAATTTAATTTAATTTTTGGTCTGGCAATGCTTGAGTGTGTTTAGTCGGACAAAGTTATCGTTGGTCATTTTTGATGTTAATAAAAAGGCGGTAGACTTGTGCAGTTGACACATTCAAATTAAAATCATGGTGACGAACGGTTGACTTGGCTAACCTCACTACATTCCATTTTATTTGATTTAAATCTGAAAACAGATCTTCAATCCTTTGTTTTTTTTTTTTATTGTAAAGTGTTTTGGACGGTAAAGTTTAGTGTACCAAACAGTGCCTGTGTGTTATTTCACGTTGGACTCCACATTCCACCATGACCGACCAACAAATCAACGAAGACAGGTCTCATCTGTCGTCACATATAATTGCATTTAGGTACATCTCGAACTGCGACAATCTTATTGTAGGAACGCAGAAACATTTTTGTCTTACCCGATCATCGAACCTTAAGAACCAATTTCCATTGACCACTTGCAATTACAAGACCTCCAACGCACCAACCCTGAAGCTTAATAAATTAGAAACCCTGCAGTCTGTCGTATAAAGCGAACGCACGTTATCTCAAAGGGACATCGGGTCTAAATGACATCGCGTCGAGTTCCTGGTAGCAAGTGAATGACAGTGTAGGGCAGCGATTTTGTTACCCCTAGTAAGTGAGACTGAGGGATCGAACCTGTATTTATACGTCGAGCCTAACGGTTACTGTGGAGAAAGATACAGAAGTTAAATTGACAATATCTACATGTCGCATCCGGTTATTGGTACGGATCCGAGATCCAGTTATTGGTAATATCACGTGACCCAGGTCTACCAATACCACAGCGAGCTGCTACAGAGTCGTAATGTTTAGAACAGGTGCTCTACTATGACGTCTTAAAATAGTCCTTACTTAATCTTATTCCAGTGTGGAAACGTGACAGAACTATACAGGGTGTCTACTGTCTATCGCCATCTCTTTTCCACACTGGAGAATTTAAGTTAGTTTTCTAAAAACAGTGCATGGTGTTCGAATTTCGAACTCGACTTGGCAGTCCGGTGGAGACAAATAAATATTGATTATCTTCGTCTTCGATAATTACTTATAGGTAATTATTATAACAGCACTTCGTCTGCACAGGCAAGTAGGTCTAAGCAAACCTGTAATCTCCAAACAGTTAGCAGAAGTGTGAGTGTGTTTTCGACAGGTCAACAGTCTGGTTTGACAACTAGATTATTTTAATAAGCAAGGTATTCAGGTAGTTAAGAGTGACGCTTCTGTCCTGTGTGCGTTCTTTGTAGGCTCGTTTTACTTAACAAGTTGAACCGAGTTTCAGGTATCAGGGCCAAAGCTTTTGAGATATCGGTGTTTTGAATACGGCAAAGTACATCTTACAACCTTGGACCGTGTATTGATTTATGGAGCCAATAAATACATACCTATCTTCTTTCACACAGGCAAGAAACGACAGCAAAAGCAGTACAATGTAGCTTAGAAGTCACGGTTTCTCAGGGCTTTTCTTTCACGGTTTCTCGGGGTATTTCTTTTGTTCATGTTATAATGTACTGCAAGACAGTCATCCTCGAAGCCAGACCAGGGACGGAGGACCACCTGTCGGGGCAGCGGGTTGTTCGAAAGAGATACCGCGGCCTCGGTACAAAGGGTCAAGAAGAAACATGGGCGGTTTTAGTAGAAGTCTGACACTCCCTACCGCTCTGCCCAGATCGGGAACAGTCATTTGATGACTTATTCCCAGCCTCCAAAATAAATAAAATAGGCACGATTAAGAAGAATTAGTCAACTGAAGGAAATAACTTCAACAAACCACTTTACTGTCCGCCAAATCGTAAAGCTAGACTTAGTCGTGCAAATTGTCACTTCAGGTGTTTATGCTAATTGAACAGTTTAGGTACTCGGTGTGAATCACTTTAAGGGAAACCCGACGGAGCACATTTCGGATCCAACGAGGCGGACAGTAAGCGCTAGACCTGTGGAGAGCATACAATGGTACAAGGTATTTAACGCTTGAATTACGTTGACAGCTGTGCTGATTTTAAATGTTTATAAAAATCTCCTACAGGATCGATGGCCTGATGAAGGTGTGGGGATTTACTGGATGCGAGACGCAAAGGCCTGGTCAAAGTGACGCCAATTGGGGGAGGTCTATGTCCAGCAGGGCAGCAGTGGACGTTTTTCGGCACAAAAGATGATGATCATGATGAAATCTTGCAATCAGTCCATAGCTATAAGCAGATGAGTTGTAGTAAGGTGTACTAGCAACTGGCGTGTGTTTAGGGCCACGTGTATGAATGTGGACAAAACAAAAGGAATATGTAAGGATCGTAGCGAGTGCATGGTGCTATTGTTATCAACCGGGCACAAAAGCAAACTCTACTAAGACATTCCTGATGAATCGAAAAACCCAATATATTTTCTTCGATTCAGTAATCGAACCCAGGACCTCATACTTGGAGTCACTTGCGATCGCTAGACCAATAAATGCTAAAATACTCATTTTGTCATTCGATAAACAACACAAACATTCCATTAAAGCATCCTTACTTACCACGTTCCATCGACAAACTTAAAACCAACTGTATCGATTCAACTTTAAAACAACTCGTATTTTTCACTCGCAACTTCCACGATTCACAATTGTCAAAGTTTTACATCTGAAATTGAAGCAACCTTTCTTTTTACGGACAACTAGATAATAAAACATTTATAGGCTTAATAAAAAAAAAAGTTAAATAAAAGAGAACAACAAAAGTGTCTTGTGTTAACTCTTTATAAGGTTTTTCCGTTTGGACCTTTTTGGGTAAGACTTCTTTTTTTTGTTACATTGAGCTAAAGAAGGGTTAAGCTGACCCTAGTGGCTTCTGTTAAGAAAACAGTGGTGTTTGATTCCGATCGCGATCCCATGTACGAAAAGAGTTTTTATCCGTCTTTAAACAAACACTTTTTAGACCTCGTCTATAGCCTCGGGCGATGTTAGTTTGCGAGTAGCCTTTGTGTTTTCCTGTGAAAACCATTTTGAAAGAACGCCGCCATACCAATTTCTACTTAAAAAATTTAATATCACATATTACAGTCGGTTATACTTTATAGACTTTTCCAGGTCAACAATTTATTTATTTTTATTCTCCTTTCCCGTGCTAGTAGAAATTAAAAAGGTTAAAGTGTTTTTAAAAATGTTTTGTGAGCCTAACACATATTGTTCCCAAACTAATTGTTTTGTGATTTCACTAATGGAACATTGGATGTTTACACGCAGTAAACTTTTTTTCTTTGTACAACTTAATATCGAGCTTGTAATGCTTGAATGGTTAGGCAGAGGTATATTTAGTAATTTCAATGCAAGGGATTGTGCTAAACCATCTGTTGCTTTTGTTATGTTGCGTATTTTTGTATGCCTTATTTTGTTTATTCTTTTTATTTTTAACATACTCCGCTGGGCAGGACACATAGCACGCCTGCAAGATCAAAGGTGGACAAAAAGAGTGACAGTATGGAGGGGGCCAATGGGCAAAAGGAAGAAAGGGAGACCCTGCAACAGATGGGAGGATGAAATCAAACACACAGCGGGTCCAAACTGGATACAAATAGCGCAATCCAGAGAAAACTGTCTAAATTTGGAGGAGGCCTTTGCCTACAGAGGGGTTCTTACAGAATAATTTCGGAAACACCAAATAATATTTAAACTAACAAACCAAATCTTTTTCTTTTAACACTAACAAAACTTTGTAAATAGTATTCCTGTAAGACAAATATAAATTAGAGGAAGAAATTAATGACGCAATCCGAAACATAATTAGCTGGCTAGAACAAAACAATTTGAAAATTAACATTAATAAAACAAAATTAATTCAATTTCAAACCTATAAGTCTAATTTTAAGAATCTGGACATTAAATACGGAGACAGTACCATAGCGCAAGTAGAACAAACAAAATTTTTGGGTATAACAGTAGATCAAAACTGTAACTGGAAAGCACACATTAATGATGTATGCGATAAGGTGGACAAATTCGTTTACGCAATAAAACGAATTAGAGCAACAGTATCGGTGGATGCAGCAGTCACTGCGTACCACGGATACGTGTCCTCCGTGCTCTCCTATGGCATAATACTGTGGGGTAATTCGACTGAAATGATCAGAGCATTTCGTGTGCAGAAGAAATGTGTTAGGGCAATATCTGGTGTCTGGTTTTTGGACAGCTGTCGCCCCTTGTTTAAAAAACTTCGCATTTTGCCGTTACCCTGCATTTATATCAGGGAACTATGTATGCTAGTAAAACAAAATCCGCATTACTTCCGTATGCAATCAGAGGTAACTAACAAGCGAGCTGCGCCTCGAAATAAATATAAATACGAACTGAATATACCTCATTGCAAATTACAATTGTTCAGAAAAAATGTATACATTACTGCTATGCAGGTATATAACAAGTTGCCAAACGCATTCAAGGAGCTTCCTATGAACATGTTTAAAAAAAAGCTGACAAATTGGCTATTGTGTAATTGTTTTTATGACATTAACGAATTTATGGACTTTTGTAAAAAACTAACATGATAAGTAATTTAATTAATTATGACATAAACTTTCAATTTTCTATTCGTTATGACATTCAATTTCAATTCTGACCTGGACATTTAATTTACGTGCTTATTGTGTTGACATTCAATTTTAGATGTTTATACCTATTATTTATAATTAAATTGGCATGTTATTCACTAAAATATGAACTTCAATTATTATTGTAAAACTAACATAATATTTGTACACCAGATTATATGGTAGAATGTAAGAAACCTTATAACGAACCTAACACCATACAATGTACAACTGCATTCTGACAAATAAATAAATTCTAATTCTAATTCTAATTCTAAGAAATAAATGGCTTTTTTATTTTATTTATTATTTACATCTAATAGTAACACAGCCATAATTCTCCAGTAATAATGTCACGCACATCACAACTGAAATACTCGAAGATTAGGTTGTGGTTAATTCAATAGTATACCCACCCACGTTTATTATCGACAATTTTGTTGTCTCATGCATGTAATAAGTGATGAGCCTATTGCCGTCAACCGTGCACAAATCTAGACTACATGGCTGCTACGCGTGGCTGCTGAAATCAGCAGTCGCGCTTGCGACCATTAGGCCAGTGAGTAGTTATGTGTCAGTCTCTTGCAAAACATAGCGAGTCTTCATATCAACCAGACAGAAATCGAATTAACAGCTACTAAGAAATGCCTCTCGAATAAACAAAAAAAACGTTTTGTCTAATCTAAGAATCAGATCCATGACCACATGTAGCGCACCACAGAACAGAAACTGTTCCTTCTGTTCTGTGTAGCGCTAACAACTACTCGATCAGTCGCGGTACCTTTTTAAACAAAAAAAAAATCCATTTCAACAAACGCTGAATAATGCCTCTCGAATAAACAAAAAAGCAAGTAATTCGTAGATCAGCCAGTTAATATGCATAGTAGCCAGATCTCACGCTGTAAACTGCATAAAACGCAGCTGCTCCCTTATCAGTTGCTAGCAGTGTGAAAGTGGCTTTATACCGGCCATTTAAAAAGTAATTATAGTTGTGTGTACGGTACTTAAGACAAGAATAGTTGAACATTTTACAAATAAACGGTGCTATTAGTAAAAGTACTATTCTTGAGTGTGTGTGCTTTAAAAGTCTGGCAAGTTTTGTTTTGTTCACAATATATAAAATGCTTAGAAGTTTTCGGATGAAACGATGCAAGTTTTAGACAAGAATAAGGTATAGGTACCGCGAATCAATTTAGTACTCACATGGCGCCATTACCATGACTGTGGATACCTATGACATTTTTATTTATATTTTTCAGTTTAAAGTACACAGGCAGAATAAAAACTTTACATTTGACCAATACATACCGCGGTATCTCTTTCGAACAATCCGCAACCCCGACGGGAGGGTGCACTACCTCACCACAGCTTTATGTTCAGTGTTCAATTTTTATTCACATGAGAAACTCATTCTAGCGCTCCGACTTTACTTACATAGATTTTCTATGATGTATGTGTGTTATCTTACAATTTATGATCTATTTACTACATACTACCTAATAATTATACGACTTTTGGGGTACCTCTAACAAGTAAAATATTACGTTCTCATATAAGTTATTGTGACGTTTGCGAGGGTCAAAAGTGTTTAGTAAGCGGGTGCCTAGCTAGCTAGCTAGTAGGTAACGGTTACTTTTAGGACCCGTTAGGCAGGTTTGGAGGGAGAAAAAATACTATGAATATGCCTGGCTCCTTCTTATACTTCATAGTCATGAATTTAATAATTCATGGATAGAAAACAATCCATTTCGTGCAAGTGTTCATGATTACGAAAGTGAGCTTTTAAGGGTTCTTTAAATACTTACATACATATACACATTCTCATGCGTTTATCTTGGGATAGTGCTGGTTCTGAATTATCTGTTTTACATTGAGTTTTTGATGAAAACGAGTTGGTACAGGCAAAGGAAAAGGAATTGATGTTTCAAATAATTAAGTTTAGAGTTAGACCGATTAATCATTTTATTAACAAGAATAATAAGTACCTACAAAAGGTGTATCTTGGGTAAGAAAAAGTGTATAATTTTATGTATGTAGGTATGTAAATAGGTACTTTCGATGATAATTCAGTCCATTTTAACGAAGCTTATGTACTGTCATGTTAAATTCTCCAAACGGGTTTCTCAATCTATTATTCCTACATACAAATCCGATCGAAGTTGTCAAATCCGCAAACAACAATCGGATCGTATGCGCTCTCTAATTAGAGCAGAAGTGTTTACTCTAAACTAAGAACGGAATCAATCAGTGCATTAATAAACAGTCCTTTGATATCGAGTGCTCTTTGACTGCAGACAAACAATACAATGTCGGGTATGTGTTACTGGTTTGTGATTAGTGTGTAGATTAGTAGTGTAGTGTATTTTGCTGTTGGGTTAATCATCATTATCAATGTTACATAGTCAAAACTGTTAATCGGACAACATTATTAAAATGATGACTCACATTTGCTTAGAACCTTATTAATTGGAAGATGCTGAACTGCCTCGTTGGTCTAGTGGTCGACTGGGTCGGCCAAAAAGTGCTATTGGGTTTTCCCAGTATTAGCCCGGAGTTTGGAAGTTGGTGGTATAATACCCCCGTGCCTCGGAAAGCACGTTAAGCCGTTGGTCCTGCGCCTGATCTCTCTCCGGTCGTGTCGGATTGCCGTCCCATCGGGCTATGAGAGAAAAGGGAACAGAGAGTGCACTTGTGCCTGCGCACACACTTGTGCACTATGATATCTCCCGCGCAGATGGCTAATCTCCACTGGGATTGGCCGCCGTGGCCGAAAAACGGTCAGGAGAACTATTATAATTGGAAGATACATAAATATCCCGTCGGGGCTGAGGGTTGTTCGAAAGAGATCACGCAGCCTCAAGGGCTAAGAAGGGAACATGGGTGATCTTTAGTTAGTAGAAACCTCCAGAGCAGGAGGACTCATTTAAAGATTTCCCAACCCCCGAAAAAAAAGGGCAAGTTTTTTTTTATATTTTTTTTTTATCGGATTGTTAGGCCACAAAAGGGATGAATGAAAGACATTTGCATATGGCTGAGATAAGAATGCTTAGAGGGATGTGCGGTGTTATGCGAATGGATAAAATAAGAAATGAGTACATAAGAGAAAGTCTGAAAGTAGCGCCGGTAACTGAAGAACGAGTCGTTTTATAACGAGGTTCCTTTGACCACCTTCCAGTTCTAACATCAGAACAGCTCCATGTCATCATAATATTGCATTGTTAGGCGATGCAAAATTTCAGCTCAATAACCAGGAAGTGTATCTTTAACTCGTAAAATTTGTTTACAGACATCGGGACAGCTGAAACTAAATAACAGCTTTAAAAAAATATGTAATTGCTTTTTTCTGAATGTTTTTATATAAAAGTATATCTATATCTACGGCACTACATTTTTAGCCAATCTTTTTCAGTACAAAAATATATAAAAGTAAAACACGAGAGGTGTCGTCTCTGCGAATTGTTTATTCTGAGAAATACTTCTACCATATTCTACATTGGATTTATCACTCTGGTCATTCTCGGAATTTAATATGAGACTTGCGTGAGTGATATTTGTGAGTGGTTTACGCACAAAACTGGTTAAGCCACTTTAATAACGTGACAGTTCCACGTATTGGTAATTTAGGAAACGTGTATCATCCCAGGAAAGGAATAGGGTAGTCGACAAAAAAAAACTAATTAGTCCGTCAGATAGATTTCCAAAAAATATTGAACACGTATTTTTTCTTTTTTCACGTAAACAAAAAATGAAGACGATACAGTGCTTCGAAAAGTCGTGAAACGTCACAGCTTGGTCCAATTTTACCTAGCTATGACGTCAAACGCCCCCTCTCCATGGTCTTTGACAAGCTTTATTTTCGTCAATTTTTATTAATTTGATAAAACAAAAAACACGTATCCAATATTTTTCAATAATCTGACTGACGGACTAAACAGAATCATATTTTTTTTAGTCGGTCGACTACCCTATTCCTTCAGTGTGATTTTCAGGTAGGACAAACACAACAAAAGTTACCAAATATCATGAAAAGTGCCCTATTTGATGCTATCTATCAACTTCCCTGCTCATTGGACCGAATTTGTTGTCGGTACATCAAAAAGACAGTGAAATACGAATATATCTCTATTCATTTCATAATATTGAATTCCTTACATTATAGTTTCATTTTGATTGACATATTGCTATTCGGTTAGATATCAAAGATCCCAGTAAATGTGTGTCTATCAAAATGATAATAAATTCAAATATTATTGCGGTATATTATATTATATTATAGTATATTCGAATACTTTTTTGCGTAAGTATTCTCATAAAAGTCAGAGCAAAATTGAGTTTTCTTTCGATAGATATAATTTATTTGATAGTTTAGTCTATAAAAAAATTATAGACTATTCAGTTTATGTGTGAGACGTGTGGTTGATGGGTAAAGATATGGCATCCCCTTATTTTTCCCATGGGGGGTAAAATGCATGTTCACTTTTACGGTGTAGGCGTAACCGTATAATTTAAGTGTGTCATTATAGTAACTGCTCAGTTTAAGGCCGTGTAACAAGAGTGAACTTCGCGTGTACACGCGACACTTTCCGTTATTAGCATTATAAAATAAATAAAAACTAGCCCCGTGTTTGCGCCAAGGTATAAAACGTATATTCTACATGTGTGTGTGTCGTATTTAGGAATATATAAGTATGTTTATCAGTTGTCTAGTACCCATAACACAAGCTCTGCTTAGCTTGGGACTAGATGGCGTTGTGTGATAGTTGTGGAATATTATTATTATTATTATTATGTTGTGGGTCTTTTAGTTTCGTTTATCGTTTGTACCTAAAAAATACTGTAAAGACTAGTTGTATATAATAAAATACTTGTAAATAAGTACAAAATTGTCAACAACACAGGTCTGGAAAACAAGAGTCAAAGCGTTTAAGAGTGTAAACATAGAAGCACTTTCCATTTGCATCACACGATACCACGACACTACTTACTCATTACTATAGAGTTGGGAAAAACACCGACGATATGTAACTTAAAATTTTATATGAACCGACTACGTATTGAAAGAAAGAAAGAAAGAAAGAAAAAATATTTATTGTCGCAGAATTATGATACAATAAAAAGCCTCTACGACTCAGTTACTGGGTCATGCAATACCGTACATGAATCCGAAACATCAGAGGTCTTGTGCTCGATCTCGAGACCTATGAGTTAGCAGTTCGACGGTCACACCAACTAGTAGACTATCACTACTATATACTGCTATATAATATACAAGTGAACGCCACACGGTTTCACCCGCGTAGTTCCCGTTTCTGGAGGAATCCTGGGACAAAAAATTGTCTGTGTCAGCCGGGGATAGTGTACTACAGGCCGTGTCGATGGCGCTTTCGTGGCCAACGTCCGTCGGGGCTGCAGGTTGGTCGAAAGAGATACCGCAGCCTCGACACAAAGGGCTAAGAAGGAACATGGGTGGTTTTTAGTCAGTAGAAGTCTGACACTCCCTACAGCTCTGCCAAGAGCGGGAGGAGTCATTTGATGATTTCCCACCCTCCAAAAAATAAAAAAGGCTCAAACAAAAAGGTTCTAAGCAGCATCAACCAAAACAAATGTTTCAAAGAAAGGGGTTTAACGAACCAACATCAGTACCGATTGGGATACAAGTTTGTTTTCTATTGTTTCAGCAGCGGGAGGTGAATTAAGACAACTCTTAATGGCTGTGATTGCAGAAATACCTTTGATTTATTAAAAAGATTAAGGAATCTTGATTTGGTATATTTGAAGTAAGAGCGATTTGTGATATGAAAATTCAATGATTTTTGGTTTCTTGCACAGGCTATATGAAGGAACAATGGGCATAGCTCAGTTTTCAAAAAATAGTGCTAATTGCAAAACTATTTCAAGAAACAAGGTCTCTTATCATTAACTGTATCTGAACGAGCCATTAGATTCGTTTGAATGCCATTAAAACAAACAGCCATTAGAGTGTCACTCTTGTATTGAAAAGTTGAATGAACAAAGAATTAATTTATATTGAATCGTCGTCAGCTCTATAACATTAAAATTAAATAGAGGTAAATTAAAATAACTATTGAGTTTGAAAAATATTCGAATTAGTTTCTTAAAATACTATTTTTTAACGAAAATACATAGAAGGATACAGTTTAGGTTTTTTTGACAAAGCTGTAACTGCAAACTTCTAAGGCAGAGTCAAAACGAATGAGATACTACACGCCTAGTTTCTTTGGAAGTCCATTGAAAGGCTTTATAGAAATCAACTTTGTGGTAATGTGGTTCGCGTAGCAGAGTTGCTACGGCGTAGCAACTGTAGCCGTAGCTACGCCATCATCGCAGTAGCTACGATACAGCAGAAAAGTTTCCTCAAGATTATACTGTACTTACAAAATAAAGTAAAAAATTTGCTCTCAATAAGTTCGCTAATTTGGATAATCACTCAACCGTGTCTAACGAGATTTCTATCCGTTTTAACTTTCAGTAATCTTTTTCAGGAAAGATTTAGAACGGATTATTTTCGAGTCGAACACTTGATTTGTTTTTGTAATTTCAATTAAATCTTAGGTCAGGAAAGTGTAAGTTATGAAATGGTCTTTTGTTTTATGATACCGTTTAAAATATGGATGCAAGATTAAGGGCCGGTTTCACCACTCGCTGATAAAGTCCCGGATAGCCTATCAGGAACTTATCTGCCAGATAAACTACAATTTTTGATAGCATTATCTGTCAGATAACTATCTGACACTTTATCCACAACCGGTGAAACCGGCCCTAATTAATTTAAGATGTGGTTTATGTACTTAATTGTGGTCGAAAGATTTGGAGGTCATGGGAAGAGGTCGTTGCCCAGCAGTGAGTTGACGCAGGCTAACAGTAACTCGTGGTCAACGCAGCCTTGGTTAGGTCATGTCCTATAAAGGATGTGGAAATAAAAATACATCAAAAGAAAACTACTGTCTTGTTAGTCTAGCTAGGGGTCGCAGACTAACAGACAGTAGGTGAGGTTTGATTTTCAGGTCAATATTTTTTCGGAGTTTTAAACAGAGTTCTCTTACAAAACAAGAGTTATCGGCGTTTTAATCACGCGCCGCCCGTTATCACGTGACTGTCACGTGATGTCATCCGGATGGCCGTGACAGGTGCCCCATTTTGCGAAAATGTTGCTGGACAGCTGAGAGGATAAGGAATAGAAGAAAGTCACGTTGAATTTTATTTAGCCATAGAGATCAAGACCTTGACAATAAAATTCCACACTTCCAAGTTTCCTCCTACCGATTACAGCTCAAGATAATACCATTTCCTGGCCAATTTTGGCAAAGGAACATTTTAAGCTATCAAGATCTAAGTGCTAAGAGCGAACGCCACTTAAAACTTTCCGGCCGAGGTTACTCGTTCACAATGATATTATTAACTGTTTTGAGAAGACTCGAGTCTTGAGAAACCGCATTGGTCTAAGTTAGAAATAGCTTAGTGTGACTATTATTGTTACTGAGAAATGTCTATAAGGACGTTCGCCCACGGCGACTTTTTGTATAGCAATAATGTCGCGCGTTCGTAGCGATGCAGTCGTAATTACTCGCAATACGGTTGCTAGATGTTTGCATTTGTATACAAAACTAACGTGTGTAATTAGCATCGCTTCAAAAAGTCGCCGTGGGCGAGGGGCCAAAGTAGGAAAAGTAATTGACTGGAACTGGGAATCCGTCTTTAGGCCTTTCGCTCACCCCGTCGGGGCTGCCGGTTGTTCAAAAAAGAGATATCGCGGCCTTGACACAAAGGGCTAAGAAGGAACATGGGTGCTTTTTAGTCAGTAGAAGTCTGACACTCCTTACCACTCTCCTCACCCAAAGCGGGAGGAGTAATTTTATGATTTCACACCATCCAAAAAAAAAGGCCTTTCGCCCACGGCAAGTTTCTGCACCGGTGCTGACGTGTGACTGCTTCTGACGGTATCGGAAAAACGAAGAATATGAATGTTTTAATGAGGTTGTAATGGGTAGAGGAAGGCTATAGGATTGCTGGATAGACTGGTGTTTCAAGGATGATATTTATGGTTATTGACGGCTGAGATGAAGACACTGCAGCTACAAAATCGTGGTCGTATAGCAACTGCATCATTGCCAAAAGTCGTTAAGTATATTAGTACAGTTACGTCTGATTTCAATAGAGTTTCGGAGTTCGGAAGTTATTGTGACAACCACATGCTGAGAGTGAGAGTGAGAAGGATCCTGCGTGTCTCTATCTAGTATCCGTTAAAATTGGCTACTGCACCACAGTACTCTTAACTCCTACCACGCCGACATGCCCCAAATTCGTCTGGAAGATGTATGATTTGCACCTCTGATTTTGCATCAAAATCAAGTTAAGTATATAAGGCATTTCCACTCCCTACTCTGCCGTGGTATAACTAAAATGCCGTTAACCAACATCTGGTCGATTTTCAACTTTTGATACCATATTAATGAGAAAAAAAAAATCTATCGATCTGTGTTTGCGAATTTTCAATATCTTGAATAGTTTCGGAAATAATAATTTTAAAAATGCCGTTAAGTGCATATTTCTCACGTGTGAAATAAGCAAAAATAACGTTAATTAACTTTGTGAGTCTATAAAGCCACTAAAGTTCATTAACTCATATTTTTATCACAAAAAATTTATATGGTTACTTGTCTAGATTGCCGTTAGCAGTCTTTTGTACACTACAAAGCGGTTAAGGTACTGTAACTGTTTTATAGGTATTCTTTTTTAATAAAGGAGATCGCTTTTTTTTTAAACAATAACGTCGTTAATTGAAAATGTTAGACTTAAACTTGACTAACGATGTTTAACGGCATTATTGCTTCATATTTGAGATACTTATAATTTGACTTAACGTACGTTACAAGCCCGTAGCGGCATTTTCAAACCTAAACAAAAATGTATTGTCCGTCATTATTAGACTAAAACGACGTTATCTCACACTAATACACTACAAAGCCGTTAACTGATCTCGCGCGGGGCGGGGGACACCGACTACGTAACGATCCTGTACCGAAATCAAGCTGTCGGGGTGAAACAATTATTTATTTACTACCTACTACCCTCATCCGTGTGTCACTGCGGGGGGCCTACTGAAAACCAGCGCTGAGTGTTTTACACCCAGCATATGCTGAGTTGGTTACCCTTTCGTTATGGGCATGCTCAGCGTAGTTGAGCTGTATAATATAAGATCAAACGAACTTCTTGAAGTGAAGTTCGATCAATATTATATGAGTCGCTTCATTCGAAGATACAAATGTTAAGCTGTTTGTTGTTATTTGTTTATGTATGTGCTGCTCTTTTGTGTTGCTGCTGTCCATTAACGAATAAATACATATTCTATTCTATTCTAAACAAGTGCATCGCCAGGAGCTTGGGGGTGAGGAAGTGTGTCGCTCCAGGTTTGTTCCCGCCAATTTTGCAACGATTGCGATATGGCGAACCATCAATTTCCATCATTTGTGTCCCAAAGAAGGATTCAAACATCCCATCCAAGAGTTTATTTAAAAAATAAAGTTGGGGTATGTTTCGTATGTAAAAGTTATGATCTAATATGTACATAAATATAAAAATAATTTCGATGATGCATCATATTATTATTATACAACTCTTCGTTTCATGAACGATAGATATCTATAAAACCCATTGTACAATGGTATTTAGAAATGAACCGAAAGGTATCGAACCTAAGAAGGAAAGCAAATTTCCTTAAAAACCTATCGAATATAATTCCCCCTCGCAAATTGTTATTTTGGAAAAACTTACCAACAAGCGAAAATGAGCATTCCGGTACAAGTTCTGATTAGAATAATAATAAAGAGTAGTGTCAGTTTATTGAGACTTATTTTGACTAATTAATAATTTCAAATAATAACTTTTAATTTTGTAATGTAACTGTGATACGATTTTGAATAAATAAATAAATTGCCCTTTATTTTCTGAATTACATCTTGTTTGTTACTGTAAAGTTGTTACAGAATGTCCAAATTCAGTGTGTTTTTTGGCAAAGGCCTCCTCTAGCTCCTTCCATTGCTTTCTGTCCCGAGCCACTCTCCTCCACTTGGGGCCCGCTGTTTGTTTCAGCTCATCTTCCCATCTCCTTATCTGTTTCCCCTTGCTGCGTTTACTTTCCCTTGGATACCAGTCCAGTTATTATTTTACTCCATTTCTCTGTGCTTTCTCTCATCATGTGGCCAGTCCATCTCCATTTTTGTTGGTCAATCCTGGTCAAGATGTCTGGTAGATTAGTTTTTGCTCTCAATTGTTCATTTCTTACATGATCTGCTTTACGTATATTATTTGTCATGCTCCGTCCATGGCTCTTTGGCAGTACTGCAGTTTATTTCTGTGCTGTTTTGTAAGTGCCCATGTTTCGCATCCGTTTGATATACAGGGTAGTATGCAGATATTAAAAAAAATCTCTTAACAACCATTTCTAAGTCTCTGGATTTCATGACCTCTTTTAATAGCAATACTTTCTCCAACCACTTGCTATGCTTGTGTTGACTTCCTTAGTTATTTGGTCTTATGGTGATATAAAGTGGCCAAGATAATTATATGTATTCATCAACAGATTCAATCCCACCCCGGATTGAATCTATCAGTGTCGGTTTTTTTTCTAAATAGGTCGTCAAAAGTTTTTTTTTTTTTGTGGTTATGGACAATCCCACCAAAGCACTTTCCTTGCTTAAGCTCCAGATGACTTGGGTTTTCCTCAAATACGACTAAGTCGTCTGCGAATCTAAGGTGATTTAGTTTCTGACCATCGATGTTGAGACCCAGATGAGACCAGTCTTTACTGTTTGAATAATATAGTTTTGATCAATTCGATATAAATTCCAGGTATGCCTTGAGTAGCCAGACTTTCCCACGATTTTTAATACTGTGTTTTTAAGAATATATATATTTTATCAAGAAGGCTTTAATAAATGTAGATAAAAGTTAGAACTAAAATTTAATTGATTGTTTTTAAATGATACTAGAAATATAAAGTTTTGAGTTCAAGGAGAAGATTAGAATTAGTTTTGATTGTTTGTTATCACAGGTTTAATGAAAGACTGAAGTTTGTCTGTAATTTTTGTTTAATGTTATCTTATTTTAAAGTACAAGTAGTACATAATAACTGATGTGATTTTAGTGTTATTCCATAGAACTGAAAGTTCCTAAAAAATCAAGTTATAAGTAAAGTTTTGTGAAAGTTATAAGTTTAAGCATAATTACATATAATTTGAAAAGCAATAAACACATATTGTCAATCAAGACCAGTTGATTGATAAATCTTTGACTTTTATTTAAAAATTATCTTTAATTTCAACAAATTTAATTCATTTTGTGCAAGAAAATAGTTCATAATTTGTTTTATATTATTACGCTATAATGTCGTTAAACTGTAAGGTTTTTAGTTTAACCACGTTTTAGCTAAACAATGATTCAAGTTTATCCTTTTAATTAATACGCTTCTAAAGGTTACCAGACTTAAAAGCAGTAAAGTAACGTTAAACGCACTAAAGTTTAACATGAATCAGTTCTATATTACATAATCGTACTCTAAATTGTCGTTATGTGCAAATAACGCCGTTTTAGTTAATCAATGAAGTCATGAAATTTTAGCATTTTAATAAACAATAATTTGCTATGAAAAAGATACACTAAAACGCCGTTACGCTATACGTAGCGGCGTTTTAGTCGATGATCCATTATGATTTCGGTTACATCTCTTATAAACTAAAACACAAAAGAAGCTTTTTCATACAATTAAATTATATTTACGATATGATAGGGTAGGTAGTTCAAAAGTATGCGATTTCATCTATATTTTAGTACTTCCAAATCTCTGATTGGTGTTGTCATCGAAAAATGACATCGGTTTAAAAATTTGCCGTGGTTTTTCTGTGTTATTCACAAAAATGACTTTAGCAGATAACGGCATTATAGTTATACCACGGCAGTACTAAGTCGGTAACATATTGACAACATACCCGTTATTTGTACAACACTATAGAAACTTAGCGCTATGAAAATAGATTTATTCAATAATGAGTTTCCCCAGGTGGTACGTATGTAGGCATGCAGCAACAAAGAAAGCTCATCCTCCAAACAGCGCCATCTCTGAGAAATTCTTGTAACTGCTATGATTCAAACTAGAAAAAAAAATGTCGGTGCGCACTCAAGCGTCGCGCGACGGCTTGATACAAACGCATCCTATCCTACCTATAGATAGTTTTACCTCCAAACGTGTTCTACAAACATTATCATATTTTACATATTTCTAAAACTCACTAACAACAGAATTTAAAATGAAATAAAAACTTTAGACCGAAGTGAGGATCGAGCCTAGAACCTTTTTATCACGAGTCAAGCTGTTATACCACTGCGCCAATCTGTTACTTAACATGGCGTCCAAATTCATCGATATGTTTAAGAATCATCCATCACAATATTCATGCCGGTCGTTTTGTATCTTTTTATAGATAATGAAGAAGATTGAGGGTAAGCTTATTATTTTATTAAGTTAAACATACCGTCGCATTATAGCATAATTACTCGCCTGCTTGTGAATAACGCCTCATAGTTCTTTTAATTACGATAAATCATGCCTCGATTGAGTATAACTTTCTAAAAGTGAAAATAATCGTCCTTTGGGAACGAAATCAAAGTTTAAAGAGTATTGCTCGAGAATTAAATGTCGACGTAAGTGTAATCTAAAATAAAGTTCGTTTATTTTTTAATAGTTTTTTCCATTAGAAATCTAACTTTTTAATTTGCTTGTTTCTAGAGAAATACAGTTCGTTTATGGGTGCGACGGTATCAAGAAACTGGTGAAGTGAAGTGTAACCGCCAAGGGCCACGTCCGATTGCTTACACAAATCAATCCAACCGCCATCGTGACATTGTTAATAGCCATACCATGGATCCTTTCACAACCACCCGATCTACTGCTATACGCCATGGGATTTCGCTCGCCACTGTCCGTAGACATTTACATGCAGCTGGGATTCATAATTATAAACCTGCCAAAAAAATCGAGCTAACCGAAGCACATCGTCAAGCCAGAATAAGATTTGCGACCCACTATTTGAATTTCGATTGGGAAAATGAAATAGTGATTTTCACCGACGAAAAAACGTTTAAGTCCGATAAAGATGGACGAAAAATACTGTGGAGAAAACCAGGCGAGCGCTACAGTTCTCAAAATGTTTTACCTTTAAGGACTAGTGGCAGGTTAACACTGGGTAAGCAATAACTAATTTTATTAAATATGTATTATTTACCACTTGATCAAAATATATCAACTATTTACTTACAATTTTACAAACATTAGTAATTATAATAATTCCTAATTCCTTATTTAATAAAGGTAAGGATAAATATTATTTAATATATATCCTTATAGTATATAATATGTATATAAGTATGTATATAATTATATGTATATAACTTAAAATATATATTATTTTATCGTATAAATCTCAGGACACATGCCTAGACATTATCTTTTTATATAGGGTATAGTAATAAAACGTTTGTGTGTTTTCAGGATATTGGGGATGGATGTCTTCGGCGGGTCCTGGAGAGCTTGTCGAAGTGGGCGCTCGAATGAATGGCGAACGTTACTTGGAGATTTTAAAAGATGTGATGATTCCAACAGTGCGCAACGTATACCCTGATGGACATATTTATTTTATCCAAGACAATAGTTCGGTGCATCGGTCAAGACCGGTTATGGAGTGGTTTTCTACAAAAACGGACATAACTTTGATTGATTGGCCATCTAAAAGCCCTGACTTAAATCCAATAGAAAATTTGTGGGGTCAAATGGTGCTTAATTGGGACTCAAGTAAAGTCAGAAATAAAAAAAATTTAGATGAAGAGGTTATGAAAACTTGGGATTTAATGCGATTAAGTGACATTTGTTTTATTATGGTAAATGGAATGAGATCAAGATTAGAAGAAGTTATACAAAGTGAAGGCTACCCACTCCGTTATTAGTAGGTATAGATTTGACCCCACAAGTTTTTTTTTTTATTTATGTAATAGTTTTTTGTAAATAGTTTTGAAAAATCTCGAGAGATGTAAATTGTTGTTCTGTTTGTTTCAAACGTGAGTAACATGTTGGTTCTCTTGTGAAATTATCAAAACTAAAATATTAGTTTTATCAGTAAATAAATATTTGTTAATCTCAATTGGCTTAATAAGATCTAATACCATAAGAATAAATAATAATATTACGTAAATAAGTGTATCGCTTTATTTCGAAAGCTCCTATTTCCCTTCTCAACCTGCAACACCCCGCTATCGCCATACAGTTATCAAGAGAGCTGCCAAAATAGTTATGCTGATGTTGGTTAGACATGACATGATTTTTTAAAAATAATAACGTATTACAATTATTGTTATAAAAGTATCTTGCACGCTTACTTGTGGAATCGATGTTAATAACTTCAGAACACTAACTTCATAAATGACACAAAGATGGCGCGCAAAACGACGTAGTAGAATCGTAGTTATGACGATCTACGAAACGTGTTTACGTGTGTGCTGATATCGCTAATAGATGTCGCTTTTAAGGGATGAGTTTTCTTTGTCCTTGCATGTACAAGCCCCTGAAAATATTTTCATGAAACATACGAGTTTTAATTGAAGACTGGCACGTATTGTTGAAAGTTCTTTTATTTTGTTTAGCGGAAGTCACAAAGTGTTGGCTGATAAGTTGTGTACCTAGTTGTCTTATAATGGTTATCGTGGTATGGACATGTTATGCGAAAGAATGAGGAAAATGTTGAGTATGATTCTAGATGGCAATAAGAATAGACAAAGAAACGATGGATGTACTGTGAGTAGGATGAGATGACTGCTTCTTCTTAGCGTGTCGATGGCAAATTTCAGTTAAATCGTTTTGGCCCAAAATTCAGCTATGTGAACTCCAGTCGCTGATGCAGTCATAAGGTCGTCAAGTGTACAGGTGTCAGGACATGCAGTGCAAGATGGAAGGTGGGACATTATGACTGCTAAGATGTAGAGAGTAAAAGACAAGTATGGAAGAAGAAGACATATTGCGCTGGACACAAATAAAATGGGACAGGGACAAGCTTTCACTATCACTAACATTGAAAACGGGTTATTTACCAAGCTTACTTTTTGTTTCGTGCTCCCTATGTTTCGGCGCTGTTACAAGTTAACACCATGACCACGGATAAATTACCAACGTGCCGGTATCAATTCTCCACCCGTGTATTCCACACCTTGAAACACTATGTATGTGTAAAGTACGGAGCCTTATTGTTTAACATAAAATATTAATTTTGTGAGCCAAGATTTGTGTAAGTTTGCGACATTCCACTGCTTGACAAAAGCTCCATAAGTCTCCATGACTTCCAGTTCTTATGATCTGTCATTGTTGACCATTGGTGTTTGATTTTGTCAAACACGTCCCGCCTTCTGAAGGTTCCAAGAAATGACTATTTTGGCCCACGGCCTAATTAGGAAAACCTTCTGATTTTTAATTTTAATTTTAGATTGATCTATAATTATTATTTGTATTAATAAATTAATTTCGTGGTAAATTAAAATGTAAGCTTTAATTATATTTAACATTGAAATTAGTGCGCTAACACCAAAGTGTAATTGGCTAATTTTGTGGAAAAGCTTTGGCAATTCTCGGAAATATTTGTTATGGCACAAGTTCCATGAAGGTTCATTAAACGTTTTTGATTGTGAGATCAAAAACACGTAAACCACGAGACATTTAGGCTGCCCGCCCACGTCCGATAATCGGCGACCGATTTTTTGTAGGAGAAAAATAGAACACACTGATAGCAATAGTGCAACGCACACGTCCTACAAAAAGTCGGTCAGAAATAACGAACAGGGGATCCTTCAAATATCTCGGTATGACACTTTGGGTACCGTGTTACTGGACATTTTTGTTCGTCTATATGTCCTCTATCTATACATACCACTTTCATCGTTGTCCGCAATTTCGTAAAAAAATCAAAGAGGCGGTGGGTCGATATGCCAGCTCCCATACAAAAAAATTCAAACCCCTTTAAATCGGCCCGATTATCTGTGCTACAAAAAGTCTGACAAGGGCGTTCAGCCTTAATTTGAGACAAATCCTTAAACTTCAACAAAACTATACGTTTCTCAAATATAGTTTTCATCGATTAGCACAGATAAGCAAACTGGCTAATACATTTAGTTATTTGGAAATTCTTGGTTAGACGTAAACATGGTTAATTTTAGGTCGTTCTGGATCCGAAAGCCATAAACTTCATCATTGAACTCGAAACGGCAGGGATTTTTCAAGTTTTTCAGTCGGGTTTATATATTTTTAATTTTTTTTTAATTTTTAACTTATTCTAGAAAAAGTTTCGACAAATTTTCAATCACCAAACAACTTTTTTTTTGCATGTGTGTTAAAACCATAAAAAATAAACAAGGTATGAAAAAATAACAGAGATTTTAGAATAATATTTTAAAACAAAATCGTACAAGTGTTTGCTGTAGAGTTTCCCACTAAAACAATTTTCCTGAGTTTTCTTCATGGAAAACATTTTCCATGCAAACCCCGTAGGCAGCCTCCAATATTATTTTCTGTTACAAAGAATTCCTAGAAAAAAATCTGTGTTTATAAAAAATATCATACTCGTGCTAAACAAACCAGAGTCGGTTATAAAAGCCAAGAACGCGAGCGACCTTCTTAAACAGACAATAATAAAATGCAAATAAAATGCCATTGTAACTCCTGTCGACGAAAACTCTTAACAAATTCAAATTATCGCCCTCAATATTCAGAAACAAACCGGCCAAACGTAGACATGAAAGAAACCCCATCTTACATTACAAAACTTGTCTTAAATGCTAATAAAAGAGATCGCAGCCCGCTCGGGGAACATTCCAGAATGAATATTTCATGATGGGTCTATTGACGGCCAGGGGTGAAGACCTCCCTCTCCTCCCACCTTCTAACTCAAGTAAACTGGATAGATGGTTCATGTATACAGTTGTAAAGGTCAGGAGAAATTGGTCGTGATACAGGAGCAGTGACGCAGATGTTGTGCGTTTATTTTCTCATTAATTTTTCATCTTTGTGTTCGGCTTCGTTTGTGTTAACTACAGTTTGACAGGACGTTGCGATTTTTTTTTGCTTTTCTTTTTATTTGATCACGGAAACGAAATTTCCTGGTGAATTAAGCTTTGTGTATGGACTGTGAAACAATTGTTCTTTGTATTTTTCGTTCTCACTTAACACATGTTTTTGTTTCAGGAATTGATAGATATGGTATCAGAAGCTTTCAGTTTATATTAAAAAGCCTTGCTGACTTGCCCTGGGTCGTGTGTTCGGAGTTTCAGACCTATTCGGGCACATTGCTTCGTGTATTTCATTTCGTCACTATTTCTCTAAAAACAGAGTGGAAAGTTGTGATATCTATCATCCAACCCGCACTAGACCCGCGTGGTGTAGATGGCACACTCCCTCTCATTCTTCCTCTCGCCTTGTCCATGCAGTAGAATAGTTGAGCACGTCCTTACTTTATAATTTCGAAAACAAGAATATTATTATAGAAAGTTCAACTTTCTATGTTCGGATGACTAGGGTAATCTACGCGGAACTATTGAAAGTATTACAGAAAATGTTTCACAAGTGGGAAGCTTCTTTTTTTTTCTCCGATTGTCATATTCGATAAGGTATGAGACTATTTATGCATATAAAGAGAGCAAAACCACTGGCAAAAGCTATTCAAACATAAAATCATGAGCAGCAGCGATTGTGACCTATAATTGAATTAGATTAGACACACCGCAGTTTCACATAGCGTTTAATTTTCAAAGCACATATTGAATACTCAGTTACAGACAGAATTCAAAATTACCATATTAAATGCCACATTTCTTGTAACAAACTCATGTGACAAATTCTCTGTTTTAGTGTAGAATTTAGTGGAGGATATTATAAAGTTACGATTCCGAATTAGAGTGATATTGTACGATGAAAATCAAAAATGTTATAAGCTTATGACATAACATTCTACTAAAAAGTTTATGTCAGCATTGTTAAAAATCGTCGTAGGAATAAAAATCGCTATTTATGAAAACTATTGTTACTGGTCTAGTTTCTCAAAACCCACGTTCAACAGTCAATTTTTTCTTTCATAATTTACTCGAAGCAGATGATAGAGCTGTGCAGGTGGCTATATACTGGTCTCACACAATTTGAATAACCACCAACAAACAATTCACAATAAAAAAAGTCACTCTTGAGACCACTAGGCATACCTATGAGCCACATGGATAATATTTGCATGCAAAACATACACCATAAGCCACACATAACAAACAGGATTACAACCTCAACATACATTCTCCACTACCATGTATATTATCCCATGATCCACTTATGTCGAGGTACAGTCGTAAATACAAGTTGTTTACACCATTTGTCAATTTGTACCATTATAATAATAATAATAATAATAATATTCCACAACTATCACACAACGCCATCTAGTCCCAAGCTAAGCAGAGCTTGTGTTATGGGTACTAGACAACTGATAAACATACTTATATATTTCTAAATACATACATATTATAGATAACAAGTTCAGCGCTCAGGTAATGCGATATCGCGTTGTTAGTGGTTGTACTAATATTTGTTGTGTAAACTATCTCGAGACAGGGATGGATTTTCGTAGGTGTATTATAGGTTGTTTATTACAAAAATAAATATATTTTCTACAGTTTCAATGTTGCATGAAAGTTTGCTTGAAACCTTTTCGATTAGTGTAAGTTGGAATATCGAAAAAGTTTTGTTTTTCAAATGTAATAATAGTATATTATGCAACTAATGAATAAAGGACGGATTTAAAGCGAGGGCCGTAGATGAGTCCCGAGCAAGTGAAGGATTCTAATGATTGAATCACGAACGCAGCGAGTGATTCAACTGTTAGAATCCTGAACGACGCGAGTGATTCATGGCCCTTGATATAAATTCGTACTTTATTCAAGAGTTGCATACTATGCTTTATACCATGACTACGAGAAAAGACATAATTCACTAAACTTTGTGTCCGTACAATAGGGGATCGGACTGGGTCAAAATAATATGATTCTGTTTAGTCCGTAAGTTAGATTATCGAAAAATATTGAATACGTGTTTTTTGTTTTATCAAATCAATAAAAAAATACGAAGATAAAACGCGTCAAAGATCTTGGAGTGGGGCTTGAAACGTTACTTGTGTCGTCAAAATGTACAATCATTATGACGTCACACGAGTTATCGAAGCACTGTATCGTCTTCATTTTAAGTTTACTCGAAAAAAGAAAAAATACGTATACAATAATTCTTGGAAATCTATCTGACGGACTAATTAGTTTTTTTTTGTCCGATCCCCTAATGGCGCCAATTCACTATTTTTTTTTTCTATAAAGGCAGCAAAGAACACAAAACAGTTTTTAATCTAATGCCAAACTCCTTGTCGCAAATATCGACCAATCAAATCTCGAGAATTTATTTGCAACAAAGAGTTTTGAATGTCGAATCTTAGCGCAAGGAGTTTGTGTAAGCATTATAATAGAGACCGGAGTGAGACCGGATATATTTTTGTGTTCCAAATTCAAACACCAAAATAGTGAATAAAAACAAAACAGTGATTAAAAGGCCTTTTTATTCACTGTTTTGCGAGAATAAAATAAGCTTTTTAGAGTAGGTATGGTATAATAGTATATTATGCAACTAATGAATAAAGGACGGATTTAAAGCGAGGGCCGTAGATGAGTCACGAGCAAGTGAAGGATTCTAATGATTGAATCACGAACGCAGCGAGTGATTCAACTGTTAGAATCCTGAACGACGCGAGTGATTCATGGCCCTCGATATAAATTCGTACTTTATTCAGGAGTTGCATACTATACTTTATACCATGACTACGAGAAAAGACAAAAACACACAAGCGGGTCGAAGCTGAAAAAGACGCTTTGTGATAAATTCTTCGACTAACCTATAACGTTTGTATTTTGCCATTTTGTGTTCTTTTCCATTCTTTTTTATTTATATTCTGTTTACTAATCCTTATCACTGTCTTTCTGTTTTTTTTTTTTGCGTTATTTAAATATTGTATAAATGACTACTTGTGGAAACTTGTAATTGGCCCTATTGTTGTTATAAACCTATCTACTGTGTCTACCTAGCTGTAAGTTTTCCAAAAATAATAAAATAAAATAAATAAATAATTCACTAAACTTTGTGTCCGTACAATTCACAGTAAGTATTTGAAATGGCGCCAATTCACTATTTTTTTCTACATACGCAGCAAAGAACACAAAACAGTTTATAATCGAATGCCAAACTCCTTGTCGCAAATATCGATCAATCAAATCTCGAGAATTTATTTGCACCAAAGAGTTTTGAGTTTCGAATCTAAGCGCAAGGAGTTTGTGTAAGCATTGAAATAGAGACCGGTATATATTTTTGTGTTCCAAATTCAAACACCAAAACAGTGAATAAAAACAAAACAGTGATTAAAAGGCCTTTTTATTCACTGTTTTGCGAGAATAAAATAAGCTTTTTAGAGTAGGTATGGTATAATAGTACATTACGGTATAAGTGTGTAACGTTGGTGATTACCGCTGAGGCGGCATTGAGACCCGAGCCGTCAGGTGAGGGTCTTAAGAAAGCCGAGGACGGTAATCATCAATACACACGTGTATCATACGACGTTTTTCAACACACTTGCGAATAAAAAAAAACGTGTGGCACTCGGAGACTGCCGCGGTAAAGCTATTGCATAGCATTTTTCATCAATTATTTAATTTGACAACCTTGTTATTTTCCGTAACCATAGCAACCTGGTTAAAATATTTTCATAATGGAATTTCTGGATTCGGTCTACACGCTCAAGGCCCGGCGATAGAAGCTATGCAATAGCTTAATAATACAAGAAAAAACATTTTATTTAGTAGATAAAAAGTTTATTTAGAGAAACATATTATAGTAATGGACCGTGTATGGTGAATGACCTTGGTATTTTATTCTTCGTGATAGGTATCTTCACTAAAAGCATCTGGCCATGGTTCTGTATGTCTTATAGAGTTATATTTATTAATTCTTGTATCCTTCATGCACCAGTTACACCAAATATTAAAGGAACCTGAGAAAAAGAAAAAATAATTATTAAGTTTAACACACAACACGCTGAAGCTGAAGTCACGTAGATAGATATTTAAAATTAGTTTAACTAACCTTAGTAACCAGATATTGGTTATCTGGAGCATCTTTTATACATTTTTCAACATCGTTAGACGATAAAACCTTTGATTTCTTGCTTTTAGATCCATCTGGCAGTCTTTTTAGATAAGCTGACAAATTAGAGTATGTTTTTAAGTCCACTCCATTCTTCGTTCGGACTGTACTTTTTAACATTGAGTATAAACACCACAAAGAGCTAGGTTTGTACTTAGAAGATAATTCTTTAAAGTACGCCAAGAACACATTTTCAGAAAATGACTGCGATTTCTTGGTGTTTTGCCACTGCTTGAAATTTTGGTACGCTTAGATATTTCTCCTTGGAGTTTTCGGGTAGCAAATTTTCCATAACGGTAAGGGCTTCAAATCTTACATCGGGCGGCGTACAACATGAATCATTTTCTTCAAAACTAGACATTTTAACTAATAAAATAACTATAATAACAGTGAAAACGAGTTGTGTATTTTTTTCACAGTAGCGGGAAAATATTATGTTTTTTTTATAAGCGATCAGCCATAGACTAAAAGAGGTTTTTTTTGTTTGTCGTGGATAGTGTTTGGAGCCACGTACAAAATGGGGCATTCAAATTTTTATTTATCACAGAGAAAACAAAAATTTTATTTGAGTGAAAGTTTTATTTATTAAAAACGTACTAAGTTTAAATTATCTATTAAAACTTTGTATTTAAATACAAAGTTTCATGAAATGAGCAAGCACTAGGTACATTAATTAATTTTTACTATTGAACACGATCTTTTTTGTATCGAAACTTTTTTAAGAACATAGCAACTCAACCAATTAAATTTAAAAAAAACCTATAACTCACTAGTGAATAATAGTAATGAAAAATTCACAGTTTGATTATAGGTGTCATTATGTGCCTAATTGCGGTGAAATTTTAGCCACTTTATGAGCAAGTGTGTTGAAAAATGTATTATCATCTAGTTAATGGAAGTTTTTTTTTTTAGTTTACTACAAGTTGTTTTTATGCATATTTACACTCCTCCTGACCATTTCCAGTCACGGCAGCCAATCATATATCGGAGATTGGCCGTCGGAACGGAAGATATTATAGTGCACAAGTTTGTGCGCAGGCACAGGTGCACTCTCTGTTCCTTTTCAGACATAGTGCGATGGGACGGCAATCCGACATGACTGGAGAGAGATCAGGCACATGCAGGACCAATTGCTTTCCGAGGTACGGAGGTATCATATCGCCAACTTTCAAACTCCGGGCTACTACTGAGGAATTTCTAACAATTAGCGCTTTTTGCCCGACTTGGGTATCAATTCCAGGAACCCACGCTCAGTCACGCTTGCGACCACGAGAACAACAGGGTAGTCAAGACTGTCTCCCAAGTCACAGGTGAAAACCTAGTACCATACGACTTACCTATTTGTGGAACAAAATGTTTATATTTTGTACTGAGATATTATCTGTAACAATATTATCACTGTATTCTAATAAATAATTTATTTCTGAATTTAGTTGTACAGAAAATGTTATAAAGGAGCTTAAGTTTAAGCCGATAAGGTTTGTTGAAACGTATTTTCGTATTTATTTTTCGGTGTTAGGTACCTACTTACTAATCTGTCTTTAGAGAGTTTAACAGCCGATTAGTAACGGTCAAATAGAAGTTGCAATTGCCAGTCCATGGTTAAACTTAACATAATCACGCCTTACCCCAAGGCATCGGCAGAAGTGAACCTACATTTCGCCAGTTATATTTAAGTCCCATGTAATAGGGGGCGAGCCTATTGCTTACTACCTACCACAAATTAAAACTCCGTGGCAACTAATGAGAAATTCCTTGGGAGTCGAACCCAAGACCCCTTAAACTGCAGATAATCGAAAGAAGTCCGGACATTGGCCTCTTCCAAGAGTCGGAACAATGTGCGTGTGGTGTGAGGGCCCGTTTGTTAAAACTCTGTGAAAATGTGCTTAGGATTTAGTGTACATTCCCCAACAATTGTGGAAGTTGGAATCAGATTTTGTGAAAGTCATATGAGCGAGTTATTGACTGTAAAGTTGGGCCTTCAGTTCTCACATAGAGGATTGAGGGCCTACCTGTACTTGAAAAACTATGTACACTACAGAAAAAGTATTTTTGCCAAAATCTTATCTTTCCCCAAATCTCATCGCGTAGACTGGTTCTGTTCTTCTTGTAACCATTTTTTTGCAGCCTTTGTTCATCGGTCTACCTTGTGGGATCTCCCGCAAGGTGATGAATAATAACAATATGACTCGTTGGCTTAGTGGTCACAAACGAGTGCCAAGTATGAGGTTCTGGGTTTGTTTTACTTCATCATCATCATTTCAGCCAAAAGACGTCCACTGCTGGACATAGGCCTCCCCCAGGTGTCGCCACATTGACCGGTCCCGTGCGTCTCTCATCCAGCGGGTCCCCGCAACCTTGACCAGGTCGTCGGTCCACCTAGTGGGAGGCCTTCCTTTTTTTTGTTTCTCCTTGTATGTTCTTGTTAAGCTGCGACGAATAAATATTTTTTTCTTTCTTTCTTTCTTCCAACGCAACGTCTTCCGGTTCGCGGTCGCCATTCCAGAACTTTTCGGCCCCATCGGCCATTCGTTCTGCGAGCAATGTGCCCTGCCCATTCGTTTTACTTGGTTGCCCAAAATGTTATTGAACTTCTCCATAGCAACGTACTGCTACTCGACGGAGTCTGGATATATACCCGGTTGATAGTAATAGTCTCGCCCCATATTAAATGGGACTTGAACATAACCGACAAAATGTGAGCGTACTATTAGGTAGGTACATCTCTGCCTAACCCTCTAGAGCTAAAAGGCGTGATATATTATGTATCTAAGGAAACATAAACAATTCCAATTCTTGCTTCAAACACAGTTTTACTCAACAAAAGCAAACAACCACAAAGAGATCCGTTTAGTTTCAATTACAAATATTGAACATTCGATAAGTTTATTTTGTAAAACCGTTTCGTAGGTATGTAAATGTTCGGTGTTACCACAGATATAGATAGACCTAGATAACGTGTAGCTTACGTACAAAAATCGTAAGTGGCCACTTTCGCACTCAGTTTCATCATCATCAACAGCCTATTAATGTTCCCACTGCTGGGACGCAGGCCTCCACTCTTTGAGAGGGAATGGGGTATAATCTACCACGCGGGCCCAGTGCGGATTGGTAGATGTCACATATATGTCTTCGAATTTTTTGGTTTTATGACATGCCGGTTTGATCACGATGTTTTCCTTCACCGCGCTCAGTTTGCATCGGTGTATTGCGCTAGTCGGACGCTGGTGTAAAAGGGGTTGGGGCAAAGGAGGCGCCGTACGCGGGCGCGTCTTTGAATCGATTTGATTTTACGATTTATAGTGCTGGTGACGTCATAATAGATAGTCGAAAAATAGCACGCTTGGTTTTCATACAGATCGTGATACTTGCGTTATCTAGGTCTATCTATATCTGTGGGTGTTACCAGTAGCAACAACTTTAGTTGTGTTACAAACGGGAATTAAATGAAAACATTGGATGTATCAGTTTGATGTTATTGTTTTGGGTGTATAAGAAGGGATGTGGAGGGATGTTATTGTGATATGTGATGGCAACCGTTTATTTGTTAGATAACGTAAACAAAATTCAGGTTCTAGGTTGTTTCTGCTATGAGTTTGGAGTGAACGTTAAACACGTGTTACAGCCGTTAAATCAAATCAAATCAATTTATTTGCAACTAGTGACCCGCCCCGGCTTCGCACGGGTGCAAAAAAGGTATTAAAACCTTCCTCTTGAATTACTCTATCTATTAAAATCAACCCGCAACAAAATCTGATAGTGATAGTGACAAAGAATTGGTACAATTTCGTCCGTAGCATAAGCATCATCCATCATCATCATCGTCAGTCTATAATGTTACCACTGCGGGAACTCAGGCCTCCTCTGTAGGAGAGGGATGGGCTTTTGGGGATAGAGGAACAGGGTGTAAAGTTCCTCATCCCCCATAGAAAAGGGAGGATCCTCCGACCGGACGGGTGTTGTGTCCGGCGGGCTAACTGCCCGACAGTTGTAAGTCGGGAACTCCTATATAGGCTTATGTCGCGGATAAAGTTGATAGCGCGATGTAGGATTTCTGTCAATCGTTGTTAGTACGCAGGTGTTGCGATAGATGTCGCTAGTCGCCACAGGCTATAACCCACCCGCCACGCGGTGAAGGAAAACATCGTGAGGAAACTTAGAACAAAAAAAATCGAAGACATGTGACATAGAATCTACCAATCCGCACTGGGTCCGCGTGATAGATTATAGCCCATTCCCTCTCAAAGAGAGGAGGCCTGAGTCCCTGCAGTGGGAACATTAATAGGCTGTTGATGATGATGATGATAATATTGCATCCACGCAAACTTGGCCTTAAAATACAAATAAAATAGGGTACATAATTCATTGCATCTGTGCCAGTGGATATATCCATTCACAGCCTATATTTCCCAAGCTAATTCGGCCCTGTTTCTCTTGTAACACGTAAGTTTACCGTTGGCAGACAACAGTTATCTTGAATACAATACTGAGTACAACCTTCGTAAGTAATGTGATATTTGTGAGTTAGTGTCGTGGTAATTGGAGTTCCAAAGTTACAGATGTTACTCGAAGAATTGCCGAACTTATGTGTTAGTGGGCAGGGCACATCGCTTGCAGAACGGATGACGAACAGAACGAATGACACCAAAAGGTTTTGAAGTGACGACTTCGATCCCGAAGGAAAGGAAAGCCTCCCACAAGGTAGACCGATGACCTGGTGAAGGTTGCAGGGATCCGCTGAATGCGATATGCACGGTACTGGTCAATGTGGCGACAAGTCGGTGGCTTTTATAAGGGTTCCGGTTTTTCCTTTTGAGGTACGGAACCCTAAAAAGAAACTTAGACCCCCAATACCTCAAGGTTCCTATGTTTGGTCTAGATCCAGTACATGATCTGCTTCAGGATACCTACTTTTACTCTCAATATTATCGCAACGATGGCATATATTCGTGCAACGTATCGCTTTGGTTCAGAGACGGGTTATGTAAGTACTCGGGTATTGTGTTTGTTCAATTGTTCATTATCAGCTTTTATTATTTTATCGTGTATATTTGCGAAGAAGCAATTCTGGAAATTGTGTGTGTATCCAACGTTCTGCGAAAAATCTATGACATTGCAAGATAATTATTTTCTTTCTTAGAAACACGCTGTGAACATAATACAGACGTGTTCAAGAATTTCTACTGTATTGCTTACGAAATGATTTTCTTTTTCATCGAGAAATAAGATAACATACACACGTGTAAACCCCGATGGATTAGCCGGAATTGTATGTACTAGTAACAAGTAGTACACCATATTTCTCGAGTTATGTTTTTAAGTCCCATGTAATAGTAGGCGAGTCAATTGTCATCAACTGGGCACAAATCCAGATACCGTGACTGCTACTGAGGAATTCTTGATGGAAAAACTGAATAACATTTTGCCCGACTCGGGTATCGAACCCAGAATCTCATGCTCGACAGTCTTGCTTGCGACCAATAGACCAACGAAGCAGTCTGTCGGTCATAATTCAAAATCAGACTCTAAGACTGCTACTGATGAATTATTGTTGGAAAAACTCAATGACACTTGAAATCAAACCCAGGACCTTATGTTTAACAGTTGCGCTTGCAACCACTAGACTAACAAAGCAGTCTATCGGCCAGAATTAAATGTCTTAACAAAATCTTGCTTTTCAGCGCACACAAACTATTGACTCAACCCCTCATTAAATTTTAGTATTACAAAACTAATTAACAGTCAAGCCGTAGTTCCAAGTTCTTTGTGGAGTGCCAAGATGAATGAAAAAAAAAATACAAACAACTTGTAGTAGTGCAGTTTTAATAAATGTTGCTTTTAACCCTCGGAACTTCGAACTAAGCTAAACGTGCTTGCTTTAAGAATGAGCTCGGGAATAGTTGGCCGGTCCAATTTGAGTTCGCGATAGCCGCTGGGCTATTGACGGGTTTAAGTTTAAAATATATTGATACTGTGAGAATTTTGCCAGCTGGTACTTTTATTAGTGGGGGTCGCTATTTTGGGCCAACCCAAAAAGCGGCTTGCCAAAACCAATTGTCAAGCCGCATAACATGTATGAAAAAGAAATAATTTATTTGTTTCGCACAGGACAAAACAATTATGTTTAAATAAACGATACAATAAAATTATTTACAAAGTAATCATAGAGTTATGTAAAAATGACGAAATGTGTAATCAACAAAGGATTAGGCAGAGAGCGGCCTCGTAATACATAATTTCGCAAGTTATGTTTAAGTCTCATTATTGTTTTTAAGTATCAGACATACGCGTGTGAGTAATGATAAGTAAGAGAAAGGAGTAAATGTGTGTCGTGATGTGTGACAAGGCACAATGGAAGAAGAAAAGGTGACCCAAAATAGAATGAGACAAGGACAGCAAGAATATAATGATGGAATAAGCTTAGACATAATGATAACGAAACTACAAATAACACATGGTTTTCAAAACAGACAATGAAAACAATCAATCGACTAATGCAAGGTCACCGTCATAGTTTATCTTGTCTTAATTAGTAATATCGTGGGTTTGTGATTGAATAGGGAACATAATTAGACGCATGTACACACATCAACACGGTCTAGGGATATTTCATACTCAATTAAATAACTCGAAAAGTACTGGCCGCATTGGAATCTTTAATACACCGATTTGTTTGTAATTTATCTCAGACTAATTCCAAATTCAAATTTTTGAAAATTCTTTTGTTTCGGTGGCATAAAAATGTCTTGATGTATAGGAGAGGGAATTTTCATTTGTGCGAAATTTAAAAAACAATACGAATTACGTTTAGTTACAGTTTTTTTTCATTTTTAAACGTAAGATAAAGTTAGAATTGAGGTATTGTAGCCATGCAACGCCGACATTTGACGAGGGCGGAGATGTTACGAGCTGTGGGAATGCTGGAAGCTGGATCTGTTCAGCGTAATGTTGCTGAGGCCATAGGGACCCATCAAAATGTAATTTCAAGATTGTGGACACGCTATCGTGCCACAGGTGAAGTAGCGGAGAGGCAGCGGGGGCCAAGTCGCATCACTACCCCCAGACAAGACCGATTTTTGCAAATTTCTGCGCGAGTTCAACCAAATGCAACGGCGACTCAATTGGTCCAAAGGCTGCGAGTGGAACACCAAGTGCTTGTGAGTGACCAAACTGTAAGAAGGCGACTGCATGAAAGCAATCTACGCTCTCGTAGACCACTCCGGGTCCCACCTTTACGGAGAGGCAATCGTGGACGACGATTAGAATGGGTTCGGAACCACGTGGACTAGGGCCGTGAGCAATGGTCCAATGTGCTGTTCACGGATGAATCCAGGTTCGGCTTCCATCCAGATTCACGAAGGACGCGTGTTTGGCGAGTTCCTGGACGATGGAGCCGTCTCCAGAACCCTCAGGAAGTTCACCCATACCAAGGAGGAACAATTAAGGTTTGGGCAGGAATTCGTCTTGGAGGACGGACGGATCACGTTTGGGTGCGGGGCAATATGACGGAAGAACGATACGTCCAACAGGTGCTGGGGCCCGTAATCTTGCCTCACAGAACACAAATGGGGCAAGATTTCCTGCTCATGCACGACAATGCCCGGGCACACACGGCGAGAACGGTAGCAGCTTGGTTACATACACATAATGTTAGGGCCTTAGACTGGCCTGCTCAATCGCCAGATCTAAATCCCATTGAGCATGCGTGGGATATGCTGCAAAGAAGAGCTCTGAAGGAAGTTCCCGAAAATTTGGCTACAGAAGATCAACTTTTTGCGCACCTCAGAAGGACATGGGACAATATTCCGCAGCAAGACATTGACAACCTTGTTCTGAGCATGCCGAATCGTTGCCGATGTGTTATGAACATCATGGGCGCTTTCTCAGACTACTAACTTCAAGTTTATAAACACAAATTAAATGATTTTTCTATTTTTTTCAGTTTTTATTCACAAATTAAAAGTTAATTCATATACGGTTTCCGTCTATGCTTCATTTTTTTTCCATAAAATCCTGAAATTTTAATCAGTACCTTAAACATTATTAAAAAATGGTAGAATATTAAATAACGTATATTTTAAATATATACATGTCATATAAATAATTAACACATTGATAGTAATTCGCTTTTTTAAAAATATCCCTAGACCGTGTTGATGTGTGTATATTAACTGAATTAACGCCAATTAATAATTCATCTTAGTTAATTATTGCCCTCGTTAGTTGCAAGGTCATAGATTGTTTGACATCTACAAACTTAATAATTAGGTTCATACAAGGTGATTGATAAGTCGGTGCATTCCGTGAAATTAACCCAAAGGTAGAATTATTATTTATTTAGCCCTAGAATCAAATGACTAAATGATGTTTAATTTTAATTATATTTTACCAACTTAGAGAAGTCTAGTTTTGAACTATTTATTAAGCCAAAACAAACAACAAATCACAAGAATAAACTCTGAGGTGACAATCTGTCGGCAGCAGGTTTTTCGAAAGAGAAGCCGCAGCCTCGGACACAAATGACTAAGAAGGAACATGGGTGGTTTTTAGTCAGTAGAAGTCTGACACTCCCTACCGCTCCGTCTAGAGCGGGAGGAGTGATTCGATTATTACTATCGACTTTAATATCGAGTAAATGCCACCTTGACGTCTAACAAGGAAGAATGGATAAAGAAGACGTGTTGCGCCGACCCCAAATACAATGGGATTAAGGGCAGGAAGATGATGATGACTCATAATCCAAATGCCATTCAGTTTGACAATTCAAAAATTATTAACATCGTCGAGTAGACGAATTTTTAAAATAAACACAGCAAAGAATTATGAGTTTTCTTCAAAATGTACGGTTTGTGAAACAATATGTCAAATTAGCTTTTGCCAGCGGCTTCGCCCGCGTGAAAATGACGATTTTCCATACAAACTTTCATCCCCTATAATTTAAATCCCTTAGGGGTTGAATTTCGAAAAATCCTTTCTTATTCCTTGTCTACATTTTAAAGGGAACCTCTGTGCAAAATTTCAGCTTTCTAGGTCCAAGGGTTTGGGCTGGGCGTTGATGAGTCAGTCGTCAGTCAATCAGTCAGCCAGGACTTCTCTTTTTATTTATATAGAAGATAGATATAGGTACGCAAAAAATCACACTTGTACTCTCACTATTCTTATTCTTGTTATTTATGTTGTTAGACCCAATTTGTAGGACTAAACTAGAATGATAAGTCTAGACTTATCAAGGGCACAAACCTAGCCTCCAAAGTTCTTCTAAGAACTTATTAATGGAAAACCAAGTTATGCTCA
Source organism: Diarsia mendica (assembly GCA_949316265.1). Lineage (NCBI taxonomy): Eukaryota > Metazoa > Arthropoda > Insecta > Lepidoptera > Noctuidae > Diarsia > Diarsia mendica. The sequence goes on from OX438901.1 coordinate 19,611,777, forward strand.
GTAATCGTTACCTCGTAATAGACCCCATGTAAGGCTTGGTCGACAAAGTAATTCAATTTTTTGTGAAAACATCTATAATTATTATAAACCTATTAATTATTGTCCCACTGCAAATTGATATGGCAAGAAAGGAGGTGTCTCATGAGATGACAAGAAACAGAGAAGAAGAAGAAGACATGCTGCGCCGACCCCAAATTAATTGGGATAAGGGTAAGGAGAATGATAACAAAAGTTGTCCCACTGCAGGAGTGCGATTCACTAAGGCACAACATCTTTACAACCAAAAAATCATCGTTGAAACACAGCCGAAAACAGCATGTTTCAACGATGATTTCGTGGTTGTAAATATGTTGTGCCTTAGTTAATCGCACTCCAGAGCACAGACCTCTCTGAAAATGTAAGCTTATAGTTTTTATTGCAAAATATTGGAAATTCAAAATCAAATAATATTATTTGTTGTAAACTAAATACTTCTGTACAGTGATATGAAGTTTCTGAGAATGAAAAAATGTAAAAAAAAATGTGTAAAACAGCAATAAACTGAAGAATTACTGTTTTATAACTAAAGCTTAAACTAACTAAAGCCTTTATATCTTAACAAAAACTTGGGTTTCTTATCGGTAAGACGTCGTACCTTATACTAACGAATGGGACTCATTTATTAAAATGCTCGAGTTTCAATTTAATTTTCTTTTCTAAGAAGAATTAGTTATCTGTAGAAGTTAGAAGAATATTATTATCTAAGTAGTCGCGGAGTAAAATGAGGCCCGAATTTGGGCAGTAAGTGAAGTTTGATAACTTGACTCAAAAAGTGAAATGATTCAAATGATCAAACTTCACTCACTTTACTTCACTATAGACAACTATTGCTCTTGTCATTGCCTAGGGCAATTTATCGGTTGACACTTTGACAGCGTTCAGGACAAGTTTTTTAAATGAATAGTTTAGAATCCTGGTAGTTTTCGTGGTGCTTTACGTGAATCAGTTAGATGTTTAACAGTGTATAATAATTATGAATTAGCTATACGATGTTTTAATTCTAATCTCAGATCAAAACCTGTACACCTACATAATTATCTCTGATCCAACTCTTCCATTAACCAATAAATTAATCCAAATGTTTTCATCCCACATTTAAAATAATGCCCAATAAAACCAACATACCTATTACTCTACCTACATCCCCACTTAAACAGGTCACACAGGGTCGCAAGCATAAACAAACATGAATAAAATACACCCCCAATATCTATTTTTAGTATAGGTTCAGTGGCTATTGATCTACGGCTCCCACTAGTCATTACCAAGAATTATTTATTAGCGGGTTCGATTCCCGAGAGCGTCCCTGTGTTAAATAGGATATCGGGTAGCCATGATAGCAAACATGGTCTGTGGATCTTTGATCAGCGTGTGTACGTGTATTTATTGGTAGAGTGAATTGTTTATATGATTTATTATGCTATAGTGTAGGATAATAATGGGACTGTTGACTGAAAATTTTAGTGATATTCTTACTAAGAATTTTAATTTGAGCAGACTTGTCAGTCGGAATTTGATTTAAACAGGTTTTTGAAAAAGTAGGTAGGTTGAGTCACATTGGCCGTCTTTGCATTTTGATGAATAAGTATTAAAAACTGCATTAACTATGACTGCCCCAAAAATGAGTGTTTTGAGGGTTTATGTTTGTAGGTATGGAACGGGGTTGAAGGGACACCAGTATATCATTCTGAACGCTCCCCCCCACCTCTCCATAAATATGGAAGACAAAACTGTTCTAGAGTTTATGAGTCAGTTAGCTATCATCATCAGCCTATAATGTTCCCACTGCAGGGACTCAGGCCTCCTCTCTAGAAGAGGGATGGGCTATAATCCCAGTGCGGGTTGGTAGCAAACTGCTATGTAGTTTGGCAGAAGTAAAATGTAATGAATTTGACTTAAGTTCCAAATAAACACTTTTTTTTTAGATGTCACATGTCTTTGATTTTTTTTGTTCTAAGATATTCTGGTTCCCTCACGATATTTTCCTTCACCGTTATTTGTGACCGTTGTGGTTAGCTATGCGACTAAGTAATTCGAGATTTTAGCATTAGTTCTAATTCTTTGGAAAGATTCAAATCAAATCAAGTTTTTTTATTTTTTTTTTATTTAATATGGGCTTACTCTTGACCTCAATCTTGCCCTAAGGGCAAAGATGAGGTCGACGATGGAAGAAGCCTATTTACTCGCGACTTAAATAGATTGGGGTTATATGAACTCGGGAAAACCGACGCAGGCAGGGTGTTCCACTCTTTAGCTGTACGAATAATGAAAGACTTAGCAAAACGCTTCGTATGAGTTTAGTTCAATAGTGGGTTTAAACGCGTTTTTTTCTAGTTGAATGCTTCTCGTGTTAAAAATATCACATTGGAGCACTACCTTCTCATTCATGGTGTCTATAAAAGTAAAATCTATGCATTGAAGGTATCAAAGGAAGGCTTTGTTGGTGATTAGTCTGATGTGGTATTAGACAAGCCACATAGAACCCAATGTCATTACAGATGATCATTTATTAGTGAACCGTGCGCCGAGGGATGTCAATCTCGAACTAAATGGAATACCAAATAGCGTCACTAATGCCTGCTTTCAACCACACAAGGTATAACCTAAGGCCAATATAAGTCTTATGCCGATGATAGTTTCAGTGAAACGTATTTATAAGCACGCATTCTTATAAATGTCAATAACAAACCTACTGTAGCGGATCGTTGCTGGGTTGCATGTGAAAGGAAACTTCGAATTATGAAACTGAACTGTGGGGTAGCTGCGCAGATGACTCCGCTGCGCATACGCGGCCGTCCCAAACGGCGCGGCGTGGTGTCTCACTTGCGACTCTCGCTCTCGGGCGACTGTCGGTGCTCGGTGGCGGGGGCGCGCGGGATCGCCCAGCGATTCCGCTCCGTCGCGCCACCTCGCGCATTTTCCGTGGTATTATAGATGTACGATTCGCAACGAAGTTTGCAACGCAACCACCCCGCCTTTTATTAATATATTCAAAACGTTACAACTTGGTTTGGGTAACAATTAGGCATAAAACAATAAATAAAAAGGAAAGGTACAATATTACAATTAAGTAGGACCAATATTATTATTTTAAAACTTAAACCTAAAAGACCGCATCGAGCCGTCCATCATCGCCAACACCTACCTATTTTATACAGTGCGCTATTATTTCTACCACCTCTGAGAATCGTCAACATATTATGATAGTAGTATTTATTTAAGTAAGTAGAGTAAGTACTAACTTTCATTCATCAACTTTGAACATATTAAAAGATTAATTAAATCTACGATCAAAAAAAAATCTACGAATGATTTTAATCCATAAAATGTTAGAGGTCCAGTTCCAATCCAAATAGAATAAGAAAATGTTTGACAGTTTGTGGTAACCTGATAAGCTGGCGACTGTTTGTACACTACCTTATACCGGTATCTTGAGAACGTTGAATGAAAGAAAAATGAAATGTCTAGTAACCGATTGATATACTTTAATAGCTACATGCTTAAACAAACTGTAGGATTCGCAACGCTAGGTTTAGCACCTAGAATTGAAATTTCAACAGTAGAATAATACTTAGGCATTAGCTTAGGCATCAGTACGTGTAAGTGAATGCGGGTATAACGCTACGCTCTAACAAACACAGGCTTAAGTGCTTGCATTGGATCATGATTGTGATGTTTGTCCAATAGACTGTGTTTGTTGCAGTATCTATTTAGATTATTTGTTGTGTTAGGCACGTATTAGGCTTGTTTGAAAATAATATTAATTCTCACTAGTAAAAACACTTCTTCTATATATCACGTTAAAAATAAGTGGGAAAAAAAGAAGGATTTTACCAATACATAGTACCGAATGAAGGTCAGTAGCGGAGATCTACGACGAAACTTACTTGAATACCCATTAATTTTCTCATTCATACCGGTTGTGAGAAAAATATGGGATCTTATTTATTTTTAAAGGTCAAAGACTAAATAAAGTGGATTCTCGAAAGGGCAATCTTAAATTCTAGGAAGACATTCTATTTTGTTTATTTTTGTGGCTTCTTTAATGTAAATGCTGTCTTTATATAGACTCCGGACACAGATTGACCGAAGCAAGGAAAACCTTTTTATGTGGAGATTCATAGACGACTCTACCCTGGAGTGCAAATGTGGTTTTGATCCTGGTTGGACACTTGATATCGTGTCCTGCTTGTCCTGTTATTTGCACATCACAGCTGAAGGACGCTACTGAAAATGCCAAACTTTTCGCCAAGTTTTGGGCTGAGATAACTTGAATTGTCATCGATAAGTTAAGAAGAAGGAATTATAAATGATTCACTAGTTTTGCGCTTGGAAATCGGAAAGAATGCCTCGAAAGGAAATTTCCGTTGTTGGATGCGAGACGCGCAGGGATCCAGGGGTCCAGCAGTGGACGTCTATTGGCTGAAATAATGATGATGATGGTGAAGGAAATTTCCGGATGTCTTTATACTGATCATGGTGCTTTTGTGCTTTTCAAAATCTATTCTGACTTTAAGGTGTGAAAAGGTCCCGTCGGGGCTGCGGATTATCGAAAGAGATGACGTGGCCTCGGCACAAGGGCGAAGAAGGAACATGGGTTGATTTTTAGTCAGTAGAAGTCTGACACTCCCCTTCACTCTGCCCAAGAGTGGGGGGGGGGTTATTTGATGATTTTCCACCCACCAAAAAAAAAAAAAGTGTGAAAAGGTAACAGACAGACAAGTTTACTTTCACATTTATAATTTGGAACCCATAATGACTAGCGGATCTAAAACTTAAGATATAATAAAGGTCAACAATGGTCCCTAATAGACTTGTCCCCCTTATAAACCCTTCCAAATGGACCCACCTTCCGCTCGAAAAGATTTTAATTCCCAAGACAGATGTCCCTGGAATTATTCGAGGTCTTGAAAACGAGTTCTGGCTAAATAATAAAGACATTTGGGTTGATCCTCATGTTGAGTCACGTTTGGTCTGGTTGGTCCGTAGATGAGTGACCTATTACATAATTATCGAGATTCCTTTCAGCTTGGTACAGCATGTTAGGCCGTTGGATCTGGTTGTTATTTATAGATATTTGATAGTCGTTACAGGACTGACAATCAATCTTACCTAGGGATATCATATTAACGAATACCAATATATTTTTTTAATAGAGTAAACTAACTACACATTTATTAAAAACTATTAAGTAAACTAACAAGAAACTATAATAGGCCATCAAAAAACTGCTCCTCAACGCTTTCAGCTGGTAATGTGCCCAAAAGACTGGTAGCAATAACACTAATTGGGTTGTGGAGGTCAGATAGACGCTCGTTGTCAAATAGTGGTATTCAGCTGCATCCGGTTAGACTGGAAGCCGACCCCAACATAGTTAGGAAAAGGTCAGGTGAGAGTAGATATACTATATCCACTTTAGAGAACGTAGTGAGGAAAACCCTAAACTTTAATTAAAAAACACACATGAAGTTGGAAGTTCCCACGCAACCTCACGAACTCCCAGGAATTCCCGAAGCGTGTGGTTACGTACCCACCGCGAGCAGCTAGAAATAACTTTGCAGCATAAATTGGTATAAACGGCTATCGTTACCTCTTTCAATGTAGGATAAATGTAAAGAAGAAGGTTTAGCTTGTACGACGACCGATCATCAAGCAACAAAACCAAATTAAGCTGATCTTTATTAAACGGGAAGCTCAAACAAAGCGAGGTCAGATAAACTGGACATGTATAGCTTGATGTTTTGGTACAGTTACTACTAGAAGGAAGCAGTCTTTTAAGCTCACATAATATGTGTGAGCGAGGTTGACAACACTAGTGCTCATTGAAAAAATTTCACAACAAAATATGAGGTGTGGGAGGATTATTGGGTCTGCTTTTTTTAGCTTCACTTCTTACTATGTATACAAATCTTGATAGTGTTACGTTGTTTTTTTTTTTTGTATATAACATTTACCTGTTAGCATACGTTGTAAATTGAGGTTTCCAATATTGATCTCGAGGATTCCCAAATGAAATGTTCATTGTAGTTTGTGCAAATGACTTTGGCTTTCAATTTGTAAAAGTAGTCATTCCTTTATCTGTACTTCGTCACTGGACTCTATAGTAACACTTTATGACGATAAATCACTTTTAAAAATCCTATTAAACAGTTTTTCACAATACATTAGATCCGTCTTAATATCGTATTATTATGCTGCGATTGTTGACATGCCAAATGTCATTCAGTTGAACGTCAGCTTCTGACAGTTAGAGGCGACACCTAGCGGTTGCCGATTCGCAGTTGTAGTTTTAATCGATATTAGTTAATTTTCACATATTGACTGGAAACCATCGAAATAATATCGTAAAGACCAATCCTTAATAATTTTCAGCTTTTGGTTAAAATACATTAAATGGAAGTGGAATTATTTTTTTATTATAGACATTATTCTAGAAGCTTCGAGGAGCACACAATCCATATTTAGTCTGTGGTCTGTCAATGTTTTAGTGTTGTCAGGTCATACATTCTGAATTCGCCAAATGCATTACTGGAAAAGTTACCCACTCAAGACAAACTTTAGTGTTCGACATAAGAAATAATGAGTTTGTTGGCTTGGATCTTGAAAATTGTTATTGTTTCAGAGTCAAGGCTTCATGTTGGACAATTGTTAGGGATTTTAAATAGAATAAAGGAATTAAATATCTTGGTGTTGTATTTCAGTCATCTGTGCTCATAAAAGTTTTACCTGAAACAGGGGTGATTTCCTAGGTGCTCTGCCCAATTCCGGTTTGGAGCAATGACAGGACAATGAAAGGTCCCGAGCGTCTATTTGCGTTTGATCACGCTTGAGAAGCTACAAACAAATTTTATCCCATGTTTTAAAAGGTAAGGATTATGGTGTATTAGTGTGTGGAAGCGATCTCTGAGTCCTTCCCAGGTCGTTAAAAGGATATTGTAGTGATCCCTGGATATTTATTACAGGATTCCACGTTTAAAAAGGATTCGCGCATCAATTAGGCGGACGCCGTTCTCCAGCCGGTCGAATCTTGCAGCTAAGCGTTTTCACCCTTAACAAACCGTGAGTATTACACGCCTCGTGGGCAATCCTATTTCTTATTGTCGTAGGTCATTGTATCGTTTCTGCAAAAGGCCATATTAACCGGCTAATGTTTTAGCCTTTAGATTTCCTAGCTCGGTCACCCCTATTCCTTCTCAAGGAAAGTACTTTAGTTTCCCCTAATATAATAGGGTCCCCGTATTGTCGATTCCAGGTGAGGCAACCCGAGAGATTCGTCTCGCCGCCAGGATCTAGAGGCGCCTTTGGGACCTGGACGTGAGACCCGTTCCTCGAGTCCACTCAAAGCCTCCTGTGGAGACGACTGTGCGGTGGCAGAGTCCGCCTAGCGATCTAGCGCAGGCGGGACGGTTTTTTTTTTATATATATAAACTTACTCCTTTTAATTTATTTTCTACCGGTTCATATAAGGACCAGTTTATTACCAGTCCGGTTTTCACCACTGGAAGCCGGTCATCAACTACGTTTAGTTAGAGGACCCCGGGTTCGACACCTACAAGAACTGGAAAAATATTGAACATCTTCGTCGGCTCCGGGATCCGGGACTCTTCAAGTCCCTGGCGCCCATTTAATAATAGTACATTTTCACAATAACTGGAAGGTTGTACCTTGACATTTTAGTTGTTAATACTTAGGTTTAATCTTAAAAAAAGGAACAGAACTGGGTTTATCTCCAACCCCCCACCACCATAGTTCCACCGACTGAGGTTTAAGCTGGCTGGCATTAATTATCTTTTTATGTACTTAGATATAGACACGCGAAGCTAATTTCCGTTGTTGAAATAAACTTATGTTGTTTGGAACTGTTTTGTTGTTTCCTTGCATATCCATACCAACCCACCTTGCATCTGGGACTTTGTTTCTTTACCAATAGAGGGACAAAATCTCGAATGTAACAGTGGCGACCAACGTGTGTATTGGTTGGAGATAGAGGTTACGTCTATTGCTGTACCTTACAAGCCAGAGTACTGTTCCTAGGACCTTCCAGTTTTTTATTTTTAAGAAGAAAAAACCGTCGCGCAGAATCCTTTGTTAACGTGTTCTTGTTTATATGTTTGTATTGTTTTATACACTTTAATTTACTTTTACCTTTTACAATTTTAACTCTTTTTGCCGCTATATACACTTTACAATTTGTTTTACCTGTACCCCAAAACATTTTATCAGGACTTTTGTCCGTGGAAAGACGAACCTAGTAATATAAGACTGCTAATTGTGTAACTGCCTTTACTATAGATAATATCTACACATTGTTAAATATTATTGTACATTGTGACAGCCAGTTTTTAGTTCAGTTCACTTCATTTATTTTCATTTTACAAAATGGAACGTCCCATTACATTTAATTTACTTCGCAAGGACGAGCTCATATATGAAGTACTGGTTCGAGACGCCAAACCCGCTTCAACCGTAGAGGAACTACGCGTTCAGATTAGGGAACTTAGTAAATTGGTATGTTCTGATGAGATTGTGGAGACAGACATAGATCCCAAAAGCGAATTACAAACAATCAAGGCCAAACTCCCAGAAATTAGTGAAGTACTAGATAAATATCCTTCCAGTTTTAAAAAATTTAACCGCGCTAAGGCTTTATGTTTCCACCTATATCATCGCTTGAGTAGGATAACTCCCCCAACTGATCTTAGTACCGACTATGCAGTCATTGACAATCAGCTTAGGGGTTACTTGTCTAGAATTGATTCGGCTAACGCGAGCTTCCATCAGTCATTTACTTCCGCCGAGGAGACACCGAAAGTAATGTCAGACTTGCAGTCAAGGGACGTAATCGTTTCCTGCAAGAAAGAAACGGTTAAGACCCTAGGTATTAAATTTGACGGTACAGGTTGCGTGAAAGCGTTTATTGAGCGCCTTGAGGAGCTCTGCGAGGCCAGAGATATTAGCGAAGCCTCCTTACATATGTCTGCGCTGGATCTTTTCTCGGACGGAGCCTTATTGTGGTACCGTGGAATTAAAGCATCGGTTGTTGATTGGGCGGATCTGAAGAAGCAGTTACTTACAGCTTTCGCTCCACCTGACTACGATATGCGTCTCATTTCAGAAATAACTAACAGAACGCAAGGGTCAACTGAGCTGTCTTGTATATATATAGCAGTCATGGAGAATCTTTTCAATAGGCTATCTTATAAGGTTACAGAACGCGACCGTTTAGCACGGATCAAGTTTAACATGAGACCGGAATACATGACGGGGTTGACAATAATGACTGTCAACACGCTGGACGACTTAAAAGAAAAGTGTAGACAACTGGAGCTAGGTTTCCATAGCAGGGCTCAGTTCCATGAACCGCCCAAACCAACGTCTTCTTTTGTTGCAGCAGACTTGGCATATCAACCCCCAAAAGGTTCACAACGAGTTGAATCCGTGAAAACTGATTCTGGTTCATTGTTCTGTGTTCGTTGCAGGGTTAAGGGGCATTCGTTATCAGAATGCAAATCCACGGAAATTGTGTGTTACCGTTGCGGCAAGAAGGGCGTACGTGCACCGTCGTGCCCTACGTGCAGTAAGAAGCAGAAGGAGGTCAAGGAGGCTCAGTCCTGTCCCACCTGCAATTCAAAAAACTAAATTTGCGGAACTACAGCCAAAATTTTGATAAGTCCGATTGGGACGATTATTTAAAATCTATAAAATTATTTTTTAAAACACTAAGGGTAGATACAGTACGATATAAAACTACGGATGATAGTCGTCCACATTTAACAGTTTCCATATACGATGAGTATTATTATGGTTTACTCGACTCGGGTTCCTGCATCTCGGTGCTGGGTTCCGATGTTGGCCAACAATTCATAAAGGCTGGTGCGACTCAACACGCCGATACACAGTTGGGCAACATCGTAACTGCCAATGACTCGCGGGCATCCGTGGAGGGTTATTTATATTTACCAGTGTCTCTCATGGGAGTGACTAAGGTTATTAAATTCTATGTTATCCCAGACATTACCACACCGTTGATTTTTGGCGTTGATTTTTGGAAGGCCTTTAATTTGGCCCCAAACATTTTTAACAAATTACCTTTACGTTATTTATCAAACAATAGAGGCCATACATGCATCTCGGAGGTTAGGCACTTACAACCTTTTGACGAATTAACACCAGATCAAAAGAATAAAGCGGAGTTATTAATTAAGGATTTCGAAAACGTTTCCTTTGAGGCAAAGGGATTAGGTCGTACCCATCTGTTGCGACATAAAATAGACACAGGGGATGTTCCTCCTATTAAACAGCGTTATTATCCTTTATCACCTGAACGCCTCAAAGAACTTAACCGTCAGCTGGATGAGATGTTGGAGATGGGAGTGGTGGAACCCAGCAATAGCGCGTGGAATAACCCGGTTCTACTGGCTCCAAAACCGAATGGGGAATGGCGATTTTGCCTGGACAGCCGAAAGCTAAACGCGGTCAGCAAGCAAGATGCGTATCCACTACCCTACGTCTCTCACATCTTAGACCAGTTGCGGGACGCGCGATATCTTTCGTCGATTGATTTAAAATCAGCATTTTGGCAAATCGAATTGGACTCCGTTTCTTCCAAAGAAAAAACCGCATTCACGGTTCCGGGTCGAGGTTTGTTCCATTTTAAAGTTATGTGCTTTGGGTTGACGGGAGCCCCAGCTACCCAACAGCGATTAATGGACAGACTTTTCGGCCCAGAGTTTGGTAATAAGGTGTTCGTTTATTTAGATGACATTATTATTTGCTCATCAACCTTCGAGGAGCACATTTCGCTTCTTAAACGGGTTTTAGACAAAATAAGGCAGGCTAATTTGACAATTAATTTGCCAAAGTCCAATTTCTTTCGACGAGAATTAAAATATCTGGGTTACAGAGTGGACGAACATGGCTTACACACTGATCCGTCGAAAGTTCAGTCAATTGTAGACTTTCCAACCCCTACAACCCGTAAGGAAGTGAAAATGTTTCTTGGAACGGCCTCATACTATAGACGTTTTATTAAAAACTTTAGCACGATAGCGGCCCCTTTAAACGCGCTAACGAGTACGAGTAAAAAAGCGCCGCCTTTTCAGTGGACGGCTGAGACTGAAACCGCGTTCTCAACCTTGAAAGAGGCATTGGTGTCTGCTCCGGTATTGGCTTGCCCAGATTTCTCTCAACCTTTTGAGATTCATTGTGACGCATCTAGTTTTGGGATAGCGGGCACTCTGACTCAGGTTATAAATGGGGAGGAGCACCCAATAGCCTATTGCAGTCGTTCGCTCAATCCGGCGGAGCGCAACTATTCGGCAACGGAGCGTGAGGCCCTCGCCGTGATCTTCGCCGTCGAACACTTTCGTCCCTACGTGGAAGGCGGTCCTGCGTTTAAAGTGATAACCGACCACTCGAGCTTAAAATGGTTCTTTAACTTAACAAATCCTTCTGGTCGATTGGCCCGTTGGGGTTGTCGGTTATCACCTTACAACTTCACCATTGAACACCGCAAAGGCAGGGACAATGTGGTTCCAGATGCTCTATCTCGTGGCGTTCCGGTGTTGGAAATTAATGTACCCGTTAATGACACATGGTTTAAAGCATTGTGGGATAAATGTGTCAGTACGCCCCGGTCGTGCCCTAACTTTATTATTAAGGAGGATAAACTCTACCGTTACTCTAAAAATAAATTCGGGGTGGCTAGTGACTATGACTGGAAGCAAGTAGTACCGGAGGGCAGTCGACTAGAATTGTTAAAGAGTCACCACAGTGGCGAATTATCTCCACATTTCGGAGTATTTAAAACCTACAAAAGACTTGCACTCCGATACTACTGGCCTAACATGTATAAGGACGTGATTAGCTACGTTGGTAAATGTGATACGTGCGCCGCATATAAACACTCACAATTGCCTCCTCCCGGACTCTTGGGTGATGCGAAAGAGTGTTCCAAGCCATTTGAAACCATAAGCATGGACTTGGTGGGTCCGTTGCCACGGTCCAGAGCGGGATTTACATATCTCTTTGTTGTTGTGTGCTGTTTCACGAAATACTGTTTACTATTTCCTTTACGTAGAGCTGTTGGTAAGGCTATAGCACAGAAACTAGAAGACGGCGTTTTCCTGGTACACGGTATACCCCGTACGGTTATAGCAGACAATAGGACGCAATTCACGGGTAATGAGTTACGCGCACTATTGGAGAGGTACAAAATACCTCAAGTTCACTTCACACCTCGTTACTGCCCAAGCGTGAACACCGTGGAACGCTATAACCGTACCATTATGACCGCGGTATCAATTCTCGTGGAGGATGATCATCGATCTTGGGATGTTAACATCTCAAAGATCCAGTTCGCTATGAACACCTCCACAAACGAGGTTACTCGTTTTACCCCGTTCTTCCTAGTACATGGCAGAGAGGCAGTTAGTAGTGGAGATGTCTTCGGCAATGATACCGTTGCACAGCCCACTCTAGCTTGCGCTTCCCGCAGTTCATATGCCAATCAGTTAGGGGGTTTGAGTGATATCCTCAATAAAGTGAAGGACGCGCTCGTCAAATCACACAAACGTAGTGCTCGTTATTATAATAGTAGTAGAAGGCACGCGGAGTTTGAGGTAGGCGACACTGTTTGGAAGAGAACATATCCTCAGAGTGACGCCTCAAAATTCTTTATGGCCAAATTAGCTCCTAAATATGAGAGATGTATAATTAGGAAAAAACTTTCACCCTTAGTGTATGAATTGGAAGGCTGTAGTTCCGGTAAAAACCTTGGCACATGGCATATCAAGGATTTTAAATCACCATGTGGTGAGGATTAACTTGTTCTTATATTTTATTTTAATGTAAACATAAGTTTATATTACCTTGTAGTAGATGGTCGCAGTGTCCTTTGAGGGCTGTATATGCCTTGGGATTGCTGGTTTTCTTTTAGCATTGGTGGCTGTATATGCCACGGTGTTAGAACATTGTCAATTAAATATGTTTTACACATAAGTTTATATTACCTTGTAGTAGATGGTCGCAGTGTCCTTTGAGGGCTGTATATGCCTTGGGATTGCTGGTTTTCTTTTAGGATTGGTGGCTGTATATGCCACGGTGTTAGAACATTGTCAATTAAATATGTTTTACACTGTTTTTGCGATTCGTAGTGTTACACAGGTTCCTACTGTGTACACATTTGTGAACAACTTTTAAAGTAACAATTGACGGCTCTTTAAAAATTGTTGTTGGTCACTAGTGGTTGCAGGATTGACACTCTTGAAGAGTGTATAAACCTCCGGATTGCTGGTAAGGCAGCATAATGATAGTCCTGAGTTAGGAGGCCTTAATGGCGGGCGTGTAGGCTGCATTGATGGAAAACGGTTTAGATAGTATTTTTTTATATAGGAGGCGAATAACCGTCACATTCCATTTAAGGAAGACGATTAGCCAATTATCATTCGTTTGTAGCATTTAGCTTTAATTTCTTTTGGTGTATTGTTTGTGTACCAGCTCAGCGTTATTCTCGGGTGACGTTGGTGTACGATTGGGTAGGGTGGTCTCCTATCTAATTATAGTAGGTCAGTCTAGGATATTAGTACTTCAGCAGATACTTACACATTTCTACTCTTTTTGGAGCTTGTCTTTTACATGTTTTTAAGTGGATTAGACTCGCTCCAGTAGTAACACTATTTATTATGTTTCACAAGTTACATGGATAATTAAAAATAAGCCATAAACACGGGCGGAATTGTAGACCCGACAACCAAAGCCTACTACAATGTCGCCTAATGGAGCGGTATGTTACTCCATACTTGAAGTGTAACCAGAATTCTTTATTGTTGTAGGTATATACCTTAACTACCAAATCGTGCACCGGTATCTACGTTTATTTTTTTCTTTTACTTTTCTTTCTCAGTTCCTGTTTTCAGGGTTGTGGATTGTTGGAAGCGTGCTTGGTCCTTTTGAGTCTGCTTTGACGCTGGAGGGCCAGCGTCGAGATTTGCCCTATCGGGTCAAATCTCTGGTGGTTGGGGAGGTACTGTTACGTTGTTTTTTTTTTTTGTATATAACATTTACCTGTTAGCATACGTTGTAAATTGAGGTTTCCAATATTGATCTCGAGGATTCCCAAATGAAATGTTCATTGTAGTTTGTGCAAATGACTTTGGCTTTCAATTTGTAAAAGTAGTCATTCCTTTATCTGTACTTCGTCACTGGACTCTATAGTAACACTTTATGACGATAAATCACTTTTAAAAATCCTATTAAACAGTTTTTCACAATACATTAGATCCGTCTTAATATCGTATTATTATGCTGCGATTGTTGACATGCCAAATGTCATTCAGTTGAACGTCAGCTTCTGACAGTTAGAGGCGACACCTAGCGGTTGCCGATTCGCAGTTGTAGTTTTAATCGATATTAGTTAATTTTCACATATTGACTGGAAACCATCGAAATAATATCGTAAAGACCAATCCTTAATAATTTTCAGCTTTTGGTTAAAATACATTAAATGGAAGTGGAATTATTTTTTTATTATAGACATTATTCTAGAAGCTTCGAGGAGCACACAATCCATATTTAGTCTGTGGTCTGTCAATGTTTTAGTGTTGTCAGGTCATACATTCTGAATTCGCCAAATGCATTACTGGAAAAGTTACCCACTCAAGACAAACTTTAGTGTTCGACATAAGAAATAATGAGTTTGTTGGCTTGGATCTTGAAAATTGTTATTGTTTCAGAGTCAAGGCTTCATGTTGGACAATTGTTAGGGATTTTAAATAGAATAAAGGAATTAAATATCTTGGTGTTGTAATTCAGTCATCTGTGCTCATAAAAGTTTTACCTGAAACAGGGGTGATTTCCTAGGTGCTCTGCCCAATTCCGGTTTGGAGCAATGACAGGACAATGAAAGGTCCCGAGCGTCTATTTGCGTTTGATCACGCTTGAGAAGCTACAAACAAATTTTATCCCATGTTTTAAAAGGTAAGGATTATGGTGTATTAGTGTGTGGAAGCGATCTCTGAGTCCTTCCCAGGTCGTTAAAAGGATATTGTAGTGATCCCTGGATATTTATTACAGGATTCCACGTTTAAAAAGGATTCGCGCATCAATTAGGCGGACGCCGTTCTCCAGCCGGTCGAATCTTGCAGCTAAGCGTTTTCACCCTTAACAAACCGTGAGTATTACACGCCTCGTGGGCAATCCTATTTCTTATTGTCGTAGGTCATTGTATCGTTTCTGCAAAAGGCCATATTAACCGGCTAATGTTTTAGCCTTTAGATTTCCTAGCTCGGTCACCCCTATTCCTTCTCAAGGAAAGTACTTTAGTTTCCCCTAATATAATAGGGTCCCCGTATTGTCGATTCCAGGTGAGGCAACCCGAGAGATTCGTCTCGCCGCCAGGATCTAGAGGCGCCTTTGGGACCTGGACGTGAGACCCGTTCCTCGAGTCCACTCAAAGCCTCCTGTGGAGACGACTGTGCGGTGGCAGAGTCCGCCTAGCGATCTAGCGCAGGCGGGACGGTTTTTTTTTTATATATATAAACTTACTCCTTTTAATTTATTTTCTACCGGTTCATATAAGGACCAGTTTATTACCAGTCCGGTTTTCAACACTGGAAGCCGGTCATCAACTACGTTTAGTTAGAGGACCCCGGGTTCGACACCTACAAGAACTGGAAAAATATTGAACATCTTCGTCGGCTCCGGGATCCGGGACTCTTCAAGTCCCTGGCGCCCATTTAATAATAGTACATTTTCACAATAACTGGAAGGTTGTACCTTGACATTTTAGTTGTTAATACTTAGGTTTAATCTTAAAAAAAGGAACAGAACTGGGTTTATCTCCAACCCCCCACCACCATAGTTCCACCGACTGAGGTTTAAGCTGGCTGGCATTAATTATCTTTTTATGTACTTAGATATAGACACGCGAAGCTAATTTCCGTTGTTGAAATAAACTTATGTTGTTTGGAACTGTTTTGTTGTTTCCTTGCATATCCATACCAACCCACCTTGCATCTGGGACTTTGTTTCTTTACCAATAGAGGGACAAAATCTCAAATGTAACAATAGTTAAACATGACCTGCTTCCCATTTTCAGATCGAGCTGAAATTTAGCATGTACGTTTCCTTTAGATGACAATGCTGATAGTTCAGTGACGTCATTCTAAATCCAATACTGTGGACTTTCAAAGGACGACATAATTATATAGACAGTTCAATACGATTCATTTCATTGTTTCCAAAATCAAGTTTTTTTTTCACCTGTTATTGAACTTTATTTCGCTTTTTATCTTGTTTCAGAAACAACCGCACCTACAGTCTGTCCCTTAAAAATTACGCCGAATGTCGGCCATAAAATATCACTAATAGACTCGTGACTGGTCATGTCCCAATTTTTTATAGTAACTGAAACTTCTATGTATTTTTCTTCTTTACGTACCAAAGTAAGCCGAGGCAACACGTAGAAAGCAAAAGGGTAATTAAAGCTTCAGATCGGCGCAGTTCGGTAACTTCAGTTAATTGTTCCTTACCCACAGGTATTTTGCATTCCTTTGCTCGAAAAGGAAGAAGAGCTTGTTCGTGGAGGTTTTGTGTTACTCGAAGTTGTTGCGTTGAGAGTGCGTGGTCAGAATTGAATGAAGGCTTCGTTGTGTCTTTTTGAGTCTAAAGAAACCACATAGAACAATAGATGGACAGTGTGAATGATCATATCAAACCATCTTAGTGCTAATTTAGCTTAGATTTATCATCCAGTCTCAAAAAAAAAAAAACTTCCATAACCAATCAACCAAATATCAACCAGCACAGGATTCAGAGCTAAACCAAACGAGGGCAAGGAGGTAACTGCTTAGATGATGAATAAATCTAGGGTTCTGGTAGGCGAGAAATAAATAGATTTTGTGCCACTAGTACTTCTTAAAGTTTATTTGAAAACGAATTCACAATATTAATTACATGCTTATAACAGGAAGAAAATTTGACAACTTCTTTTAAAACAAAAGAGAAAAGTAAAAAAATAACATGTAGTCTTACAAAAAAGTTTCTACATAAGTAGGTCGCTACATATTTGAACATACCGCCCACCAAGGACATAATGCAGAATGTCCTTCAAACCACCCACCATGCCACAGTGGACAATATAATAATAAGTCTTGCACTTAATACTAAACATAAAATCTTATTTTGCTATGGGCAACATCGATAATTTTGAGGTAGGTCTTTTAATTACAGAATTTTTGGTACGAATAGTAACTACCCGCGTAATATTATCCGGACCAGGGTGTTTGTGCTCCACCTTGCCCAACAACCACTTTCCAGGAGGCAAATCGTCCTCCTTAACTAAAACTACATCGCCTAGTGATGGTTCCGGGTTCTGGTATTCCCATTTATTCCTTTGCAGAAATTGATGAAGATAATCCTGTGACCATCTGCGCCAAAAATCCTGCATCATTCGCTGGTGGAGTTGCCATCGCCGCAGAGTATTAATGTTCGAAGTTTCATAATTAGAATCTGGTACTATGACGAGTGGTTCCCCCACCAGGAAATGACCAGGAGTCAATACAAAAAGCTCGTTTTGATCCTCTACATGTGACATTGGCCTTGAATTTAGACATGCCTCAATTTGAGTTAAAACTGTGGCCATCTCCTCATATGTTAACGTAGAGTTTCCTATGACTCGTTTAAGATGGAACTTCATGGACTTTATGCCTGCCTCCCAAAGACCCCCAAAATTGGGCGCGCGAGGAGGAATAAAGTTCCAATGAGTCCCGTTGTTCGCGAGATATTCTGCCAATTCCGGTTTGAAGTTTGATTTTTCTTCATTAAACAAACACAATAACTCGCGAGCAGCTCCTACAAAATTTGTGCCGTTGTCGCTGTACAACTCGGCACATCTGCCTCGTCTTGCGACAAACCTTCTAAAGGCAGCCAAGAAACCTTGTGTGCTTAATTCGCTGACAGCCTCGAGGTGCACAGCTCTTGTCGACATGCATACAAACAATGCAACATAACCCTTATAAGACTTATTGCCCCTACCCTTTGACACTCTTATATTGATAGGCCCTGCGTAATCTACGCCACTATTGAAAAAGGGCTTATTTGGGTATACACGAGATAAAGGTAATTGTCCCATGAGCTGAGACGTGGCCTTTGTTGAGTATCTAATACACGTGACACAGCCTCTGTAACACTTTTTAACCAAAGCTTTGACCCCTACAATCCAGTACCTTGAGCGCAAATACGTGATCATGAGTTGCGGACCACCGTGCATAGTTTTTTGATGCGCTTCTGCAATCAAAAGACCTGTTAAAAATGATTCTTTTGGTATAAGAATCGGATGTTTCTCATTAAATGTTAAAGAAGACATTTCCAATCTGCCACCAACTCTTATTATACCGTTCGAATCTAAGAATACGTTTAAGGACCTTAGCTTCTTCTTTTTCTTATCTAAACATCCCTTTCTTTTCAGTTCTTCTATCTCTTCAGAAAATCCTTCTTCCTGACATCTCATAACACAAACTTCTATGGCATCCTCAATTTCTTGTCTCGACAAGAAGAGTTCAGTATCGTGTCTGATATTTACCTTTCCTCTAACATTCAACCATCGTCGACAGTAAGCAATCACTCTAACAAGTCTGGAGAACGAGGAAAACCTTTGCCAAAAAGTAACGTCAAAGACAGCCGTTTGTACTCTAACTTCTTCGAGATTAGTTATGAGATGCTTAGGCCTTTTAAAAATAATCGAGTCCTGTCTTAAAAAGTCCGGACCTTCAAACCATATGGAAGTTTTTGAAAGTTCAGCAGGAGATATACCTCGCGATGCACAGTCTGCTGGGTTTTCCTTGGTGGGTACGTGAGACCAGTGCTGAGTGTCTAGAGTTAACAAAATTTCTGAGACCCGATTTGCCACAAAGGTCTTCCAGCGGCTCGGATGATTATTTAACCAAGCCAGAACTACCTCACTGTCGGTAAAAGCATGTAACTGATCTTTGGCTATTCCCATAACTTCAGCTACTCCCACAATGAGCTTAGCCAACAGTACAGCCCCACAAATTTCGAGCCTGGGAATCGACACTTGCTTTATAGGCGCGACCTTTGTTTTAGATGTCAATAAAGAGACGTGGATTTTTCCCTGGTCATCCACTACTCTGAGGTATACGACAGCAGCATATGCTACTTTTGAGGCATCCGAAAACCCGTATAATTCGCGTTTATTCTCTTTACACGTGTGTAACCAACGTGGTATTTTTATCTCAACCAAAGCAGCCAAGTTTCGACGGTAAGTAAGCCATTCACTTAATAAATTGTTTGGAACTTCTTGATCCCACCCAATTCCAGCTAGCCACAGCTTTTGTATTAATATTTTAGCTAAAATAATACTGGGCGCTAGCCATCCGAGTGAGTCGAATAAACGTGAAATGTCCGAAATAATTTTTCTTTTTGTTGCAGGCTCAACTATCGGCGTGAGATCGACGGAGTACTGAAAGCAGTCACCACTTGGATTCCAGGTAAGTCCCAAAATCTTTGTTACGTCATCAATTTTAATACTTAAACCCTCATCCTTGCCACCTTTTTCATTCCATATCTTATCTAACAGTTCTCTGCAATTGCTTCTCCATTTCTGCAATTGAAACCCTCCTTTGGCTAGCACCGTACTTAACTCTGAGTATATATTAAAAGCACCTTCCATATCATCAGCTCCTGTCATCACATCATCCATATAAAAATCGTCCAAGATGATTTTTGCGATACCTGGCTTATCCAAGCACTCATCATATGCTAGCTGTTGCAACGACCTTACCGCCAAATATGGTGCTGATGCAGTACCGAAAGTAACGGTAATCAGCTCATACTCTTGGAGCTCCATTTCAGGACTATCTCTCCAAAGTATTCTTTGGAATGGAGTATCTTCCCTATTTACCAACACTTGCCTATACATTTTGATGATATCCGCTACCAGACCTATCTTATGTAATCTCCAGCGCATAATGGTATGGCGGAGTTCAGATTGCAACGCTGGGCCAACCATCAATTCATCGTTAAGTGACCTGCCATTGGTTCCCTTACAGGAAGCATCAAATACGACACGGACCTTCGTCGTTTCCCTGTCCTCTCGGACAACTGCATGGTGAGGTAAATAAATTGCTGCTTTATTATCCTTTTCTTTATAGGTAACTTTGACCATGTGATTCAATTCTAAATATTCTTGCATGACCTTTGTGTAATCTGCCTTTAATTTTGGGTTTTTCCCCAATCTTATCTCTAAACCTTTTAATCTTTTTTCAGCAATAGTCCTGGACTCACCAAGCTTGCTGACCGGGTCAGCATCACGTATCGGTAATTTCACAATATACCTGCCCTCCTTATTTCTCATCGTGGACTCTGTAAATAGTTTTTCGCATTTAATTTCATCGTCTGTGAGCATTCGTTTTGTTCCTGATGTTTCAGCCTCCAGTTCCCAGAACTTTTTCAGCATGTTATCCGCATCAAAACTTGAATTCATCACATGAATGTGAGAATGTATATTGGATGAATTATCTACCTCACAGACCCCGGATATTATCCACCCAAACGCAGTCTCCTGCGCCAAGAGAGAACCACCCAAATTTCTTTGAATGCCTTCTTGAATGATTTGACTGTATACCTCAGCACCTAATAAGATATCGATCTTATTTGGTCTGTGATATTCAGGATCAGCCAAATCTTCAACTGTCAGATTTACCCATTCCACCCTGGTTACTTTGGTAACTGGAAGAAGGGACGTAACTGATTTCAAGATATAAGCATCAACCTTAACCTGAAACTGGGGATCTACTCTGGACCTTATATTAATTTTGACGGTGGACTTCGAAGTCACACTTTTGTCACCACCTACACCTACTATAGTGTGTTTGGCCGCAATCTTTTTTAATCCTAAGTACTGAGCCGTAGCTTCAGTAATAAAAGATCCTTGCGACCCTTGGTCTAATAATGCCCTAACCGGCAGATAAGTCCCGTCTTTCGACTCAGCTTGCACCACAGCTGTAGTTAATAAAACCGTTTTATAACAGTTCCCTGTCGAAAGACATGACACAAGTGGCTTACTAGACCCCTCCGCTTGCGCGGATATCTTATTGCTGTCTGATGCAGCATTTTCTTCAATCGACTTTTTATTCGTCGACGAAGCTCCCTCGTGAACCTTCTCAATCTCTGCACTAACAAAACCAGAATCACCACTAGGGTGCAATAATGAATGGTGGCGGCGTTTACACACCCGGCACCGGACCATGTTTTTACAAAATTTGGCAGAGTGGTTGTTGTTCAAACACACAAAACATAATTTTTTCTCCATTGCAATATCACGTCGTTTGTCGTTAGATTCTTTGGCGAATTTTTTGCAAGCAGTTATTTTATGATCTGCAGCACAATACGCACACGACGTAATTTTACTCTCTTTTACAATGTGAAAAGATTTTGTATTTTTGTTCTCTTCTCTGTTAGACTTAGAATCTAAATTTTCTAATCCTCTAAATCGCGCAATCAAAAAATTGGAAAATTGCCCAAACGTGGGAAATTCATCTGTTGTATCCGATGACACTTTAAATTCCCATGCTTTTCGGGTATCTTTGTCTAATTTAGCGCTCATTAGATGGATAATTAAAATATCCCAAGATGAAATATTTACACCCAGATTTCTTATAGACTCTAAACAATCTGATGTAGTACTAAATAACTTCTTAATTTCAGAGGCAGATTCAGAGCCCAAACCTTTTTGATTTAGCAGCCGATTCAAAATGCCACTAGCCAAAAACCGCTTATTGTTGTACATACTATCCAACTTTTGCCAAGCATCTTGATAGCTATCAGATGTCACTTTAATGTTTCGCAATAACTGTTCTGCTTCACCAGTTAAATGTCCCTTGAGATAGTAGAACCTTTGAGCATCATCCAGAGACCTGTTTTCATGCACAAGCCCTAAAAACAGATCTCTGAACGTCTGCCACTCAGTATATTTCCCGGAAAACGTTGGTATTTTAATTTCTGGCAACTTGAAACGTCTAGCTAAACCTTCACATTGATTATTTGAACTTGAATTTGCACTGAAGGACTCTGTCTCTGGTGTTTTTAAATTATATAACATTTCTTTTAAATCAGTTTTAAATTGTACATATAATTCTTCTACATCATCATAGACACTATTTTTATAATAATCCGAACTATGCAAATCATTTCGCTTAACTTGACTAATAATCTTAGTGTTCCGGATCGTCACATCGCGCCGGCCAGTAGGATCGCGACACATGATCCTACGTCACCGCAGCGCCCCGCCTACCGCAAGGCCGTTGACCATATGTGGGCACACACGACACACTCGCTCGCCGTCTCTTACCGTGCGCATACATCGGCCATTTACTTTTATTTGTACCACTAAACCAGATTATACAGTCTTCATATCGCAAAACAGAAGTTTTATTTAGTCGAGACCACCAGCATCACAACTGGAGCTTGACACTCAAACAGTGGTCCTTCGAAGCCTCAAGCCAAGCTACGTGGTTCTACAAAGAAAAAGTCGCCGTCTTTTGTCGCGTCACGCCACCCGTGGACTTCGGACTGCCCACGTCGTGCAATCGCCTACACGTCGTAGAAGACACATCGAAGACATTCTACCCCGGGAGGAACAACATTCTAAGCCGCCTGTGGACTTTGGACTGCCAACGTCGTGCAATCGCCTACACGTCGTAGAAGACACGTCGAAGACAGTTTACCCCGGGAACAACAACATTCTAAGCCGCCTGTGGACTTTGGACTGCCCACCTCGTGCGATCGAATACACGTCGTAGAGGACACGTCGAAGACAGTCTACCCAGGGAGGAACATAATTCTGAGTGAGTCCGTTCCGATCTCCTTAATTCCTGCCTTCTTACTTTCCCTTTTCCAGGAATTTAAAATAGTGCCATAGTACGGATCAGACATAATTGATCTCTTCATATTCTATAGCTTATTCATACTCCTTTGCAATCATTCATCAAGTAAACGTTACTTATTACGCTTATTTCTCATACTGAGCTTCAATGCTCGCTTATCGCACCGATGAATGATACTTCATACCATTGAATACGTTTTAACGTAAACAAACTCATTAGTGTTTTACCTTTTTTTGCTAGCCAAACCGGTTTGCACACCTGGCTCGCTAGCGCGTCATAACAGCTGATTTACCGTTAGTTGTCGTAACAAATTCATTCGTTTTAAATACTTTGCTTTAACTTTTCTTCATTTTTTCTTTGTTCTTCGCCTTTTTGCACTTTGACCCTTTACTTTCTCACTGCCTACCCACCTACCATTATTTATTATGGCTGATGCAAAACTAAAGGAACTTATAAAGAAGCGTGGAAGTTTCAAAGCTAAGCTTACGCATTTTAATAACTTTTTAAGGTTACTGCCTAGTAACTCAGACTTAGATAGTTTCCAAGAGGTCGAATTACAAGGTCGTTTGACTTTAATGGAAACGCTATATAAGGAATTCGACGTGTTACAGACCGAGTTGGAGCTGCTGTCGGAGAATGTTGACGACATGTATGGCGAGAGGGAGCAGTTTGAGACGCAGTACCATGCGTCGCTGGCGCGCGCGAGGGCAATCCTCGCCCCCGCGCGCCCCTCTTCGCCCGCGCTCGTGTCTGCTTCTTCTACCGATGATCTCGCGCGGCACGGCTCTGGCTGCAAGCATGACTTCGTTCGGCTGCCCAAGATAGACTTGCCTCACTTCAACGGGGACTATCAGCACTGGCTTGAATTCCGAGATACGTATCTTTCCCTTATTCATAATAACAATAGTATACAGGACATAAACAAGTTTCATTACCTTCGCGCAGCGTTAATCGAAAGTGCATCTTTAGTGATAAAAAGTATCGACTTTAAAGCTGATAATTACGCTATTGCTTGGCAAATTTTAACCGAAAGGTACGATAATGAGAACCTTCTCGTAAATAACCATTTGCAGGCATTATTTAATCTTGAATCCATTCAACAGGAATCATCTAGTGCATTACGCAATATGATTGACGTCACAAACAAAAACTTACGAGCGCTTGAAACACTTGGCCATGCAACACAACATTGTGACTTATTTGTTATTTATATTATGTCAAAGAAATTAGATTCTGTGACTTATCGAGAATGGGAAGAATTCAAAAACAATTTAAACAAATTCCCACATTTGAAAGACTTCTTAAAATTTATATCTAACAGAGCAGACTTACTAGAATCATTAAATCACAACAACAACACAATACAAACAAACAATACATCTACAAAAAACACTAATGAAAATAATAAATCTAAAACCTACCTTACAACTACTAAATCTAAACCTAATTACAAATCTGAAAACATTAAGTGTCCTATGTGCTCCCAGAATCACTTTTTATATAGTTGTCAACCTTTCAGAGACCTTAACATTGAAGCTCGTATCAAAAAAGCATCAGAATGCAATGTTTGTATGAATTGCCTTCGAGCTGGCCATACAGCCAAGCGTTGCAGTCTATCTCATTGCAAATATTGCAAAAATAAACATAATACCCTCTTACATAGGGAATCATCAACAGAAAATAAGTCAGGGGACAATGTAGCTTTATCAGCTGACGTCGTTCTACCCTCTTTAGAAACAAATAATCAGAAACAAATTTTACTTTCCACAGCCTTGGCTAAGGTGGCAGACGTCAATGGAGAACTTCATACTGCCAGGCTCCTCTTGGATAATGGCAGCACCTCCAACTTTGTCACCCGAGAGCTCTGCGGGAAGCTTGGTCTAGTGACTCACAGCACTAGGTCCACCGTCACAGGTATTAACGGACAAGTTTCTAGTACCTCAGAAAGTTGTCGTCTTCATTTACAATCATGTTATGGTAGCTATAAGGCGACGATAAACTGTTTCGTTTTACCAAATATCACACAGTCGATGCCTGGCTCTTATGTGGATAAAAAATACATAACCATTCCGCCAGGTATTCAATTAGCAGATCCTTCATTCAATGTACCTTCGGCTATTAATATTCTTGTAGGCGCTGAAGTGTTTTGGGACGTCTTAGGTTCCGATACAATTAATTTAGGTAAACATCAACCGAGATTACAGTCATCAAAATTAGGTTGGCTTATTTCAGGCTGTGTTACACAGTCTCCGCGTCACACACAACCTTCTTATTGTCATTTTCTTACACATGAGGAGTCTGATCAGCTGACTCGCTTCTGGGAACTCGATACTGTGTCAAATGGTAGCTGTTTATCAACAGATGAACAGGTTTGTGAAAAACTTTTTAAAGAAACCACACGTCGTGATACAAATGGACAGTTCGTGGTCACCATACCATTGAAGGACTCGCCTGAGTGCTTGGGTGACTCTTATGGGCTGGCCAAACGTCGATTTCTCTCCCTCGAGCGTAGGTTTGAACGGGACTCCACGTACAAAACAAGATATTTACAATTCATGCAAGAGTATATTGACCTTAATCACATGACAGAACATTCCAAAACAAACAATAATTCAGATTCAAACTATTATTTACCTCATCATGGTGTTGTCCGCGAGTCGAGTACGACTACGAAACTTCGCGTAGTTTTCGACGCTTCGGCCGCCAGCACCTCGGGAAAGTCCTTCAATGACATCCAGATCGTAGGTCCAACCGTACAGGAAGATTTACTATCCATACTCTTACGGTTCAGGCAACATAGATTTGTTGTAACAGGTGACATCGAAAAGATGTACAGAGCAATCTTAGTCGAGCCATCTCAACGTCCCTTACAACAAATTCTTTTCAGATTTAATTCTTCAGACCCTTTAAAAAAGTATACTTTAAATACAGTGACATACGGCACGTCTTCAGCTCCATATCTAGCCACCAAGTGCTTGGTGTCACTTGCAGATCAATGTTCAGACCCAGAGGTTAGTCAGTCTATCAGACGTGACTTTTATGTAGACGACTATTTGAGTGGTGGTGACTCAATTGAGTCAGTCATTAAACTTTGCCAAGGTGTAGTAAACACTCTTCAGTCAGCAAAGTTTCATCTTCGTAAGTGGCAGTCAAATTGTCCACAAATATTAAATTCAGTCACAAACCTTAATGCAGACAATGAAAACAAAACATTAAATTTAAACGACAGTCCTAGTAAAACACTTGGGTTATACTGGGATTGTAAATCAGACATACTTTTCTTTTCAATGGTGTTAAAACCGGTTTCTAAAATAACAAAGCGTAACATCTTATCTTTAGTAAGTCAGGTATTTGATCCTCTCGGCCTCGTTGGGCCATGCATAGTTCAGGCCAAACTTATTTTACAGCAACTGTGGTTATTAAAATGCAATTGGGATGATGAAGTACCAACAGAAATAAAAACACAGTTTCTTGAGTTCATTCAATCACTTACAGCTCTTAATTCATTTCAAATTCCACGTTGGGTATCTTATAAACATTACACTTGTATTGAACTACACACCTTCACAGACGCTTCGGAACGTGCCTATGGCGCGTGTACGTATGTGAGGACGGTCGGACACGACGGAACAGTTTGCGTTCGCCTTTTAGCTTCCAAAAACAAGGTTGCTCCCATCAAGCCCACAACCATTCCACGTTTGGAGTTGAGTGGTACGCTACTGGGAACACGACTTTTTCTGAAGGTACGTAAATCGCTCACTCTTGAGTTTAATCAATGTTTCTTTTGGTGTGACTCAACGATCGTGTTAGGTTGGCTGTCTACATTGCCCAGTCGACTCGATCAATTTGTCCGTAACAGAGTGAGTGAGATACAAGAAGCTACGCCCTAGTAGCAT
Source organism: Diarsia mendica (assembly GCA_949316265.1). Classification (NCBI taxonomy): domain Eukaryota; kingdom Metazoa; phylum Arthropoda; class Insecta; order Lepidoptera; family Noctuidae; genus Diarsia; species Diarsia mendica. The sequence goes on from OX438901.1 coordinate 19,638,613, forward strand.
TTTTTGTTGGCATTTAGTTGGGCCACATCAGAGGTATGTGGCCCAACTAAATGCCAACAAAAATGTATGTGGCCCAACTAAATGCCAACAAATGCCAACAAAAATGCTACTAGGGCGGCCGGCCAGACGTGGAACTATGTGCCTTCAAAGAGGAACCCCGCTGACCTTGCATCTCGGGGGGTGAAGGCTGATTGCATCAGCTCGTCCAGTCTTTGGTGGTCGGGTCCTGATTTCTTAAATCAGAAGGAAATACAATTTCCCACTTCACCCAATACACAAATACATCCATTACCTGAAATATCATTACATACAGTTGCTAACCAAAATAAATCATGTAACAGTAATTTAATCTCTAATTTAATACATAACAAATCATCATTCACATCATTAATCAGAATCATAGCCTATGTACAAAGATTTATTAATAATTGTAAAACACAGAATCATAAAAACACATCTAACTTAACATATTCAGAATTACAGACATCACAGAATCTTATATTACAGATTTCTCAGCAGGAAATGTTCCCTGAGGAATACAAATGTCTTAAATCTAATCAGACCTTACATAAAAAGAACCGATTGATTAGTCTTTCTCCTTTCATCGGTTCAGACAACTTAATACGCGTTGGTGGGCGTCTTAATAACTCTAATTATAGTTACGATATAAAACACCCCATTTTATTATGTAGTAAACACGCCTTAACAAAAATCATATTCGAAAAAGAACACAAAACACTTCTTCATGCAGGACCTCAACTACTTCTAGCACACATTAGACTCACCTATTGGCCATTAGCCGGCAGAAACTTAGCTAAGCAGACAGTGCGTACCTGTGTTCGTTGCACTCGTTTTAAAGCCCAACCTGTTCAGGTCGTCATGGGCAACCTACCAACTGATAGGACGAATCTCGAGTACCCTTTTTTGAATACAGGGCTTGACTACGCCGGGCCAGTGCTGATAGCCAATCGTAGTGGTAGAGGATGTAAGCTTTCCAAATCTTATATTTGTGTTTTTGTCTGCTTTGCAGTCAGAGCTGTGCACCTGGAGCTGGTCACCGACCTCACCAAGGAAGCCTTCCTTGCGGCCTTCAGCCGATTTATTAGTCGTCGGGGCCAACCTCAGCGCGTGTACTCCGACAACGGCACTACATTCGTGGGAGCTTTCAATGAGCTTTCACGCTTCTTAAAAGCTTCATCCAATAACATCGAGTCAGAAATTGCAAACAAAGGCATTGAATTTAAATTCATTCCTGCCTACTCCCCACACTTTGGTGGTATCTGGGAGGCAGCAGTTAAATCCACAAAACATTTATTACGTCGAGTCATGAGCCTAACTCACTTGACATATGAAGAGCTCTCAACTTGTCTTATTCAGATTGAGGCCATTTTAAATTCCAGACCCTTAACTCCTTTATCCACTGATCCATCTGATCTCTCTTACCTTTCCCCTTCACACTTCCTGATCGGACGACCACTCACGTCAGTTCCTAGTCCTCAAATGACCGACTGCAACATCCAGCGACTTCATCGCTTCCAGCGCATTGAAAAGCTTCGACAGCATTTCTGGCAGCGGTTTACTAACGAGTATATATCTCTCCTACAGCAGAAAACCAAATGGCAGACCGGGCATGACCTGAAGACAGGCACCATGGTTCTAGTGAGAGACGCCAATCTCCCTCCTCTTCTGTGGCTGCTGGGCAGAATCGTCGCCGTGAAACCAGGAACAGATGGGCAGAACAGAGTCGCCGACATCCTGACGAAGAAGGGCACCATCACACGTGCATATAACAACATTTGCCCTCTTCCCGTCTCAGCAGCATCATCTTGAAGCCTTCACACACTTCAACCCGGGGAATATGTTCCGGATCGTCACATCGCGCCGGCCAGTAGGATCGCGACACATGATCCTACGTCACCGCAGCGCCCCGCCTACCGCAAGGCCGTTGACCATATGTGGGCACACACGACACACTCGCTCGCCGTCTCTTACCGTGCGCATACATCGGCCATTTACTTTTATTTGTACCACTAAACCAGATTATACAGTCTTCATATCGCAAAACAGAAGTTTTATTTAGTCGAGACCACCAGCATCACAACTGGAGCTTGACACTCAAACACTTAGTATGAGTGCTTGTAAATAAACTCCACTGTTGCTCTAGGTTATCTAGTCTGGTTTCAATATAATTATGGAACAGTTAAACGTTCTTTAGGAGACTTTTTGAAATTAGTTTTAATTTTCAGCATTTTTGCTCTAATATCCTCCTGTAAATCGTTAAACGTTTCCATTTTAAATTGTTTATCTAAAACTTAAATATGACTTAAAAAAACACCCCCAACAAAATCACCTCTCAATAAAATATAAACAAAGCTAAACAGGAAAGTGAACAGAAGTCTTTAAGTCACTTGAGTCTAAAATGCACTTCTTCTGAAATTTGCTGAATAAAATAAAAAAATGTACTCACAATTTTTGTTTTACTTATTCACTCACTGTGACACTCGCTTTCCGCTGTACTGCACCACACCATACGGAGCGCTGTACTGCACCACCAACCGTTGCGCTGTACTGCACGGCGGCACCACACCAAGCAGAGCGCTGTACTGCACCATCAAGCGATGCACTGTACTGCACCACCAAGTGACACCGACACCGTCTGCAATAGCGCGCTGCACCACGCGCTGCTATTTCTGCTTCTACCAACGCCGTTTGCGTCGCTCCTCCGGATGTTGCTACCAGGTGTGGCTGCACGTCGCTCCACCTGGCACCATCCGGTTCCACCTTCAGCTCCTGAGCACTCTTCACTTAGTGCTCGCTGAAGGGGATGCTCTGAACAGCGATCGATCCACTGCCCAGTAACGACGCGAAGAGTGGTAATACCACGGCAATTACCACAAACACTTCCGACTGTTCCGACTCCGAAGGACCATGAATAAATCTAGGGTTCTGGTAGGCGAGAAATAAATAGATTTTGTGCCACTAGTACTTCTTAAAGTTTATTTGAAAACGAATTCACAATATTAATTACATGCTTATAACAGGAAGAAAATTTGACAACTTCTTTTAAAACAAAAGAGAAAAGTAAAAAAATAACATGTAGTCTTACAAAAAAGTTTCTACATAAGTAGGTCGCTACATATTTGAACAGATGACGAGTAATAAAGAAGTAAGTTCACGGTAAGTTTTGTAGGTCATAATGGAACAAATGTATGGGCTTTTGCCTTTAAGACCTTATAACATAAGAGAGAGAGTACCTTCCAAATAGTACACCCACATCTGCCTAGTTATGTTTTAGTCCTGTGTAAAATCCACAGACATATAAAGAGTAGCAGACCAAACATAAGCTAAAATTTGTGAAGTCATTACTCACACATATGAAAAAATTGTCTAAACAGGGCCGGACTAAGGCCGGTATTAGTATTGTAGGATTTTATAAGGTTTATATTAATTTACGTTTGGTAAGCATTCTCTGTGACCTGTAACGGTCACATATTTAAAGTGTTGCGACGACACACCAACCAACACAGGAGACTGACAGACGCAGTAGCACCGTAACAGTATTAGCACTTAGCAGTGTTCGAAATACCCAGTACCATTTGGGGTTAACGACCTGAAATATTATATTATTATAGATAGATACCTACGCCTGCGGGAATGCGAAGTTTCAACGCATGAATGCATTAATACTTTAACCCCACTTAAGGACCCAAAAAGGAAACAAGTTTTAATGACTGCATTTCTAAGGTTAAAAATAAAACACGTTGTTTACTTATATAATCTTTTATTTGGCAATGTGCAGAATGTATTGACTCAATCACACAATAACATTTTTCCAGAACGCTCTCATCCATCATCGTCACCTGATGCCCAAAAAAGTAGTCAAGTTACATACATTAATGTCATCCATTTTTCTTTGTATTTATTTATAATGCCTAAGTATATAAAAAAAACGTGTGGCACTCGGAGACTGCCGCGGTAAAGCTATTGCATAGCATTTTTTATCAACTTATGCAATAATAGGTATAAATAATTAGGTATTAATAGTGTAATTTATTACACACCAAAATAATTATTCATTCAAAAAATTTGAACAAAAATAACGATATTAAGAGTTTGATCTTCGAATTTCGCGCGATGTACATTATATAAATCAAAACTAACCTTCATAGACTAAGCTAGTAAGCAATAGCTTAAACTATGCAATAGCTTAAAAATACAAAGATGGAGCAGATAATAGATGTAGTACACGAGAATTTAGTTAAATATTAATTTTAATCTTGTTCGAAAGACGCTGGCATCTATCAAGTGTTCTTCAAAATGCTTCGAACAGAGTACACCAGTAGTATTGGGTTGGGGCTGCATGTTATCAATCCAGGCTTTCTTTTTCATCTTTTGGAAACCTGGAACAAAAACATTATTATTATTTTTATTTACAGCACCAAATATCAAATAAATATGAGTAGCTTATAATATGTGTATAATCTATGCCTATATCATATCAACATTGAATGGTGATAAATTGATACATTGTAGGCGTTACATATTATGCCAAGTTACTATTATAAAAAATTAAGTCTGTTGGATTATTCGACTTTGTAGTAATTATTAAGCATATGCACCTACAATAAATGCATTAACCCAATATGTAAACAATGATAATAATAATTCATATTTATTAGATTTAACATTTCGCAATACTAAATCCGGCCCCTGTTAATTCCACAAGTACTTGAGCTGTCATTCATTGTAAACATAAGACAATTTTGTTGGTTTATTATATTTTGTTAGATTTATTTTAAGTAAGCATAGGGGCAAATTGCATGACAGTAATTGGGCTACGATAAAAACTATTAAACTTCATCGAAACAGTTGATTAATTTCGAAAAATCGACAAATTGTTTCAGTTTACAACAACGTAAATAAAAACTTACCGATGAAAGCTAATTCCAGGTATTTTGATAGAGCTATCACTGTCACACCGGTACGCACTGCACTTCACCATTTTACTTCACTTGTTTCAAGTCTTTATTGGTACAAACAATTAATATTTTTTCAATAAACGTGATTGACACCGTGGAGTGTTGTTGTAGGTTATAAGCTTATCAATATGGCGGCTCAGAATAACAAGCTTCATGTCAAAATTTGTCTATGTGTGGGGCAGTGTGGCTACAGGTAAAAGAACGAGACGCCATTATTAGGTTTTTCCTTGACAGAACAAGGATAAAGAATGATGGATATCTCTAGGAATTAATGTTTGGTCTGCTACTCTTTATATGTCTGTGGTAAAATCGGACACACATGCAGATCCAATGGCTGCAGCTGAGAAATCATCATCATCATCATCATCCTTTAGTGTTCCCACTGCAGGGACTCAGGCCTCCTCTCCAGGAGAGGGATGGGCTATAATCCACCACGCGGGCCCAGTGCGGATTGGGCTGATTGATTGATTGCTGAGAAATGACAGACTGTACTTCGGAGAGTGTGCGCAAGAGCTCCACGAGCTGATCCCACCATCTCCCTTCTTCCATCGGGAGACTAGACGTACTGCAGGGTATCACCGATACCTAGTCGACATTCCACACATTCGAACGAAGCGCTTTGCTGGGTCCTTTATTATGCGCACAGCCAAGGAGTGGAATTCCCTGCCTGCGTCGGTTTTTCCGAGTTCATATAACCCTAATCTGTTTAAGTCGCGAGTAAACAGGCTTCTACTGGGTAAGCTCGTTCCATCGTCGACATCATCTCTGCCCTTAGGGCAAGATTGAAGTCAAGAGCAAGCCCATTTATAATAAAAAAAAAAAAAATGACTAATGGAAATATACAATAACACATTGCCCGACCTAGGAATCGAACCGAGGAGCTCAAGCCCAGTAGTCGCGTTTGCAACAAGGAGACCAACGAGTTTTTGAGATACCATCCTTTACTGTTACTTTTGTGTAATGTATATTATTTTGAAGTGAAAACTTCTTTAGCGGCGTTGTGCACTTTTTGAGATGGGTAACAAAATTGTATCTACCCAAATATCATAAACCCTCTATAATGCGTTCAAAAACCATAGGCAATGACCAGCATTACCAACCAGCAGAAATTAACAGAACTGTAATGAGCTCATAACCTACTGAAAACAGTAGGTTATGAGTTTAAATTTGGAACAGGTGTCAAATTCAAGTGAGTGTGCTATTCTAGTCTACATTAAAACAGATACCTATCGATACGAAACCCCAATTCAGTATGATTTTAATTATAAATCGCACGACATTTTGATATCGAGTGACACAAGAATAGTGACTTTGTTCGTTTGCCTATGATTTAAAAAAAATGACAGATCTATATCCGAAACGCCGCCATTTCGAGCTGTCATTTGTTCGTTAGCTTTTTATTCCCTTTCATTGAGTAGACAAAAGTTCTTTATTTCTGTCGAAAATGTGTGATAGTGACTCAGAAATTAACATGAACACTCCGCCAGATATCGTAAATGCAGCGACGAATGCAACTAATAACCTGTTTTTTTATTGCATAACACTGGTAACAATGCTGGTCATTTCCCTATGGTTCCTGAGCCCATCATAGAGCCCTTATGATATTCGGGTTGATAAATTAGTGTATGCAACTATACATAATTAGGCAACACAACACTCGTGTGATGCTATTAAGAAACTCGCCTTCGGCTCGTTTCTTAAACCCACACTTGTGTTGTAATGCCCTTCATTATGCACAGTCGCATAAACTACTATTAAACTCGCGGCAGGAGTTACATGATCGTGATAAACACGTAATCTGATCGAAAAATCGTAAGGCGGCGCAGAGCGCAAGCGTGAATGTGCGTGTGTCAAAAGTGAAAAAAAAACATTATGTCAAAAATAAAAATTAATCATATAAATGGTAGTACTTTTATGCTGATAAATAAAGCAATTTGTGCGAAATTATTCCGTAGCCATTCATAATATTCAAGAATGCACAACGTTAATGTTAAAGTTTTCACTTCTGCCGGCATCGGCACTCCCGGAGCACAGATTCCCGGAGTGCAACCCGTTGGTTTTTTTACTTCCATGTCTCGTCTTTTTAAAAAATATGACTGGCCATTTTCGTTCCTCCACACATTTGATTGTCACCTATGACTTCAAAAAATTCAAGCTTGAAACTGCACTGTGAATCGCACAATCAAACATCAATTTACGTTCAATTCTCCTGTGATTGTTGACGTCACAGACGCCTCCCGTTTCCCTGTGAATGGTCACAAGGCGTGTTTTGTGAACTTGCTATTGTCACAAAAAAGAGAGCAGAAGGACGGGTAAAACGAGCCAATAACAAGCAAAAAATGAAGGGCACGAGTGAAGACAAGCGAGTGCATATCAGAAATTCCAAACCTGGAAACGACTAGTGTTACTAGAAAGTCAACTTGATGCTCCAAAAACAATTTTTTTTTTTAAACGTTGCCCCACACTAGGAATTTCTCCTGTATCGTTGGTGCGTTCACAAACATTTAAACTCACATACACAAATACCCAGACCCGGAACAACTATCTGTAGATAATACAAATATTTGTTCCGTGCGGGGATCGAACCCGCGACACGCAGCGCAGCAGTCCATTGCTTGAGCCACTGCGCCAACCGTGCCGTCAAAAATGTTTTGCAACTGGTGCATTTTTAGAGTGGCTTTCTTTGGTCTAGTGGTCACAAGCACAACTGCTGAGCAGGAAGTGCGCAGTGCAAAGATCTGAATTCTAGGTCGAGGTCAGAGAATATTTCTATCAAAGAATTCTCAGTAGGATCCACGGCTATTAGATTTGTGCCCGGTTGATAGCACTCCATTTCATGGGACTTAAACATAACTAGGCTGGCGCAATGGATGTAGGTACTATGGCGGTCTTATGCGCCTGATCACCACTAAGCTCATTTTGGCTTGCACTCAAGAAATAGAATCGCTCGCTAGCCCGTGGCAGCGCCGCGGCACGATTTAGGCGAATTTTTTTTTAAATGATCAGGCGGAACTGTCTTCGATCGTACCTACATCCATTGCGCAAAAAATACAAATAATATTTATACACAAGCAGTAGCCAACGATTTTTGGTTGTGGATCGCTGGTATCTGTGGTAGGTAGTGACACCTGTGTAATACAGGTCACCAAAACTATTAGTTGCACACCTTTTTTTGGCGAGTGGGATATCCTTAAGTGACTCCTCCCGCTCTAGGCAGAGCGGTAGGGAGTGTCAGACTTCTACTGTTTAAAACCCACCCATGTTCCTTCTTAGCCCTTCGTGTCGAGGCCACGGTATGTCTTTCGAACAACCTGCAGCCCCAACGGGTTTAGTTACACACCTGCCTTACAGACGTTTTGTAATGGATTAGACCTTCTGTACGTATAAATTTTGTCCCATCATGTACCGATGTTATTCGATGCAGATTTTTCCAAGTAAAATGCTGGTGTAACTGTGTAACGTGAAATCAAGTTACAGAATTTAGAGGTTTGATAATTATGTTACCCGAGATTGGTATGCAGTAGGTATATCGGTGTACCTCTATTTTGTTATTGGGGTATTCTAAAATCCCGATTTCTGGTGCCAATAGAATTTGTATCGAATTGAAAGGCGCATGAATTATTCGGCTCGCCTAACTCCCGTTATTTTGTGTATTTATTTGTCAAATGCATAGCATACACAGTCAAAGTAACAGGCCAGGCGTAAAACTAGTAAGTTTATTTATAAAAAAATAACGTAATGGCGAGGAGAGCAAAAGTGCCTTTTGGCTTATATCATCATTTGCTTAGCCTTTTCCCAACTATGGCTTCCAGTCTAACCAGAAGCAGACTATTTTACATGGAGCGACTGCCTATATCTGACCTCCACAGCCTATTCTATGCTGGGTAATACGATATCCTTTGGTAAGACTGGTTGTCAGACTATCAGGTCACATATTACCTGTAACGACTGCCAAAGATCTATATGTGGCCGCCGGGACCAACAGCTTATCATGCTTTTTGAGGCACGGAGCAAACTCGGTATGTAATGGGTAGCCACTCATCCATTTATCAACCTAGGCAAGCGCGGCTTAACCTAAAGATCGAAGCGAGGGGCAGTTATTATTAAGCCACGAGCTTTCGGCTTATATAAGGGCTATCAACACCCTTTATATGAACTTTTACTCACTGAAATTACTTTCGTCGTCCTTTTAGAAAATATCTGTTAACAGCTTCATACATTTAGCTAATTAAACAGAGATTTCCACTCACCGTACATAATATATGAAGAAGTCTTTTCAGGGGAAACTAAAGTCTTTTATGTGTCGTGCGTATTCATACGTCCTTGGAAGGAGTTTGCTTTGAACATTATCATGAATAGCCTGCCCACTTTGAGTTTCGTCGTAATATTTTGTCATATTAATATAATGCATTAACAAGTATATGGTATGGTATGGTATGTACATGTGATGAGGAGGAACGAATCGCATGAGAGTAGTTATCTATAATAATATGTATTAGTAGGTATGTACCTATTTATGTATATCAATTTATTTAAGTAACAAAATAGTTTTCTCATTTTTTTTTTTTTTGTACTCTACCATCGTGCTGTCTCATTTGACCCTAAGGTTGACTGGTAGAGAATGCCTTGTGGCATTAAGTCCACCTATGTACCACTCTTGTACATGAACTTTAAATAAATAAATAAAGAAGTGATGAGCATAAATGTTTGTGGATGGAGAAAGAGAGGAAGGCCAAGGAAACGATGGATGGTTTGTGTCAGGAATTATATGGAAGATGATACATCCTCATCTGAGGTCTAACCATTTCCCAACTTAATCGGTATCGGCTTCTAATATAACCAGATGCAAGCTGCCTATCCTCCACAACCCAGTTAGTACTGGGTAAAACGGTGGCCCAGTGGTGGCAGCCGCAACTTACGAACAGTGAGTCGTGGGTTCAAACCCAGGCAGGCGTATTACTTTGTGTAATTTATTTCATCACTTCTGCTCTCAAAACGGTGAAGGAACTGGTATGTCGAACATCATGAGGAAACCGGCATGTCTTAGAACTAAAATATTACATCTACCAATCCGCACTGGGCCCGCGTGGTGGATTATAATAATAATAATAATAAATAATAATAAAAATGTTTATTTTCTCATCACAAACGTTACAGTGAACAGTAATTATAATCTAAACACAGGGTAAACATTTGTGAGAGACTGGTGCCCGAAATAGGCATACAATACCTGTGTTACGGGTCACCAGGCCCCCAAGAATTTTAGATATAAAACTAATTTAGATTACTAAACTTAATAACTAATGCGTGAAGATTTTACTTAAAAACTAGATACAGAATGTTGTTCCTTAAATATAAACAGAATGATGAAAAAGAAAAGAACCAATTATAATTACTCAAGTCGGGCATTATACATGTGTGAGTTAAATGTTTGAAATAGTGTGTGTACAAAATAGAAGTTTAGCGGATTGGAATCAATAGATTTTCAGTTGCCTGATAATCAAGAGTTTTCAACCATTTACCAACAGTCAATTTACAAACTGGTCTCAGTAGTGGATAAATTGTGTGTGTTGTGTTGATTTTATTATATAAATATCCTCCAAGAAAACAATAGAATCTTTGGGAGAGAATAGTGCGGAAAAAACTTGTAGGACAGACATTACCCTTCCTACGTTTATTTTTATTAAGGTTGGGGTCATGTACTATTTCTTTGTGTTTTTTGAACACGATGGAAAGAATGAAACTCTGCCTGACTGTAAGAACATCCCAACGTTTATAAAGATCAGCAGTCGGGTAACGAAAAGGAAGTCCAGCTCCTACCTTGAGGACAGCTCGTTGTGCTCTTTCAACCTCCAGAAGGTGAACTTTGCCTGCCCCTCCCCAAGATGTTATGCAATAATTTGCAACAGACTGACAGAGTGCCAAGTAAACCATTTTGATAGTTCTAAGATCAGCAACATGTCTTAAAGTCTTAAAAATGTAGATTAGCTTACGAATCCTAGAAACTAGAGTGTCTATGTGAGGCTTAAAAGTTAGTGTTTGATCTATATACACTCCGAGATATCTAATGACGTCCGTATTTTGAAGGGGTGAACAAAGGCATGAGGAATTGGACAAAGAACAAGTGTGAGCCGTGATGCTGAGAGTTGTAGGTGGAAGAAGATTTCTCCTGGGTGCGAAGGCAACATATTTGGTTTTTGACAAATTTAGTGTCAAGACATTATGTTTAAGCCATTGACAAACCTCATTGAAACCCTGTTGAGCACTTTGGAATACTTCTACCCAGTTTTTACCACTGAAAAATAGCGCAGTATCATCGGCAAAAGATATTAGTTGTCCGTGTTTAAGATGAAGTTGAAGCAAGTCATTAATATAGACAAGGAAAAGACTGGGACCCAGAACACTGCCCTGTGGAACGCCATAATGAATACAGAGTTCATCACTTATCCAGTTGTCTATTTTCACTCGTTGCTTCCGACAACTTAAGTAATCCTTAAGCAGTTGCAATGGAAGACCTCTTACTCCTATTCTCTCCAGTTTTTGCAATAGCAATGGAATAGGCACCGTGTCGAAGGCCTTGGCCAAGTCGAGAAATACTGTTACACACTTCATATTACTGTCAATATTAGTAACAATATGGTTAGTGAGTTCATGCACAGCGTCATCAGTAGACCTGCCCGATCGAAAACCAAATTGCAGAGGTGACAAGAGGGAATTTGTCTCCAGGAAGTTCATGAGGCGTTTATTAATTAGCCGTTCCAAGACTTTTGACATCGTAGGCAGGATAGAGATAGGCCTGTAATTAGAAATGCAGTCTTTGTCACCTCCTTTATGGATAGGTTTAACAAGGGCTATCTTCATTGCCAGTGGAAAGGTACCAGTAGCAAAAGCCAGATTGCAGATGTGAGTAAAAGGCAGTGTAAGCTGTTTAACGTAACGTTTGAAAATTTTACCCGATATCTGGTCAACTCCAACTGCCGCACTCTCTCTCAAGTCCATTATGAGATGTTCAACCTCATATTCATCCGTAGGAAGTAAGACAAGAGAGTTTGGAGATATAGGATTAGAGGCTCGGTAGCTATTCGATAGATGGGCGTTACCAATCATTTGCTCCGCCAACCTCTGTCCAACACCTGTAAAATATTTATTAACGTCATCTACACTACTTTTAGGATTATCAGCATTGATCAGGGCTGATGAATGGTCTGACTTTTTGTTAGTATTACACATAGATCTAATAACATCCCATAGTTTTTTACTATTGTTTTTGGACTTGTCTATTTCCTGTCTCTCATAACTTCTCTTTACTTTTTTAAGAAGAGTGTTGCAAAAGTTTCGGTATCTCTTGTACGTCAGTTTAAGTGCCTCATCATGAGGATTCCTTTTTAGCTTTTTGTGCAGCTTGTCTCTATTACGCATGCATCGTAATAGACCATTAGTAATCCAAGGTTTGTTTATTCTTTTTTTGTTAGCCATTTTTACCAGATGCGAGTTGTCTTGGATGGCCTTGTCTAGTAGGGAGATGAGATGTTCGGTAGCAGCGTTGGCGTCAGTGAAGTCAAGTATGGGCTTAAAGTTGATATTTTGGACAGTGTTATCCAATTCAGAAAAATTGATACGTCTCAGCGCAAGAGAAGAAAGATTAAGTTTAGTATGTAGGTTAATAGCAATGCCAACACTTTCGTGATCAGTGACTGAAGATTCAGAAACAAAACAAGTGGCTTCCAATTTTGTTTTGATCATAATATGATCTAGACAAGTGAGGCCATGAGTAGGTATGGTATGAGCTGGAAGTAAACCGTGACTTGCCAAGACGTTGAGGTACTCAAAGGAGCGCTTATCATTAGTGTTAGGAGTTATATCTATATTAATGTCTCCACAAATAATTATGGTTTTATAGTTCGACAATTTTCTAAGCACTGCGTCCAATGAATTACAGAACGCGCTTGTATTACGCTGACCTGGAGGGCGGTAGATGCCAATAACGCATATATCAGAGCTGAATTTCAAAATGAGACAGTTAGCATCAATCATGTTTGGTTCCTCCAATAAAACTTTATAACTGCTTTTATGATAAATGACAACACCCTCATTTTGAGTTTTATTGGTAGTCGTTGAGGTACAAGAATAACCCTCCAATTCAGGAACAAATTGGGTAGATTTAAGCCAGCACTCCGTAAGAATTAATATGTCCCACTCAACATCTGTACGAGCCAATAATGTATTAAAACTAGGCATATTACATTTGATGCTCCTAATATTTTGAGATAGAATTTTAAGAGAGTGGTTAGGCTCTGGTATAATAGACTTAATATCTTCTGCCTCGCATGTAATAGAAGTGGCCATAACTAAGGAATCGAGACTCTGATGAATAGATTCAATACCAATGTTATCGAATTTTGAAACAAATTGTCTTTTTATATAACTTTAGGGATATGAGATGTACAAAAGACACAGCATGTTGTGTGCAACAGATTATCATGAATAGGTTCCAATGATTGTAACTAGTGTTATTATATGTGCGTACAAACAAATAAGTTGTTGGTAAATATTCGTGTATGATAAGAGTATGCCCAGGAGTAATTAAATTAAATATGAGAAAAAACATGCAAAAAAGTATTTTGTTTGTGGATCTGGATACAGTATCCGGAAGTGCAATTTTATTTTCGTTGTTTACCATAACTATGACATAATACAATATGCGAGCAAGTGTGACTGCAACTATTTCAAAAGAAAGTTGTGTATATTTACAGTGTGGAGAATTGCTTGTACAATGAAATGGAATTTTTAAGACAACGATGACTTGATAGAGATTCGTTAAGACATGCTTATTAAGAACAATGCACATAAAACATAGTAATAACAAAGATAGCAACAAAAGGTGGCTTGAAGTTAGTCACAGTACCAACTTAAGGATTTCACTTTCTTCTTGTATACGAATTGGGACCGAACCCTCCTCCTTCTTCACGTAAACTTTGCCGTAGGCCGTCCACGTAGCTGCGAGTTTTTTGGTTTTAACATATCCCCGTGTCATGTAGTACAAACGTTGTGCTTTAGTGGTAAGGCACTCGGAGATGAAAATAGGTTTTGCCGGTCCAGGCAGTTTCACAAGGGCTGAGTTTAGTTGAGGCTCCTTTGCTTCGCGCTGCGATTTATTGAACTTCTTTGCTGTAAAAACCATTGCTTCCTTCCTAGTTACTGAAGAGAAATCAACCACAATTGCCTCAGATTTAGATCGGTAAATATCTCTGATTTCCAGGTCCTGGATATTAGTTTCTAAACCAACAACAGAGCCAATGACTTTGATGATATTGGTCAAATCCTTTTTGTGTTCCCTACTTTGTTTTGGGATATTTCTTATCTCCACGGTAGTAGAACGGATATTATTCTCAACGTGCTCTAATTTATTTTCCAATGTCTTAATACGGTCTTTGTAAACAGTGTTTTCTTGAACCAGGCAATTGATTTTAGACAATAACTCGTCATATTTGCTTGACATGAATTGTACTGATTTATGCATTTCCTCGTTTTGTTGTGTTAGATTAGTCACAGAAGCATTCAAAGATTCAAATTTGATATCTATTCGCTCTTTAAGTTCAGAGAACATCGATTTAATGGCATCATCTGATGAGTTAGTCCGGGCACAAAACTCATTGAAGTTACGCTTATATCTCTTTGTTACGTTTTCTAGATTATCCAAGGGATCGTCATTCGCAATAATTGTATTTATCGCCGAGTCTGATCCATAGTGCATCGTAGTCGGAGACTTAACTGGTAAAGTGGAGTCTTTCGGCGAACGTTGCGCCGCCATAGCGATAATACGAATAAATATAGAATTTTAAAAAATCCTAAAAGTAAATGTCGTCAAGCTGATTCGAACTCGGGACTCTTTGCGCTTCAGTCGGCGTCGTTCGTACACACGCTAACTCGGTATTGAGATACTTGACGAATTTCTCACATATATTGTAGAGTAAGTACTTGTGTTGTAGGGTAATTTGTCAACATACGAAAGATGACAAATTTTATTAGCGGGTAGATCACAGTACTCACAATATAAATTGTCACTCTTGTAGATTTGTGTTGATTTTGATATGCAAATAATGTTCACTTGTACTGATTATTTATGCGTAATTATACCACAGTTCAATCGAGTTTCGGTTATATTCACTTTGAAACAATAATACTGAGATAAACTTTATTAATAACACTTTTTAACAATTTATTTTTGTGGAGCTAACATAAACACGACTGTTCGCTACTAAGTCAGCGCGGGGGATTATAGCCCATCCCTCTCCTAGAGAGGAGGCTTGAGTCCCAGCAGTGGGAACATTATAGGCCGATGATGATGATGTTGATGATGAAAACAGTACCCCTTGGTAAGACTGGTAGTCAGACTTATAAATTACAATTGAAAAACGAAACATTTCCCAGCATTATCGAAATTCTACAGCAAAGCAACCACTCGTTAAAATATACCCCGGATAAAAAAAAACATGTTTATTTCTGTTTGTACTGCTCTATATCGTAAATTAAATTGGAACCCGTAAACGCTCACAGTATCGGTACGGAAAGCGAAATTGTGGTAAAAATATTATAGACCCTGTTATATCTGTGAGTGCCTCCCAGATACGTCATCACCGTTACTGTGAATGGATTGCGCCACCCAACTCGATGCGTCCAATAAAACTAAGCAGCAGAGGGGGCGCGGGGCCTTTCGTCACATACATCGGTCGTTAGGACAACCTCTTAGTTATTACCTATTCACCTAATAATAAGAATTATATGTAATTTCTTTATTAAATTCATATAGTGGAAACTTCCTTTGGATTTATTTGGACTCCTCCGCTGCCTATTACATAATTGGCGCAGCCGGTAGGATTGCATAGAAAAACTGATACATTCCCAGGAGATAGATGAAACGTGTCAAATCACGCCTATCTCTCTGGCCAAGGAAGCCCTGCTGGAGCTAGATAGCAAGCACTACATAGTTTCGTTCCCGAAGCCCACCAAGGTTCAACTTTACTGCGGCCCTGAAAAACATCAAATTCTGGAAGGAAGTTTTCTGGCTACAATTCCGAAGTCTTGCAAAATGAAAACCCCGAAATTCACATTGGCCAACATCGATGACAAAGTCAACGGAATTTCAATTGAAATCTCAGCGCTCCCACGGATGACTAATGATTCTCGGAAGATTCAACCAAATTACCACCTGAATTCAATGGATCTCGGTACATTGCACAAGATACAGAAACAAATTACGATGGAAACGTCTGTCGAAATCGATACTGCGGATTCCTCGAGTCTCTACCACACAACAATACCATTGTATGCGATTGTACTTGCATTGTTAAGTGCAGGTGCACTTCTTACCATCTACTTTATTCGTCGTCATCGAGCAAAACTCATTAAAATTGAATCGAATAAAGAAGCCATCGAGTTATCGCAGCGGAACAAGAAAGCCGCAACTTTCACCGTAGAAATTGGCAAATAGTTGCTCATCTAAGGGGGGAGGTGTTATATCTGTGAGTGCCTCCCAGATACGTCATCACCGTTACTGTGAATGGATTGCGCCACCCAACTCGATGCGTCCAATAAAACTAAGCAGCAGAGGGGGCGCGGGGCCTTTCGTCACATACATCGGTCGTTAGGACAACCTCTTAGTTATTACCTATTCACCTAATAATAAGAATTATATGTAATTTCTTTATTAAATTCATATAGTGGAAACTTCCTTTGGATTTATTTGGACTCCTCCGCTGCCTATTACATAATTACCCGGAGTCAGGGAGTGGGCCATAAAAATAATCTTAGTGACTGAGATGTTTACGCCCGACATCAATTTATAGATGTTTTTGGTTTCATTTTGGATATAATAATATGTTAGTTAGATATAGGTGATTTGAGGGATACTTGAATATATCTGTCGGTTCAAAGGTTTTCTCTTAGATATATTATTAGATTCCCACCCAGGACAAATGTTTGTGTGATGAGCACGATCATTTGTTCTGTGTCTGGGTGTAATCCTTACATAGTATAAAACAAAGTCGCGTCTGTTTGTTTGTTTGTTTGTCTGTATGCTTAAATCTTTAAAACTACGCAACGGATTTTGATGCGGTTTTTTTTAATAGATAGAGTGATTCAAGAGGAAAGTTTTAGTATATAATTTGAACGACATCCACGCGGGTGAAGCCGCGGGCATCAGCTAGTTTATCTATAATATGTATGTATTTAGAAATATATAAGTATGTTTATCAGTTGTCTAGTACCCATAACACAAGCTCTGCTTAGCTTGGGACTAGATGGCGTTGTGTGATAGTTGTGGAATATTATTATTATTATTATATTATGAGCAGAAATTATTTTATTTGTTGATGTGCCATTATTATTGCTTACCAACCTCTCTTATAAAAGTATCTACTAGCAATCCGCCCCGGCTTCGTACGGGTGCAATTTATTAACCAACAGTACAGGGCATCATTTTTTTTTTTTTAGTTAAAAAACGTTTGTTTCTGAGAGTTCTTTAATACTCTAAAACAACACCATCACTTGCGACACGGACAGTTTTGTAAAGACGAATGTTTCGAACTTGTTTATAAAAGTTTTTTTTTTCACAAAATCTCAATCAAATTGCTTCTCCAATAATATTTTCTAAGCGTTGTAAAGAGGCGATGCCATTTTAAATCACTTTAATATTCACTAACGATCGAAATGGATAAAACTACGATCTATAATACGCCAGATCATTTTCAGGGATTTGATTAAAAACTCGTCCTCGACTCGTAAAATGGAGAGAGCAATATTTAACTATACTATAATAATTATTATTTTTGTATCTCAGTTCAAAAAACTAGGTTGTGCTTCAATTTATCGTTTAAATTGATTGACTGGTGAGAGCCTTGTTACTCGATCAATTAATTATTGAAAATTACTTTGCAACGAAAACTGCATTCGATGCCAAAGTGCAATCATAATTGAGTCGGTGTTTTCTTTGACCTGTTAAAAATGCATAATAATAATTGATAATTTGGATGGTAATTTTTTATCTTTGTAGCTGTAGAAGGTACTGTATTGTTTTATTGGCTACTAGCTGATGCCCGCGGCTTCGCCCGCGTGGATAAAATCAAAACGTGGAAACAATCCTTGATGCGGATTATAATTATATCATTCTAAAATTTCAGCTCGATAGGTGCAGAACTTTTTGAGTTTTTGAAGCGTACTTAAACCAACATAACATTTTTATATATATATATAGATAGGTATAGATAGAGAATATTTTCATATGAGTTTTTGACTTAAATAAAAGAGATAATACATTTTCTCTCATACCTCCCTAGCCTGTGCGATCCCTGGCCATGTCAAATCAGCAAAATATATGATCAGATCGTCACGCCACATTCGCCACGGTCGACTTCGACCGCAACGGACCTGCCTTAGACCTCCAGTGGGTTACGATCTGATTCTGTGGGTTCTCTATTGTGTCACCTAACTTGTTTATCCATAATTTAAAATGCCATAACTTTTTTGTCCTAATCATCATTTGTCCGAATGATAACTTACCCGAACTAAATATCACATAATATCACATGCCTTAGAATTGAAATCCCTAAATATAATATGTCCTAAATCCATTTGTCATAAATATTACAATCAATAATATACGAAAGACATAAAATCGTTTTCCATAAAAGTTTTAAGTCCTAAATTAAAATAACATAATGTTTATTTATCATATTAATATTATTAGAACAAAGTATAACAAAGCTTTTGGTCACGTCACTCATACTCACTCCATGACGCGCGCTCGCTTCGCTCGCATATTAAATAACACTAATATCTTCCGTCCCCGAAGTGCCGGGCCTCCGCCGGCCTCCTTCGTCGGCCTACGGCCCGGTGCCCATGCCGCCCATAAAGGATACTGTCGCGAGACAGTGATTCATCCACTTAGCGGACGACTAGCAACAGCCTATAATTATGGTTATTCATCCGGCTACTCGAACGACTAATTAATTTTATTCATCCGCTAATCGGACGACTCTAGACACTTCGATTTTTTTTTAGGACTATCAAATCTATACTAATTCTATACTAATATTATAAAGCTGAAGAGTTTGTTTGTTTGTTTGTTTGTTTGTTTGAACGCGGTAAACTCAGGAACTGCTGGTTGGAATTGAAAAATTATTTTTGTGTTGGATAGTCTATTTATCGGGGAAGGCTTTAGGCTATATAACATCACGCTACGGCTAATAGGAGCGGAGCAGTAATGAAAAATGATACAAAAACGGGAAAAGGTATTTCCTTTTTGAGACCTTCCGCTGCGTGCGCTGCGAAAACGGTTTAAGTTACGCAAATATCATGTATGAAGGAATTGTTTCTCTTTAAAAGTTCTAAAAAAAAGTCCGTGACAGCTTATATCTATCTTTTAAGATTGACTCACTGTAACCTTTTTTTACTGTTTAACTGTTAGGTTAAAAATAATAATATAATATAATATAATTTAATATAGAATATTTGTGCCCTTTACTCTATACAGTTTAAACAAATATCTTAGAAGATATCGCAATGTAAAAATATCCGCGCGGCAAAATAATTCGCGCGTTGCATTGTAGGTACGGGGGATTGTGGCTGGCCTCCGGGAAATTCAAATTCAAAATATTTACTGCATCATAATGTTTACAAGTACAGAGTGTTATAGTTTATTTAACAGTAAGAGATACCTATAGTAATTCACACTTTAATATAATCTAAGCTAATCTAAACCGTCTAAACTATTTTAATAATAAAGAGGAAAGATAAGATTTTTTGTTTGTTACGATTTAGCTTAATTTATGTCGGATAGTCGATATATCGAGAAAGGTTATAGCTATATTTATGTGACGCAGACGAAGTTGCGTGGGTCAGCTAGTTTATTATAAACGAACATTCGGAATAATACACATTAGGTAAAGCAATAGTTAGGACATATTAATTTAGGTTATGTTAAATTAGGAGATTCAATTATTATAGTAATCGATATTATGACAGAATACTTTTAGAACTAAAGATAATTATGTTAAACAAAATTTCGGCAATTTGAACATTATGGGCAAACGTGTTATGGATAATGATTTTCGGACAAATAATTTAGGAGAATTAAGGGAGTACCGATTCTGTGCCCATCAGAAGAGAAAGGGGAGGCCGGCTTTCCCGGCATTGGAACACCATTTAGGCTAAAAAAAAACATTATCTTGGTGAAGCCATTGAAAATAATATCATCACAAGAACTAGAAAAAGTAGGAGCGACCTCACAAGAAAATGTCCGCGAACATATTAAATAAGTTGTATTTTTTTCCTCTAAGAACTTTTTAATATCGAAATAAAAAGATATTTATGATTCGCAGTAACTTCACAGAGTTTTTTTTATAACTTCACGTCGTCATTCGAATATGAAATTACTTT
This sequence comes from Diarsia mendica, assembly GCA_949316265.1. Taxonomy (NCBI): domain Eukaryota; kingdom Metazoa; phylum Arthropoda; class Insecta; order Lepidoptera; family Noctuidae; genus Diarsia; species Diarsia mendica. Next base: position 19,659,027 of record OX438901.1, read on the forward strand.
TTGTTGGGACATTATTTTGACATTGAATCGTTCTTCGGGTAATAATAATATTGGAAGGGAAAACTTACTTTTCGACAGATTGAAGTGAAGTTCGATCCCCACTTAATTTGTTCTTCAATATGGATTTTCTGTTATTTATTGGAGAAGAAACTTTGATAACTGTAAGTGTCTCTTATAAGTGGTAACACTTAAAAAACAATTGACGTTCAAAATTTCAAACATACTAATGCAGAAGAAACATAGAAATGCAAGTTGTAGTCACATTTTAAAAGTTTGTTTGATTTATGGAAAATAATGGAGTGGTTGATTCATTATTAATTTATTATGGTTTACTTTCATAAATACTTTTTCGGATTGGCTCTTTATTTTTAACATTTTGTATAAAGGCAAACCAGAAAAGTTCTGCGCTACTTAGAATAGCGTATGTTGCGCCATAGAATAACTCCCTACAGAGGCAAAACTTCTGACTTTGTACGGATGCCCTTCCTCGTACAGCATTTAAAATAGATTTGCATTTTTATGGCTATCTGTAGGGTAACTTACTGGTCGCACCTGCTCATCAATTAAAAGTTGTTTAAAGTTTATTCGAATTTCATAGAAATGTAATAATAATAGATTATAACCATGGTTTTATAACCAGTTGTTGAATAGAAGTGACACTGTTATTGCCTTCAGACTTCTTTCCGGACACATACCGTGTAATAAGTTTTTATACCTTATGGCAAAATCAACAACAGATAAGTGTGATTTTTGTAATAATTCCGTTGATGATGTTCACCACATATTGACTGAGTGTGTTCGCTACGAAGAATTTAGGTTTAGATTAGGTTATAGGCTTAGGGAAATAGGTTATTGCAACAGTGTTCTGGCTGCGCCACTGTCTGACGCAACCAGATCACTTTACAGACTAGCTATGGTAAGATTTACTTAATTAATAGATTTTAATTAGTTTTAGCACTATTTGTTAAAATTTGTAAAACTAACCAGGGCGGCATAATCGCATGTGCGACAAAGCCCATTTTATTGAAAAAAAAAACTATGGTTTACTAAGTGGCTACTGTAAGTATAAATACTTGACTGCCTCGTTGGTCTAGTGGTCGCAAGAGCGACGGCTGTGCATGAGGTCCTAGTTTTGATTACCGGGTTGGGCAAAGGGTTTTGGATTTTACCATCAGTATTTTTTCTGTAGCAGCCACGGAGTCTGGATTTGTGACCGGTCTATCGCAATAGGCTCGCCCCCTATTACATGGAACTTATACATAACTGGCGAAATGCGGGTGTTCTATTAGGTACTCCTCTCGCTCACCTCACACATCAAAGGTGTGGTTAAGTTATAAAGTCGCAAGTGTTGTAAAAAAAGATCTGTATTACCCATGTTTTACCGAAGCGCAAACTTTTGCTGGTATCACACAAGTCCAATTTTACTCTTTTTTTTTGGCAAGGTCGTTTGCGCTCTCAAAGCAATTTCTATTACAATAACGACTTATAATATAGCTCCCAGCCCATAGAGACTATATATAATCACTATGTTGCCGGTCGTAAAAGAAATCGAACGAAAAGATAGAGCTTTTTTATGGTCGCTGACTCGCTGAAGTTGAGAATTTCGTAATAGTTTAGTTAAACTAACTTTAATTAGTTTCGCTGTTCAGGTGGTGAGTTTTAAAGCGTTGCAAAGCGCTGACGTTATTGAAATTAGTACCTACCCAATTAGTTTGTTTTTCATAAAATATTTAACTTTTTATAGGACTTTAACTTTACTGTCGAGCTCGTGGCTAAGTAACAACGACCTGCACTTGGATCGGTCATTAAGTTAAGCTGCACTTGGTTAGGTTAGTTCGTAGATCTTTGCTGATTTCTATTATGACAGTCATCAGCCCAATAAGATGTCACGTTTTGTAAGCTTTGATTAGGACTCGTGCTATGGTTCGTATTGAAGTCAGATGATCAATCCTTACTTAATATTATAAATGCGAAAGTAACTCTGTCGCGTGTCTGTCGCGTTTTCGCACCAAAACCATGGAACTGATTTAAATGAAATTTGGTACAGTGTCTAGGGCCTGAGAAAGGACATGGGCTACTTTTTAATTTGAAAAAAGTTTTATTTTAAGGCGAAAAGATTACTTTTGGTCGCGAGCAAAACCGCGGGCATTAGCTAGTTATTTTATACGATAGCAAAAGTGCCATTGCACTTTCCGAGTGGCAGACCCATTGGTATGAGGGGTCTATACCTCCAACTTCCTTTTGCAGAGGAGGCTTGTACTCCAATGGTGGGAACAATATTAACTGGTTATGCCAGAGCGAGTTTAACAATACTAATCACCCCGATTTTTTTCAATGGGTCGATTACGTCGCAGTATTTCTCCACATACAACTCAATGGAGTAAACCGCAGCGCAATCACGATACCCCGGCGTTCCATTGACTTTCTATACCATGTTCCCTATACCGTTAAGAAAATAATTTTGGCTTTTTCCCAGCAATGTAAGGTTTATGTTTGCACTCATCGATTTGGCTGAGCACCAATATTAAGGACGGCTCTTATAGGGGTTATCTTAAGAAGTGATCAGCGGTTTAAGCATTTGGTAAAATGTTGTTTGAAGGTAACTATTTTTCAAAGCCAGGAAAATCATGTGGATGCCCAATACTGAATCACGTTTGTATCGCCTCTGAACACTGAAAGCATCGTGAAAGCAAAAGAGTTTTAACTTTGTGAAAATTGTATTAAATAAAAACAGGACAATTATTTTACACTTAATATTTAATCATTCAAGAAGTTGTGCAATAATTAACAAACAAGTAGTAAATGTAAGTTATTCATGATTCTGGCGTAAGTTCCAATTTTGTCTACGAACCAAGTCACCTCTGTTCAGCTACAGTAGGTACTTAATAGTTCCATGTACCTAAGGATGCAAAAAAAACACTGTGAAACTCTATGACGAAAATGATATCCCCTATCAAACGATTAAACGTCGTCAAATGTCATAATAAAAATCAAAGCAACAACTTAACCAAATTCCAAGTGAAAATGTGAACATCATTGCATTTCAAACATCAAAATGCACGTTCAAAGTTTGTATGTACGTTCCGAACCTAGGGAATTTGATGCCAAAGATTTGGTGGAGACGACACATGCGCTTCGTGATGCTCTTATTTGTTTAGGATGGGTCAAAACCGTAAGTACTTCTATATAAATAAAAAGAGAAATCCTGACTGACTGACTGACTGATTGACTGACTGACTCATCAACGCCCAGCCCAAACCCTTGGACCTAGAAAGCTGAAATTTTGCACAGAGGTTCCCTTTATAATGTGGACAAGGAATAAGGAAGGATTTTTCGAAATTCATCCCCTAAGGGAGTTAAATAGGGGATGAAAGTTTGTATGGAAAATCGTCATTTTCACGCGGGCGAAGCCGCTGGCAAAAGCTAGTTTAATATATTGGTGTTACTAGCCCGAGACCATGTTAGGCTAATAATAAAAGTCGAATTTCGGCCAATCTCGGTGGAGAACTAGTCATCGACAAAAGATATAGTAGTGTAGAAGTATTAGCGCAGAAACAGGTACACTCTCACTTTCCATAATTGGTCTACCACTCGTTCAAGCTTTACCACAGTTTTGCCTGCGCGATTACACGGCATAAACAGTACATCGCGCGTGTGGTTGGTAATGGTAATACAGTTTTACAAACAAAACCAAACAAAACAAATCGATTGGTGTTATATAGAAATTCGTACGCACACTGCTAGGTGGTTTTTGTTATATTTGGTTAGTCTTGGTAAATCATTCAGTGCTAATTTGTAATTAGCTATTTGTGTCCCACTGCAGGGCAAAGGCCTCTCTTACCTTTTTCCACGTATCCCTACCCAATGCTGTTAATTCGGTATGTAAAGTAAAAATTAACGTACGCTGATTCCAAAACCATTTGGAGATTTTGAGTTCTTATGTCTTATTTTTCTACTTTTAGCTCTCTATATCACAAGATTGTGTTTATTTTCACAATAATACTTGTAACGATTTGACTTTCATTTGACCTCTAAATGACGTCATAAAGTTTCCTGAATAGACTACTTCCTGTGCTTTTCAAGAAAAAATTAAAAAAAACTGTTGTTGTCAGTCCGTCATTGTCAGTGTCAATACTAGATGCTAGATATGGACGGATCGCGCGCTGCCTTAATTTCTCTTTCTCTACGTTTATTCTTTGTACACGACAGACCTTGCTTTCCCGTTGGACTTTGATACTTACTGCACCATTGATCGACCATTGCACGCTTTACGGAACTGCCTGCCTATTGTTTGGATTAGTTAAATATGGATCAATTTGTACGCAGCGACTCCAATAACTTGCCCAAATTGGATAATGTTATGATCCTGGAGTTCATGAAAAATGATAATAAATATAACATCGCTGAAATCCGAGGAACTAAAGCTCTAATGTAAGTAACAATGTAACAACTGCTGTACCTACCTATATTTATAAATACCTTGCACCCATTTACATTAGTAATTTTACTGCATATCTAATATATTTTTGGTAATCCAGGTCGTCTCGCGCTTCCTATGTGGACTCTGCTGTTGGCTATGTTGAAGTCAAAAGAGACCAAGTCAAGTGCATCGTGAGGGCCAAAGTAGTTCCAGAACACCGAGTGTCAAATAAGCAGTACATGGTAACTGTAACTCTCAACGAAAAGGATGAAGTCATATTGCAAGCAACTTGTGATGGCTGTGCTGCTTCTGCCGGTGGATGCAAACACACACTGGTGTTTTTATTTTGGTTGGAAAAAAGGAGCAGTGAACCATCATCAATACAATAGGGACCTGATTGATAAAGCGTTGATATTTTGGAGAATGTTTATATACAAAAAGATTATTATTACTGCCAAGACATAAAACTTGTACTAACTTGTAATAAAAAGACCATGTAACGTTGTACTGGGATCAGTCTATCATGACTGACAGGACTATTCATGACAGAACGAGAACCTCGTGAAAGCTGAGAAGGAGAAGCAAATAAAATGTCTGGACTTCGCACATGAGGTTGTCGATATGTGGTATGTGAACTCTGCTAGCTTTGTGCCGATAGTCGTAACGGCCAATGAGAAAAGAAATGTTAAAAAATGTAATCTATTATGTAAGTGAAACAAATAAAGAGAATATATTATAAGGTGTAAAATAAGGTATTGTAATTTGTACAGGTCTATTAATTGCTCGTTTCTTGTATATTCAACAGTATTTAGTGCTTGGCCAGACTGCAAACTTCAAACGGTTCACTGCGGACAGGCAAATCGCGCGCGTTCCCGCACCCGCGCCGCTCCCCGCACCGCGCTGCCAGTCTGGCCAAGCACTTAGTGCTTATTACAAATAAAACGATAATGTTATTTAATCAGTCTTTATTATTTCACTTTGTAAATTATTAAACCACATGCAATTAACACTACAGCATCTAGGTATCCAACATGTTTGTGGCTGACTACTGAATGAGTAGGTACAGGTCTTCCTTTCATTAATTTGTATTATTGGTAGTTTTCTAGATCTTCTTCCAACTGCAAAAAGATTGAATGTTAAACATGGCTTGAAGTAAATTGAAAGCTGAAATTGTTCTAATATAAAAGTAGTTCACGAGATTTAATTTTCATTTCGAGAGCCCTGACCACCCGACATGGTTCTCTGAATTTTTTGGTAGGATTCTATTACCTACTTTTCGCCTTCGTTTTTACATAGGTACTTTTTTTGTAATATTTACGTTCAAATGATCTTCGCAACAAAAAAGACGACGCCCAGGCTTGTATTCCATATTTACCTCCTCGCACCACTTCTTTTTTAGCGTTTCTTTCACATTTACAAACAATTTGTGTCGGCTATTTGTTGTAGTGTTTCTACATGATGGTACGAAGCGTTTAGCAGTAGTTATCGATGACCGATTCATTGCACGGATACGCAGCACGGCTAATTATTGGAAATTAAAGCTAAAAATCGTAGGAAATCACAGCCACGATCACAGCATTAACATTTCACAACAAAATAAAAAATCGTAGGTAAGGTATCTGTCAAGTGTTAACTGTTGGCAATGTCAAGTTTGAAGTTCTAAGTGTTTTTTGTATGTATTGAAAACGTGGCAAAGACATAAAGCTATTCAGGATACGAAATGACGTCATCACGAATATTACTTTAAAAAATCATAAAAAAATAACTGTTAATGGGAAAACAAAATGCTTAAAATTAGTTGCTTAAAATTAACTGTTTTACGAAATAAAAATAAAAAAAAAATACCTAAAAAATACTTTACATACCGAATTGCCAATCCCTGCGAAAAGAGTCGAGTTCTACTTATAAGGATGTTTTTTACTTAGGTACCGACGAATAAAAAATAAAACTTCCTGCAAAAAGCCAACATAAAAAGTCTAAAATAAATTAACTTTCGGAAGACTGTGGCAAAAAAGTCAATAAAATAAACACAGTCACTAAAGTACTGAACTGATTTTGATGAAATTTCTATGGATCCAATTCAAAAAGTATATGCCTTCACTTAAAAAAAGTTTTTTTTTTAAATCAGTTCATCTAATAATATGACGAAGTTTTGAGGTAATAAATATAAAAAATTCCTCCTCTTTCTATTGAAGTCGATTGAAAATTGAAAGAGACCTTTTGCGACTAACCCCACTGAAAAAGCCTTGATTCTGTGTGTATGCAACTTGACTATTATGAGCTAGTGTTGGCTGTATCCCATGTAGCAACTAGTCCCATGTAAGTACTCGGAGTATAATAAAATTCTTCTTAGTGATTCCAAATCGAAGCACATCTTCCTTGGTAAGTACGCTGCATAGATTTAATTTTTTTTTTTCAATGACATTGTCAAAGGTGGATGGCAGCGTTAGTTCTGATTATTGCCACGGGCCATAACAACCAACACACAACTTATAACACAAGCAATATCTAGCATCCAGGTTTTGGGCCAGAGTTATCACGAAATCTGCTCACCCTCTTATAGGAAAAGTTGATGCATTAAATTCCCTTTATAACACATCTAATTATTGGAAGCACAAAGAAGTTCCTCTGTTTTTAAAATCTTTTCGTTATCATCAAAATTTAGATTCTCCCATTATTCAATTCCCAAAACTTCCTATTTATAACTTTAATTATGAAGTAATTTGTTTCAAACCAAAAATCTTTTATAATATCGGAATTTCCAAAAATTCTGTTTCGGCGGACTCTCTATTTAATGCTGCCGTTGGTGAGCGATGGTGTCATTTTGAAAGGTTCTTTACGGACGCATCAAAATTGACAAATTCTAGCTGTACTGGTGCTGCGGTATATTACCAAAACTCCAAAATAGTTCTTCAATTTAAATGCCCTGCCCAGTCATCTGTGTTTACGGGCGAGTGCGTTGCCATACTGGAAGCATGCCTTTTTATAGAGGCTCACAGTATAAATTATGGCGTTATATTCACGGATTCTCTGAGTTGTTTGCAAGCCTTAGAGCAAAATCCCTTCAAGACCAAATTACACAGCCCTATTTTACTCCAAATTAAAAAATCCTTATTATCTTGTGCTGAAAACCATAAAACTGTTAATCTCGTTTGGATTCCTAGCCACTGCGGCATAATAGGAAATGAATGTGTTGATGCCCTTGCTAAAGATGCTGTAAATTCCCAGTCCGTAGACTTAAAATACTATCAATGCCAGGGCTATGATTTGCTGAGCCTTCCAAAAAAGAGTTTACTATCCTCATGGCAGGTACAGTGGCAGAATTCGAGTAAAACAAAAGGTTCTTTTTACTCTGCGATCCAACCTAATGTTACCTCAAAGCCTTGGTTTAAGCCATATAAAAAACTCTCAAAGAAGGTGCTTTCTATCTTGTGCAGGCTTCGCATAGGCCATTGCTGCTCCCCAGTTTTTCTACACAAAATTCGGGTCAGAGATTCATCTCTTTGCGAGTGTGGTTTGGACGAGGGTACCCTGGAACATATTTTCTTTAATTGTACTAACAATAACCCTTCTCTTGATCTATACAGCCGTCTTTCAGAATTGAAAATCCCTGTTCCTATTAACTTTCCTTCTTTATTAACTCATTTTTCTCCAAAGCTTTGTAGTGCCCCAATTATATTTATCCGTAGCAACAACATCAGATTGTAAGTCGTAGTGTGGTATTCGATTTATTAAATTAATTTAAATTACAAATAATAGGTATTTATTTTCTTATATGTATATTTTTTATTAACACTTATCGACAAGTTACACTTTACGTGCAGTTTGTTTTATTTATTTTTCATAATCTAAATTATTTTATTTTTTAATGCTTTCCACACACGTTTCTCCATTCCACATTTGACATTGGCAGAATTGTCGACATCGGCACAATTGCCATTCATAAAAATAGAATAATAACACAAGAATCTTTGACGTTTCTGTGACGCTGACAGAAATTCACTGTTGGTAAATATTTGTAAAATTGTTATGTGAAATGTAATATAAAACAATTAACGGCTCAATAAACCTAACCCTATTTAAAGCTTATCAACACAAAATTACCTAAAATATCGCTACAAAACAAAATGTCTAAAAGCACTATGGATAATACTACTACTACGCGTTTAATGATTACATCTAGGCCAATGACTCCCGAAGAGCAGAGAAATTTAAAAGGCGCACTTCGAGATGCCATTTTGTTTACAGCGGCGCACAAAGTGGTAAGTATAGCCAAGGCATCTTAAAAGCTGCGGGCCTGTGGACGGTGAGTAATGGGCTAGCTCGCCGTCCGTCCGTCTTATGACGACGACAGGCCCGTGACGAGGGCACGTTCGTGTTCCACGCACGCCTCAAAGATGTCAGCAACATGAAAGGGCCAACGTCCGTCGGGGTTGCGGGTTTATCGAAATAGATACCGCGGCTTCGACACAAAGGGCTAAGAAGGAACATGGGTGGTATTTAGTCAGTAGAAGTCTGACACTCCCTACCGCTCTGCCCGCGGGAGGAGTCATTATTTTGATGATTACCCACGCTTCCAAAAAAAAAAGGCACGGAATCTGGATTTATCTATGACATGAGACGTTAAACACACTGGACAGCAGCAGCAGAGACTAGTCATCATCGTCGCGCGGGATAGATACTATTACACTCTCTTTTCCTTACTCTCATAATCAGATTGGACGGCTATCGGATACGACCGGAGACTGAGTTCTTTTCTGGTTGATTTAGTTGCGGAATCAAAGACATAACTGTCTTTGGGGCTTTGTCGAGCTTCATTGTCTCGGCGGTTTTCTGCTGGACGCCACTGTTGATACTGGCTTTCTGGAGTTGCAGTGGTTTGAGAATAGTGTGGCGGGCTTGTCCTAAACGAGACCAATGATTTGCGACCCAGCAGTTGCGCTAGTAAGCAAAAAACTGATGGGGTGGTTCCCTCAATGGCCTTCTTGAAAGAAGATATTATTATGTGTAGGAGAAAAACCGTCAGTTCGATCTGACCTTCGACTTTCTGTCTAGTGCTCTCTTCTAGAGTAGCGGGAAATAAAATAAAATTGAATGGTGACTTTTCTACAGAGGGCTTGTGCTACTGCAACAACGAGTAATCATCTCTACATATTATAAAACAAAGTCCTCCACCACATCTGCTGGTCTATCTGTCTGTTCGCAATAAACTCAAAAACTACAGCACCGATTTTCATGCTGTTTTCATCAATGGATAGAGTGGTTCCCGAGGAAGGTTTTAGTATAATTATAATTTGACCGACATCCACGCGGGCGATGCCGCAGGCAACAGCTAGTATATGAGTCGATACGGTATGAAACAGTCATATTCAATCGGCAGCTACAGTGCACATGCATCCCGCCAAGCAGTAGTGAGTCACTCTCCTAGCATTCGTCCTGATAATATCTTACCGATTTCTGAGAACCTACATAATTTTGATTATTATGTTTTTCAGTGCTCAGTATTTTGTTATATAGCCATCACTATACTCGTCAACATCTACAGTGAAGGGACTTGGTCAAAAGTACTCAGAATTATGATAGGGTTTGTCATACCATTGGAGTTAGTAAATGGATTACTCCTGTTTTTAGGCGCTATAGAAGTAAGTATCTGTTTTAATTTTATGATTAATTTGTAAGCTATGATAATTGAGCTATAAGCCGCAATTAAATTTACCCCGCGCCGCGTGTCGCAACGCGTGGGTAAGCTATCGGTTACATACATTTAGTATTGGATTGATTACATTAGTCCCGTCCCGTCCCGCGTGTCGACACGCGTTGCGACACGCGGCGCGGGGTAAATGTAATTGCAGCTTTACACTCTCCTAGTTGCGTACAACAATTGCAATGGCAATACATGTCTTTCATTCAAATATACCAACAAAATATTTTAACAAATTATTTGAGATACATTTTTACTTGTTTTTGAGAATGCTGGATAAACAGTAATTGGCGACTGTGAATGTTCTAATTATACGTAAAAAGACTATTGGTGGGAAAGGCAATTTATCTGTCTCTCTGTATTTGAACTGTAATTCTTATGATTGTTTTCAAATCTCAAATGTCGAGTAGAAGATTAGACAACCATATTAGTATTAGAACTAATAACTCGTAAATATTTACACAGTTTATGATTCTAAACCATATTATTAAAATGTATTCAATCGAATAGTATCGAACAATACGGTCTCCTAAGCCACTCGTCTAACAATCCAAAACGATATTTCAACTGCGAACATTTTTGCTCGTTTCATCGGTTTATTTCCCGAAGAATCTAAAAGGAAGCTTTGACAATAAAACCGAACGATTCTGTCATCGTACTCAAGATCAACAAAAGACATTTAAGGGATTCCGATTTTATCATAAACCCACCTTTGGATCCCTCCGCTTCGGGCTCGAAGGTCCCACAAAAGAGAATATGTACGCAAGTTTTCTTTGAGAAACTTCAATTTGCCTTCGGCACACGCTCGTTAACAATACAATATCAACATCAGTGTTATCATAAAATATCTTTGAGACTATCTATCCGGATTTGGGACCGAAAGTAGAATAAGGAATTTTCGATGACCCTACCTCGACAAAACTATTTGATTATTTTGGAGCACGAGTAGGCTTATTCAAATATGTGTGTGTAAAGGCATACTTTAATCTTCGACTTATAGACCTTTCTGTGTTCCATAAATGAAGGTCAGTAGCTACACCTTATCCTTACCTGATTTTGTCGCCGATATGGTATTGAAAGACGCCATAGTGATCCTTCTGGAAGTTTACATTCTGCAAAAATTAAAATAACGATACAATTTTGTTTTTCAGATGAAACCAGTTGCATTGAAAATTGCTGCAATCATGTGTTTCTTTGTGGCTATATTGAATACAGCTATAGGTTTGGTCGGAGCATTATATTTTTTACGTGTTGGAAACCAAGCTATGCACATTCTACTTGCCATATTGTTCGGCTTAATTGCCCTGTGTTGTTGTAGTAAGTTGTTTCTTATAGGATTATATTATTAGTATATTCATGTACAAACAGTTCACATCTCGGAGGAGCTTGTGGGTTAATAATAACTGCGATCTTTAGGTTAAGGCCAGGTTGCAGTACTTTGTTTTTATGTATGCACGACCTCGCCCCCCGCCCTGCCGCGCGAGCGATATAATGCCTAAATTTTGACTGTTTTTTGCTTCTTGGAGAAAAACTATAAAGAAATTATACAATCTGTTTTCACCATTTACTTCAGAATAAAAAGTTCTATCTACTGATATAACTTTCATATAAATTCATGATGAAATGTCTTAGCAGTACACGTTTGAAATTGTGATTTAGAGTCATGTTTGATAAAAAAAAGTATCGAGCCGATCATTCTAAATCGCGTTTCTATGTTTACGATTTACTAGAGAGTATGTTCAATGTTTATGTAATGATTTTTATTTATTAAAAAACTCGTATTTAGTTCGATTTTTATAGGTTCAAAAATCTTAAAATTACTGCAACCCCGCCTTAAGGTTGAACAAGCCAGTCATTCTTCCATACAAACTTATGAAGGTGATTACTCCTCTGTTTGACGGTGTAGGTTCAAAATTAAAAATTGTATCAACTGGTCTTATCATTATCTAGGTCTGTATGGAAGCAGAATTGGAAAAAAAAATATTGATTTGGAAGTTATGAACGTCAAAACTTTCATATTTTAGCACTAATTTTAACTCATCTTTGGGCGTAAATAAGTAACGTATATATAATAAAAAAGAAAAAGTGAAACCATACGGACATAGATTAGTTATTAAAAAATTTAAATAATTTGATTTTGAACAGATACATTCAATAGATTTTTCATGAAACCAAATATACCAAAGGTCTGCATAGAAACAATCGCGCGCCCGTTTTAGCTGTGTCTCTTTCGCTCTATGCATTTCGCTCGTGATGTCGGGTGAAATAGCATGCATTTTAGCCCCGCCCACCAACTAGTTCGTGCCGTTGGCTTGTTTACCCTTAAGCCGCACTTGCCTAGGTCGTTCTGTGGATGAATTACCACCCATTGCATACGGAGTTTCCTCCGTACTTCGAACAACACGATAAACTGTTGGTCCTGGCTGCCATATAGATCTATGGCAGTCGTTACAAGTAGTCAGTGACCTGTAAGTCTGACCGACAGTTTACCAAAGAGAATCGTATTACCCAGTATTAACTGGGCTGTGGAGGTCAGATTGGCAGTCGCTCCATGTAAAATACTGATATTTAGCTGCATCCGGTTAGACTATAGAAGCCGACCCGAACATAGTTGGCTAAAAGGCTAGGCAGATGATAAAACAGTTTAATTGAATTAGGAACTAAGATAAAGTAGTAAAACAATTCATGTTGTTACTGTGTGTTTCCATTATTATTATTTTTTTAATAAAACGTTGCCCCACACTAGGAATTTCTCCTGTATCGTGGGTGCGTTCACAAACATATAAACTCACATACACAAATACCCAGACCCGAAACAACTATCTGTAGGCCATACAAATATTTGTTCCGTGCGGGGATCGAACCCGCGACACACAGCGCAGCAGTCCAATCGCTTAGCCACTGCGCCAACCGTGCCGTTTCCATTTCTTTGTTTTATATTTATCATCTACAAGAGTATGTGTGACATATTTTCTCCTTATCATCCTCCTGTCTTCATCTCAATTTTATTTAGGGTCTGACGCCCAAATACTCAAACGTCACTAAATTTTGAGTTGCACTTAAATCTCGTGCTATCTTTGTTACTTTAACGCAGAGTGACAGAGATAACAGGAGTTCTGAGGGTTACTTATAATTGAGTGACGTTTGAGTATTTGGGCGTGAGCAGCCTATTTTATTCCATACATCTGTATTATTCATCACATCAGCAGTTATTTTCTCCCCCACCATATCATCCTTCATAGAGTCCATCCATCGTTTCATAGGTCTTCCCGTTCTCTTATAGCCATTCACATTCTTACTTAAAACTTTCTTCTCGATATGTTCCTCAATCTTCCCCATCACACACCCGTACCATAAAAACTGATCACCACAAAACTTTCCAGTCACCGGCGCCACTTTCAGATTTACTCGTAAACAAGGTTGATAGAACACCGACGCTCAAACGGCTACCACATTTTCAGTACATCAGTCTGAACAACATATTAAAAGTTTTCGTCATCAACATCATCAGCCTATAATGTTCTCTCAACTCAGACCTGCTCTCTAGGAGAGGGATGGGCTATAATCCACCACGCGGGCCCAGTGCGGATTGGTAGATGTCACATGTCTTTTAATTTTTTGCTTCTAAGACATGCAGGTTTCCTCACGATGTTTTCCTTTACCGTTCTGGAAAAGTTTTCATCAGTAATTAAAAATATCTGCTATTCCTTTCATCTTGACCGTGCACTGCCGTGCAGGTCATGCGATACAGTTTTGTAGAAAAAGGTTTTTTTAGTAACCGATTATAACTGTCTGGAAGGTTCAAAATGATGTTCTGAATACGTGTTACCTGTTTTAGCGTCAGTCTCAATTCCATACTGTATACTCTGGTTACAAGAATATTTCAAACTAATATTGCGATTGTTCGTTTCAGCTGTATTGTGTCACGATGTAATAGTAATCAACATGTTCGTAAAACTGATAGAAAATCCGTCACAGTCACAACAGAATGCTCCGAGAACTTTAGAAATACAGACAAGCAGAAATGACCCTAATAACCCCTAGGCTCAATTAATTGTTTTAAATAGTATAATAATATTATAAAAATCATGTACAGAAAGCATTTTTTTATTTTATTACTTATATCCCAGTAGGTATTAAAATTTGATTCTTGTGGGCTATTTTTCCAAGTTTTATACCAGACGAAGTTACAAACAAGAGCTAGTTTTAAATAGATCCGTTTAAAGAGGAAGACCTATTATAGTTATTATAGTTTTAAGACCAAACCCTGTTCAAACCTACATTCTGGCAAATAAATGGATTTGATTTGACCAAAGAAACGATGAATGGACTGTGTGAAGGTTAATATGGCAAGATGGAGTTATCTGATGAGATGTTGAGAAATAGAGAAGTGTGACGACTTGCAACATCTATCGCAAGTTCGCAACACCTGCGTACTAACAACGATCGACAGAAAATCCTACATCGCGGTATGAACATTATCCGCGACATAAGCCTTTATAAGAGTTCCCGACTTACAACTGTCGGGCAGTTAGCCCGCCGGACACAACACCCGTCCGGTCGGAGGATCCTCCCTTTTCAATGGGGGATGAGGAGCTTACCTCCTGGATTCCAGAAAAATAATTATTGGATATTATTTGAAACTTAGGTTTTATGGTATATCAGGGGTCTGTACACGTTCAAAAAAATGCAAAAAAAAATATTGCTTTTTTTTAGATATATTTTCCTTATGTCATATATATATGACAATGGTTCTGTATAGGACAGTAGTACTGATACTTACGTCATATGTATATGACACTGGAATTCAACTCCAAATAAAAGTCCAAGTATTTTATTAAATCAATATGCATTTATTATTATTATCACCTCTGATCAGTCTTTATAATCATTTTTCTTAACTAACATAATTATAATTTTGTTATGCAAAATAACTTTTGGACATAATACTTTTATCAACATAACAAAACGTAAATAAAAAGGAACTGAAATATTGTATCTAACCATGCTCACAACAAATAATAACTTTGAAAAAAAATCAACTTCTCATAAACAACATAATTATCACAAAATTTAAAATGAAAGACTTCTCAAATATAATCAACGGGTACCCCTAGTTCCCCCCCCCTACGACCAGTTGGGCGGGTGCGGTTACGGCCTCGGCTCCTTCTTCTCTCTACTACAGAAGATTGCAGAGATACGTCTGATTGTGAAACTTCCTCCTCATCTGAAGAGCTGGAAGATGAAGTACTGGATTCTTCGTCTTCTTCAGGTCTTGGTGTAAAAGCCGTATCCTCATTTTCATCAGCATCAGAGAGATCTATGTCTGATTCTTCGAGTCGTAGTAAAAGTTCGTCATCACGTAAGACTGTAAAAAAGAACTCTTTGAGAACCAATGTAATATATATACAACATAACCAATAAGTACTGAGAACCATTGTAATACCAGTATGACATTAAAAAGTTTCGGATCTCAATGCCCAGAATAATTGATCATTTGAAGAAATATTCTGTTTTTTAGTTACGTGGGTATGTTATTAGTACAAAACAAGCATAGTTATTGTGACAAATAAAGTGATTCAATAATAATTTTCGGATAACTTACCGCGTGCATCTGGACGACGTGCCATCTTCCTCGCGGCGCCTCAAAAAGAGAGTTATTTGACAGATCTGTCAAACTCAAAATGATGTTTGGTGCAGTGTTGCCAGTTTACTAAGGTTACACGACTACCATAAAACGATTAGTTCCGAACACAATTCACAGATAACTTTAGAACGAATTTTTAATTCTTTATGTAATATAGGTATGACACTGGCATCCAGGAGGTTACACCCTGTTCCTCATACCCCCAAAGAAGTATGGAAGATGAAGACATGCTGCTCCAAACCCAAGTAATTGGTATAAGGGCAGCAAATGATGCAAGATGATGATTACTATGCAACATAATATTATCTACTAATTGGCTATTTTACTACAGTTAAAAATTCTCGAAAATGTTGTTATTTCAAAGAACTAACTTGAAGTCTTTGGCACTCGTTACAGGTAGTCAGTGACCTGCAGGGCTATTGTCTATCTTTTCAAAAGTCAGTGAATAACAAGCACCAGTTGTCCACAGAACTTTGGTGTTAACTGCTAATGTCATAAAATTGGTATTGCGTATCTCATTGCGTGGATAACACGTGACAGTGATTATAAGGTGACTAACATCCCAGCAATTGACACCTCTATTTTTTATCGACTATTATACGGCCAAGTTAAGCAGGTACTGCTTGAACGTTACAATACTTGATTGAGGATATATTTTAGATTTAGCCTCTTTATGGCACCTGACATGTCAAATGGTTATTGTCAAAGAGATATAAAAGTAATATTTGAATGTCATTTTTGTTGTCAGCCAGTAAGAAATTGCTGTTGTACGTAGTACTAATTACTTTCATGTTTTGCATGGAAGAAGTAAAGACAAAAGGAAAATAAAATAAAATATTTTGCTCGAGATTACTAATTAAGTTTTAAAAATTAATGTCTATTGCTTATGTAAGACGATTTTGATGAAATAAACCCTAATTATTACTCAGAACATTGCAGGGCACGACACAAAAGGCCACAATGTTTAAAGACAGGTTTCTATATTGTACATAGTATTCACACAAAAATACAAAATACAAAATACAAAATATTTATTTGCGTAAAACAATATTTCTTAAATTAGTTGATGATTGGAGTCTCCTTTTAAGCAAATAATGCCTGTAGTAGGAGACTCCGCTCTTCCGTACATTATGATAAGATAATTGTATTTTATTTTATTTTCTTATCAATATATTCTTAATATTCTCTTAATATTTATGAATATTATATATATGAGAGGTTGAGTGGCGTATATTAGATGATGATTTGTGTGTGTGTGTGCGCGCGCGTGTGTGTGTGTGTGTGTGTGTGTGTGGGTGTTTGACTGCACGCGTTTGATGTGTGTACGTTGTCAATGTTACAAGAGTGCTTCGGTGTCTTCATACGAAAGTGGTTTTATCCATTCTAGTAAAAGTTTTTTACAATCATGTAGTTGTTTGGTGTATATGTATATTTTTCTGTTAACTCTGTTGTAAAGCTGCGCTGAGCGTATGTTATACTGCATGGCTGCAAATTTTGTTTTTGTTTGCGGGATTTGTGCAATAATATCTTTTCGTCTTTTTACTATTATATCTTTATCAAAAATAAGTGTCCTATGTTTCTTTAGGAGTGTGGCAGTGATATATAACTTTCTAACACTAAGCAGGCCACTGATCTCGTAAAGAGTTTCAGTTGAAAATCTACGTCTTTTAAAATACATTATTTTTATGAGAGCCCTTTGGCCTCGTTCCACATCTATAAATTTTGATTTTGCCGCCCCGCCCCAAACAGGTATACAGTAAACTATAGCCGATTGTGCAATTGCAGTATAAATTTCATTTAACAGATTCCTGTTTGGGCCTCCTGGTTTAGCAACATATGTTGTCGGGACCACATGTCTCAAAGTTTTAAACATCCAGCCTAATTTTCGTACTCTATCGGTTACGTGCTCGAGGTGAGAGTACCAAGTCAACCTTTGGTCAATTATTACGCCTAAATATTTTGTTTGGGGTACTTTATTGATTGTGGGACATGTACAAACTGAATCGGTTCCTTCACAAGAATGTATTTTAATATAAAAATTATCATCTGGTTGTGTCTGGTTTGAAATTGTAAAACATATATAGTTTGTTTTCTTTGTGTTTAGTGTCAGTACATTATTATTAAGCCAGTCGGCAATTTGGGCCATACCCAACTCGGCTTTAAGTTTCACATCAGACCAATCATTTCCAGAGAAAACCACAGCTGTATCATCGGCGTAAGAAAAGATGTTTGCATTATCGACTTTAAGGTTACACAGATCATTTATGTACGTCAGAAATAATGTAGGACCTAAAATGCTTCCCTGCGGAACGCCAAAAGATACATCTGCCTCCTCACTGGTATATGCACCTATTTTAACTCTCTGTTTTCTATTTGTCAGGTAATCTTTAAAGAGGTTCAGAGCTATTCCTCTTACTCCAACTCTTTCTAACTTCGACACAAGGGTTGGAACAGAGACGGTGTCAAACGCTTTTTTTAGATCTAGGAAGACTGTTAGACATTTTTTTCCCTTGTCGAGATGGTCAGTTACAAGCGAGCTGAGTGCAGCGACTGCGTCCTCAGTGGATACACCCTGTCTAAATCCAAATTGATGAGGCGATATTATTTTATATTTATTAAGGTAGTTAAGTAGTCTAATGTTCATTAATTTTTCTACAATTTTAGATATAGCTGGCAGTACAGAGATCGGTCTAAAGTTATTGACATCGTCGCTGTTCCCTCCCTTGTGTACAGGAGTAATAACAGACTGTTTGAGTAGTGTCGGAAAGATACCATTTTTAAAACAGAGATTTACCAGGTGCGCTATGATGGGAACGACTTCCGTGCTAACGTATTTCAAGAACCGAGTTGAGATATTATCCCATCCTGCAGCACTGTCTGACTTCAAACTCATCAGGATACTTTCCACTTCCTTGGGGTCAGAGTCCAGGAGCACAAAGGAATTAGTTTGGGTATGTATGATTGTAGGTCGACAAGAATTTTTACTAGGTTGGATTTGCTGAGCTAATTGTTTTCCGATATTGGCAAAATAAGTGTTAACAAAATTCACCGATGCAGTTGGAGACGGCAAGATGTTTAAGAGGTCAGAGCTTTGGTTTTTAGGTTTTGTTGAATAAGTGATTGATTTTATATTTTTCCAAAGTAACTTCGTATTTGTGACAGATTTAGCAAGTGTCTCTCGTTCATGTTTTCTTTTCAGTTTCTTTATGAGATTGTTGCAATAATTCCTATACCGACAATATGTTATTTTTAAAATTTTATTGTGAATATCTAACCGAGATTGTTTTTGTAATTTATTGCGGTTTTTTATGCAGCGCAGTAACCCAGGAGTGATCCAAGGTTTGATTATACGTCTACTGCTTGGAATGTTTGTTATATTAGTATTGTGTTTAATAGTGTCAGTTAACTTTTGTATCAGTCGACTGATTACCAAATTGGGATCGCTACAAAACAGCAACTCACAAAGATTTTTTTCTTGTAAATCTTTAAGCGCTTGCTCAAAGTTAATGGTAGTGTTGGTTTTATTAATAAAATTTCTGGTTTTTATTTTACATAGTGATAGAAAGGTAGTGTAGTGATCCGTTATAGTTGTTTTTAAAATGGCAATTGATGCAGATATTTTTCTTTTATTAATCCTCAACATGAGGTGGTCTAGGCAGTTCTTTTCTCTGGTAGGTAACGTATGACCGGGTAAGATACCATAAGTCGAAAGCATATTTAGGTAGTTCATCCGGTTTTTTTGTTCGTGAGACGGTTCAATGGTTTTCGGTCTAATGTTAATATTTAAGTCACCCGCTAATATAATGTTTTTTAGTGTCGGAAGTGAATCTAAGTGTAGACTGAGCGATTCCAAAAAAAGATCAAGATTTGTGTTTGATGGCGATCGATATATACACAAAACAATATGGTTTAATATATCCAGTTGTAGGCATGTCGCCTGAGCTAACTGTACTTCTTGAATCTTTGGTTTTAACGTTTGTTTTACGAATACAACCACCCCATCATTTTGATTAAACTGACGTGTTGATTTAAAGGCCTGATAGCCTGTGAGTTGAGGAATTGGTTTGTCAATATTCAATCTACATTCTGTTAATATTATCACATCAGTCTCAAACTTAAAAGTCGATAACAAAACATTGAAGTCATCAAAATTGCAATATATGCTTCTTATGTTCTGTGACACAATCGTAAAATCATTACTTTTAACATGTATATGTTCTGAAAAATCCGAGGGGTCGCATTCAATTGAACTCGCTATTTCAATATTGTCAATGTCATTCACTGTTTGTAACGTGTTACTCATAAAGATTAAAAAATAAAGATGAAGTCATTAAAAGATAGTCACAACAGTCACGGGAAGACTTTTTGAAAGCGAGCTGGACAAAGTGAAACGAGCTTTTACATTTATATAAATGTATGTCTGTTTTAAAAATGCATTTTTTATATGTATTTAACTTTGTTGTTGTATGAGTAATATATTTTTGTAACGTTTGGTTATGGTGGTTTGTATTTATAGTTATGTATGTCGTTTGAATACTGTATGTATGTTTAGTTTGTTGCCGAAATGTGAGGGTTATTTTGATAATTTGTGTGTATGGAGCGTATAGAGTGAATGCATGTGAATGTATAGTGTTATGAATATGTGTTATGTCTGTATGGAGATTATGTAAGTAAGTTATCAAAAAAGTTTTACAATGTACAAATAATTTAAAAAGATACCTTTTAACTATGAAGACAGTAAAATAATAACTTGCTGCGGGGGAATTTGTAATAAATGACGTGTTGACCGTGGGCATGTACACGAACACTGCTGGGATTTTACTAACAAATTCACTCATACCTCGTGCAGAACAAATGTGCAAAGTACAAAGTCATGTTTTCACTATACGTTGGTGAATTTGTTCTTCATTTCTTATGGTAATGATTGGTCCCTGATCATTTTTCTTGATATAAATTTTGCCGTAAGCAGTCCAGCAGTACTTATACTCTCCTGTTTTTATTAGGTCTCTGGCCAAAAAATATAGACGGGATCCCTTTGGGGTTAAATGTTCCGACAGGAAGATAGGAGTATCTTCCTGTGTTTTGAAGCCAATGTGTTTGCAGCACAGCTTGGACTTATATTTTTTGTTGAATGTCCTTCCCATTTTGAGTATCTCATTTTTCAGAAGTGTGGATCCAGTTTCTACAACTATTGGAGTATTTTGGTTATTGTTTTTTCCCCGCACCCTGTACACGTCTTTGAGGTCAAGTTTAGTTATAGAACATTCAATGCTCTTGGAAAGATTAATAACCAAATCAAGAAGTTCTTCTTTAGTTTCCCCAGCTAGTTTCGGCACGTTTTTTATCACGAAGTTTGCTTTACGACTTCCCGTTTCTATTTCTTCTATTTTATTCTCCAAGAGCGTGATGTACAATATGAGCTATGCAATTATATCAAGGAATATATAATATTAAGGAGATTGAGTTTAGATAATGCAAATATAGTTATAAAATCTTTAGTAGCTCCAACAATACGGGACTTATAGAAACTAGTACCAGTATCAACCGTCATAAATCATCATAAAACACTACCCTTGAGAAGCGTCTTTCACGAAAGTCACTTTAAACTCTGTGTATAAACAATGTAATGTCAAATAAGCTTAGACAATCGCAATTTTAAAAATATCGATACAGAAACTTCTGTCAAAATGAGTTAAAGTGACTATCAACGACAATGGTCTCCGATGACGTCATACGCGTTGTACTACTGGTCATAGCCGATACCAAATTAACCTTTTGACAGTTAATGAAAGCACACAGAGCGAAAGTGATAATCAAAACAACTTTACTGTCAACAGAGATAGCCAATAGCCCTGCAGGAAGTCTGACAACCAGTCTTTTTTTTTTTTTAAACTTTGCCCCACACTAGGAATTACTCCTGTATCGTGAGTGCGTTCACAAACATTTAAACTCACATACACAAATACCCGAAACAACTATCTGTAGGTCTTACAAATATTTGTTCCGTGCGGGGATCGAACCCGCGACACGCAGCGCGGCAGTCCATTGCTTGAGCCACTGCGCATATCGTGCCGTCAGTCTTACCAAAGCGTATCGTATTACCTAGTATTACCAAAGGGTATCGTATTACCTCGTATTAACTAGATTGTGGAGGTCAAATAGGCTGTCACTCCATATAAAATACTGATATTCAGCTGCATCCGGTTTGACTAGAAGCCGACCCTAACTTAGTCGGGAAAAGGTTAGGTAGATGATGCTTATAGGACATGCCTTCCACACGATGTTATCCTTCACCGTTTTAGAGCAGCGGCGATAAAATAAATTGCACAGAGTAATGCACCTGCCTTCAACTTAGATAGCTGTTATGACACCATTTTGAGAATAGGGGATCGGACAAAAAAAAAACTAATTAATCCGTCAGATAGATATCCAAAAAATATTGAACACGTATTTTTTCTTTTTTCACGTAAACGAAAAATGAAGACGATACGGTGCTTTGAAAACTCGTGTGACGTCATATGATAGTACATATTGTACCTTCAAGTGACGTTTCAAGCCCCACTCCATGATCTTTGACGCGCTATAGCTTCGTCAATTTTTATTGATTTGATAAAACAAAAAACACGTATCCAATATTTTTCGTTAATCTAACTGACGGACTAAACAGAATCATATTTTTTTGAGACTGTCCGATCCCCTATTTTCTCTCCTCTCTTCGTCTTTCATTTTCATTCAGACCTCAATAATACGTTTCTTCAAGCCTTTTTGCCGTAGGGGTAGGCAAAAACCACAGAACTGACGTGCTTAAAAACATGATTGTACTCATGTTACAAATGTATTTTCCCAAATAAAAATAAATCACACACAACGATCGTAGGAAATTCCTAAATATAATATATC
This sequence comes from Diarsia mendica, assembly GCA_949316265.1. Classification (NCBI taxonomy): domain Eukaryota; kingdom Metazoa; phylum Arthropoda; class Insecta; order Lepidoptera; family Noctuidae; genus Diarsia; species Diarsia mendica. The sequence goes on from OX438901.1 coordinate 19,681,695, forward strand.
CCTATCACTTGTTAGGCGAATAAAAATTGGTGAAAAATCCTTTTTCATTTGGTAAATAGATGCGTGAAGGTAGGTCCTAAAACGGGATCTTAGATTTTCAGAACATTTCATCATCATCTGCCTAGCCTTTTCCCAACTGTGTTGGAGTCGGCTTCCAGTCTAATCCAATGCAACTGAATACCAGTATTTTACATGGAGCGACTGCCTATCTGACCTCCACATCCCAGTTTATACTGGGTAATACGATATCCTTTGGTAAGACTGGCTTTCAGGTCACTGACTACCTGAAACGACTGCCTAAGTTCTATATATGGCAGCCGGGACCCTAGTCGAGGCACGGAGGAAACTCGGTATGTAATGCGAGGTCACCAATCCACAGACCAACCTAGGCAAGCGCGGCTTAACCTAAATATCGACCCGAACACACACATTTTATTCCATTTGACATGAAATATTTTAAATTTTTATTACGTTGACCAGATTGACATTGTCTAATTTTTATTTTTTTATTTTTTTGAATTTAACTGACTACTGACTCATTGAATTACTTATTGTTTCATTGGCATATATCCGTTTTATATCCGTTTCCGTGACATTATTGATAATATTTTAATTCTGTTTTACTTTGGCCAAATTGACATTTTTATATTTTTATTGTATGTAATTCCATTACCATGCCACTTATTTCCAATATTATACCTATAACTTGTAAACCTAAGGTTTGCATGCCTATGTGAAGGTAAAATATGGAGAACTTTATTATAAAAAAATAACATCTATGTACATTACCCATGTTTGCAAAGTAATAAATTGATTTGATTTGAACATTTCTAAACTAATATTGCTATTTATTTGTTTCAGCGGCATGTTGCCACGATATCATAGTAATCCACACGTTCATGAAACCGGTGACGGAGGAAAATATAGACACGGAAAGATAAGAGAAAACATAGCTTTCCTAGTTCTTTCCTACGTTAAATGTCTAATAAAGAAATCATGTACCCGAGTGATTTTTACTTTTATTTAATAATGTTCCTTTATATACACGAAAATTTTAAATAAAAATTGCGTTGCCGTAGTTATTTTACAAAGAAATTGATTTTTACACGACTATGTTTCGAACCCTACCGCTCACGAAGTGCTCGAAGCCTTTGCAACAGCAACCCAACTAGCAAAATCAGTACTTAAAACGATCTCAAGACTACTTTAATTTTTACTTATAAGAATCTTGTATCATACTACAAAGCTGGATTTGGGCGCAGCTATAGGAGCGTTTATTTCTGTAACTATCTTATAATATACTTGACGAAGCGCAATAGCTTCTATAACCATCTTATAATATACTTGACGAAGCGCAATAGCTTCTATAATGATATGAGACTTAACAATTACAAGCACAAACGCTCTTGTTAGTGTCTGACATTAAGTATCTTACTAAAGCAATCTTGTTTATAATGCACTAGTAATGTACTTAGTTATTAGTTATAAGAATATTTTAACACAAGTTATCTTTGTTGTTCCTACGGCTGGTGGTTCCGATTGTTTTGTAGTTAATAAGTTTTAAAAACATAAGTTTCTATTAATATTATTTTGTATTATTGTAGAACATTAATTACTAAAAATACATTGTAAATATAGTGTACGAACTCGTGGGGAAGTCATTTTTACTGTAAATGTGTACCGCAAATTAGTTAGTTTCACAATCCCCTTCGAAAAATATCACATTAATATATTGATGTAAATAAAATATTTCATCAATTCTTATGAATATTCGCCATGTTTTGAAATTGCTCTTCATTAAGTACTTTATAGGATCATTATAGGTAAATTAGTACTTGTAGCAGTTTCAGTCCAGATAACTCGCCTCCATTTATAAACAAATCAGGGTTCCCTTGAAATATGCCTGCTAATGCTGGTTTTATTAATTCTTCATATCTATTTCTCACTTTTCTCTCCTGTAACCACCACTCCTTTTCGCTTAAATTCATGTTAAAATTATTTTCTCAAGATGAAGGGGAACAGCTGAATCTCAAGGAAATGGCTGATGTTTACTTATAAAGTTATTGATCTAGTAGCTTATCAGCTTTTTTGATCCAATAACGCTCTTATTAAGTACTATTAGATTTAAAAGAGTCTTGAGCAAAACTAAAACGGCGCGAACTTATAGTGATCTCAGCTAATTATATTATTAGATCTTGTTTACTCAGAAAATGCTACTATAGGATCAAATTGTTATTCTGGATTATTTAGTTTTACTGTAAACAATTATAGGAGACTTATTCCTAAAAGTGTCCTAAAAGAAAATCTTGTAGCTAACTATTAGACTGAGTTATAAAAGCAAATGCTCTTGAGAATATCTGCCTTTGTGAAATGCTATTACTAGTAAAAGTGTCCTATAGATGTTTTATAGGTCAGTCTTGTAGCGAACTATAAGACTGAGATATAAAAACGAATGCACTTAAATATGGTAAGGCTTGGCACATGCTATTATAAGTTAAATAGTCTACCGCAGTGTCTTTATAAGAACTTTATTAGTAGTGAACGACTTATAATCTTTCTTTATAGGAGTACTTTTTAAGTTTGAGTTGGAATCGAACACATAGGGTTTTATGAAACATTTTGCGTGTGAGTCCAACACCAAATAATATAATATCAAGAATATTTTAACGCTCATTCATATCTCAATTTACACTAAACAGAAAAAAAAGCTACTCTAGTTTCACGAAAAAGTCCCATATATGTCAAAGGCCATATTAACAAATCTTATTCGCTGTACATTAGAAGATACCTGCTCTCCTCAACTTTGTAGTACCCACAGTCTCGGAGTAAAATCGCTGTGACATAATTATGGACCGACAGGACAAATCTAAAAAAATATATTTGACGACTACGTCATTTGCTTCTATTAGATTTTACTGGGGCACAGGAATACCGTAATTAAAACAAAAGAATAACAATTAAAGTCCAAAATAATGGCAAGAAATAATATTATCAACCACTTAAAAACTGCGGGTGGTACATTTTTAATAACTTTATGAAAAGTATAAACTTTTAAACCACTGTTATTGCTTCCCTTGCAAAGCCTGTAAACAGTTAAATTATGCTGGGAGGGAGCAACTTCGTAAATTACTTTTATAAAGGGGAAAGGAACGTATTTTTGGGTACTCAGCTTTATAAACACCCTTTAGAGCCTAAATAAAGATACAATGTATACAAAAATGTTATGGAAAGGAAGCAAGGGATAGATTCTAATTAAAGTCTGTTAAAACAACGTATTTTAACGCTGTGTAATGAGATCTTGCCAGGAGTACCTACAAACACAATCAGTCTCAACCTAATCAAAGCGATCATCGCGTGGACACGCGTCAATTTTTTTTTGAAACTTTGACCTACACTAGTCTAGTAATTTCTCCTGTATGATATGCAACGTATTGTAGTAACCATTTTTATACCATACCTACTCTAAAAAGCTTATTTTATTCTCGCAAAACAGTGAATAAAAAGGCCTTTTAATCACTGTTTTGTTTTTATTCACTATTTTGGTGTTTGAATTTGGAACACAAAAATATAGAGTCTGTCAAGCGAGTCTAGTCCCATGAAAAAGGCGGCAAATTCAAAAATCACTGATATAAAACACTGTTAGAGCACGCTGAAAACTTATTGATAGAAGTCTGTCAAGCGAGTCGAGTCCACAACCCTTTTACTTTAAAATTCAAGTATCAATAAGTTTTCAGCGTGCTATATCAGTGTTTTATATCAGTGATTTTTGAATTTGCCGCCTTTTTCATGGGACTAGACTCGCTTGACAGACTCTATCCAGTCTCTATTTCAATGCTTACACAAACTCCTTGCGCTAAGATTCGACATTCAAAACTCTTTGGTGCAAATAAATTCTCGAGATTTGATTGGTCGATATTTGCGACAAGGAGTTTGGCATTAGATTAAAAACTGTTTTGTGTTCTTTGCTGCCTTTATAGAAAAAAAATAGTAAATAAATTGGCGCCAATAAGGGATCGTACAAAAAAAAACTAATTATTCCGTCAGATAGATTTCCAAAAATTATTGGACATGGCACGTATTTTTTCTTTTTTCGTGTTAACTTAAAATGAAGACGATACAGTGCTTCGAAAACTCGTGTGACGTCATATGATTGTACATTTTGACGACACAAGTGACGTTTCAAGCCCCACTCCAAGATCTTTGACGCGTTTTATCTTCGTAATTTTTTATTGATTTGATTTGTTTTTTTTTTTTTTTTTGAAAACACGTATTCGTATATTTTTCGATAATCTAACTTGCGGACTAAACAGAATCATATTATTTTGACCCAGTCCGATCCCCTATTGAACGAACACAAAGTTTAGTGAATGATGTCTTTTCTCGTAGTCATGGTATAAAGTATAGTATGCAACTCTTGAATAAAGTACGAATTTATATCAAGGGCCATGAATCACTCGCGTCGTTCAGGATTCTAACAGTTGAATCACTCGCTGCGTTCGTGATTCAATCATTAGAATCCTTCACTTGCTCGGGACTCATCTACGGCCCTCGCTTTAAATCCGTCCTTTATTCATTAGTTGCATAATATACTATTTTTAAGTAGTTTCCAATCCCTTTAGTGTAAAAAAAAACATTAAAAAAAACATACCTAATAATTTTAAATTACAACATATTTTTGTCTTAAGGTGTAGTCGACATGTTTCTGTTTGCTTGCAGGGTTTAAAGTAAACCGATACTAAGGAAATAGTAATGCGGTTTTAATTCGCTTACTACGCTCGCTCAATAGACCCCGCAATCCCCTTCGAACCAGCTATAATTTTAGTGTTCTATTTTTTTTTATTTAGTCTTGTGGTCGCAAACGTGAATGCTGAGCATGAGGTCTGGGGTTCGATTCCTGAGAATTGAACCCGGACCGGTCGGGCAAAGTGTTATTGGGTTTTTCCTTAAGAAATTTCGCGGTAGGAGCTACGGAGTCTGAATTTTTGCCCAGTTGATGGCGATAGGTTCGCTCCCTATTACGTGGGACTAAGACATAATTGGTGAAAATAATGACAATGTGTATGTACTAATGTGGGGCTACCTCTGCCTATCCCTTTGAGGATTACAGGTTTGATCTTAATACGAGTATTTATTATGTTATACATATAATTTGACGGAGTATGGTTGGTACAGTGTCTGAGTGATTGGCTGTCCCGCCTTCGTGTCGTGGGCCCGATCCTCACATAGAACAAATTAATATTTGTATGGCCAACAAACAGTTGTTCCGGGTCTGGCTGTTTGTGTATGTGAGTTTAATTGTTTGTAAACTCATTCGAGCAGCGGCCAAGTGTTGGCGGCCCCGACTTATGAACAGTAAGTCGTGGTTTCGAACCAGGCAGGCGCATTACTTTGTGTAATTTATTTCATCACCACTGCTCTCAAAACCGTGAGGAAACCCAAAAATTCGAAGACATGTGACATCTACCAACACTCACTGGACCCGCGTGGTGGATGATAGCACACCACTCTTCTAGAGAGGTGGCCTCAGTCTCTGCAGTGGAAACATTATAGGCTGATGATGACGATGAAACTCATCCACGATGCGGGTGAAATTCGTAGTGTGGGGCAAGGATTTAACAATAAAACTTCATTCTAAACATTTCTCAGAAGTAAAGTTTACATTGATGATCTCAGATATTTTTCTAGAAACCTAATTAATTAGTAGATATTTTAATAACTACACTAATTAATTACGAGAACTCTATCTTAATCCAAGTTAACATTGCATAATTAAAGCCTGAATCAGCTAGTCTTTTTGAAAGCCTGCGTAGGCTAAACTTGAAGTCTACGATTTCAATGAATTCTACAAATAACACTCGGATCGTAGTCTAAATTAGATTAATCCATTAGCAGGCCTTTTCAAAATGTTCTTTAAAAGCAATGATTTTTAAATGTCTCCTTTTCAATCTGAGTCGAATATTTTAATTGATTGGTATGAAAGGTTTGATTAAAATTATTGAAAATATTTGAGGTCACTACATATTTAAATATCACGCCTGTAGAATTAAATTGAATCTTTAAAAACCAGCTGCTCCTTACATCAGTGTCCACACTGCTCGACAAAGTACAGAAAACATAATTAATTAATTTAAGCGATTTTTTACTGACTCTTTGTTGTAGTGATCGCAAGCGCAACTGTTGAGCATGTGATCCTGAGTTCGATTCCCTGATTGTGTAAAGTGATATTGGGTTTTTCACAAGGAGTTTCTCTGTAGTAACCTTGAAGTCCGGATTTGGGGAAGCTTAATAGCCATAAGCTCGCTCCATTTTACATGTAACTTAATAATTACTGGCGAAATGAAGGCTTTAGGCACACGTTCTACCATACCCTTCGAGGATTGCGTAATGTTATGTTATTCTTATTAAACATCAACTGTAGATTGCTTTTCATTTATTTCAATTATCGTTAAATTCAAATTCAATTAACGAATCCCTCTTTGGTATTTCTTTTAGAAGTTGAAACAAAAATTGTATCAATTAATTGAAAATTAAAAGTTTCTTTAGCTGATTTTTTCAACGTTAAACTTTGTTTTCAGTTGAGTTCGTTCTTATTGTCTTGAATTAAATAAGTTCATTGTTAAAGTTTGTAATGAATAATATGCTTCTGCCGTCTTTTTATAGATTTGTGAAGAAGGACAAAAGATTTTACAAAAACAATCTTGATCCGTTTTGAATGCTAGTTCTTGACGTGAGAGTCGGCTTAATTGCTGTCGGGACTGAGTGTTGTTCGAAAGAGATACCGCGGCCTCGGACACAAAGGGCTTAGAAGAAAGAAACATGGGTGGTTTAGAAATCACCCATGTTCAGACTTCTACTGACTAGAGTCAGTAGAAATTTGTTCCTTGTAACAGTGGAAACAGGCATAAATATCAACCAAGTCGTAAGTACAGGTACAAAGAAATAAATAAGCATACAAACCTAGTTTCCTTACAGCACAGTTAGTACCAGTTAACACAGTGGTTGTCGCACAATACTGCGAAACTTTTCTCATTATTCAAAGTGCAGCACTGAACAAGAAGCACACAACACCGTTAAGAATTTACATCAAGACTTGACTAACATAAGTTCTAGTTGTAATTAAACATAACTGTTGGGATTTCTGGATGTTCCCACAATTGGGACACAGGTTAGGTATACATAACATCACGCTTGCAATCCAAGTAAGATAAAGCAGAGGTGTATCTAATAGTACACCTATATTTCGCTAGTAATAGGGGGTGAGCCTTTTGCCACTTATCGGTAGTATCATCATAATCATCCACAGCCCGAACTCACCCACTGCTGGACATAGGCCTCTCTTTTTTTGTGCCATTCTCCACGGTCCTGTGCTAGCCTCATCCAGGTTTTGCCCCCGATGGCAATTATGTCGTCTGCCCATCTCGCCGCCGCCGCCGGACGACCCACATTTCTTTTGCCAGTTCTTGGACGCCACTCGGTGACAGCCTTAGTCCACCTGTCATCACTGCGCCTTGCTAGGTGTCCTGCCCAACTCCATTTGAGTTCCGTAACGTGATTCCCGGTAGTATCACTTAACTTAATCTTATTCCAGTGTGGAAACGTGACAGAACTAGGTACCTATATAGGGTGTCTAGCGCCATCTCTTTTCCACACTGTATTTAGAATAAGTTAGGACGGTTTTAAGACGTCATGGTAGGCCTTCAGACCTGAAAATCAAACTTAGCTTTATGCGCAGCAGTAGTACATGCCACGAGATCAGCGTGGTTGTTTTATGTTTACTTTATCTATCTATCTTTATATAAATAAAAAGAGAAGTCCTGACTGACTGACTCATCAACGCCCATCCCAAACCGTTGGACCTAGAAAGCTGAAGTTTTGCACAGAGGTTCCCTTTATAACGTAGACAAGGAATGAGGAAGGTTTTTCGAAATTCAAATAGGGGATGAAAGTTTGTATGAAAAATCGTCATTTTTGATATTTTCCGATAACCAGCGCAAAAGCTAGTTATTTATAACGATGTTTTCGGCGGCGAAGCCGCTGGCAAAAGCTAGTTATTTATAACGATGTTTTCCTTTACCAAGTCAATAAATAATACATAATTTTCTTAGACAGTAAATTAGTGATTGCTAGTTTTCTGAGTAACTCTACTAATGAGATCTTTAAGAATAAGTCATAAAGTATTAATTTAGGTGGAGGTAACACCGGTCCTCTAGATAAGCAATGTCTTTAACCGTGCATCTATACGATATGTCAGACAATAAAAAAAGACCATAGTTTGTTTCGAATGACACTCATCATCACACACTTCAAGCATGCTTTGTTTTCTAATTCATTAAAATTGTTACGAATTCTCATTGCTATGTCAGTAGATACCAAAAAGCAGGAAACGACAACGAGGCAGGCCCACGAGAAGATTGTGGGATGAGCTGGACTCTTTGGATGACTTTCTCAAAGGATAGGCCGATAATCGCAAAAGATCGCGAAAAGTGGAAGGAGGGAAAGGAGGCCTTTGCCCTGTAGTGGAAAAATATAGTTTTATAATTATAATGTGATGGAAGGTCAAACCACAGTTCATTGACTACTTGTCGTCATGGTATCGCTCACGTACCGTAATCTGTCGCACCACACTCCATTTACCTTCGCTCAATAATTGCCTAATAAGTAGGGCCAATGTAAAAATCTAGACGCAGAAGTATTATTTGAGACATAAATGTCAGTTCAAAAGTGTCACGCTGGGCCACTGCCCAGCTACATTCAATTTCTGGTAATCAATCTGATAGTAGTAGGTAAGGAATGTTGATTTAATAAAAAAACGTTTTAAGGTACGCGAAAAATATGGCTGAGGCCAAACCTATCACGATCTGTCTATGCCAAATTCCGATCCAATCCGTCGTGAAAATTTAACAGACAGACAGAGAGTTTGACGACTGACAGAAAAATACATTCGTATTCTTCTTTCTGTCGTGGGCATGAAGGTAGGAACTTAAGGTTCTTCCACTGCGTTCTTGGTGGCAGTGCATAGGTGTCTTCGGATGCATTTTTGGGCTAAGAGCGCAGTATTGGAGGTGAAGCATGGGTTGCGACACAGTTGCATAACTACACCCCACTGCTGTCTCATTGAGGTAGCCCCACTTAATGAGGTCCAAGTTACCACTTCCCACTTGAATTCAGAGACGGTTCAGGACTTCCAGGTGGACCACGAAAAGTTGATAACATGTGCTGAGTGAAGGCTCGCTTTCGGGAATACAAATAATGCCAAATGGGCTTCAGCTCAGCATAATGCCAGGTGGTAACCCGGTGTATGTATACCACCTGACGGTGATAATGGATTTTCTGTAATCACACTTCATTTTTTTATAACAACCGTTCGCTGTTGGTAAGCAAAACCACACAGCTTGTGGAGCTGTGGAAATGTGGAGCGGATCACACCAAAACCAACTTAAATACCTACTTTAACCAAATTAAAGGCAAAACTATTTCACTGTAAGAAACATCTTTCAGCTCAAAGTTGTAGGTCGCCTAACTTTTGAGCCCGATAAAATCAAGATAAGAACCCAGAAAGTTACATCTAATTAAAACGTTCACGCGATAGTAGTCTTTGCAGCAGTTAATTACAAAGATAGAAATCGCTTACATAGTTTTGAGAGATCGTACTTCGGGCTTGAAACAGACATACGAAATTTCAATTTATAGTTTGAATTAGATACCTTGGTTGATGTCATTAGAGGATCGTCTGTTGTGAACTAAAAGGCCGCAAGGGTACCTCTTAGGTATCATATTCATTAAGGTTAATTAGGTATAAGACGCAAAGGGCTAGGTACTGAAGGATGTCATAGTATTAATTAGTATGAACTTGAAACAGGGTAGACTATTAATTTTGTAGTATGCCCGAGAGAGAAAAGAGGTGCCCGTACCCAGTAGTGGGTGAAGATGGGCAATTTCAACTTTTGAAGGTCAAGGAAAGAAGCAAATATCATCATGCCTGTATTCCCTGAAGGGTTGAGCAACAGTGTACCTAATAGTACACAAACATTTCGCCAGTTATGTTTAAGTTCCGTGTAATAAGAAGTGAGCCTATTGCCGTCAACCGACCATAAATGTAGACTCAGTGACTGCTGCGGAGAAATTCTTGATGAAAAAACTCAATAACAATTTGCTCTTTTAAGGAATCTAATCCAGGACCTCTTATTTAATTCGACAGTTGCGCCACCTTCACAGTTTCCGTAATTTTCCAGTTTCTTAGATTCGACGTTGAATGATTAAAAAAAGTATCTGTTTTCTGTTTAGTCCGTCAGTTATATTATTGAAAAATATTGGTTACGTGTTTTTGTTATATCAAATTAATAAAAAATGACGAAGATAAAGCGCGTCAACGATGATGAGTGGGGACTTGTGACGACACTTTCCAGGAAAAAATGTACTGCAATTTGATGACACACGAGTTTTCGAAACACTGCACTGTATATCGTCTTCATAAAAATTTATTGCTTACGTGAATACAGAACAAATATGATGTGTCTAATAATTTTTGGTAATCTAACTGACGGACTAATTAGATTATTTTTGTCAACTTCCCTATTTAATAAACTGACGAGTGAGGAAAACTGACCAGTGTGACGAAGTCCCATCTACGATATACTAAGGAAAAGCCATCAAGAAAATTTGTTATAGGTAGTCGTTGTAACGCTGTAATTTGTTTTTGTTTTTACGGGATAGTTATCTCAAGCACCATCTTAACATAAAATAAACATAAAACCTTGGTTAATAATGTTCGCGGAGTTATAGTGCATGTAAGGTGGTGACAATGTATAGGACTCTCACATACACTTTTACGATACAAGAGCGGCTTTTAGCGATATTAAAGCAACATATATGCTACCTTTAGAGTCTCGAGGTGTATTGACAGCAACAAAGTTAGTGCAGTTTAGCTTGTCGACCCAATCTGCTCTAGGTTTTAGATTGAAAAGTAGGTAATTATTAGTGTTGCCCAAATGCAAGACCAAGACGAGACTTAGTCAAAGTCAAAGTCAAAAATATTTATTTCAAGTAGGCCAGTAACAGGCACTTTTGAATAGTCGAATTAAACTAACTGCGGCACTCAGAGATATCCAACGATTGCTCAAGCCGCCACCCAGCAAAGGCCTGACATAGTTTTGTATGACAAAACTGCCAAAGACCCTTACCAAGCGACGGCCCAAGCAACCACTGAAGCTCTCCGAGTGCGGCAGTAAACTACTGAACTACTGAAGCTAAATAAACTAAGCTACAGTCCCAGTCACAAGGCATAATAACTCGTGAGTGTACTGTAGTTGCCAATTCCAAAGCGTTGGTCTCATGAGAAGAATGGCAAGAAACTTCATGGACACTCTTTTAAAATCGTTTGGGTTTACAATATGTTCAAGGTACAAACATAATCTTGGTATAATACACACATGAAGACTATGCAGATTAGTGTTTGAGATGGTCTTATGAAGAAAGCACCACACAGATTTGAGTGGACCCGTCCAGTCAGTGCAAGCATTTGTCAGTTATCGTGGAGCTCGACTTATAACTCAAGGAGCTCAACGTCACGACGAACAATACCAAAGAAAGGACATTTGGGTGGGTCGCTTAAAATACTCAAACTGCCAAACAATCGTTAAAAGCTAGTCTTGGTCTTGGTCTTGCGTCAATACACCTGGTCTTGGTCTTGGTCTTGGTTATGCGCTCTCAAGTCTTGGTCTTGGTCTTGCGAAAATGCAAGAACAAGACCAAGACTGCAAGACCAAGACCGATTTTGGGCAACACTAGTAATTATGAAGGTTACTTTCTTAATGTCATACATTCTTATAAGTTTATCAAAAACAGCCACAAACCGCAGTTTGAAAGTTGCTGTTACAGAATTTTTTGATGGCATAATCACGAATAGGTACACGAGTCATCATCAGCCTGCATTTTCCCTACTACATTGGGATCAGCTTCCTTTCTTACTTACCCCATACGACTGAATAAAAGTATTTTACATACAGCGACTGCCTATCTATCCTCCACAACCCAATTAAAACTGTACGATGCCACTTGGTAGGACTGGTTGTCAGATTCTCGAAACACTACCTGTAACGACTGTCAAAGATCTACAATAAAATAACAACCGGCGACTTATCGTGCTTTCCGAGGCACAGAGGAAACTCGGTATGTAAGATATTCATCCATTCACAGGCCAACCTACGCTCCTCACCGGACACGGGTGTTTCGGGAGGTACCTGTACCGAATCAGGCGGGAGGAAACGCCCGGATGCTTCCACTGCGAGGATCGACCGGAGGACACGGTGGAGCACACTGTGGAGGCGTGCCCTGCTTGGGCAGAGCCCCGCCGTGTTCTCGTAGCGGCGATCGGCGGCGGCGACCTCTCGCGCCCGGCCCTGGTGCAAGCCATGGTCCGGGGCGAGGAGGAATGGGACGCCGTCGCCTCCTTCTGCGAAGCAGTGATGCTAGCGAAGGAGGTGGCGGAACGAGAGAGGGAGAGAACCTCTCAACGTCCCAGCCGCCGCGGAAGGCGCTCCGGGCGTCGGGGGTCACGCGATGACCTCCGGCCACCGTAGACGCGGGCCTGTGGACGGTGAGTAACGGGCTAGCTCGCCGTCCGGCCGTCGTCATGACGGCAACAGACCGTGTCGGCGGCGCGTACGTGTTCCACGCGCGCCTCAAAGAGATGTCAGCAAGGAGGGGCCCGCAAGGGCCGACGCCCGTCGGGGCTGCGGATATCGGAAAGTTACCGCGGCTCCGACACAAGGGCGAGGAAGAAGGAACATGGGTTGGTTTTTAGTCAGTAGAAGTCTGACACTCCCCTTCGCTCTGCCCAAGAGCGGGGGGGGTTATTCGATGATTTTCCACCCACCAAAAAAAAAAAAAAGGCCAACCTACGCGAGTGCGGCTTTACCTTTAAGATCGACCTGCGGCTGTTATTATATTCAAATTACTTTTTCACACAGATTCTCCTAATGCAACACAGATTTTTATCCTCTAATCAAACTGCAAACACATTCAATATCCGTTTAGACCTCTATCATCAAACCACTCAAGTACATTTGACAGCCATTATTTGAGCCATTCTCGGCGATAATATAAACAAAAGACACCATACTCCGTATAATAATGGAAGGAAGGAAGATAAAATTCTATTCGTTTCCGATAAGCAAATGTCTACGAGTTTTGTGAGCAATTCAGCATTCTTGTCGTTCCGGGAATATTTTGCTTTCGATAAGTTGTGTGTACGTGGTTCATTGGGTATTGATTAGTAAAGGACATGGCCGGTTTCTGCCTGTCGCGACTTCCTCTGTGTCAGAAATTATTTCAACGTTCTGCTGGGTTGCTCTATGTGAAATACTAATATTCAGCTGCTCAGGATTAGACTGGAAGCCGGCCCTCATATAGTTGGGAAAATGCTGGCAGCTGTTACTGCTGGGGGTAGGTAGCAATCTTCTAACTTAACAGACAGCTGATGTGTCGAGGGGTGGACGTTTTGGAGGATTGTTCCTTGTATAAAAGTAAAGTAAAAGCCCTTGATCCAGCTGCCTAACCAGAGCCTCCTCAAGTATTGATCGAGGCTTTGGATTAAGAATGGCAAAATTTTTGTCCGAGAGAAAGATGGAGCCCAACATATCATGATCAGGGATGAGTCTGACTTTCCAAAGAAATGACTAGGTTTCTATCGATTATTTATAGTATTTTGTAATAAGGACGTTTTGTTTTTTAACTCTAATTTTATTGCCATAACTTACTACGTAGAATTAAGTTTTAGGAGATTTAATAATATAGAAATTCTGTTATTAATTATTATGCATGTTCTAAAATTAGCAAATACTTCACAAATATTATATTATCATTGTAAAATTACTATAAAGACACATAACTACTTACACTCACTATACTCACAGCGGAAGATTTATTCTTTTCAAATTCTGTTGCAAGTGATATACTTTGGTATCTCCAGTACAATCTCCAGTCATTACGGATTATGCTATAGTATGTACAATAAATCAAATCATCTGTTTGTTTTTAGCCTTAATTATGAATGACAATGTTGAAATAATGAATGACATAGAAAACCTAACAGCCTCAGCGTCACACCAATGCTCCCCGGAACAAGTTGACTCATACCTACATAACGTTAATCACGGCTTAAAAATTTTTCACGTTAACATCAGAAGCATCGGTAACATTGCAAATTTTAACAACCTCCTGATATTGCTGCATCGAATAAAGACAAAATTTGACGTCGTGGTCTTATCAGAATGCTGGTTACGTAAATGTCCTCATCTTCCCTCCATACCGGGTTTTGTATCTAATTACTCAGACCACTCAAACCAAAATGATGGAGTTGTTGTGTATACAAGAGTAGAGTTACAGTTCCTTTTAGAAAAACCTATACTCGCCGATGCAAATTGTCTTGTTTTCAAATTTAAAAGTGATGTGGCGCTTATTGCTATATATAGGTCACCCTCAAATAGAAATATACAGCACTTTATTACCAGTCTAGATGTAATCCTCAACTCACTAAAAACTTTCAGAACTGTTATTTTGGTTGGAGATATAAATATAAACATAGCCCCTAGTTGGGTTGATTCGAACTCAGACATGTACCTTAATGCTGTTGCATCTCATGCCATGTTGCCTGCTCATGTTTTCCCGACACGCAACGATAGTTGTATTGACCACGTTATGCTTAAGTCAAACAAACCAGCTATTACCTTAGTTCTTGACTCTCTGATTACTGACCATGCACCTGTTGTGGTTTTTTGTAATCTGAAATTAGATATCCCTAAATCACCTTCCCGTCAGCTTCGTACAGACATTAATGCTTGCGTAGTGGCTATTGAGAATGTTGACTTTACTCCCGTTATGAGCTGTCAAGACGCTGAAACGGCTGCCTCCATCATGGTCAAACTTGTTTCCTCGGTTGTTGTTAAAAATAGTCGTGACTCTGTTGTCCCCAACCGAAAACGCATTATGAAGTCATGGATCACACCTGGGCTCCTTAGGTGTATTCGAAACCGGGATAACATGTATCGTAAAATGAGGAGGGATGCTGAAAATAATACTCTAAAAATCACCTATAATCGATATAAAAATTTCTGCAACAATCTATTAAAGAAGTTAAAACGAGAATATGAACGACACGAATTTGAAAAACATCGCAAGAACCCGAAAGCTACCTGGAATCTCATAAGGACTATTTCCAATCTTCAAAATACCAAGGCTTCTGCCAGTGAGTTGCTATCTATTACTCCAGATCCGACTCAATCACTTGATTCTGTTAACGACTTCTTCGCAAGTGTGGGAACAAAGCTAGCTTCTAAAATCGTTAACTCCCCAAACTATAACTCTAGCAACACCTCTGAGTCTGGCACTCTGGATGTCCACCCTAACTCAATGGCTATTTTTGGCACGGACAACGAAGAGATAGATTGTCTTATTCGTGGCCTACGACTAACTAGTGCTACGGGTTGGGATGGTATCCCCGCAACTGTAATCTACAGTGCTAGAAGCACTCTTGTTCCAGTTATTTGCCACGTCTTCAACCTTTCCCTTACGTCTGGTTTATTCCCAAAGGTGTTCAAAAAAGCTGTAGTGCACCCTATACACAAGAGTGGAGACAGAGACAGTGTCAATAACTACAGACCCATATCTGTATTATCAATTCTATCTAAGCTCCTTGAGAAAATACTAAACAAACGACTGCTGGATTACCTTAAATCACAAAATATACTCGCGAATAACCAATATGGATTCAGAGCAGGCAGAAACACAGAGGATGCCGTATTAGAATTAATAGGTTCAGTAGCTCAAAACCTTAATAACAAGGACAAATCAATAGCTGTCTTCCTTGATCTTTCTAAAGCTTTTGACACTGTCTCTGTCCCCCTTCTACTCAGTAAACTAGAAAGGATTGGAATAAGAGGCTTACCGCTTAGATTGTTTAAGAGTTACCTTAGTGGTCGCTCGCAAATCATCAGAATTAATAACCATACCAGCAAGGAAGCATTCCTCACTTACGGAGTTCCGCAAGGTAGTGTCTTAGGACCTACCCTTTTCCTTGTATACATAAACGAGCTTTGCAAACTAGAAATAAAAAACTCCAAACTTATTGCCTACGCTGATGACACTGTGATTCTGGTTCGTGGTAGAGACTGGAACGAGGCTCGGCTTCAGGCAGAGTCAGCTTTGCGGGTTACTATGAGATGGTTAACGCAGAATTTGCTCACCCTCAACGTAGATAAAACCAAATTTATCACTTTTAGTCCAAGGAAAGCATCGCAGCCAGCCCCACCCTTCTATCTGACAGCTCATGCGTGCCATACAATAAGGACTGTCAACTGTGACTGTCCTGAAGTTATGCGCACGGACTCAATAAAATATCTTGGAGTCTGGGTCGACAGTACGTTGACATGGAGTGAGCAAATCAATTCGCTGGTCTCTAGGGTAAGAAAATTAATTTTTGTTTTTAAAAATCTAAGGTCCTCCGCAAATTTCTCAACCCTGAGAACTGTGTATTTCGCTCTGGCCCACTCCGTTTTAACGTACTGTATTACGGCCTGGGGTGGTGCTGGTAAGTGTCTTCTGTTGCGTTTGGAGAGGGCGCAGAGGGCTGTCCTGAAGGTAATGGCCTTCAAACCTTATCGTTTCCCAACCAGCGAACTGTACGCGCTATGGGAGTTACCTACAGTAAGACACTCTTTTGTGTTAAGTACAGTGTTGCGAAAACATTTGAGCTTGTCTTTTGACCCAGAATTTGGAAAACACAAACGTGTTACTGACAGAGTCTGCTCGACATCGAGTGTTAAATTGGAAATTGTCCGCCGCCAGTTCACTTTCTGCAGTCCCGTGCTATATAATAGAGTAAATAAAGTGCTCTCTATTTATCCATGCACTTTCCGGGAATGCAAAAGAATTACTGGGCAATGGCTTCATACTCTCACTTATGACGAATTGGAGAATTTAGTCAAACCATAATCATTTTTCTTCCGTAGACATGCACACCAAACACACGTAGCGTGGCGTGTGCTCGTGGAAAGTTTCCACAAACACACTCGCTACACTTACACCATGCTTACACCCCACAGACACGCATTACACTCACATACAACACTCCCACATGCACAACATGAAATACTCACCTATTTTATTTTTTTACTATTTTACTGTTAATTTTTACCATCTACTTTTTAACTGTTTTATTTTTTGTTATTGTTTTCTTTTTTTTAAACCCCAACTGTATATTTTAATACTTAATCTGGAACGCTGTCGTCTCCCTCTTGGAGGTGGGCGTTAATAGCTGCGACACAGTTTCCAACTAATGCAGCTATTTACGTACGCAATGTATTTGTCAAATGTGTTTTTGTTCCAATAAAGATATTATTATTATTATTAATTAATCCTGAAACGTATAACAGTTTGCTATTCATGTCTAAGAAGTTACATTAGTTAGGAAAACTCAACTATTGTAGTTAAGTTTTCGAAAATATAAATATAACTTAAAAGTTGGTTTGTTTGACTTGGATGAATGAAAGATGCCTAACTAAAATATAATTCGACAATTTGATTGACTACATTTTAATGAACATGAAACTGAAATTAATAAGTGGTTTCTTTGAAGAAAATACTTATAAATAACAATTGGGTGACATGACTTAGGATTTTATCGCAAAAGAAAAATTAAAAAATAATAACCTGTAGAAGAAAAAAACCGTATGACTTGTTTCATAATTTAATTTTTACGATGATTGTTTTCTGATGTTTATTATTTTCTAATGGACAAAAGTTGTTAGGAATTAACTTCTGGCTAGTGCTAATATTATTTATAGGTTTTCTGCACGTATTTCTTTTCTGATATAATTTTAAAACAGCTTCCTATACAAAAATATACTAGAATAAAGAACGTACCTACTATAAGTAATACCAAACAAATAAATTATAATTTTTACGACTATTTTATTTACTACAAACAATGCCGAGCAACTGTAAAGATTACTGGCAATTCTCCATAATGTGCACTCACCTTTAACGATCCGTTTAAGGAACTAATATAAAGTGGGGTTTACGAACCGTTGCGGTTAGGCCACATTACAAACTTCTAATAGGACACCCTGCCGGGTTGAGGCATCACTGTTTTTAAGTTTAAAGTTATAACCATTAAAACTGGGATTATCTTAGATCTGGTGGAGCAAGAGTTAAAAATATAGAAAATACTATGTTTATTTTGACATGTCATGGATGGACTGTGTGTACGATAATAGCCTTAAGGTTCCGCAGTATCTAAGCTAAGATATTCAGGTTGACAGGTCAGGCTCATAGGGATGCAAATAATGTGCAAGTCAGTTGGCTTGTAGGATATATCACTTTCACTATCTGAGCAAGTCGTAGGTATCGAGTTCAAGCACAATACATGGCCCTCTGGCTTGTACCCGACTGTGGCGAAGCCCATTAGATCGAATAACCCTCCTAATTGATCTGATTTTCATGTGCGTATTGCAGATTTACCACTGACTTCGGTGAAAGATGATATCGTGAGGAAACCCAACTAGTCTGAGAGATATTTCATGATTAAAGTACGATTTAAGAATATTCTTATCATTTTACAATTTAAGGTTTCAGGAAAAAGTAAAGAACAGTTAAACATGAATCAGGCTGTTTTATATTCAGAAGAGTGCTTTTCATTACTGCTCTGAGGCTCCCAGTAAAGATAGGATTATTGAGGTTTTACATTGAGGTCGCAATCGCTGAACATAACAATTTCCAATAGGTAACATTTTTTTAATGTATTTTCAGAGATTTCATTGTAAAACAGCTCGTAGCTAGATAATAATAAGAGTTTTTACGTCAGCCTTTGGGTTAAGCCGCGCTTGTGTAGGTTGGTCTTTGAATGGGTTTTCGGGCATTTTTCGTGAAGAAACAAAACCATGATGCCTAAAAGATACTCGACGGTATGTGAGGCCAAGGTAGAGGCTGCGGGTTGTTCGAAAGGGATACCGCGGTCTCGATACAAAGGGCTAAGAAGGAACATGGGTGGGTTTTAGTCCCAGAACGGGAGGCGGCAGACCCTTTTTTCTTTTTTTTTGGTGGGTGGAAAATCATCGAATAACCCCCCCCCCCCGCTCTTGGGCAGAGCGAAGGGGAGTGTCAGACTTCTACTGACTAAAAACCAAACCCATGTTCCTTCTTCGCCCTTGTGTCGGAGCCGCGTTAACCTTTCGACAAACGACAGCCCCGACGGGCGTCGGCCCTTGCGGACCCCTCCTTGCTGACATCTCGTTGAGGCGCGCGTGGAACACGTACGCGTCGCCGATACAGTCTGTTGCCGTCCTGACGACGGCCGGACGGCGAGCTAGCCCGTTACTCACCATCCACAGGCCCGCGTCTACGGTGGCCGGAGGTCATCGCGTGACCCCCGACGCCCGGAGCGCCTTCCGCGGCGGCTGGGACGTTGAGAGGTTATCTCCCTCTCTCGTTCCGCCACCTCCTTCGTTAGCATCACTGCTTCGCAGAAGGAGGTGACGGTGTCCCATTCCTCTTCGCCCCGGACCATGGCTTGCACCAGGGCCGGACGCGAGAGGTCGCCGCCGCCGTACGCAGGCGGCAGACCCCTCATTTGATGATTTCCAATGCTCCAAAAAAAAAGGCGAAGGTAGAGACCAATTATATGTGGCATAATAGCTCTGACACCAGTTAAGGCACTAGCCACATGAAACGTCTATTTATTTAGAACTAGCTTTTGCCAGCGGCTTCGCCCGCGTGAAAATGACGATTTTCCATACAAACTTTCATCCCCTATTTAACTCCCTTAGGGGTTGAATTTCGAAAAATCCTTCCTTATTCCCTGTCTACATTATAAAGGGAACCTATGTGCAAAATTTCAGCTTTCTAGGTCCAAGGGTGGGCTGGGCGTTGATGAGTCAGTCAGTCAGTCAGTCATATGGATAGATAGATAGATCATTGGTATTGACATTACGTTTACCCCGCCTATTTGTTGCCTCAGGTTAAAGAACCGTTAAATTTTCGTGGAAATAATCATCCCATGTACACTATTCACTGACAATTGGGGCATAAACTAAACTACAGAAATTGACCCGCTTCCAACAAATTGCAGATTCCACGAACAATCGCTGCATCGGTAAATTTCACAGTCAATTTCATATTTTGAAATAGCCCACAGTTGAACACATCGAAATTGCTCAAATTCTGCTAATTAGTAGTGGAGTTAACTAAGCTATTATCAAAGAGGGCAATGGCAACTGCTTGTTAGCTAATAACATAACGCATCGACCAGTCATTGGCTGCCAATCCGGTTTATGGTAATACGCACTGTTATTTGTTTATTATGGCGGCAAATATGGGATAATGTTCTACAATCAATGTCTGGGGAATAATTATTATGGTTGTTTTGTTTTTAATTAAAATCGGGACTAGTGATTGTGAGTTTATAATGGTTGGTATTATGGTATTATAACTGCGATAGTCGAAAATTATGCTATAATCAGCCTGTATTGTTCCGATTTCTAGAACACGGGCTTTCTATCTATGAAGGGTAGACCACTGTGGGTTTACTATGAACTCTTCAGTTTCTATTTCACCCCTTAACTATTTCATGATACGTTATTATGACCTCCCAATATTTTGACGCTATGGTAAGCGCCATAATTGGGGAACTGGGCGAAATAATTCACAGCGAAAGGATTGATCGCCCGCCCTGTAGTATCACCCAGGATTCACCACATAGCACTGTATTTTGAGAGATAAGCATTTTTTTTCGCAAGGCAGCTGTGCCCCAAAACTCCGCTTGTCATTTCTTCCAGCGTCCCCGAAGATAAATAGAAGCGCCATAATGACTCAAATGACATGAATGGATCCCATGATCATGGCGCTTGCAGCAACTGACACTCACGTCATCAAGACTAATTGACATTCACTTTCGATAAATTAACAACGTATCATTTATCGAAAACGGTTCTTCCGCTTTCGAGTTACAAGGGAACTAAGAAACAGACATACACACAACTGAAACTCATTAACCTCCATTCGGTCTCAGTCGGGTAAACATGATAAAAAA
Source organism: Diarsia mendica (assembly GCA_949316265.1). Lineage (NCBI taxonomy): Eukaryota > Metazoa > Arthropoda > Insecta > Lepidoptera > Noctuidae > Diarsia > Diarsia mendica. The sequence continues at coordinate 19,702,777 of OX438901.1, forward strand.
CTTTAAACAATTTCACATTCCATCATTTTTATCTCCATCATCATCATCTTGCTGCCCTCTTCCCATATTCTTGGGGTCGACGCTGCACGTGTTTTCTTCCATTCCCTTCTGTCCACGGCCACGCTAATTTTTATCTATCTTCATTCAATTAAAATGTCAAGACTATTCGTCAAATTTCTACACCACTCACTAAAAATGTCAAGACCATTTGTCAAACTTCTAGGTACATTCGTGATTTAGACAGCCAAAAAGCACTAAATGTCCATTACCCAAGTATAACCGAATAACCTGAATAGTTAACACACTCAATCAGTCTTCGAGCACAAAGGGCACGTGTCCAGTGGAATTGAAACCTAATATCAATGTATTACCCCTCATCATATCAATTTGATATTGATACATAGCCAATAATTTGATATTGTAATTTTACTCTGCATTAGCGCGGTAGCGATGACGAACGGGTTGTAGGGTGAAGGGAGCTTTGGGCTTTTCTTGAAATGTCTGGCTGTAATAAATCCTAGGCGGTGGTTAAAACAATATTAATATTACGCTTCCTATGCCTTCTTAAGCACTATGCCAAGAACCTTGGGGTTTGGATTGACAAGAATCTTTCCTGGGGTCCCCAGCTACAGGACGTAAGTCGCAAAATATTCGCATCTGCCAAGTCCCTGAGACGACTGCGGAACTTTCTTCCAACGGCTACTAAAACTGCGCTGGCTCAATCTCTTTTACTTCCCGTTCTTGACTACGCTGATGTCAGTTATCTCGATCTTACTGAGGCACAGCTAGATAAACTTGAGCGACTTCAAAACTGTTGCATAATATTTATATTTGGCTTGCGCAAATATGATCACATTTCTGAATTTCGTACAAAGCTCAAGTGGCTTCCTATACGTCTTCGCCGGAATTCTCATATCCTGTTTCAGCTCTACAGTATTCTGTTCAATCCTACAACCCCCGCTTATCTTAAAGAACGTTTCAAGTTCCTTCATGACACACATAATAGATGTCTGAGGTCATCGGAAAACTTAAGATTAGAGATGCCGATGCATTCCACCAGTTTCTACGACAAGTCGTTCACAGTTCAAGCAGTACGGTTATGGAATGCCTTGCCAGTGTCTATAAGGCGGGCTCAATCTCTGCCAATTTTTAAAAGCATGATAAAGAAACTGTATCTGTCTCCGTAGGTTTAAATGTTTGTTAACTATTTTTAATTTAGTTCTTCGCACTTGTCTATAATGTATATTTATATAAGTATGTATGTATGTTTTATGTATGTATATGTGTATATTTATTGTATATAATTATGTAAATGGTACACCACAGGCTACCTGCAGTATTGTTTCTCCTACTTTCATATATCCATCCAAAGGTTGTCTTTAAAAGATCGCTTTAAGCGATAAGACCGCCCATTGTGTCACCCCTTGTAAAATGTTTTACTATTGTTTTTTTGTAATTTGGTGTACATAATAAAGAGTATTCCATCTATCTATCTATCTATCTATGCCTAGGTTAAACATGCAATGTATTTCGCAGGTTTCACATATTTTGTAGATCTTTGACAGTCAGTTAGTAGTAGTCCAGAAGTCGAACAACAAGTTTTACTAAAGGGGTCTTATATTACCTAGTGGTAACTGGGTTGTGTGAGCTGGTAAAGGGTGCGGGTATCCTCTGCATGCAAGACGCACGGGACCAATCAATGTCACCTGGGTGGACGCTATGACCGCCAGTGGACGTCTTTTGACTTGAAATGGTGATGATGATGATAAACTGGGATGTGAAGGTCAGAGCGCTCTAAGTAAAATACCGATATCTGGTTGGACGGGAAGCCGATCACGACATAGTTGTGCTCGGCAGATGATGAGTCTCATGATCGCAAGCGGGAATGCTGAATTATTTTCCGTCACGAATTTTGCAGTAGAAACCAAGTGCGTAGTAAATGTATGAACTGCGAGACAAGCAGCCTATCTCATCTAGAAATAACAAAAAATACCTTCCGAACCAATCTAACTACAACGCGAACGTCGAGGTTGATTGATGTGAACCGTTGCCAGAATATTAGGTTACCAACTTCAGCCGAGTTCGTACTGATACCTCGCGATTATATAGAAGTTTCGCCTCCCCATTAACGCTTAGTAACACTAGTAGTTGCAAGTTCTAGATGAAAAGGTTCGGGTTATTTAGACCATGTTTTGGGTATCTACTATAATGAAGAAGTGAACGTGTGTTCGTCTAAATAAGGGCAGTAGGCTGATGAATCTTCTTCTTCTTTGCGTGTTGATGAAAATGCGAAGAGTTGGGTGCTTTTAGTGGTGACCATAGCTCCAGTGATGTGCCAGCAACAGCACAGACAGGACACGAAATTAAGTGTCATAGCGTTTGTGGGGCCATACCACGTTCACACTCCAGAGAAGAGTCATCTGTGAATATCCACCTGAGCAGGATTTCCTTGCTTCTGCCAAATTGTATTCGGAGCCTATCCAAAGACTTTTAGATCAGCCATGGCAACTCCTCACCAGGAGGGAGATTTCGAGAACGATGCTGAGAAAAATTAAAATCAACGATGAAACTGCAAACAGCAGACCAAAAATTTTAGTATTATTAACTCCGGGAAGATTTTGATTTTGTTTCAGCTGCATGGCTTGATATTAATTTAACACTAAGCCTACAATGATATTAATTTAACACTAAGCCTACAAGCTAATCACATAAGAGCAATGTGTTAATTGACTGAGAACTAATCGCGTGAGATATTTATCGTAATCCTAGAGTTAACTTTTACAACAAAAGCAGGATAACTCCACTATCCCGTGATTCATTTACAGAAACAGTCAGTATTACCACTCGCAACTCAGAATGAGACGAACTCTGGCAAAGGTCGAAGTACAAATTACTTTTCTGATAATATTATCATCCATTAAATTTTAAAGGGCACATTTAAGCCGCCTACGTGACCTATTTTGGGCCAAAACCAGCACAAAGTTTAATTAAACATTTCCAAGTATTTCACTTATCGGATCCATTGATGTTGAACACATTGGAAAGAATTTCATTTTATATAAAAAAGTTATCATCAAAGTCCTTTGCGATCACATAAGTCCCCGTGTTCACAAGTTTTGTCATCAGGTTTTTCCTGTTTACGTAACCATTGCATACCGATTTCTGGAACTCAGTGGTCTCGGCGGAATTTCTCCGAATTCTTCTTTGTTTAAAAGGGACTGGAGACTCGAAGTTAAAGGTTTTATAATAAAAAAAAAATACGATCTGTTGTGTTTTTTTTTGCGTATCATTTTATATATAAATTTTGCCGAGATAGTTGGAGTGTCTGCTTAAAATTGATTCTGGGAAAATACAAGATGAACGTTCATTATTTCTTGAAATAATTGTGGGTAACAATTCTTTGTAATAATTAGTTATGTCTAGTTCTCGGTATTCTGCTATCGTTATTTTGCGGGATTTGTTTTTAATTAAAATAGTTTAACATCAGTCTCTTCATACTACTAAAGCAATTTTATTTTATAATTAGTTACACCTGAACCTAATTACAGAATCGGGGGTACTGAAAGTTTAATTTTCAAAGTAGTTCATGCTGCGCGACGCCTGCTAAAAAATGTTTAGCAAGCTATAGCCGCTATGATACTTTGTGCGGTGACATTAAACGTTATGACACAACTCAAATAATAATTATGAAGTCTGAGCTGACTTCAGTTTAATAGAACCGAAGTGGAGTAAGAGTCAAGTGACTTGACTTATTTAATTAATCTAATTTATGCACCATTTCAGATTGTAATCATCACGAAAAATTTACACTGTATATCCTAAATCTTAGCCATTCCTTCTTTAAAAGAACACACACACACTACACACACACGCGGACAAATTCCACTGGACAGCCTGCACAAGTGATGTGGTTACAAAGTGAAGTCTTATTTATTAGCAAGAGTTTTGTATTTAATTTATATGTGTTAGTTTATAAGGTATATATATTTATGGGCCATTGTAGCCTGCAATAAAATGATTATTATTATTATTTACTCCTTTCCTACTCATCCTTATTGTGAGGTGGCAACAAACTCGAAGTAAAATGCCTCTGATACGGACGTACAAACAAAAAAACAGGCCGACAGGACGTATAAAAAAAACGAAACGTATCATCATCATCTGCCTAGCCTTTTCCCAACTATGTTGGGGTCGGCTTCCAGTCTAACTGGATGCAGCTGAAAACCAGTATTTTACATGGATGGCTTAACGTGCTCTCCAAGGCACGGAGGGAACTCGGTATGAAATGGGTGGTCTCCCATCCACAGACCAATCTAGGCAAGCGTGGTTAAACCTGAAGATTGATCTCATCATCATCATTTCAGCCGAAAGACGTCCACTGCTGGACATAGGCCTCCCCTAAGTGTCGCCACATTGACCGGTCCCGTGCGTCTCGCATCCAGCGGATCCCCGCAACCTTCACCAGGTCATCGGTCCACCTAGTGGGAGGCCTTACAACGCAACGTCTTCCGGTTCGCGGTCGCCACTACAGAACTTTCTGGCCCCATCGGGCATCCGTTCTGCGAGCAATGTGCCCTGCCCATGAGATTGATCTGAGCTGCTGTTATTATTGCCCCACCAGCTTCTAAAAATGCCAAAAAAACGAACGAATCTTATCCTTAGCGAAAAACATATAATATCACAAAGAATTGTGATAAGAATCTTCTTAGAACCCAAAGGTTAGCGGTTCAAATCGCGGGCAAAGGCTAATCATCCCGTTATGACCCTCAGACAACGTTCCTTAGGTTACGTTATGGGGCACCATGAATGGATGTCCGGCTTTCAAAAATATGCTTTTTATCTGATAGATCTCAACAGAAAGTGTCTCATTGAAATTCGTGTGAAGAATGCAATATCTACAACAATAAACTTCGGTGTTTTTCGTTGTTATTAAGGCGTCTCTGAGAACACCGGATGTGCCTTGAATTTGTAAGTATGCGTTAAAATTAGGTAACATAACATTAACATCATGCCTAGTTCTAATCCTCGAAGGATAAGCAGAAGTGCGACTATTACGCCTACGACGGTACACATTATAACCCCCAGTTATGTTTTGTAGTAACATGCAAAAGAGATGACAAGCCCGCCACACTATTCCCAAACCACTGTAACTCCTGTTAGCCAGAATCAACAGTGGCGACCACAAGAAAAGCGCCGAGACAATGAAGCTCGACGAAGTCCCAGAGAAGCGAATTAACTGTCTTGGATCCCGCAACGAAATTAATCAGAAAAGAATAGCAGAGGAGTAGGAAAAAACATAATTTCCACTTCCCTCCATATCAGCAGGAGACAGAACAGAACAAGGCCAATAGGCACACAGGGACGTATACAACTGGGATAAGCCCAGTTTCCTAGCACCACGGATATTATTGTCATTAATATTACTGGGTCCTAAGTTGTGAGCTGTTATATTTGATTCCAATAATAGGTATGACAAAAATGCTTGAACGCACGGAAATTTGTTCTAGTTTCTACAAGGTCCGTATAGTAAATAACTCCGGATGTAACCTGTACACTATTTAACATAATATTACGTTCATTCTGCCAAAGACTACACTCCCATAAAATGTGATGTGCAGTTTGTTCAAATTCGCAGTCAGATGTAGAACATTGACAAAAAGGCGAGGCAACAAGCTTGAAGGAAAATAATTTACTCTTAAAGTTACCATGACCTGTGAGAAATTGGGCGACACAGTGATCCACCTCCAGCCATGTCCTGGCCGGCCGCTCACGAATGGATGGAAAGAACTGGCAAAAGAGATGAGCCTACAACCATTTACCGGGCACAAATAAAGACTCCGTAGCTGCTATTGAGATATTCCGATGAAAAACCCAATATCACTTACCCCAACTTACTATATGCGAAATGTAGGAGCAAATAACATACCTCTGCCTGACCATTCGGGGATTAGAGTCGTGATGTTATATTACAACAATAAATCGTACTACCACGTTCACTGACGGTTGACCACTTTTAAACCTTATTACTCAAGGCATAAGAGTGAAATGCAGTCGACCGTTACTAGAACTGCACCCATACCTTCACTTCACTAAAGCAAGCCTTTACAACCTCGCCGCAGCCACTTCCCACTCCCTTCTATTTTCACTTGCAAGAACCACTTGCATTTTCTTGACAAAACCTTCCGGGGTCAATGCCTCCATGAACCGACAACAAAAGCATTTAAAGCCAAGAAACTTTAAATCCTTTATCCGAAGTCAGAGCCTCTCATACTGACCCTACCAAGACTTCTTCACAGTATAAAGATAAGCAGTAAATTAACAAGAGTTCTTTTTTTTGGATTCCGTACCCAAAGAGGGCCAATAAGACCCTGTCACTAAATTAACAAGCTTTAAAATAAAGCTTCGCTCTCTGTCTGTCTGTCACAGGTATGATGAGAATGTGTCTAATAAAAACTAACCTGGAGGTTTTTCGGCCTATTTTACGTACAGTGGCACGGATCCCTCCGTGTTCAAGTCAAACGCGGTGGTAAGGGTTGTCAAGTAGACATTTTGTTGTGTTGCAATACAAACATTAAACGTAACCACTTGCCTCGATGCGACAACTCCGACTTACCCATGAAAAACCTGCTACATGAAGCATGCACAGAATATGTAAACTGATGATCTTAATAAAGTGGCTGGAAGAATCTAGATAACCATGAAAAAAAACGGAAAAATGGAGGGATTTTGAAAAGTCTTCCACTTAGCATTGAAGAAGAGGAAGAAGAGTCGATTCCATCCGTTTGTTCCTAGTTGAAATACTGTATGTTAAAACTAATAAATATCTACTGTGACTCCATGTCCTCACACGACCCATTATCTATTCGAGCCACGTGACTGTGTTTCATGAGTTAATACCTTCAGTCGTGCCCCCTCTCAGAGGACTAGACGTGGACGATTAAGTTAATCGGGTCGCCTCTCTGTGGTCAGCCTTTGCCTCTCCCTTGCTAATAGGTAATAAATCTGTTAAGTTTCTAGTAAGTTTGACTTTGCTGGTTCGGGGCAGGTTCTAAAAATAGTTGATCTATGATTTATTCAGGGCATCGCTTTAGTTACGATTTTCATGAATATTTTCGCTGGGGTGGCAGTTTTTGGGGTGGATTTGAATGTCGTGATTGAAAATCTGTGTATTCGTGTTGGATAATATATTTTGATATGATAATCAACTTGAAAGTAAAAATACTCGATGTTTTAAATGCTCTTCAATGCAATAATCATTTAACGTCATCATTTTGTTATTCTACTATTGCCAATAAACAGTAATATCACACGCTCATGGTAACAGTTTAAACCTTGGATCGGAGTTTTAATTACCACTTGATCTGCCGTACCAGCCTTCAGAATCAATACGATAACTTTTCGAACAACATACTCTTCACTCCTCACTCAAAAAACTCAAAATGCAAGAAATATTTGGAATGCGGAGAGGGACACCTTTGTCTAGCCGTGAGACATTACAAAGTCACTCCTTAGAAAATACACTTCACAAAAAAGTACCAAAAAAACTAGTTACTTATCCCATTGCCGCGTCACATTCCAAAATACCAATTACCTCTATGACATAATATACCGCATACCTAAGACATACAAAGATGTAATTATCGTCACTGCCCGATGCAACGTACACAGGTAGACGCAAGTTTCGTAATGATTACGCGAACGCTTCCGTCCTCGTCAGCAGCGCTATTGACATTGTGACGGAACAACTTTCTCTGCCGGCTGTACACCGATATAGATTGTACGCGCTATATACAATTATATAAGGTTGTTCACTTGTTTGTTTATACGACGCACAGGCTTTACCTGCGTTTTGTGTGAAACGATTTTGATTTAAACTGACTGAATGATTTTGTCAGTCCTTTTTTTTGTGTGGTGGGAAATCATCACATGACTCTTCCCGCTCTGAGCAGAGCTGTAGCGAGTGTCAGACTTCTACTGCCCATGTTCCTTCTTAGCCATTTGTGTCAAGGCCGCGGTATCTCTTTCTAATAACCCGCAGCCCCGATGGGCGCGCGTCGGCCCTTGCCCCTTCAATGTTGCTGACATCTCTTTAAGGCGCGCGTGGAACACGAACGCACCGTCGACACGGCCTGTCTTCGTAATAAGACGGACGGACGATGAGCTATTTTGTCAGCCCTCAATCCGCGATCATCAATGCAATTTTTTTACTGTGTAATTATATGACATACATGTATTGTGTGTCGTACTGCATTTATTTGTAAACATAAATAACGTAGATATATTATGCTTTTGAATGAAGACTGCCAATCAACAGACGTAATGCAGGTCGTCAGATGGAGCGATGCTCTCCCAGGGGTGACTGCGGGTTGTTTGAAAGAGATACTGCGGCTTCGGAAAAAAGGGCTAATAAGGAACATGGGTGGTTTTTAGTCAGTAGCAGTCTGACTCCCTACCGCTCTGCCTAGAGTGGGAGGAGTCATTTGATGATTTCCCACCCTCCTAAAAAAAGGGTGGCTGGAATGAGGGTGGTCGAGAATTGAGTTTCATGATTGCGGAGGGCACTGGCACTGGTGTTATAATCTAATAGTCGAGATTGTAGGAGGTTGACATCTGATTCTAATTTTTATTGTAAATATCCAACTCATCATCAACGTGTGAACAAAGTCTATCTGTTAGCCAGGTAAAGCAAATATTTGCAAAATTGATCGAAAGTGAAACTTCAGATATGCTTTGCATGGTTGCACCTGCACGTTGTGTCATCCATCGTTGCAATGTTTTACCAATACGTATAATTTATCTTCTAAGTAAATTGCAATATTTCCCAAAAAATACTAAAAAAGATATTCGAACAGATCAGGTTTTAAATCATTACAACAATCAACAAAAACAAGACACTTGCACAATTTTAAAGTGAAACATTTAGGTTGAAAACAGTTAGGTTACAGTTTTTCGTTTGCAATAGTATTACTGAAGACCTAAAATAAATGGTGCTTCATTAACGTAAGTACGGATCAATGTCTTTTGATTATAAGTATCTTAGCAAATTAGGACTCTGCTGTGTATTGGACTAATCTTTATGATCATACTTCGAAGAGTAGAGGAAGATGGACTAGGTGATGATATTGCTAGAAAGGCTGTTATCACTGAGTAAAGAGGTAAATTGAGGTGACCTCAAATACACTGGAATAAATGCATGGGAGTGACGGTAATGATTACATCAAGGTGATCAAGGATATCTTTAGATACAGTACCGGGGTGACTAAACTCGGGGAAAAGTAGAGACGAATTGTCCCAGATCCTATCTAGATCGATTTTTGCCCCCGTTATCGACATTGCAATTCATATCAAAATCTTTAAAGCCGTTTTATGATAACCTCTTTACAAATATTGCTCGAGCATTTAATGGTATAAGGTTGACCAGTCGCTGTGTGCAGCTTTTTAAAAGGCCTAAGCAGAGGACTACATCACAAAACTTCGAGAGACAATAAAGTCATAAGAATTGGTTTTAAAATTAAATAATTAAATCGGTTATCAGATCAACGCATTAATTTACCTAATAGATAAAGGAAAGAGCACAAAAAGTGTTTATAGCTACTTAGATGCATTCTACTAATATATTATGAGCTACTAACGCAGGATGTTACGTAACACTCCGGAAAAGAGTGGCCTCCTTCTGAGTAGTATAAAAAATAATTGTTTATTTTGTAGTGGCAATCTATTTTTAATCGGTGAACGTACCATTAATACAGTATTAAGCTATTATCTTACATTCATTGGTTATTGTTTTTCCTTGAATTTACCATTTAGAGTTCGGCTTCGCCTGCCTAAGGTTCGCTGATAGTCCCACAGGATTATGTTACCGGGATAAAATGCATCCTGTGTAATAATCCAGGTTATGTCTTGAAAAATTTCAAATCAATCTCTTCAGTAGGTTTTGCGTGAAAGAGTAATAACTCTCCATTCATCTTCACAAACATAAATATTTATTTTTATTTTGACAGACTTTATGTATAAATGTAACGAGTAGACTAATTTCCTGAATTTGACGGAACAGCAAAGATGTAAAGAAGGTGTAATCACAGTATAGTCGATGATCATCATCGAATGATCATTACTTGCTGGCTGTTTTATATTATTTTCTCAAACTACATAATTATTAGGTTCTACAATCACGTCAGTGTCAGTCAAGCCCTTTTTAAGTATTTTTAGAATATTAGGTTTTCAGGTCAGGTTTTTGGGGGCGCAAACCCCAAACAAAGTAGACAAGGTCAACTATTGACCCACCAAATATATACCTACTTTCTTCCTTTCTAATAAGGTTACTAATAAGGTTACTGCAACATTTCCAAGAGCGTCCCTCTTGGTCCTGCACTAGGTCCTGCCTTCTTTCATATTTTCAACTTAAATCATAATTTACATTACACACTATATCTACTACCACCACGTTCGTCATTGTGACCATTGAAGCGAGTGGCGAAACCACTGGGTGGTGGCAACCAACGTCCTCAGTACAGTGCCTGCCGTCGGACGGAACTAGTGAAGTGAAGTGAATGGTGTTCGCTGGATTTTAGTGCTGTGGTAGGTTTAAGTTTTATTTGTTTATTCGTTCTATTTTTGAATTTTTTTGTGTGTGTTTTGTTTTGAGTACCTATGACGAGTTTGAGTATTTTATAAAATTAAAATAAAGACAGTATAAGTATGTAGTAGGTACTTCAATGTGATTTAAATGATAGTGTCGTTTTGAGCATAAGGTCGTCTTAATTAGGTTTTTTTTTGAGTGTGGGAAGATTATTTGAACAACAGTGTTAGATAATTTTACATTCATCATTAGCCTATAGTGTTCCCACTGCAGGGACTCAGGCCTCTTCTCTAAGAGAAGGATGGGCTTATAATCTACCACGCGGGCCCAGTGCGGATTGGTAGATGTCACATGTCTTCGAATATTTTGGTTCTAAGACATGCCGGTTTCCTCACGATGTTTTCCTTCACCGTTTTGAGAGCAGTGGTGATGATATAAATTACACAAAGTAATGCGCCTGACGGGGTTCGAACCCACGACTCACTGTTCGTAAGTCGGGGCCGCTACCACTGGGCCACCACTGCTCAACTTTACATTATATTTTATTAATGTTCTGTGACATTTAACTTAAGCAGCCTATAATACAGACATTCATTTACTGGGTTACAGACCAACACATACGTTATGAAATATCACGACCCTGGATAATAATCAAACCGAGATATTTAATTAAAAATTCTCTAGGGCATGATCATTAACAGAATCCAACCATAAATAAATAAACGAATAAGTCTGAATCATTGAACAGAGCCGATATGTGAACCTATATACCGCAAAATAATTAGCTAGTCGTAATTTACGTAGAGCCAATGCATTCAATTTAAAACCACAACATACACATTTCAGTAAATGGGACGAATTTATTAATCGTTCAAATGTCATTTTAATTAATGATGGTATTAGTGTAATGAGTTATGGTGTTTATGGATAGAGCGGTGGAACTATTGGGAATTAAGTGGTTGATGAATGAGGGACTAGTCTAAATGATTGCTGGGGCATTTTATGTACTGCTTCTGCTGTTTTGGTGCTTCATTGTTTTCATGCTCTTATCACAATTTATTTGGGGTCGGACGGATGACTTTTTCTTTCATACTTTACTATTACTTGTCATTTTGATTAGGCACGTCCTTTCTTGCCATATCGTCCTTTAAACAGTCCATTAATCGTTTCTTGGGTCTTCCTGTACTCTTTTGTCCTTCCACATTCATACTCAAAACTTACGAGATTTTCTACATCATTGCGGTTAGCTTGGTATAGACCATATCAACCATTTACCCCACAACTATTTGGCTAGTCACTTAAGACAAAAAAAAAAGATTGAAAGTTTATAACCTGAACGCATGCTTAAATTTTTTTTTATCCCGATGGACACTTACCAAACCCTACGTGGGCGATGCTGTAGGCAAAGACTAGTAGTATGTTATTGCTAAGGTATTAAAGAGTTCCTTATTAAGTCATAACCGGCGTCCAAACATTTCTGGTAACGATCATGGAGGACTTTTAAAATCTGTTTGTAAATAGATTCTCATATTCACAACATCACATTTACATCAATATTTAGTGACACTTACATTAACTCTTTGCTAACTTCTTATGGCATAGATATCATTACTCCTATACCACAACAAAATTAAATGCTAAGTCTATTTCATACATTCAACCATTCCATCCATCTCAAATGCAATACCACAAAATATGAAAATGATAACTGGTATCCACATAAAAGGAAAAAAACCGATACATACTATAAGATCCTTGACCTAAAATGATTTGGGCAGTATCCTTTTATCAAAGGATTACGCCAAAGGATTCGCCTATATACGGCCAGTGAGCCACTGGATTATAGGTTTGTCTGATTTGACAGACCCTTCTCGAAAATTCTATAAGATTTTCAGGATTGCTTACTATCATTACTCGTCAGTTTAGCCTAGAATATTCTACTAATAAATTTTGTTGTACGCAATATCCAAGTCTTTGTAGAAATACTGGGCATTTTAATTTGAACGATCATCTAGATGTCTGTTTAAAATAGGCCACAGTTTAGGCTTCGTTTGGAGTCAAAGGGCTTGGCAAAGTGTGGCATATAGTGAGTATGACAACCTGGTTGCGATTCCCAGAATGGGTATTTGTTGGGTTTCACAACTCATATTCCTTTACCACAACCCGAAAGTTTGAGCTCTCTTGATGGTAATAGACTCACCCTCTATTACAGGGAACTTAATTGGGTTTGATCTGCCGGCTGGATTGGGGTTTTTCATCAAGAGTTGCTCAGTAGCAGCTACGGAATCTGGATGTATACCCGATTGATGGCAATAGGATCGCACCTTATTACATAGACTAAAAGATGACTGGCAAACTGTGGGTATAGGTATTTTCCTCCGCCTAACCCTTCGGCAATTATAGGCGTGATGTTATGTTTAAACATAAATGAAGAAATGTGGTTTTAGCTATTACAGGAACATTTCCATATAACCGGCACAGTAGCGCATGGTTGGCGCAGTGACTGAGCGATTAGCTGCTGCTGCGCTGCGTGTCGCAGATTCGATTCGATCCCCACACGGCACAAAATAATATTTGTAGGGCCTACAGCTAGTTACTCCGCTTTTGACTGTTTGTAAGAATTTAAGTTTTTGTTAATGTACACGAGAAATTAAAAATTGAAAACAGAAACTTCATCAATGAATGCTGATGTTATGACTAAAAGTAGCTTAGCTTTTTGATTTAGTATTGACAACACTTATGTTAGTGTTCAACAATTTGAAACCAAATCATGCAAATGAGTACCACTAACAGTTACAACATTTATGTATAAAAGGTCAGACGATTGTGCGCAAGTTGAGCAATATAGATATGATGTGACCTCCGCTGAGAAAATAAAAAGGCTCTAAGAGTTGTTGATAATAAGAAATCCATACTTTTGAAGATTATTTACTTGTATCTTACACAACATAGATATTTGCAACGCCACTCCATATCACCAAATGAAATTCTCTGCAAGTAGATACAACATTCACAAATCCAAGGATATTTCAACCAATAAAAGATACATAATTGTACATATTTGATAGTCGTTACAGGCATTCAGTAGCCTGAAAATCTGACAACAAGTCCAAGAGGTATCGTATTACCAATTAAGTACTAACTGGGTTGTGGACGCTAGATAGGCAGTCGCTCCATGTAAAATACTTTTATTCAGCTGGATCTGGTTAAACTGGAAGCCGACCCTAAAATCGTTATGGCAAAGTTAGGCAGATGATAATCTTATTTAGCCTAGGTATACTATTCCCAATACTTGGGACAAAGCTCTTTTCTCTATGAGAGGGATGGGACTATAATACACCACGCGGGCCCAGTGTGGGTTGGGTCTAGGACATGCTGAATTTCACACAGTGTTTTTTTCAACGTTTTGAGAGCGGATGATATGCTAAGTCTTATCGTATACCCATACGAAAAACGAAGAACAAGTCCAAGGACACACTCATACATTTATAATTGCGCATAATCCGATATAAATAATTCAAAGGCATTTCCTCGTGTTCGGGAAATATCTCCGTTATTTCGGGAAGTATTTTTCGTGACAGACACAAGTTGAACCCGTCATTTTCCATAAGGATGTTGTCAAGACGCGTTAGTTTTGTATGAATTACTATATTTTGGCTTTTGACTTTTCCTATTGCTCGTATTATAGAGTTATAAGCCCATAACGTTATACAGACTGAATAGTAACTAGTAAATTCAATACGGTAGTAAACTTATATTATACTGTCACTTACGGGATAATTATCTTCCATGACTATCCATTATTAAGAGCTCCCGATATTCCAATGCTGTTGGAAGTGCCATGATCGGCTCACCACGGAAGCTCCCAATATTTCCTTGGGAAATACAGGTGTGGTCTTAAATTCCAAGTAATTTTATCTGTGGTGACTTTGTGTGTTTTACAGTTCATAATAACTTACTGTCGCTTACGTACAGTTTTGCAATGTTGTTTTTTACTGTTTTAAACTAATATCACTAGTTTTAATACCTGTCCAACTAATATTATAAGATAGAGACACAGAGCTGCAGTGGTGTCCCACTGGTTACCCCGAATTACGAACAGTAAGTTGTGGGTTCGAACCAAGGCAGGCGCATTACTTTGTGACAAAACGGTGAAGGAAAACATCGTAAGGAAACGGGCATGTCTTAAACCAAAATTTAAGACATCTACCAACCCACACTGGGCATGCGTGACGGATTATAGCCCATCCCTCTTCTAGAGAGGAGGTCCGAGTCCCTGTGGTAGGAACATGATAGGCTGATGATGATTGAATATTACAATTATTATAAATTATTTGTGAGGATGTTTGGATGTTTGTTAGTATTTCACGAAAAAAATATTGAACGAATTTGGATGAAATTTGATGAACACACGGTGAGTTAATCTGGACTGACACACAGCATAGTTTTTATCCCGGTAGTAGGTTTGATCCCGTGGCACAATAATCGAACTCCATGCAGGCGAAGCCGAAGACATAAGCTAGTTGCATATTATGCTTGAGAAATACCTCCTTATAAATCAAATCAATACAATCTAGTTACTGATAAAAATACAAATTTAATTCAGCACCCAATACAAAACTGAAAGATGGTGCAAAGGAAACTCAATTTTCTCGTCAACAATTGCACCAAAGAACAAATTGCAAAACGCAATGCAACTTCGTACTGTAGTTCGTTCGATGATGTCTGAAGTGTTTAACGTCCATTGATTGCTTAATACAGGATTCACGTTACGATATGTGTGTCAATCCGCAATGGTTTCGTTACATGATTGATGGGTCACTACGCGGTTGAAAGAATGTGTGAGTGTGTACTGAAATATTTGTACTAGATTTTGTAAAGTTTAGGTGGATAGCAGCGGTGAATCTTTGATAGGGTATCAGAAAATCATTGGGTTGATAGTAGAATGTTTTTATTCAGATTTTGATTTCGGCTTGTTGAAGACCGACGGGTTTATTATTATTTATTTAGTTAACATGGGAGACTTACTTATTTTATTATTATGACTTATTAATACATTATCTTGATAATTTTAAAAGAAGTAAATATTTTCTTAGAATCAGGAAATTGCATCATTATCATTATTTGGGTTCGGCGAAGCATGTCTTCCTCTTCCATACTTCTATATTACTCGTTAGCTCATCAGAAACCACTTTTATTGCCAGAATCATCCTTTGCAGCGTCAGCAACAAAGATAATTAATTCAATTCGGTTCAAATGCAATGCTTATCGTATTTCACTATCCAATTAACATTTTTTGCTTCTGCTTGTTTCTCTATATCACTTACATTTTCATTTATCTGCAAAATGCTATCCCTCTCTTGGTATGCAATAAAAAATACTCAATTTCCAACTCTCATCTGTCTATTACGAAATTCATTCATAATAATTTACATTTGCATAAAAAACGCTATAAATAAAATTACCACTCAGATTGAGTGTCTACTTAGAATTTATGGCCATTAGACGCATCACATAATAACCTCAAAACTAACAGTCCCTCAAATCTAAACCTTATTCCCTTGTGATAAGATGGCCATGAAACATTTAGCACAGTTGTACATCACGTAATATAAATCCTCTTCACCAATGCTGTGACATGGACACATACTCATTGAGCTACTCACCTCGATACGCTCAGGTGGCGACAATGGTTGTAGACACGCGAACCATTGACGCGTCCGTTTGTATAGGTCATAAAAAACGTCTTTACAAGTGGGCAGTGGATGATGTTTTTGCCGATGAAGTTGTAAAAATATTCTCACGCGATACGCTCGAGGCTATGCCTTTCACTTTCAATACAGAGATTACTTGTCACGTAGTCGTTTTTATGTCAGCTGTGTAATGTTAGGTTTAAGACAATGGTTGTTAAGGGTCAAAGTTCAACGATTCTTTATTATGTGTATGGTAATCTTAGTTATGTGTTTTCGTTTTCTCTGCTTACCAAGTTAATACTTAAAGAACACGTCGGATAGGGTAACGAAAGGGGATCGGACAAAAAAAAAACTAATTAGTCCGTCAGATAGATTTCCAAAAATTATTGGACACATATTTTTTCTTTTTTCACGTAAACTTAAAATGAAGACGATACAGTGCTTCGAAAACTCGTGTGACGTCATATGATAGTACATTTTGACGACACAAGTGACGTTTCAAGTCCCACTCAAAGATCTTTGACGCGTTTTATCTTCGTAATTTTTTATTGATTTGATGAAACAAAAAACACGTATTCAATATTTTTCGATAATCTAACTTACGGACTAAACAGAATCATATTATTTTGACCCTGTCCGATCCCCTCAAGGCCAATTTCATCAATGGTGGTTTTATACCTGCAAAAGCACTAGTTCATACATCATTACTATCATCATCATTAACTTGCCCTTATCCCAAGTTTCAGTTGGGGTCGGCGCAACATTTGTCTTTTTACCCGACTGCGGCGAAGCCCAAAAGGAGGGTTATGTGTTTGTTCTTTTTCCATACCTACTTCTCTATTATTCGTCATCTCATCAGACAACTTCTTTCTTGCCAAATTATGCTTTACACAGTTCACTAGCTCTTACAATCACAATAAATTAGATAATAGTAGTTTATGCGACTGTGCATAATGAAGGGCATTACAACACAAGTGTGGGTTTAAGAAACTCGCCTTCGGCTCGTTTCTTAATAGCATCACACGACTGTTGTAATGCCTAATTATGTATAGTTGCATACACTAATTTATCTACCCGAATATCATAAGGGCTCTATGATGGGCTCAGGAACCATAGGGAAATGACCAGCATTGTTACCAGTGTAATGCAATAAAAAATAAACAGGTTATTAGTTGCATTCGTCGCTGCATTTACGATATCTGGCGGAGTGTTCACGTTAATTTTTGAGTCACTATCACCCATTTTCGACAGAAATAAAGAACTTATCAGAAAATTTGTCTACTCAATGAAAGGGAATAAAGAGCTAACGAACAAATAACAGCTCGAAATGGCGGCGTTTCGGATATCTGTCATTTTTTTTAAATCATAGGCAAACGAACAAAGTCACTATTCTTGTGTCACTCGAGATCAAAATGACGTGTGATTTATAATTAAAATCATACTGAATTGGGGTTTCGTATCGATAGGTATCTGTTTTAATGTAGATACTAGAATAGCACACTCACTTGAATTTGACACCTGTTCCAAATTTAAACTCATAACCTACTGTTTTCAGTAGGTTATGAGCTCATTACAGTTCTGTTAATTTCTGCTGGTTGGTAATGCTGGTCATTGCCTATGGTTTTTGTTAGGGTTTATGATATTTGGGTAGATAAAGATAATTATGCCAAGACTCAATGTCAGT
Source organism: Diarsia mendica (assembly GCA_949316265.1). Taxonomy (NCBI): domain Eukaryota; kingdom Metazoa; phylum Arthropoda; class Insecta; order Lepidoptera; family Noctuidae; genus Diarsia; species Diarsia mendica. The sequence continues at coordinate 19,720,733 of OX438901.1, forward strand.
CCCTACTTCCATTTTCCATTAATTCCAGGATATGGATGGAAAAAAAATATTATCTAAAATAAATCATTAGCAAAAGAAAAATGCACTCAACTAATGTGCGGAACCGCAAACCTTGAGAAAACTTGCTTGACCATAAAATCAAAGCCACTTAATATTTTAAGAACAACTTACTAGGTAACCTCTGTTTTTATTTTAGTAGTGAGTACCTATTAAAGAAGTGTTCGAACAAATTGTTCGAACCTTTTAATTCAATAATTTGCCTTAAAAGAAGCTCGTGGCTTAATAGTAACAGATAAATTAGGATAAGCACTGTTTACCTAGGCTGGTCCATGAATAGGTGACCACTCTTTAAAAAGGTACCAATATTCATCCGTGCCTGGGAAAGCTGCACGTTAATCTTTTAGTCCCGGCTGTTGTATTACTGAACTCCGAAGTTTAAAATATTGATAAGTACGGCTAAATATTTGATTTATGCAACAACTAGAGGTATGTACACTTAAGTTTCCCATACGAATGGTCATGACCTATTGAATAGTCACGAAGAGTAGGTAGTCAGCAGACAAGACATAATTATTGCAGATGCATAATTATAATTATGAATGACTACCACTTTTCGCGTGACTTCGTCCGCAAATATTATTATAGCTCGGTTAACATGCTTGATATACATAAATATATTTCATGGCCAATGGTACCCTCGAAAAATGTAGCTTTCTGGCAGTGTTTTTTTTTGGTATGACTAAGATTACATACAAACAATACCTCTTTATAATATTGGTTTAGATGACATTTGACCTGATAATTGTATTACGGATTTCATCAAAATTCTCAGTAAGTTTAAAAAACAGAATGAAATTGACTTACTAATCCATAGACAAAGTCTTGTCATTTTATGAGGTCAAAGCACAAGGGTTAACGCAATGATGAAGTTACTAGTACTGAAATAGGATTTTCCTTTGTCATGATACAAGACCACAATCTCAATGACTCAAAAAATCAAAAGTGCCGTTGCATAATTTCGAAATTCGAAAGGTGAATCCACAATGACATTGTAAGTTTTATGAACAAGTGTGAAGTAAATTCACTTTCCTGTCTTTGTGGTCACTTGAGTGGGGTTCAATCTGTTTATTTACTTGATGGGTTAAACTGAACTTACTTTTTTAAGGAAAAGTACTTCTGGTTCAGAATAATGTTAAATTGTCAACATCTTCTTCCTGCCCGTGTCCCATTCTACTTGGAGTTGGCGCAACATCTTTTCTTCTTCCATTCTCCCATGTCACACGACAGCACATTATTTACCCCTTGTCATTTACCTCATTAGATATTCATAGTAATAGTAGATGATTAACCAAGGGGATAAAGCAGAAGGAGGGGCCCGCAAGGGCAGACGCCCGTCGGGGCCGCGGATTTTTGTACTAGATGACGTGGCCTCGGCGCAAGGGCAAAGAAGGAACATGGGTTCGGTTTTTAGTTAGTAGAAGTCTGACACTCCCCTTCGCTCTGCCCAAGAGCGGGGGGGGGGGGGGTCATTCGATGATTTTCCACCCACAAAAAAATAAAATAAAAAAAGGGGATAAAGCAGTGTCTTCTGTCGCGGGTGACGATTTAAATCGCGAGCATAACGAAGGACGCGAGGATTACTCCCGAGCGTAGCGAGGGTGTTAAAAACTTAAATCACGAGCGAAGCGAGGGATTTAAGACGAGTCCTGAGTGTAGCGAGGGATTTAAGTTCACCCAAGACTAAGACAGCTTTATCACCGAGGAAAATACTCTACTTTTCGTACCATTTGCGAAAAATTTACACAATAATAATATGAGATAAGCATTTACTAAACATAATGACATTAAAAGTAAAAGTTAACATTCGAAATATTGGTCCAATTATTGATAGAAATCACATTCTCCCCCTAGAGGATGAATGAAATTCAGTACAATTTTCTTTCCCTGTTTTTAACAGATTAAAAATGACAATTGTTATGTTCGCTTTTTGTGGCATAGAATGTCACTTTTTTGAGCAAGTGGTACGGAAATAGTAGTTTATGCGACTGTGCATAATGCCTAATTATGTATAGCTGCATACACTAATTTATCTACCCGAATAACATAAGGGCTCTATGATGGGTTCAGGAACCATAGGGAAATGACCAGCATTGTTACTAGTGTAATGCAATAAAAAATAAACAGGTTATTAGTTGCATTCGTCGCTGCATTTACGATATCTGGCGGAGTGTTCATGTTAATTTCTGAGTCACTATCACTCATTATCGACAGAAATAAAGAACTTATCAGAAAATTTGTCTACTCAATGAAAGGGAATAAAAAGCTAACGAACAAATGACAGCTCGAAATGGCGGCGTTTCGGATACTTGTGATTTTTTTCAAACGAACAAAGTCACTATTCTTGTCTCACTCGAAATCAAAATGTCGTGCGATTTATCTATACATATAATAAAATCGTAGGAAAGTCAAAACTGTACATTGAATATTTTTTTAAAAGAATACTTGGGGTGTGATCTACAATCGATACCGAAGCCAAAAATATAGTTTTTTGAATTTTTGTCTGTTTGTCAGTTTGTCTGTTTGTCTGTATGTATGTCCGGGATAAACTCAAAAAGTACTGAATGGACTTACTTCATATTTGGCACGAATATTACTTAGAAGTCGGGTCTACATATAGGCTACATATTATCACGCTATCACCTACGGGGAACGAGCAGTGAACCTTTATTTCTTCAACGCATTCTGTAACAACGTGTAATCTAACGACGCATATTTGAATGTTGTTATTATGTTAACCATGCTATAAGCTAGCTTCACACTATAAAAAACACGCAATAAAAGTAACTTAGGCCGATAAACATAATTAAATAATTTAAGTAGTATCAAGGAAATTTTAAAGCAGCGCCATCTATGAGATTTCAAAAACATCAAGTCGAATTAAATGTGTAAGTCCTTTTTGGAAATAAATAATTTTTTGATCATGCTGGCGAGGTTAATAGTTGTTAATAAAAGTCATAGATGGAGTTGTGCATTTTCTTAGACGTCCACCTAGAAAACGGACAGGGCATATATTTAGTTAGATCCCGACAACGTTGCTGAGCGCTTTGAAATCTGCGCCAAACCACTCTTTTGGCATTTTTCAGGCTCTGTGAAGTCGACCAGTTTGCGAGGTCCCTTACGTATGACGAGGTCACGTCAAGCAAAAGGGTGTATTTAACCGACGTCGACGAGGAGGTGCTGTGGAAGGTTTTCCGGGAATTTTCAAGGACACTGGCACTGCATTGTGTAGAGTTTATAACGTGCTTCCTAACAATGGCGTATGCTATTTTCTGCGGTCGTTACTTCACACGGTCTGAGGCCCAACGTCTTTCGCCTTTCTGAGGACATTTGATGCCGTGGCATATCCCACTTAACGAGCAACCTGCGTAACACGTCCGCTTCTCGACGGTGACCAAAACTGGGATGACACCCTCGCGGAGGCGAGCGTCAGTGACAGTCCCAGCCGCATGCGTCATCTGTTTGTGGGAGAAGTATCGCCATCATCTGTCTGAAGATTTTCTACGAGCTTTGAGGCGTGCTACTGGAGACGAAGTCGAAGTAACTGATGAACGCGTGCTGAACACCTGTCTCAGTTCACTTCAAGACGTGGTCATTTCTATCGGCGGCAATCACTGGTCGAATATGGGTTACCAGCTCCCCAATCATCACCGCATCAAGACCGTGAAAATCGGGAGTATAAGGCTGAGACAATTTATGATCCGGGTGAAATGACCACCATACAAAATGGCCATGTCGCTTTGTTCTCTTCAGAAATTTATGACACCGTCCTTGAAAGCGTTGGGCAAAACCAGAGTAAAATGTTTTTCTTCGATGCTCCTGGTGGAACAGGAAAAACATTTGTTACCACTGGCATACTTGCAGAGGCAAGCCTTGCTTGTCAGGAGGCAAGGCAAAATTGCCATTGCTATAGCGTCGTCGGGATTCGCTGCCTCACTACTTCCGGGTGGCAAAACATCACATGCCATGTTCAAAATTCCCATCGATTTAGAGAGCGCCGAAACGCCTGTTTGTGGTGTGTCACGTAACAGTGATAAGGGACACGTGCTCAAGGATTGCTCTCTGATCGTATGGGATGAGTGTACGATGGCCAATAGGAAGGCAGTTGAGGCCGTGTACAGAACCCTGCAGGACATCCGCAGAAACAAACATTTGATGGGTGGTGTCACAGTTCTGCGATTTCCGACAAACGCTTCCCGTGGTGACGCGGGCATCGAGGGCTGACGAGGTGAATGCTTTGTTGGAATGATCTTCGTTGTGGTCACGAGTTCGTACGCTGCTATTGACCATTAATATGAGAGCTCGGCTCGGCGGCAATGCACGTGCTCAAGAATTCTCCGACGTCCTTCTAAGTCTTGGCGAAGGCACTCTACCAGAGGAGAGAGGTGGACAGGTGGTGCTTCCAGAGTCTCTCGGTAGAGTTGTATCCAGCTTAGAAGAACTCATTCGCTGTGTGTACGGGGGCATCAGTCGTATCACGCCCGTATTCGCACTAGCAGAATTCTCGGGTGTGTGAGCGGGCCATTTTGACGCCCAAAAATGATCAGGCTGCAGCAATAAACGAACGCATTCTCTCGGAAATTGAGAGGAATGAAGTGGTCTACACCTCTAGGTATTAACACTGTCGTCGAGCAAGATGACGCCACACATTACCCGTGGAATTTCTGAACTCCCTGTCAGCAAGCGGACTTCCAGCGCATACCATCAAGCTGAAGGTCGGTGTCCCGATTATACTTCTTCGGAACCTATCTCCTCGAAGTTGTGTAACGGGACCCGCCTTAAATTCATCTCGCTCCAAAGCCAAACCACTAATGTTGTTTATCGAGAAGTCCTATAAGTATGTATTTTTACCCTATTCTGTATTCCTTATTCATTATTTTCTTCATCTGCTTGTCACAATTTATGACTTAATTCAGTAGAATCACCATTAAGTCAATTATTAAAAGCAGGCTGAAATTTAGCACTTTTTGAAGGTCAGTTTTACAAAAGACAGTCTCCCTCTGTTACTGCACTTTCCCTAGATATGAAATGTAAAGAAGAAAGGGGTAAATGAATGTTATTTTTTAAAAGGTATTTTTGGTGATGTATATCGTTCACGCAGACGAAGTCGCGGGCAGCAGCTAGTAATTAATAAAATCATACTGAATTGGGGTTTCGTATCGATAGGTATCTGTTTTAATGTAGATACTAGAATAGCACACTCACTTGAATTTGACATCTGTTCCAAATTTAAACTCATAACCTACTGTTTTCAGTAGGTTATGAGCTCATTACAGTTCTGTTAATTTCTGCTGGTTGGTAATGCTGGTCATTGCCTATGGTTTTTGAACGCATTAAAGAGGGTTTATGATATTTGGGTAGATAAAATAATCTTATTTGTGTTTGTAAAGCCTACGATATAATATAGAGACATCATGATGATTGATGCTTTTAACTAAAAGCTGTGTACGTGAATTTATTCAGTTTTCTTCAAATTATATGCGTACTAACGGGCCAACTCCACTTCTATAAAATTTAATAAATTTATCGCCAAAATCTCATTCAAACTTTATCAAAACTATTCACATTATAAATCGACCCCAACTATTCTGCTGACTCCGCACCAAATTATCGCGTTAATTAGAACCTCTCACGGTTGTTAGCAACCAGTGAAGCGACAACCGTTGTCAGCTGACCGGCTGATTGATGAGGGCCAGTCAACCGATGACACCGAACTAACGGCTCTTTTAGTTATGTGTAAAGCTTTGTTCGCACTGAGGCATATTTGTTACGGCAGAGGTTGTGCAATTCGATGTGTCGATGTCAATGCTACTCACTATCTGTTGGTGACAACAGATAGTGCGTAGCATGCAGAAAGGGTTAAGCTAAAGTCACCTTTAGTTTAACCCTTTCCCAACTATGTTGGGGTCGGTTTATAGTTTAACCAATACAGCTGAAGATCAGTATCTTAGATGAAACGACACCATTTCCTAGTGTTTTGGCTGACCAGAAGATGTGGAGCATAAAAGCCCAAGTTAAACATTTCGTCTGTTATTTTACATTGAAAAATCACTTCTATCATCACTAGAAATACGTCTACCTTTCCTAATGATATAATACCGATATTAAACTCTAATATATTAGCAGTATAACTCCTTATCCTTATAACAGGAAACTGGTAACGTACGGTGGTGCAGCACGGTTCGCAAAACGCGCCAGTAAAAATAAATTGAATCCGTTTATAAGGCGGCCTCGAAACTGTTTTGGAGGCGCGAGAAGCGAATGATCGTGAAATCGGAAAATGATGAGATACATAGCTTAGCGAGTAAATTCGCATATACGAAGAAGTAAAGAAAAAAATACGTTTAATTCTATTTCGTTTTCGCTGGAGGTTTTTGGAGAATTTCCAGTTACTTCCAGAAATAGGACGAAAGGACCAAGTTCTTAAAATAAGGTTTTATTTTTCTGTAACGAAAAAGGAAAACACCGAATAATGTAAATAAATAACTTGGCCTACATTGTCATATTTGGCCCAAAATTCAGCTATGCGAATTCCGCTCGATGATGCAGTCATAAAATCGTCAAGTGCCAAAGCTTGCAGCGCAAGATGTTAGGTGGGGCACTATCCGTGGAGACACACCGCATACACACAACGTCCATGAATCTCCATCTCAAGAGATTGTATTTGCTACAACCGATTTGGATTTGGCGTCATATGTTTGACTAGCTGTTGCCAGTGCAGCGGTTTCGCCCGCGTGGATGTCGGAAAATATCAAAAATTACGATTTTTGATATTTTCATCCCTTATTTAACTCCCTTAGGGGTTGAATTTCGAAAAATCCTTCCTTATTCGTTGTCTACATTATAAAGGGAACCTCTGTGCAAAATTTCAGCTTTCTAGGTCCATGGGTTTGGGCTGGGCGTTGATGAGTAGTCAGTCAGTCAGGACTTTATACTTAAAGTAATAAATAACATTAAGTTTCGTAAGTTACGTGTGAAAATACAAATTCTACGGTCACTTTGACCGTGCATAATTCAATTTATATATAATTTGTGTATAACGAATTTTAAAAGACAAAGGCTAACAATGATTACATTTTCTAAAGAAACCTTATTGTCACTTTAATGTTGAAAATAACAGTGGGATCAGTCCAATAACATATATCTTGAGGTTTATTGAACTCAAGAAATAGTTGTCCACAATCTTTTAGAGTCCCTTTCCTAGACTGTGGCCTCGACAACTCAAAAGCAATTCAAGGAAGCATATACATATTTATATTTCATTCACATCCTTTCTTACCTGCAGTCACTTAATTCATATTCTACCTTATGCATACGACTTAATATTAAATACCTTTTTCCAGTCCAAGGTCTGAGTCATAATGTGGGAGCGACAAATGTTATTTAAATATATGGAGACGCTGAGTTAGGTACTTGCATAAATTCGCTATGTCCTTCTAATTAATGCATTTTCAATGAGGGAGCCCACGGAGTGGCTACTAACGCGCGGTTTTTCGATTATGCTGACAACATCGATGTCGTCGACCTTTCTCCATTCTTCGTAATATACGGGAATATTGTTTGTATTATTTGGCATGTGGTGAGAAATAAATACTTTTTTTATTTTATTTATCGTGACAGCATCATTATAGCATCATCGGTATATAGTCATGGTTACATGTCATGAGGATACAAAGCCACTGAATAATTGCTGCCAGTTTGAGTTTCCTGGCACATTGCTCGCAGAACGGATGGCCGATGGGGCCGAAAAGTTCTGGAATGGCGACCACGAACCGGAAGACGTTGCGTTGGAAGGCCTCCTACTAGGTGGACCGACGACCTGGTCAAGGTTGCGGAGACTCGCTGGATGAGAGACGCACGGGACCGGTCAATGTGGCGACACCTGGGGGAGGCCTATGTCCAGCAGTGGACGTCTTTTGTCTGAAATGATGATGATGAGTTTCCATTGACAACGACCACGAACGGTGTGCATGAGGTCCTAGGTTTGATTTCTGTCCTAGGTCGAGAAAAGTGTTATTGGGTTTTTCCATTAGGAATTTCTCAGTAGTAGCCACGTAGTCTGGATTTGTCCCTGTTTGCTCATATTTGCTCGGTTAACGGCAATATTCCCCTCCCCTCTATTGCTTGGAACTTAAAAATAACTGGCAAAATGTAGGTGTACTAATGGGTACACCTCTACCAAACCCTTTGAGGATTACAAACATGATGTTATGGAGTTACCATCGCTACTGCATCGCTGCTAAAAGACACGGTGGACAAGGTCTCTAAGGTTTAGGCCATGACCCCTAACTACTAAATGATATATCAAGTGGCGAGACTCATTATTGGTTTATTTTATGCGTTCAAACTTGTAAAGGTTAATTAATCAATTTGTTTTAAGCTTCAAAGTTAAATGAGCACTTTTCAGCTCAAGTGACATATGAGGATTTTGAAATTTTGCGAAATCGTTTTTGCTTAATGAATTTTAAGGATTAATCATGTTTTATCTATGTACAAGTTTTATTGAATAATTTAAATTTAACTTTTTCTATTAGAGTTGTTTGGGATTATATGAATTGCCTAAAGGTATTTGAAAACTTGAAGTAAAACGTCTATTTTTATATAGTGCTACGCCTACTTTCTTCGATGAGTAAGAGAGGAAGATTTCATCAGTTATTTTTGAGTTCTACGTAACAAGAAGCGTATATGTTGCTTTGCCAAACCAATAACACTTTCCCAGACCTAGAAATCGAACTTAGAACCTCGTGGTCACCGCGAGCGAACACTATACCAACATGCCATTCCATATTATTCTAAGACATACAATTACAATTATTATCTACTTCAGTTCAAGTGACCTTTCTCGCACAAGTCATTATTATGAAGCAAAAATGTAATTTGTGACGATCCCTTCTTGATCCGTTGAAGTTGTATACTTAGTAAAATTATAATCTCATTGTTGGTCCTAAGACTGGAAGCCGATCCGACATAGTTGAGAAATGGCTAGGCAGATGATTATGTGGGTCCTTGGAGGCCAAATAGTACATTGTTCACCGAGAGGAGAAAGTGACCGATTACCGTCGAGGGTGTCGTTTAAAGCCCGGAGCCGTAGGCGAGGGCTATAGAACACCCGAGATCGGGAATCGCACTTTTTCTCGAGTGATACATAGTGCTTTATACTACACCTACGAGGAAAAAAACTAAATTTAAATTCTAATTCAAATTGAAAATGGTGCCAATGGCGTCTGCAATTTTCACATGTTCTTTTTTCAAATTGTTGCAGTTAGTGAATCTGAGCGGGAGAGAAAAGTTTTTTCAAAATTCATTCTCTCCCGCTCAGATGCGTTTTCTCCCCGCATATTTGTTCGATATGCAATGACGTACTTTCTACCGTAAATTTGATAAAGTATCAAGGTACTTTCCAAGCAGGTGTATTAGAAAGAATATATTTGTCCCTATCTGATTTTGGATAGCATTTTGGCAATAGGTCACCTTTTTAGTCCCACGTGGAACCCGCAAAACCAGTGAAACCACGTACGCCCACATTTACTTACATATTGTTCCATTATGTGGGTAGAGAACCTTTTGTCTTCGACCTAGGGTTCTATTTGTCATGCGTAAGGTCACGTGAAATGCGTTCTTGTTTAACCACGTGAATTGAGGGGCGATGCTCTTATGGACTGGCCACTTTACTATTCACAGGGTTGAAGTCTATTCATGACAATGTAGGTACACACAATTGGGTTATTCACCCTTGATGTTTTCAGGTTTGTCTTTTTTAACCGACTTCAAAAAAGGAGGTTACTATGTTCGTGTGTATGTATATATTTTTTTTTATGTATGTTACCTGATTTCTCCCCCGTTTGTGGACCGATTCTCAAAACTCTTTTTTTATTTGAAAGAGTATACTCCTGAGGTGGTCCCATTTTTTTTTGGTGAAGATCTGGTGCTGATCTTCGGAGATATACAATGGAACTCTTCAAAAATAGACGGCAAATCTGTCGTAATTGCTGGAATCGCTTGGATGTTTATTGAATATACCATTATCATGACGTAACATCACGCCTGTATGCTCTGAGGGGGTATGCAGATGTGTACAATACACATTTTTTAGTTGTTATATGAATTTCATAGACACGTATTACATGTTTCGTGCTTTTTCTGGCGCTATTCAAGTATTCGCATTAGCAGTCATCACTTTTATTCATGTTGATGAGCTGATAATGGAAGGTATAATATACCATCTACTCCTCAACGGTTAAGAGTTGAAAGCAAAAATAGGGGAATTTTGAAGGTTAAGGGTTAGGTTTCTTAGTTGAATGTTAAATGCATAGTAAATATTTGTATAGGATATAATATAGGTACCTATTACAACTAAAAATGAAAAAATAAAAAAAACTTTTTTGCAAAAAAAACAAAAAGAGAAAAATAAACTTCAGAAGAAAAATCAGCTTCTGAAGTCGGTGGCAAAAAAATAAAATCAAACAAACAAATGTCACCGACTTCAGAAGCTGATTTTTCTTCTGAAGTTTATTTTTATTGTGATCAGTTCACTCCGCCATGTTTTATGTAAAAGTAATTATATTAGGACTGTTAAATAAACTGAACAGACAGATAACTGCAGTTTAGTTCTAATATAAAGAACAAAATAAAACACTCTTTATGCTTAGGTCGAGATCTAATCGCTATCGCTATTTAACACCGCTGTTGGCTATGGGTTATTTATCGTACTGTACAACTGCTAAATTACAAATCCAAGCAAGAGGCAGGGTCATTAATTTGTGTAAGTCGATCTATCGTTTAAAATTATGTATATCTCGGTTTTAGTCTGCCGTCAAAAGGTTATAGTAAATGCGCCATCTGATTAAGTAAGTCAGCTACTAACCGACCAAATTCCGTAGACTGTAGACAATCAGCAAAACAGATGCGACCTACACGTTCCGCCATTGCCCCAATTCCATGCATTACCGCCAGATTCTTTATTACTTAACAAGATTATAAAGTGAAATGAAGATTATCCACTTACACAAGATATCCGGTCACCGGTTGTGTAATAAAGTTAGTGGCACACTAGTCGATGAATCATTCTGGTTTATAGCCGGACCGTCATAAACATAGCCTCCTTTATAGTGGGTCGAATATGGTCGGCCGGCTAATGTCCACCGTGTTTGGCAGTGCATCATATTTTAGTAGTATTATGATGTAGGATTAGAGGATGTAGATATTACACGTATGCTTACTCTTGGGATTTAGGGGGTTGATTTTGCTTAGAAAGTACCTTGTTTTAATAAATGTTTAGTCTACAGTTTCTGGAACCATTCTTGTGTAAAGCTGTATCCATCATTCTCTTGCCCTTATCTGAATTCATTTGAGGTCGGCGCCGCATGTCTTCTTCTTCTATACGTCTCTATTACTCGTCATCTCATCCAGGGATGGCGAACCTTTATGGATCAACGTGCCATTTTTTCTGAAGATATGTTTATTGAAACATTACACGTGCCGTCAAATATTATTGCTTGGTCTTTATTGGCAGATAATTAAACTAAATTTATCAACTAAAAGCTCTTTCTTTGCTACCAAATAGAAAAAACTTAACCTATGTCGTAATAAATGTTTGAATTCTACGTGTAATTAAAAATAAATTAAAGTAAGATCGCATCTTGGAATAGACTTCTCTACCATACGGTTTCTAATCGAATCTTATATTATACATCTCTAAAAGTAATGACTCGTAGTAGACATAGTTGAAAATGTGGTTAAAAATTCGGTGGCGTGCCTAAAATATTCTGCAACGTGCCATCAATGGCACGCGTGCCATTGGTTCGCCATCCCTGCATTAGACGCTTCCTTCCCAGCAGCATTTGAGCATGAGCATATTATTATAGATTATAACACTTGTATTATTTTATCGGATTACATTAAGCTAGCTGATGCCTGCGGCTTTGCCCGCATGAATGTCGGTTATCGTTACAAATTATATACCTAAACCTTCATCGAGAACCACTCTATCCATTGGTGAAAACAACATGAAAATTGCTGTAGTTTTTGAGTTTATCGCGAACAGACAGACAGGCAGACGCGGTGGGGGACTTGGTTTTATAATATGTAGTGATGCTAGTACTCCTACATTTCGCCAGTAATAATATTAAATCAACAGAAAAAAAAACCTTTTTGCGCAAACTGGACTCAAATAAAATCTTGGTTAAAAACCAAACAACATAGCAACTAATAATCTAGATCTAGAGGATTCGATAAACTTACCTAGACAGACGTTCTGCTTGCAAAATTGTCTAGTTTTTACCGCTTGACATCATTATTCATGGTTAACTAACTGTTTCCGATCATAGTTACAAAACTTCTTTCGAAGAGGCTCTTTTTCAGGTACCTCTTGACGGTTATGTAAAAAAAGTGGAAAGTGTTACAATAATCCGAATGTGGAGAATCGCAAACCGAAATCGCGAGCAACACTTAGTCTCTAATATATAACAAAATAATACTTTAAGGTTTTTCCGTTATATAACAAAAGCTGTGAATGTGTATGGCTTTACTCCCAAATTAACATGTAAATATCAATCGCCTACATTTTCGTCAAAGTGGGTAACACAATTATGTTAGGATGTTACAACACAATATACATAATTTAAGTAAGTGAATAGACGGACTAACGGAAGCAATAAAACGAAAATATTGTGCTTCATACCTTACAACGTTCGGTGTCAACAATGAATAAAAGCGAGCTCTAAACAGTATGAAACAAGGTCCAAATTCCAGCACAAATGTTTCCATTCACGACATAAACTTTGATATTGCTGAATACAGTATATCTATATCAAAGGGCTATTCGTCAAAATTAACGTTTCCTTCAAATGGAATAGAGATGTAAGGGCGCTAAGAAAAATGTCTTACAAGCGCTAAGGCGTCGAAAAATATCAGCGACGGCGTCAAGAAATCCAACTTAAATTACATTGGATCCGGCTCGAAGGACTAGATTGAAAGGGTTTATCTTTGCTGCCATATATTAGCTTTAGTCAGGCCTAGGTTTGCACGTATTTTATTATGTGTCTACCTTCAGGCTATTTTGCGTCAAAAGAGCTGAATTTCGAATAGCAAAATGAGACATATTAAAGCACTCACCGATGTATTTCTACGCAATATTGTCACACAGGCTGTCTTAGCACAACAAAGGGATTGTATCGGGTGGGTGGAGTTCAGATAACGTCGTGCGACGAAAATTGGACATCTAGTTTCCAGCCAGTCACTATGTTGCTGTTAGCCCAATTCCACACATTGTAGGTAGACAAAGTAGTTAGGGGTACATCTTGGATTGAAGAACCGATTTATGGCAAAGTTCTATACAAGGACTTAAAATTTCAGAACTTCAGAAGCCCTAAAATTCCGGTTTAACTACCGAGGTCAATCTTTAGAGGATGTTTTGGCGAATAAATAGTTTCTTAGGTATATTTAATACTATTTTCCCGCTTATAATCCTTTTTAGTTTATCCCTTTTTCTTTTATTTATTTGTCGACTTGTTGCTGGCACTCATTTATTTTCTTTCATTTATCAAAAAATATTTATTTTATGATAACAAAACGCTTCGACTTTCCTCCTAACAACGGCGCTTTGTAAACACACTAAACTAACAAAATGAACATTATATTTCAACGGATATTGTCTATGGCAATACCTGGCCATGTATTATTTATTATTGTTTGTGTACCAAAGATTAAGGAAAAACCTCGTTGGTCGTTTTGTCCGGAAGTGAATTGTATTGTTTGCACTTATTTCGTGTATTATCACTACTTTTTATAACGTCTTCAAGATTATTTATTTCAATAAAACAATAATAATTATGATTATGGTCTTAGTTGTTTGCACATCACGGTTTATCTTGTGTAAGAATATATTATTATTATATTTAAAATTCAGAAGGAATCTACTTTTGATCAGAAGATCCAAAGGTTTCCAATTCATAAAAATACTAATTATTATCACTCGACTCAATTTTAATCACGGGGGCCAATCTTAACAGAGATAAGTCATGAAAAATTTTATATCTAAGGCTGGTGCTCTTCACCCTCCCTAGTCTCAGAATCCGATAAGACGGCATGCATAACAATATACACAATAGATATTTGTGACTTGATGCCGTATTTTAAGTAAAAGGGTGAAAAGTGCGTACCAAAAGTATTACAACCCAATCTCGGCTCTCAACAGCCGATCCCGCCATCCGTGGTCCACACCCACCACTGTTATTGTTATCACTATCACACATGAATCTCACGCGAACTGTTTTCCATCTCATTGTTTCCATATGTAAATCTAGGGGCGGATCGAGCTCCCTCTAACATAATATTATATACTACTACTGAGCCCTCTGACTCCGTCCCTTATTTCATTTGGTTGCCTTAGATGCAATAATATTATATTTGATGTTCATGAGAAAATCTGTCGGTTATCGTAGCATGCAAATTGTAAAAGAGTTGGGTAAGGGTTTCCTTATGTTCTTGAGGATGGCCGATAAATTAGATTTGTTTCTTATGGTAGGGTAAACAGGTCAGTGAATCACTTGATAAGGATTGGTTATGGCTACTTGAAATCATCTATGCGATGGCAGTTTCCTGCCGGAGGCAATACACAAGTGATGGTATTCTATTTTAACAGTTATGATAATGATGAAAAGGTCTACATTAATAAAGAAAGCAGGCAGAACATTGAGTAAACAGGCTCATAGTTAGGTAACCTCAGGGCCTTGAGGTGGTCTTCAGGTTAAGCTTGCCTAGGTTGGATTACCCTAGTGGGGACTCTGTGCGCTCACCGAGTGACCTCAGAGATGAACGGCAGCACATCAGTGGTCACGTGTTGCCGTATACAATTGCGTAGTATGACTTAGGGGAGATTCTAGTCATCCCAGAGAAGTGCCGTAACAGGCGTTGCACAGAGGAGGCTCCGGACAGGTCTTTTAAGAGGTAACGGTGCCTTCTCTTATGTGCGGATGGTGACCACCGGGGTGGTTTTAGTGAGGTAAGAATCCCATACTCCCCGGTCTTCTCCCCAAAAGACCGGTCACCTTTTGAAGGTTTCCCCCCGAGAACAAAAAAAAAAAAGGTTGGATTACCCTATACATACTGAGTTTCCTCCGTGCCTCAAAACACAAGTTAAGCTGTTGATGTCGGGTGTCATTTGTTGATCTTCGGCAGTCGTTACACATAGTCAGTGGTCCGGAGGTCTGAAACAGTCTTTCCAAGGGGTATCCTACTAACCAGATTATCCAGTAGGTACTAGCTGGGTTGTGGAGGCAGTTGCTCCATGTAAAATAGTGGTATTGAATAGCATCCGGCGATTCTGGAAGCCGACTTCAAGATAGTTGGGATAGGGTTAGACAGAATCAGATAATAAATAACATAGGTACTAAAAAGAATATGTCTATCCTATTGAAAGTGTTTATAGAGATACGAAACGCATTTAATGCAGTTGTCTTGTTCCACTGAACGAGGTTAAAATATCTCATAATTTTGTTCTAATGTGAAATGACTTATCGGATTTCACAGGTGGTTCCGCGAATTTCGAGAAATATGGAAGTGAAACACATTTGCGGAATTTATTATTAATGCGTGCCCTTTCTCTCAGAGTGTTGAAATATGTAGATAATTTAGCAAAATAAATTCTTGTTACTGTCTAAGTTCAGGCGACTTCTACTAGGCTAAAGTTAGTTGTGTGAAGACAGATGAATACTGTTAGTGTGACTACGAATCTTTTAGCAATAGGTGATGAACTAATTTTTTAATTTTTTTTAAATTAATTTTCATATTTTTTCATGCAAGCAAACCCTTCGGGGATTTATTGTTTATTTTATGACGAAACAAGATTATTTAAGCCAGAAAGAAGCATTTATTCACAGTAGGTACTTATAATCTAAGATTCATCTCAACATTTGCGTGTGCAGAAAGAATTTGCGGTAAATATTTGAAATCATTGTTACTCGATGCATTTCATGTTGTAAGGCAATAAATCATTTTACATTTGAATAGCCATCGGTTTAGAAACTACAAGCCGTGGCTTCATCTGGATACACGTCGAAATATTATGTTATTCATGGAATGACTGCTAATACGACATCCACAGCCCAGTTAGTACCGAGTAATTCACGTCACTGATTAACTGTTACGTTTATCAAAGATCTGCAAATGAGAGCCGGGTTCAGCGGCTTCATCTGCTTTCCGAGGCACGGAGGAAATTTAGTATATAATGGGTGGTCCCACATCCACGGACCAACTTAGGCAAGCGCGGCTTTACATAGAGGTTGACCCGTTAGGCTGTTGTTGGTGTTGTGCTGTTGTTGTATTTAGCCACGACGTTCTCATTTAGCCACAACCTCCACTGTTTCTTATAGTATAAGATATAGATATATTATCTTCACTTATATCCTTTTGGATAAGATTTGACGGCACGGTTGGCGCAGTGGCTAAGCGATTGGACTGCTGCGCTACTTGTCGCGGGTTCGATCCCCGCACGGAACAAATATTTGTTTGACCTGCAGATAGTTGTTTCGGGTCTGGGTATTTGTGTATGTGAGTTTATATGTTTGTGAACGCATCCACGATACAGGAGAAATTCCTAGCGTGGGGCAACGTTATTAAAAAAAAAAAGATAAAGTCGTTCTTAACGAGGCTCTAAAGGTCAAAGGAATCACGCGTGACTCAAATCATGTTTAGGGGCTTTCGTCAGTAGTTAGTCTTATTTTCTTTATATAAATACAGATATGCCTGTAAAAAACTTTTCATGATTCTAGACTTGATAAATTAAGAGAATTACTGATTAAAGATAAAAGTGGCCTTAATCAGTAATTCTTTTAATTTATCAAGTCTAGAATCATGAAAAGTGATATTAAAAATACTAGGTACGGGTTATTTACTAGCAGGATAGTGATTTGGATTTTTCAAATGTGATATGAGTTTAGAGTAAAAAAATAAAATGTGGGTGGCGCTAGTTTCGGTGCTGTTAGCGCCATAAATGTTGTAACAATTTAAAACGACTTATATTAATTTAATAACGATCTCAAAAATTTATAACAGTATGATTAGATTATTAGATTTATAAGAGTATGGTTTGGTCATGTGGAGTGGATGGGTGGAAGGCGACTCACAAAAGATAATTACAAGGCAGATGTGAGTGGCAACACTTGAGGTGACACCCTAGAAGGACATACACTGACCTTAGTGGTGAGGTTCTAAAGAAAGGTCAGGTCCAGGTCAAGGATTACAAGCATGATGTTATGTTATAAAATACGTCGAAATAAATATATTATTGCACTATCTACATATAAAAATAAAAAGAGAAGTCCTGACTGACTGACTGACTCATCAACGCCCAGCCCAAACCCTTGGACCTAGAAAGCTGCAATTTTGCACAGAGGTTCCCTTTATAATGTAGACAAGGAATAAGGAAGGATTCTTCGAAATTCAACCCATAAAGGATTTAAATAGGGGATGAAAGTTTGTTTGGAAAATCAACATTTTCCGCGGGCGAAGCCGCTGGCAAAAGCTAGTTCGCAAATAAGCCATTCGTTATCTTAAAAGTGAAACATCCCAAGTGGATTAATCTCTTTTGTGACAACTATTATAAAAGTAACAAACAGAAATAAGTATTCCATTTCTAAAACCTAAGACCTTTGATCCTTTGATATAAAATAACAATACCTAGATCAAGCCCGCCAGGACATTACCTTTCCCGGTTTTATTTATTTGTATCACAAACACAATTGCCTTCATAAGTCGAGGAAACAAGTGCTATTGACTCAGGTGATGTTTCCTTCCACGAACAAGGATTTTCATAGAAAAATATTGAGACATCTATTATTTAGGTAAATATACTGCGGACGTTTTTATGTGTTCTTGTTACGCGTGTTGGTTATGTGTCGATGTGAAGTTGAAATGATAATAACATATTTGTAAACAAAACATATATGGCACGGTTGTAAATGTAATACCAAAATCAAAATCAAAACTCATTAATTCAAACTAGGCTGATAATCAGCACTTTTCGAACGTCAAAATTTACTTTGCTTTACTTATTTACCAGAGACAGTCCCCCAAAACGCCCACCCTTCGACACTTCCTAGTGTTTTTGCTGGAAAGCACACATCTGTCTGTTAGGTTGGTTAGACCTGAAGGGTAAACTGAGAATTATATCTAATAGTGGTAAAAATATATTTTGACTGTTATGTTTACGGGTCAAGGAGGTATTGAAAGTAAAATATAACATTAAAAACTTGTTTAAAAGTAGCATGTTTGACCTCTAATATTCCCGTAACTAGAAGGATCAAAGGGTCAAGGATATTTAAATTAACGCAATGTCGAGGAGAACGGATAAGGTTAAGGTTAGTTTCGATAAGGGTCTTTTTACACCCATTAACTTCGTATTTTTGGTTCTTAAACAAGCCACCCATTGCTTTCAGTCTCTGTTAATAGAGCACTAAGACCGGCCTGTTGGTCTAGTGGTAAGTGACCCTAACTGCTATGCCGGAGGTCGTGGGTTCGATTCCCACCCAGGACAAATGTTTGTGTGATGAGCACGATCATTTGTTCTGTGTCTGGGTGTAATTTATCTATAATATGTATGTATTTAGAAATATATAAGTATGTTTATCAGTTGTCTAGTACCCATAACACAAGCTCTGCTTAGCTTGGGACTAGATGGCGTTGTGTGATAGTTGTGGAATATTATATTATATTATTATTATACTAATGATGAAATAACTAACAAAAGAAGATTTAAAGGCAACTAGAACACTGTTCCTATTGTCATAATATGAAAAGAACAGTCCGATATCAATATCACTTTTTGTTACTAGCGTCTACGTATTTACTCCTAAACAACATCAAAAGGCTTTGTCTTTACCTTGCATAAAATAAAATCTGTGTACACAACATACAAAGGAAATAATAACGACGAAAATTAGAGCAAACCGATGAATAGAAATCGGGGCATATATGGACTTTGTTTGTTTTAACCATTGTTGTCGCAAAAACTGAGTTTATGTTTGAGGTCACTAGTGATTTTCCCATGTTTTGTTAACGATATTTGTTTCGGTTTTGGTTTTATTGAAATTCGTTATTTCTGGTCTTTTGTTTCTGTTTGTGGATCAGCTCTTTTGATTTAGTGTTGAGGTAGGCGATATCGGTTGACTTTGTGTGAGGAAAATGTTGAGTACCTACCTATAAATGTGGAGAACTAAGAGAAGAAGATAGGGGAATAAATAAAGCAATTTATAATGGTTGGTATCATGATAGTCAGACTTTTACTGACTAAAACCATCCATGTTCGCGTCAATTTCCATTCATGAAGAGCGAAACTACAAGACGCGCATCAAATATGCATAACAGATCAGTGATTAGTTATGCATATTCGACGACTAACATAACTTACACTAACTGAGCATGACGGAATTCAGCACGAACAAGATCGCAATTTTCCCGTCAAGTATTAGTTAATACTTGCCTTGACCCAAAATCTAGCAATGGGTCGTGTCGTGGGTCGTGGCAATTGTCTAATCATTTCATGTAAAATACTGGTTTTCAGTTGGATCCGGTTATGCTAGTTAGTTGGGAAAGGCTTAGGCAGCTGATGGTTTCCTTTGACACAAAGGCTGCATTTTACCTTAGTTGGAGGGCTAACATCGGCTACCCGTTCTGCGCGAGCAACGAGCCATGTCCACTGCAACTTAAGTTTAGTAACTCTCTGGGCTACGTCAGTAATCTTGGTTCTCTTGCAAATGTCTTCATTGCTGATGCGATCACGCAAGAAAACTGGCATAGCCCTCGCCATGGTCCTTTACAAGTCAGAGGCCCATGGACACAATAAACAACTCTGACGCCAGGGCCTACCTGGCGTCAGAGTTGTTTATTGTGACCAACCTCACGATAAATAAGAAGATTGCCCTTTGGATGACTTTAAGACTTTTGATAAGGCCTATTGTGAGTTACTATGTTTGTAATCACTACTAAAAATAAAATAAAAATAGCACAGCCATCATTAAAACATCATCAAAACACGCATAAAATGTCATTAATAAATAAAAATCAAAATAACATTACAAAATTATCAAAATATCAAGAAATAAAATCATACTAACACTCTAAATGTAAAGAACACATTAAATTTCATTAAAACTTGTTAATAAATAAAAATCATTAAAAAATATCAATAATCAATAAAAACATCAATAAAATTCATTTAAAATCATCAGTAAAACCATCAATAAAATTGATCATTCATACTAGTCATAGTCATAGACTTACGTCTTGAGTTTTCGTCTTACAAACAACAGTAAATAATTATCAAGCTTATTGCTTAGTAATGAACAACTCACAGAGATAATATTGCATCACGAATGTTAACGAAGCAGCGTAGAAAGTTTTTCGTGTTCAAACGTCACACTCTGTAGACATGTTGTAGAGGGTTGTTCACACTTGTACGGTTTGAGTCGCAAAGATTTGTGTTGTGATGTCAAGACGAATGAGGAATTATCTGTATTTGTTAGGCGGATAATCGTATTGGAAGGTGATAGTGTTTCGTGTTTATACGTCACACGTGGTGGAATATTTTTCTTACTTAGACAATCTGGGTCCTTAGACAAAGTAACATCGCTTCGTAGCGAAACGATTTCTAAATTCGTCATCGTCTCTGAGATAACGATAAACATTTCCTAGCCAATGTAACACTATTGTCGCGATCGTTGTGTCGAATTGTTTATTCGTTATGAAACAAAAATTGTTTGAGTGTCAAGCTCCAGTTGTGATGCTGGTGGTCTCGACTAAATAAAACTTCTTGTTCGATATGAAGACTGTATATAATTTTGCGTGGATTACAATATAAAAATAGCCGATGTATGCGCACGGTAAGAGACGGCGAGCGACTGTGTCGTGTGTGCCCACATATGGTCAACGGCCTTGCGGTAGGCGGGGCGCTGCGGTGACGTAGGATCATGTGTCGCGATCCTACTGGCCGGCGCGATGTGACGATCCGGAACATATTCCCCGGGTTGAAGTGTGTGAAGGCTTCAAGATGATGCTGCTGAGACGGGAAGAGGGCAAATGTTGTTATATGCACGTGTGATGGTGCCCTTCTTCGTCAGGATGTCGGCGACTCTGTTCTGCCCATCTGTTCCTGGTTTCACGGCGACTATTCTGCCCAGCAGCCACAGAAGAGGAGGGAGATTGGCGTCTCTCACTAAAACCATGGTGCCTGTCTTCAGGTCATGCCCGGTCTGCCATTTGGTTTTCTGCTGTAGGAGAGATATATACTCGTTAGTAAACCGCTGCCAGAAATGCTGTCGAAGCTTTTCAATGCGCTGGAAGCGATGAAGTCGCTGGATGTTGCAGTCGGTCATTTGAGGACTAGGAACTGACGTGAGTGGTCGTCCGATCAGGAAGTGTGAAGGGGAAAGGTAAGAGAGATCAGATGGATCAGTGGATAAAGGAGTTAAGAGTCTGGAATTTAAAATGGCCTCAATCTGAATAAGACAAGTTGAGAGCTCTTCATATGTCAAGTGAGTTAGGCTCATGACTCGACGTAATAAATGTTTTGTGGATTTAACTGCTGCCTCCCAGATACCACCAAAGTGTGGGGAGTAGGCAGGAATGAATTTAAATTCAATGCCTTTGTTTGCAATTTCTGACTCGATGTTATTGGATGAAGCTTTTAAGAAGCGTGAAAGCTCATTGAAAGCTCCCACGAATGTAGTGCCGTTGTCGGAGTACACGCGCTGAGGTTGGCCCCGACGACTAATAAATCGGCTGAAGGCCGCAAGGAAAGCTTCCTTGGTGAGGTCGGTGACCAGCTCCAGGTGCACAGCTCTAACTGCAAAGCAGACAAAAACACAAATATAAGATTTTGATAGCTTACATCCTCTACCACTACGATTGGCTATCAGCACTGGCCCGGCGTAGTCAAGCCCTGTATTCAAGAAAGGGTACTCGAGATTCGTCCTATCAGTTGGTAGGTTGCCCATGACGACCTGAACAGGTTGGGCTTTAAATCGAGTACAACGAACACAGTTATGCACTATCTGTTTAGCTAAGTTTCTGCCAGCTAATGGCCAATAGGTGAGCCTAATGTGTGCTAGAAGTAGTTGAGGTCCTGCATGAAAAAGTGTTTTGTGTTCTTTTTCGAATATGATTTTTGTTAAGACATGTTTGCTACATAATAAAATGGGGTGTTTTATATCGTAACTATAATTAGAGTTATTAAGACGCCCACCAACACGTATTAAGTTGTCTGAACCGATGAAAGGAGAAAGACTAATCAATCGGTTCTTTTTATGTAAGGTCTGATTAGATTTAAGACATTTGTATTCCTCAGGGAACATTTCCTGCTGAGAAATCTGTAATATAAGATTTTGTGATGTTTGTAATTCTGAATATGTTAAGTTAGATGTATTTTTATGATTATGTGTTTTACAATTATTAATAAATCTTTGTACATAGGCTATGATTCTGATTATTGATGTGAATGATGATTTGTTATGTATTAAATTAGATATTAAATTACTGTGATATGATTTATTTTGGTCAGCAACGGCATGTAATGATATGTCAGGTAATGAATGTATTTGTGTATTGGGTGAAGTGGGAAATTGTATTTCAGTCTGATTTAAGAAATCAGGACCCGACCACCAAAGACTGGACGAGCTGATGCAATCAGCCTTCACCCCCCGAGATGCAAGGTCAGCGGGGTTCCTCTTTGAAGGCACATAGGTCCACGTCTGGCCGGCCGTAGCTTCTTGTATCTCACTCACTCTGTTACGGACAAATTGATCGAGTCGACTGGGCAATGTAGACAGCCAACCTAACACGATCGTTGAGTCACACCAAAAGAAACATTGATTAAACTCAAGAGTGAGCGATTTACGTACCTTCAGAAAAAGTCGTGTTCCCAGTAGCGTACCACTCAACTCCAAACGTGGAATGGTTGTGGGCTTGATGGGAGCAACCTTGTTTTTGGAAGCTAAAAGGCGAACGCAAACTGTTCCGTCGTGTCCGACCGTCCTCACATACGTACACGCGCCATAGGCACGTTCCGAAGCGTCTGTGAAGGTGTGTAGTTCAATACAAGTGTAATGTTTATAAGATACCCAACGTGGAATTTGAAATGAATTAAGAGCTGTAAGTGATTAAATGAACTCAAGAAACTGTGTTTTTATTTCTGTTGGTACTTCATCATCCCAATTGCATTTTAATAACCACAGTTGCTGTAAAATAAGTTTGGCCTGAACTATGCATGGCCCAACGAGGCCGAGAGGATCAAATACCTGACTTACTAAAGATAAGATGTTACGCTTTGTTATTTTAGAAACCGGTTTTAACACCATTGAAAAGAAAAGTATGTGACGATGTGACGATCCGGAACAAAAATATTGGTTATGGTATCGAAAATTTAGCTGTCAGTGTCAGTCAAGAAGTGTCAAAGTCAAATCGGATCAAGCGTCAAGCCCGCGAACATTTGTGTTGTTGTTTTAAAGTTTAATGAAAAGAAAAAGGAGTGTTGTAAATAATCGTTTTTAAATTATAATATAAACAATATTTTAACAGTGGTTGTAACAGTGGTTTAGATCGTCTCCAAAAGTTAATGGTAAGTACTTATTCAAAATTTCAAAATAGATTCATTTTTAGTGACTTAAGTTCAAACGATGATGGAGTAATCTGTATTTTATTTAATTTTTAGTTATAAAACATGGAATCAAGAGTGCGAGCAAGTCCCGAACAATTGACAACGCTGCTTGAGTATATGGAAACGTAAGTTAATCTAAGTTATATTCATCAGTAAGTAATGTAAACAATGATGCGATCGTAACAATGAAATACTTTTATTGAATCTTTGTTTGTTTATGTTACAGTCATGATGACCTGGCGAGGCCTCTTGCTGGATCACAAGGTCGGGTAAGGTCAAACCGACTATGGAGTGTACTTACCAACATGTTGAATGCTATTGGTGGTGGTGTCAGCAAGACTACAGATAAGTGGAAAAAAGTAAGGACCTATATGAACATTTTTGGAAAGACTGGCTAGCAATCTTAACTATGTTTTAGAGGGTTTTGGACAAGTGGACACACCCTTGCGGTTATGAAGGTTGGCTTGTAATTGCTTCTCAGTTATTACTAGACTGGGGATTTACGATATGATGATGATGATCAGTCTCTGATACCCATAGTACAAGCTATGCTTTGGGGTCCGATGGCCTTATGAGAAGATGTCCCAGACGTTTATTTATTTTTCAATTTATTTAAAAAGTACTTACCAAATTGGCTTTTTAATCTCATTTACACTTATAACATACTTATGACTATGACTGATCTTTATTCAATAAAGGTGTGGGCAGATTGGAAGTCCAAGACAAAAAAGAAGGCATTGGCCATAAGGAATCATGCAAGAGGGACTGGAGGTGGGCCAGCAAGCAGGCAAACCTTGTCAGCTAGTGATGAAAGAGTGCTGGCTATAATGGGTGCTTTAGCAGTGGAAGGACAAGTCTCTGTAGAAGAGCTAGGATTTAATGTAAGTATTATACATCTTCAAGGCTCCTGTTCAATAATGAGCTAATTTTCTCTAGTGGGTAGATGTTTTATAAAATTTTCAATTTCTATTAACAATGGTCAACAATTTACAACAAAAGTTAGGTACTTAGTAAACATGAAAGACACCATTCCATTTTTATTTTTTGATTAATTAGTTTAAATTGGTTAAAGTGGTTATTAAATAGTATTTGTAAATAATATACACCTGAAATTTTTTTGTCATAATTTATATTAGCTACATATTAAAAATAAATACTTTTTCAGTACTTAATAAATAATTTAATTGCTATATATATATATTTTATACCTACACTATTTTAATAAATTTACCACTATCAATCTTTTTCAGAGACCTCAATATTCTGCACCCGATGATGATCCCGTCCCCCGTCCCGATACAGTACATTTGGAAATTATAGATGGTAGGTACCTAAGTCTTTGACTTAAAATATCACAATATTTTTATAGTTAATTTGTTATGTAGTAAAATATAAATTCACTAAAATTACCTAGGGAACCTCAGTTTTGCTATTTATATTCTATCTGTGTGCCAATTTTCATCGAAATCCGTTCAGCCGTTTTTGCGTGATTGAGTAAGAAACAAAAAAACACCCAAACCCTCACAATACAATATTAGCAGGATTTGATTTAAGAAAACATTTTCAACAAACAAAGGAGGTATCCATAAATTGTCCAAAATAACACTCATTTTCTTTTGCAGAAACTCCACAACTGACTGCTTCACCACAATCTTCCACTTCACAGTCCTCAAGTAATTGGCTTCTGCCTTCGTCATCACATATGCAAACACCACCAACCGTCCCGCTCATGCTCACTCCGCCTTCGGCTCAAGGACGGCAGCCTGCTGCGCCACCCCTGCCAGCCCCGGCAGCGCCATCCCCGCCAGCCCCAGCAGTGCAATCCCCGCCAGCCCCTGCAGCGCCCACTACTCCGAGGCGAAGGCGGCCACCTGCCCCCCGTGTGTCTGCTACTTCTCCACCTGCCAGGCGTCGTCCTCGATTGAGGTCGCCAGCGACACCGCAGTCTGCTGCCTCTCCCAACCGCCCTCATTTGCGCGCCCGCCGTAGACGGGCACTGACCCCCTTCGATAGAGCGGCAAGCGAGTTTACGGCCGTGGAAGTACGACGCCTGGAGCTGGAGGAAGCCCGGGCTAAACTACAACACGAGCGCGACATGCGAGCGTTGGAGGTTGAGCACGAACGGAATCAAGTTTTTAGGTCTATAATAGACATCGCTCAAGCTTGGCTTGACTATCATCGCAGTAGGGACAACACAGAACCGCTGAACACTGATTAGTTCAGCGATTGTGTTGTCAAAGGCTTTTTACTCTTTTTAGGGTTCCGTAGTCAACTAGGAACCCTTATAGTTTCGCCATGTCTGTCTGTCTGTCTGTCCGTCTGTCCGTCCTCGCTTAATCTCTGTGACCGTTAGCACTAGAAAGCTGAAATTTGGTACCAATATGTGTATCAATCACGCCGACAAAGTGCTAAAATAAAAATTGGAAGAAAATGTTTTATTAGGGTAGCCCCCCTATATGTAAAGTGGGAAGTGATTTTTTTTTTAATTTTAACCCTAACGTGTGATATATTGTTGGAAAGGTATTTAAAAATGAATAGGGGTTTACTAAAATCATTTTTTGATAATGTCAATAATTTCGGAAATAATCGCTCCAAAAGTAAAAAACAAAGCGTCCCCCCCCCTCTAACTTTTGAACCATAAGTTTAGAAAATACGAAAAAAATCTGAAAAGTAGAACTTTATAAGGACTTTCTAGGAAAATTATTTTGAACTTGGATGGAAACAACAGATGGAAACTGCAGTTAACCAATATAATTTGGTCCCTGAATCGTATG
Organism: Diarsia mendica; assembly: GCA_949316265.1. NCBI lineage: Eukaryota > Metazoa > Arthropoda > Insecta > Lepidoptera > Noctuidae > Diarsia > Diarsia mendica. The sequence continues at coordinate 19,747,211 of OX438901.1, forward strand.
AGCGCCTATACAATCCAGAGGTCAAGTTTCATTGGCCCGTATTTCAAACAAAAAAAGAATTATTACTACGGAACCCTACACTGAGCGTGGCCCGACACGCTCTTGGCCGGTTTTTAGTATTATGTCTGAAGCAGGCGGGACCCATTCATTTATATTCAAATGGGTCTGCTTCAAATTTTTGTTAAGTTTAAAATGTGATTGTTTTTTTCTTTTCAGTTTTTTCAGTCGGGTTTTTTCGTTTTTTCAACTTTATTTTTATTTTCAGCTTTTTAGTTTTTGCAGAAGATTTTACTTTTTACCCGACTGCAAAGGAAGGGTTATGTTTTTCGCGCCTATCTTTGTATGTTTGTTTTTTTTATTACCTTTTTTTTTTCACGGAGGGAAACCTTCAAAGGCGACCGGTCTTTAAGGATAAGACCGATGAGTATGGGATTTCTACCTCACTAAAACCACCCCGGTGGTATAAAGGCTGATTAATATAATCATTATGTTTATTAGAGATATAAATAATATAAGGTTAAATTTTAATTAATGGAGTTTATCTAGTGACATAATAAAAATATTAAAATATTTTAATAGTAATTTTATTTATTTACCTACATTACATTCTACTAACTAAACGATTGCGCATAGCCCTGCCTCGTATTAACTCGTTTTGGTTATCATTGGTGGTGGTGCTATGTTGTACAGGATGATCTTCACTACCTTCTAGACCCCCGGCTGGCATATCACTTGGAGGTGGTATTCTAGCATCTAATGCAATGTTGTGCAACACACAACATGCATTAGTGATTTTGCTAGCAATGTAAGGGTGATAGTGAAGAACTCTGTGTCGAAGCATACACCTCCAACGAGCCTTAAGTAAGCCGAAACAGCGCTCAATGCGAGACCGGGCTTGGACATGACGTCGGGTGTACACCTCTTCCTGGGATCCTGGTTCAGCATTTAATATAGGCGTCATCAACCAGGGCCGCTGTGGATAGCCAGAATCTCCTAAAAAAAAAAGGAAAAATATTTAAATTCTACCTTGATAGACTACTCCAGTTTTAATAAAGAATTGTATAACCGTTGTTTATTTGTAGTTGCTCACTTAAATATAGTGCAATTAATACTGTCTTGGAGTATAGGGCTATTTCAGATGTCTCACTATCACTACATAGTATAAAACAAAGTCGCTTTCTCTGTCCCTATATCCCTATGTATGCTTAAAACTACGCAACGGATTTTGATGTGGTTTTTTTAATACATAGAGTGATTCAAGAGGAAGGTTTATATGTAGGTATATATTGCACCCGTGCGAAGGCGGGACGGGTCGCTGGTCTATAATATAAGGAACCACTTACCTAATAACCAAACATGTTCACCACTTTCGTGAAGCCCTTGCATGTATGTGCCCACATGACTCGCAGACCATATGTGGGAGTCATGTGTAGCTCCACCAAATTTTGTGTTTACATTTATTATACGTAAATCATAATCACATATCTGAAAAGAAAATGAAATAAAAATAGAACTATAGAAATTGTTTGGTTTCCACAAAGAACCAAATTGCAATGAAGGGAAGGGAAGTTACTTAATCCGATATGTCATATACTTATTTCTTTACGTATGATATGACATATAATATATAATTATAGTGAAAATAGCCCTTAATTTGAATTAAGGTAAGTACCTACTTACATAACATTTATAAGACATTTTATAGATTTTACAACAATATGTCCCTATAAATCGCTGTGTTGCTTGGCATAAGCTTCCTCTAACATTCTTTATTGAGTTCATATAATAAGGGATATTTTGTTTTATTAAGAAATACATACTTATATAGTTTCTATGAAGATTGATAACCACATAGTTTTATATTATGATTAGAATTTATACAGCGGCTTACCATTTGAACATTTAAGGAATGATATCCTTTTCTATTAAAAAACATATGTTCTTCCTCAACCGGTCTTGTGATAGCAATATGGGTACAGTCAATGCACCCTATCACACCAGGCAAATTATGTGTCCTTTGAAATCTGTAAGTAAATTATTTAAGAATTATACAACAAATTCCAAAAAGTAACTATTTAGGTATGTAGGAACCTAAGAAAGTTTTTATTTAGGTTATTTAACCAATTTAAAAAATATATTTAAGTACATACTTCTCTTTGATTAAAGATCTCTCGTGTGGCGTTTGTGGAAACACTATCCGCCTGCTGACCATCCAATTGTGATTAAGAGCGTTCACAACATCCCTGATGCACCGACTTGTTGTCCGCTGCGTCAAATACTGGCCCACACCCACAATTTTTTGGTACGACCCTGTAGCTAAAAAGCTAAGAGCACACAGCACCTGAAAAATATAATACATAGTTAGGCAGGTACCTATTTGGGTTATTGTGGTTTTACTTTAATTTACAGCAGTTAATAAATTATTGTGTGGTACCTACCACAATTTTATTGGTGTAGGTACTTATAGTATAAACTAAGAAGACGAAGATGCTTTAACTCAAGTTATAAAGTGCATCAATCAACAACTTCGAGTACCTAGTTGCCTGCATTACATTAAATTGGTTTATTAATGCAAAATTTCTTACCTTTGTTTCCAGGGGAATTTCAGGAGAACCTTTTAATCCTGCATGACTTTTTAGGTCTTTACATAAATTTTGAAATGTTCTTTTATTAAGCCTGAAATGTTGGATAAACAACAATTCTGGCATATCCTCAATTGTTTCCAATTGCCGTCGCTGTCTTAATCGCTTTTGGCGCCTCTCCCAGGTGTTCTCATTGTGTGCAGCCCACAATAAACGTAAAGAATGCATTTTATAATACAATCGATCTTGAAAAATGCCTCTAGCACAGAATAAATTTATAACTACGTATGTAATCACTCAGTGTCAAAAATCTGCTGCTGAATGAAATCCGGCCATATTGTTTAAATAACTACAACGTTTTAACATTCGTTTCGTTATCTTTATTGGCGATCACGATCGAAACGAAGGCGAACACTAAAAGCACTACTTGTCTACGCATTTGTATGGGATAAACACGATAACGATTCGTTACTTTATGGTTTCGTTACGAATTATAACATTGTCTACCAATTTGCGATAACGATGTCGAATGACCACGTGACTTAACGCGGCTTATGTCAATCCCATACATTTTAGTCTTTTCTAACTTCGTTATCGTTTTTAAATTGTTACTTTGTCTAAGCCCCCTGATTTGTGAAGATTTACATTACGATTTAAAGAAGGTACAAAGAACATAATAACGTATATAATATCTAACAGTGACGTTTAAAGTTAGCATTCTATCTTAATGCACATAATCGCAGAAGAACTTAGAAAGTGTTTAGTAATATATTGTCACGTACATCTCATTCACTCGCATAAAACTGTTTGCATTTGCATAGAAGATTAAAGAGATATCAGACACTAATTTCGAAGAAATTATTACGATAAGTAGGTACATATTTTTTATTTATATCGTAGGCCACATTATCGCTTTGCATCAGGCGAGTTGCGGCCAAAGGCAAAATATTTGTATAAAATAAAAATATTTAAAAATTTAGTAGTCATCATAAATATTTCACTGTCGTACGATGTACACTTGTAGAGTTATAGAAACTTTTGTAATATAACTTTTACATTTACTACAAAATCCTAGTTTCAAAAAGTCGATATTAGAAAAAGTTATATTTAACTCTACTACACAGACAAAGTAAATCAAACCAAAAATCCCCAAAATATCGTGTAAATATTTCACACACGTATCATGTACGCTTAACGTACAAATGTGTTGAGTCCTTAAATCAACACCGTTGTACGCGATACATGATGACACGCAATTAAAATTTCATTGTCACTGCAGAACAAGACAGGGGTATGTAATATTCACGCTTGCTCGTGGTGTGTGGTGTATTAACCTACATGACTTTATTTGGATCGTCGATATATAGTAATAATAATATGTCTGTTTTTTGTACCACCACGAATGCCTTAATATGTCTAGATTCATAAGCGATTTTCTCGTAGAATAAAGAGAAAATTACAATTTAAAAATATGACGTATAGTCGACCAAGAAATTGGTTTACCACTTTTGATGACATCTCCCAGTAACATATTTATTCGCTAAGGATGACAGATTGACAGATTCTGACGTGAAAATAGCACTTGATGTTTTGTACGTGCAAATGATATTCAACCTTAGAGTGGTAAACCAATTTCTTGGTCGACTATACATACCTAAAATACATAACATAACGCCTGCGATACCCAAAAGGGTTAGGCTGAAGTGTATTTTATAGTACCACGTACAACGGACGTCACTAGCGCAACTGCTGAGCGTGAGGTCCTGGGTTTGACTCCCGGTTCAGTCAATGTTTTATTGGAAATTTCCATCAAAAAAAATCTCAGTAGCTACCACGGAGCCTGGATGTGTCGGGTTGATGGCTATAAACTCGCCTTCTATTACAGGCGTGTTTTTAATAAGTTTTGTTGGTAGTTGATATCGTTTTAGTAATAAAATAAAATTAGTTCCGCAATTACTTTAGCAGTACGATTGCATGTTTTATTATTGACTTTTTCTAGTTGACTTACCAACATTTTTGTGAAGAAAAAATACTGACATCTAAGATTCCAATGCATTTTTTCCTAATCATCAATCGCAACTCAATTTTATAGCCACTTACTTAAACGCTTAACTATAATAATAAAAGCAGCGAACGCAAAACATTTTATTTGTGCAATTGCACGTAAAGCTCGTCATCCAGACAGGCTCTATGACACTTGTCGCTAATTGCAGCCAAGCCAGTGGCCTACAAACCTTATAGTAACCTATTTTTCCCTCCTGTTGACTTTAAAGGGGAGAAAAATAGTACTTTATTTTATAATACTGAAAGTGTACTGTTGCTACGTCAGCATGTGGTACTGGGTTTATTTTTCAGGGTGGGTAAAGAGTTATTGAGTTATTCGATAAAGGGGTTATTAAGTTAGATTGTCTCGCCCCCTATTACATGAGACTAAAACATAACTGGCGAAAAGTGTGTGTACTATAAAATAAACCTCTGCCAAACCCTTCGGAAAGTACATAGGTGATGTTGTGTAATTTTTAAGTTGGCACTCTAAAGGTCTCCCTTTGAGTGGATTTAACCAATTAAACTGAATAAAATCAGCACATGTAAAGCAGTAGATAGCCCGTTGATATTCGCACCACGAACGCCTTAAAGTTGACGTTGTGGCGCGACTCAAGCAACTACACTCTCGACGTACGACTCTCTCTACGTACTTGATCTTCTGACGCACGTACTTCACGATGATGTAGCTGTGGAATATTGGCAATGATAGCATGAACGCTGTTTAGATGTATCGATCACTATCAGTTTTTCACATCAAATCCGCCCGTATTAGAGACTAGAAATAACTAAAGAGCAAATAAACAAAGGTTTCAAAAAAAATATTATACTGACTTTGCCTACGTTACGATTAGCTATTCAGCTGTTAAAATACAGAAAACATTGGATTAATACAAAGTTTTTCCTTATTGAAATGCAGATACCATGGAGTTCCTTTCGAAATTCACGAATTAAAATCCGATTCCTATCATCTTATCTCCCTAAGTATATAACGATAATACTTTACTATTACATACTTTAAGCCTATTAAGACTAGGTTCCGATTTGCACAATCGTGCTCTTGACGATCTTTTATCTCAGAAAGCAATCTTTGAATGTCATTTGGGACTCCGATTTAAACTTAAAGGGATTGTATCATTGGATCTGAACTTTGTTTAAAAACTTCCCTTCGAAATAAACAGTGGGAATAATTAAAATAATTAAAAAACACGCCTGCCATGACTAAAAGAAAAAACAAGTCAAACAATTTCAGTGATGAATGAGAGCAAGGTCCCGTAAATGGAAAACTGAAAACTAAAACTTTTCTTGCAGTCGGGGGACAGTTCGGTGGAACAATTCTTTACAGGTCCCCCGACTGCAAGAAAAGTTTTAGTTTTCAGTTTTCCATTTACGGGACCTTGCTCTCATTCATCACTGAAATTGTTTGACTTGTTTTTTCGTTTTTAGTTTTCTTTTAGTCATGGCAGGCGTGTTTTTTAATTATTTGATTTTTATTTCATATTTTTTTGTGAAACCAATATGCCACGATATATAAGTTTATTTTTCAGGAAAGCAATATCGCGCTAAGTATAATGCGATACTAAATCGATAATTTTTTATGGACAATAACTTTGAGATCTGAGGTGATTTAGTTCTTGTAGTGACACGTAAATTAGAAACCTCACTGTGTCAGGCGTCTCGATTTACTATGCTTCTGTCCAATGGTTTAACTTTTGCAGCTTGTGTACTATGTGCACTGTCACAGGTCAACATAATATGAGTGGTAGCTTGCGCCGCTTGATATTACCTTCTCCGTTAATTGTTCTGTTTTATTAGGTGCTGGCCAGTGCAATAAACCGTTGGACATGTTTTTCTGGATGGACAAAGAAATAGAAGTAGATGAGCGTTAAGCGAAATAGAACGCAGAAAGAACAGTATGGATGCGCGAGCGAAGCGAGCGCGGCAATTTTTGTATACCTTTTATAGGTTAAGAATTGGAGGTGGGGGGGGGGGGCAAATATATTGTCATCGGGAGGCAAGAGAATAACGGACTGTTTTACTTGGTTTCAAGAAGAGAACTGCTTACTCTTATCATCATTGACATTAATCCTCCACTTTCGGGATCAAGCGCCTAAGACGGAGGTTTGGAAGATGCAACTGATACCTTCTCGACATCGATCAATAATTATTGATTATTACCTATGAAAAAAATATTTGTGTGTACACACGCGGCTACACATCAAGCTATACAAAACCAGTATAATCTGATCGTTCATTGTGCGAAAAGATCTAGTAACGTGAGGCCAAGATTAACTGGTTTTGTATAGCTTGATGTGTAGCCGTGTGTACTTTGTTAAAGTGTGTTTGTAGTGGTTTTTGTTATGTAAATGTGACCATTCTGACCTAATCTTGTAAAGGGTAAATTGATTAACACCATAACTACATCTTCGACAGTCGTCACACGTAGTCAGTGGTTCGAAAGTTTGACAACCAGTCTTACCAAGGAGTATCGTATTACCCGGTACTAACTGGGTTGTTTAGTGTGCAGTTATGTAGTCCATGTAAAATACCGGTTTTCAGCTGCATCTAGTAGTTAGACTGGAAGCGGACGCCAACATAGTTGGGATAACGTGGATCTAAAATGCGAATTGACAAACCTCATGTTAGCTTTACGAAGCTCAGCAACGAGTAATTTATGAAAGTAATCTGAGTGAAAAGGGACTTGGGTCATTCCTGTTCAGGCCCCCAGAAAGGAAAAGGAATGGATGCGCGAGCGAAGCGAGCGCGAATTTTTTTTTACTGCTTTTATAGATTGGGGGGGGGGGGGGGGGGTGAATTGTTCATATAGGTTACTGAATTTGTTGTACGTAATAAAATGTGTTTTTTTTTTAATTTCTTAGGATTCCGATCTGCAAAATCGGAACAGTACACTAAGGCATCGTTCAAACCAAACGTCAGTCAGTCAGCGGCGGACAATACGTTTGGTGTGAACGATGGCTAAGTTTTCCGTATGCCTATACGTCAGTCAAGAACCTGTTCCTCAGGAACGTGTAAAAAGATCTGAATGACTTCATTGCGTTATTTATACCTACAAACAATTTTCATTTCATGAATCTATTTGTAAACAATTACGCTGAATTTAATATACATACAAATGATAAGGACTATGAACTATTTCGTTAACATTCTAAGAAATTCAAGTAAAGTGCCAAACAGTTTTAAGTACGTAATGTAAGTACTAAAATACTTGTACAGAACCCTTGGTGCGTGGGTTCAACTCGCACTTGGCCGGTTTTTTATTAAAATATTGTTTTTAACACACGTAATTCTTTATTCATTTGAATAAGTTTCAAGTTTAATCTCGTGTAAGATTTTTTCATACAAAATTCAACCGTGGTCTTCTTTTTCCACCCTTTAAGGGGTGCTTTTGAAAAACCTATGATGGCAAACATTATTATTCCCTTAAATTCATACTCCTGTTATGTTTCAAGAAAATTGATTCACGCATATTGATTTTTCATACAAACTTTAAAACCATTTAGCTGCCGTCGTGGATAGGTTTGGGAGTTGTAACCTAGCCAGTTTTATTCCTTTCATTACAAGGAATCTACTGGTATGTAGCTTGTTCGTATCGATTACCGAATTTAAAATGTCACCATAACATTTGTTGAGTAGTATTACTAGTAAACAATAGATATTGAATACTACTGTGGTATATTTTTGTAATCTACTTAACAAGTTCTAGACGATGATTATAGTTCTCATTGAAACTTTATTAAAAAAAAAATCTAAAGTCGTTTTTATTCCTAAACCATGGCCACCCTATCATATTTTTCAAAATTTTAACTAGCCTATGTCACCCGGGATAACGCAAAGAATCTAACGATACCATATACATCAATATCGGTTAAGGCGTTTAGAAGTTATGGTGGAATAAAGAAACTCACAGACAAACATACATACATACATACATGAACGCTAAAAACATAACACTCTTTTTTTTGGGGCAGTCGTGTAAAAATTGGTTGAATCTGAAGTGATTCAGTAGGGACATAAAACATTTTTCTGGACTGTGTCCAGGATGGAACGTTTGAATTAAACTTGAACCAAAAAAACTGAGCACGAAACACAAAAACAACAAGTCATCGGTAACGAATTGCAATAATAGACAGTAATGTTAGTAATTATCTAACCTAACGATGTAAAAGCAATTAAGAACAAGAAGCAAATGGCAATAAAATTCCCCCGAATCCCACCAAAAGCCCATTTGCTACATAAACGCACAGTTTGCTCCATCATTACTTATAAAAGATCATAACATTTTTCTCATACAACGCAGATGTGAGTGGAGCGTCTTATAAGTGATCCGGGAGCCGAAACTTTTGAAACGATAACAACTTCCCGATATCGTGGGCTGCTTCCCAAGTTTGGGAATTACGATTATGGTACTGCTGTGTAACTCAAACTGTAATTACAGAGATAACTCCGCAACTGCTTATACAGTCCTAGTCGCCCGTATACTTTATTTTCTTGTCAGGGATTGGTGGGAATTTAAATATTACGTTTAGTAGATTATCTGTGTTTGGAAAATAGTCTTTTTGGCTTAAAACAAGTATTCGTAATTATATTTTAATCTTGTGTATTCTATTCTAGTTCCCTTTTGTGTTGCCTTATTTGTTTGGTTTGAACGAATACTGTCCTCAATCGTTACTGACCTATCAATTTTCAAAACAAACAACAGGAAGCTCTTTCAATAATCACTGAGATATTATGATCCCTTAAAATATTTATCCAAATGAGTGTCGACTTTCATTCAAAGCTTTTTTAAATGAGATGTTTTAATTTGTTTTTATTTTTTGTTACAGAAAATGAAGCTTTTTTGGTGCTGTCTTTTGGCAGCCTTGGCTGCAGTCTCCGGGGCCGCACTGGACGTAGAGAAAACGGTTAAACAGGTTCAAAATATACTACAAACAAATCAACTCTTACCAAGACTGAGTAGAGATGAAATCATGCAATTGCTGAACGATATACGAGCTGAAGATTCAAAATCAACAACCTCAGCTTCCAAGGAATCTATAGAAGACAAGAAAGGAACGGCAACAACTCCTTTTAGTACGATCGAAAACGAGATTAATCCTCAAGAATCGAAAGTAAAAGATACAGCTGTTGATGACATTAAAAATGTAAAAGTATCATCATCAGCCCCAACGATTGTTGAATCGACTACCAAGAAGGGTGAACCCACATTAACGGTGGTACTGCCCTACACCCCACGCGATGGATCCTCGCTACAGGAATTGTATACTAGGCCACCACGAACAGAAGTAGTTGCGTTACGAAGCACTACTCCACAACCTAAAACAGCAAAATCCAACCATAAAACAGTGAAACCTAGTTATGCTTTGCCAGATAAGTTGATTGACAATTTCCCTGAAGAACTACAAGCTTTTCTGGATGCTCACGGTCTAGAAGGAAAACCGGGACAAGATCATTTCCTTCTACCACTTGAAGGTTTCAAACCTCTACCGCCTCCTAGAGTTATAGATGGCACAGTTCAACTTCCAGAAAATATATTACTTACCTATGACTTGATATCACCTAGCAGTGATTCGAAAACTAAAAAGGATTCCACATATTCTTTGTCTCCTAACAACTTCTTATATGAACCTCTCCGCCCAGAATTGCCGTATGAATTGGATACATCATCATCGGAAACGAAAGAGGTCAGCCTTCCTTATGACATGCCAGTCAGGAAACCTAAATCGGTGTCTGTACCAAACTATGACCCGATAGACTACGACTCTGTGAAAGTGATACCATTGAACAAAGGCATCAATCCCATCAATGAACCCGTAAATGTTAATAATGATCAAAGTAAAAGACAAGCAGAAGAGACTACCACTGCAGCAGCAGAAACGACTTCCACCGCAACAACTACAACGACAACTGAAGAACCAAAGACTAACGCTGTCAGCGACTCATCAGCATCAGCAGACGACTCAGGAGCTTCAATAGCTGATCTAGAAGACTCCTTCGGAGGAGCCGCCCCAGCAGTACCAGGAGACTCAGAACTACCACCTCCAAGGAAAAATGGCTTCTACTGGATGCTCGACTGGAATAGTTTCTTAGAAGTCGGTGATGGTGACACTAAAGTGAATATTCGTTTTGAGCCAAAATTAGGTGATCCTCAAATGTTTTTACCCGTCACTGTACCGTGAGTGAATATTTGGGATGGATTGTAATTTATGAGTTCTAGTCTTTTGGTTAGTGTTAGAGAAAGCCAAGTGTCTTTGTAAAGTAATTTGAAACGGTGGGGTAATATTAAGTGATTGTAACACTTAATGGCTGTTACCTAGAATGATTAGAAATATTGGGTGCGTAACGAGTGAAATTTTTAAGAACTCGAACATTAGCTAATTATACTATTAATAAATCGAGTCTCATGATGTAAGAACATTCCATATGTGACCTGTGCTTCGATTATCCAAATAAGTAGTGTAAAAAACGATCTAGTTAATATCGAAACGAACATATTATTCCAGTATTCCGGTACAACAATTTTCAATGCTTGTTTCGAACTCATCTGGAATGTTTCACGGTGAAATGGATCGATGGAATGTGAACAATTATAATATGAATCGTCAAATGAAATTCGAAAGCGGCCTAGTACGTTATGTAGTGAATTCAGTACGGATGGGGTTTTAGATAAATTGTATTTTGTAAGGAGCCATTTTGTAGTTTTTATAATTAAATACTTATTTAAATGCGATCTGTTTTTTACTTACTTTCTTTTCTGCCAATAACTGTTATATTATGACAACTTTAATTATTAGCATTTCTACTTCCGAATAATTACTTACATAAGTATTATGACTCAGTGGGCTATTTACGTAAGTGTCACTTAAAGTATGTATAATGTCACAAAAAGTTTAGTCAATAATATTATGTTGGTACAAACAGTTATAAGTAGATACAATTGAGTAGGAATTTCGTTCAAATCTTTCGGATAGTGATTGAAAACACGCTACAAAATTACAGTGCTGATGTACACATGCCAGCGAGATATTTTACAAGATGACGCTACATAGAGGTATTGCTTTACCATTACTACACTGTATACTTGTATAGGTCCGATAAGCAATGTTTTTTTTTAAAATACGATTATCCATCTGGTAAAACAAGAAACCATGCTCAACATGGTTCCACAAAGACTGAGCAAATGGATAGTAACTAGAAACATAAACCTATCTCGTTTATCAGTCAGTTAAAAAAACAGTTAAACTTAACCTAACAACCTCATAACACTGAAATGTCAAACCATTTGCAGAACAAGATTACTGTTGAGAACGATCAAACATAATTAGGTACCTCCTAAAGTCCCAATTACAACTGTATCCTTAAACCTCAAGCCGTTTAATCCTTAAAGATCCTGTGAACGATCTACTAAATAAAGTAAATGGTTTAGTACCTAAATGAGTTTTCGTAACGTCTGTATAATGTCACAGTCAAAACTGATAATCAGTCAAAACTACTTTTGACCGGTCAAAACTATTATAACAAATTATTAACAAATTATTTATTATATTAAATTATTATTATTATTATTATTATTCTATCTATCTATCTATTAGGTGGTTTCTGTTTCTGTTGTGTTCTTATAAATTATAATCCTAAATGTCGTTAGGAAACTTATTAGGTTTGTTAGGTTGTTTTTTTTACCCTTTGGATAACCTTGTACGATAGATAACATTTATTTCATTAGAATAACCGCGTTTTAACGCAATAAGGGTTTTGACTGAAACCAGAAAAAAGTAGTTTTGACTGATTAAGAGTTTTGCCTGTAACATAAACACTACAGGGTTTAATATCAGACTTGTTTGTATAAAAGAGTAAAATGTGAACCTGTTTGTAAGCTAATCTTGGCTTTAATTAAATACTGATGTAGTAAGTATGGAGGATATTATTTAATCAGGGCTATTAATTACAATTTTCTTGAGTCTTGTGCTGGATTTTGTAGCGAAGCAGATATTTCTCAGTTGCTAAAAAGAAGTGTTGAACAAAGCATGAGATGCTCATCCCGAATAAATTGGGATAAAGACCCTCTATTAACTTCGTTCATATTGGTTTATTGAGATAAACCATGATGAAAACGAATAAATAAAACCACCGTATTCAGCTTGTTCTGGACAACTCAAGTCTCTTGCTAGCCTAAAGGTTCTTGTTATAATCATTGTACAGGTCATTATTTAGATGCTAGCATTTTTCCCCAGTAAATATGACTTAGTTGAGTGAGGTGTGATATTGTATAGTGGAAGGCGCACTAGTTCCCATTATTTTCGGTGTAAGTATGGAAGGGGAACCGGGATAGTTTTTAGTCAGTTAGAGTCTGGCAAACCCCTCCGTGTGCCCGAAAGTGGAGAATATCCGTGAGGATTTTCAAAACCAGAAACAAAAAAGGAAAAAATATATTGTAAGCCGAGGTGCGAGTCATACAATTTTTCCTTTACAGAATATTCCGAATATTGGAAGTCAGACCAAATATTCTCAATAAATAAAACCAACGGAGCTCACCAAACATCGTTAGAACCGTAGTGTCGATGTCGGTGCGCCGAACATAGCCGAAATGACCGCAGTATTTAGCTGACGGCCTCAAAAACGAGCTCCGGACAGAATGGAAGCCTCCAGTGACGTCACATGACAAGCTTTTAATTTGGTCACACGTTGTGAATGTTTCAGCTGAATCGTATACAGTAGAGACACGTTAGAGATATTTTTCTAGTTATGGTTTAACTAATAGCAGTTTTTACTCATTTTGTAGTCAACCTATTATGAAATTCAATGTTATTTTGAGTGATGATTGAAATTAAATTATTGAATATCATAAAAATAAAAAAATAAGCTTTACCTCACGTCATCAGACAATGAGGTATTTTCCCCATAATATACCATTATTTTCTTTACGTCCCCTTTGGTCCCTGCAGGTATTTGCAGATCTTACCAAAGATCTGCAAAGGCCCAAATGTCTGAAATCTAGGTGGACCACAGGTAAAAATAATTGCGTGTAGGACACCCAGGTGGACTACACAGGTAGACCCCGGGCAATAAACGATCAAAAGGTATCGTTTGACCCATGACGAAGCAGGTTGAGGGGCGTCGCTTCATGTCAAATATTGGTATTCTGCTGCATTCGGTTAGACTGGAAGCCGACCCCAACATATAAGTTGGGAAAAGGATAGGCAGATGATGATGATTTAAGAGCCATACATTTCTGACTTTCATCGTTATTATAATCGCATTAGATCGCGAAAAATAGAAGGAGGGAAGGGAGGCCTTTGCCCTGCAGTGGGACAGTACAGGCTCATAAAAAAAAAAAAAAAAAACGTTATCACGGAAATAATGTTCATTTCACCGTCTGTATTTCTAGCAACATTTCATCTTGATTTTCTAACAACAATAAGAGAGCTGGTCTTTTAATTATTATTATAAAACACAGTTTCTTAAAACTAATTTATTTGGTAAGCTAGTTTCCTAGTACAAACAGTTTGTAGTTTAAGTTTTCTCAGAATAATTCTATCGCCAAGTGCTATGCTACCGTTTCTTCCTAATTATTAGGTTCCGAGAATTCTCATTTAGTTTTATAAGGGAGTCGTCCACTCAAACAATTATAATGAGTAGGTACCTAGCCAGAATCCCATAGCACTAGTATTTTAATGGCCGATCATATAACGTCTCAACCAGTAAGGATTCTCACCACAACACCAACTATAAGCTGTGTGTGGTGCGAATACAAACGTGTTTTCAGCACAACGTTTTGGAGGAGCTTTTTTGGCCACAATGGTACAGCTAGTACTACACTGTGAGGTAGTGCAAAAGAGTGAAATGTTACTATCATGGTTTAAAGCCACTGTTTACCAACATAAATTGACTTAACGTTATGTACCTTTGTTAGTCTGAAAAAGTATGGGACCAAGTTACCTACTTGTGAATACATAAATATTATGTTTAGTAAGCGAAAAAGTGGGTCCCTAATCAAGTACTGAAGCCTTGTTATTCATTTCGTTACGAAGACCCGTAAACTGTTTGTGGATATATTGAGGAATAATATCAATGCAACTGTATAGGCATTGGCCCTGTGCAGTACAAAGTTTTGTCAAAGCTTGTTCTATAGATACTCGTAACTACGTAAAGAGGATTTATTTGTTCGTGCAAATGCATTCGATGAACTAAAACCAAATTATTACCGGTGGGCTGCGTAAGTTCGTACGCTCGTCCGTTCAAATCATGTCAAATGAACGTGTTTCCACGAACCACACGATCCTTTATCAATGTTCCGGAATCAATTTACCACACCAATTCGTTGCAACACGTTGCTAATAAAATTGTGAAACTGATGCAGATTTACAAATGAAGAGGTTTAGGAATGGGATCCAATCCATTATAAGGTTTATTAGACCTAATCTGGGGTATATGCTTTGCGAATTTTTAAAGCCTATTTCTCAGAATAAGGACTGTAGCTCGGAGATACTTATTTCTTAACAGTGCGTTAAAAAAACGATGACATAAATAATATTCAATATAGCATCAGGAAAACACTTTCAAAAGTTATTTACTGTATAATTCATAAGGCATATGCGGCATTACGACCGCCTTTGTACTTTGTGTTTAATTAGCGATTCAAATTCATCTTACAAAAATATTTCAAAATAATTAACACATCATTAGGCACATTTTGTGCATATTCAGAACCTGTTATTCTATTCCTCCAGTTTTCACAATCTGCGGAGTCAGCCAAACAAAATTATGAACACTTGGTATAATTCGCAGCTGTTCCCACGAACTCGCTCACATGTTATTTCAAAGTGTATTTCACGCCCACAAGTACGTCCTCATGTCCTAAGATAGTGAGATACTAGTGGAACTCACGTTTAGTTAAGGGATAATTTTGTAGTTTTAATTAAGAATGTCATGGAGTTATTTTCTAATTTATTCTAGTGACCTGTCTCGACTTTGCACGATTTTTATGACTTCACAAAACATAACGATTAATTTATTATTTATTAAATTAATCGTTATGTTTTATGAAGTGTTTTGTTATGTTTTGTGAAGTCATAAAAACCGTTGTGTTAAATAGCACAGTTTAAAGAGTGTTAAAAGAACGTTAACGAAGCCTAAAGGGCCTATTGGGCGACTATTTAGGGCGATTGTAACGTATAAATATAATAACAAATAGTTACTATTTATGATAAGTTTAGGTACTCATCTATATCTATACATATAATAAAATCGTAGGAAAGTCAAAACTGTACATTGAATATTTTTTTAAAAGAATACTTGGGGTGTGATCTACAATCGATACCGAAGCCAAAAATATAGTTTTTTGAATTTTTGTCTGTTTGTCAGTTTGTCTGTATGTATGTCCGGGATAAACTCAAAAAGTACTGAATGGACTTACTTCATATTTGGCACGAATATTACTTAGAAGTCGGGTCTACATATAGGCTACATATTATCACGCTATCACCTACGGGGAACGAGCAGTGAACCTTTATTTCTTCAACGCATTCTGTAACAACGTGTAATCTAACGACGCATATTTGAATGTTGTTATTATGTTAACCATGCTATAAGCTAGCTTCACACTATAAAAAGCACGCAATAAAAGTAACTTAGGCCGATAAACATAATTAAATAATTTAAGTAGTATCAAGGAAATTTTAAAGCAGCGCCATCTATGAGATTTCAAAAACATCAAGTCGAATTAAATGTGTAAGTCCTTTTTGGAAATAAATAATTTTTTGATCATGCTGGCGAGGTTAATAGTTGTTAATAAAAGTCATAGATGGAGTTGTGCATTTTCTTAGACGTCCACCTAGAAAACGGACAGGGCATATATTTAGTTAGATCCCGACAACGTTGCTGAGCGCTTTGAAATCTGCGCCAAACCACTCTTTTGGCATTTTTCAGGCTCTGTGAAGTCGACCAGTTTGCGAGGTCCCTTACGTATGACGAGGTCACGTCAAGCAAAAGGGTGTATTTAACCGACGTCGACGAGGAGGTGCTGTGGAAGGTTTTCCGGGAATTTTCAAGGACACTGACACTGCATTGTGTAGAGTTTATAACGTGCTTCCTAACAATGGCGTATGCTATTTTCTGCGGTCGTTACTTCACACGGTCTGAGGCCCAACGTCTTTCGCCTTTCTGAGGACATTTGATGCCGTGGCATATCCCACTTAACGAGCAACCTGCGTAACACGTCCGCTTCTCGACGGTGACCAAAACTGGGATGACACCCTCGCGGAGGCGAGCGTCAGTGACAGTCCCAGCCGCATGCGTCATCTGTTTGTGGGAGAAGTATCGCCATCATCTGTCTGAAGATTTTCTACGAGCTTTGAGGCGTGCTACTGGAGACGAAGTCGAAGTAACTGATGAACGCGTGCTGAACACCTGTCTCAGTTCACTTCAAGACGTGGTCATTTCTATCGGCGGCAATCACTGGTCGAATATGGGTTACCAGCTCCCCAATCATCACCGCATCAAGACCGTGAAAATCGGGAGTATAAGGCTGAGACAATTTATGATCCGGGTGAAATGACCACCATACAAAATGGCCATGTCGCTTTGTTCTCTTCAGAAATTTATGACACCGTCCTTGAAAGCGTTGGGCAAAACCAGAGTAAAATGTTTTTCTTCGATGCTCCTGGTGGAACAGGAAAAACATTTGTTACCACTGGCATACTTGCAGAGGTCAGGAGGCAAGGCAAAATTGCCATTGCTATAGCGTCGTCGGGATTCGCTGCCTCACTACTTCCGGGTGGCAAAACATCACATGCCATGTTCAAAATTCCCATCGATTTAGAGAGCGCCGAAACGCCTGTTTGTGGTGTGTCACGTAACAGTGATAAGGGACACGTACTCAAGGATTGCTCTCTGATCGTATGGGATGAGTGTACGATGGCCAATAGGAAGGCAGTTGAGGCCGTGTACAGAACCCTGCAGGACATCCGCAGAAACAAACATTTGATGGGTGGTGTCACAGTTCTGCGATTTCCGACAAACGCTTCCCGTGGTGACGCGGGCATCGAGGGCTGACGAGGTGAATGCTTTGTTGGAATGATCTTCGTTGTGGTCACGAGTTCGTACGCTGCTATTGACCATTAATATGAGAGCTCGGCTCGGCGGCAATGCACGTGCTCAAGAATTCTCCGACGTCCTTCTAAGTCTTGGCGAAGGCACTCTACCAGAGGAGAGAGGTGGACAGGTGGTGCTTCCAGAGTCTCTCGGTAGAGTTGTATCCAGCTTAGAAGAACTCATTCGCTGTGTGTACGGGGGCATCAGTCGTATCACGCCCGTATTCGCACTAGCAGAATTCTCGGGTGTGTGAGCGGGGCCATTTTGACGCCCAAAAATGATCAGGCTGCAGCAATAAACGAACGCATTCTCTCGGAAATTGAGAGGAATGAAGTGGTCTACACCTCTAGGTATTAACACTGTCGTCGAGCAAGATGACGCCACACATTACCCGTGGAATTTCTGAACTCCCTGTCAGCAAGCGGACTTCCAGCGCATACCATCAAGCTGAAGGTCGGTGTCCCGATTATACTTCTTCGGAACCTATCTCCTCGAAGTTGTGTAACGGGACCCGCCTTAAATTCATCTCGCTCCAAAGCCAAACCACTAATGTTGTTTATCGAGAAGTCCTATAAGTATGTATTTTTACCCTATTCTGTATTCCTTATTCATTATTTTCTTCATCTGCTTCAGTCACAATTTATGACTTAATTCAGTAGAATCACCATTAAGTCAATTATTAAAAGCAGGCTGAAATTTAGCACTTTTTGAAGGTCAGTTTTACAAAAGACAGTCTCCCTCTGTTACTGCACTTTCCCTAGATATGAAATGTAAAGAAGAAAGGGGTAAATGAATGTTATTTTTTAAAAGGTACCTATTTAATAATCGTAGGTATTTTTGGTGATGTATATCGTTCACGCAGACGAAGTCGCGGGCAGCAGCTAGTAGATATTATGGTACTTATGTATATAAAAATGTCAACCAAAATTGGAACAGATTTTAGAATTCCTACAAAACCTTGTATTCATGTATCATTGAAACCTGATCCAATGTTCAATTTAAACTTCAATGTTTTATACAACCTTTCTCTGTTTTTCGAAGAATTAAATAGTTACTAACGACTTCAAAATGTTGCAATTTGAAAACTCCACTCTTGTCTTTATATTGTCAGTTAGTCAGAAAACCCGACCAATTGAACAACGTCCAGTACATGTATCTTGGGATATCACCAAAATTGTAACTGAATATGACTTTCCAGATTGGCCAAAATCGTCAAAGGCACGTACAAGAAGATGCGAACCAGGCCGTGATTCTCAGCATTGTGGTTACCAAACAGTACACGACTATTCTCGGACGATTTGCCACACACAGTACATATTCGTTCACCATACGGTTATAGTGAACGAATCTGTATTGTGGCAAATCGTCTTTCAGTACCGACTCGACTGAAAGCCGAAAAAGATATCGAATATGACGACTACGACAACTTTCTGTGGTTTTTGTAAGTGTAGGTTATATTTGTTCTTCCTTACCTTTACCTGTAGTTTTTGACTGTAACAATTCCGATTATCCATTCTGTCTATAAATATGAATTTTAGTCGGTGAGATGCTTTGCTCCTCTCTGTATCCTTGTTTTAAAGGTCACAGTGTGAACTGCATAAATTGATTTCTGGATGATTTCATGGTCGAAGCCAGTAACCGATTTTACTTCTGTTATCAAACATTTTTCTATATATAAGTGTAAAAACATTAAAAAATGTTTTTTTACAACCATTATACAGTTAGAATTAATTCAAATCAAATACAAGCAAAAAACAGTCGGTTCATTCCAGAGTTCTGTAGACAAAACGAAAGAAAAATCAAGAACCAAAGAAAACGAGCATATTTGTATGCAGTAACAATGTGAGACGGCAGTATTTGTAGCTTTTGATAAACATCTTCGATTTTGAAATTGCATGTGCAACGGATAATATAAAAATAAATGTGGGGTTCTGTTGCGAAACTTTGCAAACTAGCAACGAGGACAGAATAAATTCAAAGAAAAATAGGAAATCTAAATACTGCTGTTGCATGACATTATTTACTGGGTCAAACTAAGTGCAAATACTCGTATTTAACATAATTATTTATTTCTTTGAACTGGTGGAAGTCTTGCGTCCAGCAAATTCCTGACAATAATTGGCATGGCGACGCTCTAGACGACGTCTTTCAACTAATATGACATTACATATTTTAGGTGGTTATCATCACTAGCCTTAAGCACGCCACACTATTCTGAAACCACTGCGACTCCTGATGGACAGAATCAACAGTGGTGACCAACCGAAAAGCGTGGAGACTGTGAAGCTCAACGAAGTCCCAGAGAGGTATTTATTAACCTAAGTTAACCCACCGGACACAACACCCGTCCAGTCGGAGGATCCTCCCTTTTCTATGGTGGATGAGGAACTTTACACCCTGTTCCTCACCCCCCCCCCCCCAAAAACCATATCCCCTGGTCCTAGCTTTAACCTAAAGCAGTAGATGGCTAATACATCTTAAGTCATACAACTTGGTCCTGTTATCACATACTCTAAGAATGAGATAAACCTGGAACCCTTAACTGCTCAAAATCACCCATCTCTCCCTAATTTTCGTCGTCAAAAAGAGACACCAATACTTACAGCTAGCCGATCCCTGTAAAGATTTGATATGGAACCTTGAAATACGATATTGGCGATCAGTTTGCTTTCCTCGCAACAACTACGTGGTCCGAATAGCGATGGGGTAACTCTCTCTGCCATATTGTTTACTCAACGAACGAGAATCAAAGCGAAACAAATTGAACGGGCTATAGAATTGGTGACTTAACATTTTTGTTTTATTGTTTAGGATTTTACGGAGAACATTGACGGTGAAATGTGATGTGGTTTAGTAAGTATGGAATGTCGCAATTATGTGATCGGCCAAAAGGGAAGGCCAAAGGCAAAGCCAGCAGTGGGTGATTCCGGGCTGATATAATGATGATGATGATTTAATCGCCTTGGAAATAACGTTGCCCCACACTAGGAATTTCTCCTGTATATTGGGTGCGTTCACAAATATTTAAACTCACATACACAAATACCCAGACCCGGAACAACTATCTGTAGGTCTTACAAATATTTGTTCCGTGCGGGGATCGAACCCGCGACACGCAGCGCGGCAGTCCATTGCTTGAGCCACTGCGCTAACCGTGCCGTGTTTAGTTTTTGTATAAAAGTATTTTTAGTTGTCTGCCAGAACACCTTTGCAGGTAAAGGCCTCCTCCAAAGATAGCCAGTCCTCTCTAGATTGGGCTACTTGAATCCAGTTGGGGCCGGCTGTTTTTTTAATTTCATCTTCCCAGCTAGCCACAGGTCTGCCTCTCTTTCTTTTGCCTTGTGGGCCTGCCCATGCAGTCACTCTTTTTGTCAATATCTGATCTCTTAGGCGCGCCACATGCCCGGCCCATTTCCATTTCAGTGCTTGAGCATATATCAATGCATCTCTTGCCTTGGTCATGTGTCTTATTTTTGTGTCTTATTTTTTGTACTTTTTTAATATTCATCATGCTGCGCTCTATTCCCCTCTGGTCTGTTAATATTTCCTTTGTTATTTTGTTGAACCTCCATGTTTGACACGCATATGTTAGGCACGGTATAAGGCATGAGTTGAGTACCTTAGTTTTGATTTTTGTAGGCATGCTGCTTTTGAAAATTTCCTTCAGTGCCCAGTACTTGTTCCACGTTAACTGTTTTCTGCGCTCCACTTCTTGTTCGTTATTTTTTTGATCAAAGCTTATTTGTTTGCCTAGGTATATGTAGTTATCAGTGTACTTGAGAGCTTCACTATCAACATATATTGTCCTCTCGATGCTGTTGTGATTGGAATATTTCCCGTAAACTCGCTCTTCATTTAATTTATTCGCTTAGTTGAATTCTACTTATATAAACATTACAATACTGACAGTAACACACTGGCACTAAGTTAATTTGTATTTAAAAAAAAAAACTCTTTTCTCTTAGTATATTGATACAAACTACTAACCTACAAACACAGAACAGTTAAAAATATTTCCCCAACATGCTAAATACACATAACACCACAAATTAAAATATTCACCACTATTATCCCAACATAATTACTACAAACACAATAGAGATTTTAGCGTTCGGTCGATCTGGCGCTAACTCCCTCGGCACCGAGAGTATGAAATCCCAGGATTATGTAAATAACGTGACTATTCACCCGGAAATACTTCGACCTGCAAGCCCGTGGCTCGTGGCTCGTGACTCGTGGCCCAGTATTTGAGGTTAACTTGACCCTTAGTTACTGCGGTCTGTTTGAATAATGAATAGTGTCGTTGAAGTTTGTTTTTGGCTTTGTTTGATAAGAAACTGGGGTAATACGATTAGTAATGATTGGGGAGAAGTTTTGGAAGTTTCTATTAAATATCTTTGATAAATCTATATTTAAATATTCTAAAGTTGAAAACAGAGACACCGGGATATTGTGGGTACAGTAGGTACTCGTTAATACTTTTGATAGATCAAACCACATAATTTTTGCATGCTAAAATCGAATGTTGGTAGTAGATAACCCAATAGTCTAGTCAATGGTCTAAGCAAAAATTGTTTCTATTTTAGGTGTTGTGTTAATTTTACATTGTAACTAGAAGAAACTATTACATCGTCAACATAAACGTATAAGAAAAAGTCTCAAAGTATCGAAGCAAAGCAAAAAAAAACTTTGTGAGACAAGCGTACGAGCTTCCTTTACAATATCACTAAAATAAAACCAGTAATCACAGAGAAATCAGTGTGTATGACTAAAAAAATACAGACCGAAAACAAAACCTCCTCCTTTAAAAATAGAGCAACTAATACAGCTGTCCGTTCGAATCAAAGTCACTCCACGCCAACCAATAGTAGTGGCAAACTGTAACAAGTTCACAAGCTAATCAGATATGGCGACGTCTCACTGGTGGAATCTATCGGAACTTTGAACGCGCCTGTCACGTTGTAATCAAAGTTTAGGAAACTGCTGTCATACCATCTTGTGAGAGCCTTTCTATCTTGGATGTATTAATAGGGTTTTAGTTGGTTGGTACACGTGGTTTGGAGTTGGTTGAAGTTCGCTGGTAGGCTAGGGATGGGATGCGTGATCAGTAGGTATATGATGTGATGGTTTTAAGTAAGTAGCATGTATAAGTTTGCGTTTTGTGAAGCTTATAAAGGCTGCGGTTCCACTGAGGCGGAGCGGAGACGAGTTGTGTCGGATTCACCAACCACATGGCTTAAAATCTTGATTGTGGATTTCAAGCCATGTGATTGGTGAATCGCGGCACAGCTCATCTTCGCTCTGCTCCGCCTTAGTGGAACCGCAGCCTAAGACCCGGACTTAGGTTACTTGACTTACTTTACCAAAGCGGAGATGTGCGAATTAGAGAGGAGAGGACATGTGTACTAGCCATGGTATATCCACCGTAAAGCCCGGCTTTCACCAAAGCGGAGAGGAGTGGAGACGAGAGGTAATGTGCGAAAATCAACCAATCACATTAGTTAAAATTTACATCTGGTCTTTCGCCCTTTCTGTGATTGGTCGAATTGGGCACATTTCCTCTCCGCTCTTCTTGCCTCCATTTTGATGGAAACCGGGTCTAACTGACTGGCCTGTTGGTCTAGTGGTTAGTGACCCTAACTGCTATGCCGGAGGTCGTGGGTTCGATTCCCACCCAGGACAAATGTTTGTGTGATGAGCACGATCATTTGTTCTGTGTCTGGGTGTAATTTATCTATAATATGTATGTATTTAGAAATATATAAGTATGTTTATCAGTTGTCTAGTACCCATAACACAAGCTCTGCTTAGCTTGGGACTAGATGGCGTTGTGTGATAGTTGTGGAATATTATATTATTATTATAACTGTACGGAACGGAAATGTGCAAAATGGAGAGCAAAGATGTGCACCGCACGCGGCTCACAGCAAAACGTCTCTTCTCGTCTTCGCTGTGTACTTGGCCGCCTAAAGCGGAGTACCTAAACATTTACGAGAGATTGCGTCTCCTCTTTGCTCAACCGTTTCCACTGAAGCTGAAATCTTCACAGATGTGCATCATCCCACGGCTGGGCAAAGACCTTTGACCATGACTTCCAGTTGTCAAGGCCAATGTGGTTCACTGGGCGCTAGTTTTGTCCAGATGGTCCCGCCATCTTGAACGAGGTCTGCCACAACGTATTCTGGCTGTGAACATAAAATATACATACTATAAGAATAAGAAATAGAAAGGGCATTTTTTAGCTGTTGTGTTGATGTTTCATCAAGACAACCCTTCGAGGAACCCAACCAAAATAGCCCAAAAAATTAAAAAAGGGTTAACACAAAACAAATCCTTCTTCTAAAAGAAAGCTCAATAGAAATAACGGCTGGAAGCCCTCTCAGACCTCCTCCAAGTTGGAAAGAGCGATCGGATTCTAGTTTCAAAGTCAATTGACCGGTGGAGGAGCAGCGTGCCTCCGTATAAGGGCTCTTGACCATGTGCCCGTACTATGCTCTGTATTAAACGGTAATGTCTGCTGAAATTCAATTCAATAGCAGACTTTTTCACTCTCTGGACAGTGAAATTGTGTAGCATAAGGCCAACATCACGCCTGTTTTCCCCAGTGGGTACGGTAAAGCCACACATTTCGTAGAGTTATGTTTAAGCCTCATTTAGGTAAAAGTGGGTCAGCTTGTTGCCGTGAACCGAGAAACTCTTGACTAATTAACCGATTCTGGAATCAAACCCAAAACTTTACACTTAGAGGACCTTGCAACGATTACTCCAACAAGGTGGGCTTTTATCATTGATACATGACTGCACCGTAGAACTGTAAACATTTATAATAATTTGATAGAAGAAAACACTTTTTATATTGTCGTTTAATTACGTATTCATGAAACTACTGATGGAAAAAAGTATAAAACATAATTATTATAAATAGGTACTGCATTTTCCTCCAGGTCCTAAAGGATTCAAGAAACAAACGAATGAATTAAGTGACAAATGCGCTGCAAATACATTGAACTCAAATAATGTCACTGTATTGTCAAAGTCCCAAGTGAACTAAGAAACAAGTGAATGTGTTTGAGTTCTAGAACAACACAAATAGTGCACATACAACAACATCTTCGTATCAATGCACTTATGGGACATCACGACAGACTGTGCAATAGAGTGTTTGAAGCAAAGTTAATAATTTTTTGACTTAATCTTCAACAGCCATTCATGTTACTACTGCAAGGACTCAGGCCTCCTCTCTAGAAGAGGGATGGGCTATAATCCACCACGCGGGCCCAGTGCGGGTTTATTAATTTATGTTCTTGTTGATGAATGCATAAAGTCAGTGCTAGGAGTGTGTCAATTTCTACAGAATGTGTGTATTAGTGTGCATTTTTGCAGTGTATCTATTATCGTAATAAATGTGCTTGGAATCGTCAGAAATAATTTATTAGCGCTAAAAACATACAAACCTACTTTCCTTTTCCTTCGATGAACGATGGAAAATCTAAAAAGCATATAAAATCACCAACCGAAAAAAAGAAAAAAAAACATAGTTTCAGTAATACCAGCAAAAAAAACCCTCATATACAAAGGTGTTTATCTAGGCAACCGCAGCGTGTGATCAACTAATAAGTAGTTTATTTCCGCTTTATCGTCTGGCGAAGCTTGAAGTAATCCATTTACCACAGCTGAGCTGGCAACACCGTAATAGATTTACCTCGTTTACTAATAAATTGTGTTGGAAGATTTGCGGGTGATGTTGCTTGTGTAAGGTAGTTATTTTATTAGAAAACCTTTTGACTAAAAGTAAGTTCACATTTACATGCTTCGAAACGAATTAGTTTGGAATACGTATGTTTAAAATAGTTTATCTTAGTCAAAAAACTGGCCAAGTTCATTTGCATAATTATGAAAGGTTCGGAGATTTTGAGAGATTTTACAAGTTGTTTTAGCACCATAGACTTCTTTTAGGTTTTCCTTAAATCTATAAGTTTCGAATTAATTTTCTATAAATTTTTCAAAATTTTAGGGCTGTAGTTTCGGAGATAACGGAGGGGGGAGAGAATTGTCGGACAGACATACAGACACACGAGTGATGAGTGATCCTAAAAGGTTTCCGTTTTTAAGCTATTGCATAGCTTCTATCGCGGGCCTTGAGCGTGGAGAGCGAATCCAGAAATTCCGTAACGAAAATTTTCAACTAGGTTGCTATGGTTACGGAATAAACAAGGTTGTCAAAATAAATAATTGATAAAAAATGCTATGCAATAGCTTTACCGCGGCAGTCTCCGAGTGCCACATTCTCTTTTTTCTTTTGAGGTACGGATTTCTAAAAATACTAAAATGAAAAACATAATGATTGGAAAGTTAAGGAGGCTGTCGTTTCCCAGCAGTAGGACAAAACAGGTAAATATAATACACACCAAAAATAACACAAAGGAAATACACCTGATACCAACGTAGTTTCAAATCAAGATAATATTACAAAGCTAACGTGCAAAACTATAATATGTATGAATTGGTTAGATTATTGCAAAATACCCAATATTGCATGTCGACATTACAAATGATCTACTAATTCGTGAACGTTTCCGATTAATTAAAATTATGGCCTAATATGATTTCAAGTTTTAATCTCTGTTTCACTGCACGGACGGTCGAATGGACTGTGTGGAGGACGAAATGGCTAGAAAGGAGGTGACTTCTCAGATGACTAATAATAGAGCAGAATGGAATAAGAAGACATGCTGCACATGTAGGAAATATCTATGTTTCACTGCCTTTTTTTTTTTTTGGTGGGTGGAAGATCATCGAATAACCCCCCCCCCCCCCCCGCTCTTGGGCAGAGCGAAGGGGAGTGTCAGACTTGTACTGACTAAAAACCAAACCCATGTTCCTTCTTCGCCCTTGTGTCGGAGCCGCGTTATCCTTTCGATAATCCACGGCAAGGAGGCGACGGCGTCCCATGTTTCATTGCCTAAAAGAAGGATAACGGATTTCAAAAGCGGGTAGAATAACTTCTTTGTACTTAATCAAAGAACCTGAAAACCAAAACACTGACGACAACCGCACAAGACGTGTTAAATATAAAATCTACAAAGTCCAGTATTTTCCCATTCCCTCACACATTACAAAATGATATTTGGTGTCGCAATATCCGAGTTCTGAACGGACATTTAGATATATTTTCCAAAGGTTTTGTTGTTAGAACCCTCATCATGCAGGAGACAGCTTGTCACGTTAAATTAAATAAACATACATACGTACTTAAAGTTGGAATATTTTCCTCAAAAATTGTAGCGACAACATTTTGTTGTATTATTATTGTTCCGAAGTTTTTGTATAAACGTCGTTAGGGACGAAAATATCCTTCGTTTCTGCGAATTTTAAATTCGTGCGTCACTTTCTGGGTGGAGTTAACATGGATTTTCCTGGAATGGTTGTGAGTTTAATCTGTACTATAGTATAGTGAAACGACGCCGAAAGGCAGACTTAAATAGTGACACAAAGAGTTGCTTTCACAGAGACTCTAGGAATCAGGATGTGTTATGAACAACAGTCAAATTAAGGTAAAGGCGAAATGGAAATTGTCTTCTTTTAAATTCGTAGGTGAGTTTCAGGTAGTAGGTAAGTATGTTGATTAAAATATGATTTGCGATCTTGCGCTCAGCCTGGCTAGCCTGGCGCTTCCACCTTAACAGCAGTATGAATTAATGACAGTATTTAGTCAGTCAATCGGTTCTGCATGCTATAATCCCAATATTTTCTACCACGTTTTATTTTTAACCCAATTAAATATTGCCGACGTAACTTACAAAGCTGCGAGAAAAACGTGAATGGTCACCGATGTGGGCCCTAATATCGCAAGGCTGGAGCCCTGAGAAAGCTAAAACGTATCGCGGCTAAAACGCGGTAGACCAAGGAGACTATAGCGGGACACCTTGAATCCGTGGTTTCCTAGTGAATTGGTTAGAATGAGCATAATAGTAGTAAAAGTAGAAGGAATAGAGAGAGGCCTTTGCCCAGGAATGGGATAATACGGGAGGAAAAAAAACATTTAATATTCCTTATAGCAAATATTGATATATTGAAAATGTTGATAATTATCCTAAAATTATATTTCAGGAATATAAATTTTAGGGTATCAGCATTTTCATTTCTGTATTTTGTAGTTCCCAACGACACACAAACAAGCTTAATAAAATATATGTTCTAGTCTAGACGCAAGTCGATTGGGACTTTACTTTCAGTCATGACTATATATTTCACTAGTTTTACGTCTCTACAGTTTAACTACATTTCCAGAGTAGCAGTTAAGGGTTAGATAAGCTTTATAGATCCCATATAATGTTAAGTTTGTATACTTAAATATCAGATGGTTTAGATAATAAAATTAGCGTAATTACTTTTACTATTGTGTACATCTTGATCTGTGTGGCCTTTGTAATTCATGATTATGAGGCAAAATAAAAATAAAACTACAAACCACAAAACTACTGTATAAACTTTATTTCACAGTTACAATGTAGGCCTACTAAATTACGTTTTGTAATTGTAAGTGCCCATACTTACAAAACGTCGTTTTCTTTGGAAAAGAACCGGCTAGAAAATTCATGGTTAATACTACCTTTTCCTCCACATACGAACTATAGCGACGTATGATAATCTATGTATATCCCGATTTTGAAGTGTTATCCGGGAGATCAACATATTATACAGAAACCTGACAACAGCCGCCATTGTCGGTTATTAACCCACTAAACACAATACCGTTCGTAGTCAAGGAATCTTCCCTTTTTTTATGCACTCGTAACATGAGGATTTTTTCAACCTGTTCCTCATACAATACCTCTCAAATCATACATGAACTTTCTTGTGCCAAAACCATCTAACGAAAATGATCTAAAAAACTTTTTTCTCAATGCCATTTATGTATCTCTGCTGGGCCAAAACTTCAAACCTTACCAGGTACTTTTTCATGCGACACTCAAACCAATCATCGTAGTGAGCGTCCAGGTCATCTTACCACCTCTTTCTAGGCCGACATCGGCGGCGAAGTCCGTCTACACGCAGTTGGATTAGCGATTTTTTTCAATTTACGTAGTTTTTGTGTTTAGACCGAGGCCTTAAAACTGTCCCCAACTAAGCTGGGATTATAACTCTCACACAAAAAACAATCATGCAAATTGTTTTTATAACTGTTAATATATGAATGAACAAAAACTGTAACAACTGCGTCTGGATTACTAGCTTAAACCAGCGTATATTTTAATATTAATAGCGCCACTTTAATAGGAAAAAGGCTTTAAGTTTAAATTTATTAAGGCCATTAAGTATAATTTATAATGTTCAACCAATGAGTTTGAAATTATTCGTATTTTTATTAAATAAAAGGTAATACCCGGTCTAGATTGGGTAATAAACACTAGGCAATTGTTTTGTTTAGCCTTAAAGGCTGGCTAATTGGTTAATACTAATAAACGTGTCAGCGCCTACCGTTAAGTTAAATAATTGTGTTGTAATAGGACTGGGTCAATAGTATTAAGATTTTGCTCCAGGGGTTATGAGTATGACGTTAAGGTCGAAAGTTACTTAGCATATAATATTTTGTATAAGCTTTGCTATCATCACTGTCACACAGAGCTAATCAGCTACACTGCTTATGAATTTTATCGTGTGTACGAGTTGATAATCAAGGAGCTCATAGCTACATATTAACACGGGTTGAGCAGCACTTTCCAAGGGTAGTCTCTGAATGGGTGAGCATCTGTGTACTCTATGACTCAAGAAGCATGTTAAGCCCACCCATTATCCAGGTCTAACTGGTTTATGGAGGTCGGAGAGGTTGCCCGCCATGTCATCATTTCAGCTGAAATACGTATACTGCCGGATATAGGCCTCCCCTAATAAGTGTCGTGACCTCAACAGGACCCCCAATTGGAAAAAGTCAGGCAGATGATGATACAGCTCTGATACGAAAAGCTAGTCTTATTCATTTAATTTCCTGCTACAGAAACCTTCAAGATTTTCTTACGTTATAAAAAGGCTGTAAAAGTATCATAATATACAAAAAAATTCGTGTAATCTCGTAATTTCGATAAACAACCTTTTACCTATAAGTAATCTGTATTCATAAACGAAACTCAAACCTGTAAGCCGATCAACTTCATTACGTAACCTGGCCTAAAGTCTGTTTTACATTTTGTTATCCATATGAATTTCAACTTTTTATCAGTGAGATTTAAGTTGATTTTAGAATAAATCATTGACACAAAACAGAAGAAGAATGACTTAAAGTACCTAATATCGAAAAGACTTACAAAAGTTAAAAGTTGAAGCATAAATTGAAATTTTATTAATAGGTGACTAAAGTTTCGTTTCCAAAAACACATATTTGTTTACATGTTTAGAAGCCAAAATCGAATGCAGTAGGTACATATAACGTTTAACAAGCTCGTATAGCTTGAAAGAAGTTTGTTATCACTCTAAGTTACCAAGTTTATGGGTCCACTTACCGTGATCCTTATCTTAGTGATGCCACATCAATATGTTAGTGCGGGTTCTGTGAGTAAATAATGGGTTTGGATAACTATATACATAGGTACTTTAGCTTCAATAGTGAAGTGTTGAAAGCTATGACAGTGGTTGTTGATTGTGTAATTGAAACTAGAACTTAGGTTATGTGGAATTGATTACAAAACTGTTAGTGTTAATTTTAATACCTAAGTATTATTTTTCAATCTTTGGGTTTTCTACTACTTTCTATGTTTTTGGGTTTTTCTTGAAAGCATTTTAATGAGAGATTTTTTAGGTAACAAAATAATGCAAGTCTGATAGTCTGAACTGACGATCAATTTAATGCTTATGCCTGGTATAGGTACATTAGAAGGGACTTTTCACTTACGTATGCTGTTATATCAATTTAAATTGTTTTCTATTTTCTCCAGCAAAGGAGTATCATACCACGTGGCGTTTGTTGTTCTTACCTGTGTATGTCTGTATATCTTACATTTCTATTAATAGTAACCGGACCCTGAACTTAATGAAACTGGCCCTTAAAAGGTTCAATTAAAAAGTAAGGTCCTGTCAAAGTCAGGCACAAAAACCCCCAAAACCCTTCGTGGTTAGAACTAATTTCTCACTTGAATTGATTTTTATTAAACTGTTTTATTTAGCTCACCCCGTTTGTTTTATTCTTGGGTCAAATTTAGTAATTCAAATTTCACCCTCTTCCTGTCAACCGATTAATCTGAAATTTTGTATACACTTTGGATTTTGGTGACGATACAATTATGTTTATTCATTATCATTATAAATTCAAGATGGCCGCCGCTACAAAATGGCGGATAACTTATGTTTTATTAATCCCATCAATATGGGTATCAAATGAAAGGGCTCAACAAGCAGAATACAATATACTATATTAAATTAAAATCCAAGATGGCGGCTAAAAACTAGAAAATAAAAATAGGTAAAAAAACTTTTTAAGTTAAACGGTTTTATGTTAAACATACATTGCAATGTTTAAGATAAATGTACTAAAAACCAAAAAATTATAAAATAGATACAGTCGTGGGAAAAACCGTGGGGCACGTCAATTCGGAACTGTCGTGCTGCGGAAATTACAATTGACGTGCCCCACGGTTTTTTCCCACGACTGTATCTATTTTATTATTTTTTGGTTTTTAGTACATTTATCTTAAACATTGCAATGTATGTTTAACATAAAACCGTTTAACTTAAAAAGTTTTTTTACCTATTTTTATTTTCTAGTTTTTCTTAACTTACAGTTTACCTCAAAACAAATGCGAAGGACAGTGTGGGGTCGGCCATTGTGAAAACATCGTCGTCACGTACGCATTACGCAAAATCAGCTTCTGAAGTCGGTGGCAAAAAAGCCAAATCAAACAAACAAATGTCACCGACTTCAGAAGCTGATTTTTCTTTTGAAGTTTATTTTTCACTTTTTGGTGTTTTTGAAGTCGGTTGTTTTTTTTGCAAAAAAGTTTTTTTTTTGCCTTTCAGTTTATAATATAGAAAAACATGCCAATAGTTGTTTCATATAGCACAGGCATTGGTGAGGCGTCTTGTGACGAATAATGTTAATTCTTATGTATCAGTTTTGTCAAAAAAGAGAATAAACCATTTCAAACATTATTTACTTCTTTTTGGAGTCACATTTTTTATTTTATTTGAATTATTTTCAGTACAATAGACTTGTGGACCAGTATTTGTAAGCCGCGAAGACTTATGAACCATAATTCCGTCCCATTGAGCCATTGATGCAAAATCCAGGCATTGTTTTCGCTTTACCATTTCGTTCGTGATGAGAAAATGTCAATAATAACAGAGAAAAGTTTTTGAATAGATGAGAAGTTTACCGTTTCCGTCTAAACTTCGGGTCCTCGGTTAATTGTTTTGATTTGCTATTAATTTAGTTACAGACAAGTATTTAAACTCAATACGTTATTTAATATTCTACCATTTTTTAATAATGGTTAAGGTACTGATTAAAATTTCAGGATTTTATGGAAAAAAAATGAAGCATAGACGGAAACCGTATATGAATTAACTTTTAATTTGTGAGTAAAAACTGAAAAAAATAGAAAAATCATTTAATTTGTGTTTATAAACTTGAAGTTAGTAGTCTGAGAAAGCGCCCATGATGTTCATAACACACCAGCAACGATTCGGCATGCTCAGAACAAGGTTGTCAATGTCTTGCTGCGGAATATTGTCCCATGTCCTTCTGAGGTGCGCAAAAAGTTGATCTTCTGTAGCCAAATTTTCAGGAACTTCCTTCAGAGCTCTTCTTTGCAGCATATCCCACGCATGCTCAATGGGATTTAGATCTGGCGATTGAGCAGGCCAGTCTAAGGCCCTAACATTATGTGTATGTAACCAAGCTGCTACCGTTCTCGCCGTGTGTGCCCGGGCATTGTCGTGCATGAGCAGGAAATCTTGCCCCATTTGTGTTCTGTGAGGCAAGATTACGGGCCCCAGCACCTGTTGGACGTATCGTTCTGCCGTCATATTGCCCCGCACCCAAACGTGATCCGTCCGTCCTCCAAGACGAATTCCTGCCCAAACCATAATTGTTCCTCCTTGGTATGGGTGAACTTCCTGAGGGTTCTGGAGACGGCTCCATCGTCCAGGAACTCGCCAAACACGCGTCCTTCGTGAATCTGGATGGAAGCCGAACCTGGATTTATCCGTGAACAGCACATTGGACCATTGCTCACGGCCCTAGTCCACGTGGTTCCGAACCCATTCTAATCGTCGTCCACGATTGCCTCTCCGTAAAGGTGGGACCCGGAGTGGTCTACGAGAGCGTAGATTGCTTTCATGCAGTCGCCTTCTTACAGTTTGGTCACTCACAAGCACTTGGTGTTCCACTCGCAGCCTTTGGACCAATTGAGTCGCCGTTGCATTTGGTTGAGCTCGCGCAGTAATTTGCAAAAATCGGTCTTGTCTGGGGGTAGTGATGCGACTTGGCCCCCGGTGCTTCTCCGCTACTTCACCTGTGGCACGATAGCGTATCCACAATCTTGAAATTACATTTTGATGGGTCCCTATGGCCTCAGCAACATTACGCTGAACAGATCCAGCTTCCAGCATTCCCACAGCTCGTAACATCTCCGCCCTCGTCAAATGTCGGCGTTGCATGGCTACAATACCTCAATTTTAACTTTATCTTTCGTTTAAAAATGAAAAAAAACTGTAACTAAACGTAATTCGTATTGTTTTTTAAATTTCGCACAAATGAAAATTCCCTCTCCTATACATTAAGACATTTTTATGCCACCGAAACAAAAGAATTTTCAAAAATTTGAATTTGGAATTAGTCTGAGCTAAATTACAAACAAATCGGTGTATTAAAGATTCCAATGCGGCCAGTACTTTTCGAGTTATTTAATTGAGTATGAAATATCCCTAGACCGTGTTGATGTGTGTACTAACTTTAGTAATTTTAATTGTTACCGAAACGGACTGACCTGTTTTCATCAATTTTGGATTAGAATATTGGTGAAGTTATTTAGTAGATCATTAAGTTTCTTTAGAAATCTGTGATCAAACAAAGTGCTATAGAATACTGTCTTTACATACAGACAGGAAACAGGCTCAAAATAACCAGCAACTGCATAAGCATAATCAGGTTTGGGACATAGGCCTCCTCTCTAAAAGAGGGAATGGGCCCAGTGCGGGTTGGTAGATGTCACATGTCTTCGAACTTTTGGTTCTACGACATGCCGGTTTCCTCACGGTGTTTTTCCTTCACCGTTTTGAGATCAGTGATGATGAAATAAATTACACAAAAATGCTCTTCTACTACCAACAATTGACCAAAACACAAAGTAACGTAACCATTATTAATATTAATAATTATAAATTACCACCGCCAGGACCAAAACTTACGTAAAATTTAGTAGAAACAGGGACCAGCTTTGTTGTTTGCCTGACTAATCGAAGCGGACATCCGAGGTAGAGTCCCGTACTCAGAAACCATTATTTCCATAATGGATTTCGGCAACGTTACTCCAGGCCCAATAAATTACTGGTATTTTAGAAGCGAAATTTCTGAAGAATAGGTGTTAAATTCGAGAAGATGAATTGTTTTTGGACTCTGCACATAAATAAATGATTTATTTCGTAATGAATTTTGTAGTAAGGGACTCACTGCCATTTAAATAAACCATAGGATTTGAAGGGGAAATTAAATCTCATTTAGTGACAAGTATAAGTAATTGGCTTTGAATATAATGTATAATGAATGTAAATAGACAGTGGTGGTTCAAAGGTATAGCTGCCTACGCAACGGTGCCTAGCTTGAGGCCCGTAATCCACCAAAGCGGAGAGGAGAGGAGACGAGAGGAGATGTGTTTGAATAAACCAATCCGATTTCGTTATTTCCACATCTCTTCTCCGCTTAGCTTTGGTGGAAATGGGTCAAGCGGAGAGGAGAGGAGATGTCTCATTTTTCTATAGAATTTTGTGCAGCGATCGAGCAAGCGGCGCGGCAGAGCGGAGAAGTGTCTAGTCGGGCGGCCGGGCTTCACCCCGCTGCCTTCTCCGCGCGCCTCGCACGTTTTGTTTTGTTTTAGATCTCTCACAGCTCACATCTCTGCTACACACAGCTCACATCTCCTCTCCGCAACGCATCTCTTCTCCGCTTTGGTGGAAATAACCTGCCAGCTTCGCGGCACATCTCCTCTCGTCTCCTCTCCTCTCCGCTTTGGTGGATTACGGGCCTAAGAGTTCATTGAACTCGTCGTCGCTTTTGCCGTTCACTACTACCGTTTTGACACGTTAACGATACGATACGTTTTACGAAATAAAAAAATGTCAATGTTTCTCATAAAGACCCTGAATTCACCCTATCAGCCTGCGGTGGGATATAACTTACACTTTGCATACTAAAAATGTGACAATTATAAGTCATTGGCTTTGGATTTGTATCTGTACATAAAGGTTACATTTAAATAGTATACACAAGCTGCCACAATCGGATCATAAATGTCAGTGTGCCAGGGTCTTACTAATTAGTGAATCTGATGCGTTTACCACAATATTCGACCGATGCTTTAATAGATAGTGTTGTTGTGGGCTTTGGCTAGCCACAAACATTCGAATTACGACTAACAATAGTGCAACTCCCTCTAAATCCTTACTTCTTTGCATCGGAATAATATCTTTTACAAAATCTGCTCCCAAATATTTCCGATTGCCTGCCAGAAAGAAGAAAGATAAGAAATATTTGATCATCTGTTGTTTTATCATCTTCCTTCACTCTTGTTGATTGAAACCAATATTTTTGTTCCTTCCATGCCCTGACAGGCACTGGCCCTAGCGAGCCCCGTCTACTGTGCTGACATCACATGTCGGGCAAAAAGTGCTATTGAGTTGTAAACTCCCAATGAGTTTGGAAGTTAGCGTTGTAAGGCCTCTGCCTCGAATTTTGCGGGAAGCGGGGCGGCGGCGGCGGCGGCGCGGCTTGCCTGGAGTGCACCGCTCGTTGCCCGCCCCCGCGTCGCTGCCACGCCGCTGTTTTCGAGAACCGGTCTATTTGATTTTACGCATAAGATCCTGCCGCTCCCGCGCCGCCGCCGCCGGCGCCGCCGCCCCGCTGCCCGCAAAATTCGAGGCAGAGGCCTTAATGCCACGCTATCATTTACTTCATTTTCTTTCTTATTATTCTTCTTCCATCTTAACTCTGATCTTATTCTCATACTCCTTCCAACTTTAAACATTACAGTCAAAATATTTCGGTAACTGATGTTCAATAGTCGAAACCAAATCGAAACATAATTTCATATACTCCGGTAATGCTTCAAAGTGAGCATTTTGCCACTGCCAATGGCGGATTCCCCTCAATATTTCAACAACAACTGGTCTGGAATCATACATTTTGTATTGTAAATACATTGTTGCCGTTCGTCATGTTCGGAGCTCTTCATAGCTATTGGAAATAAAACTGGCGTTTTTCGGCTAAAAGCTGGATTTTATTAAAAGAGGGAAATATATTTTCGTTACTTTTTTCTGTTGAAAGTTATAGTTTTTGTGCCTGAAATCTGATGGATTTCTGTGAAGTAGCAGATTTTCTTTCAAATGGGTATACCAGACAACAAAATAAAAAAAAACAACCACGCTTAAAACGGCCACTAATTACCTATGTAGAAACAAAATACTGATGTTAGTGTTTTTAATATTAAAATATGTCATGTATTAACAGATATATATGAAAAGTAAAGAAAAACAAAACACAGATTCACCCTTCAATAATTTCCTAAACATACGCAAGCACTGATTAAAAAATCGCCGTTTACTTTAATTACAGTGTAGTGCAAAGAAAAACACACACAACAAAATAACTGAACATTTCACCTTCATAGTCTAGTGTTTATACGTAATTTCGCAGATTACACGTCCAGTAGAAATAATATGGCTACGACACGAAGGTAATAGAAAGTAATGTTCACCCAGCGGGGGGCTAGCGAAATTATATGGTGTAAATTTTCTACGACAACATTATAAGTGAATGTATATGAAACTTAGTCATTAAATTTGTTCATGGTTCCGCGATTTAGATTAAAACGCTGCAATTACTGCATTTTCTTTCGTTATAAATGAATTAAATGCATGATCTTTACTTACTTTTCTATTTACTTTGGTTTACATAAACTAGTCTTATACCCGGTATATTTTGGACCCGTCATTTAATTGTGAAAATGATTATTTTCTAAAACTAAATTTGTTTAATAATTTTCCTCCTTTTCAATCTTTCATAAATCAGGTTTACAAATTAGAAATGAATACAAAGAAATATTTTCCCAAGGAACTCTAAACATAATAACACAAATCATCGAAAGCTATCCAACAATTTGATATAAAAGCAAACAAACGGATTGTCTAGGGAAAAATACATCATTTTCACAACAGCACTCGATCAACAGCTATATCCTTATAGAAAATGGAAGCTCTCACGGACTTCCCCGAAGATTTCGGGAAAGCGTTACAAACCAGTTTTAATATGTTGAAGATTTTTAATGTCAGGTCAGTATTTCGGCCATTTTTTTTTACTTTTAGATGGAATTGGTATAGGAAAATAATAAAAGGAAAACGGCTATGAAAAGAATCTGGAAATCCAACAGACATTGAACTAGCTTACTAATTAAATCAAAAATAACTACTTCTGTTCTCCTGGTAGTTTGTGGGATGATCGTACGATTGTAAGTTATAGAAATAAAAACTGATTATTTTTTCATTAACAACTGTTTTTCGGTTGACTGTACTTCACTTGTACTTGTGTCCATTAAAAAAGAAAAGGGGATTAGAAAGGAATAAACAAAAGAAAAATATTGGCAGTGGATCGGTTTGGGGGATCTACATGATACAAATAACAAGAAAAGAATGTTTATATATTCGCTTTTTAAAAAGAGGTTTTCATTTATTATGTGGGAAATGCTGATATAGGTCTATAATATTTGTGAAAATGTGTTATTTCATCAAAATGCAAATATGGGTACAGTACATGGTGTTATAAAAAAGAGGTAGGTTCAGCCACATTTTACCGATAGGCATGCAAAAGTTTTAATCTTACGCTAACGCATTAACGAAAATGAATATAATGGATGGAATCCATAAAACGTTAAACGTCGTGCTAAGTACAGTAAAGCATTCTACACGTTCTTTGTAGCAGTACTTGCATTCTTTGCAGTACTTGCATTCTTTGTAGTTCATCATGGCATTCTCTTGCCCATATCCCAACTTATTTAGGGTCGGCGCAGCACGTCTTCTTCTTCTAAACTTCTCTGTTTCTCATCATCTCATGAGACACCTCCTTTCTTGCTATATGAATCTTAGCACAGTCCATCGATTTTTCGGTCTTCCTCTACTCTTATACCCATCCACATTCATACTCAAACCTTCCTCACGACATTTTGTAGTTCAAGTTGGTAACATTAATGACCTGTAGTTGACCGTCCCGAGGTCTACGTCCACATTTAATCAAAATCAGTAAGGTAGATAAAAAGAATGATTGGGACGCATCTGCTGAAATTACAAAAGTATTAAAATATAATTTTCTCTCGCTTTCTTGAAATAAAAAGGTTTGCTAAGACAAAAATGTAATACCTTTGAAATTAGATCTTCTGAGGCCTTTGTTACAAAGTATTTCTTTTCTGAAGCAATCAATATTAGTAAGGCATGAAAAAATACTAAAGCCGTACAAAATTCATTGAATGACTTATATCTGCCGAAGTGTGGTTGTTATTAGGTACACCTCTGCCTACCCCTTTTCGGTTTACGTGATGTCATGTTATGTTAATTACGAGTATCTTTCATTACAGGTATCTAGAAGATGACAAGCCATGTCTCAAGAAGGACTGGCATTTCTCCTACATAAGTGCTACTGTTTTTATCCATGCCTTTGGGCTGGCTTTTCACATGCCCGAACTGCTGACAGATGAAGAGATGACACAATTTGCTTACTTGATACCTTCTATTTTGGTGTCCATCCATGGTACGGTATATTACTTTGTAACGGTTGTTATTTTTCAACCGACTTCTAAAAAAAGAAGGAGGTTCTCAATTCGGATGTTTTTTTTTATGTTTGTTCGGGCATAACTCCGTCGCTTGATAACCGATTTGAAAAATTCATTTTTTGTTGGAAAGTATACCCTACTTTCCAAATCTATATATATGTATATAAAAGGAGAACTGACTGGGTGACATATCAACGTACAGCCGAAACTACTGGGGCTAGGAATGTGAAATTTTGCACACGGCTTCCTATTATAATGTAGGGGAGCACTAAGAAGGGGTTTTTGGAAATTAAACCTTTAAGGGGGTGAAAAGGGGGATGAAAGTTTGTATGGAAAATCGTCACTTTTGTAGTTGAACCGACATCCACGCGGGCGAAGCCGTGGGCACAAGCTAGTGGTCCCATATTTTTTTTATCGAAATCGGACGAGCAGTTTTTGAAAAATCAACAATACTCAAAAAAAAGCTACATTGTCCACATTATGACCCATAAACATGTGAACTTACATGTGAACCACTAAAAACTGAAAAATAAAAACTTTTTAACGGTTTTCGGTAAACACGTGTGAAAAGAGCTTCTCGATTTAAAAAACTTTTTAACAAAAAATATAACCAACTTCAAAAAAAAAAGTGAATAATAAACTTTAGAAGAAAAAAATCATTAACTGAAGTCGGTGACTTTTGTTTCTTTGATTTCATTTTTTTGCCACCGACTTCAGAAACTGATTTTTCTTCGAAAGTTTATTTTTCACTTTTCTGTGTTTTTTTTTTTAAGTCGGTTTTATTTTTTGTTTATAAGTTTTTTTTAATCGAGAAGCTCTTTTCACACGTGTTTACCGAAAACCGTTACTTAGACAACAGGATTTCAAATACAGACAATAATTTAATTATAAATATTTGTCTATGTTTTTTATGAATGGAATGGATGGCTGACACTCTCAAAAACGTTACCTTAAAAACTAGTATTATTTATCTTCAAGTCGATTTAAGTCTTCCCTTTTTTTCACTTATTTCATTTAAGGCTAATTAACGCACTGTACTATTTTTTTCAGCCGTCTTTAAATCGATAGTTTTGATACCAAACACAAGGGAAGTGTCTGCATTTATAAAGGAACTTGGTACTCTGTGGAGGGTGAAGTTTACCCCAGGTCAGAAACAAGAGAAGGATGCACTGCTCTGGCGAATCAATTTTATTAACAGAGGTAATATTATTTTTAAATTTTATTATTTGATGAACTATTTGTTCAGCCGACAGACAATTTACAACGGCAAATAAAAACCAATGGATGAAAAAACATCGTAGAAATCAATGGACAGGATTCATTTCCGTCCGACAGATAAATATTCCATCGTTTGGTTTAGGCCTTAAGCCATGACGATACAAAAAAAATCCATTTTGAAAAAAAAAACGACGAAAACGACGATTGGATATTTGTGATTGTAACTGTTCACTTTTGAGCAGTCTCATAAAAAAACCTCCTTTTTTTGAAGTCTGTTAACATATTGGCTAACTGTGCCACTTTTTAAAAAAAAAGTTTGTGGCCACGATTAGTGCCTCTTTACTTTTTTGACGGTCACTAACAAAAGTTTATACATAATTATATTAGAAACTAACATGGCAAATTATTTATTTTTTACAGTCTAGAAAGATAAATCTGGAACCTATAACTGTTGTCTAAGATTAATCAAATTAAAGCTTAGTTTAACAAATAATTAATTTAGGCAAAGCTGATACCTACCCACATTTTAAGTTCGTTTAGAATTCTATTTATATTTGTTTTTACCCGACTGCGCAAAGCAAAGAAGGGTTATGTGTTTATCAGTCTATGTATGTATGTATGTATGTATGTTTTATAATTATTATTTTAACTCAATCGTAAGTCCAGCGATCGCAAGCGCTAACGCTTAGAATGAGGTAATCAGTCCGATTCCATATTCTGTAATTTAGTTTCTGGAGTAACAGGGACGATGCCATTTAGATTAGTATTTTTTTATTTAAAATATATGTCGACTGGGGAGACATGTCTTCGTTGATTTGTTGCTCGAGCATGATGGAATGTGGAGTCCAATGTGAAATAACATACAGGCACTGTTCGGTACACTAAACTTAACTGTCCAAAACACTTTACAATTAAAAATAACGAAGGATTGAAGATCTATTTCAGATTTAAATGAAATAAAAAAAAAATGGAATGTAGTGACTAGGTTAGCCAAGTCAACCGTTCGTCACCACGATTTCAATTTGAATGTGTCAACTGCACAAGTCTACCGCCTTTTTATTAACATCAAAAATGACCAACGATAACTTTCCGACTAAACACACTCAAGCATTGCCAGACCAAAAATTAAATTAAATTGAACTAAATCAAAATTATGATAAACGCTTGACATTCCATTACGCGATCTGCGACATATATAAAATGTATTTTTTTTACATAATGGGCCTGCACACGACTTTCTTTACCGTGTTGCTAGTGCCTTATCTGCCCCCGTAGCATGGCGATTCTATCACTAATCTACCAAGAATAGACAAAGATTTTGACATACAATTTGGCGTGAAACCTAGTTACAATCTGTCATTTTGTCGTTTCTTCCGTCGACAAAACGCGTTTCTTCGGTGGTCATGCTAAGCCGGTTGGTGTCAGAGTTTTTATGCATGGCATTTTTATTTAATGGGCCTCTGACACACATACACATGCCGTCAAAAAATATCTCTTAAGCATGCTGGTTTCCTCACGATGTTTTCCTTCAACGAAGCAAGTGATAATTTTACAATACGTACATGAATTCGAAAAACTTTTTAACAAAAAATAAAACCGACTTCAAAAAGAAAAAGACAAAAAAGTGAAAAATAAACTTTCGAAGAAAAATCAGTTTCTGAAGTCGGTGGCAAAAAATGAAATCAAACAAACAAAAGTCACCGACTTCAGAAACTGATTTTTCTTCGAAAGTTTATTTTTCACTTTTTTGTGTTTTTCTTTTTGAAGTCGGTTTTATTTTTTGTTAAAAATTTTTTCAACTCATTTGCTCGAAAAATGCTTTTACGGAGCCTGTATACATTGTTCGAAAGTTAAAAATTACGCACTATACAACGGAACGTGCGGTAAAATATGTACTCTCAGCTAAGTACCGTGCGGTAAAATAGGTACTCTCACCTAAGTACCTATTTTACCGCACGGTTCATACCCCGTTGTATAGCACCGTTCGTATTCTTTACGGTTTTTTTTTTTTAATTTCCATAAAAAGTAATACAAGAATTCCACCAAGGAGTGGAAGGAGTGGAGTGGTATTACTAGAATAAATAAGCTGACTGAACAAACGTCCTTGGAAGCGCTTTTGTTCAATACGTTTGTCTCACTTTAATACTAAAGAATAGATGA
Organism: Diarsia mendica; assembly: GCA_949316265.1. Taxonomy (NCBI): domain Eukaryota; kingdom Metazoa; phylum Arthropoda; class Insecta; order Lepidoptera; family Noctuidae; genus Diarsia; species Diarsia mendica. The sequence continues at coordinate 19,789,347 of OX438901.1, forward strand.
GATGAAAATTGTAGTTCTATTTTTCACCACGTGCATGTGGCGCCATTTGCAAATGCGCGGCATTTTAATATTAAAACGTCAAAGACTGTTGCGACTTTCCGACTGATATTTAAAAACAAAATAATATGAGTTCAAGCGAATCCGATTTTAGTATGGAATCTACTTTACCTGATATTTTAAATGAGGCGCAAATTGCAGAAAACGGTCTCTTGCCGCCAAAATCGCGAGAGCGCTATTTAATTACCTACAATAATTTTATAGCATGGAAGACTCGAAGAAATACTCAATCATTCTCTGAAAATGTTTTGATGGCTTACTTCAATGAATTACGTGTGAAGTATAAACCGTCCTCAATGTGGTCAATCTATTCAATGTTAAAAACCACTCTAAAAACCAATAATGACATAGATTTAACAAAATACATAAAACTGCATGTATTTTTGAAACGACAGTCGGATGGCTTGCTTGGCTTGCTTGTATAAGCAAGAAATCAAAAGTATTCACTGCAGCTGACGTAGAAAAATTTCTTAATGACGCGCCAGATAAAAAATATTTAGGAACTAAGGTAGGTACGTTATTAAATTTTTTATTTGCCATTAAAAATAGTTTGAAAAAGTTTGCTTCATTACATAATTGTACTGTTTTCTCGCAAATGTGTTGAAAAACGTTATGATACACGTGCAGAAATTGGTATTTACAAACTCGTGACTACTTTAAGCCCTCGACTTCGTCTCGGGCTTACATTCGTCTGGACTCGTTTGTAAAAACCAACTTACCGCACTAGTATCATAAATAACTATTTATTTTTCACTTTTTAGTGGTTCACATGTTCATGGGTCATAATGTGGACAATGTTGATTTTTTATGAGTTTTGTTGATTTTTCAAATATCGCTTGGCCGATTTCGATAATAGTACATTTTGATACAAGTGCGGAAAGTTTGTTATTGCATTCGAGGCAGATTGAACACCCGAGCCGTATGGCGAGGGTGTTCATGGGGTCGAGAAATGCAATAACAAATTCCCACGTGTATCAAACGACGTTTTTCAATACACTTTCGAAGAAATTAACTAAAAACGTTATGTGTTTTTGTCAACAAATTTGATGAGACTATGATTTAATTTACTTTTTTTCCGCGGTTTGATTTCGCCAGGTTGAAAAAGAAGCAAAGGTATAAAGCCGCCAAACAGCCTCACAGGAAAAATATAAAATTTAAATATTTTTTAATTAAGAACACAAAAAAATGCTTACTTGTTCATAAAAGTAAATAATTGTTTAAAATATTTACGTTTATTAGTAGTATTCTTTTTACAAACACAATTTAAATATTCAAAAAATATTTACGCTGTAAAGACGCAGATCAAAATGGCGAGATTAAAAAAAAAACACGCCTGCTCTATAATAGTCAGTGGTGTTTTTTTTTTTAATTTCATAAGTTTTAATCGAATTACCGCTGCTCTATGATTACAGCGTGCGGTAATAATATTACAGCACGCTGTATTCTTATTACCGCACGCGTGCGAAATATGATGCATGTCGAACCTAATCGTAGTGCAATAAGAGCTAGTTTTCGAGGAAGTGTATTGAAAAAAAATTAGGACCATTAAGGGAAGTATACCCTTTCCAACAAAAAAATAATTTTTCAAATCGGTTAGCAAGTGCTGGAGTTATGCCCGAACAAACATAAAAAAAAAAATAAAAAAAATTATAAACATCCGAATTGAGAACGTCCTTCTTTTTTTAGAAGTCGTTTAAAAATCAGAGGTGCGTGCCTTGGGTTCAAACTCGCGACTTGGCAGTCCAACGGCCACACCACTATGATGGAACAAACGTACCTAGAAGATGCTTGTTCACTCTTGAAGGAAGATTGACCTCAAAACCCTTTCATATTAGTACATTTTGACACAAGTGCGGACAGTTTGGTTATTGCATTTGAGGCAGATTGAACACACGAGCCGTATGGCGAGGGTGTTCATGGGGTCGAGAAATGCAATAACAAATTCCCACGTGTATCAAACGACGTTTTTCAATACACTTTCAAAGAAATTAACTAAAAACGTTATGTGTTTTTGTCAACAAATTTGATGAGACTACGGTTTAATTTACTTTTTTTCACCAGGTTGAAAAAGAAGCAAAGGTATAAAGCCGCCAAACAGCCTCACAGGAAAAATATAAAATTCAAATATTTTTTAATTAAGAACACAAAAAATGTTTACTTGTTCATAAAAGTAAATAATTGTTTAAAATATTTACGTTTATTAGTAGTATTCTTTTTACAAACACAATTTAAATAATCAAAAAATATTTACGCTGTAAAGACGCAAATCAACATGACGAGATTAAAAAAAAACACGCCTGCTCTATTAGTCAGTGGTGTTTTTTTTAAATTTCTTATGTTTTAATCGAATTACCGCTGCTTTATGATAATAAGATTACAGCACGCTGCCGCGCTGTAATCTTATTACCGCACGCGTGCGAAATATGTTGCATGTCGAACCTAATCGTAGTGCAATAAGAGCTAGTTTTCGAGGAAGTGTATTGAAATAGTTATTTATGATACTAGTGCGGTAAGTTGGTTTTTACAAACGAGTAGACGAATGTAAGCCCGAGACGAAGTCGAGGGGTTACCATAGTCACGAGTTTGTAAAAACCAATATCTGCACGTGTATCATACAACGTTTTTCAACACATTTGCGAGAAAACAGTACAATTATGTAATGAAGCAAACTTTTTCAAACTATTTTTAATGGCAAATAAAAAATTTAAAAACGTACCTTAGTTCCTAAATATTTTTCATCTGGCGCGTCATAAAGAAATTTTTCTACGTCAGCTGCAGTGAATACTTTTGATTTCTTGCTTGTATTGTATAGCCATCTGACTGTGGTTGTATGTATTTTGTTAAATCTATGTCATTATTGGTTTTTAGAGTGGTTTTTAACATTGAATATATTGACCACATTGAGGACGGTTTATACTTAACACGTAATTCATTGAAGTAAGCCATCAAAACATTTTCAGAGAATGATTGAGTATTTCTTTGAGCCTTCCATGCTATAAAACTATTGTAGTTAAATAGCGCTCTCGCGATTTTGGCGGCAAGAGACTGTTTTCTGTAATTTGCGCCTCATTTAAAATATCAGGTGGAGTAGATTCCATATTAATATCGGATTCGCTTGAACTCATATTATTTTGTTTCTACATATCAGTCGGAAAGTCGCAACAACCTTTGACGTTTTAATATTGAAATGCCGCGCATTTGCAAATGGCGCCACATGCACGTGGTGAAAATTAGAACTACAACTTTCATCTCATAATACTCTTTAGTATTAAAGTGAGACAAACGTATTGAACAAAAGCGCTTCCAAGGAGGTTCGTTCAGTCAGCTTATTTATTCTAGTAATGTGAAACTCCTTGGTGGAATTCTTGTATTACTTTTTATGGAAATTAAAATTAAGAATACGAACGGTGCTATACAACGGGGTTATGGACCGTGCGGTAAAATAGGTACTTAGGTGAGAGTACCTATTTTACCGCACGGTACTTAGGTGAGAGTACATATTTTACCGCACGTTCCGTTGTATAGTGCGTAATTTTTAACTTTCGAACAATGTAAACAGGCTCCGTAAATGCATTTTTCGAGCAAATGTGTTGAAAGAAACTTTATTTCCAGCTACCTTCTGGGTTTCCGTGGTCGGCTCGTTCCAATACTTGCTTACACCGCTATTTCAAACTTTCTTCCGGAGATTTATATTAAAACAGGACTGCGGGCTACTTCTACCTTTCGCTGCGAGCTATCCATTCAACCCAACTAAGAACTGGACGATTTATGTCCTAGTATATATTTTCCAGTTGTATTCTAGTAAGTTGCTAGTTAATCAAGCTTCGTTTTATGAAATAGTAGCAATTGCTTTCCTAAGTTAAAGCGAAGAAGTTAAGGGAAGTGACACACTCTTTTAGAATGTATATCCTTCCTTACATACATAGTATAAAACAAAGTCGCTATTTTGTCTGTTTGTTTGTCTGTATGCTTAAATCTTTAAAACTACGCAACCGATTTTGATGCGGTTTTTTTCATAGATAGAGTGATTCAAGAGGAAGGTTTTAGTATATAATTTGAACGACATCCACGCGGGTGAAGCCGCGGGCATCAGCTAGTTGTAGTATAAATGTGTGTACTGTGTGTTGTTATGCTTTGTATGTTTATTGTTTGTTTTTGATGTGAAACATCTATAACCGCACGTAAAACCGATTTCTGGCGTGGCGACGCATGCCGTGGCGACGCGTCGCCACGCTATACGATGGTATATATCATAGATAACAGAAACAACAGGAGATATGCCACAGAATGTATGTATGTGAATGTATGTGATATGAATTGTCACAGTAATACCGTCCTCAGAGACAACATCGAATATAACTATTACCGAAGTCACTGATTAAACGAATTAAGTAGTCACGATTTGAAATAAATTCGTAATTTTTTGTATTTAATGAAAACAAATGTTTATTCAATAAATAGTAATCGTTACCTGGAAAAAAATCGTAATATTTTATTTTATCATTATGACATAATAATTTAGTTCCTATCACAATATGTTCTTTTCTGCATATTATTTTTACAAAATAATGTCGATGTTTCACATCTGCCAGGCGTCCCGTGACGGCTCACATTTTTTGACATTTTGTATGGACTACAAGGAAAAAAAATAGTCTGGAACATACAGCAGTAACTTTTTTTCTTCTTTTTAGGGTTCCGTAGTCTGCAAGCTGAAATTGGGTACCAATATGTGTATCAATCACGCCGACAAAGTGGTAAAATAAAAATTGGAAAAAAAATGTTTTATTGGGGTAGCCCCCTTATATGTAAAGTGGGAAGATTTTTTTTTTATTTCAACCCTAACGTGTGATATATTGTTGGAAAAGTATTTAAAAATGAATAGGGGTTTACTATAATCATTTTTTGATAATGTCAATAATTTCGGAAATAATCGCTCCAAAAGTAAAAAACAATGTGTGTCCCCCCTCTAACTTTTGAACCATAAGTTAAGAAAATATGAAAAAAATCTGAAAAGTAGAACTTTATAAGGACTTTCTAGGAAAGTCATTTTGAACTTGAATGGAAACAGTTTTTGTACAAAAAAGACAAAAAGTTGTACAAAATAACTTCTGGACTAAGTTTGTAGTATAATCGTATACATATGCAAGCATTTTTTTTTAACTTCGTTTACATATTTTATTATCCTGAACGTATCTTTTTTCAAACAAAAAAAGAATTATTGCTACGGAACCCTACACTAAGCGTGGCCCGACACGCTCTTGGCCGGTTTTTTTCTTTCTTACTAAACGTCATTCTTGTTTTTGCAATAATAAATGTTCACTTTTAGCAAAGCACTTTTAGCACTTTTAGCTTTTATATTTATATAACAAACTGGACAAAGTCTCTTAGTTATGAGGATACGGACGCTCTTCTTGTTTATCATGAGTAATCTAATCACACACTACAACGATACAAACCTTACTGTAATCCATATACTACACTACTCTACACCTTGCCACACCACACTATACTACACCACACTACACTACACCACACTACACTACACTACACCACACTACACTACATCACACCACACTACATCACACCACACTACATCACACCAAATCACACCGCACCACACACCACACATCACATCTAACCGCACTACATCGTACACACGCACCACGCCTAACTAAGCACACCACGATTCACGTGATACATACTCAAGATGTTAGAATAAGTAATAACAATTATGCTGTAATATAAATATGTAACATTAATATATCTAAGATATGGAGGAGCGGAGTCTCCTAACACAGGCATTGTTTGCCTAAAAGGAGGCTCCAAACACAAATCATTGTTTAAGAAGCATTTTGTTTATATAAAAATATTTTTCATTTTTTCATTTATATTCTAAGAATGAATTCTAGGCTGAAACTGTTTTGTTTTCTTGATTATTTTTTCTCTTTACTTTCATGGATAGGTTTTTCTTACATAACCTACATCTTTTAGTGACCCTCCTGTTATGCATGTACGTGGGGGCATCATTGATCATGATAACATCCTGTGCACTGTTGGGAATAGAGTTTGTGATGCTAAGACACGACCTAGCACAGGTGAAGCCAAAACTGAATGGAAAAAGAAATTATGATGAAGATTCTGATGATGATGAAGGAACAAGTATTGAAGTGTTTGTAGAAAGACATCAGAAACTGTTGAGGTAAGTTTTATGGATACAAATGTGATTGATATTTATTTAATTCAAAGTTGCAATCAATATAATTATTATCGTGCTAAATAGTAGATTGTATCTTAAGGGAGCAAAATAATATTTTTACGGCGAGGGCGCTTTTTTGAATCCAGAGCGAAGTGAGGGATTCTAGAGTAGAATCCCGAACGTAGTGAGGGATTCTTTATTAGAATCCTGAACGTAGCGAGGGATTCAAAGTACGTCGCCCGAGGCCAAAATACATTTTGCACCCAAGTGATACACTCGACTTTTCATCACGAGAAAATAAAAGGCGCCTCATATTTTATTGTAATATTATTATTTAATAAAAATAGAGTGACGACACGTTTAAATCCATCAGACATATTAATTACGAATATGGGTCCAGTTTTACGTCCTTATTATGACAACGCGTTACTAAACAACCTTCTACTCCATATTAAGAAGTCGTATGCCTTTAAATATTTCTCCCGGGATTTCGTAGGGATTAAGTTTTGTATGACGTTATTAGCTTCTATTTTTATTGTTTCAGGAGTTATTGCACTATCACTTTCAGAACTCGACGTGGAGCTCATTTTTTTTTTGCACAAAATACAATAAAGTCCGTACCGAATATTAGAACAGGGAAGTAAATCGCGCGCTTTTGTTTTTTTTTTAATTAGTTACCGCGTCTCCTCGCACCGTACAGCCAACACAATACAATTTGCGTTCGATTTCAATGAACGATTCATGTTCTAAATTCAAATCTCATTACTGCCCGCTAAAAATTCTAATGGAGAAAAAAGCTACTTTGCTCGCACTTATAGAGGAACAAAACGACACTTTTCGAATTGAAGGGATGAAATAGTTATTTATCCAACATGTGAGGAAAGTTCGTTTTTCCTATGAGTTTAAATGAACTTGCTCACAAGTTGCATACAAAACTTTTCACCACTCCCAGCAAGAAAGTATTCAGTCATCATAGGTAAAAAAATTAAATTAAATAGTCACAAAGCAAACCAAAATAATTCTTTATTATAAAATAAAAAGAGCTGTTGTTCATGAAAATAATTTAAAAATGAAATGTGTAACACACGTCTACTCAATTATTATGTATTCATACACCCTACCATGTATTAGATTCATAAGTGACAGAAGTTCATTGATCAAGTAGCAAGTGACCGTAAAAGTTCGACCGCTCTCCACTAGATGGCGCTGCGCCGATGACGCGTATTTCTGAATCGCGGTGTTAAGATTCTCCGGCACTTAATGACCCTCGCTTGATCAGTGAATTTCCTCAGATTGATAAATTTTATAAATAAAACTAGTATTTGCGTGGGTGCGCGAGCTGCGCGCAGCTCGCGAGGCGTGGAGAGGGGGAGAGGGGGCGCTTTGAAAAATGATTTCGACTAACGCATTGCACCTCTCAATGAATTTGAAAAAAAAATGTTCCAAGTCTCTTAACTTCCGAGATCCGCCTAAAGGGGGGGTGAAGGGGGGCAAGGGGTTCAAATTTGAAAAACGGATTATACTTCCCCGAGCCTCCTCTATATGAATCTCACGAATGACACCACCTACCTACACCTACTTACCACCTACCTACACCTACCTACTACCTACCTAAACCTACCTACCACCTACCTACACCTACCTACTACCTACCTACACCTACCTACTACCTACTACCTACCACCTACCTACTACCTACTACTCCTACCACCTACCTACTACCTCCTGCTACTACTAAAAAACATTATCCTAAAGTTTGCTTGTCGTCGCCCCTGAGTTACGCTTCACCCACTCAACCTTCGTTACGCTAAGGAGGTCGCCGGCTCGCTTCGCTCGCCACCTCCCCCCTTCGCTCCACTCGGTCTCGCAGGTTCGCTCCACTCAGGACCTACCTACCACCGGAAAGCTATCATGACATTATCCCTACGCTACGGGGGTCGCCGGCTCGCTTCGCTCGCCCGCTCCCCCCTTCGCTTTACCGGTACCACCATTTTACTTCCCCGAGCCTCCTATCCTATACGAATCTGTAAACAAAAGAGAAAAAAAGGGGTGAAGACGGGGGGGGGGGTGAAGGGGGGGGGGAGAGGGGGGGGAGTTTCTAAAAATGATTTCGACTAACGCAATGCCCCTCTCAATGAATCTGAAAAAAAAAAAATGTTCCAAGTCTCTTAACTTCCGAGATCCGAAAGGGGGGGGTGGAGGGGGGCAAGGGGGTCAAATTTTCAAAACGGTTTTTACTTCCCCAAGCCTCCTCTATACGAATCCCTAAAAAAAAAACACGTAAATTCTCTTTATTTCCGAGATTCGCCTAAAGGGGGGGAGAAGGGGGGCAAGGGGGGCCACTTTGAAAAATGATTTTTACTTAACCGAGCCTCCTCTATACGAATCAGTAAAAAAAAAAAAATACGGGTCTCCTAGTTTCCGAGATACGATAGGGAGGGGGGGGAGGGGGGGCAAAAAGGGGGGGTTTCGGACTTTTCCCATACTCACCAGAGTTACTTGTTTACGAATCTGTCAAAATATACCCACCTCCCCATCCAACATCTGGGAGAACAATGATGTCAGTGAGTGAGTGAGTGAGTCAGTGGTAGTTTAGCTTTATATAGTATAACTAGTATTTGCGTGGGTGCGCGAGCTGCGCGCAGCTCGCGAGGCGTGAAGGGGGGGAGAGGGGGAGCTTTGAAAAGTGATTTCGACTAACGCATTGCACCTCTCAATGAATCTGAAAAAAAAAATGTTCCAATACTACCTACCAACAACTACCTACTACCTACCTACACCTACCTACACCTACCTACTACCTACCTACACCTACCTACTACCTACCTACTACCTACCTACTCCTACCTACACCTACCTACACCTACCTACACCTACCTACACCTACCTACACCTACCTACACCTACCTACACCTACCTACACCTACCTACACCTACCTACACCTACCTACACCTACCTACACCTACCTACACCTACCTACACCTACCTACACCTACCTACACCTACCTACACCTACCTACACCTACCTACACCTACCTACACCTACCTACTACCTACCTACACCTACCTACTACTACTCAACCTTCGTTACGCTGAGGAGGTCGCCGGCTCGCTTCGCTCGCCACCTCCCCCCTTCGCTCCACTCGGTCTCGCAGGTTCGCTCCACTCAGGACCTACCTACCACCGGAAAGCTATCATGACATTATCCCTACGCTACGGGGGTCGCCGGCTCGCTTCGCTCGCCCGCTCCCCCCTTCGCTTTACCGGTACCACCATTTTACTTCCCCGAGCCTCCTATCCTATACGAATCTGTAAACAAAAGAGAAAAAAAAGGGGTGAAGAGGGGGGGGGGTGAAGGGGAGGGGGGAGAGGGGGTGAGTTTCTAAAAAATGATTTCGAGTAACGCAATGCCCCTCTCAATGAATCTGAAAAAAAAAATGTTCCAAGTCTCTTAACTTCCGAGATCCGAAAGGGGGGGGATGAAGGGGGGCAAGGGGGTCAAATTTTCAAAATGGTTTTTACTTCATCAAGCCTTCTCTATACGAATCCCTAAAAAAAAACACGTAAAATCTCTTTATTTCCGAGATCCACCTAAAAGGGGGGAAAAGGGGGGCAATGGGGGCAACATTGAAAAATGATTTATACTTTACCGAGCCTCCTCTATACGAATCCGTAATAAAAAAAAAATACGGGTCTCCTAGTTTCCGAGATACGATAGGGAGGGGGGGGAGGGGGGGCAAAAAGGGGGGGTTTCGGACTTTTCCCATACTCACCAGAGTTACTTGTTTACGAATCTGTCAAAATATACCCACCTCCCCATCCAACATCTGGGAGAACAATGATGTCAGTGAGTGAGTGAGTGAGTCAGTGGTAGTTTAGCTTTATATAGTATAACTAGTATTTGCGTGGGTGCGCGAGCTGCGCGCAGCTCGCGAGGCGTGAAGGGGGGGAGAGGGGGAGCTTTGAAAAGTGATTTCGACTAACGCATTGCACCTCTCAATGAATCTGAAAAAAAAAATGTTCCAATACTACCTACCTACAACTACCTACTACCTACCTACACCTACCTACCTACACCTACCTACACCTACCTACACCTACCTACACCTACCTACACCTACCTACACCTACCTACACCTACCTACACCTACCTACACCTACCTACACCTACCTACACCTACCTACACCTACCTACACCTACCTACACCTACCTACACCTACCTACACCTACCTACACCTACCTACACCTACCTACACCTACCTACACCTACCTACACCTACCTACACCTACCTACACCTACCTACACCTACCTACACCTACCTACACCTACCTACACCTACCTACACCTACCTACACCTACCTACACCTACCTACACCTACCTACACCTACCTACACCTACCTACACCTACCTACTCAACCTTCGTTACGCTTCACCCACTCAACCTTCGTTATGCTAAGGAGGTCGCCGGCTCGCTTCGCTCGCCACCTCCCCCCTTCGCTCCACTCGGTCTCGCAGGTTCGCTCCACTCAGGACCTACCTACCACCGGAAAGCTATCATGACATTATCCCTACGCTACGGGGGTCGCCGGCTCGCTTCGCTCGCCCGCTCCCCCCTTCGCTTTACCGGTACCACCATTTTACTTCCCCGAGCCTCCTATCCTATACGAATCTGTAAACAAAACAGAAAAAAGGGGTGAAGAGGGGGGGGGGGTGAAGGGGGGGGGAGAGGGGGGGAGTTTCCAAAAATGATTTCGACTAACGCAATGCCCCTCTATATGAATCTGAAAAAAAAAATGTTCCAAGTCTCTTAACTTCCGAGATCCGAAAGGGGGGGGGGTGGAGGGGGGCAAGGGGGTCAAATTTTCAAAATGGTTTTTACTTCCCCAAGCCTCCTCTATACGAATCCCTAAAAAAAAACACGTAAATTCTCTTGATTTCAGAGATCCGCCTAAAGGGGGGGAGAAGGGGGAAAAGGGGGGCCACTTTGAAAAATGATTTTTACTTAACCGAGCCTCCTCTATACGACTCCGTAATAAAAAGAAAATACGGGTCTCTTAGTTTCCGAGATACGATAGGGAGGGGGGGGAGGGGGGGGCAAAAAGGGGGGGTTTCGGACTTTTCCCATACTCACCAGAATTACTTGTTTACGAATCTGTCAAAATATACCCACCTCCCCATCCACCATCTGGGAGAACAATTATGTCAGTCAGTGAGTGAGTCAGTGAGTGGTAGTTTAGCTTTATATAGTATAACTAGTATTTACGAGGGTGCGCGAGCTGCGCGCAGCTCGCGAGGCGTGGAGAGGGGGAGAGGGGGCGCTTTGAAAAGTGATTTCGACTAACGCATTGCCCCTTTCAATGAATCTGAAAAAAAAAAAATGTTCCAAGTCTCTTAACTTCCGAGATCCGCCTAAAAGGGGGGTGAAGGGGGGCAAGGGGTTCAAATTTGAAAAACGGATTTTACTTCCCCGAGCCTCCTCTATATGAATCTCACGTATGCCACCACCTACCTACACCTACCTACTACCTACCTACACCTACCTACTACATACCTACACCTACCTACTACCTACCTACACCTACCTACTACCTACCTATCACCTACCCACCACCTACCTACTACCTACCTCCTACCTCCTACTACCACTAAAAAAACATTACCCTAAAGTTTGCTTGTCGTCGCCCCTGAGTTACGCTTCACCCACTCAACCTTCGTTACGCTAAGGAGGTCGCCGGCTCGCTTCGCTCGCCACCTCCCCCCTTCGCTCCACTCGGTCTCGCAGGTTCGCTCCACTCAGGACCTACCTACCACCGGAAAACTATCATGACTTTATCCCTACGCTACGGGGGTCGCCGGCTCGCTTCGCTCGCCCGCTCCCCCCTTCGCTTTACCGGTACCACCATTTTACTTCCCCGAGCCTCCTATCCTATACGAATCTGTAAACAAAACAGAAAAAAAGGGGTGAAGAGGGGGGGGGGGAGAGGGGGGGAGTTTCTAAAAATGATTTCGACTAACGCAATGCCCCTCTATATGAATCTGAAAAAAAATTCGTTCCAAGTCTCTTAACTTCCGAGATCCGAAAGGGGGGGGTGAAGGGGGGCAAAAGGGGTCAAATTTTAAAAATGATTTTTACTTCCCCGAGCCTCCTCTATACGAATCCCTAAAAAAACACACGTAATGTCTCTTTATTTCCGAGATCCACCTAAAGGGGGGGAGAAGGGGGGCAAGGGGGGCCACTTTGAAAAATGATTTTTACTTTACCGAACCTCCTCTATACGAATCCGTAAAAAAAAAAAAATACGGGTCTCTTAGTTTCCGAGATACGACAGGGAGGGGGGGGAGGGGGGGCAAAAAGGGGGGGTTTCGGACTTTTCCCATACTCACCAGAGTTAGTTGTTTACGAATCTGTCAAAATATACCCACCTCCCCATCCACCATCTGGGAGAACAATTATGTCAGTCAGTGAGTGAGTCAGTGAGTGGTAGTTTAGCTTTATATAGTATAACTAGTATTTGCGTGGGTGCGCGAGCTGCGCGCAGCTCGCGAGGCGTGGAGAGGGGGAGAGGGGTAGCTTTCAAAAATGATTTCGACTAACGCATTGCCCCTTTCAATGAAGCTTAAAAAAATGTTCCAAGTCTCTTAACTTTCGAGATCCGCCTAAAGGGGGGGACCTACCTACTACTACCTACCTACACCTACCTACACCTACCTACACCTACCTACACCTACCTACACCTACCTACACCTACCTACACCTACCTACACCTACCTACACCTACCTACACCTACCTACACCTACCTACACCTACCTACACCTACCTACACCTACCTACACCTACCTACACCTACCTACACCTACCTACACCTACCTACACCTACCTACACCTACCTACACCTACCTACACCTACCTACACCTACCTACACCTACCTACACCTACCTACACCTACCTACACCTACCTACACCTACCTACACCTACCTACACCTACCTACACCTACCTACACCTACCTACACCTACCTACACCTACCTACACCTACCTACACCTACCTACACCTACCTACACCTACCTACACCTACCTACACCTACCTACACCTACCTACACCTACCTACACCTACCTACACCTACCTACACCTACCTACACCTACCTACACCTACCTACACCTACCTACACCTACCTACACCTACCTACACCTACCTATCACCTACCTACACCTACCTACACCTACCTACACCTACCTACACCTACCTACACCTACCTATCACCTACCTACTATCTCCTACTACCACTAAAAGGACATTACCCTAAAGTTTGCTTGTCGTCGCCCCTGAGTTACGCTTCACCCACTCAACCTTCGTTACGCTAAGGAGGTCGCCGGCTCGCTTCGCTCGCCACCTCCCCCCTTCGCTTCACTTGGTCTCGCAGGTTCGCTCCACTCAGGACCTACCTACCACCGGAAAGCTATCATGACTTTATCCCTACGCTACGGGGGTCGCCGGCTCGCTACGCTCGCCCGCTCCCCCCTTCGCTTTACCGCTGCAGGCTATCTCTAACCGTTATGAAGTTACAGCCCTTTTAATTTTAGGGGAGGTTGGGGAGGGGAGGGTATACAAATTTCAACGCCCCTCAATAGTTTTATGTAAGAAAAAAAAAAAAAAAAAAGTGAAAAAGGGGGGGGGGGTTGAAGGGGGGGTGAGGGGGGGAGTCTCGAAAAATGATTTCGATTAACGCAAAGGCCCCTCTAAATGAATCGGAAAAAAAATCGTTCCATGTCTCTTAACTTTCGAGATTCGCCTAAAGGGGGGGAGAAGGGGGGCAAGGGGGGCCACTTTGAAAAATGATTTTTACTTTACCGAACCTCCTCTATACGAATCCGTAAAAAAAAAAATACGGGTCTCTTAGTTTCCGAGATACGACAGGGAGGGGGGGGAGGGGGGGCAAAAAGGGGGGGTTTCGGACTTTTCCCATACTCACCAGAGTTAGTTGTTTACGAATCTGTCAAAATATACCCACCTCCCCATCCACCATCTGGGAGAACAATTATGTCAGTCAGTGAGTCAGTGAGTGAGTGGTAGTTTAGCTTTATACAGTATAACTAGTATTTGCATGGCTGCGCTCGCTGCGCGCAGCTCGCGGGTCTGCCTACCTACACCTACCCACTACCTACCTACACCTACCTACTACCTACCTACCTACACCTACCTACACCTACCTACACCTACCTACACCTACCTACACCTACCTACACCTACCTACACCTACCTACACCTACCTACACCTACCTACACCTACCTACACCTACCTACACCTACCTACACCTACCTACACCTACCTACACCTACCTACACCTACCTACACCTACCTACACCTACCTACACCTACCTACACCTACCTACACCTACCTACACCTACCTACACCTACCTACACCTACCTACACCTACCTACACCTACCTACACCTACCTACACCTACCTACACCTACCTACACCTACCTACACCTACCTACTACCTACCTACACCTACCTACTACCTACCTACACCTACACCTACCTCTACCTACCTACTACCTACCTACCTACTACCTCCTACTACCACTAAAAAAACATTACCCTAAAGTTTGCTTGTCGTCGCCCCTGAGTAACGCTTCACCCACTCAACCTTCGTTACGCTAAGGAGGTCGCCGGCTCGCTTCGCTCGCCACCTCCCCCCTTCGCTCCACTCGGTCTCGCAGGTTCGCTCCACTCAGGACCTACCTACCACCGGAAAGCTATCATGACATTATCCCTACGCTGCGGGGGGCGCCGGCTCGCTTCGCTCGCCCGCTCCCCCCTTCGCTTTACCGGTAGCACCATTTTACTTCCCCGAGCCTCCTCTATACGAATCCGTAAACAAAACACGAGTTTAAAAAAAAGGGGTGAAGAGTGGGAGGGGGGGGGGGGTGAAAGGGGGGAGAGGGGGGAGATATGGAAAATGATTTCAACTAACTCTATGCCCTTCTCAATGAATCTGAAAAAAAAAATGTTCCAAGTCTCTTAACTTCCGAGATCCGAAAGGGGGGGGATGAAGGGGGTCAAATTTTCAAAATGGTTTTTACTTCCCCAAGCCTCCTATATACGAATCCCTAAAAAAAAATCTCGTAAATTCTCTTTATTTTCGAGATTCGCCTAAAGGGGGGGAGAAGGGGGGCAAGGGGGGCCACTTAAAAAAATGATTTTTACTTTACCGAGCCTTCTCTATACGAATCCCTAAAAAAAAACACGTTAAATCTCTTTACTTCCGAGATCCGCCTAAAGGGGGGGAGAAGGGGGGCAAGGGGGGCCACTTAAAAAAATGATTTTTACTTTACCGAGCCTCCTCTATACGAATCCCTAAAAAAAAACACTTCAAGTCTCTTTGTTTCCGAGATACGATAGGGAGGGGGGAGAAGGGGGGGGAAAAGGGGGGGTTTCGGACTTTTCCCATACTCACGAGAGTGACTTGTTTACGAATCTGTCAAAATATACCCACCTCCCCATCCGCCATCTGGGAGATCAATTCTGTCAATGAGTCAGTCAGTGGTAGTTTAGCTTTATATAGTATTACTAGTATTTGCGTGGCTGCGCTCGCTGCGCGCAGCTCGCGGGTCTGCCTACCTACACCTACCCACTACCTACCTACACCTACCTACTACCTACCTACACCTACCTACTACCTACCCCTACCTACCTACACCTACCTACACCTACCTACACCTACCTACACCTACCTACACCTACCTACACCTACCTACACCTACCTACACCTACCTACACCTACCTACACCTACCTACACCTACCTACACCTACCTACACCTACCTACACCTACCTACACCTACCTACACCTACCTACACCTACCTACCTACACCTACCTACTACCTCCTACTACCACTAAAAAAACATTAACCTAAAGTTTGCCTGTCGTCGCCCCTGAGTTACGCTTCACCCACTCAACGACCTACCTACCACCGGAAAGCTATCGTGACATTATCCCTGCGCTACGGGGGTCGCCGGCTCGCTTCGCTCGCCCGCTCCCCCCTTCGCTTTACCGCTGTACCACCACCGGACAGGTTTCGACGCCTACTATAATATTTGTTCAAACACCTAATGCTGCCGTCGTACGGGAGAGGGGCACAACTAGCATTTTGGTAAAATTGAGATAATTGGGATTAAAGTTTTTACCATATTCTGCTTCATAGTGTGGAAATGTATTGCTTAAAAGAAAAAAAAATACTGATGATATATGAGTGAAGGTTAGTACAATTTTTTTTTTTACTTTTTAGTTTTTATATATAAGTAGTTATTAAATAAATTCAAATTATTCCTTTCAACTTAAAAAAAAAAATACTTGAAAAATACCACTTACTACAAAGAAAAGGCATAAATAACCAAATGTGACCTTTCTTTTTAATATTGCAGCAAATTGGTTATTGAGTCTAAAATTAATGGGCACATTTTGTCTAATTGCGCCTTTATAATGTAAATTGACTTGTTTTTTTTTTATAGAAAACCTTAGGTTTTCTATAAAAAAAAAACAAATAATCATGTGAAGAAAGATTAATAAACTATATAATAAAACATATCCTTTATTAAGCTACTCTATTAGAGCTTATTCTAATTATAATATTGTTCGTTTACAGGAAATAGCTTATAAGTAATTAGTAATTTAGTTTTATTTTTTTATTATTTTGTCTTGCCCTAAGGGCAGAGATGAGGTCGACGATGGAACGAGCTCACCCAGAAGAAGCCTGTTTACTCGCGACAATAGATTGGGGTTATATGAACTTGGGAAAACCGACGCAGGTGGAACACACAGGTCGCATGCGCTTAATAAAATAATTAGCAAAGTGCTTTGTTCGAATGTGTGGAACATCGACAAGGTATGGGTGATAACTTGCAGTACGTCTAGTCTCCCGATGGAAGAAGGATGGTGGAAGCTCCTGCGCACACTCTCCGAAGTACAGTCTGTAGAAGACCGACAGACATGCAACTTTGCGGCGGGGCTATGTAGCTTGGCAAACAGCTTATCGTTGCCAATTAGCGTCCTGGCTCTGCGCTCTACAGAGTCAAGTGTGGCAAGTTGGTATTTGGCTGAGCCATCCCAAAGGGGACAGCAATACTCCATGCATACCGGACTTGAGCTTTATGTAATACTGAAAGCTGTGTTGAAGTACCGCTCAACCTTATTTAGGATACCCAGCTTTTTTGCCGCAGTTTGAGCTTTCGACTCAATGTAGGCGCCGAAGTTCAGCTGAAGAAGCTCGAGACTGTCGGTAACTTGTACAGACATACTCCGGAAAGTAGGGGCCAGATTAAACGGACTCCTTTTGGCGGTGAATAGACACAATTGCGTTTAGGTGGCGTTGAAATCAACCAGATTCTCGTTACCCCTCTTGGAGACAAGACTTAAGGCTGAATTCGTTCGCTCTACCATGGCCTCTCTCAATGAACGTACTTCATCGCTTTTGCGCTAGTTGTATAACTCTCCAGGACAGTGCTGTCATCTGTGTACCCAACAATGCCAGGAACAAGGAGGTCATTGATGTGCAGCAGGAAAAGTGTCGCGGAGAGAACAGACCCCTGAGGAACTCAATAGCATCAATAGCCATAAGGACAAACGTAGAGTCACTTCGACGTCGCAGGCACAACTGGCGCGTTTCAATCAAACCCTGACTTTTTTTCCTAACCCCTAATCCTAAATAATTTAAAGAAAAGGCACAACTGGTTATTTGCGCCTTTTATACGTAAATTAATTGAGACATGCATGGATCATTAATTAAGTAGACAGGGCACATCTGGGCATTTGAGCCTTTTCTTTATGCTAAGTTGGTTCTTTATGATAAGTGTGCCTTTTCAAAGTAGATTTTAGTTAAAATCTGTATGAAGTAATAGTCACATCTACGTATTTGTGCCTTTTCAATATAATGGTAAATAAATGTGCCTTTTCGTTCTATAAAACATGAATATTAGTGTAATTTGTGCCTTTTGAGCCTACTGTATCTCCGAATTCCTTGATGAGAAAATTCTACGAAAAATTGAGCAGATGCGCCTTTTTTTTCTGATTCCAAATATGTATATAACTCATTTTTTGTCAAAATGTTAGTTGTGCCCCTTTTTCTTACGACGGCAGAATGGCTATCTCTAACCGTTATGAAGTTACAGCCCTTTTAATTTTAGGAGAGGTTGGGGAGGGGAGGGGAGGGGAGGCTATACAAATTTCAACGCCCCTCAATAAATTTATGTAAAAAAAAAAAAAAAAAAAAAGGTGAAAAGGGGGGGGGGGGTTGAAGGGGCCCCCCCCTTCAACCCCCCCCCCCTTTTCTTTGAGGGGGGGAGTCTCGAAAAATGATTTCGATTAACGCAAAGGCCCCTCTAAATGAATCTGAAAAAAAAATCGTTCCAAGTCTCTTAACTTTCGAGATTCGCCTAAAGGGGGGGAGAAGGGGGGCAAGGGGGGCCACTTTGAAAAATGATTTTTACTTTACCGAGCCTCCTCTATACGAATCCCTAAAAAAAAACACTTCAAGTCTCTTTGTTTCCGAGATACGATAGGGAGGGGGGAGAAGGGGGGGGAAAAGGGGAGGTTTGGGACTTTTCCCATACTCACGAGAGTAACTTGTGTACGAATCTGTCAAAATATACCCACCTCCCCATCCACCATCTGGGAGATCAATTCTGTCAGTGAGTGAGTCAGTCAGTGGTAATTTAGCTTTATATAGTATAACTAGTATTTGCGTGGCTGCGCTCGCTGCGCGCAGCTCGCGGGTCTGCCTACCTACACCTACCCACTACCTACCTACACCTACCTACTACCTACCTACACCTACCTACACCTACCTACACCTACCTACTACCTACCTACACCTACCTACTACCTACCTACACCTACCTACACCTACCTACACCTACCTACACCTACCTACACCTACCTACACCTACCTACTACCTACCTACACCTACCTACTCAACCTTCGTTACGCTTCACCCACTCAACCTTCGTTACGCTAAGGAGGTCGCCGGCTCGCTTCGCTCGCCACCTCCCCCCTTCGCTCCACTCGGTCTCGCAGGTTCGCTCCACTCAGGACCTACCTACCACCGGAAAGCTATCATGACTTTATCCCTACGCTACGGGGGTCGCCGGCTCGCTTCGCTCGCCCGCTCCCCCCTTCGCTTTACCGGTACCACCATTTTACTTCCCCGAGCCTCCTATCCTATACGAATCTGTAAACAAAACAGAAAAAAAGGGGTGAAGAGGGGGGGTGAAGGGGGGGGGGAGAGGGGGGAGTTTCTAAAAATGATTTAGACTAACGCAATGCCCCTCTATATGAATTTGAAAAAAAAATCGTTCCAAGTCTCTTAACTTTCGAGATCCGAAAGGGGGGGGGTGGAGGGGGGCAAGGGGGTCAAATTTTCAAAATAGTTTTTACTTCCCCAAGCCTCCTCTATAGGAATCCCTAAAAAAAACCACGTAAATTCTCTTTATTTCCGAGATTCGCCTAAAGGGGGGGAGAAGGGGGGCAAGGGGGGCCACTTTGAAAAATGATTTTTACTTTACCGAACCTCCTCTATACGAATCCGTAAAAAAAAAAAAATACGGGTCTCCTAGTTTCCGAGATACGATAGGGAGGGGGGAGAAGGGGGGGGAAAAGGGGGGGTTTCGGACTTTTCCCATAGGATTGAGAGTTCATTGTTTACGAATCTGTCAAAATATACCCACCTCCCCATCCACCATCTGGGAGAACAATTCTGTCAATAGATCAGTCAGTGAGTCAGTGGTAGTTTAGCTTTATATAGTATAAATAATACATTAATCTTAACTTATAAATATTTCTATTCAAAGCATAAAATTATTTATTTTTTAAAATATCTTTAAAACTTAACATAAAAAAATCAGGCAAGGTTAGTTTCTGAACGGGATCATTACTTTCCTCACTGTTCGAACAGTGAGGAAAATCCAACTTTCCTCACTGTTTTCGTAGAGGAAAGACACTCCTTTCGTGCGGGAGTGGTGAAAAGCATGTTTTCACACATACTCGAAAGTTTTGTTGATAGGTGAACACGTGAACGCTTAATGCAGCCCGGCCTTTTTTGTTTTTTTTTTGGTGGGTGGAAAATCATCGAATAACCCCCCCGCTCTTGGGCAGAGCAAAGGTGAGTGTCAGACTTCTACTGACTAAAAACCAAACCCATGTTCCTTATTCGTCCTTGTGTCGGAGCCGCGTTATAATGCAGCCCGGCCTCAGGTTACCATCGTAGTTTCGCAAAAAAAAAAAAACCTTGTTTGTATCAAGAAAGTAATAGTTTAACATAAGTATTGCATGATTGAAAATAAAATATTTTTAAGATAAAAAATATTGCGCCTGAAAGAATATTTGGAGCAATTTCTAAGTATGATAGCCGGTAAGGATTACAATCGGAAGTATGCAATTTATCAATACTCATTTTAATCTATTTTTTAAGATATTTTTCTCAGCTGTCGGACGTGGGGTAATTTTCTATGGAAGTTGAAACTTCCTCCTTTCAGCATTTATGTTTCATCAATATTAAATTTTTATTCAAAAATATTACCCTAATTAACACTGATTAATTTGCGTCATGGGTTCATTTGACTTTTAGGTAGAACGGAATTATTTACGAAATGAAATAAGTACTCTTATCTAGTACGCATCACGACCAATCAAATTACACAAACAGTTTAAAGGGATCTCTCATTGTACAGAAAATCTATACAAAACGATGCCATGTTATACTGGATATGTACTTCTAACTTGATGTATTGGTGTAACCACAACTGATATTAATAATGCTGTCTTTTCTTTACCACAAAGTTCTCGGTATCAAACTTGTTTTTGTTCTCATTGTTCAATGAGAGTTTCTCCCTAACTTCGAATACATAAGTAGCCGTTTTCAGAGTTCTGGACCACATGGAAGTTTTCGTGACAACTTCAACTACAGCCAAACCTATCTAATCAATCTCTATTATGGTTGCCGGTTTTTCTGGTCCTGTGCCAACATTATCGGAAGTTTTCCGCTATAACGATGGCCTCACCCTGTGAGACCAATGGTCTATGTAATATTAGTGATCCTACTTTTTCGTATTTTATGGTGTGTGAGAAAAATTTGCCCCTCTTTTGGTTCTTTTCATGGAACACTGAAATTCCGTTGTGGCTCGGATGTTTATGGACCCGCTTCAGTGTTCTAGTTTGAAGTTTGTAATTCTGGCTTATGTTCGTCTTTTCAACTCGATGCTGCTTTTTGGTTACTCGGGTCCAAGTTAATCTTAGCGTTTTTACAATAATTATATAGCTATGTTTTTTGACTAGTCAAAAACGCGTATCAGAAATGTCTTGTTATATTTAAGGATGCGGTATAAGTGAAACTTTTTTAGTAGGACAAACTTATTGTAATCGCAAATAATAATAGACCTAGATCCTAACCGCTTGGTCACAGTGGCCAGCCTCACCGAAGATTACCATCGGTGAAGGAGATATTATAGTGCACAAGTGTGCACTCCGTCTTCTCTCACTCTCAGAGTTCGATGGGACGACAATAATTCGCCACAGCCGTAGAGGGACTACTTCGTGGAGCACTTCCGACGTTTGGCTCCCAGACTGGAGCGGGCCGCGGCTGCCTTTAGGTGGCTCCTGCCCAATCTGGGGGGGGCAAACGCCTCCTGCCGTAGGCTGTATGCGGGGATTGTGCGGTCCATGGCCCTTTACGGGGCCCCGGTGTGGGCGCGTGCCGTGAAGAAGCGGGCCGTCCACTACCTGAACGCGCCCCAAAAGGTCATGGCCGTAAGGCTAGTCCGCGGGTACCGCACGATCTCCCGCGAGGCGGCGAATCTCCTTGCCGGATTGCCGCCGTGGGATCTCGAGGCGATAGTCCTCGCGCGCCTACATGAGTGGCGCGCGGAGGCGCTACACCGGGGGGTCACTCTGCTGCCGCGGCACATTGCTGCGCGGCGGACAGACCTCCGGTGCGATCTCATGGCGGCATGGAGACAGCGACTGTCGCAACCCCGTGCAGGGCACGCCACGATAGTGGCGGTAAGTCCCCTCTTTGAGAAGTGGCTAGAGAGGAGCCACGGCGCCCTCACCTTCCGTCTGACGCAGGTTCTCACCGGACACGGATGTTTCGGGAGGTACCTGCACCGAATCAGGCGGGAGGAAACGCCCGGATGCTTCCACTGCGAGGATCGACCGGAGGACACGGTGGAGCACACTGTGGAGGTGTGCCCTGCTTGGGCAGAGCCCCGCCGTGTTCTCGTAGCGGCGATCGGCGGCGGCGACCTCTCGCGTCCGGTCCTGGTGCAAGCCATGGTCCGGGGCAAGGAGGAATGGGACGCCGTCGCCTCCTTCTGCGAAGCAGTGATGCTAGCGAAGGAGGTGGCGGAACGAGAGAGGGAGAGAACCTCTCAACGTCCCAGCCGCCGCGGAAGGCGCGGAAGGCGCTCCGGGCGTCGGGGGCCACGTGATGGCTTCCGGCCACCGTAGACGCGGGCCTGTGGACGGTGAGTAATGGGCTAGCTCGCCGTCCGGCCGTCGTCATGACGGCAACAGACCGTGTCGGCGGCGCGTTCGTGTTCCACGCGCGCCTCAAAGAGATGTCAGCAAGGAGGGGCCCGCAAGGGCCGACGCCCGTCGGGGCCGCGGATTTTAGTAGGAGATGACGTGGCCTCGGCACAAGGGCATAGAAGGAACATGGGTTCGGTTTTTAGTCAGTAGAAGTCTGACACTCCCCTTCGCTCTGCCCAAGAGCGGGGGGGGGGGGGGGTTATTCGATGATTTTCCACCCACCAAAAAAAAAAAAAAGACGTAGAGGGACTACGTGCTTTCTTTCCGAGGCTCGAAGGTATCATACCGTCAACTTCCAAAACTCAGGGCTACTACTGAAAACCTCTCAAAGGAAAGTAGTAGTTTTTGCCTGACTCAAGAATTGAACCCAGGACCCCGCGCTCAGCAGTTACGGATTCGGATGATCAATAATGAGCTGTGGATTTGGGATTTGGGTCGAGTAGGTATTAAAATCGCGTCCATACACCCACAATCATGACAACGCATTTCTGATATACGCTAAAATTCTTCTAAAAACAGAAAGGCTTATTCGGAAGCTTATACCTACCACAACTTCAGGCTGGGCTGTTCCGTAAACTCATATTTCATCAAAATACACCTGTCCCAAAAAACATGTTTTGTTGCCACCTAAACTGTTTCCCGTTCTAACCCCTTGTTCGCCATCAAAGCCTACATACGGGTGGACATAAATAAAACATGTATTTTATTTGTTGACAGGTTATCGCGCCAGCTGGATAACGTTTTCAACGGAATGGTATTCATAGATCTATTGTTTGTTGGGATCACGACGTGTGCTTTTAGTTTTATGGCCCAGGTGAGTTATTGTGTTTTGTTTGTTAATATAAATTAATTCTCAATGAGGAGCGCGTGGCTTAATAATAACAATGTTAAGCCCTGCACTGGTTTCCGCCGTGCCTCGGAAAGCAGCTTAAGCGGTTGGTCCCGGCTGTCATTAGTACATGTTTGACAGACGTTACAGGCAGACAGTGGCCTGAAAGTCTGATAACCAGAATCACCAAGGGGTATCGTATTACCTAGTACTAACTGGGTAGTTGGTTGTGGAGGTCAGAGGTTGTCGCTGTATGTATGCGCTGTATGTATGCTCTGTGTATGTGTGTGTTATGTATGTGTGTGTGTGTGTGTGTTGTGTGTGTGTGTTGGTGTCTGTGTGTGTGTGTTGTGTGTGTGTGTGTGTATGTGTGTGTATGTGTGTTGGTTGTGTGTGTGTTGTGTGCTCTGTGTATGTGTAATGTATGTGTGTGTGTGTCTGTGTGTGTATGTGTGTGTATGAGCTTTATCATAGCTTAGATCATAACAACAACAACAAACATTGAGCTATTTCGGTGTTCTTAATAAGAGTCTTAATATTTTTTTCCCTATCGAAATCAGATTGCTTTCATCATTTTCGATCTTGGCAATTTCATATTCCCATTATGAACTACCGGAAAACATTCAAAAATTTCGTAGGCCGCGGCGGACAACGTAATTCAAATCGTTTGTATGTAGATTGGGATTCCACAATAATTTTATTAAAAAAAGACCCGCTCGAATTACAGAAAAGTTGAATCGGTTACCCGATTCGTGATGAAAGTCGGCAAAAAATGAGGGCGTTGGAGGAATCTGCACTTTATTAAAAAGTTCTTTAGGTACTCTGTGTAGCACACCATATTCAATTTGTGGTCTACGCTCGACGTTCTTTCTCAAAACAGTGAAAGAACGTATTCAAACAATTGAGCTCAAATAAAAATGTTTAACAAACTTCACAAAAGCTGGGTATCTTTACAGTAAAATATGACGCCACATAGAAAATGGCAGCAGTTTCACACTTTATTAATGTTCATTTAATTTACAAAGACTATGAGTATTTCTACGAAGTCACACCACCAGCTATGCCCCATAAAATTGCCATTATAATAATCTAGTTATGAAATTAATTATCTCTGTTGCTAACTAGGATTTATTAGCTTAATTTTATGAACATAATTTTATCCTGTTGTCTAGGAGTACTTCGTCCCATTAGCTTATCATAATTTCCAAGTTGTGCTTATGTTTTTTTTCCGGCAAATTATTTTATTGTTTAGAGGTATGAGAAATAATTTGGAAAGCTCCTCATTCTCTCATGAAAATTGAGGATCCTTTGAGCAGATGGGTCTTGTGTCTGGTTGACTCTGCCTGCCGACACAGCACGACGCATGAATACGTCAATATAGCGTATGTGGCAGTAAAATACAAAACAATTCCCATGGATCGTAACCCATCGAACGGCACCTATAGTAAGATCCCTAAATACTCTGGTCATCTGGTCATCTGGTCATACACGCACGCTGGTTGGGAGTACTATTGTCCTTTCTAAAAAATCTTACCAATTAGGTCAGTGTCTTTTTAGGGCATTTCCTCGGCGTATAAATGTCACCACTGGTATATTATGTGTATAATATTACTGCATTTAGTAAGTCTTCTGCATTCCTCCTTTATTGTTCCAGTTCGCCCGCGGTCCTAGCTACATGTTGATCAGCTACATAGGGATCGCCTCCTCCATGTTGACCGTTTTGTATTTATGTTACTATGGAGAGCTACTTACAAGAGCGGTAAAACTTTTAATACTTATTAAGTAAAGTGTTATTAATTAACTAGAGTCTTTTATAGTGGTCGCTTTATAGTGAAGCTGGGGTTCGATGTAAAACTGGTAGGTATATAAGGTTCGGTTTTCCGTAGCACCGAGGCAAAATTTTGTAGTGTTTGTTACTGAAAATGCATTGGAAATAGTGCAATATATGCTTTATTGTTCATGGTTCCGTGAGGTAGTTTTGAGTGTGAATATGGATGGCTATATAAAAGTATTCTAGAGTATTCTGTTCCCTCTTATAACGACTACTCGTTATAAGAGGGAACAGAATGCTCTAGAATACTCTTAACTGCCTCGACTCGTGTCCCAGCAGTGGGAATATTATAGGCTGATGATGTGATAAAAATATTAGAGAAGATGAAGACCAAAGAAACAATGAAACGACTGTGTGAAGGATAATATGATTGGAAAGGAGATGTTTGCTATGATGCCGCGTGATAGAGAATTAGAGAAGAAGTAATGCCCTCATTTACTTCTTCTCTACTTCTTTAGTAAGGAGAATGATGATGATGATATGATTTAATGTTGATTACAATTTTAACCTTACTTAGAATTATACAGACTTTTGGACATTTATAAATTAAACATTTTATTTTGATTTTTGAATGTTGTGGTTATAAGTTGCAAACTAAGATTATAATAAAAAAAACTTATAGCTATTGCTTATTCTTTAAACCTTTTGTTAAAAACTTGAAGCAAACGATGATGATAATGATAATGATTAATAAAATTAAAATAACTATATAACTTAATGCTGGAAAATTGTCATAGTAGGTACCTAATTATAATTATCTGAGCTATATATGACTACTGACTTGGTATGTTACTTAATTTATGTTGCCGTGCCTTAGCCGGGTTTCATGTTGGAACCAAATTAATTGTAACAACTTTTAAACAACACATGAATGCAATAAAGAATTTGAGTTTGAGTTTAGAAGGAAATGTGTCATTAACATTTATCAGCAAATCGTCTTGTAAATGGATGTAAGTACTACATCCATCTTTGCAGAGTCCCATTCTGAAAGACCTAAAGGGTGCTAGTAACATAATAGAATTACCAGTGAATTAATATAATATTTTCTATGAATTCTATTCTTGTCATCATTTTATCTAGCTTTAATCTAAGTCATTAACTATGTTGGGCCATTTTCCCTTGATGACGTAAAGAAAGAGATTGATTGAGTTTTTTATTTCTATAATAATTAATAACGATAAGGTATTTTTCAGAGTGCCAGTATTGGGGATACGGCGTATGAAAACATGTGGTACGAAGGGGGAAAGCAATACAAAATGGCGATACTACTTATCATAATGATGTAATGTATTTTTACTTTTTTTTACCTCAAGTGCAGTTGAGCATGAAAACCCAGGATCCTGAGTCGGGCAAATATTTATTCAGTTTTTCGGTCAGGGATTTCTCAGTAGCAACCGTGGAGTGTCTCATCATATCAGCCCGGAATCACCCACAGCTGGGTATAGGCCTCCCCTTTTTTCCGCCACGCGTCCCGATCCTGTGCGTCTCTCATCCAGGTGTTTCCCGCAACCCTAACGATGTCGTCAACCCAACGAGCTTTAGGACGGCCCTGGTTTCTATGGCCTAACCTTGGCCACCACTCAGTCAATGCCTTGCTCCATCGGCCATCTGTCTCGTTGAAAGAATTCTACATGGGGCTTAATACATTCCTGGCGAAATGTAAAACCGTAGCCCCACTTTCAGATTAATAATGTGTAAGATTTCACACAAGTTTTACCTTCTTTATTATTTATTTTTCACAATATTGCGTCCAGTTGTTGTTATTTGTGTTTGTTTATTTTACAGTCCACAATTATTATGTTAATTTTTATTTGTTTCATAGTTTACAATTATGTTTTTATTTACCTTGCATGGGTTTAATTGCCTTTCAGATCACTGATTCTTTTATAAGCTGTCACAATATATTTATAACAAAAGCTATCGCAATGCTTTTATATCTGGTCACATAATTAAGTTACAATGAAATATTCGTTAATTAAAATATTATTTACTTTATTAGTTTCGTGTCAACGAGTGTTTTATATATGATTTAATTATCACGTGACAAAATTTAAATGGATTTAGCAAATGAATTAATTAATAATACCTTTAGAGTTCAGTTCTCAGGGTCATACGTTTTACACAAATTGAAAGGGAAGGGGAATAGGTTAGTTTATATGGCTTATTATAGAGAAAAAATGCAAGGAAATCCAATAGCAATAGCTCGGAGAGACGGCCCTAACTCATATCCTCTTATTTTAGTAGGCTTTTTATTTTTAGCAAAATATTTTAGAATTTTTAAATGTGTTTGTTTATTTTTCGAGCGTATGGCACTCGTGGGCAGCAGCTGAAAATCAGCGTCAGGTGACTTTGTGCTGCCATCTGGCATTATGCTGAGCTGAGGCCCTTTTGTCATTTGTAGCTTTAAGTGTTCTGAATTGTTTTTGTTCTTTTTATGTTTTTTTTTGCCAAATAAACACAATTTTCTTTCTTTTCTTTCTTTCTTTCAACATTAATCAACTCTGGAGGGTCCTATTGATGAATTAGGCTTCTCCCAAAATGTGTCAAGGTGTTCTCCACCTTCCACATTGAATCTATACCTGCTTTTTCAAGGCATCAGTCCATATAGCTGAAGAGAGCCTCCCACCGTACTTCTCAGTATGAAGTCTTGTTACTCGCTTGACCCATCGGACTTTGACCAGTCTATATTTACCTAGCCTATTCTGTACTATGTTGGGGTCGGTTTCAAGTCTAACCGAATCCGATTATCATCAGTATTTTATATGGAGCGACTCGACTGCCAACCTGATCTCAGTTAGTACAGGGCAATAGGTACTAAACACTTTCGTAAGACTGGATGTCAGATGTTCGGGACACTATCTATAACGACAGTTTTAACTTCGCCCGGCCTTATAATATTATTATCACATAGCCAATCATGACTTAAACTTGCCACATTCTTTTATGGTATTAATAATAACTACAATGGCAAAAATTATAAATATTCTTCCGAAGTGACTATGAAAGGATATTATTATAGTTAGCACATTTGTTTACAACATTTAAAACTACTATTTACAGAACTAAGATAATAATAAAATATATACAAGTATCAAAAAGGGGAGTAATTACAGGGCGTCAAAAAATTCGTTCACACCGCTGTCAACAGGAAAAGTACGCAGAAGGCTGGCAGCATTGCCACGTTGGATGGCAATGCTGATTCTTTGCCCAAAAAATATTCTAGCACGGTCACGTGAAGAGTCGACTATATTAGTATATTATTATATATATTTTTTTATTTCAGATCCCAGAAACCATGTTGCTTAACATCCTCCAGATATGCTGTAGTGTCTTTGAATATGTTCACGAAGGTAATATTCATTACCTTACGGAAAAATGGCAAATGTGCTTGAATCAGTTTTGCTTAAAAAAAATGTTTAAGCTCTAAGATTACCGACATTATTGTTTAAGAAAAAAATGAAAGTACTTAATTTGATATTGTGTTCAACTTTCAGGTAATCAGCACCACCTGGTCCTACTTCTCATTGATGAATAGCGTCTACTCAGAAGAAGTGAAAAATTAATAGCGTATTGTAGACAAACTACATATTTAATAATGTTTGCAGAGTCTAGTTACGGTCACACAAGTAGGTACTCACGATTCACCATTAAAGCTATGCCTAAGTAGAAAAAAGGGGTACCATCTATCTGGCAGAAACTTGATGCTCCGAAATTTATTTGGCATAACACACTTGGCATATTCTTCTTTGAACGAATGTGTTTATGGCAGAACAATTATTTAATAGAATACTCATTTCGCAGAATTTTTAAATAGCCGAATTTTCAATGGCATACTTTTAAGATGGCAGAATTTTATTTGGTAGATTTTTATAAGGTATAACGACCGTCTCGCGAAAGTATCCTTTATGGGCGGCATGGGCACCGGGCCGTAGGCCGACGAAGGAGGCCGGCGGAGGCCCGGCACTTCGGGGACAGAAGATATTAGTGTTATTTAATATGCGAGCGAAGCGAGCGCGCGTCATGGAGTACATGCGTTGCATGTATGAGTGACGTCATTATTATTATTAATAATAATATTTTTTTTTTGACATACCAAGATTTAATGTTCTCAGCTATAAATTTTAGTCGGGGTGAGCTGATAATAATAATAATTATTATTATTATTGTATGTTACACGTATGTATGAAATGAAATGCGTGCCAAAAGACGATTCTGATTATGAATTTTCGGCGAAATGATGGTTCTGGAAATGAAGTTTATGCTCAAAGATGATTCTGACTTACAAAATTATGCGTTTTGAATTTATGGTAAATGAGTGTATGCCAAATGATTTTCTGCGAAATGAAGTTTCTGCCATCCACTGTTATGCAAAACAAAATTCGGGTATAAAAAAATCTGCTAAAAAAGGTATACCCAGAAAAAAGATCAAAGAATTTAGCATTATCCTAGCAACAAAGTAACTATTATGAATTACTAACGCGGATGACCTTTAAACCGCCATTAAAACAATGCCTTATAGTTTAAAGTAGGTCACAGAATTTAAACATTACCACACCAATCAAGTTAATACTAAACAATACTGCACAGTTACGATTAAAATAATATGTAGAAGAAAATAGAGATTTCCTGCTGCATTGCAAAATTGCGGTTAGATCACTTACTGCAGCTTCTGAATAAGACCGTGTACAGATGAAGCGGGTGATGCAAAACAAGCAAACTGCAAATATGCAGTAAACATTATATTATTTGCAATAAATGAAATAGCTTTTATTATATTCTTTGTTTCATTAACTGATGGTAAAAATGAGATATAATGTTCTGCAAGAGTTTGAACGTAGAAAGTTAGGAAAATTGAAATATGAAATGATTATTAAGACTAGTTCATGTGCGGCAAATGAAAGACGCTACAAAAAGAAATGAGATCCCACTAAAAACAAAACTTGTAAAAAAAGCCAAGCCGCGCAACTCAGTTCTTCTACCGTAAAAAGTAGTGAGATCCATGTAATACCAAGTCAGTTAATTTATTCAGTCCCTAATTACAAATATGTGATGTTTTAAATAAATAGATTGACTTGGCCATCGCATCGTATTTGCCAACGTTAAACAGGCCATTCTAATGGTTAATCGCCATCGAATTGGCCAATGTGCCTTTGCCAATGGCCTTTTTGTAGCGTCCTTCATTCTATCTATTTCGTTCAATGAATCAACAATACATAGGTTTATTCGAACTTGCAGCAGTCTTATTCATCGATTTGATGAACTGCTTAAGTACCTAAGTACTCGACAAGCTGAATCAAACGAGTCTAAACTCGACAGGGTCAAGTCGTTTTATAACGGAATTCCTATGGCCACCTTCCAGCTCCATCATCAGACCCTGAACATCATCCAAAGACAGAGTACTCATTAAGACAAATCAAACGAGCCCAAACTCGATGGGGTTATGACATTTTAAAATGGAGTTCCTATGGCCAACTTCCAGCTCCATCATCAGATCAGTTCCATGTCATCATAATATTGAATTGTTAGGTGATATACAGATACGTGCAAAATTTAAGATCGGTAACCAGGAAGTGTGTTAAATTTAACTCGTAAAATTCATTCACTGAAAATGTAACTTTAACTTTGTAATCCTATATTTTATGCAGTTAGTGTATCTTGAAAACTAGACTGAAATTTCAAAATATTTTAATTTTTCCTTGATTTATACACTAAACGATAATTGTATTCTGAATTTGAAGCTTCTATGTCAGCTAGAAGTGCCTTAGACTTTTGATGATCGGTCAGTCAGTGAGTGAGTGAGTGACAAAACTAAGACATTTTGACTAGTTATAATTCCTAAACTACTGGTTCAAATTGAATGAAATTTGAAACATAGCGTGTTTATACAATGACTAATTGGGTCATACTCAGAAAAAGTGTACATTTTGAATTTGTAACTAAACTGATAGGTAACGATACTGATAATCTCCGTCACGAAACTGATGTCATAAGGTATGGTGCACATGGATTGGGCGAATAAAACACCTGATTATATTTGGCTTATCAGTCTTATTTAGATTAATAAAAATAAAAATACCATAAACATTGGTAAATATGTAATTAAATTCCATTAAAAAACCTGTCGGCAACTATACCTGTGTATAAATACACAGTTATATAGATATGCACTTTTAGTTTTTGTGAACTAAGCTTAACAATTTCTCAGTTTCGTAACGTAACGCAATTTTACGCAATATAACGAAAATGATAATAAAATCTGAGAAATCATAACCTCTAAAAATGTTTTTACGTAAACCACGGTTTTCCCACGCAAGCACTGAGTGTATTCTTTTAGATAATACAAAAGATATGAAGAAAACATGGTAAGTAAACAAAAAACATAATAAACTTACCAAAATAATAGTCGTTTATCACCCTGAGGTATCTTTTGTAAATTTTCACTTGCTAAAGGTCTTGACTTCACGACTGCGGCGAAAACTAGATGTCTGCCGTGACAGTGATATTGACGTAAGTAACAACGTTGCCAGATTAGAAAAAAACTATTTATACCACCATAAGTCATTGCGTTTCAAATTTTATCACGCGTTACTAACCCTGAGTAACGAAACTTCATAATTTTGGGACAACATTTGTTTAATTAAAATAAATCCTTCTGTATATGATTTACAGATAAAATTGGTCTTATTTAGTTACTTGATTCATCAAGAATAATATAACCACAGTCAATGTTAAAAAAAGCGATAAATATTTGTAACAATTCATCTCTGAAAATGTGTAATCGTCACTGGGACACCAAAACAATGTATGGCGATATTTTTATCAATGTTTTGACAATCAGAAAATGTAATCTTATATTGAAAATTTAATTGAAAATACCAGAGAAATCATCGTAGAATTAGATTAATTTAACAAAAAGGGGGGATAAAAGAAAATATATCATAATACTAAATATTTACGTAAATGTGAAGTTGCGGGACAAGAAAAGACACCAAATGTACACTTTTTCTGAGTATGACCCAATTAGTTACTAAACATTCAGGCTTCTAGTTTTATCCAGAACGAAGTTATAAGAGGTCGAAAAAAAAAAATGGCCTGAACTGCTTCGAGAAAAGGATGGTACGGCCGTGCCGCTTTATTGCTCGACTTGGCGGGGGCACTGCCGTGCCCCCAGATATTATGTTCTGCAAGAGTTTGAACGTAGAAAGTTAGAAAAATAGAAATATGAAATGATTATTAGGGCTAGTTCATGTGCCCGTCGGGGCCGCGGATTTTTGTACTAGATTACGTGGCCTCGGCGCAAGGGCAAAGAAGGAACATGGGTTCGGTTTTTAG
The DNA here is from genome assembly GCA_949316265.1 of Diarsia mendica. Lineage (NCBI taxonomy): Eukaryota > Metazoa > Arthropoda > Insecta > Lepidoptera > Noctuidae > Diarsia > Diarsia mendica. The sequence goes on from OX438901.1 coordinate 19,822,189, forward strand.
TCAGTAGAAGTCTGACACTCCCCTTCGCTCTGCCCAAGAGCGGGGGGGTCATTCGATAATTTTCCACCCACCAAAAAAAAAAAAAAAAAGGGCTAGTTCATGTGCGGCAAAATAATTCCTGGAAAAACCTGAAACTAGAAACGATAGGTCTCGCAGAGTGTAGTGGAATCCACCATCTTCGCCACTGGTCAGTTTTCACCAGGTGGACCCATCATTAAGCTCAGAGTCGTAAGAAATGGTAGGCACAGGGAGATCCCTAATTAGCCTAGCTAAAAGTAGGCTAGTACACCTACATATGGCTAGTCATGTTTATAGGTAAGTGCCATGTAATAGGGGCGAGAGCCTATTGCCACCAACTGGACACAAATCTAGACTCCGTAGCTGCTTAGTAGCAGTAAAGAAAAGACGATGTCGATGATGAAACCGGAACACATTGCTGATTGGTAACAGTAATAATTATGTGTAATTACTTCTCCAGTTTAAATTATAAGAGGCTGCTAATTTTCTAATATCTAAACCAACTGCAATGCATAATTTCGAGCTGGATGACGTGCACACACTATAACCTAGAGTTTAATATTCCAATTTGCATCGTATGAGGATTACCGTTCGATACTCCAAATATAATGAGACAGAATAGGAGGCTGATCACGATGGGAGTGGTAACATTTGCTTCTTTGTAGCAGAATTTAAGTGTTAAACAGAGCAGTGCAGAGCAGAGCAGTGGTTGTGTGTAGCAGAGTTTAATTTTAAGTGTTTCTCGTAATTATGTTTACCTTGTTAGCTTTTACAAACTAACAACTTTTGGAGGGTGTATAACCAGTGTGTGTTGCCAGTGATGACTTATGGCACAGAGACATGGTCCTTAACTGCTGGCCTCGTAGGAAAGCTCAGAGTCACGCAACGAGCCATGGAGAGGGCTATGCTCGGAGTTTCTTTGTGCGACAGAATCCGGAATGAGGAAATTCGCTGAAGAACCAGGGTCACCGACATAGCTCGCAGAATATGCAAGTTGAAGTGGCAATGGGCAGGCCACATCGCTCGAAGAACGGACAACCGATGGGGAAGAAAGGTTCTCTCATGGCGACCACGAACCGGAAGACGCAGCGTTGGCAGGCCTCCCACCAGGTGGACCGACGACATCGTGAGAGTCGCGGGCAACCGGTGGATGCAAACGGCAGGCTGCCGATCTTTATGGCGTTCTATGGGGGAGGCCTTTGTCCAGCAGTGGACGTCTCATGGCTGATGATGATGATGATGATGATGTTAGCTTTTAATTTTTTGTCAATTTGGTTTGTCCTGGTGTGAAACCAATAAATACTTTTTCTTTCTTTCTTTCTTTCTTTCTAATTAGTTGACAATACTTTACCAGACGTCTGGTCCAGATGCTGAGATAGCCGATGAAGCAAAACTTTATTCGGATGGTGTCCTACGTTGGGCCAAGAACACCAGAGCCGTTTAAAAGCTCGTTTGGTTTATAACATAACATAAAATCACGCCTGTAATCCCCGAAGGGTTAGGCTGAGATGTGCCTGGTAGCACACCCACATTTCGCCAGTTATTTAAGCCTTTTGCCGTCAACCGGGCACACATCCAGATGCCGTGGCTGCTTCTGAAAAAAAAACCAGATAGGAACCCCAGTTAGGTTTATGTTTTAATTTAAAATGCGGGAGATAGCGGGAGCCACCGCACGAAACGGGAAAATTTTGCAGAAGAAAGTGGAGGCCTTTATCAAACTGTGGGTGAATCTGAGCTGAAATTTTGACGCCAGATTGAATCGCAAGGGACCTACAACAAAATTTCTAAGACCCAAAAATAACAGCTACGCATAAATCCCAGCCGGATGACGTGCGAATATTCAGTACAGCCGTGTACACACTACATCCTATGAGTTTAATATTCCAGTCCGCATCGCGCAGGATTACCGCTTGATACCAGTGCATACGCGCAGTTCTATTCTCGCGTAAAACCGTTTTATCTGGACGAGCACTATGTCACTCAAACTAGGGGTGACGTCATAGAATATATTGCTGTGTCAGTGGACAAAGGATGGTATTATGGAAATATGAGTGAGTGTGTGGTGGTGGACTGTAGTGATTATTGCTGTGGATGCAGGTGTCTTTTGATTTAGGGGTAACTAAATACTCACGATCTTTCTTTGTAGTATGTTTGTGTAACCTGATGGCACTCATCAGGTTCAGGATCAATTGTTGGACTTGTCAGTCACTACACATCACTAGACTATATCACTGCTGAATATTTACCTCTTATTCCATACAAAACAAATTGCTTTTCCTGCTCGCTCAATATAATATGAACAATTGAACATGATACATTGAATATACACAAGAAGAGAACGCGATTGCATTTTACTGCAAATTATTTCATCTTGATTGGCACTTAATCTGTCAATGATGCTATCCCATGATAACGTTGCTAATTAAATACTGGTGTTGTTTAAAAGATAAAGTAAACACTAACTGGGTTGAAAAACACAAAAAAACGAGTATGAACCCAAATACATTTTGTACGAATTCGATGTTAACATAATTATCAATAAGCACGCACGAAGGATCGAAGCTATAATCTTTCAATTCCGAAGGGCACAAATCTTTTCGGACATAATTGAATGAAATGTAACACATTATACGGATATACCTACCATTCCATTCGTTCTTTTCGTTCAGGATAATCATATTTCCGAGGGGAATCGTACCATGTTCAAATCTAAGACGAATCATATTATCATGAATGTATTCGATTAAAATTGAATTATTTCTTACATTAGAAATAATTATGCGCGAGGTTTCGGCAGATAGTATAGACACTAGTAGTATAAGCATTGGTATTCAGTGTGTGGTAATCGATTGTCGTGGTATGGACATGTGATGCGAAGGAATGAAGGAAATGTTGTGAGGAAAATGTGGAGTATGAATGTAGATGGCTTTAAGAGTAGAGGAAGTCCAAAGAAACGATGGATGGACTGTGTGAAGGATGACATGGGTAGAAATGATTTGACAGCTGAGATGACGAGAAATAGGGAAGTATGGACGAAGAAGACATGTTGCGCTTGTTATGTTTGTTGGGTTGATACTAATAAAAGATACTGTTGAGTAGACTGTAGTTTAATGAGACTAATTAGAACACATTATAAATAAGAGACAGTTACGCAGTATCACAGACGGGCTCAGATCTAGTAGTGTGGAGTGACAGTTGTCCACCGGAACCATAGCTTATAACTAGTGGTGTACATACTAACTACTTACTAAATAGTGATGTTACAACATCCCCCTTGTTGAGTTCAAATAAGACCCCAGACAAACAATTAATAAGATGTACTATGACAAGCGACTTTAATTACATGACAACATGCTGTGATACTGTAGTTATATTAAAACTAGACAACATTCTTATTAACACTAAGTTACATTTAATCTAGGCATTCTTAATACTACTTAGACTACTTAGTTGATAGCTACATGGTTAATCAATTTCCTCTATTAACCTTCTTGTAGGTTTTACAATTCGACCTGACCTGGTTGTTATCTGTTCTCTGCTCAGCGCCCGTACGGAGTGGACGTGCTTTGTGTGTTTTTAAAGTAATTTCTGCTACACTTATTTTATTTTAAATCGTTGTTTTAAATCAAATATACCAATTTTTGCCGAAACTCGGACCCTCCTGTTTCCTCTTGGGGAATTGTCCGTAAGGTGTGGCGGACATATTGGTTGGTGTCGGAAGTCTCACTTACTCACGAGTGAACACGAAGGCAAGTGCGAACATCACAGCGCCGGCATCGGTGAGTCAAATAAATCATCTTCAAGATTTTTTAAATCTCGAAAAGACAACCTGCTCCACTGAGATTCGAACCACGGACATCGAGCGCCGCCGTCGAGGCGACGTACTTGGTGACCGCGCCAAATCAACCTTGACGTCATCGCACGAAATTTGTGTCCCGCTGCTACGTTGTACAGTGCTACGAGTACATTGCTACGGACCGCGCACTATATCGATTGCTGCTACGATCGCTACGTGTGTTTTTAACTGCTACGCGCTATTATAAAGCTGACCTGCACTATAATACTTGTATACCCGCTTGGTTGGATATCTAAATAAGCTCGCAACAAGCAATAAGTAACACCTTTTTTACTAAAATGCCTAAAGGAAAAATAACGCAATCATTTTCTCAGTCTGCCCCTACGATTGATGAACGTTGCGCTTCACCGACCCCTACTATGGCGACCCCGCCGTGTGAACCTGAGTACATCAACACTCAACAAAGGTCAACAAAGCGTCCGTGTTTAGGTTTGGACTTAAGTCCAACAAACGAATTTGAGGATTTTAAGAAAGAGATGCGATCAATGCTGGCTAAGTCAAATTTAAAACAGGAAAATATTGTAGAAAAATTTATGTCCAAAATAACCATGGAACTTACAGAGTTGAGAACTCAAAACGAAGAGTTGCGCAACATCAGAACTGATCTGGAGGAGTCGGCAAAACTAATGAACGCCAAATACGAGGATATAAGAACCAGTATGGGTAGGTTGCATAGAGAACGTTCGGAACAACGGAAATATATAGATCAGTTGGAAAAACAAATTCAGGATATGCATGGAAATCACAGGCCTGCCGTGATCGAGCTACGCAATATCTCTACAAAGGACAAAGAAAATGTTAGCGACTTGGCGGAAATAGTTATGGGTGTGTGCAGATCTCTTGCCGTGGAGGTAAAACCAGAAGAGATTCGGGACGTTTATCGAGTGCAGAGTAAGCAAGGGCCTTCAAAGCAAATAGTTGCAGAATTTCAATCAGTGGTAACAAAAAACATAGTACTCCATGCTGTACGTGATTTTAACAAAGGGAAGCCTCCAGCCGAAAAATTAAATAGCGAGCATGCCGGTTTAACAGGTGAACGTACCCCTATATATGTCGCAGAACGTCTGTCAGCAACAGCCAGGAAACTCTTCTATGATGCCCGAAAGTTTTCAAAAAACAATGGTTTCCAATACTGCTGGATAGCAAACGGAAAAATTTTTATTCGCAAGAAAGAAGGGGAAAAACCGGTAGTTATATTTTCGGAATCTAGCTTTCAAAACCTTCTGCATGAAAAAAAATAATTATTTAACTTGTCAAACTTTTATGTTATGTAAGCATGTTTGCGTCTTTTATTGTTTAAGTTTAATTATTGAAAATCTATTTTGTGAAGGCACTCCCACACACTTCCCACACTTACGAAAATTTATTAAGTACACAAATATACAATTCACTCATTTAGACATGATAAACATTCACAAATCACAAAGTTTACTGACAAATCTAGGCAATGATCCTTATCCTACTATGCGAAATGCTATCGGGAAGCAATATCGAACAGTTTATATCTCTCTGATTATGGTTGTATTTGAGATCAATAGTGATCGGTTCTGTTATGTGTTTTTAAGTAGTAAATGTCGAATTAAAGCGTTTCTAGGTGTGCATCATTTAAGTTTTTGAAATGAACGATATAAATGAAATAATTGATAATCTCGAGACATTTGGGTCCCACGAATCGTTCATTTGTCCTCCCGATAAATGCCTTCAGATCTTGGGAAACCCAAACAAAACCTTTAATGTTCTACATTTAAATATCCGTAGTATTGTTAAAAACTTTGACAGCTTCCTGGTTTTGCTGTATTCCTTAAGTATCAGGTGTGACATCATAGTATTTTCGGAGTGTTGGCTCAGTGAAGGTACCAATATTCCGATATTGCCGGGGTACACAGCCTACTCAACAGCTAATTTTCTAAATAAAAACGATGGTCTAGTTATCTACGTTATTTCTGATTTGCAACATGACGTGACAGAGCCGATGTTTGTTGATGCTAACTGCCTTATTTGTAAACTTACTGACATTGTAATTATTGCAATTTACAGGCCACCATCCTTTCGGAAATTGGACAATTTTTTTAATAGTCTCAATAATTTGTTGACGTCAATGTCCTCCTATGGCAATATATTTTTGGTGGGAGACATGAACATTAATATAAGCCCAACAACTGCTGACCCTAATTACAATGAATACATGATTATGACTGCATCTCACGGACTCTTACCAGCCTACACTTCACCTACCAGAGAAAAAAATTGCCTAGATCATGTCATGGTTAGAACGAGGAAATCTGTGGTATCTTTCATTGTGGACAGTCATATTACCGATCATGTCCCTGTACTTTCCTGTGTTAAAAATAAAACAAAACATCAAACGAATAAAATCCTTTCTAAAGTAGATCACAGTCAAATTGCTTTAGAGATTGCGAATACCGACTTCAGTCCCATTCTTTCGTCTGGCGACGTTAATTGGGCTACGGAATTTCTAATTAATACTATTGTGTCCATCATAAAAAATAATACCGTAACCACTTGCGTTCCTTCTAGGCGGAGAATTATCAAGCCTTGGATCACGCCAGGACTCCTCCGATGCATTAGAAATAGGGATCACATGCATAAAGAACACAAAAACACACCAGACAATTACGTTTTAAAATTAACCTATTTACGGTATCGCAATTTCTGCAATAAACTTCTGCATAAGCTCAAAAATAATTATGAAAAAAATGAATTGGAGAGGGCCAAGAATAACCCTAAGAAGACATGGAAAGCAATAAACAGTATAATAAATAGACAAACATCCAGAACTCCTCCTAGGGAATTGTTATCTATATCCAACCTAGACTGCAAAGATTCATTGAATGTAGTCAATACCTTCTTTGGAAATATTGGCAAGGAACTCGCGGCTAGGCATTCAAATGCTGGAACGATACATGAGTCATGTATGAGGCGGGATGAGCAAGTCAACTCAATGGCCCTCCTTTCCCCTGATAATGCAGAGGTTGAAAATATTATTATGGGTCTTCATGCTGAGTCTGCCCCAGGATGGGATGGAATCAGTTCGAAGATACTAAAATTGAGCAGACGAACTCTGGTGCCCCTCGTCACTCACATATGTGATCTTTGTTTCTCTCAAGGTGAATTCCCGAGAGTTTTAAAGAAAGCGGTCGTACATCCTATTCACAAGGGAGGGGACAGAGGCAGTGTCAATAATTATAGGCCGATTTCAGTCCTACCGGCATTATCAAAGGTTCTTGAAAGAGTCCTCAACAACCGTCTAGTGTCTTTCTTAGAGAAAAATAACATCCTTTCCAACAATCAATTTGGTTTTCGTAGGGGTAAGTCTTGTGAAGACGCATTTGCGACCTTGATTGACGATATTGTTGAGATACTAGACAAAAAGTCTAAGTGTCTGGGCTTGTTTTTGGACCTTTCCAAGGCATTTGACACTGTCTCTGTTCCTATTCTTCTAAAAAAGTTGGAGAGAGTAGGAGTTAGAGGTCCTGCACTCGCAGTGTTTGCGAGTTACCTATCTGAGCGAACGCAGTGCGTTAAAATCGACACATATGTGAGTGACGAGTGTACATTGTCCTTCGGTGTGCCCCAAGGCTCCATCCTGGGGCCTACACTTTTTCTTGTGTATGTGAATGGCCTATGTGATTTAACACTACCATATTGTTCCATTTACACTTATGCAGACGATACAGCCCTTCTGGTGCATGCTGAAAATTGGAATGAAGCCAAGAGCCGAGCTGAAGCTGTCCTTAGAATAGTCATGTCTTGGCTAACGGCAAATAGTCTGACCCTTAATGTAGAAAAAACCAATTTTATCACGTTTTCATTGAAATCTTCCTCACAACCAGACAACTCATTTACGGTTATGGCTCACATTTGCGATACGCACTCGAACCAATGCATGTGTCTTCCCCTGACAAGAGCCACCAGTGTAAGATACTTGGGTCTACTTATAGATAATCTCGTCTCGTGGAATGCTCAGGTCAGGATGTTGTCTGGCAGAGTCAGAAAATTAATTACCGTGTTTAAAAGCCTGCGGTATAGTGCTGATGCGGATACTCTACGTATGGTTTATTTTTCTCTTTGCCAGTCAATATTAACCTTTGGCATTACAGTCTGGGGTGGGGCTCCGAAAACAACCATGCTACAACTGGAGAGGGCACAGAGAGCTGTCCTCAAGGTCATGACTTTCAAACACTACCGGCATAGTACAGCACTACTGTACAAGGAATGTAAGGTCCTGACTGTGAGACAGCTCTTTGTGCTGAACTGTACGTTGCGCAAACATACCGGCCTGTGGCTGGATACTGCCCGTCCTGCAGTGCGCAGAACTGCTAACGTTTGTCCCTCCGTAAGACATAGAACTAGGCTTGCACGGCGTCACTACGCGGTGCTTGGTGGTCGTATATACAACTTCGTCAACGAACAGTGCAACATTTATAAATATAATAAATTCGACTGCAAGGCTCTAGTCACTAAATGGATTAACACTCTTTGTTATGATGAGGTCGAAAGAATTCTCAATACATGACCTTATTACCCACCCCCTTTCCCAAACTTTCCCCCATCCCACACATCCTCAATCACACACACACACACACACATTCCTACACAAAACATTAACACAATTCACAAAGGATGTGCCTTTTAATTTAATTAATTATTATTTAGTTGTATACTTTTTTATAACTTAGTCTTTGTTTCCCTTTTGACGTGTACCAAACTCCGAATTTTTGATGTATTTACTCACATAGTGAATTTAGAGAGCTCTGACACCCATAACACAAGTTCAATCTTAGCTTGGGTGTCAGAAGTCATATCAGTCTGTATTAAGAACAATTCTCAACCGAAACTTTAAGTAATATTATATTATATTATATTAATAGTGACATTGTGAATTGTAAACTGGAAATAAAGATTATTATTATTATTATTATTATTTATGCTTGAGGATTTTTGAGATGAGGAATCTTGAAGTCTAGACTCCTGTCTGTCACCTTCCTCTCTCCCCTGTGACGAGTTGGATTGCATAGGAGGGTTTGCATAGTTATGTGAATACTTATGCCTTAAGTGTATTCTATTTCTCCTATACTGTACACCATTGACATCCTCAACAACATATGACCTATTGTTCATCATTCTTTGTTTGACAATAGCTTGTTCCCAGTTACTTTTGGGATTTCTTTTAAAATAGACATGGTCATTGTGATGTAGCATTGACATTGACTTAGTATTTCGATTATAATTCCTAGATTTGTTTTCATCATTTTTATTGACTGACTTTTTATAATCCTGAAATGTTACTACTTTTGGCCTTAATTTCTTATATGACACTGGAATATTATCTCTTAAGTTTCTAGACATTAACAATTGAGCTGGTGATGACAAATTATTTTTAGGTGTATTTCTATACTGTAATAAAGCTATGTATGGATCTGTTTTGTTTTCTTTACATTTCCTTAACATGTTTTTTACTATTTTTACTGAACTTTCAGCTTGACCATTTGACTGTGAATGATATGGGCTAGTAACAACATGTTCTATGTCCCATTCTTGTAAGAAATTTTTGAAATCAATAGACTGGAAAGGCGGTCCACCATCTGACACAAGTTGCAAAGGTATTCCATGACGGGCAAAAATAGATTTTAAATGAGTAATTACATTTTGTGACGTACTGTTTTTATTTAATAATGCTATCTCTATGTATTTAGAGTAGTAATCTGTGACAATTAAATAGACTAAACTTTCAAAATGCATTAAATCAATACCAACTTGTTGCCATGGATATTTGCATATTTCATAATTTTGTAGTGGTTCCTTTTGATTACATGGCTTGAATTTTGCACATATAAGACATTGTTCTACTAAATTCTTAACATCACTTGACATTTGTGGCCAATACAAAGATTCTCTAGCTAATTTCTGACATTTATTTATACCTTGGTGACCTTTATGTACTTTTTCTAACATTTCTTTATACATTGACTGTGGTACTATTAATCTTGAACCTTTGAACACTAAATCTTTGATTACATGGATTTCACCTTGAATATTCCAAAATGGTTTTACCAATGAACTGACATTGTTCTTGTTTTTTGGCCATCCTTCCTTATAATATTTTTTCAATAATTGTAAGGATTCATCATTTTTGGTTTCTTGTGCTAATTTTGTGCTGTATTCCTTTGTTATTGCTAAATTAGCATACATTAAATTGACATGACAAGACATTTCTGACTCATTTTCAGGTATGTAATGGTCTTTTAAAGCTGCTCTTGACAAAGTGTCTGATATAAACATTTCTTTACCTGGTACATGTATAACTTCTAAATCATACTTTTGTACAGTTAACATCATACGCTGTAATCTAGCGGGGACATCATGCAATGGTTTTTTAAATAAATAGACTAATGGCTTGTGATCAGTATGAACTGTGACTCTATTGCCATATACATATTGGTGAAATTTTTCACAACCAAATTGAATTTTTGAACTATATGCAATAGGTTTGTTTTTCTGTAAAATGACTGCACCTAAAGCTGATTTTGACGAATCGACTGACAAGACTAATGGAATCTTAGGATTGTAATGAGCTAAAACTGGTGAGTTTGTAATCTCATCTTTCAATTTTTTGAGACATTGACTATAATTCTCATCCCAAGTCCAGACTGAATCTTTTTTCAAAAGATTTCTTAATATTTGTGTTTTTTCTGACAGGTTACTAATAAAAGGTCCTAAATAATTAATCATACCTAGAATTCTCTGTAACTCTTTGACATTTTGTGGTGTGGGCATATTGACAATTGCTTTGATTTTTTCTTGATCTGCCCTGGCACCATCTTTACTGAATATATAACCCAAAAAACATACTTCTGTGACTAATAATTTACATTTAGATTTGTTGAATTTTAAATTGACTTGACGAGCTCTTTGCATGACTTTGTGTAATCTTTCATTATGAACTGACTCATTTGGTCCATAAACTAAAATATCATCTATGAATATTAAGACTCCTTCGATATCACCGAATAGATTCATCATGACTCTTTGAAAGATTTCAGACGAAGCATTAATTCCATATGGCAATCTTAAATACTTATATCTACCAAATGGTGTTTGAAAGGTACACAATTCAGAACTGTATTCATCCAGACGTAGCATCCAAAAACCAGAAAAAGCATCTAAATGAGAAAAACATACAGCCCCTTCGAGCTGAGACCTAATCTCATCAATTGACTTTAGTGGATAGAATTCTCTAATGATGTTTTTATTCAAATTTCTAGGATCTAGACAAATTCTTAACTGACCTGAACTTTTTACGGTTATGACAACTGAATTAACCCATTGAGTTGGTTTGGTAACCTTCTCAATAACTTGCATTTCCACCATGCGATCCAACTCCTCACGTAATTTCCCTTGTAACGCAAATGGAACTCTCCTGGGTGGATCCACACATGGTACTGCATCAGGCTTGAGTTTAAGATGACAGACTGGAGGTAGACATCCAAGTCCCTGAAAAACATCATTATATTGTGTAAGTATTTGTTTACAAAAATCTTGTTTTGATACTGAAAAGACACGTTTTATAATTCCTAACCTTTCACATGTTGGTAGACCAAGAACATTTGGACAATCTAAATTTGCTACTATAAACATTATGGATTCGACAACGTTATTATTATTTAAGTTTAATTTACAATTTAAGTTCACTTGACCTAAAATTGGAATGGATTTTCCACCAAATCCTGTGACATTTATTTGACATTTGGCAAGTGACACTTTTGACAGGTTATCATATGTCTGCTTTGACATTATATTGACATCTGCACCAGAGTCTATGATGCATTTAATTTGTTTACTACCTATTGTTAAGTTAATTTCCCATGACTGTTTTGAATAATTACTTTCCAAGGTGTTGACATTATTTACTTTATAACTGATATCTGAGTGACTGACTAATGATCTGTTATGTGACTGTGAATACTGACTACTGTTTTTAAGCTTATGACACTGTGTTCTGTTGTGTAATCCCTCAGACTTGTGACTATTATCATCATTAAGATGTAAATTTGGACTTCGACTTTTTTTATTTTGGCTATTGGACTGGACAGTGAATCTCTCAGATATGTGACTTTTCTCATCACTGAGATGTTGATTATTTTCAGTACATCTCTCAGACAGTTCACGACGTTCATCACAGAGATAATAGGATTGGGGACGTTGACTTTTGGACTTGACGTTGAATCTCTCCGATATATCACTGATATCATCATCGGGATACGGTGACTGTAAATATGACTGTCCCATCTGTGATACTACTTCTGCTGTGTTTGTGTTCTGTCTTTGTGAGTGAAACTGACGGTGTGACTCTGTGTTCTGACAATATTTCGACTGACTACTATGTATGTGTATATTTGAATGACTTTTACTCGACTTTAATTGACTGTTCAACATGCCAACAAAATATTCTTGACTACTATTATCTGAATTAAACGATTGCAACTGACTGACTTTTTTATTATTGAGACAATATTTAGCAAAATGACCAAAGGATTTACATGACCTGCATTGAACGCCTTTAGCTGGGCACTTGTAGCGATGAGACTGCCCACAGCGGCTGCATGTCTTCGAGTTGCTGGTGTGGTCGCTGTTTGAAGCTGACCCTGACTTGCGACTGCTCGAAGCTGACTGGCGATTGCCCGAAGCTGACCTGCGACTGGAAGCTCGCTGTTGACCATCTCGTCGACTACGGCTCCTCTGACTGAGATGCATGACGTTTTCACTGGCGACACTGGTACCTTTGACAATTTTCTCGGCATCCTGCTGAGCGATTATGAGTGTCCTTGCCAGCTCTTGCATTCTCTGGTATGTCAAATCAGGTTCTTGCAATAACCTCTGACGTACATGTGACAAATCTATATTGAGGTTTGCTATAAAAATATCTTTAATTAGCGACTCCCTGAGCGTGCCAAACTCACATTCTCTGCTTTTATTTTCCAAATCCGTAAGGAATTCGTCGATGTTTTCGGATTTTTCCTGCCTACGTGTGAAGAATAGGTATCTACACATCGTCACATTTCTTCTTGGCTCGAAGAATTTGTCGAATTTGGACTTGACTTCGCTGAGTGTGCTGCTATCAATTTTGAGATTGAACGTGTTGAATATATTGAGACCACGTTCTCCAATTAGATGCAGTAGAATGGCAATTTTCCGCTTCTCGCTTGACTTGTCTAGGCCTGTGGCTAGCAAATAAAGTTCCAGCTGCTGCCACCATCTTTTCCACGCCTGCGCATTATTATTTGCTGGATCCGACGAAATATGGAGTTGTTGTAGATGTGCGCTTAGACCTTGTTCGTGTCCGCCATCTTTTCTAGCGTCGCCGACGGCACCCGTTGCTTGCATTTTTTGACTGATTTAATTCTTCAGTATGACTTCTGACACCATGTTATGTTTGTTGGGTTGATACTAATAAAAGATACTGTTGAGTAGACTGTAGTTTAATGAGACTAATTAGAACACATTATAAATAAGAGACAGTTACGCAGTATCACAGACGGGCTCAGATCTAGTAGTGTGGAGTGACAGTTGTCCACCGGAACCATAGCTTATAACTAGTGGTGTACATACTAACTACTTACTAAATAGTGATGTTACAACAGCGCTGACCCTAAAAAAACTGAGATAAGGGCAGGAGAATGAATGAAGCACTGGTATTCAGTTACAACCGGTTATACAGAAACTATCCCACAATATAATTCGAAACGCTAGGCATAATATGACGATAATTATTAATACTCAGCCCAAGTACATTCCAGGATAATAAAACCGATCCCTCCAAAATTAATAAACCCCTGGAAAATTATTAAATGCTGTCGATGCTTTTACCGTAATTTTCCTGACTAACTTTGAATACAAATGACGTACGACATGGTTGGAGCAGTGGTTGAGGGATTGACTGCTGCGCTGCGTCAGCTACGTGTCGCGGGATCGATCCCCACACGAAACAAGTATTTGTATGGCCTACGGATAGTTATTCCGGGTCTGAGTGTTTGTGTATGAGAGTTAAAATGTTGGTTAATGCACCTACGATACAGAAGAAATAAATTCGTAGTGTGAGGCAACGATTTAATAAAAAAAAAACAATATATAAATATGTAGCCATTGTCACTGTCCAAACATCGTTAGGATACCAGCGTGACTGAAAAACATTTCTTGAAATATGTCAAACAAAGTCGGAGGTCTATGGGTGGCATTACAACTTTACCATTTAGTTAGGCACTAACCACACAGTAAAAGGAAATGAAGAAGACCGTCCAAAAAATAGAAAATCCAGGCATCAACGCACATGAAGAAATAATAAGAGTAAAACTTATGTTAGCAATGTCTAAAGCTCATGTTGCTATACATACATGCCTCCAAACTATTCCTAAAATATGAACAGCTATCTGCTATCAAAATCCATATCTAACCATTTCCATAAAGGCCCCAAAGATAAAAAATATGCTGAACTGTAATTTCATCTCAGAAAGCAAGCTACAGACGTAAACTCACAAGTCTATTTCCGTAGTGGGCTCACAAAAAGGTTCTACATAAAGATGTCCATTTCATTCGAAGCGTAACCAAATTGATATAGGTTACGTAAACGTTAGTTTCTCAGAAGGATATAGCGTTATTTACATATAATGCTAACAAAATTGAGTGACGTTAGAATGATGAATGGTCTGGGCCATTTGTGACCTTTTCCCGAACCCGAGTTATGTAAATACCCAGGCTTGAGAAGCCGCATCGCGGAGTTTTTCATCGATTTCTGTAAACCCTTCCTAAACTGTTAGAGCTAGCCATTACAATAATAGATATTCTTATATTTATTGGTGGATTTCGGCCTAGGATTTTGTATTGCGACTTGCGACGCTGATGATATGAAGATTTTATGGCGCTTACCTTTTTTCTGGAGGCTCGCCCGGATGTTTTGGGTCTTGAGACAATTGTATAATAATCATTTGTAAACCAAATAAGCAACCATTTAGCGAAGTGGGTCGACGAAATTGTTTCAAGGCCGTCCCTAACCTTTTTGCAAAACGAGGGAAAGTTTCAGTCGAAGTGTGTTTGTTAGCAACTGTTTTTTGTTGATGATGGTACTAGTTCGAGATTAAAATCACTTAGAATATTCTAGTTGGCATTGCTATGAAAACCAAATCAATATTTTAATGTAAGTTTAAATACATTTATTAATAGTTTATTTAAACAAAATGACACTTAAGTGAACAAAATGACATTGTTTTCGTCAAAGACTTCTTTCTTTGACGAAGACACCACGGCTTCTCTGTGTAAAACAGCGCTACTCGGTTACTATTAGCCTGTGTCATCCCAATGCTGAGCAAAGACCTCCCCTCATGACTTCCAAATTTTGCGATTCAGGGCTAATGTTGAATGGTTCTAATGGTCGTTGGTTCTGTCCAGCTCGATCCGCTATCTCCTACGAGGTCTACCGCGTTGCCTTCTGGCTGTGTCAGGGTTCCACAAAGTGGTTGTTTTGGCCTACAGCTCGTTGGGCATACGGCAGACATGGCCAGCCCAGTCCCACTTTAGCTACGCGACTTTTTGGGCAACGTCAGTCAATCGCTACTCTGTGCTTCTCTAAAATCTTCGTACAGTAGGTGTAGATCGTGATGCTAAACTAAACATGCATGCAAAATTTCAGCTCAATCAGAAGAAGAAGACGGTCTTCTAAGATTTTATATAGCTAAAGGCTCAGGCTAAAGGCAAAGCTAATAAAAACGACTAACAAGGTCCGTCGAGTTTCAGTCATCGTTCAACACACTGTTAACAGTACACGAGTCCCAACTAAAACTTCTCAATATAGGGTACAGTAAAAATGTATAATGATGGCATACGAGTAAGTTTGTCGGTAGCGACGTCGCGCCTTGTCGTCAAACTTGTTTAAATTTGTGTAGAGGCGACAAGTTCTGCTGCATCCAGTGCATTATTATGAGACTTGTGATATGCGAGTCGGGCGTCAGAAGTGCGAAGTTGAAATAAAATGATCTTCTTTTTTAAGGCGCAGTCAAAGGGGCACCGTAAAAACGACCTGTTTTTCGTCGCAGAGTTAGCCGTATTGCTACTTATTACAATTCCAAAAAAAATACAGTGTATAGTCAAATGTATATATGTAAGGTAAAAGACTTATCTATACATATAATAAAATCGTAGGAAAGTCAAAACTGTACATTGAATATTTTTTTAAAAGAATACTTGGGGTGTGATCTACAATCGATACCGAAGCCAAAAATATAGTTTTTTGAATTTTTGTCTGTTTGTCAGTTTGTCTGTTTGTCTGTATGTATGTCCGGGATAAACTCAAAAAGTACTGAATGGACTTACTTCATATTTGGCACGAATATTACTTAGAAGTCGGGTCTACATATAGGCTACATATTATCACGCTATCACCTACGGGGAACGAGCAGTGAACCTTTATTTCTTCAACGCATTCTGTAACAACGTGTAATCTAACGACGCATATTTGAATGTTGTTATTATGTTAACCATGCTATAAGCTAGCTTCACACTATAAAAAACACGCAATAAAAGTAACTTAGGCCGATAAACATAATTAAATAATTTAAGTAGTATCAAGGAAATTTTAAAGCAGCGCCATCTATGAGATTTCAAAAACATCAAGTCGAATTAAATGTGTAAGTCCTTTTTGGAAATAAATAATTTTTTGATCATGCTGGCGAGGTTAATAGTTGTTAATAAAAGTCATAGATGGAGTTGTGCATTTTCTTAGACGTCCACCTAGAAAACGGACAGGGCATATATTTAGTTAGATCCCGACAACGTTGCTGAGCGCTTTGAAATCTGCGCCAAACCACTCTTTTGGCATTTTTCAGGCTCTGTGAAGTCGACCAGTTTGCGAGGTCCCTTACGTATGACGAGGTCACGTCAAGCAAAAGGGTGTATTTAACCGACGTCGACGAGGAGGTGCTGTGGAAGGTTTTCCGGGAATTTTCAAGGACACTGACACTGCATTGTGTAGAGTTTATAACGTGCTTCCTAACAATGGCGTATGCTATTTTCTGCGGTCGTTACTTCACACGGTCTGAGGCCCAACGTCTTTCGCCTTTCTGAGGACATTTGATGCCGTGGCATATCCCACTTAACGAGCAACCTGCGTAACACGTCCGCTTCTCGACGGTGACCAAAACTGGGATGACACCCTCGCGGAGGCGAGCGTCAGTGACAGTCCCAGCCGCATGCGTCATCTGTTTGTGGGAGAAGTATCGCCATCATCTGTCTGAAGATTTTCTACGAGCTTTGAGGCGTGCTACTGGAGACGAAGTCGAAGTAACTGATGAACGCGTGCTGAACACCTGTCTCAGTTCACTTCAAGACGTGGTCATTTCTATCGGCGGCAATCACTGGTCGAATATGGGTTACCAGCTCCCCAATCATCACCGCATCAAGACCGTGAAAATCGGGAGTATAAGGCTGAGACAATTTATGATCCGGGTGAAATGACCACCATACAAAATGGCCATGTCGCTTTGTTCTCTTCAGAAATTTATGACACCGTCCTTGAAAGCGTTGGGCAAAACCAGAGTAAAATGTTTTTCTTCGATGCTCCTGGTGGAACAGGAAAAACATTTGTTACCACTGGCATACTTGCAGAGGTCAGGAGGCAAGGCAAAATTGCCATTGCTATAGCGTCGTCGGGATTCGCTGCCTCACTACTTCCGGGTGGCAAAACATCACATGCCATGTTCAAAATTCCCATCGATTTAGAGAGCGCCGAAACGCCTGTTTGTGGTGTGTCACGTAACAGTGATAAGGGACACGTGCTCAAGGATTGCTCTCTGATCGTATGGGATGAGTGTACGATGGCCAATAGGAAGGCAGTTGAGGCCGTGTACAGAACCCTGCAGGACATCCGCAGAAACAAACATTTGATGGGTGGTGTCACAGTTCTGCGATTTCCGACAAACGCTTCCCGTGGTGACGCGGGCATCGAGGGCTGACGAGGTGAATGCTTTGTTGGAATGATCTTCGTTGTGGTCACGAGTTCGTACGCTGCTATTGACCATTAATATGAGAGCTCGGCTCGGCGGCAATGCACGTGCTCAAGAATTCTCCGACGTCCTTCTAAGTCTTGGCGAAGGCACTCTACCAGAGGAGAGAGGTGGACAGGTGGTGCTTCCAGAGTCTCTCGGTAGAGTTGTATCCAGCTTAGAAGAACTCATTCGCTGTGTGTACGGGGGCATCAGTCGTATCACGCCCGTATTCGCACTAGCAGAATTCTCGGGTGTGTGAGCGGGCCATTTTGACGCCCAAAAATGATCAGGCTGCAGCAATAAACGAACGCATTCTCTCGGAAATTGAGAGGAATGAAGTGGTCTACACCTCTAGGTATTAACACTGTCGTCGAGCAAGATGACGCCACACATTACCCGTGGAATTTCTGAACTCCCTGTCAGCAAGCGGACTTCCAGCGCATACCATCAAGCTGAAGGTCGGTGTCCCGATTATACTTCTTCGGAACCTATCTCCTCGAAGTTGTGTAACGGGACCCGCCTTAAATTCATCTCGCTCCAAAGCCAAACCACTAATGTTGTTTATCGAGAAGTCCTATAAGTATGTATTTTTACCCTATTCTGTATTCCTTATTCATTATTTTCTTCATCTGCTTCAGTCACAATTTATGACTTAATTCAGTAGAATCACCATTAAGTCAATTATTAAAAGCAGGCTGAAATTTAGCACTTTTTGAAGGTCAGTTTTACAAAAGACAGTCTCCCTCTGTTACTGCACTTTCCCTAGATATGAAATGTAAAGAAGAAAGGGGTAAATGAATGTTATTTTTTAAAAGGTATTTAATAATCGTAGGTATTTTTGGTGATGTATATCGTTCACGCAGACGAAGTCGCGGGCAGCAGCTAGTATAAAATAATATTACGCCTTATTCCCGAAAGAGTTAGGCAGTGGTGTAGCTAATCGTAAACCCACATTTCGCCAGTAATGTTCAAGCGCCATGTAATATAAATAGGGGTCTATTACATGGCGCTTGATGTCTTTATGTATAATATTGCCATCGACCGGGCACGAAAACCACGCTCCGTCACGTGGCTTTTACTGAGAAAACACTTTGCAATCAAACCCCAGACCTCATCCTCAGTAGTTGCACCTGAGACCACTCGATCAACGAGACAGTCACACAACAAAATTTCCACGTGAACGAAGTCGCGGGCATCAGCTAGTGCAAAAATATTTTCTAAAAGTAATCAAGAACCTCGAAAAAAAAAATCACAAAATCACAAAAAAATCACACGAAAAAACTTTTTCGTCTCGAAATGCTCAATATTTTGAGTGACAACTGTTATATTTTTTTTTACTATCAGAAAGGAAATTTAACCAACTAAAGACATATGTAAAAATATTTTAACATTACAGCGTATTTTTTTTTTAATAAATTAAATCTGCGAACTATCGTTCATTTTGGCAGTCACGAGAATCAAACGCATCGCCATTTTCAACCTTATTTGTTTAGGCGATGAGTTAAACGCGCGCTCAAGGTCGTGGGCAGGTAATGTCGCCTTAATGTAGGTACATCTCATGTGACTTTTGAGTATGGAGCGATTATCCATTATTTGGGAAAACAGATTCAATATAATAAAAACACAGAAAGCTCACACCAACTCGGTCAAACATGGACCAGTTGTGGCCCAGAGCAATAAATGTTTTTGGTCGTTCGTCTTCTAGGTGTTCGGATCTTCTATAATGCTTGATGTTGGAGAAATCACATTTAATCTTCCATTCTCCCCTGTCAGCCCTCATACTACATACGCCATACGTCATTTCCTCTTTTGGCTTATGAAATAAGTATTTCAATAAAATTGCCAGCTAATTCATTCTCATGGATACATTCGAATTCCCATATGGAACACAATTTAATGACTACATCACTAATTAAAAGCAAACCAAATGTTTCCATTAAATATTTCCGATACAGTTGCATGTGTTAGCATGCAATTTTCCGACTCGCTTCACTGGGCAAACGAATTTTCCGTTCGACTTAAATTCATATTTGTGCCCCTTTTAGTTTTCATTAACAGGGACGAGTATTGTTAACCGCAGATGGTTTTCCTTTATTAATGTAACTGTGGATTATCTTTGTTATTGTCAATGTGTGCGAGTATTAATGGGGATATTAATTGACATAATTAAATGCATGACTTTCAATTAATTGATGAAGAATTATTTATTTAGTACGTTTTTTTGGAAACTTTAGCATAAAAACAAGATTATGTCTTAAATTCAGCTGTTACTGTGTACTACTGTACCCTGGCTATGTAAGTAGGTACAAAATATTTGATACAAAAAAAAAACCATAGCCTATTACAAAAACTTGGAAAATGTCCATCATATTTAAATGTTTTTGGTCTAAGAGACGAGGAAAATGTGGGGAAAATGGTGAATATGAATGTAGATGACTTTAAGACTAAAGAATAATCAAAGAAACGATAGATAGACTGTATGAAGTATGATTATGGTTACAAAGGAGGAGACATGCTGCGCAGACCCTAAACAAATTTAGATAAGGGCAAGAGATAATAATCAGATATAAACTCATACTTACCTCTGGTGACCTCCCTTACCTCCTCTTCCTTTAACGTATCTGTTGAAAAATTAATAGTCTCCATACTTACAACAGCTGCACCTCGTTCAAGATCTCTAAACAGCTGACACAGCCATTTCACCGCAGATTTTACCTTTAAAATTCTATAAACTACTGAAAACTGTTCGCGTCTGCCTACGAAAGACTTACAAATTGAATTTCCACACGCTATTGATTTGAATCCAACATCCAACGTGGGAATTGGATTTGTTTTTACCAATTTCAAAAACAAGAAAACGGTTAAAGAAAAAATGTTAGATATTCCGTGAAATCGTTTGCAAAACTTTTTCGAACTATTTTGATAGGTGTGTTTTTTTGTTAGTTTTTGTTCAGATTTCGAGGAAAAGGATAATAGCACAGACAACTAGAAAAGGCGAGTATCCATACGTTTGAAACCAAACGTTTTATTTTTGACTTTCTGACTAATTAGTGACTACAAACAAAATAGACTACGTTTTTGTTCTTAATTATGTCGTGAATGAAGTAACAATAGGTGCGTTAAGCATAAAATGCTTGATTAACGCTTAATGCTTAATGTAGGTTTAAAAATAATATTGAAAAAGCTACAATTTTTCACTTTTAGATTAGCATTAAAATAACATGGGTGTTACGACAAGGGTTTAACATTATTTTTACTACGCCTGCTTGACTATACAAATATAATTTACGACCCTAGGTTTCGAGGTAATTTATTTGGTACCTATACATACGAAAGTAAGTAGGTACCTATATCAACAAAATCCTAATCTAATAAATAAAGAGAGAAGTCCTGACTGACTGACTGACTGACTGACTCATCAACGCCCAGCCCAAACGCTTGGACCTAGAAAGCTGAAATTTTGCACAGAGGTTCCCTTTACAATGTAGACAAGGAATAAGGAAGGATTTTTCGAAATTCAACCCCTAAGGGGGTTAAATAGGGGATGAAAGTTTGTATGGAAAATCGTCATTTTCACGCGGGCGAAGCCGCTGGCAAAAGCTAGTAATTTAATATTAGCTATCTCCGGGAATATGGTTTGTCGGTTTAAACTTTTACGCAATATTAAGACCATTAGGAACTATATTCACCATTACAAATATAAAAATCTATGATTGCTACCAACTAGGCACAAATTCAGACTCTGTGGCTGCTACTGAGAAATTCCTGATGGAAAAACCTAATAGCACTTCGCCCGACCCGGCCATCGAATTCAGGACTTCATGATCAGCAGCTACGCTTGCAACCATTAGACCAACGAGACTGTCGTAACATAGTTATCTACTTTTAATAACCATCTGATCGAAAAACTAATTCACGTCAAGCTGGCAAATCTCTACAGCTTCATTTTTTTGACTATATTCGACCACATTTATTGTTGGTGGCAACACTGACCATAAGTTGGAATTTCAAAACAAAAGTTCTTTTTGTATGGTTTTGTTAATATTACAAAGGGGTACAATTTGTAAGTTTTGGTGTAGGGTTCATCATCATCATAATCAGCCTATAATGCTCCCACTGCAGGGACTCAGGCCTCCTCTCTAGGAGAGGGATGGGCTATAATCTACTACACGGGCCCAGTGCGGATTGGTAGTCAGATGTCATATATCTTTAATTTTTTGGTTCTAAGATATGCGTTTCCTTTTCCTTCACCGTTTTGAGAGCAGCTGTGAAGAAATAAATTACACAAATTAATGCGCCTGCCTGGGTTCGAACCCACGACTGGGTCACCACTGCTGTAGCTGTACGGGTTAATCTTATTAAAAAAAAAAAACTTACACTAATGAGACGCGAAATTTTTATACAGTGTCAGTCAATATTTAACCTGTGATTTAAAACGTTTTCGAGAGCTAAAAATCGACCAGAACGTGAGATAAGACGCATGCAATTATAATCACTTAAAAATCCAATACCAACTCAGACCTACCCATTTAATTAGGCCCACACGACACAACCAATCTATACCTAAGTCGTATATGAAGACTAATCTAGAAGCTAACGAGATCCTGTCAGACCGCCCATTACTCCCGATACGAGTAATATTATTGAAACCTGATTAATTAATACTGGAGATATCTCATAATCGGCTTGTTGTACGTTTGTAGATAAATTAATACTGCGATTGATAGATTGGACTAGAAATTATTTGTGTTAATAAAGGAGTCCTAGAACTGAGGGCTTAGCACGAGCGCGCGGTGTAATCGTAAAGTACTAAAAAGGTCGATTTTGAAATACAATGTATTGTCCTATAACATTTTAGTTATAATGGTTTGACTGCCTCGTTTACTGAATAGGAATGTTTGCTGAAAAAAAAATCTGATAATCCGTCAGTTATTATCGAAAAATATTGGTCACAATTTTTTTTCTTTTTTCACGTAAACAAAAATGAAGACGATACAGTGCTTTGTAAACTCGTGAGACGGCACATTTCAGTATAAGCCCCCACTCATGCCCTCATCTTTTGAAATTTTGAAATTTTTATTAATTTGACTAAACAAAAACAAGTATCCAGTATTTTTCGATAATCCAACTGACAATTTTTGCCATGAAACATCCCTATTGGTTCATATCTCGATGATTCGTACTCAGCACTTCTCCTTCACATTTATTATGCTCACAGCCATAATAGTGTGGATATTTCTACCAGTATAAGGACGGGACTTAGACACAATGAAACATCTGTAATGCTGATTGAATACTGAGTATATTTGGTAGAATAGATATTATTATAAGCACGCACACAAGCATACATACGTCAAATACATACTACATCACACCTCCCCTCGGTAAAATAAGGTGAAATATAAAATATATTTTATTTTTTACCTTAGGATAACATTTAAAACTTAAAACTATATGCATTAAAATCATCTATTTCTTATTTAATTTTAAACAATGATTGCTTGTTTTATAAACATTTACCGTGCGAGTAACTTGATCTACATCATTAACATTATTGTTATCTAAACATAAATGGTCTCACTATTCTACTTATACATAATTAAACAAACCAGTATATGTGGTGCAATTTGTATGTCATATGATCTTTTGCTAACGATGATTACCTAAGTCAAACATAATTAGTCATAGTACAATTTCGTACGATTTTTATGAACTAAATCTAATTTACCATTAATATTCACCTCCACATTGGGTGACAGATCTCGGACAACCTCGTAGGGTCCCGTATAAAGGTTCGTCAACTTATTACCAGTTTCGCTTTTAATTAATAAACGGTCTCCCTGTTTATATTTAGTAGGACTTATGTGGTGATCATATTTATCTTTCCTTTGTAGGTAATTTACTTTTGATTAAATTATCTCTCGCCTCTGTTTGTGATATCTGTAATCGATATTTGAGCTCGAGGGGGTAGCTGTCATAGTTATATAGTGGCTCTACAGATTTGGTAAGATTACTTGGCAAATTACATATCTTTCCATAGACGAGTTCAAATGGCGTAAATTTTGTTGAAGTGTGTACCGTCGTGTTGTATGCAAAGCACCAAAATGGGAGCCAAGTGCTCCATGAGTCTGGTTTATTTTCTGTCTGTATTCTTAAAAACGCCCCTAAACTTTTGTGTGAGTTCTCTAAAGCCCCGATACTTTCATGGTGATATGCTGTTGAATTTAATTTAGTGATATTAAGAATTTTACATACCTCTTTAAAGGTGTCAGACATAAATTCCGCACCTCGATCAGTAGCAACCTCTCTTGGAATGCCGTGTTGGAGAATAAAGTTGTTCACGAACACTCGTGCGACTTCTTCTGATGTTTTAGAAACCAAAGGAAATGCGCATACATATTTTGACAACTCACATTGTAGTGTTAGAATATATGAATGGTTATAACAATCCCTATCAAGCGGTCCCACTAAATCCAAATATATTTTTTCAAAGGTAGTATGAGACGTAGAGGTAATAGTCATTGGTTCTTTAGCAAATGCCGTATATTTTTGTTGCTGACATTTTGGACATTTTTTGACAAAGTTAACAATATCTTTTTCGAGTCCCGGCCAGAAGTAATATTTTTTAATGCTATTGAACATACGTCTAATGCCTGCATGACCGCTTGTAGGTAATAGATGGAAGTCATTTAAAATTACTTTCCTATCGTCTTTATTTTCGATTCTCTCTCCTTCCTTTATAATAATTATAGAGAGCCTTTTCCAGTTAGAACACTTTTTTACCTCACTTGTGAACTTTTGTATAAAGATCCTATTGTTCTTATTTTTCATTATAAAAATTTTATCTGTATTAATTGTGGCACCAAATTCACACAACTCCTTCATGAATTCTGCTGGCGTCAGCTGGGATTGTGCTGACGGTTTAATAAATATCGTAAGTTGATAGCTATCGAACATAAAAATATTATTTTCATGTGTAATTTTATTCGTGATTCGTAATTTATTTATATACTTCATATCGGCAAACCTAAGTTCAACTGCATTTTTCGGAGCAATATTAGTTTCTACTAGCCTTGGCTCGTTCTGCAGACTCTCTCTGCTCGTAACATTTTGATTTACAGAATTATTTGTTTCTAATCTTTTCTTTTGGGCTCGTGTCATGACGCATGATATACACTTATTTAATTCTTTTAGTTCCTTGGATGAAACTGTAATACGAGAAAGCGCATCTGCGGCTACATTCTCTTTGCCCTTTACATATTCAATAACGTAATCGTATTCCTCTAAGCATAACCTAAACTTAAGCAATCTGCTTGAGGGGTCTTTTAAACTAAACAAATATACTAGTGGTTTATGGTCGGTAACAATTTTGAAGGTTCGACCATATAAATACGGCCTGAAATGCTTCACAGCCCATACGATAGCTAGGAGCTCTTTTTCAATCGTTGGGTAGTTCAGCTCGGCCTTGTTTAGGCTTCTACTAGCGTACGCGACTGGGCGGCCGTCAGAGTTTGCTAAAATAGCTCCCACTGCGTAACCCGATGCATCAGTCTGTATAATAAATGTGTTTTTACTTGATAAATCGGGGTATTGTAGAACGGGAGGCGATGTTATACATTTTTTTAGACTTTCAAATGCCTTTTGGCAATTATCATCCCATTTAAACTTAGCATTTTTTCTACATAACAAATTTAAGTGATAAACAATTTCAGCAAATTTCGGTATAAATTTTCTATAATAGTTAGTAAATGCCACGAATCGCTTAACTTCATCCGCGCTTTTAGGCACAGGATAGTCGTGCACTGTTTTTATTTTGTCAGGGTCGGGTAAAACCCCCTCTCCTGATACAATATGGCCTAAGTAGAGCAATTCCTTTTGTAGAAAATTACATTTCGCCGGGTTTAATTTCAAATTGACTTCACGTAATCGTTCAAATATATCAATTAAATTTCTATTATGCTCTGCCAGGCTTCGGCCAAAAACTATCAGATCATCTTGATAACACAAGCATTTTTCGTAACAAAGACCAGACATAGCCATAGTCATCATGCGCGAAAAGGAACTGGGGCTTGTCTTAAGCCCCATCGGCATTCTGGTCATTTGAAACTGTCCCGAACAAAAAGCTGTATACTTCCTGCTATCCGGCTCAAGTTCGACGTTATAAAATCCCTGATTGAGGTCTAAATGCGAAAAATAAATACATCCGGATAAAGAATCCTTATCGTGTTCTGACTCTTTAGACTCTTTCTTTTCTTGTGAACATGGGTCTGTCAAAATATGCATTTCTTGTTCATCTCCCTCAGCATTTCTAGAGCGACTGTAAAATATCTTACCTCTATTGCCTCGAGATGACCTTGGTGCAGCTCGTCCTCTGAATTGACCACCTGTCCAGCTGCTGTCGTCTGCCTGAAATTGAATACCCTGGTCTGGCACCTGTCCGCGACCTGGTGTATGCTGACCTCTATTCCTGAACCGACCCCCAAAATTCCTGTTTTGATAAAAGTTATTTCTGTTATTATAACGCATAGTCAAAATATCACCTGATGTCGATGGGGATGTCATTTGTTCATCTATTGCAGCTTGAATAGCATCACTCAAAGACGAATAATTCCTAGCTGCGATTATGGTGCTCAACCGCCGGTTTCTCAAACCATATGCGAAACTTTTTATAGCTTGTTTTTCATTTATTGGCTTCAACACACTAAAACTGGTCTCATTACCTTCGGATTGAGTAATGGTTAAATCTACAAATAAATCTGAAATTTGTTTACCATACTCGTCTATAGAAAGATCGTTTTGTCGCATATTAAATAATTTATGTTGAAGCGCCGTTGCCGACTTTTTGGGCAACAAATGAGTTTTCATAGCCTTAATTAAACCGTCAACTGATTCATATTTATTGTCTAGTTTTAGTTTAGCCGCCTGTGACAAACGACTTTTCAAAACAAAGTTAACTAATTTATTTTGGCCTTCCTGGTCGAGTTCGGATTGATAATATTCTACACTGTCAATGAGCTGCTTTGTACTAGCCTCATCATCTTTCAAAATTGGTAATAAATTCAATGCAACCTTCAGATCGAATTTAGCCATATTTTCTGCCTTACTAGTGTATTTCTCTACCGAAAAATTTACTGCATATGTCTAATATGCTGTCGTATAAAGTATAAAACTGTGAAATTTGCTCATTAAATTTTAAAGATTCATCCTCCTTTATTTTGGGTCTCAACGCTTTTAACTCTTCCAAACTACAATTAAACTGACTAACTAAATTATCATCTTCTTTTAATTTTTTCAACACAATTTCACCTTTACGCCTACCTGGCCCGATTTTCACCAAATATGTTTTTACCTTATTAAGTTTTGCTCAGTACTTTTTAAGCTTAGTACTTAAATTAATTAAGTGTTCATACATTACGGTCCATTATAAAACAGATATAGATATGATTATTCACATAGATTTCTACATAAATACCGATTCACTTTAAGCACTTTGACACATTTTTATTACGCAATCACACAAAATCTTCTAGCCGTAGTCATCTGGTTCCCGTTTCCACTTGTTACTTTACTTGAGTTCCTTTGCAGGAATTGGTAGCTCTGCAATTACAATCTTCGCATATAACTGATACCCCTGGACTCCGATAATGCCTGGTTCGATCAGAACGCCTCAGCCCTCAGGACATGACGCGTTAATTGGTCTCTCTTCCAAGTTTGATGGCATTTTTTTTTTATATAGCCGGTAGCTAATATACAAAAATCCGAGGAACAATATTGTACATATTTTATGACCATCAGCACTATGCTTATTGCTGACAGATGAAATTTAAATTCTTCCACTGTGACTGCTTTTTTTTTATTTTTTTTTCCACTGGCACTGTTTTGGTTTAAAAAGATTTTCTCACTTTGCACCTTAGATTGGCACAACCCGGACTAATCGCTGCCATGATTATGTTGATCCAAGATCAAATGTCACGGTCGCCATATAAGGACGGGACTTAGACACAATGAAACATCTGTAATGCTGATTGAATACTGAGTATATTTGGTAGAATAGATATTATTATAAGCACGCACACAAGCATACATACGTCAAATACATACTACATCACACCAGCATTTGTGTTCCCACCGA
This sequence comes from Diarsia mendica, assembly GCA_949316265.1. Classification (NCBI taxonomy): domain Eukaryota; kingdom Metazoa; phylum Arthropoda; class Insecta; order Lepidoptera; family Noctuidae; genus Diarsia; species Diarsia mendica. The sequence continues at coordinate 19,850,249 of OX438901.1, forward strand.
CATTTAGCCGCGGTGTGCCTTCAAAGCAACAGTTAACATACATCGTCTGGGCACGACCGTACCTCCACCGTCGGTAGACGTCATCCATCGCTTTCTATCAGGCATGATCGAAGTTAAGAGCAGGCCCACTTCAACGGATCTGATATTATTAGAACGTATACCAAGACTACAAATACTAACTTTATTGCGTCTAACTTATTGCATCCAAGTATTCACAATTAATTAATATACATATCGGTCAATCGTACTATTTTCTCGGTTTCGCTGCTCCGTACCGCTCTGTTGAACATCGCATGTCGAAACAATGGTACAATCATTGCCCAGCATTACCTGAACCCTCTTTTCACACCTCTCCTCTTCCTTCTAAGAGAGATCAGGTAAAGCTGGGCACCGAATGTACTTTCAATAATAATCATGCATGAGTTCATGATTAACTTTCTTCTGATTTACTGTATAACGGTATATGTTACATGCATACCTGTAATGGTAAGCGGTTATGGCATACTCTTGGGAAATGGAAACATAGTAATCAGGAACTTTTGTTATGCTATTGTAATTAAAACGAGTGTAACAGATGAGTGGTGTAACGCGAATGGATAAAATTTGGAATGAGTATTTAAGGGGAAGCCTGAAAGTGGCGACGGGAACTGAAAAGTTGTGTGGTAATCGGTTATCGTGGTTTGGTGTGGAAAATGTAGTGAGGAAAATGTTGAGTATGAATTTAGATGGCTATAAGATTAGAGCAAAACCAAAGAAACGATGGATGCTATGCTATGATGCTGTGCGAAAGATGATAATTGACTAGAAATGAGGTGATTGCTGAGATGACGAGTAGGTAACAGACAAGTATGGTAAAGTAAAACATACTGCGCCAACCCCAAATATATTAGTATTATATAACAATAGGAGAATGATGACGATGCACTAAAAGCTAGTAATAGTACTTGAGTAGATACTGAATGAGAAATAGAGCCAATTTAATATCGAATTCTAGTACGAAAGGGGTCAGACGTAGCAAACCATGAAGTATTTCTTCCCACAAGGTCCCATGTGGGTAACAAGACTGCTGGGTTAAAGTGGGATTGCACTGTGATTGGCGGGCTATGTCTGCAGAATGCATCAGGACCGATGGGCCAGGGTCGTCACGCAGTGGATGCCAGAGGACTGGCGTCGTCGCCGAGGGAGGCCTAGAAAACGCTGGCGTACGAGATTGGCCGGAGAAAGCCGCACGGAGAGAAGAGTGGAAGACTATGGGGGAAGCCTTTGCCCAGCAGTGGGACAATATAGGCTAAAAAAAAATAAGGTCCACTACTAACTATGATTGGCAAACTTCACCTCAGTTGCTACGAGCGAACAATCTGCATCAAGCCTGGAACTAATAAATATATAACATAACCCTTTCCTTGCAGTCGGGTAAAAATTGTGTGGAGACATCTAATCATGTTGACCCGGCAATAGCTAGGTATGTTCCAGGTTCTCACGTTGTGGTATGACCTTTTTGGATAGGTATTACATCTACCTGTCCTAAAAGCATTTCGAGTGACGACCTACTTTGTTTACTAACCCATTATAAAATATGTTAAGAAAAAAGCCACTTATGTTCTTATAACCGACAAAATGATTAGGAGGACCTCGTGGCATAGTAACAATAGACGCTAGGGTCGAACTTCAGGTTAAGCCGCGCTTGCCTAGGTTGGCCGTGGATGTTTGACCACAATAGGGATGTTAACAAAAAAAAATTAATTAGTCTGTCAGATAGATTTCCAAAAAATATTGGACACATATTTTTTCTTTTTTCACGTAAACAAACAATGAAGACGATACAGTGCTTTGAAAACTCGTGTGACGTCATATTCTAAGACATTAGTATGACATTTCTTAGCGAGCAGTGACGTCACAACCTCCCACCCAAATCTTTGACGCATTTTATCTTCGTAAATTTTTATTGATTTCATAAAACAAAAAATACGTACTTATCCAATATTTTTCGATAATCTAACAGACGGACTAATTAGAATCATATTTTTTTAAGTCAGTAAACATCCCTATTTGCCTCCATGCATCGTACGATAAGCGTTGGTCTCGGCTGTCGTTTTCAGATCTTTGATAGTTATTACAGATGTCGTATTACCACTGGGATTGACGACACTGGTCTGGTTGGTAAAACTGGTAAACCAGAATTTTACATGCCTATCTGACCTCCATTAGTTAGTATTGACTAACTGGGTAATGGAGGTCTGATAGGAAATCGATCCGTGTAAAATACGGGCTGTTAAATCTGGCAAGAATTAAAACCAATCGCAATTTAGTTGGGAAAAGGCTAGGTAGATGACGAACTGACATAAATGTATATTTATTTTCCGCACGAGTGACTAACAATATCAATTTTCCTACATCAGCACCACATTATTAGACCAAAACAAACAGTGGGTAAGCAAACAACATATCGATCTCGAACTTACCAACTTGTCCGTAAGTGAGGCATGTCAGTTACAGCTAGTGACGCACGATATGATCCGATAGTTTACAGTATCGATACAACATAATTATTCCGGTATGTAAATCGAAAATGCTTGAATTAATGCGAAATAATCGTAGGACAGCGTGCTATAAATTGCAGGATCAGTCAATTTAAAAGTAAAAGAGTGCACAATAAATTGTTTTTTGTCTACGCATTCAAAGGCTTAATCGATAAAAAATAAATAACGTGTTTCATAGGAAGATACAATACCATTCGATAGGTATTTAGAGAACCGAATCGAAGCCAGCATAAATTAAACGGTCCTAGAATCGTATCGTATAGATAGGTTCTCTATTGTGTCACCTAACTTTTTTATCCATAATTTAAAATGCCATAACTTTTTTTGTCCTAATCATCATTTGTCCGAATGATTACTTACCCGAACTAAATATCACATAATATCACATGCTATAAAATTGAAATCCCTAAATATAATATGTCCTAAATCCATTTGTCATAAATATTACAATCAATAATATACGAAAGACATAAAATCGTTTTCCATAAAAGTTTTAAGTCCTAAATTAAAATAACATAATGTTTATTTATCATAATAATATTATTAAAACAAAGTATAACAAAGCTTTTGGTCACGTCACTCATACATGCAACTGATGCAACGCATGTTGTACTCCATGACGCGCGCTCGCTTCGCTCGCATATTACATAACACTATTGTCTTCTGTCCCCGAAGTGCCGGGCCTCCGCCGGCCTCCTTCGTCGGCCTACGGCCCGGTGCCCATGCCGCCCATGAAGGATACTGTCGCGAGACGGTGATTCATCCACTTAGCGGACGACTAGCAACAGCCTATAATTTTGGTTATTTATCCGGCTAATCGGACGACTAATTAATTTTATTCATCCGCTAATCGGACGACTAGACACTTCGATTTTTTTTTAGGACTATAAAATTTATTATAAACGAACATTCGGAATAATACACATTAGGTAAAGCAATAGTTAGGACATATTAATTTAGGTCATGTAAAATTAGGAGATTCAATTATTATAGTAATCGATATTATGACAGAATACTTTTAGAACTAAAGATAATTATGTTAAACAAAATTTCGGCAATTTGAACATTATGGTTAATGAAGTTTATGGCAAACGTGTTATGGATAATGATTTTCGGACAAACAATTTTAGGAGAAGTAAGGGAGTACCTATAGATATGATTCAAATCGATATAAATAATAAATTTTCGATCGTCGATTGTACATCCCTTCTGCGGTCCTTAAGCAAGGCATGTCAGTTACAGCTACTAGTTCCGAGACGTTGCGAACTTTGTGTTACATGGAGTTTGTTTGTGGTGTCTCTGGACTTTGGACGAATAGTTGGCTGGTCACTCTGCGTAGTAAACCTCTTTGTAATGATGTGTGTGTACGCAACATATCTTCATTGAACACATTTGAAGAACATGTACCTATTGATAGGCTCTCTCCGGTCTTCTTCTTAGCTTGTCGATGACAATCTAAATGGTGTCTGCCGAAAATTGCTTTCGGGAGAGTCTATCAGTTCCTGTTGTAGACAAACAACAGGACATGCAAAACACGATGTAGTGCGCTAATCGTTTTTGCCTCTTGTATATTTTTTTAAAGTAGATGTTTTGCTAAATTGGCATTGGCAAAAAACAAGCATTTGTGTCAAGTGTTTTCCTCATTGTGTCTCAAAAGACTTGATTGAATTATTTCGCACGGGTAACATCAATAGCGGAGGTCAGAAACCTTAAAAATGCTGGAAAAAGACAATACAGACAAATGATGAACAGCTCTTACAGCTTCAGGAAGTGGATATTATGTTTTTTCTTACTCCTCCGCTATTCTTTTCTGATTATTTTCGTTGCGGGATTCAAGACAGTTAAATCGCTTCTCTGGGACTTCGTCGAGCTTCATTGTCTCGGCGCTCGTACAGCTTTTGAGAACTGTTTTCAAATCAACACATATACCCTTTATTTTACCATGAAACTATTACGCGGAAATTGTACCTTCTGAAAACCTTTTTTCCGCAACATTTTTCGCTCACACTAAACCCAAAATATCGTTCGCTAAAATACTCAGTAAATCCACATTTTACTGGTATAATAAACATAACATAAATAACGGCGGATGTTGTTACTCACAGCTTAATACATATTTTCTATCATCGTCTGGGTTGCTTCCTAATGTGTTGAGTGGTGTCCCGCCCACAGACACGCCCCGACTTGGGGCAATCACTTTTGGGAATTCACAGAGTCGTGAGTACGACTTTTTCAATGTATTCAATTCAAATTCCTTCTCAAAGAGAGGAGTCCCGTGACTCAGCAGTGGGAACATTATAGGTTATAATTGGCAATATATCTTCTACATAAATAAAAAGAAAAGTCCTGACTGACTGACTCATCAACGCCCAGCCCAAACCCTTGGACCTAGAACGCTGAAATTTTACACAGACGTTCCCTTTATAATGTAGAAGACAAGGAATAAGGAAGGATTTTTCGAAATTCGACCCCTAAGGGATTTAAATAGGGGATGAAAGTTTGTATGGAAAATCGTCATTTTCACGCGGGCGAAGCCGCTGGCAAAAGCTAGTCAACAATAAATTAAGCACTCACAGTTTTTATTAAAATTATCATTGTCACTTGCAGAATATTTTAATTATTGTGTTCCCGATATTTCGACGCCGTTGCTTGCGCCATGATCGCGAGAGAAGCTCACAATTATTGAAAATCAAGGTAAATATCGTTTTGTCTCATCGTTAGTGACAGTTAAGTTTAACATAATACTATACTCTGTGTACCTACATTGCGTATCGGACATGAGTAACTGTAGTAAGGAAAATGTTGAGTATGAATATAGATGACATAATACAGGCTAGTTAGTTTGTAAGTACATAGTAAGCAAGCTAATGCCATTTAATGATTAACTTGAAACAAAAGTATTATTAATAACTATTTTTGATAGCTCAAATAATTTATACACGTACCTATATGAAGGTAATAAATCAATGAATTTTATACCATCGTAACGCTCGCGCTCCAATACTTTCGATCAATTGCTTTTTCCAGTCAGCGTGGGTATATTGAATTGATAGTGCGAAATAAAACAATATTCGGTATTTCATTGCTGACCCAATAGTTCTGAAAAAATATCAATAAGTTGCTGTCTTCTTGCTTATTAATTTGGCATTCCCTTTGCTATTTGTTGGCCTTATAATATATCAAATTCAAATGAAAACATTCATCAAGCTGCTTAGCCTTTTCTAAACTATGTTGGGGTCGGCTTCAAGTCATACCGGATTCAGCGGAGTACTGGTATTTTAGAAATAAAAGAAAGAAAAAATGTTAATTTGACGTCAGTACATGAAGCACACACACAATAATGTTTAAAAAAAATAATTATTTAATTTTACATGTAGTGACCGCCTAAATGAGCTCCAAAACCAAGTTAGTACTGGTTATTGCGATCCTTGGTAAAACTGAAAATTATAAATTATGTACCTAAGTAGGTATGTAAAGAATTCCCAGTAAAGTATTATTGAATTTATTTTGGATAAAGTTTTTTGTATTTTTAAAGCTTCCTCTCTCCTAATGTATCTTTGCTTTTTACTGTGCCCGACAGGGTCCATAATGATCTCATTATTTTTAACTTACCACCTAAGTTCACATTGTGGAACGCAAATGAACTATTGAGTATTGAACTGGTTGTCAGACTTGACAACACTGACTACCTATTTCGACTGTCAAAAATCTTCAAATGATAGCCGTGGCCAACGGCTAAACGTGCTTTCCGAGCCACGAAACAATCTTGTTGGGTATAGTGGTCACCCATCCACAGACTAACCTAGGCAAGCACGGCTTAACCTGAAGATCAACTTAAGTGGCTGTTGATATTTAGCTACGAGGCCCTCAATTAAAACATTGTAATCCAAAAATAATTCAACAGATTAACGAACACACCCAAAAATACGATAAAGATTTAAAATTGAAATCGAAATAATAAACACAAAATAATATACTTTGCAGATGAAACGATAATTAATTCCTGTGGCATTAAAATATCGTTCGGAGCTTTCAATGAGCATATACAGTAATGTAGTGACAGCGCAAAAACCTTTCATTATTAATTACTGAGTAATTATGAAACTATTCAGCGCTGATGGTTATTGAAAGGTGGTAATGAAAATATGTTCGCCATTGTACAAGCGAGGTTGAAAAGGTTAATTGCATGTTTCTTCATGAATAGAGGTCGAGAAAATATTTTGGTAAGAATCTGTGCGAATAGTCTATGTAGGTAAAGGTATGTATTGTATAGGTCACGATCAGTAATATGTTACACTAGCTTGTGCCATCGGCTTCGCCCACGTGGAGGTTAATAATTGTCCCACTGGATCATACTACCGGGATAAGAAGTATCCTACGTGTTAATCCAGGTTATAAACTATCTGTGTTTTAAATTTCATCCACATCCGTTCAGGAGTTTTTGCGTGAAAGAGTAACAAACATCCATCCATCCATCCATACATCCTCACAAACTTTCGCATTTATAATATTAGTAGGAAGTAGGACTAGGCAAAGTTCAAACGCGAATTTCTCGTGGAATTACTAGTGTAACTTTGAGATTGACATAAGATAAAATCACGCCTGTAATCCCCAAAGGATTTGGCAGAGGTGTACCTAATAGTACACTCATATTTCGCCTGTTATGTTTCAAGTACCATGTAATAGGGGGCGAGCCTATTGCCATCAACCGGGCACAAGTCTAGACTCCGTGGCTACTACTGAGAAATTCCGGTTGGAAAAATCTAATAGTACTTTGCCCGACCCGGGAATCGAACCCAGGACCACATGCTCAGCAGTTGTGCTTGCGACCACTAGACCAATGAGGCAGTCTAAAATTTAATACAGTACGTGAAAATTGCTTCTTATATGTATACGTATTGGTGATGCTAAGTATACGTCAATTGCGACCAACTATGCTTAGATACAGCGTTTCTTAAAATAGAAGGCCTTGTTTTCCTAAAATATATAATAATAGCTAGATGCCCTTTATCTTTTGTGTGGTTAATTATAAGCTGAGCCATGTTTTAATAGGAATTCTTGTTACAGAAATTATGTTTTATTTAGGTCTATAGAATAAGAAAGGAGAGACTTTAATAAAATCCATTTAAACCATCTTAAAGAAAATACAGTGAAATCTGCTTAAGTTAGACCTTCGCCTTTTTACCCGACTACGGCGAAGCCAAAAGGAAGGGTAATGATTTTGGCAGTCTTTCTAACTATGTTGGGGTCGGCTTCCAGTCTAACCGGATGCAGCTGAATACCAGTATTCACATGGAGCGACATTGGTAACTCAAAATATAACTAAATAAATTATCAGTGACACAACCATCATTCTTCTGTGCTTATCACAATTAATTTAACCTTAACCTTTACCTTATTTAACCTTATGTATATTATGAGAGATGCCGCGTTATCTCTTTTATAATACAATACTTCCTTCCTACTTCTGTTCTCCTGGTAGTTTGTGGGACGAACACAGGACACTAAACCTTATCTATATTAAGTGTCTGACGGTACTTTGACTCTTAAAAAGGATTCGTCCGAAACGCCATTTGGAAATATTAATAACAGTGAAATTCCTGTCTCGACCGGATCGGGCGAGTTACAGCGGCCGAGTCGCCTACTGAGCCATGTTTTGCACAGGCATAATAAGATGCTCAACACACCATTTCATACCGCGTCATAATTTGCCTTCGTCGTAGTATCTTTTTGGCCTTATCATTTGCTACACCGTCTATTGAGCAACCACGGCAGTGATTTTTCTACCCTCCCCTGTCCTACTCCCGGGCGAAGGCCTCCCTCCACTCCTTCCATTTCTCACGAATATGCGCCTCTTCCTTCAAGTCCTGACGGAACCTGTCTAGCACGATAGATGAAAATAAAAATTTTGCTGTGCCAAATCTTTGCCACTTCAATGGCGTCATTCGGTGATACAATAAACAACCTATGACCAATCAAATTAAATACATCATCTTTCATTTATCTCCTGCCCTTACCTCAATTTTTTTGTGGTCGGCGCAGCATGTGTGGGTATTTGTGTATCTGAGATTAAATGTTTGTAAACGCACCCACGATACAGGAGAAATTCCTAGTGTGGGGCAAAGTTTAAAAAAAAAAAAACTCATTTTTTCATACTTCTCTACTCTACTCGTCATCTCAGCAGTCCTATCTCTTTTCTTTAGTCATCGTTTCTTTGGTCTTCCTCTACTGTACCTACAATATAAAGTTTTTCTGAATCTCTTTTCTATGAAATGTTTTCACAACTCTATACATGTCCCAAGGATACCCAACCTACATCTGCAAGCCATCATCATCGTAAGCTGTGGTTCAATTATTTCATATTGGCACTTCCTGCTACCGGCTTGCAACAGGACAAACCCCAGACTGGGCGGAGCTGCGCTAAATTACATCAGATTTTGACGACGAGGCTGCCAATGGAGGAATTTGAAAAATTACCTTCAAACGTTATATTTTCATTTAGAAGACTTAGGAGAAAAAGTCGTGACTGTATTAATTAAGGCTGATTTTCTTACATCCTGTCACTCATCGTTGGTACGTGGTGATATTATGAATCAAATGAAGCAATTATTTTCATGTTTTTGATTGTTTATTGCAGTGTAACTGCAATAAACAATACATATATATATACATATATATACATAAAAGATGCAGGAAATTAAAAGTTGTTCCAGTAAATCAAAAACATTTATAGACTTTATAAGATGTACAGAAGTAACTGGCCAGTTCAGTTTGGAAAAAAGATCTTCTTTGTTATCGAAAGGACCACTTGCACTATCATCATCATGCATAGTCCGGCTTTACCCTCTGGAGGGTAAAGGCTCTCTTTCCTTGTGTCAAACTACATACTTTGACACGTACCACTTGTAAGAAAAAGCATGCAAATACAAGGTATCAAAATTTACCGGCTCAATAGTTAATAACAAAACACATTAGCTAATGAACACAAAACCTTCACATTTCTAATTAGATTCACGGTCAAATTACGTTCAAATATCAACATTTGGCGCTGATTCCACATTTCTATATTAATATATTTCAAACCGCAGCAAAGGCAGTAAAGCCATTATTCACAGCGGCCATACAACAATTTCATGCGCTGAAAACCAACGAAAACAACAATTACACTTGCAAAAGCTATACAGACACTGTTGCATTTAAATAACCAATTAATTGAGAGCTCTTTTGTTTTTCACGTTTTCCCCGTATCCGTCGTTGGTGAGAGATTGTTGGAGAGGAAGGGAAGGTCAATTTAAATTGGCTCAGGTGGTTCAATTCCGTGTAGTGGGTAGCCAATTAAACAAACTGTGCGAAGTTGTAATGAGATCGGCTGAGAATTGAACAGTCAAAATGTACCGTCGGCATTATAATGTACGTAAGTAGTTAGATTATTTGCGAGAGAACTTAAAGTTTTTGGTGAACTATTTCGAATTGGTTGATAGGTGCTTTGTTTTGTGGGACAGTTTAATAGTGTTTCTAGTGGTTTAAATCTGGTTTCTTTGGTTAAATTAGGTTTATTCTAGGCTGGTTCGAGTTGAAAGACTAATAATTATGCTGTCGCAGGCCTAGATCGAAAGCTAAGACTTAAAGTAATGTAGAAGCGATTTTAAAGTTGAAAATAAGAACTCCTTTTTTACACAATTTTATGTCATAATTTAAACAAAAATATTTATTAGGACTTTTTAGAGAGTCTTTTTAATTAAAAAATAGTTGAATTTATGTTACACGTTCGTTCAATCAGTAGAACAAGGCAAAAATAATATTGGTCTAAAAATTCGTTACTTACTTTACTAAACTACTACTGGTTACATCAGTAATTTCTACTAGTATTCCTACTACTACATATTTAGATAACACAGAAATAGGCTCTCATTAAAAAGTTCCAGCATACCTATCTACTAATAATTAGCATAGAGTCTCCAGCGAATTAATAAGCCCAGTCCGCACATTAAAAAGTAAAAGTTGATAACTTCGTTTTACGTTCAAAATTAGCAAAATTATCAATGGCCGCCGAGAAAATTCAATTCAATGGAGAGTAGATAAGACTTAGTTCTGGCTCTCATTTCGTTCGGAGTTCGAAAACTGACCTCGTTTCATAGAACTCATTAGGTACAGGTGAAACAGCATTATATATTAAAAGGTCTGAGCAAAAAATAATTAGGCCTCAAATTACGGCTGTTTTTATTCATTTCGTGTGTTTCGTTTCGCATTTTTGTTTTTAGGACTAGAACGTTACTTGTTTTAAGTAGTACAGGCCTTTTCTTTTATCTTGTTAGTTGGATTATGTTTTCCCTTTTTTCTCTCATCTTTTTCGAATGTATACGTTAGAAATAATTGTTTTAGGTGCCTACTTTATCAGCAGACAGAACAAGAATTAAGTAACACAATAGAAGCATTTTCAAATCTAAAACATTTAGAATATTTTATGTACAATAGTTGTAAACTATACCTAAAATTAACATAAAAATAATATACAAGCATCAAAAAGGGAAGAATTATTATATTGAATTAAATCGAATCTAAAACTAATTGCTATATTTTACCTGCAACAGCCAATTCCTCAAACTAAACGTCCAAACCAATTTCAGATTGGTTTGGACGTTTTTTTCGATTCGTATCGTCATAGCTTCAAAAACCTTCTTCAAATGGATGAACTGGTACCGGGATAATCCTTGCAGAGTCTCCATCCAAATGATCCTTTACGAAACCGAGACTGCAGCAGCTATCCAATGTGCAGCTAGTACCAGGATTACAGAAGTAACAAGGATATGCAAAGGAATATTTGTTGAAATAATCCTCCTCGTAAATTCGACGCTTTAGTCGAAGATTCTGTAACACGGATTTGAATAATTTTAGGAGTCGTGTTATTTACTAAATGAACTGTTTGAATTTTGATATTCTAGAAATCTAGTCAAAATAGACTCATCTCAGGCTACATAGAGTAAAAGGAGTCTAAATGTTAATCTTTGTATAACCAGGATTACAGATGTAATGAGGATAAATTATGCATCAATGGAGTAATCATCTTTATAATTACATGACGACAACCTTTCTTTATAATTAAGTCGGATTTGGATAATAAAATCTGCTAACGTGGGTGGATGATGGTTGGAATATCCGTGAAGGCTGAGCTTTCTAAAACACTATTGCGTCTGAATTATGCCTTGAAGAAATTATTAAATTAAATCTACGTACAATTTAAACTTAAAAGTAGTTTTCAGTGTTTAGTTTTTGTAAACTACGTCTAGGTGGGGCGCGCGACTCCGATTCCGTTAATTTGTATAATAAACTTGGGTCGAAATTAAGAAAGTGGCCATTTTTTACACGACTGCCTCAAAAAAAAGAGTGTTATGTTTTTAGCGTTCATGTATGTATGTCTGTGAGTTTCTTTATTCCACCATAACTTCTAAACGCCTTAACCGATTGTAATGTATGTGGTATCGTTAGATTCTTTGCGTTATCCCGGGTGACATAGGCTAGTTAAAATTTTGAAAAATATGATAGGGTGGCCATGGTTTAGGAATAAAAACATCTTTAGATTTTTTTTATTAAAGTTTCAATGAAAACTATAATCATCGTCTAGAACTTGTTAAGTAGATTACCACAATATACCACATCAGTATTCAATATCTATTGTTTACTAGTAATACTACTCAACAAATGATATGGTGACATTTTAAATTAGGTAATCGATACGAACAAGCTACATATCAGTAGATTCCTTGTAATGAAAGGAATAAAACTGGCTAGGTTACAACTCCCAAATCTATCCACGACGGCAGCTAAATGGTTTTAAAGTTTGTACGAAAAATCAATATGCGTGAATCAATTTTCTTGAAACATGACAGGAGTATGAATTTAAGGGAATAATAATGTTTGCCATCATGGGTTTTACAAAAGCACCCCTTAAAGGGTGGAAAAAGAAAACCATGGTTGAATTTTGTATGAAAAAATCTTAATACGAGATTCATTTTGAAACTTATTACTAACACAAATGAATAAAGAATTACGTGTGTTATAAAACAATATTTTAATAAAAATACGGCCAAGTGCGAGTTGAACCCACGCACCAAGGGTTCTGTACAAGTTTTTTAGTACTTACTATATATAAAACTGTTTGGCACTTGAATTTCTTAGAATGTTAACGAAATAATTCATAGTCTATATCATTTGTATGTAAATTGCATGTATATTAAATTCAGCGTAATTGTTTACAAATAGATTCATGAAATGAAAATTGATTATAAGTATAAATTACGCAATTAAGTCTTTCAGATCTTTTTACACGTTCCTGAGGAACAGGGTCTTGACTGACGTATAGGCATACGGAAAACTTAGCCATCGTTCTCACCAAACCGCTGACTGACTGACGTTCCGATTTTGCAGATCGGAATCCTAAGAAATAAAAAAAAAACACATTTTATTACGTACAAAAAATTCAGTATCCTATATGAACAATTCACCCCCCCCCCCCCCCAATATATAAAAACAATAAAAAAAGTTCGCGCTCGCTTCGCTCGCGCACCCATTCCCTTTCTGGGGGCCTGAATAGGGATGACCCGAGTCCCTTTTGACTCAGATTACTTTAATAAATTACTCGTCGCTGAGCTTCGTAAAGCTAAACTGAGGTTTGTCAATTCGCATTGTAGATCCACGGCGTCCGCTTCCAGTCTAACTACTAGATGCAGCTGAAAACCGGTATTTTACATGGACTACTTAACTGCACACTAAACAACCCAGTTAGTACCGGGTAAAACGATACTCCTTGGTAAGACTGGTTGTCAGACTTTCAAACCACTAACTACGTGTGTAGTATATTATTATTATAATTATTGATCGATGTCGAGAAGGTATCAGTCGCATCTTCCAAACCTCCGTCTTAGGCGCTTGATCCCGAAAGTCGAGGATTAATGTCAATCATGATAAGAGTAAGCAGTTCTCTTCTTGAAACCAAGTAAAACAGTCTGTTATTGTCTTCCCTCCCGATGACAATATATTGCCCCCCCCCCCCCACTTCCAATTCTTAACCTATAAAAGGTATACAAAAATTGCCGCGCTCGCTTCGCTCGCGCATCCATCCTGTTCTTTCTGCGTTCTATTTCGCTTAAAACGCTCATCTACTTCTATTTATAAATTGTCCATACAGAAAAACATGTCCAACGGTTTATTGCACTGGCCAGCACCTAATAAAACAGAACGATTAACGGAGAAGGTAATATCAAGCGGCGCAAGCTACCACTCATATTATGTTGACCTGTGACAGTGCACATAGTACACAAACTGCAAAAGTTAAAACATTGGACAGAAGCATAGTAAATCGAGACGCCTGACACAGTTAAGAGGTTTCTAATTTACGTGTCACTACAAGAATTATATCACCTGAGATCTCAAAGTTATTGTCCATAAAAAATAATCGATTTAGTATCGCATTATACTTAGCGCGATATTGCTTTCCTGAAAAATAAACTTATACATCGTGGCATATTGGTTATAGGACAAAATACCGATATATCACAAAAAAATATGAAATAAAAATCAAATAATTAAAAAAATTAAAAAACACGCCTGCCATGACAAAAAGAAAACTAAAAACGAAAAAACAAGTCAAAAAATTTCAGTGATGAATGAGAGCAAGGTCCCGTAAATGGAAAACTGAAAACTAAAACTTTTCTTGCAGTCGGGGGACAGTTCGGTGGAGCAATTCTTTACAGGTCCCCCGACTGCAAGAAAAGTTTTCGTTTTCAGTTTTCCATTTACGGGACCTTGCTCTCATTCATCACTGAAATTTTTTGACTTGTTTTTTCGTTTTTAGTTTTCTTTTTGTCATGGCAGGCGTGTTTTTTAATTTTTTTAATTATTTGATTTTTTCTTGCTCTAAATACAACTCAGCGGTTTATTTTACGATACCTACGTTTCATTTTAGAATCAGTGTGTATGTTAACCCACTTATAGTTAGAAGTGACTTTATGTTAATTTATTTTTTTATTTTGTGGTTTTTCACTATTCCGTATTTTAGAAGTTAGAATACACTCAATTTTCAAATAGGCTGCGTGGCTCTTAGATCGCAGTCTTTGAATGTTACTTTGAGTTTTCAATCTCATGGTCCTTAGGGTACTTAACGCGGATGCCTATGTCCTATCCATTATTTCTATATTCTGGTACAGTTGCCTTTGAAGCAAGATTGCTTTGCTTAAACTAAATACTATTTATCGTTTTGCTCAGTTAGCATAATATTAAAGATGGTGATGGATTATCCAAACAGTTTTGTTAAATTGTAAATAAATAATTTATAGAATAGACTGAAAAAATGCTAGTTTTTAGTACCTACCATGGATTCTTTGAAACTAAACAACATGAGTTTCGATAAAAATCTTGCTCCAATACTTCGAAATAATAATGATTGGATTTCGATAAAAATAATGATGATTATTTTTCAGACTATGTTGCAATAGCTCGCAGAGTTTGCTTCTCTCTAACGAGATTCTGCTGAATATCAGTATTTGAAGTGCTTATGGCGAAAACCTTGCGGATTCTAGTATTTTTGACCGGAGTAAAATAATATCATCATTTTACAAAAAATGTCTCTGAAAAGTGAAATGTTGATCATATTTCATAGAATTCGTTACGGAATAATTTAAAGGCATTTTTGCTGAAAATCAAAAACAATTTAAGGCCGTCCAGAAACTCCTAAATATTTAATACGAGTTCCTTGGCGGCCTAGCAAACGAGCGGAGTAGACGTAACGATCGATTTCAAAACTGAAAATAGGTACTCGTTTTTCACAAACTCTTTACTTAGTTTTAAGGCTTTAGGCGTATCTATTTAAATACGTGATTTATATTAAGTTTCTCACGCAAAAACATACATGAAACAGATTGAATGAAACATTTTTGTTTAAAAAATTATTCGAATTTAAATATGATCGAGTTACAGTCTCAGAAAACATGTTATCTTGGTATCTGTCAAAACAAAAGACTGTGATGATAATGAATGCACAGTTCTAGACTAAGCTTAATAAGCCTTCCCGTCTTCTCTTGTTGAATTTGTAGGAAGCGACATTTTGTATTTCTCGGTACGGAAGTATTATTTCAAAACTGCTGTAAAACAACCGGGATTTTTTCGTAAGAAGATTAAATAGCATCTCGGAAATATTTTTATTTTCTTTAAATAATAAATAGTTATGCTGGAAGACAACAACGTTTTGCACCGACCCACAAAACATGTGGCATGAGCAAAAATGATAATGATTAAATAGACATTATTCTATCAACGAGACTTTATTTTTGAAACAGTTAGAAAAAACAGTTAGATGATAAAACGCATTTGAAATGGATTTGTAATGGATTATGACCCGCTATTCCTCTCAAAAAGATGAGGTCGATTTCCCAGCGGTGGGGACATTGTAAACCGACTATGTGAGTTACCACGCAGACGTTTTATATTCCTTTCTTGGATTAAAGGACCAAAGTGTCAGAACAAACTGAAAATTATACCTACACAAGTAAGACCCCTGATTTTGCCCCTGTACAACCAAAGGGAATTCGACCCAACCGCTGCTATATTATACGAAGGGTATTTGACCAGACCGTCCTGTTTGACAAATAAACGTAAAATTGCTTATCGCGACCCAACAGATCTTCTGTGGGACTAATTAAACCCCAAAACATTGCCCCTGTTGCCCCGCAAGAGTAGTAGGCTATTCGGAATAACTCGAAGCTAGGAAATATTTAAATCTATTCGTTTTTGACCGCGGCTTCGCTCGTGTGGAGTTTGGAAATTGTATTATCAGGACTATGTCACGTGGGCTGCGGGAGTGTTCGAAAGAATTACCTCGGCTCCAGAACTTAAATGGGTAAGAAGGAACATGGGTAGTTTTAAGACAGTAGACGATTGAAACTCACACACTTTTTTTTTTTGTGGGTGGAAAATCATCGAATAACCCCTCCCGCTCTTGGGCAGAGCGAAGGGGAGTGTCAGACTTCTACTGACTAAAAACCAAACCCATGTTTCTTCTTCGAACTTGTGTCGGAGCCGCGTTATCCTTTCGATAATCCACAGCCCCGACGGGATCCACAGCCCCGACGGGACACTCACACACTCATTCATTCATACTCACTCGGTCATTTGATGATTTCCCACCCACCAAAACATAACCCACCCACCTAAAAACATAACACTCTTTTTTTTGCAGTTGTGTGAAAAGAAAGGACATTGACCCGTTCAATGTCCTGATAATAGGTAATACGATCGTACTTTATTGAGATCAATATCTGTTTATTGAATCAGCCTATTATTATATTCAGGAATCTATTAGGCACAGTATTCTGTATCCATTTCGCGTGCTCAGTGCAGATTGAGAGTTCGAATTCTGTCCCAACATGCCGAGTGCCTCACGATGTTTGAAAATCGTAGGTGGTTTTGATTTTAATTAATTTTAAAACATGAAACTCAGGGCAAATCCCACAGGTATCACAGCTTAAAGGCCTTTGAACGAAGTTTAAAATAAATATCATTGGGCATTTCTGACCCACTTTATGAAATTTCGCGTACACAGACCAAATTAGTTTTAAATTGAAGAATTTAATCCCACTTTTCAAAATATGTATTTTTATTTTAAGTATCCAATGGGAAAATAAAGTTATTTAACATTTAAAAGTTAATAAACTTTTGTTAATAAAACAGAAGTTTTTACTTTTAGCACTATGGAAACGCGTCGTTAAGTCATATGTTTGTATAACTCTACGAAATATCTCTCTCTCGCTCGCACATTTGGCAGGTAGATAAAAACAGGTAGGTACTGAAGTGTGCATGAAGTGTGCAAAAACTAAATATTTTTTTTCTCAATTCTCCCAATGCCCACAAGAATGCGACCCGTACCACTGGGGTGCAGATATATTTTTCTAAATACCTTGCCCTATTTCGTTTGTGTACGCCGTGGGTCTTAATGTCCGAACAATAGGTTAGGTTAGGTTAGGTTAGTCATCTCCGTTCCCGGACCCCCGACGCAAGTGCGCGAGGGAACACCGGTGTGGTTTTAGTCAGTAAGAGTCTGACAGACCCCTTCGCTCTCCCCAGGGCGGAGGACATCTATGAGGATTTCCACATCGAAAAAAAAAAAAAAAAAAAAAAAAAGGTTAGGTTAGGTTAGGTTAGAAAAACTAAATATTTTTTTTCTCAATTCTCCCAATGCCAACAAGAATGCGACCCGTACCACTGGGGTGCAGATATATTTATATAAATACCTTGCCCTATTTCGTTTGTGTACGCCGTGGGTCAAATGTCCGAACAATAGGTTAGGTTAGGTTAGAAAAAACTAAATATTTTTTTTCTCAGGTTAGGTTAGGTTAGGTTAGGTTAGGTTAGAAAAAACTAAATATTTTTTTTCTCAATTCTCCCAATGCCCACAAGAATGCGACCCGTACCACTGGGGTGCAGATATATTTATCTAAATACCTTGCCCTATTTCGTTTGTGTACGCCGTGGGTCAAATGTCCGAACAATAGATTAGGTTAGGTTAGGTTAGGTTAGAAAAAACTAAATATTTTTTTTCTCAATTCTCCCAATGCCCACAAGAATGCGACCCGTACCACTGGGGTGCAGATATATTTATCTAAATACCTTGCCCTATTTCGTTTGTGTACGCCGTGGGTCAAATGTCCGAACAATAGGTTAGGTTAGGTTAGGTTAGGTTAGAAAAAACTAAATATTTTTTTTCTCAATTCTCCCAATGCCCACAAGAATGCGACCCGTACCACTGGGGTGCAGATATATTTATCTAAATACCTTGCCCTATTTCGTTTGTGTACGCCGTGGGTCAAATGTCCGAACAATAGGTTAGGTTAGGTTAGGTTAGGTTAGAAAAAACTAAATATTTTTTTTCTCAATTCTCCCAATGCCCACCATAATGCGACCCGTACCACTGGGGTGCAGATATATTTATCTAAATACCTTGCCCTATTTCGTTTGTGTACGCCGTGGGTCAAATGTCCGAACAATAGGTTAGGTTAGGTTAGGTTAGGTTAGAAAAAACTAAATATTTTTTTTCTCAATTCTCCCAATGCCCACAAGAATGCGACCCGTACCACTGGGGTGCAGATATATTTATCTAAATACCTTGCCCTATTTCGTTTGTGTACGCCGTGGGTCAAATGTCCAAACAAAATGCCCAATGACCTTTATTGGGTTTTTCTGTTAGGAATTTCTCAGTATAGCAGTCACGGAGTTTGGATTTGTGCTCGGTTGATGGCAATCGGCTCGCCCCCTATTACATGGTAAATATGTATAACTGGCAAATAGTGGGTGTACTATTAGGTACATCTCTGCCTAACGCTTCAGAAAGAAATTTAGGTGTGATGTTATGTTACGAATTTTGGTTCACTGTTTATTTTTCAAAACTCAAAGCTTGCGATTGACTGCAACTCACAATCGCAGGTATTATTGAAAATGAAGTAGTACATTAATAATCCTATGTGACAAAATTCGACATTTTATAAATAATAGGGAATATGCATAAAATTTGAAATGGCCTAAAATATTTTTTTCTCGAATACTTATTATCGTAATATTATAATGAAAAAGATTTTTTTTTATTTACTTATTATTTAAACCCCTAAAATAATATTCAAAAAGTGCAAAATAAGGGAGCGAAATTCAAACTTCCAAAACGCGCCACTATTGTTCGAACGAAATGTGACGTCATCTGACACGATAATTATTGTATCCCGTTAGGGTATAAATATGTTCTGTGAAACACCCACTGGACGTGTCATGTGACGTCACGCAAAGCGCGCGCGAAATGGCGGCGTTTGAACTGCTTAATTTTTTTTAAAGTTTCAAATTTGATTTTTAAAAATATCTAGAGTATTTTGAAGCCCATTAATATTTTTTTCTACGTTATAAAATAGTAAACTATTAATTTAAGACAAAAAAGAAAAACATGAATATTCCCTATTATGCGGTCTGCCAATAAACCAGGGATATAATTAAAATAATAACTTGTTTCCGTAGTTATATTAATGTGATGAATTTAGTGCATCACTGACAGAAATTATATGTATTGGAATTTACCGCAATCAATAAAGAATGTGCTATGAAATAAAATAAATTGAAAAATGGAAACTTTCATTTATAGTGAAGTTTGTAAAACCAGTGGCTACTATAAGCTGAGCCAGTGAGTGTCTTTTTTCAGGCCAAACATTCATTTAGAGTAACTTTCACACTGCTGAGCCAGTGATTCATAAAAACTTGCATGAATCATAAAAACTTCTATGATTTTTTTTAGTAAAAACTTCGTGGTTGGTTTTTTTTAATGGAAATTATTTTGACAGTTGGGAAAGGTAAAGAAAAGCACGAGTACGTAATAGCCTGTGGGCTATTACGTACTCGTGCTTTTTCTTTACCATTTCCGTATTGCAGGGACGTATAGCGTTCGGGATGTGTCCCGAACGCTATACGTCCCTGCAATACGCCACTTTTTGAGCAACTGTATTAAAAAATAATTTTCGTCACGATGCGTTGCACGCCCATACCATCTAAATTTCGTAGCACATAAAAAATTAATCATCCACCCAGCCTTATAAGTGCTGACTTAAGACAGAAGAAATGATTAAAATTTCATTATCCAAAATGTAAGAGAAAGATTCTCTGAATTATTGAAAGGGTGCCGCGCAGGTGGTGTCTTTTGAAGGGAAGACAACTGGTATCACTTTGTTTATTACTCTGTAAGACTTTTAAAAAGTGTCTTCTTAAATTAGTGTTTTAATATTAAGTCCTTTTTGGCTTGGCTAAAATACCTATTTGTTTGAAAACTCTTTGTGAAGGATTTTTCTTAGAACGTTGGTAGCTAGTTAATATTTTAGGGTAACTAATTTTTAGCTGGTTTCTGAGGCCCGAGCGCGCAGTGGATTAAACTTTACGTAAATACGTTGATTTTTGAGTCGAAAATACATTATCCTATATGTAGAATTTTAGATACCTATTGTTTGTAACAAGCACAATAAATATTATATAATTTATTTATCATCATCACCTGCTTAACTTTTTCTCATGTCTTCAGTTTAATCGAATGCAGATAAGTACTAGTATTTTACATGCAGGACTTTCTTATCCCTGTCATTAGGTAAAACAATACCGCTTACTAAAACTGGATAACAGACTTACCTACCTGTAACGACAATCAAATATGTTTTACTTGTCAAATATGGTTTAACATGCTTTTCGGGGAACATACGGGTCTCAATAAATAATGGACTCCCCCATACATGAACCGATCTAACCAGTGTAGCTTAACCGTTAACCAACCCGTGTGGCTTTTATAATTTTACCACTAATTATTTTATAACTGGGGCATTGACAGCGATGTTTAATGTTAATTTATTCAGCTTTTGTATTCAAAACTATATTTTGCAACAGTTTTTGTAGTAAAATTTAATCATAATTATTATTTTGTTTTCCATCAGTTTTCAGGCTTAACAGAATAATTAATTTAATTTTGCACAAATATAAACAATATACTTTTGATATAATTCTTGTGGTATTTTATGAAACGTTAAAGAAATAAAAGAGAAAAGGTTGGGGTTAAAAATAATAAGCGATTACTGTTTATCAGAACCTAGTTTGCAAAATTAACGATAAAAATATTTTGATTAACGTAGTTTAGTATGTCTTTTAAAGTCAGTCAAAAGTCTAATAAAAATAATGAAGACAGAAGAAAAAATAAAAAGATTAAAACTTTTTAATTGTACTAGGTACTCTAGATTTGCAATTAACTGACTTGACAATAGAACGCACCTCTGTTAGAAGCATAATTATAATCGTTACTATACTGAAACTCTGAAAGATATTGATTTCTTTTCATCATTTTGATTCTTTGGTTATAGTTATGAAACCATTCGTGTAGCGCTCAAGACAATAGGGGATCGGACAAAAAAAAACTAATTAGTCCGTCAGATAGATTTCCAAAAATTATTGGACACGTATTTTTTCTTTTTTCACGTAAACTTAAAATGAAGACGATACAGTGCTTCGAAAACTCGTGTGACGTCATATGATAGTACATTTTGACGACACAAGTGACGTTTCAAGCCCCACTCCAAGATCTTTGACGCGTTTTATCTTCGTAATTTTTTATTGATTTGATAAAACAAAAAACACGTATTCAATATTTTTCGATAATCTAACTTACGGACTAAACAGAATCATATTATTTTGACCCAGTCCGATCCCCTATTCTGTCTCAATTTTTATTTCTATTTTTTTAATAAGAATTAATTCCTGTACACCACTAAAAAACAAATGTGTGGATATTACAACAGCACAATTGAGATCAACATACTGCAGAGACATTTTCAAATTAATGCTATATTTTTACAGTTTGATACTCAGATTAACTTTAAATTTTTGGCTGAGGAAAAGCAGGACGTGATTTGTGGTGCCGATGAGCTTACTATTTTTGTTAACACATACATTTTCATTTAAACACTAAAACCAACTAAACCCTTATATTATTTATCCTGTGGTTAGTGCCTAATCTGGTAACCGAGTTTTTATGCCGCTCATGGGCTTCTAACTCACATGTCATAAAGAAAAATCTCTCAGGTATGCTGGCTTCCTCACGATGTTTTCTTTCACTGAAGCATGTGATAATTATACTGTGATATTATACGCACTTGAAATCATATAAGAGGCTATAGACCTCAGTATCTGGTATAAATTTTAACTTGGTAGGTCCACCCGTTCCTAAGAAAATCAGTGGTGACGCACAGACCGACAAAAAAGTGATTTTATAAGGGTTCCTTTTTTTACTTTTTGAGGTACGGAATCCTAAAAATCAGAGGACGGACTTAGCATTCTGACGGTCACACCATTAAACTATCACATCTGTTTACTAACACGTGATTGTACCGCAAAAACCTTATTTTCAGTACCTATTCGAACACCTATGAAATAAACAGAACCATTTGTCCTAAAGTGAAGATCTTTCCCAAAAACCCCAAACGAGACAGTATTCCAAATAAAATCGTTCCACAAATTCGGTCCCAAAAAGCCTTGTTTGTTCATATCATTGAAAGGCCTATCGAATCAGATATGGGCAGTCAGTTTGCTTCGCAAATACAAGTCCCGGGTTTTTGAGGAAAAAAAATTGTATAATTCGGTCTTTGAGACCACAGTCACGTAGGCCACGTTAATTCTCTCGGTATCGCCACACTGATAAGAGCGAAATTGTTCTTTATTTTTTAGTAACAAAGGGTTGTAAATCTGTTGCTTGAATTGCGGGTTGAGTGGAGATTTTTGAAGTATGTGTGTTGTTATTTTGAGGGGAATGATTTTTATTGCGATTGCTTGTTTTTATTTGACGATAACGAAGCCAAAAGGAAGAATTTATAAGGGAAAAAATATTTTGATGTCACGTTTCAGTTTTTATAGGGTTGATTATACGTAGAATACGATGCTCTATAATTTTGTATGTGTAGCAAGAATTGACTATAATAATACATTTTGTGAAGATGTTGGTTGATGGCAATAGGCTCGCCTCAAATTAGATGATACCTACTTAAAAAAAGCAAAATTAAAAATTTTGAAAAAACCCACGACTTTTAAAAAATAATTGAAAAAAGGATAAAATAACATAAAACACCCACCTTAAAAAAAACCCAAGAATGTCCGTCGGGGGCTGCCATTAAATGAACTAGTTTTGCAATGTTCAGCTCCCGACGGACATTCTTGGGTTTTTTTAAGGTGGGTGTTTTATGTTATTTTATCCTTTTTTCAATTAATTTTTAAAACTCGTGGGTTTTTTCAAAATTTTTAATTTTGCTTTTTATTTTAAACTTTTTATTTTTATTTTTTTATCTAAGAACATGATCCAATCAAACCTAAACCCATAACTGAAAACTGAATCAAAATCTGACTTGTAGTTTTGGAGAAAAATGGCAACTTTGATTTGCACAAAAAATGTTTGCTGCAGCGCCCCCTGGTGAGTTGTCACCGTAACACCTATCTAAGAACATGCACCAATCAAACCCGATGCCATAACTGAAAACTGCATCAAATTCGGACTAGTAGTTTTGGAGAAAAAGGCAACATGTATTTGCACAAACACACAAACAAACAAACAAACAACCTCTCAAACCAAACGCATATACCGTCTCCGTTCCGTCGTGGGTAAAAATAACAGGCGGAATGTAGGTGTACTATAATTAGAAACACCCCTGACTCATCTTTCAGAAATTACAGACGTTAAATTGTATAAAAATAATTCAGCCAATGTCAATGGCCAGCACATTTCGCCAACGTATATGTTAGGTCAATTTTGGTATTTATTTATTTTTTTCATCAATTTCGTTCCTTTACAATAACTCCCTATATTAATGGACGTTTTTACATGACTGTATCGGTCAATATAACAACCGTACATTTACCGAATAATTAGTCATCAACACCATCCCTGATAGATCTGATAAAGGCAGATATACCTGAAATTCGCCGACGTAGTACATCCAAATTTCGCCAGTTATTTATTTATATAGGAGGCAAGCTTATTTTAAGAACTGGGCAGAAATCCAGACTCCGTATCTTAAAACACTGTTGGATCTGGAAATCGAAACCAGGACGTCATATTCAGCAGTCGTAATTGCTAGTCTAATAAACAAGGCTTATCTAAGGACTAATAAATAATACCTGATTCATCACTCCACGAGTTATTCCGCTCATTCCTTATAAAAACCTTTTACCTAAGATATGTTTAAAAGGTCACAGATTAAAAAGAAGATTTAATTAACTGAATCCATTTAGATTCTTATCGCTTTCATACCAATTTGCGAAAGTAAATGCTCTTTCAAAGTAAAAGTTGACCCGCGACGTTCCTAATAGAAATATTCACCT
The DNA here is from genome assembly GCA_949316265.1 of Diarsia mendica. NCBI lineage: Eukaryota > Metazoa > Arthropoda > Insecta > Lepidoptera > Noctuidae > Diarsia > Diarsia mendica. Next base: position 19,874,710 of record OX438901.1, read on the forward strand.
GAGTTTGCACAGTTTTTGAAAGAAAAATTATTTTTCAACTATGTTACGTTATAGGTTAGAGAGAATTCGATTATTAAACTGAAAGTCTGACCAATAGTCTAATCAATTACAAAACTGGGTAATAACCCAGTTATGTAATTCAGATAGACCGTCGTTCTATCTAAAATACTGTTTTTCAGCTGAATCCGGTCAGACTGGTAGCTGACCCCAATATTGGTGGGAAAAGCTCAGGCAGATGATGATGATGAAATGTATTTTATCAGGATTTTGTCTTTATAGAATATAATAATAATATTCCACAACTATCACACAACGCCATCTAGTCCCAAGCTAAGCAGAGCTTGTGTTATGGGTACTAGACAACTGATAAGTACATACTTATATATTTCTAAATACATACATATTATAGATAAATTACACCCAGACACAGAACAAATGATCGTGCTCATCACACAAACATTTGTCCTGGGTGGGAATCGAACCCACGACCTCCGGCATAGCAGTTAGGGTCACTAACCACTAGACCAAAATATGGATATAGAATTGGCCTACTAAGCTAGGAAACCACATTCTATTTAGAAATGCTTTATCATGTTTATTCTTTAGCTCTTTTTGAATTTGCTTTCGGCTGCATCCTGTCAGACTGGAAGATATTTTCTTCGTGACCTGGAAACGGCCTCTCTGAAAATATTGAAAATAGTGTGTTTGTGGCAAAATTTTTGTTCATGTCGTGTTGGCAGTAAGGTCTAACGACCCCACACACCCTAGTGTCAGAGTTTCTAAACCGCCGCAAGTGCCTCTGACATGGTTTGACGACCGCCATTTGGCGGCCGGGACCACCGGCTTATACGTGCCTTTCGAAACAGGGAACCATCTTTTTATCAGACAATCAGTTGATTCAAGCCTGCAATGTCCTAACCAAACTGGAAACAACTTTTAAAAGTATGCTTCCCGTGGGAATCGAACCCACGACCACCGGGTCACAAGGCAAACGCCTAAACCACTCGGCCACGGAGGAAGTTGCAAAATTAATACAACAGCTTCAATTTATCAGTTTATTTATAAAACATTTTAACAAGCATATTTAGACTCCCTAGTGGTTTTATTAACTTAAAAAAATATTTTTGTAGATCATAAATTTATTTACAAACATGAAAAATTGGAATGTTTCGTAAATATATAGGTATAATTTAATTAAAGCTTTTCAATAGGTATTCGATAACAGAACATAATTATTCATTTCAGGTTTTCAGGTACTGTGTGAATATTTATATTAATAAATATTCGCACAGTACCTACCTTACAATTAAGTTACCGTATAATTAAGTTCATTTTAATTAAGCGTTATTGTTGAGTATATTACTACAGGATAAATTAAAAACGAAACAAGATACTACTGTGCTTAATAAACAGTGTAAAACTTTCAATTTGTTATAATGTAATTTTTTTCCAAAATAATTATGGATATTGTGTGTTTAAATTGGGTGAAAACACGGTTGCTTATCATCAAGAAGATGATGACTCAACACAATTTGAATTCGAATGACACTAAGTACCTACTCTTAGCAGTTAAAACGCTTCATCACTGGGTCTTATGGCTATTCCTTGCCTTGGATACCTCTGTAACCGTTAGATGAAAAGCAAAAACGTTTACGAGGCTCAGTTTTCAATGCGTAAATAACAGCCTCATTCCTCGATTGACCGCACCAAACGCGGCTTAACCTAACACATTGATCAACTCGTACAGTTTTAGCTCAAGCCTTTGCTAGTCCAATGAAAAAAAGAAATGCTAAAAACATTTATGGAGTAGAATGTTGTTGAATAAATAAAACATGTATTGCAGTCTGTGGATCCCGCGGCCATGTACGGTAGAGATTTATTGCACTGAGTTTACAAAGACCAACAAATTGTCGATTCTAAACCACTTTTGCAATGATTTTTAAATGAATCTTGGTATTGGAGTTGTTTATGCATTTCGTGGGGAGCTGCTGGATCAATGTCAGGTTTTCAGTAACATTTTTGTTTTTGTGGAGAAAGATTCAAGCTGTACCAAGTTCTTGGATCTTACATGAAAGAGTAAGGAATTACTATCTCACTAAACCATCACTTACACTTCGGACATCGTTTCCTTTATAATACCAGCCCGGAACAGGGAGCTGTGCAATGCTTGTTTGGGCCTAACTTAGAGAGCCTGGGAAAGCAGTTACACTGAGAAACTGATAGTCAATTTGTTTGTTTATGACGCCACTACAAGAAAAGCAATCGGAGGATTAGCGCCCGCGGCCCTGTGTTACATGTCAATTTCCTCATTGATGTACATTTTTATTATTTTTTATAGGGGTTTTAATAAAATTTAATGGGTATATATTATTATCACGAATGGAACAGAGATTTTTAACGTTGTATACTCAATTAAACCTAGACGCATAATCCTATGGGAATTACAGCCAATTAATATGTTAATAGGTGTGTGAGTGTAATTTAAACGAATCTTTCTGACAAATTGAAACTATTAAAATGAAACTTTCCTCATTACCACGTCTTCCCAATCAGTTTATTTTTAAACTGACAATAATATTTGAGTTGTATTTTGTATTCAGCTGCAGTAATTATGTGTGGCGTGGGAAGCAGCTTACGATTTAATCAACTCTTACGAAATAATTTAAATCGTAAATGGAACTTTTGGCTTTAATCAGTTTGGGATATTATTGCAATTAAAATATTCAATGTTTATGTTTAAAAAAATATTGTGAATAAATGTATCTCACATATTCAAGTGGCATGATGTTGTTTTCGACGACAACTTTATTCATGCTGCATGATGCCCGCGGCTTCGCCCTCGTGGAAACCTTCCTCGAGAACGACTCCATCCATTGGAGAAAAAAGGCATGAAAATCGGTGCAGTTCTTTTTGAAATGATCGCGAATAGACAGCCGCAGCGGATAACTTTGTTTTATAAATAGGTAAGTATATAGTGTTAGTGATGATTTACATAGTAGCGGCAGCTATTTATAGTCATAGCTTAGCCACATAATACCTATCATTCTAATATGTATATTTTTGTGTTGGACAAAAATAAAATTATTCTGAAGTAATACTTAATGACTTACCTTACGTGTTTGAAATTGTTATCTTCCGTAACGGTTTCATGGAAAAAGTCATCATGAATCATATTCCTGTCCTTATCCCAATTGAATAATGTAGCAACAAGTCTTTTTCTTCCATACGACGCTATTAGAAACTTATCATGCCAAAAATTACTGTCCTTTTATTCAAAATCAAATTCAAACCACCAAGGAGAGGCTCGCAAATATCTCTAAACTTACCGTTTGCGCAATTTAGATGCCAGAAATATATACCAGGCAAATTACGTAATATAACACAACTCTGCCCGACTTAGTACTTGGGAACCGCACAGGATTTAATTACAAGGTAAAATATTAGGAACGAAATACCTACTTCAACTTCTACGTTAATTTCGTTGGTGGTACAAAATGGCGCCGTCCTTGTCTAACTGTCGCTATGCTTGCTAATTGTCTTGGTTATATTGGTCTGGATAGATTTTTGATGGAGTAATCAGGAAGAGTGTTTGTCATTTATTTTATTTCGATACAGATAGGTACTAGCCGTGTTGTAGAGGTCAGATAGGCTGTCGCTTCGTTTTAAATACTGGTATTCAGCTGCATCTGGTTAGGGTGGACCCCAACATAGTTTGGGAAAAGGCTAGGCAGATGATGATATTGCTGTGATGAGATGCGACTTCTCGATTTTTTTCATTACGATTGATCGTTAAATCATTCTTTTCCTTACTGGCTAATCGTTTTCCTTCAACATAAGGTTTCATAGCTACTGCCGACAAGAATAATTCATAGTACTCCCTTCTTAAAAAGCCCGGCACGTAGTTAGGCACGCCCTAATTACCATCAATCCGTACAGCCGTCTTACATAACAAATCAATACTTAGTTATTTTCACTTCGTTTCCAATAGAAATGCCTATTCATCATTGAGGAGTACGAACGCGGTACTTTGGACCCAACGCTCGGCTCCATTAAGAGGTTTCTTGAAATTGATGGTGTAAACTGATATTCCATATCATTTTGTGTTTATTTTGATAAAATAACACTCTTTTTTTTGGGGGCAGTCGTGTAAAAAATAGAACATTTTCACAGTATTCGAGTAATTTTAATAGTTTTGTTTGTAAATGTTTGTTAATTTAGTGCTTTTTAACGTACAAAGAAGATTAAAGTAAAAGTTAACAAGGCCACACGTTGCAAAATTCCTGTACATTAATTTCCTGTATTTTGTATGACCATCGAACAGCATCGCACCTCTTTCTTCATCTTTGTTCAGAGATGCGATGCGTTGCATCCCGAAGCGGCTGTAATGTGCGCTTAACTTCAGTGTATGGTTTTAGCCATTCACTAAACTGAAATGTAAGCAAGTGAATGTAAGACTATAGTAGTATGTATTAGTATCCACTAATTATCAAGCTTTGATTGTTTAGATGGTTACTTGGTATTTACTGTGTCTAAAATTATCTCTAAACAGGTGTGTAGGAAACAGGGTTTGTTTAAGAAAACGCACAAATGTCAAGACTATTCAATGTATTTCTATTAGACTTGTAAACTATTGGTAACGTTACTTACCTATCAAATAACATCTATTTACTAACCTAGATCTTCTTGGACAATAATAGACAAGAAACACCACAGAAACACATTTTAAAGTCATATGAGGACAATCTTACGTTGTCCTGAGCTATTTCTCAAATTATACCAATTTATCAGTGCATATAAACTAAACAATAAGCAATATAGGTCATAATTATATTTAATTTTATACTACAAAGTTATCAGTAATATTCGTAGTATATTATAAAAATAACTTATGTACATAAACATTATAGACCCTTAGGGCAATACAAATAGTGTTGTCGCCATATACATCGCTTCATCCAAAGCTACATACTTTAAATCTTTTTTACCCGACTAACCCAAAAGAAGGGTAAATGTATTTAACTTTTATTAGAATGTGGCGGTAGTTTCCCATCACTTCCTTCCTTCCTATTCATTCCTGCAGCGTCTACCATAGGTCAGAGCGAAACAGCAATACAAGGCTGGAAGAAGATTGAGCGTATCCGACGCCATGTTGAAAAAAAGGTTCGTCTAACTCCGCCGCCGCGAAAGCACCTCTCCAGGGCTTTACCGCAAATAAATCTAGATTTCGTGATAAATTCAGAGTTTTCGGGTCTATAATTCAGTTTAGATCCACCTAACTATCAAGCTACAGTGATTTGAAGTGCTGCAAACGGGAAGGGATCCCTTAACTGTGGAACCACGCTGGCTGCCGCGTGGTTAACCTGTACATCAAGAAAGTGCAAGGCCCTTACAGCAGGAAGGCGACTCCAGACTTCTGCAAAAAGGTAAGGCGCTGCATCCTGTGTATTTCCATTGTTCCTGTTTCTCCATACCAAAAAATTGCCTCCTACAAAATATATGTATGCTGCCACATAAATTTTATTACAGTCCACAAACCGCCGATTCACATAGCAAGGCTTTGAATCACCGCTCCAGGCTTTTAGAAGCCTGGAAAGAGCTGTTTAGACAGTTCTTCCATTTCATGGTAAATTCCCCGCACCCCCCATGTTAGCGTATAAAGCTTTTTCCAAAAAAGCCCACAGCGATAACATTTTGGTCCTACCGAGCCTGATTTATTTTCTATTTTCAATACAGTATTAGACGAGCTTCACTTCATTCCCTAGGGAAACCAGCACTCGGATCTGAATTCTTTCAGATTCGACTAAATAATTACATTCGTGTCATTAAATTAATCTAATCAAAACCATTGAAATTAGTTATCAAAATACGTTTGTTAATTAAGTTTCATTGTTGTATCTTACTAACAGCCGTACATAACTTAACTTCATTCACAATTGCATTGAATTTTGGCACAAAATACCTACGCATTCCTTTCTAAAGAACCGGTTTGTTATCAGTTTACTACATCATTAGCTGCCTGTTACCGCGCGCGCACTATAGATAGTTATTGAATATAGGTTGTTTACGCTAGTTTTGAGAGCCCACTCTGTGCATTCCGATTTACTTACTTGAACAGTTTTATAACTTACCCACTTCATTGTAATAAATCAAGATGCCTCGACCAACCGCTGATGATAAGGTTTACAAAACTGATGAAGCCGCCTCATCGCATTTAAATTCAGAACTTATTCTTGTAGAAGCAAAACGAAATGCCCTTTTCGAAACAATTCAAATCGTGTTCGAAAAGGCGCAAAAGGCCCGCATTGAAAGCGGAATGGTGGAGAGTTTTCTGGATTCGGTCGAGACTATTGATGAAACTCGATCTGAATTTAGGGATCTCGTCAACGAGTATAATAGGCTACTTTTAGAATTTAATCCATCCGCGAAGCCTAACTATCAACCATTGATTTCCTTTGATGATCTTTTTTGCCGTATCAAACGTGTGTTGAGGCAGGTTGAGCCATTGCCTTCGCGGGTGAACGCTGACGCTTCTGGTCAGTATGATGATCAGAAAGTCATTAGGTCTAAACGGCCTTCTTTAGCGCCAATCGAAATTGTGTCATTTGACGGTGACATTCGCAATTGGCCCTTATTCTATGAAAGCTACAAGTCTACAATACACGAAAATCCATCGTTGACAGACGCTGAGAGACTGTACTATTTGATAGGAAAGCTTTCTACTAAAGCGCAAACGGTATTTTCGGGCATCGCGCCGTGTCCTGAAAACTATCAAGTAATCGTGAAGTGTCTCGTGGATAGGTATCAAGACAAACGCACGCTTGCTTCTACGTATCTAGATCAAATGATCAATCTTAAAATAAACGGCCCCGCTTCTGCATCTAATATGCAAACTTTTATGGACCAGTATGTCACTGCGGCCAACGCAATTAAAATTCTTGGAATAGGTGATTTGACAGATTTTGTATTTTTGCACATAGCACTCAAAAAATTAGACGGAGAAACGATACGTGCTTTCGAGTCGCAATATCGTGAAGTTTCGTTGCCGACTTTTAGTCAGCTGACCGAGTTCATTAGGAGTCAACATAGAATTTATCAAAACACACAGCCTAGCACAGATTGTGTTTCTAAGCGTAGTTCTGTTAAATCTCGCAATAATGTACCGAACCCGCAGAGTTATGTAGCCATCGCGCCTGCTAGCAAAAAATGCCTATGTGACAACATTGTGCACGATCATTTTTTCAAGTGCCAAAAATTCGCTGACATGTCACCGTCCGCACGTTTTAAATGCGTGAAAGATAACGGTGCATGTATTAATTGTTTAAGCATTAAACATAAGTCTCGCGATTGTAATTCAACAATCAAATGCCGCAACTGTCATCAAAAACACCACTCCTTATTGCATTTCAATAAGGTTCCTAATCAAACCGCCACACAATCTCATAACAGTGGATCGGTGCCGGTGTCCAGATTCGAACCCGCGATACCTAGCGAGTGCGCCACGCCGCCGCAGGCGCCGCCGTCCACACCGGTACCGGCGCCTGCTGTGAGCGAGCCGAGAGTTTCGTCCTTGCACACATCCATTGCTGCGCCTTTGCAGTGTAATAATAGTGAAGGCGACCGCGCCGCGCGATGTATTCGTCCCACAACGATATTACTATCGACCGCTCAAGTTGTTATTCGCGATCGTAACGGACAGAGCCATATCGTAAAATGCCTTTTAGATTCTGGATCGCAGAGTAATTTTATAAGTACAGAATGCTGTAACCGGTTAGGTTTGAATTATAATAAAAATACACAAATGATTGTTCGAGGGTTTGGTGGTTCAGAAAAGCCTATCAAAGGTTCCACTGACTTTAAAATATTTTCTCGCTTTGACAAAAACGTTTCTTTCGATGTATCGGGATTTGTCGTAGATCGCATCACGGATAACCTACCCACAGTTCCCGTGGACGAAGCTGCCTTTACCCACATCGTATCATTGCCGCTCGCGGACACTACGTTCGCCACTCCCACCGCTGTTGATGTTCTGCTCGGGGCATCTATTTTTCCGCACCTGTTGATGCCGGATACGGTACATAGCAGCATGCATGGAATACCGCCCGCCATACAAACAGTGTTGGGCTACATTATAATGGGTGCCGCGCCCGCACTGCTTTTATCTAAGTCTACCGCCGCATGTTGCGCTATCGGAGAAGGCGATTTAGGACACCTCCTCAAACGTTTTTGGGAACTCGAGGAAATTTCCGCTCCAACCCCCACCAGTCAAGATGACATTGAATGTGAAATTCATTTCCGCACTACTACTACGCGTGATTCTAGTGGTAGGTACACTGTTGCGTTTCCATTTCGCGACGATGTGTATAAATTGGGAGATTCTTTCTCCACAGCGCGTCGACGTTTTTTGTGTTTAGAAAAGAAGTTAGAGTCATCAAGCTTTCTACGCACTGCCTATGACAATATCATTCGTGAATACATTGAGAAGGGTTATGCAACTGAAGTAGGGCCTATTGACAATAATAATGTTATATCCACCCACGCCGTTTCCTACTTTGTACCACATCATTGTGTTCAGCGTCTAGATAAGACATCCACAAAGGTCCGCATGGTTTTAGACGCTAGTTGTAAAACTAGCACAGGTTTGTCCTTGAATGATGTTCTTCATTCAGGCCCTAATTTACAGGGTGACTTGAATAATATTCTATTGACTTTTCGGTTATTCAAAATCGCTATTTCAGCAGATTGTAGACAAATGTTTCTTCAAGTGGGAATGTTAGAGCGAGACCGCAACTATCAAAGATTCATTTATCGCTTCCATCCGGAAGATAAATTGACGGTTTTTGAACTGGCACGTGTTGCGTTCGGTATGAAGTCGTCCGTATTTCACGCGATCCGCGTTGTTCATCAGCTGATTGCTGATGAAGGTCAGAGATTCCCTACTGCAGCTGCCATAGCATTGGCTTCCACGTACATGGATGACGTCTGTTACAGCATTATGTCAGATGATTCAGCGCAGGAAGACGAGAACGTCGCTATCAATTCATGTATCGAACTTATACAATTATTTAAATGCGGTCAGTTCGACCTCGTGAAATGGACGAGTAACGCGGACACTGTCCTTCGCGCTATTCCCGCCTCGCATCGAGCTTCGTCAGATCTCGAGATTGATAAAGATGTAGCTGACAAGGTTCTAGGTACACATTGGGACAAATCCGATGACGTTTTCAAATTCAAGGTTGCAAAGCCAGACTCAAGCTGTACTAAGCGCAGTATCTTGTCCGTCGTTGCACGCTTATGGGACAATCTCGGGCTGGTGGCCCCCGTCATACTTTATGCCAAGCTCCTGATTCAGGAACTATGGTTATTGAAGTGCGACTGGGACGATGCCCCCCCGCAACGCATCGTAAACCTCTGGAGGCAGTTCTGTAGCGAACTTCCCGCGCTCAACGAGATACGCGTTCCGCGTCATCTCGGGGTAGTGCAGGGTTGTGTAGCAAACCTCTTAGGATTCGCTGATGCAAGTGAGCGTGCTTACGGCGCCGTTGTGTACTTGCATGTCAAAGATAACGCCAATACGACCGTTAGGCTTGTGTGTTCAAAATCGAAAGTTTCGCCGCTTAAAACTATTTCTATTGCTCGCTTAGAATTGTGTGCAACAGTCTTATTATCTACGCTTATGCGTAATGTACTAAACAATTTTGACCCAAGGTACAAAATTTCGAATATCTTCGCGTTTACCGACTCGAAAGTCGTTCTTTGTTGGATCAATTCTTCTCCGCACCGCTGGCAAACTTTTGTGGCAAATCGCGTCGCAAAAGTTGTCGATAATATTCCCGCAAGTTGTTTTCATCACGTGGCAGGCATTGAAAACCCTGCTGATTGTTTATCGCGAGGTTTATCACCCGCGCTACTTGTCAATCACCCTCTGTGGTTTACCGGACCCCCATGGGCGTCTAGGCATCCATCGGAGTGGCCTATTTCTGATTTCGATCGCGAAGACGTTAGTGAAGTGCCGGAGCTAAAGGCTTCTGCGCACACTATAACAGTAGGTGAATCAACATCGCCTATTTATGAGCTCGCTCAACGTGTTTCTTCATGGTCGAAGTTACTCCGCATAATTGTCTATATTTACCGCTTTTCAAAATTATTATTGCGCAGATCTTACATAAACAAATATGATTTAGACTTTGCTGAAACTAAAATAATATCCGCGTTACAACAAGTTCACTTTATTGACGATATAAATAAATTAAAAAACAGTAAGAACTGTTCCCCCGCTCTGCAAAGACTTAAACCGTTTTTAGACGCAAACAGTGTTATCCGTGTCGGTGGTCGGTTGACTTACGCAAAAATCAATTACGCACAGAAACACCCCTATGTATTACCTAGGCACGATCACGTGATTGATATCTTAATCGATTATTACCATCGAAAGCATTTACACGCCGGCCCCGAATTGCTCATGTCCATACTTAGGAATCAGTATTGGATACTGGCAGCGCGACGTGTCATTCGCCATCGTATACATAAGTGCAATACGTGCTTCAGAGCGAAACCACGCCCATCTTTTCCAATCATGTCAGATCTGCCCGAGTTCCGCGTCACCCAAGTCGACAAGCCATTCACGCATACTGGATGTGATTATGCTGGCCCTCTTCAGTATACACCGGTTCGTCGAAGAGGTATTAAAAGCTGCAAGGCTTGGCTTTGTATTTTTACGTGTCTGACAACTAGGTGTTTGCATATAGAAATCGCTTCGGAGTTAAGTACCGCCAATTTCCTTGCTGCTCTGAAGCGATTCCTAGCGCGTCGCGGCCCTGTGCAGTGTATTTACACTGACAATGGCACTAATTTTGTCGGATGTAGTTCTTACCTTCGCGATCTTTACAAGTTCCTCGATGAGCATCGCGCGCATCTTGAATATGAGCTTTCAGAAAGTCGCATAGAGATGAAACGCATAACGCCCCAATCGCCTCATATGGGAGGTTGCTGGGAGAGCATGGTAAAGGTGGTAAAATCTCATTTGTTCAAGATTATCGGGCAACAAATATTATCGTATGAAGAGCTGTTGACGGTGCTAACGCAAATCGAGGCACTTGTAAATTCGCGTCCGCTGACCGCTATGAGTAGCGACCCTTCAGAGCCATCGGCTCTCACGCCCGCTCATTTTCTCAATACTGCGCCCCTCTGCTCTCTGCCAGCTCCCCAAGTAGAGAACGTTAGTTTGCTGGACAGACATTCTCTCTTGCAAAAAATGGTACAGTCTTTCTGGCAGCGATGGCGGGTAGAATATTTGCATCAATTGCAATCTAGATCCAAGTGGAATACTCCATCTACTCCGATCCCACTGGGATCAGTAGTTATATTGATTGTCGATAATGCTCCACCATTTGCTTGGCCTCTGGCTGTGGTGGAGGCTGTTCATACCTCGAAGGATGGCACAACGCGCTCTCTTACCGTTAGAACGTCTAAAGGTAGCCTGGTCCGCCCAGTGGTCCGTGTGTGCCTTTTACCGAGTCAGTGAGAGTACAGCTCTCATACTTTAGGTTAGCTTAGTGATAGGTTTATTACAAATAGGTATATTTAAGTTAAATTCTCTGACTCCTTTTAGAGCAGACAATCCCGCGAATGGATTATCAAAACCTGACTCTGTCTGGATCAGATCTTATCGCTTAGTTATATAATAGTATATTTGTATATGTTAGGGTATACGTCGTTAAAGGCAACCCTTTAAGGTCGGGAGAATGTTGTCGCCATATACATCGCTTCATCCAAAGCTACATACTTTAAATCTTTTTTACCCGACTAACCCAAAAGAAGGGTAAATGTATTTAACTTTTATTAGAATGTGGCGGTAGTTTCCCATCACTTCCTTCCTTCCTATTCATTCCTGCAGCGTCTACCATAGGTCAGAGCGAAACAGCAATACAAGGCTGGAAGAAGATTGAGCGTATCCGACGCCATGTTGAAAAAAAGGTTCGTCTAACTCCGCCGCCGCGAAAGCACCTCTCCAGGGCTTTACCGCAAATAAATCTAGATTTCGTGATAAATTCAGAGTTTTCGGGTCTATAATTCAGTTTAGATCCACCTAACTATCAAGCTACAGTGATTTGAAGTGCTGCAAACGGGAAGGGATCCCTTAACTGTGGAACCACGCTGGCTGCCGCGTGGTTAACCTGTACATCAAGAAAGTGCAAGGCCCTTACAGCAGGAAGGCGACTCCAGACTTCTGCAAAAAGGTAAGGCGCTGCATCCTGTGTATTTCCATTGTTCCTGTTTCTCCATACCAAAAAATTGCCTCCTACAAAATATATGTATGCTGCCACATAAATTTTATTACAGTCCACAAACCGCCGATTCACATAGCAAGGCTTTGAATCACCGCTCCAGGCTTTTAGAAGCCTGGAAAGAGCTGTTTAGACAGTTCTTCCATTTCATGGTAAATTCCCCGCACCCCCCATGTTAGCGTATAAAGCTTTTTCCAAAAAAGCCCACAGCGATAACATTTTGGTCCTACCGAGCCTGATTTATTTTCTATTTTCAATACAGTATTAGACGAGCTTCACTTCATTCCCTAGGGAAACCAGCACTCGGATCTGAATTCTTTCAGATTCGACTAAATAATTACATTCGTGTCATTAAATTAATCTAATCAAAACCATTGAAATTAGTTATCAAAATACGTTTGTTAATTAAGTTTCATTGTTGTATCTTACTAACAGCCGTACATAACTTAACTTCATTCACAATTGCATTGAATTTTGGCACAAAATACCTACGCATTCCTTTCTAAAGAACCGGTTTGTTATCAGTTTACTACATCATTAGCTGCCTGTTACCGCGCGCGCACTATAGATAGTTATTGAATATAGGTTGTTTACGCTAGTTTTGAGAGCCCACTCTGTGCATTCCGATTTACTTACTTGAACAGTTTTATAACTTACCCACTTCATTGTAATAAATCAAGATGCCTCGACCAACCGCTGATGATAAGGTTTACAAAACTGATGAAGCCGCCTCATCGCATTTAAATTCAGAACTTATTCTTGTAGAAGCAAAACGAAATGCCCTTTTCGAAACAATTCAAATCGTGTTCGAAAAGGCGCAAAAGGCCCGCATTGAAAGCGGAATGGTGGAGAGTTTTCTGGATTCGGTCGAGACTATTGATGAAACTCGATCTGAATTTAGGGATCTCGTCAACGAGTATAATAGGCTACTTTTAGAATTTAATCCATCCGCGAAGCCTAACTATCAACCATTGATTTCCTTTGATGATCTTTTTTGCCGTATCAAACGTGTGTTGAGGCAGGTTGAGCCATTGCCTTCGCGGGTGAACGCTGACGCTTCTGGTCAGTATGATGATCAGAAAGTCATTAGGTCTAAACGGCCTTCTTTAGCGCCAATCGAAATTGTGTCATTTGACGGTGACATTCGCAATTGGCCCTTATTCTATGAAAGCTACAAGTCTACAATACACGAAAATCCATCGTTGACAGACGCTGAGAGACTGTACTATTTGATAGGAAAGCTTTCTACTAAAGCGCAAACGGTATTTTCGGGCATCGCGCCGTGTCCTGAAAACTATCAAGTAATCGTGAAGTGTCTCGTGGATAGGTATCAAGACAAACGCACGCTTGCTTCTACGTATCTAGATCAAATGATCAATCTTAAAATAAACGGCCCCGCTTCTGCATCTAATATGCAAACTTTTATGGACCAGTATGTCACTGCGGCCAACGCAATTAAAATTCTTGGAATAGGTGATTTGACAGATTTTGTATTTTTGCACATAGCACTCAAAAAATTAGACGGAGAAACGATACGTGCTTTCGAGTCGCAATATCGTGAAGTTTCGTTGCCGACTTTTAGTCAGCTGACCGAGTTCATTAGGAGTCAACATAGAATTTATCAAAACACACAGCCTAGCACAGATTGTGTTTCTAAGCGTAGTTCTGTTAAATCTCGCAATAATGTACCGAACCCGCAGAGTTATGTAGCCATCGCGCCTGCTAGCAAAAAATGCCTATGTGACAACATTGTGCACGATCATTTTTTCAAGTGCCAAAAATTCGCTGACATGTCACCGTCCGCACGTTTTAAATGCGTGAAAGATAACGGTGCATGTATTAATTGTTTAAGCATTAAACATAAGTCTCGCGATTGTAATTCAACAATCAAATGCCGCAACTGTCATCAAAAACACCACTCCTTATTGCATTTCAATAAGGTTCCTAATCAAACCGCCACACAATCTCATAACAGTGGATCGGTGCCGGTGTCCAGATTCGAACCCGCGATACCTAGCGAGTGCGCCACGCCGCCGCAGGCGCCGCCGTCCACACCGGTACCGGCGCCTGCTGTGAGCGAGCCGAGAGTTTCGTCCTTGCACACATCCATTGCTGCGCCTTTGCAGTGTAATAATAGTGAAGGCGACCGCGCCGCGCGATGTATTCGTCCCACAACGATATTACTATCGACCGCTCAAGTTGTTATTCGCGATCGTAACGGACAGAGCCATATCGTAAAATGCCTTTTAGATTCTGGATCGCAGAGTAATTTTATAAGTACAGAATGCTGTAACCGGTTAGGTTTGAATTATAATAAAAATACACAAATGATTGTTCGAGGGTTTGGTGGTTCAGAAAAGCCTATCAAAGGTTCCACTGACTTTAAAATATTTTCTCGCTTTGACAAAAACGTTTCTTTCGATGTATCGGGATTTGTCGTAGATCGCATCACGGATAACCTACCCACAGTTCCCGTGGACGAAGCTGCCTTTACCCACATCGTATCATTGCCGCTCGCGGACACTACGTTCGCCACTCCCACCGCTGTTGATGTTCTGCTCGGGGCATCTATTTTTCCGCACCTGTTGATGCCGGATACGGTACATAGCAGCATGCATGGAATACCGCCCGCCATACAAACAGTGTTGGGCTACATTATAATGGGTGCCGCGCCCGCACTGCTTTTATCTAAGTCTACCGCCGCATGTTGCGCTATCGGAGAAGGCGATTTAGGACACCTCCTCAAACGTTTTTGGGAACTCGAGGAAATTTCCGCTCCAACCCCCACCAGTCAAGATGACATTGAATGTGAAATTCATTTCCGCACTACTACTACGCGTGATTCTAGTGGTAGGTACACTGTTGCGTTTCCATTTCGCGACGATGTGTATAAATTGGGAGATTCTTTCTCCACAGCGCGTCGACGTTTTTTGTGTTTAGAAAAGAAGTTAGAGTCATCAAGCTTTCTACGCACTGCCTATGACAATATCATTCGTGAATACATTGAGAAGGGTTATGCAACTGAAGTAGGGCCTATTGACAATAATAATGTTATATCCACCCACGCCGTTTCCTACTTTGTACCACATCATTGTGTTCAGCGTCTAGATAAGACATCCACAAAGGTCCGCATGGTTTTAGACGCTAGTTGTAAAACTAGCACAGGTTTGTCCTTGAATGATGTTCTTCATTCAGGCCCTAATTTACAGGGTGACTTGAATAATATTCTATTGACTTTTCGGTTATTCAAAATCGCTATTTCAGCAGATTGTAGACAAATGTTTCTTCAAGTGGGAATGTTAGAGCGAGACCGCAACTATCAAAGATTCATTTATCGCTTCCATCCGGAAGATAAATTGACGGTTTTTGAACTGGCACGTGTTGCGTTCGGTATGAAGTCGTCCGTATTTCACGCGATCCGCGTTGTTCATCAGCTGATTGCTGATGAAGGTCAGAGATTCCCTACTGCAGCTGCCATAGCATTGGCTTCCACGTACATGGATGACGTCTGTTACAGCATTATGTCAGATGATTCAGCGCAGGAAGACGAGAACGTCGCTATCAATTCATGTATCGAACTTATACAATTATTTAAATGCGGTCAGTTCGACCTCGTGAAATGGACGAGTAACGCGGACACTGTCCTTCGCGCTATTCCCGCCTCGCATCGAGCTTCGTCAGATCTCGAGATTGATAAAGATGTAGCTGACAAGGTTCTAGGTACACATTGGGACAAATCCGATGACGTTTTCAAATTCAAGGTTGCAAAGCCAGACTCAAGCTGTACTAAGCGCAGTATCTTGTCCGTCGTTGCACGCTTATGGGACAATCTCGGGCTGGTGGCCCCCGTCATACTTTATGCCAAGCTCCTGATTCAGGAACTATGGTTATTGAAGTGCGACTGGGACGATGCCCCCCCGCAACGCATCGTAAACCTCTGGAGGCAGTTCTGTAGCGAACTTCCCGCGCTCAACGAGATACGCGTTCCGCGTCATCTCGGGGTAGTGCAGGGTTGTGTAGCAAACCTCTTAGGATTCGCTGATGCAAGTGAGCGTGCTTACGGCGCCGTTGTGTACTTGCATGTCAAAGATAACGCCAATACGACCGTTAGGCTTGTGTGTTCAAAATCGAAAGTTTCGCCGCTTAAAACTATTTCTATTGCTCGCTTAGAATTGTGTGCAACAGTCTTATTATCTACGCTTATGCGTAATGTACTAAACAATTTTGACCCAAGGTACAAAATTTCGAATATCTTCGCGTTTACCGACTCGAAAGTCGTTCTTTGTTGGATCAATTCTTCTCCGCACCGCTGGCAAACTTTTGTGGCAAATCGCGTCGCAAAAGTTGTCGATAATATTCCCGCAAGTTGTTTTCATCACGTGGCAGGCATTGAAAACCCTGCTGATTGTTTATCGCGAGGTTTATCACCCGCGCTACTTGTCAATCACCCTCTGTGGTTTACCGGACCCCCATGGGCGTCTAGGCATCCATCGGAGTGGCCTATTTCTGATTTCGATCGCGAAGACGTTAGTGAAGTGCCGGAGCTAAAGGCTTCTGCGCACACTATAACAGTAGGTGAATCAACATCGCCTATTTATGAGCTCGCTCAACGTGTTTCTTCATGGTCGAAGTTACTCCGCATAATTGTCTATATTTACCGCTTTTCAAAATTATTATTGCGCAGATCTTACATAAACAAATATGATTTAGACTTTGCTGAAACTAAAATAATATCCGCGTTACAACAAGTTCACTTTATTGACGATATAAATAAATTAAAAAACAGTAAGAACTGTTCCCCCGCTCTGCAAAGACTTAAACCGTTTTTAGACGCAAACAGTGTTATCCGTGTCGGTGGTCGGTTGACTTACGCAAAAATCAATTACGCACAGAAACACCCCTATGTATTACCTAGGCACGATCACGTGATTGATATCTTAATCGATTATTACCATCGAAAGCATTTACACGCCGGCCCCGAATTGCTCATGTCCATACTTAGGAATCAGTATTGGATACTGGCAGCGCGACGTGTCATTCGCCATCGTATACATAAGTGCAATACGTGCTTCAGAGCGAAACCACGCCCATCTTTTCCAATCATGTCAGATCTGCCCGAGTTCCGCGTCACCCAAGTCGACAAGCCATTCACGCATACTGGATGTGATTATGCTGGCCCTCTTCAGTATACACCGGTTCGTCGAAGAGGTATTAAAAGCTGCAAGGCTTGGCTTTGTATTTTTACGTGTCTGACAACTAGGTGTTTGCATATAGAAATCGCTTCGGAGTTAAGTACCGCCAATTTCCTTGCTGCTCTGAAGCGATTCCTAGCGCGTCGCGGCCCTGTGCAGTGTATTTACACTGACAATGGCACTAATTTTGTCGGATGTAGTTCTTACCTTCGCGATCTTTACAAGTTCCTCGATGAGCATCGCGCGCATCTTGAATATGAGCTTTCAGAAAGTCGCATAGAGATGAAACGCATAACGCCCCAATCGCCTCATATGGGAGGTTGCTGGGAGAGCATGGTAAAGGTGGTAAAATCTCATTTGTTCAAGATTATCGGGCAACAAATATTATCGTATGAAGAGCTGTTGACGGTGCTAACGCAAATCGAGGCACTTGTAAATTCGCGTCCGCTGACCGCTATGAGTAGCGACCCTTCAGAGCCATCGGCTCTCACGCCCGCTCATTTTCTCAATACTGCGCCCCTCTGCTCTCTGCCAGCTCCCCAAGTAGAGAACGTTAGTTTGCTGGACAGACATTCTCTCTTGCAAAAAATGGTACAGTCTTTCTGGCAGCGATGGCGGGTAGAATATTTGCATCAATTGCAATCTAGATCCAAGTGGAATACTCCATCTACTCCGATCCCACTGGGATCAGTAGTTATATTGATTGTCGATAATGCTCCACCATTTGCTTGGCCTCTGGCTGTGGTGGAGGCTGTTCATACCTCGAAGGATGGCACAACGCGCTCTCTTACCGTTAGAACGTCTAAAGGTAGCCTGGTCCGCCCAGTGGTCCGTGTGTGCCTTTTACCGAGTCAGTGAGAGTACAGCTCTCATACTTTAGGTTAGCTTAGTGATAGGTTTATTACAAATAGGTATATTTAAGTTAAATTCTCTGACTCCTTTTAGAGCAGACAATCCCGCGAATGGATTATCAAAACCTGACTCTGTCTGGATCAGATCTTATCGCTTAGTTATATAATAGTATATTTGTATATGTTAGGGTATACGTCGTTAAAGGCAACCCTTTAAGGTCGGGAGAATGTTGTCGCCATATACATCGCTTCATCCAAAGCTACATACTTTAAATCTTTTTTACCCGACTAACCCAAAAGAAGGGTAAATGTATTTAACTTTTATTAGAATGTGGCGGTAGTTTCCCATCACTTCCTTCCTTCCTATTCATTCCTGCAGCGTCTACCATAGGTCAGAGCGAAACAGCAATACAAGGCTGGAAGAAGATTGAGCGTATCCGACGCCATGTTGAAAAAAAGGTTCGTCTAACTCCGCCGCCGCGAAAGCACCTCTCCAGGGCTTTACCGCAAATAAATCTAGATTTCGTGATAAATTCAGAGTTTTCGGGTCTATAATTCAGTTTAGATCCACCTAACTATCAAGCTACAGTGATTTGAAGTGCTGCAAACGGGAAGGGATCCCTTAACTGTGGAACCACGCTGGCTGCCGCGTGGTTAACCTGTACATCAAGAAAGTGCAAGGCCCTTACAGCAGGAAGGCGACTCCAGACTTCTGCAAAAAGGTAAGGCGCTGCATCCTGTGTATTTCCATTGTTCCTGTTTCTCCATACCAAAAAATTGCCTCCTACAAAATATATGTATGCTGCCACATAAATTTTATTACAGTCCACAAACCGCCGATTCACATAGCAAGGCTTTGAATCACCGCTCCAGGCTTTTAGAAGCCTGGAAAGAGCTGTTTAGACAGTTCTTCCATTTCATGGTAAATTCCCCGCACCCCCCATGTTAGCGTATAAAGCTTTTTCCAAAAAAGCCCACAGCGATAACAAATAGGTATCGGCTTTTACACTTGGTATATCCATTACTAGGTCACAATGTGTTAATTGAGTACTATAACCTTTTAAGGTTTGAACTAGCATCAGTTATAAACTAATCGAATAAACAAATACATACCATCACGCCTTTATTCTCCGAAAATTAGCCAGAGGTGTACCTAATTATACCTACGTTACATTTCGCCAGGAAAATACTTATACATACATACTACCTCCGTAATTTAAACATATACGTATCGATATCGTACTCTGCCAATTTCAAGTCCCCGGTGTATTTTCTTTGTATTATTATCTCATCTAGGCCTTCCAAAAAAATCTCATTGTGTCTCTTACAAAATGATCATGAAATTCGCCCAATCGTGTCCTGTACAAAATTGGGTAAATTGAATCTTAGGACGATGTGATTACGACATCCAAATGTACTGAATGCTTCAATTCAAATTTCTATTGCGAATAATTTCAGATTGAATAGGGGATTTGTCGAAAAACGATTCGCGGGAATTTTATTATTCGTAAATCGGGACTTGGAGGTCTTATTATGGCGGCGACGTACGTTTCACAATTGAAATTTTATTTATAGAGAAGTGAATGACGTATAAATGCAAAGCAATTAATTATTTGCCTTTGTATGAATGCTGCGTTGACCTCTGCTAGAAATGAGCAGTAATTTCCTGGAGCCATATCTTTTTGCGGGCTTTCCTTAGAAATGATTATAAGGACGATCTGGGACATCGTAAATCAGGCTTCGTTTTGTGTACCTACCACCACATTATTCCACATTGTTACAACACACGTTTTGTTTAAAACAATTGCATTAAAAACTCACAATATCTACGTACAGCAGACGATTACTACAGCTGCAATGTAAACCAAAATAATGTTACTTAGAAATTCGGTTCTCTAATTGAATTATGTTTGCCTCCTGGTCATCACCCCCAGCCTCATCAGCGACCTTGGCACAGCACACTGCACTTCGGCCGGTCAGCAAGCAGAGACGCTCTTCTCTCCTGGTCGACGCAGCAGCCAGCCACTACGCAGCACTGTAGTTTATCAACCAATACTGAAACAGAGAATGTTAAAGGTGCTAAAGGTGTGAAAGGTGCACCTTTCACACCTTTAGCACCTTTATAAGGATATAAGCACCTATATAATATTATCTCAGCGAATGTGTTGTCTTCCACCACGTTGGCCCAGGGCGGGTTGGTAATTGTGAAAGGCGTACTAGTTTCATAATTCTCTGTGGTTATGGGAAAGGAACATCGGGGTGATTTTTAGTCAGTTAGAGTCTGACAGACCTCTCCACTCGTCCCAGGGCTGAGGACTTTCTTGATGATTATCCACCCCGGAAAAAAGAGTGGATTCGTAGACTACTTATACATAATATCCTTGTGCACAAACTATACTTTCCTAAACAGTGACAATCAACATAATTTTATTTGCCAACTCCACATTAGTTAACTTTGTCAATAACTCTAAAACGCACTGGGTACCTATCAATTAGTTTACAGTGTCCATTATCCCCTATAATATTCAAATCGTCAAAGGGTTGAATTGATTTCCATAGATTTTATACAGTAGAGTTTAACTTACTAGCAACTCTTACTACGGGTTAGTTAAACAAATTGGAAATCCAATATAGTTGCTGAAAACCAATCACTCTCCATGTAGGCACACTTTTTTGGTATTTTTTGGAAACAATGTTACGTGTCCCACGTTCATACAAACATTTCAATTCTTATAGAGGAAATGTTTTTATTTTTATCTATTCTAATGTTATTTAAAAAGTTTAGAAAACAATAGCTGTTATTGTTTGATGATCGTTGTTTTGACTGTCCTTTTGGTGAAGTACTCACCTGTGGTGTTTCTGCGTATGGCTTCTGTTAAGTCGAGTCAGAAGAGTTACTGGATTTATCGATCTGGTATTTTGAAGTATGTGTCCCCCTGAGGATTGTCATAGACTTGCCTCTATTATATGGGACTTAAAAATAACATGGTGTCACTACACCTGTGCCGTGCCCTTTGGGGTTTTTTGGGTGGCCGCGTGATTATATGTCTTCCTATGATTGTGATATTAAATGGATTCAATGACTATTTTGTAAATAGTTTCACCCTGTAAGGAAAAAATATCATAACAATTTACAATTTAGTTGGTCACTAACATTATCGTTAACACAGAAAAGGGGATGTGCCATGTTTATTGTTAATTTTGAGTTCCCGATATTTCAGCGCCTGTTGCAATAACCATGATCACGGATAAACTGAAGTTATTGCGGGTAGGTGTTTATGAGCAGACAAATCGGACATCCCAATAAGTTCAAATTGATTTGTACCATCAATACCCTATCATAAATACGCATGGCTACCTCGTACAATGTGTGCGCTACCATAGTTCTATGCTGTCCGGGATCATTCGTGCGTTTTTGTACGAATTTTCCACCAGTACGTAGAAAAACGACCAAACGTGGCATTTTCATATGACATAGAAATGAATGCCTAGTTCCAAATCCGCATTGTGTGGTTGGATTCCCGTAAGTGGGTCATGATCAATATGGTATTTGTTCAGTGGGAACAAAGAATGTAATAATTGTACGATTCTGTTTTGGTTAATAATGGCATTTGGACATGTTTGTCACACCCACTCAAACTGCAAAACTACATAACAATACATTACGCCTGTAATCCGTGAAGAGTAAGATAGAAGAGGACTGACATAATGTGAGTATACTCATTAATATACCTATACCCCATGTAATAGGGGGCGAGTGTATTGCCATCAACCGCGTACAGTTTCAGACTCCGTGGCTGATACTAAAAAGCCCCTGAGGAAAAAATCTAACAACACTTTGCCTTTTTTTTAAGTGGTAATGGGTAGGGCACATGGGACCGAAAAGTTCTGGAATGGCGACCGCGAACCGGAAGACGTTGCGTTGGAAGGCCTCCCACTAGGTGGACCGATGACCTGGTCAAGGTTGCAGGAACCCGCTGGATGAGAGACGCACGGGACCAGTCAATGTGGCGACGCCTGGGGGAGGCCTATGTCCAGCAGTGGACGTCTTTTGGCTGAAATGATGATGATGATGACTTTGCCTGACCTGGGAATCGAACCAAAACCTTGTAACGAGGCAGTCTCGGAAAATCTACAAAATGGTAGTGGTGACCTCACTTTTCTCAGTGAGCTCGGCTCACTAATCCCTCGTGATCTCAGTGTAGTTAGGGCATTTCTAACGATTTTAATCGTTGAGTAGGAAACGTGAATGTATACGGCGCGATATTGTTACTGTAACATAGCTTGACTTTAATCCCCCAAGGGTAAGGCAGAGCTGTACCCATTATTTCATCCATATTTCGCCAGTTATGTTGAAGTTCTATGCAATACGGGGTCAGCCTATTAATGCCATCAACCGGGTACTATTTCAGAGTCTGTGGCTGCTACTTCTTCTTCTTCTTCAACCTTTCGCCACCCAATGCTGAGTGTAGGTCTCTTCCAATGCACGCCATTCTTCCCGGTGTTGCGCCTTTCGCATCCAGTCCTTTCCGGCCACTCGAACAAGGTCATCGGTCCAACGCATCGGTTGTCTGCCTACATTTCTATGCCCTACTCTAGGCCTCCACTCAAGCACCCGACTACCCCACCTGTTGTCCTGTCTACGGCATATATGGCCCGCCCACTTCCACTTTCTGCTAGCGATCACATGGGCTATGTCGGTCAATTTAGTTCTCTTCCGGATCTCTGTGTTCCTGATTCGATCACGTAGAGAGATACCTTACATAGCCCGTTCCATGGCTCTTTGGGTGACTTGGAGCTTGTGCATCACCTGCTTTGTCAGCGTCCATGACTCGGCACCGTAGACCATAACTGGTAGGACGCATTGTTCAAATGTCCGACGCTTGAGGTTAATGGGAATGCTTGTGCTCTTGAACACTTCGGACAGTTTGCCAAAAGCTCCCCAACCTAGGCGGATGCGGCGCTCAATCTCGCTATTTTGTCCGAATTTGGCAAGGTTCAAGGTTTGTCCCAAGTAGACATATTCTTCGACTCTTTCTATGGCCTGCCCATGCACAGTAATGTAATCTATGTCGGAATTGTTGCACATTATTTTAGTTTTCGATGTGTTCATCTTTAGCCCGACAATCACTGATGCATCATAAAGCTCTCCGATCATAACTGTTATATCCTCCAGGTTTTCCGCAAAAACTACTATGTCGTCCGCAAATCGGAGATGAGTAAGGCTGCTACTTAGAAATACCTAATGAAAAACCCAATAACAATATGCCCGGCCTAGAAATCAACAGTCGCGCTTGCGACCATTTGACCAACGAGGCAGTCTCAGTAGAAAAACTAGTTTCTATTATTTTATACGTGGGAGTAGTGAGCTTACTTTACTCAGTTAGCTCAATAATCCCACGCGTTCTCAGTGTGGTGAGGGCATCTCTACCGATTTTAATCGTTGAGTAGGAAACGTGAATGTATACGGCGCGTTATTGTTTTACAACGTAATCATCTTTTACGATACTTTTGGGAGTCTTAACGGGATGATTGACGTATAAGGGACATGTTGTATGTAGGAAGGAAATTCGGACGAATATAAGTACCTACTTGGTTATTTAAAATCCCTTGTCAGGCATAAATATCTCCTGTCGGGCCTGCGGGTTGTTCGAAAGAGATACCGCGGCCTCGGACACAAAGAGCAGAGAGTTCTACTGACTAAAAACCACCCATGTTCCTTCTTTAGGAAAATAGGTGGTTTTTAGTCAGTAGAACTCTGACAATCCCTACCGCTCCGCCTAGAGCGGGAGGAGTCATTTGATGAAAATGAAAAACACACACTGGACTGGACCACTTAACCTTCGGCATGCCTGGTAGGGTCCGTCAGACCCACCTATGTACATACACCATTAGAATTAGAATTTATTTATTTGTAAGAATGAGTTGTACATAGTATGATGTTAAAATTTTTAAAGTTCTATACACTCTACCACAATATGTGGTGTACAAATATTAAATAATAAAATAATAATAAAATGTCATTCTTAGAACTAAGTACAATAAATGTCAAGAATTGCGATACAATAAGTTCAGCATTAATTAATTATTATAATTATAGATTTAAAACCAATGTCCAAATTAAGTAGGTATTAGATTGTTACAATATTCCATTTATTCGCCAATGTCATTGTATTTCCTTTAAATTCGAATTTCTCGCCTAACCGCACTAAGTAGCTGGCCGTTATGAATTGCTAGGCACCCGCAGCCCACTACCTAAGACCAGAACGCACTCTCGTGGTAGTAGAATGTGCGTGAAGTTTTTCAATGTGCAATTTCCTTTCGGACCAGAACTCTGGAAAATGTTTATCTAGACTGAATATTCTTTAGTTATTTATAAGTACATAAAAGTGCCTTATATGTGTTGACCTAAGTTTTTTGCTCTCTGTAATATTTAATTTCTAAAAATAGAAAAAGTGCTAAATATTGTGTTTATTCGTTATAAACAATCTCAACAAGTCCTCAAACAAGTGCAGAGTTGAAGTGAAGTAAATTAATTCGGTGTGAACTGTGTTTGTCTTCGGTGCTAAAAACTAAGTGGACTTTACCCGGCATCGACAAGTGACGTTAAACCTAAACTCTTCACTTCAATATCTTTGGACCGGCGAGTGCTACGTATAAACATTGATTTTCTGCCTATTGCAAGTGATGAGACTTCAACTTTCAGTGATTAACATAATAACATTACTTCAAGTCAGTGATTTGCAATACTTCGATTTTGCATTGTCATAATCTACTTTCCATACAAAGTAACGCCATCTATGAGAATACACTTAAACTTCGAAGATATGACATTAGCTTCCTCATGACCTCATCGTGTTGCTAATCTATGCGCAAGCGACATGTCGACTGAGTGACAGTGACCTACGGTAACCTTTCATAATACGACGGAAGGTGGCGCTACCTGTTGTTTAGTTTAATTTGATCTGGACTTGGACTACATTTAATATTATTTATCTTCAACATGCTCTGCAATGGGTGCAACGAGGTATTGGCTCCTGAAGCTGGATACCTAATATGTAATTTATGTGATGGAAAGTACCATCACGACTGTCTAAACATCACGCTGCAGCAATTTCTGGCCCTGACCCAGGATTACAAGTCGTGCTGGAAATGTCCTCCGTGCAGTAATATTACCCGTCGCACGCGCCATAACTTGGACACGCCTGTTTCTTCCACACAGCTTCCTACTTATGATGACAGTAGTATGAACATGTCCTGTGACATCGTGGATCAGCGCGCACTATCGCCACGCACTCCACCAATGTATGTACCATCTGCTGCCAGGCATGACTCCAGCGCACTGATCACCCAAGACAACCTAATCCAGGCGCTCACCCAAGAATTCAATAGCACTCTGCAGGGTTGGCGTTCTGACATGGATCGGACCCTTGAGTCATTCAAGGCAGATATCAAAACTACCATGCAGGACTGGCGAGGTGAGATTGAGGCTGGTATGCTTAGTTTCCACGAAATTGTTAAATGTAGCCTGTTGGACATGAAGCAGGAGTTGGGTGGTGTCCGTATGGTCCAAGCCGAACTTAAGCAGGAGGTGAAGCAAATGACCGAAGAAATATCCAGCCTCAAAGATTCGCTGCAATTCCATGCTAGTGAACAGAATGACCTTAAAGGAAGGGTTGAAGATGTTGTACGTCAGCAGGCTGAACAGTCAGCTACTTCGATCAGCTATCTGGAAAACAAGATTGATACGCTCGAGCAGCAGGCGAGAGCCTGTAACCTTGAAATTTGTAACGTTCCTGACAAACGAGGTGAAAATCTGCTGCAGATCCTGGCCTCAATTGGGGAATCTATCGGCTTCAATTTTCCTCAAAAAGAGGTCATATCTGTTCATAGAGTACCGCATGCACATCAGCAAAACAATAGGCCGAAAAATATTATTGTCAAGTTCTCTACGCGCATACTACGAGACAATGTCCTTAGCGCGTATCGAAAGGCTAAGTCACTTAAAAGTGATCAAATTGGTATTTCCGGGTCCTCTACAAATATTTACATAAATGAGCACCTAAACGCTAAGGAACAAGGACTTATTTCGCAAATGTAAGGATGCTGCAAAACTGTACCAGTACAAATATGTCTGGGTTAGGAACTGTACCATCCTTGCTCGTAAAAAAAAAGGCGATGCTGCCATTGCTATCCGATCAGATGACGATATATCCAAACTTAAATGCAAGGAGAACTGTTCCAAGGACAATATTGATGGTTAGTTTTTCATATATCCACTTCCTTTTGTTCACCTACCGTAAATACTGTAAATACTACTTTTTGTTGGGTATTTATCGTCTGCATGTTTGTTTGTTACGTGTACTAGTGCTAAATTATAGATTTTGCAAATTAAGGCCCATCTACATAGCCACAGTTTGTTTATATATTTATATTATGTTTTGTCCTTTTCTCTTTACTATATGTTTATTTGGCAGTATAAGTTTAGTTAATGGGTATGTAAGTTTCAAATGTTATATCTATTTCTTGCACCATTTGTTGTCAAACTTCATAAATCTAAAATTCTTACATTTTATTATAGGCTATCTTTGTTATATGCGATCGAATCTCTGTGTGTCATTGAAGCAGTTATATATAACATTGGGAATTACCTTGCAGTACAAACAGTCCGGCAAGCTTAAACGATTTTGTAATTCTGGCTTATCTGTAGCTTATCATATTATAATTAATGTAGACAACGGACTCAAGTATCATCTATTGAGTGGCAAGCGTTGCATTATACAAATTTATTATGTTACTGTTATTAATGGCTAATAATAACATCACGTTTTACTACCAGAATTGTAGGGGTACTCGTACAAAGTTACAAACGCTCTACATGAACATATTGAGTAATTCTTATGACGTTATCGTTCTGACTGAAACTTGGCTTATTCCTGATATTCGTGATAGTGAATTCATTGATGAACGATATGTTGTCTTTAGATGTGACCGTGACCGTGTAACGACGTGTAAAAAAGATGGAGGAGGCGTCCTAATTGCTGTGCTTCGTGAATTGCGAGCAACAATATTGACAACTCAGTTATTTAACGCTGAAGTTGAACAAGTATTAGTACAATTGCCTGCCGCGCAGCAACACACACGTCATATTATTGGTGTCGTTTATATACCTCCAGCGTCTCCTGCAGACGTATATGAGCAATACTTTGACATGCTGCAAGGCTTAGCTAATAACCCCAATTGCAATTCATATCACTTCTTTGGTGACTATAACTTGCCTGCTATTGACTGGGTGCAGCAAGGAAACCATGCCACTGCGCGTCACACGGACTCTACGGGACGTATTTTACTTAATTTTATAAATATAATAAATGGTTTACAATTCCACTACACAAAAAATAGTTTAGGTCGTGTACTGGACTTGATCATATCTAACGCAGACCCTCAAATGATGCCGTGCAATATCCTGCTGAATCCCGATAGCCTCCACCCACCCTTTTCTATGTTAACTCACTTAGATGTGCGTTTCAAATCAATGAAATTCCATTCAGTTCGCAGGTATAACTTTTTCAAAGCAAACTATGATTGCATTAAGCATGACTTAGGCAATGTGGATTGGGAAGAGTCACTATCTCATCATTCGTCTGAGATGGCTGTTGATTGTTTTTATGAAACTATATATAAAGTTATCAGGTCACATACTCCATTGACTCATACTAAAAACTCAAAATTTCCGATCTGGTTTTCACCTTCTTTAATAAAAACATTTAAAACTAAAGAACGTGCTTGGATTAAGTGGAAGACATATGGTAATCTCTCTGATTATGTACAATTTTCAAATTATCGCAAATTGTTTCATGGTGAGACCGCTAAATGTTATAAGAGATATATGACATCAGTTGAAGACAGTATTCCCAAATCTACTAAGTATTTTTGGTCGTATGTCTCTTCCAAAAAAGGCAAAGCTAAGTACCCTGCTAATATGTTTTATAAAAATGTTTCTTCCGACGACCCCAAGGAAATATGTAACTTGTTTTCGACTTTCTTTAGTTCAGTATATGAACCCTCTACCTTTGACCCAGACACATGGCAGCCGCCTAATTGCTATGAAAAAAATTCACCATGTATCTCTGATATCTGCTTGTCAAAGGAATCAATACGTACAGCATTGAAATCACTAGATTCTTCTAAAGGAGCTGGACCTGATGGCATACCACCCTCCTTCTTCATAAGTACAGCTGACCACTTGTCTTCCGCCTTACATATAATTTTTAATAAATGTTTGAAGGAAGGAGTCTTTCCTGCAGTTTGGAAGCGAGCCTCTATTACCCCTGTGTACAAAAGTGGTGATAAAAATGATGTAGAGAATTATCGGCCTATTTCCATTCTTTCCACTTTGTCAAAGGTTTTTGAACGACTTGTGCACAGTGCACTATATCCTCACATCCGTCATCTTATCATACCCGAACAACATGGTTTTGTCAAATGTCGATCTACCACCACTAACCTCATGACCTTTGTAAACTATCTCTTTGAAAACATGGACCGCCGGGTACAGGTTGACGCTGTTTACACAGATTTTCAGAAGGCCTTTGACAAAGTGGACCACACCCTTCTCATGGAAAAAATTGCCTTTAATGGTATACGCGGCAATTTACTCAGATGGTTTGCTTCATATATTTTTAATAGGACTCAAAGGATCATCGTTAATGGGCATGAATCTGACTCTATAGTTGTTAAATCCGGGGTACCTCAGGGTTCAGTATTGGGTCCTTTTCTATTTGTATTGTTTATTAATGACATTAAACATTGTTTTGTCAACTCACATTTCTTGATGTATGCAGACGATATGAAAATTTATACCACCTGTAAAAACATTTGCGACTGTCGATATTTACAACAGGACCTTGATAGACTTTATGAATACTGCCTCAAAAATAAACTTTTTCTTAGCCTTCCCAAATGTTACGCAATTTCTTTCACTAAAAATAAAAATCAGATCAAATTTAATTACACTATAAACAATATAGAAGTCTTAACGAAGTTCAATCTGTTCGTGACTTGGGTGTTACGCTTGATTCTAGTCTGCATTTTGATACTCATATCGACAATATAGTAAAAAAGGCCTTTCAAATGTATGGAATGGTGATGAGATTTTCAAGTAGCTTTGTGCGACCCTCTACATTCTTAATATTATATAAAACACTGATTCGGTCTCAACTAGAATACGCTGTCCAAATTTGGGATCCTCTATATGATAAGTACAAAGATAGGCTAGAAATTGTTCAGAGAAAGTATTTACGTGCTATGAATTATAGATGTTATCGTTCTAAAGTCTCCTATGAACAATTACTGAAACGATATAATATACTTAGTTTAGAGTCTAGACGATTTCTTCTGGGAGTAATGATGCTGCATGGAATATGCAATAATAGATTCGACTGCATTCCACTGTCAAATAGTCTATATTATACAGTACCTAGATCTGTCATGCTTCGTGGGGTACGTGCGCCTCGCCTATTCCACACGAATTCGTGCAGGACTAACGCTGGGGAGCGCGTACCTCTTCGGCGCCTTGTTGATGCGTACAACGCACACTTTATGGAGCTTGACTTATTTACTCTTTCCAAAGATCGCTTCAAGGCAAGAGCAATAGAATTGCTAAATTCATAAGTTTCATTTTCTTCTTCTTCTTTTCTTTTCTTTCTTACTTCTTACTAATCTTTTATGACGGACACGATTTGTCTGTCTTCTGTAACTATTTTTTTTTGTGAATTCGTGGACAATGTTGTTGGTTACATGTGTAATAACATAAATATGTGAGATTGTGTAATTCTGTATAAATGTATTTCTAAGTTGTGTTATTTTAAGAATCTTTAGTTAAGCTGGCATGTAACTGTTTTTTGTCCCTAACAAATAAAATAAAATAAAAATAAAATATGTTTATATAGTCTGATTGAGATCTCTTTACTCTTTAATAAGTAAAGTGTGTATAAGAGTAATTAAGTTTAAAACGATTTAAAAACACTACTTAAGTTTAATTGGCATTATAATTATTAAAACTTAGTGATATGCAATATTTTTTTTATTTTTTTTTCTAACATACACCTCTAGTAAACATATTAGTACATTTAAAGTTAAAAATCCGGGTCTGATAAACCCACCAGGCATATCGTGTAACTTTTAGTCACTAGGCATGCCGAAGGTTAAATCTGTGTGGCCCCATATAGTTTTAAAACATGACATGATGTGACGTGTAAAAGTGTTTTGTAACTAACTTACGGAAATAGATATGATCTATAATTAAAATCTGTCTTAAATTCATCATCATCACTAAATAGTATAAAACAAAGTCGCTTCCCGCTGTCTGTCCCTATGTATTGCTTAGATCTTTAAAACACCGCAACGAATTTTGATGCAATTTTTTTTAATAGATAGAGTGATTCAAGAGGAAGTTTTATAATTATGTAGCACATTCCACCCGTGCGAAGCGGGGGCGGATCGCTAGTGATTAATAATTAAGACTTTAGACGAAAGTCATAAAACATTCACCTTTAAAGGATTGGACATAAGGTTCAAAAACTCAACCTGTAGTTTCAAAATCGCAACCAAATAATTCAGATTTCACACAACACTAAATTTAGATTTAATCATTAATTTATGCTTACATGGGTACGATTATTGTTCACACAAGCAAAATTATAATATTAAAGTTTTAATAATATAAATAAATTCGTTCCATTAAAGTTTCATATTCATTCATCCATGTATGTATGTAGGTACTCCGTGTAATAGAATTTGTAACTAAGTTTTAAATATTTTAAACAAAGTTACGAAATGTTTGCAAAATCTCACGAATCTAATTTTAAATTCATTTTAGAAAATGAAATTCTTCTTAGCGTGTCGATGACAATTCAAATTGAGTCGGCCCAAAATTTGGCGACGAGTTCGGCACTTTTAGTAGCCTCCATCAGTTCCTGTGATGTGCAAGTAACAGGACAGGCTGGGCACGATATCAAGTGCCCCATAGTTTGTGGGGCAAGACCACATTTACACTCCAGGGCAGAGTCATCTATGAATCTCCACCTGAACAGGTTTTCTTTGCTTCGGCCTACCTGTGTCCGGAGTCTGTTTAGAGACTTCCAGGTCAGCCATGGCAACTCGTGTCCAGGTGGAAGATTTTCGGCAAGTGGCACAAATGGGTTGGGTAAGGAAACGCTATCTTACCACAACTTAAGTCTTTCCTTAGAGCGTTCACCAGTGAGCGGGGGTACACACTTTAAAAAGCTGTTGCGGCTTTTCAGCCTTTGCGGTACTATGATGTTATTGTGTAGAGGGTGTCTAGCGTCGGAGACCATTTTGGCTCTTTCACTAGAGCTCGCCACCGCTCTGCGAACTACTGGTGGTGCTAAAATGAAATTGAGAATGGGCAAGTTTTAGAGATTAAATTAATTCAGAATCGAGAAGATTCTGAAAAATAAGAAGTTTATTTATTTATTTATTTATTTATTGATCACAAAATCCACAGCCCTTGAAGTTTTATCCTAAGATTACAAACTAAACTTACAGCCAATTACGGATTTACAATTTAACAACTATACAATACATTGCTTAGAGTACAGCGTGTGTGTGTGTGTGCGTGAGTGAGTGTGTTTGAGCGTGTGTGTGTGTGTGTGTGTGTGCATGACGATTGTCTGTCTGATTGTTTAACCTATTGTTCAATTCTATTTATTTAGCTTGAGATGTATTTGTCAGTTCATCACAAACTGACGTTATTAATTCTTTCCTAAATTTACCTTTTTTAGTGTTGAATATATCAAGATGAGAGAATTTTTTGTTATAGTTACTTAGCATTCTACCAACGACTGAGTTTTGAGCGTAGTTAGTACCACTGTGCGGTACTTCGAATAACTGCGTGTGCCTAGTCCGTCGAGACGGAGCACTTAATCTAACAACTAAGTTGTTCAAATCGGTGCTGTCGATGTTCCCACTGCAGATACTATGTAGAAACAGCATGTCCAGAATCATACGTCTGTTCTCGAGTGGTAGCATATTATGATGTTTACAAGATAGCAGATAATCTGAAGATCTGAAACCACTACGATAGTTAACGTATTTGACAAATTTAGATTGTATTGATTCTATCTGTTGTTTATAGACCAAGTAGTGCGGATTCCAAATATTACTGCAGTATTCTAAAATACTGCGTATGTACGCAAAATAAACTAATTTGATGCAACTCATATCATTAAATAGCTTACAAGTACGCATAATGAATCCTAAGTTTTTATATGCCTTGCCGACGACATAGGACACATGTTCCGAACACAAAAGTTTCGAGTCCAGGACGACACCAAGATCCCTAATAACGTTGCAACGCACAACATTACCACCACTGAGACTGTAGCTGTAGTTAATGCAATTTCGCTTTCTAGTAAAGGTTATAGTCTGACATTTGCTTACGTTGACATTGATTCTATTGATAATGTAGTAATTAGATAATCTATTTAAGTCGCTTTGTAGCTTCTCACAGTCATGCTTATTTCTTATAGCCATAAAAATCTTGGTATCGTCGGCATACATCAGGAACCTTGCATCAGAAACATGTGCTCCTATATCGTATAGGTAGACAGAGTATAAGAGAGGTGCCAGAATTGAGCCCTGTGGCACACCAGATGGTATAGTTACGCAGTCAGACCTTACTCCGCCCAGTGTGACAATTTGAGACCGATTTCTAAGATATGACTCGAACCATCTGAGCAAGTTACCGCGAATTCCAAGCTCTTGCAGCTTACGCAGAAGGATGTCGTGATCCACACGATCGAATGCTTTTTCGAAATCCGTGTAGATCACGTCAACCTGCCCACCACCGTCCATATCACGAACCACACTCTCGAGAAATACTGCTAAATTAGTGTTTGTAGACCGTCCCTTAATAAACCCATGTTGTTGTTGCGGAATTAATTTAGATATGGTAGGATAGATAAAGTTGTGTACTATTTTCTCCATTACTTTCCCTATAACATTCAGAATCGATATTGGACGATAATTTTCTATTGAGTTTCTGCTACCTTTTTTATGAATGGGGACAATGTGCGCAGTTTTCCAAATAGTTGGACAGTACCCCTCACGAAAACATCTGTTGAAAATATAAGCAATTGGTAAGCAGAGCGATTTGGCGCATTTAACGAAGAAGAGAGGGGGTATTGTGTCACTCCCTGGTCCCTTTGACGTATCCAGATTCTCTAGGAGTTTCAGGACCCTCGCACTGTCGATGGTCAAGCAATGCAGTGTGTCACCGTATGCTTCACAGTCCGTTGAGAAAGGGGTGTAAGTCCCGAGCCTGCTACTAAAGTTCATATAGAAAAAATCATTAAACGCGTTACAAATTTCGGCCTCACCAGTTAATTGACTATTACCATACGTCATGTATTTAGGATAAGCATTTTTATTCTTCTTTCTGGCTTTAACGTACGTCCAGAAGTATTTAGGTGAAGTTTTTATGTTCTCTTGTGATCTGTATACATAATCCTTATGACACTCCACTAGCATCTTTTTTTGTCGATCTCTTAATAAGGCAAACGTAGCGTAATCATGAGCATTCTCATATTTTTTCCATTGCTTGTGCGCTTTAGCTTTCTCCTTGATAACATTAATTAATGCTCGACTGTACCAGACAGGGTAGCTGTAGGTACCCCCAATGGTAACTTTTGGTACATATTTATCAATAGCTGTATTAATTACCGAATAGAACACCTCTATTATACGCTCCAGTGGCGTATCATTGCTACACACTGATTCCCAATCGTACTTAATTAAATCGTCGTTAATAGCCTCATAATTTCCCTTCCTAAAAATATGTTTTTGAAATAACGTGAGTTTCAACGGAGGAACTAATATATCTACAGCGTTAATAATAATTGCAGGGTGAAACGCGTCTTCCTGTACTAATGGACAGTTTGACTTTATAATGGTATTAGAAAAATTAGTAAATATCAAATCCAGAGTATGATTATGTGAGTTGGTGAAAAAGTTCGATTGATTCAAACCGCAGAACAGCATTGTGTTGATAAGATGTGACGCGGAGTTTTGCACTTCAACGGCGCCCCTCTTCAACACTACAGGCTGTCCACTTGTCCAGTCAATACAAGGTAGGTTGAAGTCGCCAGATATGAGAAAATAATCGTTAGGGTTCTGATCCATTACCTCAGATATCAACTGCGTTAATAATTGAATACGTTCCGGTATTGCGCGATCTGGAGGTAAGTAAACAGTCGCGATATGTAGATTGCGCTTTACGGCAAGCGATCGAGCGGGAATAGTTACCCATATACATTCGAGGTCCGGTCGGTCATACTCGAGCCGCACGCGCGCCTGCAAACGCGAAGCACAAGCAATCATTACCCCGCCGCCTAGCGAGCCGCGATCACGTCTAAATAAATCATAACTATCATTACTTAGCTCCGAGTCCAAAATGCCGTCATGTAGCCAGGTTTCGGTAAACATTAAGATGTCACTGTTTGATGATAGTATGTTCTCATAAAATGTATTAGTTTTAGTGCGCAAACCCCGGACGTTTTGATAGAAAAATTGTATAAAATCAGTTTTACGGTTAGCCATCGCTGATGAATAGTTGCCGCGATGATTCACAAAATGAGATAGTGATAGCTGCGTCCGAGTTAACTACACGGCGCGGGCGGCGCGCACAGTGATACTTATGAATACCAAGTAAATATAGGTCTCCAAATGAATTGAACGGTACGGTTTGAGTAAAGGTATGTCGAATGTATGTATGTGTATACGTATGTATGTGTAGTGCTGTTTGAAGTAAGTGTGTTATTGTGAATGAATCATTTTGTAGTGTGTAAAGTTTTGTGAGGTTGTTAGTTATGCAATAGAAATCAGTTATATAAAAGTGGTTGTTACTGTAGTGGTGACAATAATAATAGGAATGCAAAATGGTATCTAGAATACATAAAACAAAACTCGATAAAGTACAAAATAAAAGAGGATAACAATATGAGATAACAATATATATCGCTAAGTAATGTTTTTTAGGTCTTCTTCTGTCAGCACAAGAATATGCTGAGACCCGTCTACCTTTCTTAAATAGATTCGACAGTTTTTTGTCCATATATATTTATAGTTAAGTTCATTAGCCCTGAGTTTGCATTGTTTTAACAAATTTTTATTATATTTGGTGAGGTGTTCATTAACATATACCTTAGCTTTATGTGAAGTTACTGTCTGAATACCCAGGTCATGCAGATTGATTCCTCGCAGCTTCCGTGCAGCGGCAACTATCGCGTCTTTAGTGCTGCGTTGTTTGAGTCTAGCAACTATGTTCCTTGGAAGATTTGAGTTGTTATGCTGCTGTGTTTGGACTCGGTGGGCGAATTCTATATCCTCACGCTTAGCAGGAACTCCAACATGTTCAGCAATCTTCAACACTATATCCACGGTTTCCTCCTCCTTATTTTCGGGTAACCCGGAGATCTCAATATTTTGTAGGCGAACCCATTGGTCTTGACGCACCTGATCAATCTCCAGCCGATGAAGACGAGTCTCGACGTTGTGAACGTTGGTACGTAGTGTCTCGTTTTCATCCCGTAATGATTTTAATTCAGCATTATTAGTTGCCATTTGTTTCATCACGTCATCATATTTGGCACTTATAAACTTAACCGATTTATCGAGTTCTGCAACGATAAGAACAGAACTTACATGCTGGTTACGCATGTAAGTTACCTACTTACATGCGTAACCAGCCTTGTAGGTAAATATTTAAGGCGATGACAATAGCTATTGACTTCTGATGTTTCAGTATTTTTGGACACGCCCACATTTTTTCCGATACCCTAGCGCCATACTACCAAGTAAGAAACAAATAGTCCAGGATCCGCGGTCCATTTTTGCACTTGATTACTATCAAGCTAATTTTGATGCGACGGCGAGACGCCCAACAATTTCCTGCACGAAACTCTCGAATTCTCGATTGTGGTAAGTAATAGGGGTAGCAGGGATAAAATATGTTGGTTTGATGATTCTCAAAAGTGTTAAGTACAAACACTTTTGAGAATCATCAGCTGGGTTTTTTTTGTTAAATCTGATGATAATTATCTAAATTATTTGAAAAAAATATTTGTCCTACAAAATGTATGGTTTGATCAAAGAGTCCCCTTCCTTCCTTCCAATATGTATCGATAACGAAGTCATTAAAAATGATTAATTACTAACTGGGTTTTGGGGATTGGATATTTTCTATTAAACCCACTCTTTACAAGTTGCCTACAAGATTCTAAAAATTATATTAAGTGTTTGGCACTTACTCCACGCACCATCAATACTCCTGTACATCATAAACAACAGGCTAATACACTTTCTGGAGCCACAAATTCCAGAAGAGCAAGCAGGTTTTGTTAAAGGCAAAGACACGCGGGAACAAATCCTGAACGTTCGCCAAATTATAGAGAAAATTCGGGAATTTAACAGCCCTGTATTGATATGTTTCATAGATTATACCAAAGCATTTGATTGCGTGGAGTGGGGCAAGCTGTGGGGGGTTCTTAAAGACATGGGAACGCCTCAACATCTTATTGACATAGTCCGATGCCTCTACCTACACATCAACAACCGCTCTTTCGTCAAAATAGACACCGACTGTTCAAATGCGTTAGGCAGGGATGCATCCTCTCACCTCTGCTCTTCAATATGTATGAAGAGTAATATCATTCAAGACTCTTTAGGGCTGGGACAAGGGGTTTACTGTTGGTGGAAAGTGGATTTCCAATCTGAGGTACACTGATGACACCGTTCTCTTTGCTACAACATTTGGCAACATGAAAGAGATACGGCACAGATTGGAAGTGGAAAGTGGCAAAGTAGGGTTTGCAATAAATAGGCAGAAAACCAAGCTTATGGTGGTAGATCGTGCGGGAAAGCTATCGGGCGCCTATAACATCTAAGGCATCTATACTGTGGACAGCTTCGATTAACTGGGCTCCAATATAAGTAATGAAGGTAGCTGCGTCACAGAAATAAAACGGCGGATAGCCATGGCTAAAGATGCTATATTACGCCCCCGGAACATCTGGGAAAAACGTGGTATAAGTTTTAAAACGAAGGCCCGTTTGGTCAGAGCACTAGTTTTCCTGATTTTCCTCCATAGAGTTAATAATAATAATATTTATTTATTTTCAGGCTACTTTGGCCCATAGATACCTTACAGACTAACATACATACGATATAATTGACAGCTTGTGTTAGTAAACAAAACCTTAAAACTATATTAGTATCACTACACTTGCACTACGTCACTGTGCGATCATGTGGCACTTGCCCGCGGAAGCGTCGAAACACCACCCCCTGCGGCCAAAAGTCCTCTTCCAAGACGAGGTGCAGGTAGCATGTCGGTACTCGCACCACAAACGCCTTAAAGTTGACGTTGCGGCGCGACTCGAGCAGCTGCACTCTCGCCACGTACTTGATCTTCTGGCGCACGTACTCCACGATGTCCTCCGTCGTAGTGGTGTAATGTAGACGGGAGAGGTACAAAGGAGTGTTCGGCTTTGCAGCACGAATATGCACATTGGGCTCCGATGGAGCCGTGCCGCAGCGGTTCTTGATGGTTCGCTGACGGCGCTTCCTCCTCAACACCGTCACGAAACCATCATCAACCTGGATCGGTTCCTTTTCAGGCACAGGCTTCTCGGAAGGAGCATTTTTCCCCACAAGTTAAGACATGGACAATCCAAACAAGAGTAAGACAGAGGATAGACGCATTCGAAATGTGGTGTTTTAGGCGGATTCTCCGAATTCCATGGACGGCCAAACGCACAAATGTGTCTATCCTTTACCAACTCGATATCAAGACTCGATTGTCAACAGTTTGCCTACAGCGTATTTTGTCTTATTTCGGCCACATAATGCAAAGAGGAGATAGCAGCCTTGAAAAGCTGGTCATTGTTGGCAATACCGAAGGCAAGCGACCGCGAGGCCGGTCGCCATTTTACAAATTTGGAAGTGTCTGTCTTCCAAACGATTGGCTTTGAGAAAAAATTGTTTGTGGAACCTCAATGTCATTTTTAAAGACCTGTCTAATGTCTATAGACACCCCACACGTAGGTATACGTTTGATGAAAAAAAAAATATAGTTTCAGTTCCATGTATGGGGCGACCCCCTAAATCCTTTTTTTTATTTTTGTATAAAAATCGTAAAGCGGTTCACAGAATACTTGTAGAGTTTCAACTGTGTAGTCTCAATAGTTTCCGAATGAAGTGGCTGTGACATACGGGTGGACAGACGGACAAACAGACATGACGAATCTATAAGGGTTCCGTTTTTTGCCATTCGGCTACGGACCCCTAAAAAACAGCTGGTTTGTAGTAATTTTTGATGAGCTCGTTATCAATACATGTTGGATTTAGATAATGATCATCAGATAAAAATAAAATAGTTAGTAATAGATTTTTGAAAATCATCAAATAAATAATTATAATAATATATAATCAATACCTATATATTTTATCCCTGCTGCCCCTATTACCTACCACAATCGAGAGTTTTCGTATAGGGTAATGTTGGCGTCTCATCAAAATGTAGCTGCTCACGGAAAATTAGCTTGATAGTAATCAAGTGAAAAAATGTACCGTGGATCCTGGACTAACATTGTGACGCGATCAATAATAATTTATAGATGAACGGATAGCTGTCAGTGGGGCGCAAAGTGACATACGTCCGTCTAGCACCGCGCCTAAGCGCTCACTGTCGGATTGCTTAGGTAAGAAAGAGAGCGCGATGACGCAACGCTCGAACTTCTTACAAACCATATAAAGATTAATTACATTAAAATAATTTATTAAATAATCAAAAATTAAAAACAACCAAATTTTGTATTTAAATATGGTACGTTATTGTTATAAATTTTACCAACGTACGTTGATCAGTAATAGTTTTATAAGAGTATTATATTATTATATATTATATTACAGTATTTTAAGAGGTTAGTTTACCATTTTTTTGTATCGAGAAAACTTTTCAAAAACGTGTTTTGAAAACAACGAAATTATCAGAAATATGTTCAAGATTAACATATATTTTTTCCGCCGTGTCAAACTGTATAGATTTGGCAAAAAAATTGTTCAATACAAGCCTATTTGGCTCTTGTCAGCGCCTTAAAAGGGCCTAAGGTAATACAAATGATAATCGCTTTTAAAACTTTTCATACTTCTGCAATGGCCTTTAGCGAGTTTGGTATAGGTAATCTTATCTTTAGCTTGTAGGTATTTCATCTCAATATTTATAAAAGTAACTAAAAAATATCGTCACAAAACTTCTTACCACTGTTAACTCGTAATGTTCCCAAGAGACTGACGGCGTTGCCACGTTGTTTGACAACGCTTAACCTCGGGCCTCTGGCTGGCCTGGGTTACGGGAAGAGTCAAATAAGTGTCTTGAAATTTCCTTAAAAAAGGCTGTGATCTCTTAGAGATTGAAATTGAAACTCAAGGACCAAGGTGGGGGTCATAGAGTTACAAACGGCTCGAAAATAAAAATTTATTATTTGATAGGTTTATACTCGTATTTACAACACTGTAGGTTCTCCGCAAACGCAGCGGCAGCGGAAGCACACCATTATGAGTTAAGATGGTGGGATGTCGCCAAAGTATCGAGACATGTCGCATACCACACAGGTCTACCTAATTTGTAGCTAGCATCAAGGCATTATTCAAGAAAGTTTTGAATTGTCAGTGACAGAATTAATAAGGAAAACGTAACTAATTACCGAAAGGAAAGTTATCTATTTGGGTCTAATTTTAACTGCCTTTTATTGTTCCACGTGTAAAACGAATAAAATAACAAGTCTTTAACTTATTACCAAGTAAGCTATGTTAACTCATAAAAGTTTTCTCGTCAGGCCTGAATCAGGGTTGCTACTCACATTCTCTGGTCTGCATGATTTGGCGTAGTCTGGTGACTTGAATCGAATGTATAAAAACTTTTGGCAAAAACTGATCAGGTTATTTCGAATTTTGTCGAACTCGAACATGATTAGGGTTACCTAGTCAAATTCTTACAGACAAATTGTAGACCCAGGCTGCAGACAACGGATATTGATAGATCCTTTGGAATCGTATTTGTCAACATTCAGTGGTTGAACTACGTCCGTTAGTATTATTGACACTTATAAGGGGATGTTTACCATGACATTACTACCTACTTGTTTCGAGTTTCCAATGTTTCGGCGAATAGTTTATTCGTGATCATGGTGCTTGCAACAGCAAACATGATAAATATACCGTTACAAAAAAGTGTTAATAATAATAATAATAATAATAATAAAAAGTTTATTTCAGATCATACAATCCATAAATCAATAGTTACAAAACAGAATAGAATAGCCCGCCCACACATACAAAATTTTACAAAAACAATAAATTCAATTAAAAACAAACAACATTCACAAAATTATAAACCACACAATAGAAATTAAAATAGAAAATAATTACATAAAGAAAATTAAATAACAAAAGTCAAAATTAATATACTAATGATCATCATGTCAAATAGTCAATAATATTAGAAATTGCACACATTATATACATCACAAAAACATAGCAATAGCACGTCAGTACTGTCCGGTAGATATACACATCCACTTATGTTGGATCGGACAGTCAGTGCGAGAAGCAATCATCCTGAGGATGCCATTGCTGCTGTCTCTCACTCGTCGTAATAACGAAGCAACCCTTTTCCGAACTATAGCTGGATAGCCATCCGTTCGAGCTTCGGCAAACATAAGCGACGCACTGCAATAGGGAGGCAGCCGCAACAGCATCCTAAAGATGTTGTTGTATTGAACGCGCAGAACATTGGCAGCCCGACGGGTATGATTTACCCATAGACTGCTCGCGTAAAAAGATTGACAGTATGCTTTAAACAAGGTGATCTTAACTGGAATAGAGCAGCGAGCAAATCTACGGGCAACCATGTTCCCTCGGACCGCCAATGCCCTGCGCTCCCGCTCCAGATCCTCGTCATCGGACAGATTCTCTGTCACAATGTGACCCAGGTACCTAAAACTGGTCACTCTCTGCAGTTCCTCACCATACAATTTAATTGAAGGAACACACACTGGCACGGAAACACTGACTTTCGCCTTGAAAAGCAGAACTTTGCTTTTGGAAATATTATAGTATAGGTCAGTCCATGTTCCCCCGCATAAATGTCACAAATAGCTAACAGCTTTCGTATAGAACCAACCGATGGTCCCAGCAGCACCATATCGTCCGCGTAGCTAATGTTATTGACACATACGCTATCAATATGACAACCGGTATGAGTGCTGCTAAGCTCACCGATAAGGTCATTCACGTACAGGTTGAATAACAAAGGAGAGGTCAGTCCCCCCTGCCTCACGCCGCACTCCATGCCATATGGCTCGGATAAGGCACCAGCCCATCTCACCTGGTTCTGCTGACGGTGATACCAGTCTTGCAACAGTGATATGACTTCACTTGGTACCCCCGCCCTTCCCAGTTTGTCCCAAAGCTTATCATAAAGGACTGTGTCAAAAGCTTTTGACAAGTCCAAGAAACACGCAAATACCGGTGTTTCCCTATCTGTATAGTACTGTACAGCCTGCTTAAGACATAATATGGCACTTTCAGTGGAAAGCCCAGCTCTGAAACCGAACTGAGCGTCGTGCAAACTTACATGTTTGATAAGAATGTTATTAAGCAGGCTGTCCAGCACCTTGGCTATTATGGTCGCAAGAGAGATGGGACGATAGTTACTCTTATCCGAAATGTCCCCAGTTCTATTCTTAATAATTGGAACCACTATGGTTTTTGTAAGTTCCTCTGGTAAATAACCATGACAAAGGCAGAGATTATAGAACATGGACAGGACGCGCGGCAGGTGGACTCCAGCATGCCTAAGATGCTCGATGCTGAGACCATCATATCCAGGAGATTTGCCTCTGCTCATACTGTTAATAACTTTTCTAACATCCTTCGCTGTAAATCTGACATCTCTACTCTGGCCGATGGTCCCAGCAACGGGCGAACGTGATTTGACTGGGCTATGCCGCGGAATCACCCTGAAGTGCTCACCAAATAAATTAGCAATCATGTGATGATCACTAATACCATCAATACTCACAGGAAGGCCAGGTTTCTGGCTCATATTTCCCGTCTCCTTCCAGAACTGTGAGAAATTGTTAGCAAAATGATGGGATGCAAGTGCATCCATTTTTAACTGTTCCTGCCTATCCTGGCACCATTTTAACTTTTGCTTAAACAGTTTCCTACTCTCATTCATGTCAACATATGTCTGACCATTTTTAGGTTTTCCATCTTCTTCAGTATCATAATGTCAGTTTAAAAAACTTTTCATTCCGAAATGTTACCATGTAAGCCAATATTGTGCAGTGATTTGCTGCCGGTGGGCTCTTTAAGAGGAAATGCGAGTGGTCTTTTCTCCATACAAACGCTCTCGCCTGTTTTCTTTTTGGTTAATGACCCCAGAGCAATGATTTTTTACAGAATAATAAATATTAACTATTTCTATGCCCCTATGTTTTCCTTTTTGGTGATAAATTATGTTTATAAGTACTAGAACCCTCTAAAAATGCTCAAAATTGCTTGATTACATCGCTGTTAACAGAGTCCTAGTGTACAAATTTGACAACTATTAACGAAAAAAGAAAAACATAGCGGCGTAGTATATATCCTCTTTATTCATTGTCTAAAATATCTTTTAAATTGGTTCAATATTGGAGGAGGAAATAGGCGAGAGCCAAACCTCGAATTATAACTTTTTTCTGCAGTTGTCCTTATCGCACGAATTTGTGGGCAGGAGGACGGAGAGAGACAGCGATAGTAGAAAGAGACAGCACTCGCATTTCCTCTTAATTCACAAAAAAACCGAATCGTATGTATCCAAAAAGTGAGCGTTTCACCCCTCAAGTTTCATATTATGTCGGCGACACAAAAATCGAACACTTTCAGACAGGACATGAGACAGATGTCAAATAACAAATTATTTGATGCCCCCAAGACTTGTTTCCTTCGTCGGAATAATAGAAAAGGACCAAAAATAAACGTGTCTTGTTTCCGACTTCGCGTTTTCTAACAAATTTGATTGAGTGTATTTTTGACATTAATTCGTGGAGGACATGACAAGAAAAGTAGCCTTCGTCCTTCCACTGTCTTATTTTAATTTAACATGTTTTGAAGGTATATTGTAGAAGTTTTGGCGCTTTACAGAACGAGGAATAGTGACACACTATCTGTACCTATGCAACTGATTGTATACTGATTGATTATTACATTTAGTCTATTTTTATTTTTTCTCTTTTTGTAATTTGCTTTTTTTTTAAACCTTGCCCCACACTAGGAATTTCTCCTGTATCGCGGGTGCGTTCAGAAACATACAAAGTCACATACACAAATACCCAGACCCGAAACAACTATCTGTATCACCTTCAGGGAATAAATTCAGTACGGTACTTACAGGTTATGAGGCTGTGAAGCAGAGGAATTAGGAAAATGTTGTGAGGAAAGTTTTGATTTTGAGTGTGAATTGGTATGAGAGTAGAGGAAGGCCTAAAAACTAATGGATGGACTGTGTAAAGTATGATAATATGGCAAGAAAAGATGATTCTGAAGAAATGACGAGTAAAAGAGGAAGAAGAAGACATACTGCACCGACACCAAATGAATTGGGTAAAGGACAAAATAATGATGATGACATAAGAAGTAAAACCGACACTCAAAGAAGGTAATCAAAAAGTTGGGTATACTTGAAATTTCACCCCGTTTTCCTATAGGTCAAAGTATTTTTCCAGTTACGTTGAAAATCTAGAACAGCCAATTATATTAAAAATACGAAATGAAATACACCCTCGTAATCCCAAAAATAACCCTACAACAATAAAATTCTCAGAGAGTATTTTTATGCCAGAAGAATTATACTAGGAGAGTCGTAAGTAGATAAAAGTTCAGGTGTTTGGAAGATATTCATAATAAAATATTTTGTGCTAATACATGGAATTGGAGGCGTTAAGTGGTTACCAGGAAGATCGATCAATTTACAGGAAGTTCGTAAAATATTTCTGTGAATATTTCCCTATTTAGGCAAAAGCGAAATGGTGTTCATTTCGTTATAAGAAATAAGTGATATAAACCTGAGTACAATAAATTCATTGGTGTAAGTATA
This sequence comes from Diarsia mendica, assembly GCA_949316265.1. Classification (NCBI taxonomy): domain Eukaryota; kingdom Metazoa; phylum Arthropoda; class Insecta; order Lepidoptera; family Noctuidae; genus Diarsia; species Diarsia mendica. Next base: position 19,919,258 of record OX438901.1, read on the forward strand.
TTATTTCATCAACATTGTTCTTAACACTTTTTCTGTCAAGTCAAAAATAAAATTATTTTAAGCCCGAATTTATTTATTTTGTGTGACTGTATGTAATGGTTTAATCAGGTTTCTAATATGGGTTGTGTTGTGTTACCTGATTATTTTTTTTTATTATTATTTCTATTTTATTTATAACCACGTATAGCTACGAATCGAAGGCGGGTCGTGGGCACACAAACGAATTATTGTTCGACCCAATGCTGGGTACTTAGTACCGACAGTGTTAAATGACTGATTAGAATGTCTCGTTGTTCTAGTGGTCATTAGTGGATTTTTATCAGGAATTTCTTAGTAGAAACCACGGAGTATGGATTTGGGTCCAGTTGATGTCAACAGGCTTGCCCCCTGTTACTTCATCGGACTAAAACTAAACATATTATTTCGAGTGATTTTTAGATTTTATCAGACAAGTAAAACTTTCCATACCCAAAAATATTGTTCTAAAATGCTCATTCCCTCTCACCTAATCTCTTGCAAGTAATCGGGCTCACTTCACAAAGCAAGATACGAGTAGTATTGTTTTTCGCACAAGAAACAACCGCGAATCTAATTAAGTATGGAAAAACTTAAACGTGGCGAAGCGCCAAAGTAGGTACTTATTGTTCGTTGTGATGCTAATTCTTGGCCCAAGCCTTGGAAACTCTTGATTGGTTAGCTGAAGTTCTAAATTACTAGGATTTTTGAACTCCCGATGGATGGTTGGTTTTAGGCATTTCTCTGGCTGTTTGTAAATAATTGTCGCTTGAAACGTGACTAATGAATGGATTTCTTCGATCGTTTTTGACATTATTTAGATTTACTTATGAAGCTTGTCATCCTAACAGACTCTAAGAGTGCTTTGCAACATTTGGCTCGGTGCACCTCGCCCGTGCGAGGAGTACCGATAGCCTACACGATTCTGGAGTCTATACATAAGTTGGACTGTAAGTCAATTGATGTGATTTTACAGTGGATTCTGTCTCACAAACTGATTGAGGATAATGAAAGAGCAGATATTTTGGCGAACTAAGCCGTGACAGACGGAATTCCAATAAATGTCTCACCCCTGTACACAGATTACATCACATTTATTAAGCAGCAAGGTATAGATGTGTGGAGTGAACACTTTGATCAGAGATCGACTGAAAAGGGAATATGGTACAAAACCATCCAGTCGCAACTTTCAGTGAATAGTTGGATTGATCATTTGTCTAGTAGGAGTGTTATAGTTATGGCTCTAAGACTTCGTTCCGGTAATATGCGATCGAATAAGTTTGGCTTTCATGAAAAAGGTTACTTCCCCCAGCTGTGAATTGTAGAATAGTCCAAGATGTGCAACATGTTTTGATGGAGTGTGTACGGAATGAGTTTACTTGGAATTACCAAATTATATTATAATGTGGGAGTAACGCAATCCTGCTTGTCCTATAACGGAACAAGCTCGGATTTTATATATGTTAGCAGCTTTTGTTTTGAAATAATTTTTGTTAGTTATAGTGTTATTGTTAATTTTACAGGGTGACGTTATCGTTCAGCGATAAAGCCCTTTAAATAAAGAAAAAAAAAAAACTTATGAAGCTTTCTACCATGTCTGGTTTTACTAACACAAGGTAACACCTATTCTTGTTCTTAGCGTGTTGATGGAAACCGTCGTGATGAAACGAATTAACCAATTGGCATCTGTCGTATGCCCGGGATGTGCCGAACGTATCAAGAGGATGTGGGGTATACGTCACTTGGGGAACCCCTTTCTTTCACCCCACACATAGCCCACGATACCTATGGAATACCTAAACAAGAGCGCAGTGAGCGTGTGATTTTGCTACACTCTTTCAACAACATCATTAATGTCTGTCAAGTGTTTCCCAACTAATGCAACATATCCTGTCTTACCACATGCATCTCAAAAACAGTAAAATAGATATATTTTAAACATATTTAGATTTTTGTTAGACTTAATGAAAACAGGCATAACGCTTATTTTGCTAGGCTGTTTTCAGAATGTGGTGTTGTATTTTTCATTGGAAAAATATTTTAATAGTAATCTTCGTACTTTATTTCTACTTTATCAACTTATGTTATGTGTAAGTCCCACGTAATAGAGGGCGAGCCTATTGCCATCAACCAGGCACATATTTAGATTCTGTGGCTGCTTTTTCTTAATCCTCTGTAAGAACAACTATTCAACAGTTAACAATATACCTAGTAAATACATGTACCTATTTACGAACAAAAACACTGTAGTACAGAGCCGAAATTAAATAGAACATTTTAAACAGGCCAGGCTTAATGAAAGAATTTAATGAAAGTTTGATAGCGAGTTTCGTAAGTACATAAAATTGAGAACAAAACGTTAATGAGTACATAGAAGAGGGATACAGAAAGATACGGGTTTACTTATAGTTATTTCGGGACTTCAATACTTGGTTATTTTGTCACCATTTTTTTTTAGTTTGTAAATCACCAAAATATGACTCTTCTCGCTCTGGGCGGAGTGGAACGGTGTGTCAGACTTCTACTGACATCATGCAGAACATAACATCACACCTGTGATCCCCGAAGGGTTTGGCATAGGTGTACCCATATTAGTGTAATCACATTTTATCAGATATATTAAAGTCCCTCGTAATAGGGGATGAGCCTATTGTGGTATAAATATATTATTAAATAACTAAGATGAGTTTCAAAACATCTATTACTAGTAAGACTTATGAAAAGTTTAACCTTGACCTGCCATGGTGACTTAGTAACCATTGATCCGAACATTTTAGCACAATAGAAACCGAAAACCTCGCAGTCACAGACTAAAGTTCGGATCAGCGTGAATTTTGAATTTTACGAAAAGACTATTTAATGGGAATTCGATTTTCATTTTACATAAATTCATCAACTGTTCAATGATCCGTAGAGTACGAATTTATCTGTTCAAAAGTTTTAAGGGGACCTCTGCGATAAGGGTCATAGGAAAATAGTGGGAGTTCGCAGTTGAAGGTTAAAGAGCAAAAACTCTTAGGGATAGAGCGCAAGGTCACATTTTCAGTTATTCGGTTAGGCTACATCCTTTTGGTACCGATGTGAAAATTTTGAGTTATCAATGATCTATCAATTAAAGACTTTTCAATAATCATTTCGTAATTGGTGGATAAAATTTGCTTATTAATTGTTACGTCAACCTTTATAAATCATGTGCCCTCCCTTGTTTGCAACAATGTTGGTCGGCTATCCAATCTGAACGATGCGATTGCTCATCTGACCTTCACCACCCAGTAACTGGGATTACCCAGTTACTGATACGATACAGTTACGATATCCCATGGTAAGACCGGATGTCAGACTTCCGACTACTCGAAAAAAAAATCAAAAATTTACAAATGACAGCCGGGACAGCTCTTTTTTTTTTGTGGTTGGAAAATCAACAAAGGACCCCCCTCCCGTTCTTGGGCAGAGCGAAGGGGAGTGTCAGACTTCTACTGACTAAAAACTGAACCCATGTTTCTTCTTTGCCCTTGCGCCGAGGCCACGTCATCTCGTTCTATAATCCGCGGCCCCGACGGGAGCCGGGACAGCCCTTGAGGCAGTTTAGAAACTCTGACACTGGGGTGTGTAGGGTCCCGTCGGGGCTGTGGCTCCCGTCGGGGCTGTGGCTTGTCGAAAGGATAACGCGGCTCCGACACAAGGGCGAAGAAGGAACATGGGTTTGGTTTTTAGTCAGTAGAAGTCTGACACTCCCCTTCGCTCTGCCCAAGAGCGGGGGGGGTTATTCGATGATTTTCCACCCACCAAAAAAAAAGGGTGTGTAGGGTCGTTAGACCTTACTGGCGTTTTCCGAGGCACGGAGGAAACTCAGTATGTAAATGGGTGGCCACCAATCTAGAGAAACAACCTATTTTACTCTATAACTCCCAATTCCCAACGTTCTAAATTCAGCAAACCACACAACTCACATAAATCAAAAGTAACGTAAAACAATACGAAACAACTAACCTTATTTTCAACACCGCGCACCGCCTCACCTCATTCGCTCTCTCACATCCAATTAGCCAACATTTATTCCTTATTAACCAAATTGATCAAACAATGGCTTGTAGTATTAAACCAATGAAGCATTTATTTCGCTAATTGATATTAATAGTTTGTTGTTACGATTGCTAAGGCAACCTGTGTGAGATGTATAGGGTTTCTTGTAATTGAAATGTACTTGAGAATTTAATTCTTAAAGGGTTTGAGGTTGAGCTGGTTTAAAGCTTTGCGTTTGTATGTGAGTGTAAATTATAGAAGAAGTAAGCAGCATTGTGAGGTTTGCTTTCTTTATCATCTGTCTAGCTTATTTCCCAACTATGTATGTTGGAATCGGCTTTCATACTAGCCGGATACAGCTGCATACCAGTATTTTACAAGGACTGTACTTTAATTGTGAAACTGACTAGAGTACTTTACCGACTGCCAATCTGACCCCCACAACACGGTTAGTACTGAGTAATACGATATCCCCTGGTAAGACTGGTTGTCTTGGTTGTTTCGGGGCACAAGGACTTCAGAATCGAACACAGACCCTTTTGCTCTCAGCCTTCCTTTAAACTACGATACTTGTGTCACCTAATGTATGTAACCTCTTTAGTTCAGTTAAAATCAGAACTCGTAACCACTCAAAACGTTCCTTTTGCACAAAAACTTTCCATTACAATTTTTTCTTGTCCCTTTGAGAGCAATTATTTTAAAATATGCTTTTGATGAAAGTATACGGAAAGTTTTTACTCGCATGGAACGAAACGGAATTTGTGAAATCATAGTGGGAAGCGACGAATATTTAGTCTACTATGCATTTTGAGAGTAAGATTTGTTCGAATGTAGATTCATTTGTTTTCGAGCATGTTGGAGTGTTTGTAGTTACCAACTGGTTTGTTTTTAGTTTCGACAGTTCGTTGTTAGATTTACAAAAGCTAAAATTAATACTTAACAATACGCCTGGAATTCCCGAAGAGCATAACAGAAGTGGCCCTCACATAGTACATGCAGATTTCACCAGTTATGTTTAAGTCCCATGTAATAAGGGGCGAGCCTTTTGGCATCGATATCGCAAATCTAGACTTACTGGTTGATACCAAGAAATTCCTGATAGAAAAAAGCCAATAACACTTTGCCTAGGCTAAATATGGGTTTGGGCGAGTCACGTCAACCGCATGTACACTGATTGCAGGCAAAAGTCTCCACACAATGGTTTCCGGAAAACGGACGATGCGGCGCGGCTAAGGCCGGCCCAGTAAGAGAAGGCGAGACGATCAGGGCCCCGAGTCTGCTATTCAATAGTGTCAGAATGGTCGATCATTGATCTCATAATGGTTGATTGATGACAAGCCAAAATGTACCTTATGCCTGTCGACTTAAGGTACTTTTTGGCTTGTCGTAAATCAACCATTATGAGATCAATGATCGACCATTCTGACACTATTGAATAGCAGACTCGGGGCCCAGGACGCGTACCGTGAGAGCTGGTTCTAGGAGGCACATGGAAGAAATTAGGGAAGGCCTTTGCCCTGCTGTGAGGCGGGCGGTACAAGCTATTAAAAAAAGCTTGAGATGTCGCATTGTCAACTATTTCGATATAATCCATCGGCCATTAACCTTAAGATACTGTTTATTTTAGTACAAGTCTTTGAACTGTAGTCTAAAGTAAAATATATTTTCATCTTCAGTTTAGATTAAAATTAACAAAGACTTTGTACAAAGCAGAATTCGATTAAGTAAAATTAATAGCGGAATTGTTTGCAAACCACTTTGACAACAATTTTATTAGTGACGGAATGGAAATGCTGTAAATAAATAATTATAATGATTATCGAGTTTAGATACTTTGAAGTGTTAGCCTTTGCGATAGTAATGTTGTTATTGTGGTAAATAAATTAACAGGTGAATTGTCGTTTGAAAGAGTTAGTGTGAGAAAAGTCTAGGAAGAATTTATTTATCAATTTACTATTATATGAGGTCAAAGACTAATAACTTTGAAAATAATTATGGCTTGGGCGTGAAAGACGCAGAATATATTGCAGGTAGCGAAGATTAAGGAGGGCTTCTATCTACCTACTTATAATAATAATAGAAAATTGACGATCTCATTTCTTCAGTTTTTTTTTTATAAAAGTTGAAAGTACAGTTTACGACAAAGAAACTGCACCAAATCGTTTTACATAATATTAATATGGTTTTGTAGATTATTAACAATGTTAAACTTTGAATGAAGAAGGTGCATGTTGAATAATTTCATATAAAATTAACAAACATGACGAGAAAATGGACAAGATTGCGTTACCGTTACCCTAACCCACCAAAGTTCATAAAAAAAACAATTTAATAATAAATATTGTCTCGTCTGAAACTCATAAAAACGAATGAACACGATGCCTCATAAAAATACCTACATACATACATACGTATGTACTTACTTACATACATACATTTATATGTGTATGTGTGGAACCCTGTCGTAAACTAGGAGGTTCAAGGTTACGACCAGAATATGGTAATACATGATCGTATAAAACAAGGAAATATGCCTTCCGTGGCCTGATACAGATCTGGGTGTTAAGCTGAATTAAAGCGGTGCTGAATATTGAAATAAAAAAAAGAATTATTTCAATGGCTGGATTTTGAGTTGAACTATGATTATCTTTTGGCGCTTGATTTTAGCCCTTGTAAACATTTTGTTTTGTGAAATGAATAAAAATAAGATGACTGCGTTAGTTCCAAACTGCATTTGTATAGCAAAATGAAAATATAGGTACCATGGCCATAAAAAATCCAGGTACATGCTTTTTGGTATTCAGTGAACAATGATTGTGAACTTGTATTGATATGCCTTGGTACATTTTTATTTTCTAAACGTACTATAAATACTGAAAACGGGATATTTACCATGTTTAATTCGCACTTATACTTTTATCGATAGCTTCATACTGCTACATACTTGTGTTATGAACATTCAGAAGATGGTTTGACCAATTACGGAACATCCGATCTTAGAATAACCTTAAGACGCCCCCAAGGCTAGACCACTAAGAAAGTAATCCCGCAGAAGTAAGGCAACTCAGGTAAACCAATAAGTACCAATACTTTACTCTACAGGGATCACAAACATTGTAAGTGTTTCTGTTATCCATCTCGCTCTTAAGAGAGAAAGGTCGTAAAGACCAATAAATAAATAAGTTTGTGGGAACGTAACAAAGTTGGTTTTAGTGCACTGTCTGTAAGTCTGTATCCATCGCTCATACGAGTCTCATGTGGATCGCCGATGCATCCCTAAAGAATACTGTTAGAGAAACATTTTCTATTTAAATAAGTGGACTGTAAAAAGGCATTGAAATGGTAATGTCGGTTTTTGAAAGCATTCAGAAAGCTAACTTTTTTTTCTCTCGGGTTTTTCTATAGTAATTTTCCCTGTATTGTGATGTTTTAGTATACGGAAAAACTAGCGAATACATTCAATATATTCAATTTTACAGAGGTAAACTATTAAAACGGCTTCCAGTTTCGGTTTCTGCTCAGCTTACGGATTCAGCTGAATAACAGTAGTTTAATTTATAGGTAGCATAATCGGATAGACAGATTGGACTATAGTGCACGCGGAACTAGTTGGCCGCGCCTTAGGCATGTTTTTGTTTTTTATTTAAGTATTCTTTTCAATAAATTGAACAATTATTGTTCACGATATATCTCGAGATTGGTCATCACTGTCTAATTATAGTCTCCTGTGCATTGCGAGCTGTAGGCAACCCGCGCCCTCACAACTGTCGCCACCTAAGGCGCGGCCAACTAGTTCCGCGCGCACTATAGCTGTCGGATTTTGAGGCTTCTGTCTACCTCACCGCTGACTGCCAAATCTTCACTTGTTAAGCTAGATTAAACTCTTCAATTTGATTCATCGGTTTTCCTATATTTTCTTAAACTTCTACTCATCTCAAAGTAATAAAAAGCGTCGGAATAAAAACAAACGGTATTTAATCTGACGTAAGTTATTTGAATTCGTTTAGATCTCCCAAATCTCAGTTTAATCCTTTTTTGAAAAGTTTTTAATCGATTTACGAAACGGTTCAAGGGTAAAATGTATTCAGTTTTTATGAGAATTTCAAGCATTTTAAAGGGGAATTGTTGGAAAAAGTAACTTAATTATTTTTTTATAACCATGGGTATTTAACCAATTATTAGGGTACAGCTTTTTCCACTTGGTGAACGAATCATGACATCAGATAGGTCAAGTAACCGTGAACGTAAGTGAAAAAAAATGTAGATGTTTAAATGTTGAATAACTCTGTAAAACTGAAAATTTAACAAAACATAAATATCCAAACGTTTCAATCTGTTTATTTGTATAAACATAACTATTGCTAATACTACTTATTTCATAACAATATTATTAAAATTATTAGACTAAAATAACCCAAATAAACTAAACAATAAACTAAAACTGGTGTCAGATAAAAGTTTTAGAAACAAACTCAAGTAGATTTTGGCAAAGCTAGCAGAAATAAGAGTAACTGAATTTGACGTCGCATGAATGCGACGCGTGGATCTTCGCGGAATGTGAACTGGGATGAAAGATCTTATGCCATGTTACAATAAGAAGCAATATCTTTGTGCTCCATATTTAATCTATTGTAAAAGTCGTGCGCCCGATTTTCACCGACAAAAACTATTTCCTTAGAAACCTTTTTATTTCTCAATGTTTTGATGCGTATATTATTATTGAAAATCCTTCCTTATTAGCTTACTTTAGATACAATGGGTGAAAACACCCGTTAATGGAGCTGAGAGACACCTTGTCTTTCCCGTCATTGTAATATTTATTGTTCTGGTCTATACTATCAAACTTTCTACGCCTTTTTACACATTTAAAACAGAAATGAATGTTGTGAGTGGTTAGTAATAGACTCTGCTTACATACTATTTTAGAGAATAGAGATGTAAGTACTTAAAACTTTACTTTATAAATCTCCTTGACTCCTCTTTCCTCCTTGTACTATTCAGTGCAAAGTTCTGAGTGCGCCGCTTGACCGCGTAAATCGTGATTTTTCACACAAACTAAGTCTTTCCCAGCAATAATTTCTGCGCACTGTTACTTAGTCAACATTCAGGATGCTGTGGCTTTTGAGAGCCACTCTTACAGCCTATACGAGGATCCTGCAAAAAGAAACCAGTTTTTTTAGAGCTATTGGTTTAAATTTTTATATTGGTCTTTGAGTAATATATAAATTTTATTCTTTAACTAGCTTTTGCCAGCGGCTTCGCCCGCGTGAAAATGTCAATTTTCCATACAAACTTTCATCCCCTATTTAAATCCCTTAGGGTTGAATTTTGTAAAATCCTTCCTTATTCCTTGTCTACATTATAAAGGGAATCTCTGTGCAAAATTTCAGCTTTCTAGGTTCAAGGGTTTGGGCTGGGCGTTGATGAGTCAGTCAGTCAATCAGTCAGTCAGTCAGTCAGGACTTCTATTTTTATTTATATAGATAGATACATTATAAAGGGAATCTCTGTGCAAAATTTCAGCTTTCTAGGTTCAAGGATTTGGGCTGGGCGTTGATGAGTCAGTCAGTCAATCAGTCAGTCAGTCAGTCAGGACTTCTATTTTTATTTATATAGATAGATAGATAGATTTTAAATACAGCGTCAGATCTCCTACATAAATTGTCCCTGTGTCCCTGTTATACATCAACTTAAAGAGAGTGAATGTGCCTACACTTGTGCTGCGTGCACACTGCGAAAAGCTTTCAAATAGCCGTATAAAAATAAGAACAGACATGCTTGTGTTTAGCATACTCCGGTTAATGGGGTTGTAAATTTTATTTTTGCCCGACTTGCTATGCAGAAAGGAGGTTAATGGTTTTCAGGGGTGTGTATCGGTGTATTTATTGCTTGTGTGTTGCCACCTTTGAATAAGATTATTGTGGTCTGGTCTACTTGTTTCGTTTATAAACATATTGGAATTGTGCAGACTTATTGACATAATTATGACATTGGACAAAATGGACATCGAGGGTTGACTAATTTTGTATAGATTGTAGAGTACAAAAAAAATATCAGTATTACAATACCTATTCTCTTGCCCTTATTCTGATTAATTTGGGGTCGACACAGCACGTCTTCTTCTTCCATACTTCTATATTACCCGATATCTCATCACACGCCTCCATTTTTTCCTTATCATCCTTTAGATAGTCAATCTCTCGTTACTTAAGTTTCCTCTACTCTTAAACCCATCCAAATTCACTCTCAAAACAGGTAAAAAATCATGACTTGTCAAAATATTTTTCAAGTTGACATAAATGGAATAAGTTCATTTATTTCCCCTATTCAGTGACTATTCCACCACTAACGTTGTTCATTGTGTAACAAAATAATCTTAAATTCGTCAAAACACTCCACCTAGCTATAAACCTCAGTCAATCGAACAGTAAAAGTGCAAGTCACCATCACAATCCCGTGCATGTAACAGATCGAATTCGGAACTAACCAGATGCGACAGCAGTAAACGTGGAACTAAATCTAATGCTATCAAATCTATCTGCAGTGAACCGAGCCAGACAAATGGCGTGTCATCGAATTCGTTTTAGGGTCACGAGTGTCATGTGCAGTGGTTTTTATCATAAATCCCGTATGTAGACTACTATTATTGATAGTGTTTTTTTAAACAGTTGCTAGTTTTGTAGCTTCCGAACGTTTTAGGTTGATCGAGAAAACAGCCTAACCAGCCTAATATTTTGTTCTAACGCTATTTTTAGCCCGATTGAAAATAGCGATAGCGATCTCTTGATAAAATTCAAACGATATTATTCCTTAAAATCATCCCTACAAAAACATTTTACATTACTGCCAAAATTTATTTAACTTGTCCCAAAATCTGTGACCATTACGACCTTATTTCCCATTGAAGGTACCAATAACTGGCGGTGAGAGTCAATATTTGACGCTTTGGGACCTAATCCGGCGTAACAGTACTGGAACCATCGCGCATAAAGCCATCATTTCGTACTTAACCCTTGTTTGCGACTGTCCGTTTTTGCAGTTTTAATAAAACGGCCCGTTGTAGAGACAGGGGGATGACAGAGGCGGCCCCGAGGGATTTTGCTTCGGACGTAACGGCAATTTAATTTAGTTTCCACATGATGGATATTGATAGCACCAATCCACTTTTTCATGGCCTGTGGAAACGTCAAATCGAACGCTTCCTGAGTTTTTATAAGGTTATATTGAGTGTTGTGATGAGAGATATGGATTGGAGTTTATAACCCGTCGTAATGGAGACACGGTTTATGAACTTGATGGGTAACTTTTATAGGAGTTATGCGGCCGTTTTTACTTCATTTTAGGGCAAGTTATTTAGGTTGAATAGATGGCGACCATAAAAAGTCTTTCCTTACTTATCTAAGCAGAATACTGCTGCTCAAAATGGGCAAAGTGTTATCGGGTTTTTCTATAAAATTCAGTAACAGTCACGGAATCTGGACTTGGGCTCAATGGGCAATGGCTCGTCCCCTTTTAAATGGGACTTCAATATAACTGCCAAAATGTGAGTGTACTATTAGGGTACACCTCTGCTTAACCTATCTCGAATTACATACGTGATGTTATGTTATGTAATACTACTGCTGTATTATAGTTAAATAAGTGGTTCATGTTCTTCAAAGAAAACTAATAGAATAATGAAATGGTTGTCATTCCATTTATAGTATGTCAAATCACAGGTATCCTCAAGGTATAATTAATTCTTGACTATCTTGTTGATTAACCACTTTAATTACAATTATACTATGTACACAAGAAAGATCATGAAAATTTCATTACGGAACACAAGAGAAACGGAGAATACACGTCATGTAGTGGAATTAATTTTGTTTGTGAAATCTCGTTACAAGTAGGTATTAATAAATGTTTCACGCACAGGAACTGATGCCAAAACCTTTGTTTCACAAGCTTTTTTTATGGATAAAAATAAATACCTACATTTCCATACAGTTGTTATTTCTTAAGTCTTCTTCTTTCTTTTTCATATGTTATTACTAAATAAAGGACTTTCTTAGTTGAAGTTAAATACTAAACAACTGTTAACAAAAACTAAACCATTCAACAAGTGAAAACGGGATATGTTACACTGTGGCGCCACAAGCTAATATAATACTACAATTAGGTATGTCTTCACTAATGTGCCTTCAAGGCAGACAGGCTATAATATAAAGTATATAAGTTTTTAAGAGAAATAGCAACCTGGGCACATAATATAATTATTTCTAAGAAACCATCTTGACTAATTTCTGATGTTTTAACATGAACTTGAGATTCCTAATTATCGTTATTAATGAATGCTGAAATAATGCTGGCATGTGAACGGTACCTCGTTTTTTAACCGACTTCGAATAATGGAGAAGGTTCTTCATTTTTGGTTACCTCATAACTCTCTAGCAGAAACCGTCAAAAACCGTTTTTCTTTTCCGAAAGAAAACTTTGTGTCGGTTTTTTGCATAAAGTATGTTGCGTTTTAATCAAAACGGTTTAAGACAGTTCATTTTACTTTTAAATGCCTCAAGACTTTTAATTTTTAACCACCAATTATCAAAATTACTAAACTGCACCACCAATATTTCTTTATAAAATACAGAAGCAATATCACGCGCTCTTAAGCAACCGAAGCAAATACATTGCGGCAAAAATATTAAAAATATTTATTTGAAGGTACTCCTAAAGTTATTACGAACCAGTAAACTGACTTTGGCTCGGACCCAAAAAATTGGTAACCGTTGAGTGCATTGCGGGTACAATGGGTCACCCAATTTAATTAGGTTAATACTTGGGTAAGCGAATTTATCGCAGAGTTAAATGTCAACCACGGCGCGACGGCTTGCAGTCTCTTTGCCTTTTTTAAATATATGCCCGTAATACGTAAAAAAAGGATTATATGGTGGGTAGAGAAATTATAAGCTTTGTTTTTTAAATTAGGGTGCTCGTATGCTGATTTATAAATGGGACGCGGAGGACATTACCTAGCTGTTTGGCATTAGCCGTGAACAGTAGGATACCATTACGGAAAATGGGAATACTGGTAATTTTAAGGTCCATAAAAATGCGTTAGTGTTGTGTCAACGAACCGGAGAGTGAGTGTCTAACGTTTGTTACATTATCAAAAAACACTAAGTACTGGTCTTAAATGAGTTAAAAAAAACTAATTTCCGAGTGTCCCCAACTGGGCGCCATTACGGCAATTTTGGCGCCCAGCATGGGATTAAATAATTTATTCAGCGTTATCTAAATACACATATTTTACGAAACGTAACAAATCAATCACACAATTAAATCAAATATAAAAATTAGAAGTCTTTTCTAAAACATTTGTAAGCGCGTCCAACATTGACGCTGTAATCTGCGGCCACTCCGATATGAATGTTGGTTCTTCGCTTTGCTACAGGAATGTTTTGCTATTTTCAGTGTTCCGTATCAAATATTGTGATGGAACGGGCCACATAAATGGGATCAACGTCGTATCTGTCCATTTACCATCACGGCCTAGTTTCGTAGAGGCAACGCAATTTAGAATGCTCATGTTCATCGGTGGCTTATGCAATTAGTAATACAAAGGTCCATACGGTTATTTTTACGTAGAATGTTTTCTGAAGGTATTAGTGATAAATTCACCAAGGTGATTTACACACTATAAAGGATGCATAAATTATGATCTCAAAGTGTTTTTTCTCATTATTGGGCTAAAGCTTCCCCAATTCTTTTGAGTGACTCTTTTTCAGCGGCATCGTTCATCTTCCAGCTCATAATGAGTAGAGACTTTTACCCAGGGTCTAAGTTCATTATGCCAGTCTTAGAACACAGTTAACATAAACCATCATTATCAGCCTATAATGTGGGAACATTATAGGCTGATGATGATGGTTTATATTAACTGTGTGTCCCTGCAGTGGGAACTGCAGGGACTAAGGCCTCTTCTCTTGGAGAGCAAATGGGCTATAATCCACCACGCAGGCCTAATGCGGGTTAGTGGATCTCACATGTCTTTGAATTATTTGGTTCTCAGACATACCGGTTTCCTTACGATGTTTTCCTTCACTGTTTTTAAAAACAGTGATATAAACCATAACAATCAAAAATACTTGCAAATCTTGAGTGTTATTCATCACTCAAATTCGAGGGTCACATTAGCCACCAAAAGCCTAACAATGTTTTTACACATCACCGACCTTTTTAAAGGAACTTTTCCTTATCATATCAATCTTGGCTTGTTGGACAGATTTTTTAATAACCGTCCTACTTTTTGTAGAAGATTAGTTTCCTCAACAAGAGCTCCATTTTCCATTAACTCAATAAAAATGTAGAACGAGATTGGCTATTATACTTGGGGAGGTTTAATTCGTAATTGTGGGTACATTATTTATTTTAATGCAAAAAAAAATAACAAACGCTCGGTTTGAGATAATACAAAGTTTTTTTACAAGTACAGTGCCGGTACAAGTTTTTTGGTGAATTTCATGGAAAGATTCTTAGCAAGGAGGGAAAAAAAATTTAAACCTCAAATTATTACGCTTGTAAACCATTTTTAAGTCATTTTACATTAATTTACGGATAATTATTATAAACATTCATCTCTTCATTGAATGTAAACACAATTAATGCAACATTTTCATGATTTGTTTCAGTATTAAGGTGCTGAATGAAAAAAAGCAAGAAAAATTCTTAAATAATAAACACTCGGATATGTCCTGTAGCATACTATTTTTTATTTATCAACTTTTTGTCTACCGTATCCTACAGAATGTCTTTGTCAGAAATAGAAAAGAAAACTGCAACCAACAGAACAAAAGCCAAAAACAAAAGACAATTTAGAGCATGTATTTCTATTGAAAGAAATCTCATAAATAGAAAACAGGATATTAAAACGTTTAACAAAAGATCTCAGCATTTGTAGTTGTAAAAATAAAGCAATATATGCTGTGAGCTCGAGTGTGGCCTCTCAAAGCACGCTTCTAGATAGCTCGAGATAGCTCGAGTGTTGCACAAACAAAACGGCGTTCTAAAACAATTTGCTGCCTGTGTTCATACTGTTCATGTTAGATGCTTTAGAAATCTTTGAAGCTTGACCAACAGCGCTGCTGTTATGACCTAGGCCACTATGTTTTATTTTATAAGTGCTCTTTTTTATAAGGAGTTTTGTGGGTCACTACAGTTTGGTACTGTTTTAAATTAAAAGGTGTAGTCGAAATTTATTTAGGGGTTTTTACTAACCATTGTTATCTACACATAGCGGATCGTAATGCAATGAATGATTTGAATTTGGTAACACGTTGGGCGCCCATTAATCGATTTTAACAAAGTAATAATATTTTTTTTGTTAGCTTTCCAAGTATCTAAATAATCATAATGTAACTTTCGATTAGTCCTGGCTCTTTTCTTTTTTTTTGGTGGTGATAAATCATCAAATTTTAATGACTTCTCCCGATCTGAACTGAGCGGTAGGGAGTGTCAGACTTCTACTGACTAAAACAACCCATGTTCCTTCTTAGCTCTTTTTGTCGAGGCCGCGGTATCTCTTTCGAACCACCCGCAGACCCAACGGGATCTATGTCCTGCCTTAGTTTCCATACACAAAACTCTCATGCACAAAATACTAAAGTCCTCTTATATCCTTACGGACACAATTTCCATTTACCTACCGCTGTTACTCCCAGTAAATACGGTCTGTATCGAGGGCTTTATAAACAAAATATGTAAGTAAACAATATGCAGGTTTAAGTCACAAGAGAGATTGGATATAGAAGATCCACTGCATACAACTACAAGAAACGCACGCACACATAAACACGCTTCAAGCACAGCGAGTGCAAGTCCAGGTCCACTCGCGATCGTCATGTGTTTTACGATCGTCGTTCGTATGCATCTATGTGTGCGTCTGCCAGTTTGCGCTCGGTGTTTGGAGTTGATCTTTTGTTCTTAGTCTGTTTGTTGCTAACGTGCACCTCACATAAAATAGTGTACTCTGAATGTGTCGGGAATTCTATTTATTGGTAGCTGTTGGTGATCTCTCTGTGGGCCCCAATGCTATTGATGTTGTAGGTGAATTTGTCGATTAGTAATTTGTGGGCAGTATTTGTTTGCTGGTAATCGCATGCTAGAATAAATATTTAATGAGATGTATATATCTAAACGTATTGGATTATGTCTCATCTTAGTTAAATATTTAATTAATAGGTCCATGTTAAAATGGCTAAATAGTTTGTCTACCAGCAAAGTGTCAAGCATGTACTGTCAAAGAAAATCGCTAAGTAATCTGACATCTACAGTCAATCTGCTATATCATACAGCTGTCAAAGTAAGTAATCAGTATAATTTCCCTGCCTTTACAAAGGCAAATAAAACAAAATTATGTTAGGACTTTTTAAAACGTTAAACTATATTCAAATACACTTTTTGAAGTCGCAAAAGACCATTTTACATGTGTTTAAGCTAGGAAAGTAAATAGCGCAATACACTTGAAGTTAGCAACAAATCTCAGTTTGAAGCTCGGTGTAGCGGCGCGTAGCACATCGGTTCACTGCTACGAGTGCTACGTGCGTAGCAGTCGCAAAATCGTAGCAGATTCTTTGACAGAACATCGTTCAAGTTCACTGGTGAACGTCTCCAAAATTATTGTAATATTAATGTTTTTCAGAATATTTTACTGCTTAAACATCGTTTTCTCTTAATACATTTTCAGCCTGTTGAATTTTTGCCAGGTTACCTACGTTAAAATTATCCGTAAACACAATTTTGTAGCTCTCCTGTGAATATTAATTTCTCGATAATTTATAGCGGGGACACAACGTCAGGGCGTGAAATGTAGGGCGAAATGACGCGAGCAGAAAATATTGTATGTCATTGTGACGTATTACCGAGAATAGTTTAAAATTGTTATGGTACCGTCAAACTGGAATGGACAGTTTCTGGAATAGCGGCGGACAAAGGACTCTGGCTATTACTTTAGTATTATATATCTACAAATTATATCGTCCGGTACCCAAGGCCTTGTCAAAAGGGATGTTTTCTGCCTAAACAAAATGATTGGATACGTGCTTTTTGTTTCATCAAATTAATAAAAAATGTGACGTATTACCGAGAATAGTTTAAAATTGTTTTGGTACCGTCATACGGAATGGACATTTTCTGGAATAGCGGCGGACAAAGGACTCTGGCTATTACTTTAGTATTAAATATCTACAAATTATATCGTCCGGTACCCAAGGCCTTGTCAATAGGAATGTTTTCTGACTAAACAAAATGATTGGATACGTGCTTTTTGTTTCATCAGATTAATAAAAAATATGAAGATAAACGCGTAAAAGGTTATGAGAGGCGGCTTGTCACTTTCTGGTCAAAAATGTCATGCAATATGCAGTTTTCACAGCACTTTATCATCTTCATTGTTTGATTACATGAAAAAAGAAATAATAGGTGTTCAACATTTTTTGGAAATCTATTTATAGGACTTATTAGATTTTTTTTTGTCAACCACCTAAAACGCATTAAAAAAAACATTAAACTAAAATATTGTGTAGAATAACAGACTGTAAAGTACCCTACTGTACATATATTTGTGTAGTGTTTTCTTCCTTTTCGTATATTATTCTGCAATCAACCAACCAGTGTTTTTACAATTACGTACCACTGAATTTATGAATTATTACCGGTCAATATTTTTAAATAGGTACATTTTTCGGTTACGCAAAACATTATCAATTTCAAATCAATAATAAGAAACTTTGAATACGAAGCAATTACGCCGACCTTTGAAGCCTTCAGGAAATAAATTTCAACGGAATAATCTATTAAGTAAAGTTTCACCAAGAAATTCAATTCGAGCGCTGCCACAGTTTCTTACCACCATAAAAACGCGCGACCTTTTTCCCCAACCACCAAATTTCGGAGTACATTGCGCGGTGACTTCGAGAGATTTCTTACAGGTTCGAAACAAAACGAGCAATGGATAGGGTATGGGGATGTTGTAGCGAAAATTTCAGTGTTTTTAATGAAGCCTTTGTACGGGCTCTTATCTAACCACAACAAAGGCAAAAATAAACATCGCCCAAGTTCTTGGGAAGCTAGAAACTATGTTATGCACGAGTATCAACGCTAGATAACAAAAACAAACTTATCGCAGCTTTGAGATAAACATAATTTTGTTTTGAGAGGAAATCTTGTATTGGAACCTTTTAAGACGTGTCTGAATAGTTCGATAGTTTATGCATCTGAATTTCTGTTTTGAAATCGTATGTTAAAGCCTTGGCTTAGACGACGTGGTTTTCGGGAACTTCAGGACAATGACGTTGTAGCATCTTCAGGTGAAGCCGCGCTTGCCTAGATTGGCTCGTGCATGAATGACCACCCATTTACATACACGTTATGCTGTTGATAGCGTCTGTCAAAAGGGGATCGGACTGACTCAAAAAAATATGATTCTGTTTAGTCCGTCAGTTAGATTATCGAAAAATATTGGATACGTGTTTTTTGTTTTATAAATCAAATCAATAAAAATTGACGAAGATAAAGCGTGTCTAAGATCATGGAGTGGGGCTTGAAATGTCACTTGAAGGTACCAAATGTACTACCATATGACGTCACACGAGTTATCGAAGCACTGTATCGTCTTCATTTTTTCGTGGATAAAGATTTTTTTTTGGAAATTTATCTGATGGACTAATTAGTTTATTTTGTCCGATCCCCTATTGTTGACCTTCGTCAGTCGTTACAGGAAGTCAGTTGCCCGAAATTCTTACAACCGGTCATATTATGGGTGTCGTATCAGCCCTTACAAACTGGGTTGTGGAGTCCCTCGTGTCATGTAAAATACTGGTATGATAGAAAATAACGGTCTTTAAATCAAGAGAAACGTTTATTAACAATACAGCAGATACACACAGCACACATACAAATTATTATTACATTAAATCAGTACAATTGCAAGATAATATTTTACAATCACGAACGTAGTCAGTTAGAAACACACTTTGAAAATGCAATCAAATTTAGAGCTTTGGAAAAATAATATAAAAATGTCTAGAAATAATGTTATACCAACATTATTTCTGGCTGATACCTATACACCGAGATATCGAGGTCCCGAAGAGGTGTTGTCTCGACGATGGAGCGTGGTAAAGAGAGCCTCCGCAGCACCCTTGAAAAATTAGGTGCGCGCCAGTTCGCGCGCACGCCGCTTGTCTCGTCCTCTGGTACGGCAAAAGTAAGTCCAACAGGTATGGCAATACCAAGTGCGACAACATCCGGCCGTCCTGCTCACGCGTTCGTCCTCGAACAGCGTTATGGTCCAATGTAGAAGCTGAAAACATAAAATATACTTAATTTAAGCCGTATATTTACTCGGTACATGTGGGACCTGCTTCAACATCGGACTGTAGATAAGGTGTTCGGACAGATTAGAGCATGCTATGCCATCGATGGTTAACATGCTCTCATAGTCTGTGGTTTGAACTAGATCAATGTTCGCCGTTATCAATCTAGTCGTGTATCACCACTTATACTACAACAGCGTTCACTACGGATGCCTGTTGCTGATCGATCTGAGACCGAACACCCCGTTAAATCCATAATGTTTAAAGCGAATACATTGGACAACATGAATGGTAACGGCTATTTGGTGAAATATCAGTGTCAAATAGAATAGAACAATAGAAAAATTACAAAACTGAATAGACAAATATTCGACTGAATAGCTATGTAATTATTATAAAATATACCTTATTGCCATTTAGGTAGGTACCTAGGCATCTTCGACAACATCCGGTACATCATCAACGCGGATCCAGGGCTTCATATTCTCCACGCAAGCAATACCATCGTACCTCTTGGAAGATCTTTCAGCTCCCCTCATGTCCGCAACTTGGTATCTATCGTGCCCCAGGATGTTTGTCACTTGAAAGGGCCCCTTGTACAGAGGCAAGAGTTTGGTGCTATGACCATCATTTGTGTGACTCGGAATTTTGAGTACAACCAAGTCTCCAACATTGTAAATAGGTGCCTCTTTTCTTTTAGAGTCAAAGGATGCTTTTTGGCGTTCAGCATTTGTCTTTATATTTGCATCGACTTTGTTCCTTAGCGCAGTGACGTCGACAGAATGCTCGTTATTATCGTCAGTGATCGCGTCATTATTCATTCGAATTCTAAACCCAAAAAATACCTCACTCGGCACAGCAGACGTAGTTTTATTAATTGTGCTGTTAATACCTTGTTGTATGCTAGTTATGTGCTGATCCCACTTATTATCATCGGTATCGGCACTCTTAGTACGTAATGCATCTAAAATTGTCTGATTATAGCGCTCGACTTGGCCATTTGAGCGCGGGACAGCAGTTGCAATAATATGGAGTCTAATGTTATTTTCTTTGCAATAATTGGTGAATAATTTGGATGTAAAAGCACTACCAGCATCACAAATTAGGCGCTTTGGACTTCCGAATACTTTAAATATTTTATTTAATTCATTAGTGACCACTTTGCTTTTAGTGTTCTTTACAGCAGAAATAAAAACGAATTTGGTAAATGAGTCGACTATGACTAGAATGTAAGTATTTTGCTGCGTAGTTTTAACAAAAGGACCAAGGTGATCAACGTGAAGTGTGTGGAATGGTCTAGCAAATTTTGGAATTGGGTACAACTTGCCTGGTTTTTTACCGTGAACATTCTTGTGATAGATACAATTCAAACAATTTTTAATATATTTCGAAACTGTTTTCTTTAAACGAGGGAACCAATATTTCGACTTTATTCTCTCAATCGTTTTGTCTACCGCAAAATGTCCTACATCATCATGGTTGGCACGAATGACATACCATATACATTTCTTTGGTACTAACCAACGCCTACCAAATTCAGTTCTGCGATATACTTTGTTTCCTAATAATTCGTATTCGTTAAATACATTTTTATTTGTATCGGCCTCACCTGACTGTAATATTTCCCTAATGCTACATATACTGGAGTCCTGCAATTGAACAGCTAGTAACCAATCACCTTCCGTAATTGTGTTAATACATTCTACTTCAGATACATTATTGATGTTACAAATAGGGTTTCGACTTAATGCGTCAACGTGTTGCATCTGTGACCCGGCCCTGTGAACTATTTCGAACGTAAAATCCTGTGTATATAGTACCCACCTACTTATTCGTGGAATTATCTCCTTTTTACTCAAGGCATGTCGTACTGCATTGCAATCGGTTGTAATTTTAAAGCTCGTTCCTAATAAATAATGCCTAAATTTTTGTAAACCCGAAACAATTGCTAGAAGCTCCAACTCGAAGGAGTGATATTTCTTTTCGTCATCGCTTGTTTGACGGCTATAAAAATAAACAGGTTTTTCACCGTTACTAGTGAGCTGTGTCAAAATACATCCAATGCCATCACGACTAGCGTCTGTATACAAATTAATGGGTAACTTGGGGTCAAAAACGCTGAGTACCGCATTTCTAATCAACGCATCTTTCAACCATGCTACAGCCTGATCTTGTTGGGTCCCCCATTGCCAAATTGCCCCCTTTTTTAATAAACTAGTCAATGGTTTGCAGAGAAGCGCACAATTCTGAATAAATTTTCTAAAATAATTAATTAAACCTAGAAATTGTCTTAGTTGATGAACTGTCTTCGGAATTGGGTATTTTGAAACAGCTTCCAGCTTACGAGAACTCGGAGTGATGCCTTTTTCGGAAATTTCGTATCCTAAGAACGTAATTACTTCTTTGAAAAAGACACATTTGTCTAAATTCATGGTCAACCCATTTTTAACAAAAATATCTAATACTTTTTCTAAGCAAAGCATATTTTCTTCTAAAGTTTTCGTAGCGATTAAGATATCGTCCATGTAACATATTACCCTTCCAAAACGTAGATTGCCTAAAACTGTATTCATTAGTCTTTGGAAAACAGCTGGCCCATTACATAAACCGAACGGCATCCTCAAAAATTCAAAATGGCCATCACTTGTTATGAATGCAGTTTTGTGCACATCTTCAGATTTTATGCTTATATGATGATAGCCACTTTTAAGATCTAAAGAAGTAAAAAACTTACATCCCTGCAATCTGTCAATAAGGTCCTCTATCATGGGCATTGGGTATTTCTCCTTAACAGTAATTTTATTTAGTTGCCTATAGTCTACACATAACCTTTTAGCCCCAGAAGCTTTGTCTACCAAAAGAGCTGGGCTAGCATATGCTGATCTACTGTTTTGAATAATCCCATTTTTTAAAAGATCGTCTACTAATTCACGCGTGATAGCTCGTTCAGACTCTGACATCCTATACGGCCGTTGGTAAATAGGCTTATTGGATGTTAGTTGTATCTCTAATTCGACACACGAAGTGTTTCCTAAACTCGATAAATCTTGGGCAAAAGATTGAGGGTATTTTAATAATATGTTATTTAATGGGATTTCGTATTTACTTGTTACATTATTAGTAACCTTTATACTGCACACATTCAATGCTCGAACCGATTGAAAAGTTAAAGTTTCTCCGACACGAACATACATTATATTTTTATTCTCAGTAAAATTTCTCCCTATCAAAATGTCACAGCTTGACAGAGCATCAAAAACGTATAATGTAATAAATAATTCCACAGAATCGACTCTAAAGTTAACTGAGACAGCCTTAGTTACTATAGCGGATAAATCATTAGTAAACCCGACCAAATTAATAGGATTATTCAAAGAGAAAGGTTGCAACTTAAATTGGTTTACGAACGCAGAGGTAATTAAGGAGCAGTCGCTGCCCATATCAAAAAATGCACTACATTCCTGGTTGTTTATTAAAACCGGTTTGTAAAACTTCTGTTTCTGTTTTGTATCAGAAATCATTTTCACTTCAACATTTTTCTCGACCTTTGACTTTGATTTGGCGTGACAGGCTGCCTCTAAATGCCCCAGTTTTTTGCAAAAAGTACACCTCACATCGTCTTTGACTGTACAATTATTTCTTCTATGACCTACCTCTCCACATCGGTAGCAGGTATGGTTTGGTACACTAAAGTTATTGACAGAAGGTTCACTTTTAATGTCGGATTTACTTGAAGCAGTCTGGTACCCGGGTTGTAACGGTCGAGACGAATGTTTTGGTGGCAATGAGTTTCTAGAAAGGTTTTCGTTCACCGCGGGTAGTTGAATTTTGCCGTGTAAAAAGGAGGCCAAGTCGTCACAATACCTAAAATTGCCGGCTTCGGCAGCTACACAGATATTTTTATCACCTATTGAACCTACTATTATAGATATTATATCTCGATCTCGAAAACCTAACTGCAAACGATCTATTTTTGACTTTTGTTTAAAAAAAAATTCGTATAACGACTGGTTCACTGAAGGTTTTGTTTCAATTAGATCTTTAAGAGATCTGAACATATCACTTCTTACTTGAAAAGTATCTGATAATGTTTCGCGCCATTGCTTCCACTTCCACGTGGTCCACCTGGTTTCATTTTTTTGCAAAGCGTCCAGCCAAGTTTTCGCGGTATTACGTAGTTTTTGGAGCGCCTGGTATTTAGTCATATTATCGGACCATTTAAACGCTCGAGAATTTGCCTCAATAACATTTATCCACATATCTACACTGTCTACGAGAGGGTCGAATTCGGGAATCACTGACGACAAAACAACATTCTGACTCACGGTTTGCGAACTCTTATAGCGGCGGCGTCGCTTCTTGCGCCTCCGTTCATTTGCGCTACTGCTGCTACTGCTACTGCTTGAGCTGGAGGTCGACGTACTTGAACTTGTCGATGGCTCCCTCCTTGATCTTCGTTTGCGGCTGCGTGGCATGATTGTGAGCGTAGGTACAGATGTCACTTCTGATGATATCTAATAACGGTCTTTAAATCAAGAGAAACGTTTATTAACAATACAGCAGATACACACAGCACACATACAAATTATTATTACATTAAATCAGTACAATTGCAAGATAATATTTTACAATCACGAACGTAGTCAGTTAGAAACACACTTTGAAAATGCAATCAAATTTAGAGCTTTGGAAAAATAATATAAAAATGTCTAGAAATAATGTTATACCAACATTATTTCTGGCTGATACCTATACACCGAGATATCGAGGTCCCGAAGAGGTGTTGTCTCGACGATGGAGCGTGGTAAAGAGAGCCTCCGCAGCACCCTTGAAAAATTAGGTGCGCGCCAGTTCGCGCGCACGCCGCTTGTCTCGTCCTCTGGTACGGCAAAAGTAAGTCCAACAGGTATGGCAATACCAAGTGCGACAACAGGTATGCAGTTGTATCCGATGAGACTGGAAGCTGATGCCAACATGTTTGCGAAAAAGCTAGGCAGATGACGATCCACCACCATCAGCCATTAGACGTCCACTGCTGGACAAAGACCTCCCCCATAGAATGCCATAAAGAACGGCAGCCTGCCGTATGCATCCACCGGTTGCCCGCGACTCTCACGATGTCGTCGGTCCACCTGGTGGGAGGCCTACCAACGCTGCGTCTTCCGGTTCACAAACAATATTTCACCCATTTTTTTTTTTACAATGGCAGTATTTCTTTAGTTGTTCAATTTAATGAGGGATATGCCTTATAATGTTTATTCTTCTTTTCTTCTTGTATTTTCAAAAAAAAAAATCTTTAATAGTCAATCTTGCCGTTTAGTAACGGCAAGGTTGACTATTAAACAAAATTTTTGAGAGATCTTAAAGCGATTACAAAGCTATATTTACATAACAAACTCGATCCGTTTCTAGTAGGTACAAAAAAAATAACTCAATTTCTTAAAAACTTCCGCCTCTTAAAAAATATATCGAAGAACGTTGACGAAATGTAATTCGATATTGTTAAGCCACTTAACTTTTCATTTTACTGCCAAAGTATTATTTTATATTATGCTTTGAAATGTTTCTTCCGTTTTAATAATGATCCGATGTTTACGTAACTTTATATCCTGAAATAATGACGTCTTAACAGGGGTTTGAGAAGGTGTCAATTCGTTTTTGATGATGGTATTTGGAACGTTCCAGAATCACTGAATCAACATCAGCCTATAATACTCCCAAAGCAGGGACTCAGGCCTCCTCTCTAGGAGCCCACCAAGCGAGCCCAGTGCGTGTTGGTAGATGTCACGTATCTTCGAATTTTTTGTTTCTATGACATGCCGGTTTCCTCACGATGTTTTCCTTCACCGTTTTGAGAACAGTATTGATGAAATACATTACACAAAGTTATGCGCCTGACTAGGTTCGAAACCACGACTCACCGTTCCGTCACCACTGGGTCACCACTGCCCTGAATCACGGAAAAAACTTACGTATTTACTAAGACTGTTTCGTTGGTCTAGTTGTTGCAAGCACGACTGCAGAGCATTAGGCGCTGGGTCGATTGCGAGTCTCGGGCTAAATGTTATTTGGTTTTGTATAACATCAGGATTTTTTCAAGAGCAGTCACTGGGCTCAGATTTGTACCCGTTTTATAGTAATAGGCTTGCCTCCTATTACATGGGACTTAAAAATAACTGCCGAAATAGGGGTGTACTCCTAATAATGGGTACACCAGCTGAGCCTAGCCCGTCGGGGGTTACAGGCGTGATGTTATGTTATTTACTGAAACTGCTGATTTAGACGCTTGTCATGAGCACAAACAGCGCAAACTCTTCTATATTACGATTCGTAGCTAACCGAAATAAAAATATGTAGTATTTCGTAAAGTAATACGGGAAATAGATAAAAATAGAATTCCATCGAACTGATTTCTCTGAAGTCATATTCCTGAAATCAAAGATCCTTTTACTCTCAGTGAATTTCAGAGAACTACAAGATACATTATATTTTTACAGAATACACGTGCTGTTCTTAAAACAGGAAGGAAAATATCGGGAAGAAATAATAATGTGCTATTATTATCTACCACTTATTTTATACTAGCTGTTGCCAGCGTCTTCACCCGCTGCAACTCGAAAATTATCCCACGGAAGATAAAATCGAGATAAAAACAATATGTGTTAATCCAGGTTATAAACTATCTGCGTACCAAATTTTATCCAAATCTGTTCAGTAGTTTTTGCGTGAAGAAGTAACAAATATACATTCACACACACACACACTCACAAACTTTTGCCTTTATAATACTAAAGTTTGACTACTACTCTTACTATGCCAGCGTGAACGGAACCCTAATCCTTTTTCTAAAATAAAAGCAGCGTTACTCTTAATAACAGCTTTCAGCCAGTACAAGTTCCGTCATCGGTCCATTTCGGATGTTAACCAGGTACCAACAGACAGACAGACAAAAGTTTTATTTGTTATATTTATACTTTACTATACTTTCATAATATCAATATTTGGTGTAGTATCAATATTTAATAACTACAAAACCATGATTTTACAGGAGGCGAACAATAAAGGTTTCAATAAAAAAAAACTATAGACAGTTTTTAAAATTTGAATGAAAATGTTACTTCTTTAAATTTAAAAAATAATAGGATACATTATTTTTTAAATTTACGCTTGTGATGGTGATAATAATTTTAAAGAAATATTCAGGTTTGGGATATAAATGAAGATATAAATTATTGTTTAAAATCGCTAAAATGTTAGTTATTAGATATTGATACTTCACCGTCGATAAGCATTCAATTAAAAGCTGTTACTTTATTTGTTTGTTAATTTTGAACAGACGGTCCAATTTTATTTATGTGTTAATATACTACACGTGTTGTGGTAAAATGTTCACTTTGGTTCGAAAATCGCGAATTTGCGATATTTATTTTAGTCAGTGGAGCAAACTGAATGCTAGATCTGAATTAAATAAACCTTAGTCAGTAGACAATTCCATTCTACAAACAACAACTGGAAAGTTTCCAGTGAAAGAGCAAGCCAACCTCACACGAAATATATACAGAAACAATAAACACGGTTATTTTATGTTTGAACGCCATTACGCTCCGTATTGACATTAGTCGGAATAGTTTACAAACACGACTGGAGTCAACTTTAGTGTGAAATACTCGTATGTTCTGTACTCCTGGTACGAACGTTTGGTGAAATTGTCGATCTCGTGTCGTCTTTCGTAATGAAAATGTGAACAAGGTTACCTCATCGACAGCGGTTAGGTTCTCTAGCAAAGTAACTTTTAGTTAAAAAAACTTATCAATATTTTTTATGGGACAAGCCTACCACACTATTTATAAACCACTGTTACTCCTAAAAGCCAGAATTAACAATGGCGTTCACTAGAAAAGCGCCAAGACACTGAAAGTCGAAAAATCCCGCTTTCTTGGATCCCGCAACAAAATTATCAAGAAAAGAATAATAGTAGGAAAAACAAAGTTTCCCCTTATGTTAATCTACTATTAAACTATTTTTTATTTTGATATTTCTAGTAGTTCGTGTTATTTATTTTCATGCCTGATACGTAGATAGCATCATGATGTCATTGTGGTACGGTGTAAAGGGCCTTAATTCAAAATTATGTACAATGTCGTACAAACTTCAACAAAATAATGATAAATGATTCTAGATCCCCCAGCGTTGAAATATTTCATCGCTATTTAATAACACAGCTGCTCCCTAGAAAAGTCAAACAACTAGATAGTCAAAACAAAATGAAAATCAAATATTAATAACACAATATTAAAATAAGAGTAACTTCCAAAGGTCTCTCTGCACTGTCAATTCGCAGAAATGGCGAATGATTCTGTAGTGGTTGTTTCTAATTTTGCGAACGAACGTATTTGGGGACCACTTCGTTTTAATCAGTAAAATTAGTTTTATTTGGTTGTTTTCGAGTCTATTGGTTTCTCCCTCTGCGCGTTTCTGGTGGTCGCTGTTTAGTAATATAGGTTTATATTATCTGTGTAATGACAACGTCATGTAAAAACTAACTTCCTTCTGTCTTCACGAGTCACAGAGCGAACACGTCTCTTGTAATCTATAAACATATATTAGTAAAACAGTGCATAGTGGTTTCATTCTATCAAGATCCCAAACATTTTGGTCCTTCGAGCCTGCAGACGACGATATACGGATCGCCATCTATTTGTCTTCGCGTCGTTTGGTGTGGAGGCGGAGAAAACGAAGCAAACGTCGCTCAAAGACGTACGCACCACACGAACGCAGGAGTTTTGGCGGCGTATCAGCAACGGATAGCGACTACAGTCGAAAATCCATAATTATTTCAAGTTTTCTAGAAGACAGCAATCAAATTATTCAGACACTGTTTTACCGACAGTCAAAAAATCTAACAAAGCGACATCTACATTCGCACATAGGCAACAGCCACAATTCAACACAGCGATATCTAAATTCGCAAATAGGCAACAGCCACGTCATACTTCGTACTTCGGCATCTCTAATTGGCCAATCAGCGAACACGCAAAACCGTCATCTACAGGACGTCCGCCAAACAGAACAATCCAGAACAAACAGAACTTCTACAACGTTCTTTTGGTTCTCCCAACGTCAAACGTGGTCAGCAAACAAGCACGCGGTTGTTTTCTACGGCTACGACCAACCGCATCTATTCTATTCAACATATAGAATCTATCTATGATTCAACTCAATACACGCAACAGCGAAATACATGAAAATATTCTACAATGTCTCACAATGGAGAAGAAAATGAAGAAAATTTCGAGATCAATCTACAAACCCTCAAACAGAAGAGAAGCGCAATCAAAGGCAAGCTTACTAGGATAGAAAAATTCATGCAGAACTTCGACGCAGATCGACACTCCTTGAATGAAATCAAAGTCCGACAAGGCGATTTAGAACAAGTGATTCAGCGGTTCGAGGAACTGCAGCTACAAATTGAATCAATCGACGACGCCGCGGACAGACAAGACATTCACGCAGAGGAGCGGGGCGCCTTCGAGGACAGATTCTATGGACTGAAGGCATGTATGATGGACGCCTTAACGGCAAGATCGCCTAGACCCACGGCGGCGGCATCACCTTCAAGCCACACTGATCTATTGAACTGTACGCACTACGAACACGCCAAGCCACGTGTCAAGTTGCCTCAACTGGAACTCCCTAAGTTCGATGGGGACATCCGGCAATGGCCAGCGTTTAAAAACATCTTCTACGCGTCCGTGGACAGCACCGACCTGCCCGTGGTGAACAAGCTGCAGTATCTGAAGACGGCGCTGACGGGGGAGGCTGCGGGCCTCATAGCCTCACTGCTCATCACAGAGGAGAACTATCCCAGAGCGCTCGAAATCCTAGCAAAGAGGTATGAAAACCTAACCATAATTGTAAACTTTCACTTAAAAAGTATTACTAATTTTAGTACTATCACTCGAAATAACCTCAAAGAGTACTTGGTTCTGCTACAACAAAGTTTAGATTCCCTAAGAGCCATCCAGCTCCCTGTGGAGCACTGGGATGCATTGTTGGTTTTTCTAATAACTCAAAAATTAGACAATTCACTCCGAGCCGCTTGGGAAATCAGCCGCAAAGAAAATTCTATGGCTTCCCTGAGCGAACTGCTTGATTTCCTAAACCAACGCAGAACAGCTTTTGAGTTAATGTATGATGCTAAATCTAATAATGATAAAAATCTAAATGTTAAAATCTCTCATGTAGCATCTGCAACAATCAGTGAAGCGTGTATTCTATGCAATAGCGGTCATGCTTTGCATAAATGTCCTACATATCTTGAGCTTACAACTCAGAAACGTATTGAACTGATCAAATCTAAATCATTGTGTTATAACTGTTTACAGCCCTACAAATTCAGGCATAAGTGCTCCAAATTTCACTGCCTAAAATGCAAAGGTAAACATCACACATCCATACACGAAGACAGGCCTCAACCACAGGTTAATCTCATTACAAGTACTCAACAGCCAACAGGCCAACAAGCAACAGGCAGCCAACAGGCAAACATTCCAACTTATAGTCAACAGACATACAATCCTTCACAAAGCCAACAGGCGGAAGATTTTACTCAAGTACACATACAACAAGGTTCTTTACAGCCAACTTACACTCAATCTTCAAACACATCAGTCACTATACCTTCTACAGTACTAGTGACAAACACTAACAGATATCAAATGCTGCTTTCCACAGCTCTGGTACGGGTTCAACATGCTTCAGGCCGGTGGATCACTGCCCGAGCACTTCTGGACACAGGAAGTGAAGTCAACGTTGCTGCCCACAGACTTGTTACTCAACTGGAATTACAGGTCAAGCAGCAATCATGCCTCATAATTGGTGTAGGCAATAGCCAAGAGCGTACTCAAGTAAGTGTTAACATGAATGTTGCATCTCGGTACAACACCTATCAAAGCAAACAAACTTTCTTGGTCATGGACAGTATTTCAGTGCCACTACCTCACACGCATGTACATACACAAACATGGCATATACCAGACAAACAAGCTCAATCACTCGCTGACCCCACATTCTTCATGCCGGGTTCTATTGACTTACTGCTTAACGCTGAAGTGTTCTATGCTACACTGCAAACTGGGCGCATAAAGCTTGGTTCGCGCCTACCATTTCTAATTGAAACACTATTTGGATGGGTTGTTTCCGGTTCCTATCTACCTGATACTCACCTTAATACACCAAAATGCGCCATGCATGCTTGCATGATTTGTACCCCTACATCAACAGATGACATACTACAATCCTTTTGGGAGCAAGAGGAGTTGCTGCCTAAAAAGCTACTCTCACCCGAGGACAAACACTGCGAAGAGTTATACATGTCTACAACTACAAGGGACAGCTCAGGCAGATACACGGTGGACCTACCACTACAGGTTGATAGAATAGAGGATTTAGGGAATTCTTTCAACACAGCTTATAGATGCTTATTAAAACTTGAATCTAAAATGCAAAGAGATACAAATCTCTACACACAGTATAAAGCGTTCATACATGAGTTCATACAGTTAGGACATGCTCACTACATTGAGGGCTACTCACCCACAGATACACATGCTTACTACATGCCACATCTAGCGGTCATAAGGCCTGACAGTATCACAACAAAATTACGTACAGTCTTCAATGCTAGTGCCAAGACATCCACTGGTATATCACTCAATGATATAATGTATGCAGGTCCGAACATATACAATGATATTTTCGAGATTATACTCAGATTCAGACTTTACAAATATGCTTTCTCTTGTGACATCGTCAAAATGTTTAGAGCTATAAAAATAAATTCACAACAGACATCTTTACAAAGGGTGCTATGGAGAGACTCCAAATCTGAACCGCTCAAGTGTTTAGAGATCAACAGGGTCTGCTATGGTACAAAGTGTGCACCATACTTAGCTTGTCGCACAATGATACATTTAGCTGACACACACTCAGATACTCACCCGCAGGCAGCTGACTGCATTAAAAGCTCTGGGTACATGGATGACTATTTGTATGGCTGTGAAACTCTAGAACAATGTAAACAAGTATGCTCTGAGCTTATAGACTTATTAGACAAAGCAGGTTTTCAACTGCACAAGTGGTCAGCCAACCACACTGACATTTTATCACATGTAGGCACAAGTTCTACAGAAAACACAAAGCATATACAATCTTTACATAACAATGTAGACTTAAATAATACATACAATTTTACATCAACTCCTGTCAAAACGCTTGGATTACAATGGCTACCTTCACAAGACACAATACAGGTTAGCATACCTGATTACAGTGCCGCTTCTTGCACTAAAAGGAAGATACTCTCACAAATAGCTCAATTATTTGATCCTATAGGTATCCTAGCACCTACAACTATTCTAGCTAAGATATTAATGCAAGACATATGGAAACAAAATATTGATTGGGATTCTTTGATCTCAAAGGACTCTCTAGTAGTCTGGCAGAACTATGTTCAGCAACTACACTGCTTGAAAGCTATACACAAACCTAGATATTATTTTACAGATATACCTACAGAAATAATATTGTTAGGGTTCTGTGATGCTTCTCACAAAGCTTATGGTGCTTGCCTGTATCTAAGAGCAACCTACTCTAACAAACCTACAAGTTGCACACTAATCACAGCTAAATCTAAGGTTGCACCTATCAAAAAACAACAATCTATACCACGCTTAGAATTGTGTGGATCACTCTTGCTAGCTCAATTAGCAAAAAGGTTCATTATCACTACATATAACAAAATTAACATTGAGAAAAAATATTTATTCACAGACTCGTCTATTGTACTATATTGGATCAAAGCTCCATACAAGCACAAACACGACACATATGTCACACACCGTCTTATGCAGGTCATTGACACCACCAGCGGTGATGATTGGTATTACATAAACACAAAACAAAATCCAGCTGATCTGATCACCCGGGGAGTCATGCCAAAAGATCTTCAATCTTGTACACTATGGTGGCAAGGCCCTTCATGGTTGACTCAAGATCAATCACAATGGCCATCTTCTATGACTCAGACACCTAATGTAGACACAAATACGTCATACAATCAGACCCCAGAAGTCAAAGTAGTCAATTTCTGCACAGACTCAATCATCAATCATTCATTCTTCTTTGATAAATTTACAAAACACTCCAATTTCTCTAAGCTTATCAGAATTGTCGCATACATACTTAGATTTGTACATAATATAAAAAACAAACAAAACAAACATACATCTCATTTAACAGTGACAGAACTAAAACATGCTCACAATTTTATAGTTCAAACAACACAAAGTCATTCTTTCTCAAAGGAAATGCAAGAACTACAATCTATAAAAAATATCACTAACTCGCAGACTTCACATATACAAAAGTCGTACACATTCACATCCAGCCCACTAAGGAAACTAAATCCATTCTTAGATAAAGACGGCATATTAAGAGTTGGTGGTCGCCTAAAACACTCGGACATTCCATACAATCAAGCACATCCTATCATACTTCCTGCCAAGAACCACATCACACAGATTTTGGTACAGCATTATCACCTCAAACTACTTCATTCAGGTGTTCAGAACACACTCTGTAACATAAGACTGAAATACTGGCCTATCAATGGTAGAGGTGAAGTAAAGAAATGCATATATTCCTGTGTTAGATGCACTAGGTATAGAGGCAAGGTTTGTGGGCAGCAGATGTCAGATCTTCCTGCTCCCAGAGTCACGTTGACCCGTGCATTTACCCATGTAGGGATTGATTTTAGTGGTGCTATTGCTATAAGAAGTTCAATGACCCGAAATTGTAAATACTCTAAAGGTTATATATGCCTCTTTGTTTGCCTAGCTACTCGAGCTATTCATTTGGAATTAGTGTCGGATCTATCCACACAATTTTTTATTTGTGCTCTTAAAAGATTTATTTCTAGGAGAGGAATACCTACTTGTTTATATACAGACAATGCAAGTAATTTTAAAGGTTCCAAAACTGAGTTACATGAACTCTATAAAATGTTCAAAAATGAGACTAGCTACAGTGAAATTATTGATTTATGTACCGCGAATTACATAGAATACAAGTTTACCTGTCCTCTTGCAAGCCACATGGGAGGGATATATGAAGCAGGCATTAAATCTGTTAAATCTCTCCTCAAGAGACACCTATTTAACACTAAATTAACTTATGAGTTGTTGTATACTATTCTGGTTCAAATTGAGGGAATACTTAATTCCAGACCATTGTATCCTATTACTGATTTACCTAATGACATAACTTGCCTCACACCTGCTCATTTCATTATAGGTACTGCTATAACAGACCTACCTGAACCTAATGTACTAGATGTTAGCGAATCTAGACTGAATGTATACCAAAAAATAATACAATATAAACAAAGATTTTGGAAACAATTCTATTTTAGCTATTTATCTGAATTACAAACTAGAAATAAGTGGCTACAAGTGCAAAACAACTTAAGTATAGGAGACTTAGTTTTAATTAAAGATGAAGCTTGTCCACCCACTTCATGGGCTTTAGGTCGAATTACCTCTGTATACACTAACAAGACGGACGGCTTATGTAGATCTGTAAAGATTCGAACTAGTAATGGAGAATTTACTAGACCTGTAAATAAAGTAATACTGCTACCAAGCAAAGATTGTGTCTAAATATCTAAGACCTAAATTTAACCTAGACTGAAATTTACTTATTTATGTTTGTTATGTTAACTTCTATGTTGTCAGAAATGCTAGACTCATTTGATTTACTTTCCTTACTTACCTTACCTTAGTATTATATAACTGTTCTCTACTTATATTAAGGCTCTAAACTACGTAAATAAAACTCAATGTTCTATTTATATTCAAGAATTCAATTTATTATTGTGAAAACTTAGATGTATTGCACCGAGGCTTTCCTTTCTTTGGAGGCCCGAGAATGTTTAGTAATATAGGTTTATATTATCTGTGTAATGACAACGTCATGTAAAAACTAACTTCCTTCTGTCTTCACGAGTCACAGAGCGAACACGTCTCTTGTAATCTATAAACATATATTAGTAAAACAGTGCATAGTGGTTTCATTCTATCAAGATCCCAAACAGTCGCCACAATTGATTCTGACTTTCAGGAGTTGCAATGGTTTGGGAACAGTGACGCGAGTATGTTCCGAAAAAAGCTGTAAAATTCATATACAATTACTGAAATTAGAATACTACGAACACGATCATTCTAACCGCATATACATACTTACGATCCTTGTGTTCTCTAAGTAGTACCTCACTAACGTTAGGGTACGAGGTATAAAGCGCGGCTAAACAAAAAAGGATTACTACAAGCCAAATGGCACTTCGCGAAGAGAGGCTTAAGACGTTCCAACAAGGAGGGAAGGCCAACCAGGGGGAGAAAGAACGGGGAAGGAAGGGGGGAGGGAGGGGGTCACAGGTAGCTCTTAGACTCATCGTCCTAGAAGGTGGACTAATTCGATCGACACAAACTACGGTGTGTAAATTGTAGTATTTAGGTGGCTGAGCAACTGTTTTGAACTCAACTGCATCTTTGTAGTGTTTTTTTTACATTGGCAAAAAGAGACTGGTTTTAACTTCATAAGTAGGCATTTTTTCAGAATGAAGATTTTTTGTTATTCAACACTAAAATTATTATGAGGCCGAAGAAGGAAAATAATTTGATTGCACACAACAAAAATAATTACTATTGGGCTGGTTTGAGGAGGTTTTGCAGAAGAATTCTTGGAAGAAATTATGGGAGGCCTTTGCACAGCAGTGGAGCCGTGGGACAGTACAGCATAATAAGAAAAAATGTATTTTGGATACGACATGCCATGACAATGATCATGATGACAATAAAAGTCTTTAAAGCGTATTCAAAAATAGACCGTAATCCGTATCTATTGTAAGCTATCCGTTTGTGGTTCCAATTTTGCTACATTGTGTTGACATAATTTCTATTTACATCGCGACGAATAGCGTTTGACGCTCTAGTAGGACAATAGAACTATTAGAGTCATTACACAGACTCGTCGTCGACTCAACTCTGACTCAACTTACATCAACGCATTGAAATGTAAGCCTTATACCGTGTTACAAAGAGTAACATTTTTGACACGACTATAAGTGTGATAAGCGTTGACGCGTGGTGGCCGTGTCATACACTATTATCAAGTAAATGTTGAATATTCTACCTTAAGCACCACGACTATCATCTGTCCAGCCTTTTGACAACTATGTTGGGTGCGGCTTCCAGTCTGACTGGATGCAATTGAATGCCAGTATCTATATTTAGCGACTGCCTATCTGACCTCCCCAATTCAGCATGCATACTACCTCGTAGTAAGACTGGATGCATCGAGCTCCTGTAGTCAATGGCTTAACCTGCTTTTTGAGACACGGAGGAAACTTTGAATATAGTTATAAAGGATGGTTACCAGTTTACGAACCGACCTTGGAAAGTGCTGTTTAGTCTTAAAGATGAACCCGTGCTGTTGTTATTATTTAGATACGAAATCCTCCTCTAGGTACCACGATATAAAGTTTCTATTTCAATGCTTTACCTACTGTCAGTCGAGCCCAAGTCTTAGTGGAGTCGGTGTCAAATCTGTAATGTGCAAAGTCCTACTATCCTACTTCCTATTAATACTATAAATGCGAAAGTTGGTAAGGATGGATGGATGTTTGTAACTCTTTCAAGCAAAAACTACAGATAGTGTAAAACCTGGATTGTGTCAATCCAGCAATTTTTTTTCCCGGTAGTATAATCTCGTGGAATAATTATAAAACTCCATGAGGGCAAATCCGCGGGCAAAAGCTAGTCTTCTAAGGAAAGTAATGCCTTAATTGATGGCAGTCATTAGGGCATGTGTGGAGTGTTAGTATCTTGCGTCAAAAGGCAAGGGTCGATCGTTTGTTCTGTCTTTGTGTAAGATTTTAGTTTATGTAATCAGCTTTAGCGCTTAGGGAGGGGTAACTCGTTCCCTAAAGTATTAAATCATAAAAATAATCTAAAATGTAGAAATTAGTAAAGGGTTTCCTTTAAAGCTTTTTCTCAAACATGCTTGGAAATTTGAGCATTATTTTGACAACCTTCTTCGAGATAAATCGAAATTGCTTTACTGGCCAGATACATGAGACCAGCGGCCGGCAAAAGTTGTATGAAAATCCATATGATCTGTCGTGTTTAGCGGCCAAATAAATTACATACTAAACTCATATCTGTCGTGTTATTTAAAAATGGAACGATGTTTTACT
The DNA here is from genome assembly GCA_949316265.1 of Diarsia mendica. NCBI lineage: Eukaryota > Metazoa > Arthropoda > Insecta > Lepidoptera > Noctuidae > Diarsia > Diarsia mendica. The sequence continues at coordinate 19,955,960 of OX438901.1, forward strand.
CTGAACCCAACCAAGAAGGTGACTTAATAATAGTAGTTTATGCGACTGTGCATAATGAAGGGCATTACAACACAAGTGTGGGTTTAAGAAACGAGCCGAAGGCGAGTTTCTTAATAGCATCACACGAGTGTTGTAATGCCTAATTATGTATAGTTGCATACACTAATTTATCTACCCGAATATCATAAGGGCTCTATGATGGGCTCAGGAACCATAGGGAAATGACCAGCATTGTTACCAGTGTAATGCAATACAACATAAACAGGTTATTAGTTGCATTCGTCGCTGCATTTACGATATCTGGCGGAGTGTTCATGTTAATTTCTGAGTCACTATCACTCATTTTCGACAGAAATAAAGAACTTATCAAGAAAATTTGTCTACTCAATGAAAGGGAATAAAAAGCTAACGAACAAATGACAGCTCGAAATGGCGGCGTTTCGGATATCTGTATTTTTTTTTAAATCCTTAGCAAACGAACAAAGTCACTATTCTTGTGTCACTCGAGATCAAAATGTCGTGCGATTTATAATTAAAATCATACTGAATTGGGGTTTCGTATCGATAGGTATCTGTTTTAATGTAGATACTAGAATAGCACACTCACTTGAATTTGACACATGTTCCAAATTTAAAACTCATAACCTACTGTTTTCAGTAGGTTATGAGCTCATTACAGTTCTGTTAATTTCTGCTGGTTGGTAATGCTGGTCATTGCCTATGGTTTTTGAACGCATTATAGAGGGTTTATGATATTTGGGTAGATAAAGGTTTTATTTAAATTTCGAATTGGCTGAACTCTTCAACGCGTGAAAAATTATTGTTGTTTATGTGATTTTGAAAAGTAAATTGTATTTATTTTCCTCGCATTATTTGAGAAAAGTACTATACAAGCCTTGGCCACAACTAGGCATTGATGGACTTACGTATGTGTGCCTCGGCTTCGCCTCGGCCCCCATTTACACGTTCGTCCATCAATGCCTCTGCTGCTGGCCGCTGCAGTAATGTACTATTACTTTTGTAATTGATTATCTATTTTATTATAATTAAAATCGAAATTCGATTATTTATTATTGTGAAACGAGAATAGCTGCCGACAAACTGTTTTGCAGCTAGGCAGACTTTTAATATTATATTATTTTTATACAGCTTTGAATAAATATATTTAAAAATCAAAGCTTCGATGGGACAAAGGCCTGTCTTCTGTGAATGGGGAAGGAATAGCCAACATTAGTGCAGTGCGTGTTGTTGGGTCATGTCTTCAGATGCTTCAGTCTTAGGGCATGCTGTTTTCCCAACGATGTTCGGTTTCACCGTTCTGAAAGCCGTAGTGATTTACGAGGGTTCAGTGTGTGTTGGGATATGTCAGCTGTCTTCGATTATTATTGAAACCTGTCTGGGTTCAATCCTACAAATTTTAAGTCAATATTATTAGATTACAAGAGCCTCTGAAGTGAAGTTATTGCGTATTAAAATCGCATAACTCGTAGCTGTAAAAAAATACGTCCACTACTGGACATACACCTCCCCCAAGTGACACTACACTGACTGGTCCCATGTATCTCGCATCAAACGAATCCCCGCAACCTTCATCAGGTTATCGGTCCACTATTGGGAGGCCTTCAAAAGCACCGTTCTCCGGTTCGTGGTCGACACTCCAGATCTTTACGGCCCTGTCGGTCATCCAAAGTAGCAATATTATTGGTTGGTATTTGTTAGGTATTTGACATATATTAGCAAGAAATTTTTTGTTTCCTAATACCTACCTCATAAATACTAGGAAATTTGCCATACACCTATAATTTACCTAGACATAAAGCCGAAAGTTTTCGTAATAGGGCTAATATCTATAGGTTCGACTAATTGCTTCCGTTTGAGTCCGATATGGCTTTACCAATTAAGCCAGCGAGTCTGTTGTTGGCAGAAATATCGATCCTATTAGTGTAGGGTAAGACTGTCACCTAGCTAATAACTCATTATTATTTTACTTTTTTAATAGCCTGTACTGTCCTACTGCTGGGCAAAGGCCTCCCCCAATTCCTTCCAAGTGCTCTTTTCCTGAGCCACCTCGAACCAGCCCACATGGTGTGCGTCCAGATCGTCTCGCCACCTCTTTCTGGGCCAGCCTCGGCGGCGCCGTCAACTCATTATTTACATAAACAATATCATGTACATTTATGAAGTGTGGAAGTTCTACAAATAGCCTGGGGCTTAGGCAAACTGACCTTTTATGAAATGATAACGATGATATTATAGAAGTCTAATAAGTATTATGTGTGGGATAGGCATACCGAAACCTTATATATCATAACATAACGTCTGTAATCTCCAATGGGTAGGCCAGAGACGTAATTTTTTTTGGAGTGTAGAATATCATCAAATGACTCCTCCAACTCTGGGCGGGGTGGTAGGGAGTGCCAGACTTCTACTGAATAAAACCACCCATGATCCTTCTTACCCCTTTGTGACCGAGGCCGCGGTATCTCTTTCGTACACCCACATTTCGCCTTCACTTTTGTATGTTACATATGATGGGCGGGTCCTCAACACCTGACATGAGATTTTATGCTCAGCAGTTGAGTTTACCTACTCTCTCCACGTACGAGGCATGCTAGTATATCAGTGAACACAAAAAAGAGAAAATACCTTATAAGGGTAAATAGGTAAACCAATGAGAGAGAAAGATGTAAAAGGCGAACTCTTTGTTAATTTAATTAGTTATGTGAACATAATAATACATCGACAAAACAGTAGGTATATTATAATAATTAGTATAACAAAACAAACCTTCAGACAAAAGGCTGACGTGAACTGGTTCAAACTTGAAATAGCTGATTAGTTTTTGACAAAATCTATTTGGGGTAACGGGCTAATCAATGATTTTAAACATGACATGGGCTCGCCTAACATATCGGCCCAATTAACTACTCTGAACCGTATCCCTTACATACGCTACCAATACTTAATCAACGTTAAATTTACATAAAACAAAGGCACATATAATCTAAATTAACAACAGTGTTCCCGAAACTAAAGAGCTCGGATTTCGGCTGTAAAGTCGAACAATTCCAATAATCTGCGTTCAGCTAATCCCGCTCTTCAACCTTTGAAACCCTCTTAATTTCCGTCCTTTACACTATCCGGCATAATCTGAGCCGTCACCATACATGCTACAGCCCCTATTTCAACCATTAATCTTCATAGAAAGATTCGTAAGGCAGGTCATTCAAGACTGGTTGATTTATATTTCTATATTAAAGACACCTGTTTCCATCTCTTTACGATGTATGGATATTGTGATGAACTAATATTACGTTGACGTTCTGTTAGTTTGAATTTCGAAAATTATTGGGCATAGGATTTTGATGTTTGTTTATTTATGACCTGTGTTCGTCATTAACGATCTGAAGTATTTTGCTGTGTTTGCTTCAGAGGCACGAGCTCGCCACACTGTTCCCAAACCACTGTAACTCCTGAAACACAGAATCAACATTGGCGACCACCCCGGTCACCAGAAAAGTGCCGAGGCAATGAAGCTTTACGAAGTACCATAACTGTCCTGGGTCCCGCTCTAAATACATAACAAAAGAATAGAAACAACATAATTTCCACTTCTTGCTATAATAGTTAGTTTTTTTAATTCTTGACTTAATCAGTTTTTTTTTAGGATAATTATAAAAACTGACCAAGTGCAAGTCGGACTAGTACATAAAGAGTTTCGTACCATTGTACTAGATCATGAGAGATTTTTCATGTTATTTTAGCACCATAGACTTCTTATTGGATTTCCTGTAATCTGTAAGTGATGAACTAATATCTGTATTTTTTCAAAATTTTAGGCTCAGTAGTTTCAAATGATCGGACAGACAGATGCACACACGAGTTACCCTGTAAGGGTTCCATTTTTCCTTTTGAGGCGCGGAACCCTAAAAACAAGAACTCGAAATTATAACAGCTGTGTACAAGGCAAGAGCTTTTAGAAAAGGTATGAGTTCCGAGAAATTTACAGGTAAATGAGACATCATAATTATCCGCTCGTAAGGTCGGCTTGTAGGTACTGCCCTAAATGTTTCAGGTGTAAGTACTTAAGTAATGTTAATAAATCATTTTTCATAAAAAAGGTCGTTGAGTCGTTTGCCAACATAAAACATGAGTAGTAAAAAAATGTCTGGACTTTTAAAATGGTGTTGGTTCCTAAAATGTCTTCCTTATTATAGGTTTTTTTTTACAAATGTTTAATGATACAATAGTAATTTTATTTCACAATTCTCTTTAATAACTTTTCATGTTTATGCAACACGTGGCCCAAAATAGTTCACGTTCGAAATGTTATAACAAAAACCTTTAATTCAAATGTCATAACCACAAACGGCGCGACAAAATGACATTTGGTTTTGTCTACTAACATAAATAACGTTAATAAATAAAATAAACGTTCGTTGTTTAACGTTTGGCAGCAGGTGCCTCTTTATTATAAATCGGGTTAGAGAAAATAATGTAATAAATAATTTCGAACAAACGTTACGATGGTATATGGAATGTGTCTTTGACAAATATTTTAATTTGTCTGTATTTACTTAGCTTTTTGATCTACAACATGCTTTTTAAACGGCTTCGCGAAGAGTCCGTTAATACCCAATAAGTTTGTGTTTGTTATTATTTGGCTATAGATACGAGCCACCAAAAACACTGCAACCAAAAAAATATCAAAGTTTTCTCTCAACAAAACTCTACAACCGCAGTTCTTTCTACGCAATTTCATTCAAAACAAAATTTTTGAGCTAGTTTTTCCAACCGAAAACTGTGAATCCGGGAAGTGCAGTCAGTCACTTTGAGCGACGTTGCCAGACACATGCCCTCGTGTCCTCCCGTACATTTCTCTCCTTAAATTCTATTACTGTCTCGTTGCTCTAGTGTTTGTAAGCGCGACTGCTGAATATGAGGTTTTTGGTTCTATTCCCGGGTCACGCAAAGTGTTTTTTTAATGGGACAAGCCCGCCACACTATTCCCAAACCACTGTAACTCCTGTTAGCCAGAATCCACAGGGGCGACCACAAGAAAAGCGCCGAGACAATGAAGCTCGACGAAGTCCCAGAGAAATGATTTAACTGTCTTGGATCCCGCAACGAAATTAATCAGAAAAGAATAGCGGAGGAGTAGGTAAAGTGTTATTAGATTTATCCATCAGGAATTTATCGGTACTGCTACACACAAATGCAGACTCCGTGGGCTGCCCACGGAGTCTGCATTTGTGGCCAGTTGATGGCAAAAGTCTCGCCCCCTATTACATAAAACTTAAATATAACAGGCGAAATGTGGGTGTACTATTAAAAACACCTCTACCTAGCCTTACGGTGATTACAAGCGTGATTCATCATCATCATCATCAGCCTAAAATGTTCCCACTGCAGGGACTCAGGCCCAGTGCGGATTGGCAGATGTCACATGTCTTCGAATTTTTTGGTTTTAAGACATGCCGTTTCCTCACGATGTTTTCCTTCACCGTTTTGAGAGCAAGCGTGATTATGTGTATGTAAATCTATTACTCCTGTCTATATAATATAATTATATAGGTCCCAGAATAGTTTTAACTTTCACTAACATTCCCCGATTAGCGATTTTAGTTCGGTGCCCTAAATTTTGGTCACAGAGGAAAATCTCTTCAAACTTCTAAAGGCAACTTTCCTCATTTGTTAGCTTTCATAGCAATCTGTTATTAATGGCAATCTTAGGCTTCAAGTTTTGATGTCTCTCATATTAAGGTACTTCAAATGTATATATTCTTGCTCTTGTAATTAGTTGAGAGGTAAAATACGCGAACCGTCACTAAGTACAAACAAAAATATTTCACCCATTTTTTTTTTTACAATGGCAGTATTTCTTTAGTTGTTCAATTTAATGAGGGATATGCCTTATAATGTTTATTCTTCTTTTCTTCTTGTATTTTCAAAAAAAAAAATCTTTAATAGTCAATCTTGCCGTTTAGTAACGGCAAGGTTGACTATTAAACAAAATTTTTGAGAGATCTTAAAGCGATTACAAAGCTATATTTACATAACAAACTCGAACCGTTTCTAGTAGGTACAAAAAAAATAACTCAATTTCTTAAAAACTTCCGCCTCTTAAAAAATATATCGAAGAACGTTGACGAAATGTAATTCGATATTGTTAAGCCACTTAACTTTTCATTTTACTGCCAAAGTATTATTTTATATTATGCTTTGAAATGTTTCTTCCGTTTTAATAATGATCCGATGTTTACGTAACTTTATATCCTGAAATAATGACGTCTTAACAGGGGTTTGAGAAGGTGTCAATTCGTTTTTGATGATGGTATTTGGAACGTTCCAGAATCACTGAATCAACATCAGCCTATAATACTCCCAAAGCAGGGACTCAGGCCTCCTCTCTAGGAGCCCACCAAGCGAGCCCAGTGCGTGTTGGTAGATGTCACGTATCTTCGAATTTTTTGTTTCTATGACATGCCGGTTTCCTCACGATGTTTTCCTTCACCGTTTTGAGAACAGTATTGATGAAATACATTACACAAAGTTATGCGCCTGACTAGGTTCGAAACCACGACTCACCGTTCCGTCACCACTGGGTCACCACTGCCCTGAATCACGGAAAAAACTTACGTATTTACTAAGACTGTTTCGTTGGTCTAGTTGTTGCAAGCACGACTGCAGAGCATTAGGCGCTGGGTCGATTGCGAGTCTCGGGCTAAATGTTATTTGGTTTTGTATAACATCAGGATTTTTTCAAGAGCAGTCACTGGGCTCAGATTTGTACCCGTTTTATAGTAATAGGCTTGCCTCCTATTACATGGGACTTAAAAATAACTGCCGAAATAGGGGTGTACTCCTAATAATGGGTACACCAGCTGAGCCTAGCCCGTCGGGGGTTACAGGCGTGATGTTATGTTATTTACTGAAACTGCTGATTTAGACGCTTGTCATGAGCACAAACAGCGCAAACTCTTCTATATTACGATTCGTAGCTAACCGAAATAAAAATATGTAGTATTTCGTAAAGTAATACGGGAAATAGATAAAAATAGAATTCCATCGAACTGATTTCTCTGAAGTCATATTCCTGAAATCAAAGATCCTTTTACTCTCAGTGAATTTCAGAGAACTACAAGATACATTATATTTTTACAGAATACACGTGCTGTTCTTAAAACAGGAAGGAAAATATCGGGAAGAAATAATAATGTGCTATTATTATCTACCACTTATTTTATACTAGCTGTTGCCAGCGTCTTCACCCGCTGCAACTCGAAAATTATCCCACGGAAGATAAAATCGAGATAAAAACAATATGTGTTAATCCAGGTTATAAACTATCTGCGTACCAAATTTTATCCAAATCTGTTCAGTAGTTTTTGCGTGAAGAAGTAACAAATATACATTCACACACACACACACTCACAAACTTTTGCCTTTATAATACTAAAGTTTGACTACTACTCTTACTATGCCAGCGTGAACGGAACCCTAATCCTTTTTCTAAAATAAAAGCAGCGTTACTCTTAATAACAGCTTTCAGCCAGTACAAGTTCCGTCATCGGTCCATTTCGGATGTTAACCAGGTACCAACAGACAGACAGACAAAAGTTTTATTTGTTATATTTATACTTTACTATACTTTCATAATATCGATGGTGTAGTATCAATATTTAATAACTACAAAACCATGATTTTACAGGAGGCGAACAATAAAGGTTTCAATAAAAAAAAACTATAGACAGTTTTTAAAATTTGAATGAAAATGTTACTTCTTTAAATTTAAAAAATAATAGGATACATTATTTTTTAAATTTACGCTTGTGATGGTGATAATAATTTTAAAGAAATATTCAGGTTTGGGATATAAATGAAGATATAAATTATTGTTTAAAATCGCTAAAATGTTAGTTATTAGATATTGATACTTCACCGTCGATAAGCATTCAATTAAAAGCTGTTACTTTATTTGTTTGTTAATTTTGAACAGACGGTCCAATTTTATTTATGTGTTAATATACTACACGTGTTGTGGTAAAATGTTCACTTTGGTTCGAAAATCGCGAATTTGCGATATTTATTTTAGTCAGTGGAGCAAACTGAATGCTAGATCTGAATTAAATAAACCTTAGTCAGTAGACAATTCCATTCTACAAACAACAACTGGAAAGTTTCCAGTGAAAGAGCAAGCCAACCTCACACGAAATATATACAGAAACAATAAACACGGTTATTTTATGTTTGAACGCCATTACGCTCCGTATTGACATTAGTCGGAATAGTTTACAAACACGACTGGAGTCAACTTTAGTGTGAAATACTCGTATGTTCTGTACTCCTGGTACGAACGTTTGGTGAAATTGTCGATCTCGTGTCGTCTTTCGTAATGAAAATGTGAACAAGGTTACCTCATCGACAGCGGTTAGGTTCTCTAGCAAAGTAACTTTTAGTTAAAAAAACTTATCAATATTTTTTATGGGACAAGCCTACCACACTATTTATAAACCACTGTTACTCCTAAAAGCCAGAATTAACAATGGCGTTCACTAGAAAAGCGCCAAGACACTGAAAGTCGAAAAATCCCGCTTTCTTGGATCCCGCAACAAAATTATCAAGAAAAGAATAATAGTAGGAAAAACAAAGTTTCCCCTTATGTTAATCTACTATTAAACTATTTTTTATTTTGATATTTCTAGTAGTTCGTGTTATTTATTTTCATGCCTGATACGTAGATAGCATCATGATGTCATTGTGGTACGGTGTAAAGGGCCTTAATTCAAAATTATGTACAATGTCGTACAAACTTCAACAAAATAATGATAAATGATTCTAGATCCCCCAGCGTTGAAATATTTCATCGCTATTTAATAACACAGCTGCTCCCTAGAAAAGTCAAACAACTAGATAGTCAAAACAAAATGAAAATCAAATATTAATAACACAATATTAAAATAAGAGTAACTTCCAAAGGTCTCTCTGCACTGTCAATTCGCAGAAATGGCGAATGATTCTGTAGTGGTTGTTTCTAATTTTGCGAACGAACGTATTTGGGGACCACTTCGTTTTAATCAGTAAAATTAGTTTTATTTGGTTGTTTTCGAGTCTATTGGTTTCTCCCTCTGCGCGTTTCTGGTGGTCGCTGTTTAGTAATATAGGTTTATATTATCTGTGTAATGACAACGTCATGTAAAAACTAACTTCCTTCTGTCTTCACGAGTCACAGAGCGAACACGTCTCTTGTAATCTATAAACATATATTAGTAAAACAGTGCATAGTGGTTTCATTCTATCAAGATCCCAAACATTTTGGTCCTTCGAGCCTGCAGACGACGATATACGGATCGCCATCTATTTGTCTTCGCGTCGTTTGGTGTGGAGGCGGAGAAAACGAAGCAAACGTCGCTCAAAGACGTACGCACCACACGAACGCAGGAGTTTTGGCGGCGTATCAGCAACGGATAGCGACTACAGTCGAAAATCCATAATTATTTCAAGTTTTCTAGAAGACAGCAATCAAATTATTCAGACACTGTTTTACCGACAGTCAAAAAATCTAACAAAGCGACATCTACATTCGCACATAGGCAACAGCCACAATTCAACACAGCGATATCTAAATTCGCAAATAGGCAACAGCCACGTCATACTTCGTACTTCGGCATCTCTAATTGGCCAATCAGCGAACACGCAAAACCGTCATCTACAGGACGTCCGCCAAACAGAACAATCCAGAACAAACAGAACTTCTACAACGTTCTTTTGGTTCTCCCAACGTCAAACGTGGTCAGCAAACAAGCACGCGGTTGTTTTCTACGGCTACGACCAACCGCATCTATTCTATTCAACATATAGAATCTATCTATGATTCAACTCAATACACGCAACAGCGAAATACATGAAAATATTCTACAATGTCTCACAATGGAGAAGAAAATGAAGAAAATTTCGAGATCAATCTACAAACCCTCAAACAGAAGAGAAGCGCAATCAAAGGCAAGCTTACTAGGATAGAAAAATTCATGCAGAACTTCGACGCAGATCGACACTCCTTGAATGAAATCAAAGTCCGACAAGGCGATTTAGAACAAGTGATTCAGCGGTTCGAGGAACTGCAGCTACAAATTGAATCAATCGACGACGCCGCGGACAGACAAGACATTCACGCAGAGGAGCGGGGCGCCTTCGAGGACAGATTCTATGGACTGAAGGCATGTATGATGGACGCCTTAACGGCAAGATCGCCTAGACCCACGGCGGCGGCATCACCTTCAAGCCACACTGATCTATTGAACTGTACGCACTACGAACACGCCAAGCCACGTGTCAAGTTGCCTCAACTGGAACTCCCTAAGTTCGATGGGGACATCCGGCAATGGCCAGCGTTTAAAAACATCTTCTACGCGTCCGTGGACAGCACCGACCTGCCCGTGGTGAACAAGCTGCAGTATCTGAAGACGGCGCTGACGGGGGAGGCTGCGGGCCTCATAGCCTCACTGCTCATCACAGAGGAGAACTATCCCAGAGCGCTCGAAATCCTAGCAAAGAGGTATGAAAACCTAACCATAATTGTAAACTTTCACTTAAAAAGTATTACTAATTTTAGTACTATCACTCGAAATAACCTCAAAGAGTACTTGGTTCTGCTACAACAAAGTTTAGATTCCCTAAGAGCCATCCAGCTCCCTGTGGAGCACTGGGATGCATTGTTGGTTTTTCTAATAACTCAAAAATTAGACAATTCACTCCGAGCCGCTTGGGAAATCAGCCGCAAAGAAAATTCTATGGCTTCCCTGAGCGAACTGCTTGATTTCCTAAACCAACGCAGAACAGCTTTTGAGTTAATGTATGATGCTAAATCTAATAATGATAAAAATCTAAATGTTAAAATCTCTCATGTAGCATCTGCAACAATCAGTGAAGCGTGTATTCTATGCAATAGCGGTCATGCTTTGCATAAATGTCCTACATATCTTGAGCTTACAACTCAGAAACGTATTGAACTGATCAAATCTAAATCATTGTGTTATAACTGTTTACAGCCCTACAAATTCAGGCATAAGTGCTCCAAATTTCACTGCCTAAAATGCAAAGGTAAACATCACACATCCATACACGAAGACAGGCCTCAACCACAGGTTAATCTCATTACAAGTACTCAACAGCCAACAGGCCAACAAGCAACAGGCAGCCAACAGGCAAACATTCCAACTTATAGTCAACAGACATACAATCCTTCACAAAGCCAACAGGCGGAAGATTTTACTCAAGTACACATACAACAAGGTTCTTTACAGCCAACTTACACTCAATCTTCAAACACATCAGTCACTATACCTTCTACAGTACTAGTGACAAACACTAACAGATATCAAATGCTGCTTTCCACAGCTCTGGTACGGGTTCAACATGCTTCAGGCCGGTGGATCACTGCCCGAGCACTTCTGGACACAGGAAGTGAAGTCAACGTTGCTGCCCACAGACTTGTTACTCAACTGGAATTACAGGTCAAGCAGCAATCATGCCTCATAATTGGTGTAGGCAATAGCCAAGAGCGTACTCAAGTAAGTGTTAACATGAATGTTGCATCTCGGTACAACACCTATCAAAGCAAACAAACTTTCTTGGTCATGGACAGTATTTCAGTGCCACTACCTCACACGCATGTACATACACAAACATGGCATATACCAGACAAACAAGCTCAATCACTCGCTGACCCCACATTCTTCATGCCGGGTTCTATTGACTTACTGCTTAACGCTGAAGTGTTCTATGCTACACTGCAAACTGGGCGCATAAAGCTTGGTTCGCGCCTACCATTTCTAATTGAAACACTATTTGGATGGGTTGTTTCCGGTTCCTATCTACCTGATACTCACCTTAATACACCAAAATGCGCCATGCATGCTTGCATGATTTGTACCCCTACATCAACAGATGACATACTACAATCCTTTTGGGAGCAAGAGGAGTTGCTGCCTAAAAAGCTACTCTCACCCGAGGACAAACACTGCGAAGAGTTATACATGTCTACAACTACAAGGGACAGCTCAGGCAGATACACGGTGGACCTACCACTACAGGTTGATAGAATAGAGGATTTAGGGAATTCTTTCAACACAGCTTATAGATGCTTATTAAAACTTGAATCTAAAATGCAAAGAGATACAAATCTCTACACACAGTATAAAGCGTTCATACATGAGTTCATACAGTTAGGACATGCTCACTACATTGAGGGCTACTCACCCACAGATACACATGCTTACTACATGCCACATCTAGCGGTCATAAGGCCTGACAGTATCACAACAAAATTACGTACAGTCTTCAATGCTAGTGCCAAGACATCCACTGGTATATCACTCAATGATATAATGTATGCAGGTCCGAACATATACAATGATATTTTCGAGATTATACTCAGATTCAGACTTTACAAATATGCTTTCTCTTGTGACATCGTCAAAATGTTTAGAGCTATAAAAATAAATTCACAACAGACATCTTTACAAAGGGTGCTATGGAGAGACTCCAAATCTGAACCGCTCAAGTGTTTAGAGATCAACAGGGTCTGCTATGGTACAAAGTGTGCACCATACTTAGCTTGTCGCACAATGATACATTTAGCTGACACACACTCAGATACTCACCCGCAGGCAGCTGACTGCATTAAAAGCTCTGGGTACATGGATGACTATTTGTATGGCTGTGAAACTCTAGAACAATGTAAACAAGTATGCTCTGAGCTTATAGACTTATTAGACAAAGCAGGTTTTCAACTGCACAAGTGGTCAGCCAACCACACTGACATTTTATCACATGTAGGCACAAGTTCTACAGAAAACACAAAGCATATACAATCTTTACATAACAATGTAGACTTAAATAATACATACAATTTTACATCAACTCCTGTCAAAACGCTTGGATTACAATGGCTACCTTCACAAGACACAATACAGGTTAGCATACCTGATTACAGTGCCGCTTCTTGCACTAAAAGGAAGATACTCTCACAAATAGCTCAATTATTTGATCCTATAGGTATCCTAGCACCTACAACTATTCTAGCTAAGATATTAATGCAAGACATATGGAAACAAAATATTGATTGGGATTCTTTGATCTCAAAGGACTCTCTAGTAGTCTGGCAGAACTATGTTCAGCAACTACACTGCTTGAAAGCTATACACATACCTAGATATTATTTTACAGATATACCTACAGAAATAATATTGTTAGGGTTCTGTGATGCTTCTCACAAAGCTTATGGTGCTTGCCTGTATCTAAGAGCAACCTACTCTAACAAACCTACAAGTTGCACACTAATCACAGCTAAATCTAAGGTTGCACCTATCAAAAAACAACAATCTATACCACGCTTAGAATTGTGTGGATCACTCTTGCTAGCTCAATTAGCAAAAAGGTTCATTATCACTACATATAACAAAATTAACATTGAGAAAAAATATTTATTCACAGACTCGTCTATTGTACTATATTGGATCAAAGCTCCATACAAGCACAAACACGACACATATGTCACACACCGTCTTATGCAGGTCATTGACACCACCAGCGGTGATGATTGGTATTACATAAACACAAAACAAAATCCAGCTGATCTGATCACCCGGGGAGTCATGCCAAAAGATCTTCAATCTTGTACACTATGGTGGCAAGGCCCTTCATGGTTGACTCAAGATCAATCACAATGGCCATCTTCTATGACTCAGACACCTAATGTAGACACAAATACGTCATACAATCAGACCCCAGAAGTCAAAGTAGTCAATTTCTGCACAGACTCAATCATCAATCATTCATTCTTCTTTGATAAATTTACAAAACACTCCAATTTCTCTAAGCTTATCAGAATTGTCGCATACATACTTAGATTTGTACATAATATAAAAAACAAACAAAACAAACATACATCTCATTTAACAGTGACAGAACTAAAACATGCTCACAATTTTATAGTTCAAACAACACAAAGTCATTCTTTCTCAAAGGAAATGCAAGAACTACAATCTATAAAAAATATCACTAACTCGCAGACTTCACATATACAAAAGTCGTACACATTCACATCCAGCCCACTAAGGAAACTAAATCCATTCTTAGATAAAGACGGCATATTAAGAGTTGGTGGTCGCCTAAAACACTCGGACATTCCATACAATCAAGCACATCCTATCATACTTCCTGCCAAGAACCACATCACACAGATTTTGGTACAGCATTATCACCTCAAACTACTTCATTCAGGTGTTCAGAACACACTCTGTAACATAAGACTGAAATACTGGCCTATCAATGGTAGAGGTGAAGTAAAGAAATGCATATATTCCTGTGTTAGATGCACTAGGTATAGAGGCAAGGTTTGTGGGCAGCAGATGTCAGATCTTCCTGCTCCCAGAGTCACGTTGACCCGTGCATTTACCCATGTAGGGATTGATTTTAGTGGTGCTATTGCTATAAGAAGTTCAATGACCCGAAATTGTAAATACTCTAAAGGTTATATATGCCTCTTTGTTTGCCTAGCTACTCGAGCTATTCATTTGGAATTAGTGTCGGATCTATCCACACAATTTTTTATTTGTGCTCTTAAAAGATTTATTTCTAGGAGAGGAATACCTACTTGTTTATATACAGACAATGCAAGTAATTTTAAAGGTTCCAAAACTGAGTTACATGAACTCTATAAAATGTTCAAAAATGAGACTAGCTACAGTGAAATTATTGATTTATGTACCGCGAATTACATAGAATACAAGTTTACCTGTCCTCTTGCAAGCCACATGGGAGGGATATATGAAGCAGGCATTAAATCTGTTAAATCTCTCCTCAAGAGACACCTATTTAACACTAAATTAACTTATGAGTTGTTGTATACTATTCTGGTTCAAATTGAGGGAATACTTAATTCCAGACCATTGTATCCTATTACTGATTTACCTAATGACATAACTTGCCTCACACCTGCTCATTTCATTATAGGTACTGCTATAACAGACCTACCTGAACCTAATGTACTAGATGTTAGCGAATCTAGACTGAATGTATACCAAAAAATAATACAATATAAACAAAGATTTTGGAAACAATTCTATTTTAGCTATTTATCTGAATTACAAACTAGAAATAAGTGGCTACAAGTGCAAAACAACTTAAGTATAGGAGACTTAGTTTTAATTAAAGATGAAGCTTGTCCACCCACTTCATGGGCTTTAGGTCGAATTACCTCTGTATACACTAACAAGACGGACGGCTTATGTAGATCTGTAAAGATTCGAACTAGTAATGGAGAATTTACTAGACCTGTAAATAAAGTAATACTGCTACCAAGCAAAGATTGTGTCTAAATATCTAAGACCTAAATTTAACCTAGACTGAAATTTACTTATTTATGTTTGTTATGTTAACTTCTATGTTGTCAGAAATGCTAGACTCATTTGATTTACTTTCCTTACTTACCTTACCTTAGTATTATATAACTGTTCTCTACTTATATTAAGGCTCTAAACTACGTAAATAAAACTCAATGTTCTATTTATATTCAAGAATTCAATTTATTATTGTGAAAACTTAGATGTATTGCACCGAGGCTTTCCTTTCTTTGGAGGCCCGAGAATGTTTAGTAATATAGGTTTATATTATCTGTGTAATGACAACGTCATGTAAAAACTAACTTCCTTCTGTCTTCACGAGTCACAGAGCGAACACGTCTCTTGTAATCTATAAACATATATTAGTAAAACAGTGCATAGTGGTTTCATTCTATCAAGATCCCAAACAGTCGCCACAATTGATTCTGACTTTCAGGAGTTGCAATGGTTTGGGAACAGTGACGCGAGTATGTTCCGAAAAAAGCTGTAAAATTCATATACAATTACTGAAATTAGAATACTACGAACACGATCATTCTAACCGCATATACATACTTACGATCCTTGTGTTCTCTAAGTAGTACCTCACTAACGTTAGGGTACGAGGTATAAAGCGCGGCTAAACAAAAAAGGATTACTACAAGCCAAATGGCACTTCGCGAAGAGAGGCTTAAGACGTTCCAACAAGGAGGGAAGGCCAACCAGGGGGAGAAAGAACGGGGAAGGAAGGGGGGAGGGAGGGGGTCACAGGTAGCTCTTAGACTCATCGTCCTAGAAGGTGGACTAATTCGATCGACACAAACTACGGTGTGTAAATTGTAGTATTTAGGTGGCTGAGCAACTGTTTTGAACTCAACTGCATCTTTGTAGTGTTTTTTTTACATTGGCAAAAAGAGACTGGTTTTAACTTCATAAGTAGGCATTTTTTCAGAATGAAGATTTTTTGTTATTCAACACTAAAATTATTATGAGGCCGAAGAAGGAAAATAATTTGATTGCACACAACAAAAATAATTACTATTGGGCTGGTTTGAGGAGGTTTTGCAGAAGAATTCTTGGAAGAAATTATGGGAGGCCTTTGCACAGCAGTGGAGCCGTGGGACAGTACAGCATAATAAGAAAAAATGTATTTTGGATACGACATGCCATGACAATGATCATGATGACAATAAAAGTCTTTAAAGCGTATTCAAAAATAGACCGTAATCCGTATCTATTGTAAGCTATCCGTTTGTGGTTCCAATTTTGCTACATTGTGTTGACATAATTTCTATTTACATCGCGACGAATAGCGTTTGACGCTCTAGTAGGACAATAGAACTATTAGAGTCATTACACAGACTCGTCGTCGACTCAACTCTGACTCAACTTACATCAACGCATTGAAATGTAAGCCTTATACCGTGTTACAAAGAGTAACATTTTTGACACGACTATAAGTGTGATAAGCGTTGACGCGTGGTGGCCGTGTCATACACTATTATCAAGTAAATGTTGAATATTCTACCTTAAGCACCACGACTATCATCTGTCCAGCCTTTTGACAACTATGTTGGGTGCGGCTTCCAGTCTGACTGGATGCAATTGAATGCCAGTATCTATATTTAGCGACTGCCTATCTGACCTCCCCAATTCAGCATGCATACTACCTCGTAGTAAGACTGGATGCATCGAGCTCCTGTAGTCAATGGCTTAACCTGCTTTTTGAGACACGGAGGAAACTTTGAATATAGTTATAAAGGATGGTTACCAGTTTACGAACCGACCTTGGAAAGTGCTGTTTAGTCTTAAAGATGAACCCGTGCTGTTGTTATTATTTAGATACGAAATCCTCCTCTAGGTACCACGATATAAAGTTTCTATTTCAATGCTTTACCTACTGTCAGTCGAGCCCAAGTCTTAGTGGAGTCGGTGTCAAATCTGTAATGTGCAAAGTCCTACTATCCTACTTCCTATTAATACTATAAATGCGAAAGTTGGTAAGGATGGATGGATGTTTGTAACTCTTTCAAGCAAAAACTACAGATAGTGTAAAACCTGGATTGTGTCAATCCAGCAATTTTTTTTCCCGGTAGTATAATCTCGTGGAATAATTATAAAACTCCATGAGGGCAAATCCGCGGGCAAAAGCTAGTCTTCTAAGGAAAGTAATGCCTTAATTGATGGCAGTCATTAGGGCATGTGTGGAGTGTTAGTATCTTGCGTCAAAAGGCAAGGGTCGATCGTTTGTTCTGTCTTTGTGTAAGATTTTAGTTTATGTAATCAGCTTTAGCGCTTAGGGAGGGGTAACTCGTTCCCTAAAGTATTAAATCATAAAAATAATCTAAAATGTAGAAATTAGTAAAGGGTTTCCTTTAAAGCTTTTTCTCAAACATGCTTGGAAATTTGAGCATTATTTTGACAACCTTCTTCGAGATAAATCGAAATTGCTTTACTGGCCAGATACATGAGACCAGCGGCCGGCAAAAGTTGTATGAAAATCCATATGATCTGTCGTGTTTAGCGGCCAAATAAATTACATACTAAACTCATATCTGTCGTGTTATTTAAAAATGGAACGATGTTTTACTCTGAACCCAACCAAGAAGGTGACTTAATAATAGTAGTTTATGCGACTGTGCATAATGAAGGGCATTACAACACAAGTGTGGGTTTAAGAAACGAGCCGAAGGCGAGTTTCTTAATAGCATCACACGAGTGTTGTAATGCCTAATTATGTATAGTTGCATACACTAATTTATCTACCCGAATATCATAAGGGCTCTATGATGGGCTCAGGAACCATAGGGAAATGACCAGCATTGTTACCAGTGTAATGCAATACAACATAAACAGGTTATTAGTTGCATTCGTCGCTGCATTTACGATATCTGGCGGAGTGTTCATGTTAATTTCTGAGTCACTATCACTCATTTTCGACAGAAATAAAGAACTTATCAAGAAAATTTGTCTACTCAATGAAAGGGAATAAAAAGCTAACGAACAAATGACAGCTCGAAATGGCGGCGTTTCGGATATCTGTATTTTTTTTTAAATCCTTAGCAAACGAACAAAGTCACTATTCTTGTGTCACTCGAGATCAAAATGTCGTGCGATTTATAATTAAAATCATACTGAATTGGGGTTTCGTATCGATAGGTATCTGTTTTAATGTAGATACTAGAATAGCACACTCACTTGAATTTGACACATGTTCCAAATTTAAAACTCATAACCTACTGTTTTCAGTAGGTTATGAGCTCATTACAGTTCTGTTAATTTCTGCTGGTTGGTAATGCTGGTCATTGCCTATGGTTTTTGAACGCATTATAGAGGGTTTATGATATTTGGGTAGATAAAGGTTTTATTTAAATTTCGAATTGGCTGAACTCTTCAACGCGTGAAAAATTATTGTTGTTTATGTGATTTTGAAAAGTAAATTGTATTTATTTTCCTCGCATTATTTGAGAAAAGTACTATACAAGCCTTGGCCACAACTAGGCATTGATGGACTTACGTATGTGTGCCTCGGCTTCGCCTCGGCCCCCATTTACACGTTCGTCCATCAATGCCTCTGCTGCTGGCCGCTGCAGTAATGTACTATTACTTTTGTAATTGATTATCTATTTTATTATAATTAAAATCGAAATTCGATTATTTATTATTGTGAAACGAGAATAGCTGCCGACAAACTGTTTTGCAGCTAGGCAGACTTTTAATATTATATTATTTTTATACAGCTTTGAATAAATATATTTAAAAATCAAAGCTTCGATGGGACAAAGGCCTGTCTTCTGTGAATGGGGAAGGAATAGCCAACATTAGTGCAGTGCGTGTTGTTGGGTCATGTCTTCAGATGCTTCAGTCTTAGGGCATGCTGTTTTCCCAACGATGTTCGGTTTCACCGTTCTGAAAGCCGTAGTGATTTACGAGGGTTCAGTGTGTGTTGGGATATGTCAGCTGTCTTCGATTATTATTGAAACCTGTCTGGGTTCAATCCTACAAATTTTAAGTCAATATTATTAGATTACAAGAGCCTCTGAAGTGAAGTTATTGCGTATTAAAATCGCATAACTCGTAGCTGTAAAAAAATACGTCCACTACTGGACATACACCTCCCCCAAGTGACACTACACTGACTGGTCCCATGTATCTCGCATCAAACGAATCCCCGCAACCTTCATCAGGTTATCGGTCCACTATTGGGAGGCCTTCAAAAGCACCGTTCTCCGGTTCGTGGTCGACACTCCAGATCTTTACGGCCCTGTCGGTCATCCAAAGTAGCAATATTATTGGTTGGTATTTGTTAGGTATTTGACATATATTAGCAAGAAATTTTTTGTTTCCTAATACCTACCTCATAAATACTAGGAAATTTGCCATACACCTATAATTTACCTAGACATAAAGCCGAAAGTTTTCGTAATAGGGCTAATATCTATAGGTTCGACTAATTGCTTCCGTTTGAGTCCGATATGGCTTTACCAATTAAGCCAGCGAGTCTGTTGTTGGCAGAAATATCGATCCTATTAGTGTAGGGTAAGACTGTCACCTAGCTAATAACTCATTATTATTTTACTTTTTTAATAGCCTGTACTGTCCTACTGCTGGGCAAAGGCCTCCCCCAATTCCTTCCAAGTGCTCTTTTCCTGAGCCACCTCGAACCAGCCCACATGGTGTGCGTCCAGATCGTCTCGCCACCTCTTTCTGGGCCAGCCTCGGCGGCGCCGTCAACTCATTATTTACATAAACAATATCATGTACATTTATGAAGTGTGGAAGTTCTACAAATAGCCTGGGGCTTAGGCAAACTGACCTTTTATGAAATGATAACGATGATATTATAGAAGTCTAATAAGTATTATGTGTGGGATAGGCATACCGAAACCTTATATATCATAACATAACGTCTGTAATCTCCAATGGGTAGGCCAGAGACGTAATTTTTTTTGGAGTGTAGAATATCATCAAATGACTCCTCCAACTCTGGGCGGGGTGGTAGGGAGTGCCAGACTTCTACTGAATAAAACCACCCATGATCCTTCTTACCCCTTTGTGACCGAGGCCGCGGTATCTCTTTCGTACACCCACATTTCGCCTTCACTTTTGTATGTTACATATGATGGGCGGGTCCTCAACACCTGACATGAGATTTTATGCTCAGCAGTTGAGTTTACCTACTCTCTCCACGTACGAGGCATGCTAGTATATCAGTGAACACAAAAAAGAGAAAATACCTTATAAGGGTAAATAGGTAAACCAATGAGAGAGAAAGATGTAAAAGGCGAACTCTTTGTTAATTTAATTAGTTATGTGAACATAATAATACATCGACAAAACAGTAGGTATATTATAATAATTAGTATAACAAAACAAACCTTCAGACAAAAGGCTGACGTGAACTGGTTCAAACTTGAAATAGCTGATTAGTTTTTGACAAAATCTATTTGGGGTAACGGGCTAATCAATGATTTTAAACATGACATGGGCTCGCCTAACATATCGGCCCAATTAACTACTCTGAACCGTATCCCTTACATACGCTACCAATACTTAATCAACGTTAAATTTACATAAAACAAAGGCACATATAATCTAAATTAACAACAGTGTTCCCGAAACTAAAGAGCTCGGATTTCGGCTGTAAAGTCGAACAATTCCAATAATCTGCGTTCAGCTAATCCCGCTCTTCAACCTTTGAAACCCTCTTAATTTCCGTCCTTTACACTATCCGGCATAATCTGAGCCGTCACCATACATGCTACAGCCCCTATTTCAACCATTAATCTTCATAGAAAGATTCGTAAGGCAGGTCATTCAAGACTGGTTGATTTATATTTCTATATTAAAGACACCTGTTTCCATCTCTTTACGATGTATGGATATTGTGATGAACTAATATTACGTTGACGTTCTGTTAGTTTGAATTTCGAAAATTATTGGGCATAGGATTTTGATGTTTGTTTATTTATGACCTGTGTTCGTCATTAACGATCTGAAGTATTTTGCTGTGTTTGCTTCAGAGGCACGAGCTCGCCACACTGTTCCCAAACCACTGTAACTCCTGAAACACAGAATCAACATTGGCGACCACCCCGGTCACCAGAAAAGTGCCGAGGCAATGAAGCTTTACGAAGTACCATAACTGTCCTGGGTCCCGCTCTAAATACATAACAAAAGAATAGAAACAACATAATTTCCACTTCTTGCTATAATAGTTAGTTTTTTTAATTCTTGACTTAATCAGTTTTTTTTTAGGATAATTATAAAAACTGACCAAGTGCAAGTCGGACTAGTACATAAAGAGTTTCGTACCATTGTACTAGATCATGAGAGATTTTTCATGTTATTTTAGCACCATAGACTTCTTATTGGATTTCCTGTAATCTGTAAGTGATGAACTAATATCTGTATTTTTTCAAAATTTTAGGCTCAGTAGTTTCAAATGATCGGACAGACAGATGCACACACGAGTTACCCTGTAAGGGTTCCATTTTTCCTTTTGAGGCGCGGAACCCTAAAAACAAGAACTCGAAATTATAACAGCTGTGTACAAGGCAAGAGCTTTTAGAAAATAAATAAATAAATAAAATAAAATGTATTTATTTCAGACTAGTTAATGTCCATAATTTTGTTAGTAACAAATTAATTAAACTTAGGACTATGTTAGTAGCAATGTATGTATGACTGTAGGTGGTCCAGATTTATAATGATTAGAATAAAATTGAAAATAGGTAAATTAATTGAAAATAAATTAAATTGAAATATGCAAGATTCATTAATGTACATAAGTAATAATTAAATTGAATTGAAACAAATTATGTCAAGTTAAATTGATAACAAAATATTGAATAAAAAATAAAATAACAAACTGAATAACTAATAAATAAATTAACCATTACAATAAATTATCAAGAGACATGCAGCCTAATTAACCTTCCCACAACTGGCGATACTGGTCGATCAGCAATCATCCTCAGGATTCCGTTGCCACTACCCCGCATTCTGCGAATTAGTGAGGCTGACTTTTTGCGCATTATGGCATAAAAGTCATCCACCCTCGCATCGGCAAACATGCCCGAAGCACTACAAAAACGAGGTAGCCGCACCAAAATCCTGAAGGCGTTGTTATATTGAACTCTGAGAGCATTGTAGGCCCGCTGCGTGTAGTTGGTCCATAGGGCGCTGGTGTAAAAGCTTTGGCAGTAGGCTCTAAACAATGTTACCTTTACCTGTGCTGTACACCGCGCAAACCTATGTACCAACATATTAGCTCGCACCGACAATGCTCTCCGCTCCCTCTCAATATCCGTGTCATCGTGTAGGGTTTCGGTCACAACATGCCCTAGATACCTAAACTGAGAGACACGACTCAAAGATACTCCGTTGAGATACACAGGTGGTATATGTTCAGGTTGTTTAATCTTACCTCTGATAAGCATATACTCACTCTTTCTATCGTTGTATTTTAAACCGTGACTCTCAGCATAGGCCTCACACATACCGAGCAGTTTCCGTAGGCCCCCGACAGATGGACTCAGCAACACCATGTCGTCCGCGTAACTGATATTATTGACGCACACGTTATCTATGTGACATCCGACATGGCTGTTGCTGAGCTCATCAATCAGCTGATTGACATATAGGTTAAAAAGCCTTGGAGAGGTCAGCCCCCCCTGCCTCACACCGCAATCAAGTCTATATTCATCAGAATATGCGTTCCCCCACTTGACAACGTTTTTCTGTTGGTTGTACCAAAAAGAGAATATATTAATGAGTTCAGCAGGGGCCCCGACCTCCCCAAGCTTAGACCAGAGTCTATTATAATCGACTAGGTCGAAGGCCTTCGATAGGTCAAGAAAGCAAGCATATATGGGTGTTTTTCTATCAACATAATAGGCAACTGTATGCTTTAGAGTCAAGATCGCACTTTCCGTTGACAAATTTTCACGAAATCCGAACTGAGCATCATGAAGCTTGACATACTTGCTGAGCTGAGCATCTAGTAGACCATCGAAAACCTTCGCCATCACAGTAGCCAGGGAGATAGGCCTATAGTTACATTTATCTGTCACATCACCAGTGCGATTTTTCGCTATAGGCACAACAATAGTTTTCGTCATCTTAGGTGGTAAGTACGAGTGACGCATGCAGAAAGTAAATAGCATAGCCAACACTCTAAACAAATGTGTACCTGCGTGCTGCAGGTGCTCAATGCTGAGCCCGTCACTGCCCGGAGATTTACCACGTTTCATGTTATCTATAATACGTTTAACATCCTGAGCAGAAAACCCAATTGGGTTCTCACAGTCAGCCACGGACTCAACCCTGGGCACCACAACACTGCTGGTAAGAGGAGCCTCAACTTTAAAATGGTTTTTAAAAATGTTAGCTATACCTTCAGGCTCACTACAACCGTCTACACTCACTGGTAAACTAACCCTACCACTCATCCTCTTAGTACATTTCCAGAAAGCTCTAAAATCTTTAGCTGTAACGTGGGAGGCTAATACATCCATTTTAAGTTGGTCTTGGTGATTTTGACAAAACTTCAGTCTAGATTTGAATCTTTTACGCGTAAAATACATCTCATCATGTACAGGCCCACATTCCGGCTTACCATGTACTAAATACCTTTGATATGCCTCCCTGGCCTGTTTATGCGCCTCTTTGACATGTTTATTCCACCCCACAACCGTTTTGCCCTTCTTAAGCTTTCTTCCCATTTTGCTTTGCACAGACGCTTCACATAAAATGTTTACAATGTCATCGTATAAATTGTCAATAATATATCTATGTCCAAAATTACTACACATACTGTCAGAACAATCACAAAATTCAATCGGAAAGTCAAGGTCTTTTAGCTTATTATTACAAATGTCAGAAAAACTGCTTATCTCGCTACTACCCCTCTCACCCCACATAATATCATTAGAAACCCAATTATTCATTATATACTTAGTTTTAATTACGTCAAGATTACAATTAACAATTAAAGGTAAATGGTCCGACCAATACGTTCCATAGTCAACATGAATGCTAGTTACGGTTTGCCAAGCTGATTTCGTGACTAAACAATGATCCAACCAGCGCTTACAATGATGTGCATCACTATAGAACGTGTGGGTATCTGACAATCCACCAAGCTTATCTATGTCAGCGCAAATCCATTTATTATCATTACAAAATTCCAGTAATTCGTTACAAAAAGGAGCAGACGGATGAGCATTAAAATCGCCCAGAATAAATACCGATTCTACGTTATTTTGTTCCACAATAGCACTGATTTCCCCCAGACAATTTGTAAACAAAGGTAGGTTGTCAGACTGGTCAGTAGGCATGTACACACAAATAAATACAACTTCACGGTTGTTACCTGTATCCGCTCTAATTGCCGTAATACGGTCACTTTCACTGTGCACAACTGTCACCTTTGTAAACACACTTTTACGCCACAGAATAGCGACGCCACCGAACGGTCTGCCTCGCCGCACTCCAGATGATAAGTCAATCGCTGATTTTCCGGTATAACTAAAGTTATCATCGATATTGCCGAGGAAAGGCAGGTCCTGAGCTACCAGCCAGGTCTCCTGAAGTGCTACCAAGTCCGCTCGCTTACACAATGACCGCACACACTCCACACTCCTTTTCACATTTTTGCAGTTAAAAGTAACCAGTGTGCTATTACGGCTGTGTTCCATTATCACTGTGATCATCTGGCCCTTTTTTCATGTTCACAAAACGGCGGAATGTTATTCCATCCGGCCACAGTTTGTCATCAAGGAACAAATGGATTTTACATTTTGAAACAAACAGTTTAAATGAGTTATACCCTCTATCGTATTTCATTTTTAATTTTACAAGTGTCACTTTTTCCTGCGTTTTATTATAAATGTATCGAGTTATATCAGATTCCACGGTGTCTTTATGTACATTAGAGACAAACAAGGGTACTTTGGTGTCTGCCGCTTTAAAATTACTAAGCGGTTCCGTGGTTGCTTTACCTAACTGACTCACAAAACGGTTTCGTAACCGATTTCTTTGAACGAGTGTCCAACCCGGGTCGGGTTCATTTATCTTGAAAACACCGTCTTTCTTTACCATTTCTGCCATACTTAACGGTTTCTCAGACACTATAATAGGTGTAGGCAAAGTTGAAAGTATTTCCTTCTCAGCTGTTTGTGATAACAATTTGTCCGATGAGGCATCACGTTGATTTCCAACAAATACGACACTGTGACTGTCTGTGTCGCGCTCGGTTGCACCGGTCTCGCTCGCTGTAGTATTCACCGCGCACAGGTATGACGGGGACGGCACTTGTTGTGGCGACCTGTCAATGCTGCGATGTCTCCGAGTCGGCTCCCTTACTCTGTTTATCATGGGTGATATTCCTACCGGCCCACTATCCATGCAAAATGCACCCCGCTTACGCGAGTTAACGTTGTAGTCGTCTATCCCGACTATTGAACCATATTTGCAATGATGCAGTTCACTTTTTATTTCTTGCAGCTGCTCAACAGTTGCGTAGTTCTTCTTAATAAGCTGTAATTCACTTTTAAGCAGCACTAAATCTTTAAGCAAACAAGTAACATCGATGTGGTCAAACGTTACGGGCGGCAATTTGCTCAGTTCTCTGGCCACAAAAATGGGGATTAGCTCGGGATCTGTATTCTTAAACAGCGTTATAATGTCCTCCAGATCCTTTTGCTGCTTTTCTTTACGTCTGGATATTTTACGCTTACTTGACGACAAAGATTCAAATAATAACGACTTTGCTTCGTTAACATCTTCACTGGAGAAACCCGTTGCACAAATATTAATGAGGCTTTCATTGTCCATCACATCAAGTTTGTTTTGTACAAACGCCAACAACTCGTTAATCACGATATTACATGATTTACACTTTACGACTTTAGAACTCGACATTTTATTTACGTAGGTATTCACAACCGCACGGTACGGCGCATGCGCACGGACTGAAAAGGTATGAGTTCCGAGAAATTTACAGGTAAATGAGACATCATAATTATCCGCTCGTAAGGTCGGCTTGTAGGTACTGCCCTAAATGTTTCAGGTGTAAGTACTTAAGTAATGTTAATAAATCATTTTTCATAAAAAAGGTCGTTGAGTCGTTTGCCAACATAAAACATGAGTAGTAAAAAAATGTCTGGACTTTTAAAATGGTGTTGGTTCCTAAAATGTCTTCCTTATTATAGGTTTTTTTTTACAAATGTTTAATGATACAATAGTAATTTTATTTCACAATTCTCTTTAATAACTTTTCATGTTTATGCAACACGTGGCCCAAAATAGTTCACGTTCGAAATGTTATAACAAAAACCTTTAATTCAAATGTCATAACCACAAACGGCGCGACAAAATGACATTTGGTTTTGTCTACTAACATAAATAACGTTAATAAATAAAATAAACGTTCGTTGTTTAACGTTTGGCAGCAGGTGCCTCTTTATTATAAATCGGGTTAGAGAAAATAATGTAATAAATAATTTCGAACAAACGTTACGATGGTATATGGAATGTGTCTTTGACAAATATTTTAATTTGTCTGTATTTACTTATAGCTTTTTGATCTACAACATGCTTTTTAAACGGCTTCGCGAAGAGTCCGTTAATACCCAATAAGTTTGTGTTTGTTATTATTTGGCTATAGATACGAGCCACCAAAAACACTGCAACCAAAAAAATATCAAAGTTTTCTCTCAACAAAACTCTACAACCGCAGTTCTTTCTACGCAATTTCATTCAAAACAAAATTTTTGAGCTAGTTTTTCCAATCGAAAACTGTGAATCCGGGAAGTGCAGTCAGTCACTTTGAGCGACGTTGCCAGACACATGCCCTCGTGTCCTCCCGTACATTTCTCTCCTTAAATTCTATTACTGTCTCGTTGCTCTAGTGTTTGTAAGCGCGACTGCTGAATATGAGGTTTTTGGTTCTATTCCCGGGTCACGCAAAGTGTTTTTTTAATGGGACAAGCCCGCCACACTATTCCCAAACCACTGTAACTCCTGTTAGCCAGAATCCACAGGGGCGACCACAAGAAAAGCGCCGAGACAATGAAGCTCGACGAAGTCCCAGAGAAATGATTTAACTGTCTTGGATCCCGCAACGAAATTAATCAGAAAAGAATAGCGGAGGAGTAGGTAAAGTGTTATTAGATTTATCCATCAGGAATTTATCGGTACTGCTACACACAAATGCAGACTCCGTGGGCTGCCCACGGAGTCTGCATTTGTGGCCAGTTGATGGCAAAAGTCTCGCCCCCTATTACATAAAACTTAAATATAACAGGCGAAATGTGGGTGTACTATTAAAAACACCTCTACCTAGCCTTACGGTGATTACAAGCGTGATTCATCATCATCATCATCAGCCTAAAATGTTCCCACTGCAGGGACTCAGGCCCAGTGCGGATTGGCAGATGTCACATGTCTTCGAATTTTTTGGTTTTAAGACATGCCGTTTCCTCACGATGTTTTCCTTCACCGTTTTGAGAGCAAGCGTGATTATGTGTATGTAAATCTATTACTCCTGTCTATATAATATAATTATATAGGTCCCAGAATAGTTTTAACTTTCACTAACATTCCCCGATTAGCGATTTTAGTTCGGTGCCCTAAATTTTGGTCACAGAGGAAAATCTCTTCAAACTTCTAAAGGCAACTTTCCTCATTTGTTAGCTTTCATAGCAATCTGTTATTAATGGCAATCTTAGGCTTCAAGTTTTGATGTCTCTCATATTAAGGTACTTCAAATGTATATATTCTTGCTCTTGTAATTAGTTGAGAGGTAAAATACGCGAACCGTCACTAAGTACAATCATATCTGAACTTGTAACTGTTTTAAGATGTGGATGTATGAAGCTTATGAAATCAATGTCTTACATTATTGAAAAAGTTTTGATTGACGCCTTGTCTCGTTTGCGGACAGATAACGAAAATTTCTTAAGATGAAGGAATTGTTTTGACTGTTGCTCTCTTTTGCAAACAAAAGAGTTTTACTTTTAAAATGAGGAGTTTTTTTTTGTATGTTTAGCGATTATCTTTGCCAATTGTGAACTAATTTCGATGGTTCTTTTTTATTAAGGTAAAGTTTATTCCGTGGTGGTTCCGTTTAAATTGGAAGATTTGACGTAAAGATCTGATGCTGATCTTCGCAGATATACAATGGAACTCTTTTTTAATAGTACACAGATAAATAAAACTGACTTCAAGAGAAATGTCAATATTTCAGAAGCTATAGTTAATTTTCACTATTTTGTGTTATTGAATTCGGATTTTGTTTTTTTTAGATTCTCAGACATTATAAATGTTACTCATTTCTAGATAAACATTATATGAAAAAAGGAAGACTCCTCAGACATGAGATTAAATAAAAAAATAACCATAACACGTCCACCAAAAATGGCTTTCAGATGCTAAATGTGAGTGGCTCGGTCAGCTATTGTATTCCCAGTCGTAAGGAGTTACAAATTCCAACGAACACGAGTAAGCACTTTATACTAGACTAAATGACAGAGCCTATAATATGAGGTTCATTTCATTTCTATAAAAATAATAAAAATATGATTTGGCTTTTGAGATTGATGTGTCCAGTGTTGTACAAAGTACGCACTAATAAAAAACTTGTGGGAAATTTGGGATTTTGAGTACCAATATCTCCAACCAGTAACTTCAAGGTTCGCAGGTGTAGTCAACAAGATACCCTTATTTAATTGTATAAACCCTACCCAAGATTATCTTACAAAAAATACATCTTAGTAAAATAAACCAATTTAAGCAACGTCATTTTGTAATGTTCTTTAGCATATTAAATTCTAAAAGAATTTCATTTATTCCAGTTCATGATCTTTGATTCCTAGTATCCTCAAACATTTTTGGAAATAAAAAAATCTCATTTCCTTATCCAAACCATTACCGATTCCCTGAAACGCCATTGCTTTCCTATTCATTCCAAAACGTTGGATTACTCTGTTCACTTTCTAGAATTGAACCAATCAGGAATCAACGGAACGGGAATATAATTTACACAAAGATACAACCAAAAATACACAAAGTAGGTTACCAGAGATATTTGAGGTAGCTCTGCGTAGCCTAGCCTCCCTTAGCAAGCTGTGAAAGCAGCTATGTATTTTTGGATTCAATAAACGAGACATGCTCAAGTGGACCTGGCCAGTGGCAGAGATGGCTGATGGAGTAAGGTTAGG
Source organism: Diarsia mendica (assembly GCA_949316265.1). Taxonomy (NCBI): domain Eukaryota; kingdom Metazoa; phylum Arthropoda; class Insecta; order Lepidoptera; family Noctuidae; genus Diarsia; species Diarsia mendica. Next base: position 19,985,568 of record OX438901.1, read on the forward strand.
CCAAAGAAACCAAGGCCGTCCTAAATCTCACTGGGTTGACGATATCATCAAAGTATCGGGAACATTGAATAAGGGACGCACAGGATCGGAAAGTGTGGCGGAAAAAACAGGGAGCCCTTTAACAAGCAGTAGGTGATTTCGTGCTGATATGCTAATGAAACGAGAGATATGAGCGCGGGGAGTATTTTTTTTTTTGGCCACGCACTAGGAATTTCTCCTGTATCGTGGGTGCGTTCACAAACATTTAAACACACATACACAAATACCCAGACCCGAAATAACTATCTGTAGGCCATACAAATATTTGTTCCGTGCGGGGATCGAACCCGCGACACGCAGCGCAGCAGTCCAATAGCTCAGCCACTGCGCCAACCGTGCCGTCGTACGAGTATGGTCAAGGGATGCATAAGAAACGGATGTAAAATAAAACTTAAAAGAGTTCATTATTCACGCATCTTCGCACCTCTCAGCTAAAGATCCATCCTAGCTCAGCTTTACTGAAAACCATAGCACCATATCCCAGCATCACTACACTTCCTCGCACCGCATGGTTACGTCACACATTTCTAGTGTAAAACCATCCTAGCGTGGCAAGACACGCTTCTCCACCTTTAATAAAATGACGTATTACGTCACGGTTCTCCAACGATTTTATGAAACGTAAAAGGTCTTGTTTACGCAATATATAACGTCGCACGTGTATCGCCGAGCGTAAACTTTATACACAATTTAGCCCTTGTTTTTAGTACTAAATGTAAAGCTGTAGAATTTGTAGGATATTAGAGTAATATAGAGTTGAGAAGGGTTTTGCAGGAATACCGTGCTTAGGGTTACGGGCTTGAATTACTTGGTATTTCGGATTTTGGAAGATTTCGTTGCGTGGGTTTTAATCTTCGCTTAAGAGAGTATTTCCATAAAATTATAGAGCATAAATTCATACTGCCTTGTTGGTCTTGTAGCAGGAATTTTTCAGTAGCAGCCACGGAGGAAGGATTTGTGCCTAGTTGATTGCAATCGACTGGCTCCCTTTTTTAACCGACTTCTAAAAAAAGAAGGAGGTTCTCAATTCGGATGTTTGTTTTTTTTTTTTTTTATGTTTGTTCGGGCATAACTCCGTCACTTGCTAACCGATTTGAAAAATTCTTTTTTTGTTGGAAAGGGTATACTTCCCAAATGGTCCCATATTTTTTTTTAACGAAATCGTACAAGCGGTTTTTGAAAAATCAACAAAACTCAAAAAAAATACTACATTGTCCACATTATGACCCATGAAGCATGAACATGTGAACCACAAAAAAATGAAAAATAAAAACTTTTTAACAAAAAATAAAACCGACTTCAAAAAAAAACACAACAAAGTCAAAAATAAATCGTTTTCTGAAGTCGGTGGCAAAAAAATGAAATCAAACAAACAAAAGTCACCGACTTCAGAAAACGATTTATTTTTGACTTTGTTGTGTTTTTTTTTCTGAATTCGGTTTTATTTTTTGTTAAAAAGTTTTTTTATTACAAAGGACTTAAATATAACTGCCGAAATGTGACTATACTACTAGGTACACCTCTGGCAAACCTTTCGGAAAGTTATAATATATCTACGTCTATAGAAATGCGAAAATCTTGACAAAATATACATAGATGTATCCACCATACCATGGAAGAAGTAAGTTTGTTATAAAGAAAAAACAGTACAAGCTTAGTGTGCTCACGCAAGCGTAGTTACAATTCCTTCCTTTATTTGAAACTTTGACCGTAGCAATAGCGCGGAACATGGACGATGTCTGCGCGTAGCCAAATTGGCGATAGCTAGCATTTTACATGGTGTTTTATTTTGTTAGGACCCACTCACGTCAACGGACATTGCAAATTACTGTGGCTTGCGTCAAGGTTCAAACATACCGATTGAACTGGACTGAAACAGCATCTATTAAATTGTGTTGTCCGGGGTTCAGTCAACAATCAGTGTGCACTAGTTTGACAGTACTTTTAGGATTGGACCATCTAGCACGTCGTGTGCTGCCGAGGCCATCACTGCTACTTCGCATCAGCTATGGTTCCGAGCGACTGATTGGAGCATAGAAAAAGCGATTCCGTGCTGTTAGATGCACCGCAATCCTTGTGTGTAAAGTGACACTTTGCGTAACCTACCATCGTTACCCAAGTCGTGTCGCGGTGACTTGTGGTGGTATGTCATAAACTACTTTTTTAATTTAGCTTTTCTGTGCACCAACTGTTAGTTTGTGGCCTAGGCTTAAAATGTTATGCCTAGGCCACAAGCTAACACGAAGGTTGCAAACCCTGAAGAGTTGAAATGTACCTAATAGTTCACCCACATTTTACCAGTTATGTCTAAGTTCCATGTAATATCGTGGGCAAATCATCTACGGCGCTACTCAAAAGCAACGCGATATTGACTGAAACTGCCAATGAGTAGCCATCATGTAACCAGAATGTTGAGCTCAGCATTAGTATTTCAATGGCGGCTCGTAAGCGACGTGACTTACTGAACTTTATTAACTAGTTTGTGATTGGATGTGTCGTGTGGTGACCCCTATTGAAATACTAGAGCTGTTACATTCTGGCTCCTCATTGGATTGTATAAGTTTCTCATCTTCATTTTAGCATGTTGATGAAAATATAATTCGAACTGCACTTCAGTTCCTCTAATGAGAACGTCACGATATTAAGTACTTCCTCCTTTGTGAAACCGTACACAGTACATACTAATATCTTATGCTTGTTACTTAATCGCGCCGCAAGGACTGAACGGATACAGAGATAGGTTCGAGTCCAGACTAAAAAAATTCTTCATTAAAAGGAGCGAGCGAGAAGGCGCGAAGAAGCGGAGGAGGATTGCTTCATTTAAAGGAGTCCTATTCCATAATCACATACCTTTTTTTCCCTCACATCAAAAATTCCACACGAACAACGCCGCGGGCAACAGCTAGTGCATAATAAAGCTGTTGAATTTGCTCTTTTGTTTGTTTAATCCCTATAACTACCACTCGAATTACCTACAATAAAAAAACACTGTTATTGATAGCCCATTTCTCGAGGAAGGTTATAGCTGTATTAAATCATTCATTAGGATTCTTAGAAACCAAGCGACGGGCAAAACCGTAAGGCACAGCTGCTAGTGAATCTGTATAACTGGTTACTTTTGAGATTATAATATCTGTGCTTTTGAGTAATGTCGTGAACGACAGGCCTTACAAACACTGATGTTTGTAAGTCACCCAGTTTCCTCCACATGTGTCGCTTAGATTAATGACCCAAGTACTAAACTAAGCAAAGTACTTCATCAAGTATAATTGCTCTAAATATCATAATAAAGTTAACAAACTCGGTGAAGAGTTAAAGCACGAACTACCCACGTACGAGAATTTCTATGCAGATATTATACAATTTGAATAGTCGAGTCAGAAGTTATGCAAGTGAACTGGTCTTGTCTTTGATCGGGCAAATGACCAGTTCTGCGAGCAATTAATAATAGTAGGAGAGTATTTGGTTCCTAATCACTTTGTGAGGGTGAAATTAATTTTAAATGAATTATTATGTGTTTTATGTGAGGAGCTCGTGGCTTAATAAGAACTGCCACTCAGGTCGATCTTTAGCTAAAGCTGTGCTTGCCTAGGTCGGTCTGTGGATGGGTGACCGCCCGACATATCGAGTTTCCTCAGTGCCTCGGAAAGCACGTTAAGCTGTTGGTCCCGGCTGCCATATATATAATTCTTTTACAGTCGTTACAGGTAGTCAGTGACCTGAAATTCTATTAACTAGTATTAACTGGGTTGTGGAGGTCAGATAGGCAGTCGCTCCATGTAAAATACTGGTATTCAGCTGCATCCGGTTAGACTGGAAGCCGACCCCAATATAGTTGGGAAAAGGCTAGGCAGATGATAATATTAGGTATGTGTTTTCACTGTGACTGCATCGTTGGTCTAGTCGTTGCAAGTGTGACTGCTTAGCGTGAGGTCCAGGGTTCGATTTTCGGGACAGGCAAGTGTTATTGGGTTTTTTCATCAAGAATTTCTAAGTAACAGCCACGGAGTCTGGATTTGTGTATTGAGTCCTATCGTAAAACGTGATTTTATACTCTCGTATAGTTTCTTAGTTGGATGTGCAGAATGCTTGTTTGGCGATTTCGTAAATTTGATTTCTTATAGACATAACTAGGTATATAAATTAAATACAGTAGGTATAAATCATAGTCCAGTGATCTATCCTAATTTCCGATCTCCATTATTAATATTAATGGCCACACTGTACATCAAATTATGCGGCAAACACGCGTCACCATCGTCCCAACTACATTCCAGGCCAAACCAACATTTGGGGCCTGACACCAAGATTTGGGGACTGACACCTACATTTGGGGACCTTTCCCCCTTATTTATCTAACGTGTTCTGCAATTTTGTGGTGTAATTTCGCAATACTCTACCCTAAAACACTAGAAAGGGTGAAGATCGTAACATAATAGTAAATGCATTATAATAGTAAATGCATACTTCTGCATGTTTCATTAGGAATTCAAGGCAAAGCGCTGATCATGCAAACCTTGCGGGCTGAATACCAGTCAGATTAATTAGAGGTTAACCCTACGTTTAAATAGGATTGATTTTTGTTACTATTAATATCATAAACGGGATATTTACCATGTTTGATTTTTGTTTCGAGTTCTCGATATTTCGGCGCTGTTACAAGCACCATGATCACGGATAAACTGTGTGGCAAGCCCTTTATATCGAATGATGGATTTCCAATGGACGCCGAGTTCTATTTTACACAACTTTTCAATGTCATTAACAAGCATATTTTAAAGTCCGATCTGAACGTATAGTATTTTAACAGTAATTTGTCGTGTAAGAGTAAAAGAAGAAGCAAAAATTCTTAAATTCCAGCTTTCGTTACCCATCAGGACACCTATATTTAGCATGACAAGTGCCATGCAAATGAACCAATTGCCATCAACCACAAATGCAGATTCTATAAATTTGTGCTACTGAGAAATTTCGAACCCGACTTCGAAATCGCATAAAAACTCAGAAGCAATATTAATTTGTACCCCCCTAGACACCTTAGCGTATATAACCCCCGGAGCTTCTCATTTTCCATCACGAAAATATACAACACCTAACTTCCAAAAAAGTTGATTCCAACACGAATACTAAACTACTCCAATATGAAGATAAAGTACAGACAAACATGATGAGTGCTCACCTACATTTTATGTCGGAATGACTCCGAACTAATTAAAACAGTGTTGAAGTTTCGCCCTTTGGGGGTAGTAAAAACTTTTCAACATGTCCTCGCATGGAATTTTGGGGGCTTTGAAAACGGGTTCTGTAGTATACTGGTTTCCTTGGACCCTTTTATGTTTTACGTGAACAGATTTCATCGTCTCATTAGTCTAACATAAGCTTGGCTGGTAATCAAAGGATACTACGTACTGTCAGTTTTGATCTGTTTGTTTTTATGGCCTGTGATTTTGTTTATAAAATACTTACTTATCAAATTATAATATTATGTTCTAGCTTTTGCACGCGGCGTCGCCCGCGTGGATGTCAAAAACTTGACAAATTATAAATACTAAAACCTTTCTCGAGAACCACTTTGTGCAGTTGTTTTTCAGTTTTTTGCGAACAGACAGATGCGGCGGACGACTTTGCTTTATGATATGTAGTGATTAGATCTCCCTTTAGCTGTATTTTAGCCTGTTCTCCGCCTTCCGCGTTCAGTCTGCTCCAGCGACTTGTTCTGGTCATTGGTTAACATAGCTACCGACACGAGGTCTTCACTCCAATGCTCGTTCATTCTACTAAACATCGGTCCTTCAAACATTACATTTCGACTGGCCTGTTGGTCTAGTGGTTAGTGACCCTAACTGCAATGCCGGAGGTCGTGGGTTCGATTCCCACCCAGGACAAATGTTTGTGTGATGAGCACGATCATTTGTTCTGTGTCTGGGTGTAATTTATCTATATTAAGTATGTATTTAGAAATATATAAGTATGTTTATCAGTTGTCTAGTACCCATAACACAAGCTCTGCTTAGCTTGGGACTAGATGGCGTTGTGTGATAGTTGTGGAATATTAAAAAAAAAAAAAAAAATACAAGTTCCCTGTTGTCCTGAAAATAAAATACCACTGCAGACTAGAGTGGGCTAAAACAATAGGCAAACCACTTTGGGTCGCGGCACAACGCTCTGGTGTATCGTTAACCAAAAGGTACTTTTGCGGGCGCTGCCGCGCTGTTTTATACACTCCGTCTTTTCACGAGTGCATTTTAGATATCGAACCTACACCTAAGCGTACAAACAGTGGGAGAGATTTTATTTTATACTATGCAAAGTACAGAACAAACGCCACATGAATTGACCCAATAAACCTTGAACCTAATGCTTTCGCGATAGAGTACCAATTGTAGAAGCTTGATGTCCTGGTCCCAGACTTCAGTGACGAAGGAGGCGCACACTCCCAAATCAGCGCTAACCTCAAGGAACCAGGAAGAATTATGTAAACTTGCATTACCACACCAAAGTCTTGTAGAGCTCCAAGTTTAAAGATCTGTGGCATCAGCTGCTTCCCTTGTACATAAATAATGACAGCAACGGATCATGTTGATCCGATCCCCTCATTTAAATTTCACAATGTGGGTTGATAAATAGGTGATTCAGTTGGAATTGAGTTCCGTATAAAATGAAATATGCATTGTATATTAAACGACTTATATTTTGGTTTATTCAAGTGAATGATGGTGGTTTTTTTATTGATAACATTTTATTAAAATTCCCAATCTCATATTCTCGTGAAATATGAAATAAAACAAATGTCAGAGGTGGCTATCTTAGGTTCGAACTCAGGATTACAGGGAAATAGGCCATCACTAGCGATGCGAGACGCACGGGCCCGGTCAATGTGGCCACACTTAGGGGAGGCCTATGTCCAGCAGTGGACGTATTTCGGCTAAAAATGATGATGATGACGAGGCCATCACTATAGCCTATAATAGGTGTGAGTTTGAACTTCTGAGTTTACGGATTCATGTGCGTATTGTATAATTAGCTACTACTGGCTATTATGAAGAAAAATCGTGAGGAATCCAAGCATGCCCTTGAGATATTTCTCGATGGTATAGCGATAGGTGTTGTAAGTATTTATTTTGCAATGTTTTCAATGACCCAGATGAGAGAGAAATTCTACCATTTGATTTACAACTAGCTTGCACTTAGTATTTTTACTTTTTATGTCTGATAAGCATCAATTTAAAACAGCAATAGCCTTTTTGCTTACTCTTGCAATATTTTATTTAGTACAAATAAGAAATTCTAACCCAACTAATTTCTTCTGTTTTCCTAAAAGCCAATTCCTCTACATTTATATCCTTTGCCAACACTTCTACGAGCTAAGCGGTCTCTTGGCACCAATCAGGGGCTCGCATTGAAAACATATTATCGAAATAAATTCTGCAATTCTGTCAGCCAGCATTTTCTGTCTGATAAGTTTTTTTACTATGCATTAGTGGCTGCAAGTCGTTGGTGCGCTAAACGACAGAACTTTTAAGTCCCGGAGTGGGCACTTAGTTGCTTGAGCACTTACGGGTATATTTTGATGGTTGAGTAAGGGAATACGTAAAGAAGCCATCAGTGCTTGTCATCATCATCATTTAAGAAGAAGAACGTCCACTGCTGGACATAAGCGTCCCCAAAGTGTCGCCACATTGACTGCTCTGGTCTTCGCTTTTGATGCCATAATATCTGTCACAGCTATTTCTGATATCCTGCTTTTGAGCACGATTTTCCTTGCGAGGTCAAGGCATTTCTCAGTAGCAGCCACGGAGCCTAAATTAGCGCCCAGTTGATGTCAATAAGCTCGCCTCCTATTACATGTGAAATAACAAGTGAAATGTGGGTTATATAACCCTATCTTTGCCTTACCATTCGGGGATAACAGTCATGATATTGTATTATGTTGTTGAGAAGCGACTGATGAACTTAAACGGTCATCATCATCATCAGCCATAAGAGGTCTACTGCTAGACAAAGGCCTCCCCTATAGAACGCCACCAGTTTCCCGCGATTCTCACGATATCGTCGGTCCACCTGGTGAACTCGAGAACGTTTCTTCTACATCGGTTGTCGGTTCTTCGAGCGATGTGGCCTGCCCATTGCCACTTCAGCTTGCATATTTTGAGGGTCTACCAAAGTTAAAATAAAGATAATTATTGATGAAAAAGAATTAAGTCTGCCGTCAATCACTGAATTCCACAAAGCAAACTAGCCTTAACAAACCAAGTCTAAATCCACTATTGTTTGATAAACTAGCCTTCTCGGAGTGCATCGGTTAGTTTAGCGAGAACACATAGTGATGCGATTTGGTAGCACTAACATAAGCTACCGCAGACCGTAACTGTGAGCAGGCAAACTCAAAACTTAGCTAACTAGCTAATGTTGGGCGCTCTAGCTTGAATCAGTAAGTCTAAGAGCTATACAGTCAGTAGATTTGCATGGATATAGAATTACGATTAAAATTGATGTAACTGTTGCAAATCCATAATCATCATCATACTACAATTTATATAATTTTAAAGCTTGGGTGAATCTTCCTTGTTTTAAGATCATTTCCATTTCGGCTCCGGTAGTTAGTACGGACTTAAAAAATGGCACTGGCATCTACCCAGACTGGTGATTTGGTTTTGAGCTCGCAGCTTCTCGCAGCGAGCACGTCATTCAGTGTTTGATCGAACTGAAGTTGCGTCGTCCGGAACTGTACCTGATTGATTGTACCCCGTGCTAATGTTAAATTGTAATTTCAAGTAATTTGTTAGTTTAACAAACAGTGTATCGCACCCAGTGTGTTTTCACTATTGTTGTCCTGCCCACATGATGTACGAGCCTAACAGAACAAATCCTGACAAATGTTTGATTAAAAGTAGTTGTGCCATGGAATTATTGGTCAATAGTCTTAAATGAATAATTCGAAGACATTGTGACTTCTACCAACCCGCACTGGGGCCGCGTGGTCGATTATAGCCCATCCCTCTCCTCGAGAGGAGGCCTGAGTCCCTGCAGTAGGAACATTATAGACTGATGATGATTCTCAAATTCAATCATTCAGTGAACGGCGTCGATGTGAAAATTCGTAAAGATTAGAGTCAAAAACAAATGAGCGTACCCTCTTAATGTATGTAATTTGTAATCACTTCAGTACCTATAGTTTAACGAGAAGTTTGTAGTCTAGCATACAAGTCAACACAGTTCTGACCTTTAGATAATTGGCTTGTGGATGCCGTCAGAATGGTTCGTTTCGTGTAAAACTTTGATAGTTGGCCCCGTTCGTTTAGATTGGAATCTGAGCCCAATCTAGTTTGGAAAAAGTTAGGAGATAACGTATGCGATTTGGATTCAACTTCATACAGGATTCTGAAATGTTGATTGATGTTTCATTTAACATGCTAGCAGTTTTCTTTGAGTGTAATAAATGAACTGTTTGACGACACGGTTGGCGCAGTGGCTAAGCGATTGGCCTGCTGCGCTACGTGTCGCGGGTTCGATCCCCGCACCTAACAAGTATTTGTATGGCCTACAGATAGTTGTTTCGGGTCTGGGCGTGTTTGTGTATGTGAGTTTCAATGTTTCTAAATGCACCCACGATACAGGAGAAATTCCTAGTGTGGGGAAACGTTTTTAAAAAAAAACTTCAATTAGGGTGATAAACTTCTTGTATCTATAATGTATTCTTCTTCTTATTTCTCTCTTTCGAAGAAGAATAAGGCAATCCACAGAGTTTGGGTTTGTGTTTTGTTGGTGGCAATTGGCTCACTATTATGTTATGCCCGAAGGGTTAGGTAAGGGTGTTCCCATTATTACACCAAAATTTCGCCAGCTTTGTTAAAGTTCTATGTTGAGCGAGCCTATTGCCATCAAATGGCCAGAAATCCAGGCTCTATGTCTGCTACTGAGAAATGACTAATGGAAAATCTCAATGACACTTTGCCTGACCAAGGAATCGAACCCAAATCCTCATGCGCAGCAGTCGCACTTGCGACCACTGGACCACGCAGCAGTACAAAATATTTTATTTTACCTATCCATCACTGATACTTAAGACATGTAGTTAAATGGGTGTTCTGTTTGAACTGACCATTTCTTAGGGAGAAATCATGAGGAAGAAAAGAAAAAAACAAGGACTTTTCCAACATCAACCTTTAATTAAATTATAAAGTATTGAATAATAAATTACTTTACAAAGAACTATTTACATTCAATTACCTAATTTAACTTAGACACTAAAACATAACACACAATTAAAAGTAAACAGTTATAGTTAAGTTAGACTTACATGGTTGAAATGTTGAATTCATTAAAAGTTGTAATTTTGTTTTGTGCTAATTTTCATCACTAGTGCTAATTTTACGAAGTAAAAATTAACAAATTTTTTTCTTTGAAGATATACAAAAGTCAAAATCATTACAATTAAAAAGTCAGAAATTACAGTAAATACAATCGGTTTTAATACTAAAAGAGGAAACAAGGTAACATAATTAATTAACAATCAGAAAATATTTGTTACAAAATATGTTTTACAGATGTAAATTTAACAAAGGAGACGGAAAAACAAATAAACAAAGTTTCCTCCGTGCTTCGGAAAGCACTGTAAGCTGTTGGTTCCAGATGTCAGTTGTATAATGTTAATACCCGTTACAGATAGTCAGTGGTTAGAAAGTCTGACAACCAGTCTCACCCAGGGGTACCGTATTTTCCAGGTACTTAATGGGTTTTCAAGGTCAGTCAGGCAGTGGCTCTATGCAGGACCCCAATAGCTCGGCAGATGAAGATATTTAAGCCGCTTTCACATTAGGACGTTAGCAGCACCACAGTCGCAAGACAGAAGCACATTCCTTCACATTTTAAAAGAACAGCCGTAGTCGCATTAGTATTTGTTTATAGTCGCGTGACATCGCGCTGCTAATGTCTTAAGTAATGTGAAAGCGGTCTTACTCATGTTGGCAGAACTAAGTTCAATTAGCATGTAATTCGCCGATGGGCCGAAATGTTCTAGAGTGGCGACAGTCAACCGGAAGACGTTGCACTGGCAGGCCTCGCAGATAGGTGGACCGATAACTTGGTGAAGGTTCCAGGGACCCGGTGGATTCGAGATGCACGGGACCGGTTTAATTTGGCGGCATTTGGGGGTGGCCTATGTAAAGTAGTGAACATATTTCGGCTGAAATGATGATGATGAAGTCCTAAAAATAAAGTATACTTAAATGTTTTCTGTTCACCTATAAATAATCACACACCATATTTTAACAAAATGTATCACCGGTTTTCTAACGGCAGTTATTTTTCACTTACTCGATACTCTCCGTATCCGATTGGCGACCGTCCAAAGAAATGTTACTGTTTCAATGAATACTATTTATTGTTGTTTTATTTTTGTATTTTTACGAGTTTTTCTTGAATGCTGCCTTTGGTAACTTTTGTTGTGGTATTATGTATCTATTGGTTTTTCGCATTAGTATTATAGATATTTCTTGGTTATTCAGTGTTATTTGGATTTCACGCAAGGAGTTTTTCAGTATTAGCCCGCAGTCTCACACGCACAGCGACACGCAGGCGACACGCAGGCGGCACGGTTGGCGCAGTGGCTAAGCGATTGGACTGCTGCGCTGCGTGTCGCGGGTTCGATCCCTGCACGGAACAAATATTTGTATGGCCTGCAGATAGTTGTTTCGGGTCTGGGTATTTGTGTATGTGACTTTATATGTTTGTGAACGCACCCACGATACAGGAGAAATTCCTAGTGTGTTGAAACGTTTTTAAAAAAAAATAAAAGAAAAGATAAAGAAAAGTCTAGATTCTGCCTGACTGTAGGAAATACATTTATTGCATTTAACATATGCATAACTTGCTAATTGTAAAACATAAAAACGTTATGTGTGTTTAAGTCTCGTGTAAACCGTGGCCAGGGCAACAACAGGGCACAAATGCAAACTCCATGCCTCCTACCGAGAAATCCTTGATGGAAAAAACTCAACGACACATCGCCCGTCCTGTGACTCAAAACGACCAACGACGCAGTTCAAACATAAAGAAAATTCCTTTACACAAAATTGCACTCACAATCTTTTAAGATTAAGATTCCAAAATTCCTTTACACAAAATTGAACTTACAATCTTTTAAAATTAAGGTTCCAAGTACACTACCATCCCTACAGATGACAGTGAGGATTCTATTAACCTGTTTGCTAATAAGAGCGTGACTAATTACCTTGAGGGAAATGGACGACATAATAAGCTTGAGTGCTAGAGATGAATAACAAGGAGAAATCTGTATTATGTTATGCAAAGTGACAGTATTCAATGTACTGAGAAATGTTAAATTTACTTAATACGTCGCGGCTGACCTCGTAGAAGACGGAGCAATAAACGATTTGAATTTGAATTTGGAGGCATCATCATCTTCCTGCACTTTTTTTTTTGTTTTGTAGGTAGGGTGTGAAATCATCAAATCTCCTCCCGCTCTTAGGAATGTCTTCACAGAGTTCTTCTGACTAAAAACCATCCATGTTCCTTCTTAGCCCTTTGTGTCCGGGGCCGCGGTATCTCTTTCGAACAACCCGCAGCCCCGACAATGATCTTACTGCCCTTGTCCCAAGTTATTTTTTAGGGTTCCGTACCTCAAAAGGAAAAAACGGAACCCTTATAGGATCACTTTGTTGTCCGTCTGTCTGTCTGTCTGTCTGTCTGTCTGTCAAGACCTTTTTTCTCAGGAACGCGTGGAGGTATCAAGCTGAAATTCATATCAAATACTCAAGTCTATGGTCTCTTGGAGCTGTGAAAAAATCAAACTTCTAAGTCAACGCGATCAAAAGATACTCCCGTTTATGCCGCAAATTTTCGACACTCGCAAGGGAATCAAAACCTACAGGGTACTTCCCGTGAACTCAGAATCTTGAAATTTGGTACGAAGCAACGTCTTATAGCATAGATAAAGGAATAATTACGAAAACCATAAATTTTTAGTTACATCAAGATACTCCCGTTTATGCCGCAAATTTTCGACACTCGCAAGGGAATCAAAACCTACAGGGTACTTCCCGTGAACTCAGAATCTTGAAATTTGGTACGAAGCAACGTCTTATAGCATAGATAAAGGAATAATTACGAAAACCATAAATTTTTAGTTACATCACATAATATATTTTTTTTACGGAACCCTCGGTGCGCGAGTCCGACTCGCACTTGGCCGGTTTTTTTTATTTGCGGGGAGCGGGGATCGAACCCGCGACACGCAGCGTAGCAGTCCAATCACTCAGCCGCTGCGCCAACCATGTCGTCGTTTGTATTCTGGTTGTAAAAATATGCAACACAAACGGTCATATCTATTTATCGCGCTAACTAACTTACATTCATCACAACATAATGAGATCGTAGACTTGAGTAGGTGATATACATTTCAACTGACACCTTCACGCGTTTCAGAGAAAAATGTTTTGACAGACAGACGGACAACAAAGTGACGCTAATAGTATGGGCTTCCTGTTTTCTTTTGAGATGCAGAATTCTAAAACCTGGACGTCATGAGGGGATTGGGAGAGACTTTTCCCCAACAGTAGGTTGAGGCAAGCTAACAGACAACGCACAGTAGCACAGTCTAAGCCGGTGGATCTAGAAGCGTGAAAGAAGATGTTTTAAAATGTATGGAGACCTGGCCAGGTCTCTGTACACTAAATTGGCTTTGTTTGGTAGGAAAGTACAAGAATATTCACTTGAAATTGAAACACAACCAAAACCCGCCATGGCGGTAAGTTAGTTGATGTTGAAAGTAGTACTTTCACAATCACTAAGAAGCTTTGCTATGTGTCTTGTTGATTTGTTAGACACACTATTAGAAAGAGATGAAATCCACACATAGCCCGTCGTCAACCAGATGACCTAGACAAATTAATCGTGGTGGGTAAGATCGAAGGAAAAAGACCCCGCGGCCGATCACCTAACCGTTGGTATGACCAAGTTACCGCACTCACTGGACTCTGTTACAACTGCTCTAAGGAAAGCCGAACATCGAGAGAAATGGAGACAGATTGTAAGAACTATGAAGGACTTTCATCAGGGACACGACCTTCAGTAATGAAGAATACGACTACGAAGAGAAGACATCCACTTTCGAGGTAATCTCGCTCGGAACGGAAATGTACGCTTGTTTTATAGGAGATGTTTTAAAAGAAAGAATATACTATAGTACAAGATGACCTTGTTTATCGAATCTCTCTTTGCCAACACCCTTAGAAACTTTTATCCTCTTGAAACTCCTTAAAGTTCCTATTAAACATAATATCACGCCTGTAATCTCCGAAGTGGTAGGTAGAGGTGTACCAAATATTACACTCATATTTTGCCAGATTTGTTTATGGCCCATGTAAATTGAACCCAACAAAAACATTCTGTAAAAAACTAGCCAAGTCTCGATGGAGCTGCTTGTTTATCTCTAAAAAGTAATGAAATCTAGACAAAGTCGTGCCAAGTCTAACGTTCCTTATTGCGATTTCTTTATTATTATAGTTATTGTTGTGTGTCTTGGCCGTTGAACATTCTTTATACGTTAGTGGGTACAAGTCAATTTAGTTTATACGTAATGTTATATCTGTTGTAACTATCTATGATTGTTAAGCGAGATAATAACCCATACCTACTGGTATTGGTAATTGGACGCCAAGAAGAAAAATGACCGAACTAAACGAAACGAACAACGGCCAAGTCACACAACATTAACTATAATAATAAAGAAATCGCAATAAGGAACCTTAGACTTGGCACGACTTTGTCTAGATTTCATTACTTTTTAGAGATAAACAAGCAGCTCCATCGAGACTTGGCTAGTTTTTTACAGAATGTTTTTGTTGGGATTTCACTTCTTTTTGTAGAAACGTGGGCATATTTATTTATTTTGTTAGATTTTCTTATTGAAAACAATTTTTTTAAAGTTTTTTTTTTTAATTTATTTTTTCGATTATCCTAGTTTTTATAGTTTTCCCTTTAAGTGGCCATTAAACCCTAACTCTGTACCAAATTTCAGCTCTCTGAGTTTATGGGAAGTACTAGTTCTATTTTGATGATCATGAGTGAGTGAGTGAGTGAGTTTCATAAATGCGAAACTTTGCTTTCGCTTAACTTCGGAACTAAATGACCTACAGACTTGAAACTTTTTATTTTAAGTGTGATTGTATAGCTTACTGGATGACGAAAATTTCAGCGTTCTGGTCTTATCCAGAGGTTCTCAAATAGGGGCCTGAAAATGCGGCGAAATGGTTCCAGTAAAGGATGGTACGGCAGTGTTTGCTTCGCGCTCGACTCGGCGGGGGCACTGCCGTGCCCCCAGATAAGTCTATTGCCATCAAACACGCTCAGTTCTAATATCCGTGACTGATGAAAAACCCCAATAACACTTTGCCCGTCCTTGGATCGAACCCATGACCTCGTACTGAGCAGTCGCGCTAGCGATCATTAGACCAATGAGACACTCATAAAGTACGTATGTGGGTTTGTAATGAAGAATCAATAACATAAATATACCTATCAATAACATAATATTGTATAGCCTCTTGACTTACAACAAACTTGACTTTAACAAGTCCAGTTGACTTAGTATTGTTTTTTTTTTTTTTTTTAAACGTTGCCCCACACTAGGAATTTCTCTTGTATCGTGCGTGCGTTCACAAACATTAAACTCACAAACACAAATACTCAGACCCGAAACAACTATCCGTAGGCCATACAAATATTTGTTCCGAGCGGGGATCGAACCCGCGACACGCAGCGCAGCAGTCCAATCGCTCAGCCACTGCGCCAACCGTGCCGTCAAAAATTAAATGTAGAATAAGCGTTGAGCCGTGCTTATACAATTAATAGCCAATGAAACGACTGATTTGTATTTGAATATTGTTAAACACTGGGTTCTAGGAACATAAATTAATAGGTTGCTGATGAAAGTAACTAATTAGTCGCAAAATCAACAATAATGAGTAGTATTAATAAATATGAGCTATATTTATTGGCACTACCATATTATTTCACTGTTAATACAAAGTATTGAAAATGGTTGTAATAATAATAACCATAATTTTGAAATAACCAACAAAAGAAAAGTGTTGAAAACCTTAAAACTAAACATAATTATCTAAGAACTGATTTCAGGAAAAAATCTTTAATAACATTCCCAAAAATTTTATATCTTTTTGCTCTGCCTGGGGTCGGCGACCAGTCAAACCGGATGCAACTGAATACCAACATTTCACGACTGCCTATGTGACCTCCACAACCCAATTAATATTGGCTAACATGATGCCACAATAAGATAAAAAATACTGAATAAGAATAATTGTCTTCTTCTTCTTAGCGTGTCGATGACAATTTAAATTGAGTCAGCCCAAAATTTAGCGACGAGTTTGGCATTTGCAGTTCCAATCATTAGCTCCTGTGATGTGATAATTGTCTTACAAACACAACACCAAACGAATTCATAAATACAAAAGTAAACAAACATTATCTTGTAAAATTAGCACACAAAACATTTAATTTACCTCTAAACATTCTGATTGAAACATTAGCACTTAGGGTTGTTTGTCCAATTAACAGAATTTCTAATATTAACACAACCTCTGACATGTACATAAGGATTCAATTAAACGCTATGTAAGCGGTCAACGCTGGGTTGTTTTCCTTCAAAATACTTGGGTAACAAAATAGTGTTAAATAAGGAAACTAAGGTTTAACTTGGTAATGGACGAGACCCTCTTTTATTGATTTATTTACTGTTTGTAGATACTTGGGAACATCTGTACGTTTATCAGGATTAGTGATCGGTGCCATGTCTTGTTCTATATCTATTTCATCTTGATTTACGATAGGGAGTTCAGCGTTTTTATTTCTGCCACTTTTCTGATCTGTCGTAACTACAAAAACTATCCTTGCGATTTGAATAAGATTTATATCTTATATCTATATCATCATCATCAGAGACGTCCACTGCTGGACATAGGGCTCCCCCAAGTGTCGCCACATTGACCGGTCCCGGGCGTTTCGCATCCAATAGATCCACGTAACCTTTACCAGGTCATCAGATCAACTATTTTTTTTTTTTAATTATTGTACAATTATTTATAGTAAGAGAAAAGATGTATGGTTACACACATATACCTATGTCTGTCCACCCCTCTAGATAACTAGAGCGTGAAAGTTAAAGAAATTGCTCTCCATATTACCACAGAAATGACGATGGTTTATGCATGCGTCGCTCACTGCGCTAACAATAGACCAACTGAAGTGAAATGATAATTTACATTTTTATTATTCCTTGTGCTCATTCACCACAAAAAGACGCCAACTAAAGCATGAACACATTGTTGATAAAGCTGTACAATATTCTTCGTTATAAACCAATATTTATTTCGTACATAGAAATGGGTACGGTACGGCTGGTATATAAATTCTAGGTCGCTCAGCGAACTATGGAGCGGGATATGCTTGGGGTCCCTCTGAAGTGGCAATGGACCGGCCATATTAGCCGTAGAACTGATGATCGTTGCGTTAGACGTTTTCTTGAGTGAAGATCGTGATTCGGAAAGTGTAAGGTGGAATGCCTTCGGGCTCAGTAGAGCGACGCGACGATTTCGCAGGGTGATTGACAACTGGATGTGAGTTGCTGACAATGGAGTTAGGTGGCGTGCCATTAAAAGGGCCTGTGTCCAGCTGTGGACTGATAAAAAAATCCAATAAATGAGTCGTCTTGTCCATTACCTCGAAAGGAATATTCTATCATTACAATGACATTGGTAAAAGACATTTTAACATTATTTTTTTACATATTAATACATTCAAATTCTCATTTCTCCTTAAAACTAACTTACTTGCCTTATGTACAACCGATTTCTTTTAATATTTCTTAAATATTTACATAAAGTTCCTCAATAGATTCGCAACAATATAAATGAAATGAAATTCCATGATGAGAAAAATTCGAGTTTTTTTTTAGAAAAGTACCCTACCGATAAAATTTCTTAAAGACAATGTCTATAATAATTATACTTATACTTTATATCACATTTTTTACATAGAATTATACTACTATTTACATTTTCATAAGTTTTTGAAATTCAAAAAGCGGAATACTTTTTACATAATCATGAATTTTATGATGCTCATCTGTTGACAGTTCTTATTTACATTCTTAGTAAGCATATAAATGTATCATGAAAAACAATAGAGGTTGGCAAACAAGAAGATTTTAATATTCCTCTAAAGGAGAAGAAAGTAAACACATACGTCTCCGTTCCTCTTATTTACATTCGCGTGGTCCATGTTAATATCATAAACGCTGACAGGCAAAAGGTAATGTTTGAGACGATAGAGCTCGACTTTGAAGATTGGATTAAGTTTCTATAATCTTTCGCCTCATTTTGCGACGGGTAGGTGTACGTTCTGTCGGTCACACTTTTAACATCAGGAGGACACGGCAGCGTTTCCACAGGAATCTGAAGTAATGTCCTCTCATTTTCACCCTTAACGGCTTTTGGTTCATCAACGTAAGCGTCGTCTGTTTCGTCTTGAAAAATATCATCCGGATTATCCGAATAATCTCTTATTTGACTTTTGTCATCGCTATCGTACAAATTGTTTGATCCGATAACGTTCCTTTCGAAGTAAGTAAAGTGTGAATTTAACGAAGGCTCCGCGTTGAATTTGCAAATGAAATTTTCGAGAGATGTTCGCACTTTGACGCTCTTGGCTTCGTGACGAAGCTTATGCATCCATGCGAGATGACAGTCGCACGGGAATTCGTTCCCTGTAACAATTGACGCGTTAATTAATTCCCTAATTGGAGTAATGATACTTGTGAGAGCTCCATCTGTGCAAACTAATTGATTTTTATTCGATTGTTAAAATTTACTTCGTCAATGTAAAATTAATTTTCTAATTAACTTTGTTATCGATATTTGTTACTATTGAGAGCAGATTGAATATCCCTTAATTAAAATTAATAAAGGTACGTACCTTCCAAGTAGAGGTAGCTGTTTTGGTTCTTCATGTTGTCGTATATTGGATGGAGGTTGTCGAACGTGAACCTCTTTAATTTATTATGTCTTATGTCTAGCGCGGCCAGTCCCCTGACCCCTTCGAATAGGCTGCTGGCCAAAGTTACAAGTTTGTTATGGCTTAAACTCAACTTCCTTAATTGCGATAATCCATCAAACGTCCTCTGGGCCAGAATATAAATTTCATTATAATCTAATAACAATGTCTGGAGATTCCACAGTTCAGTAAATGTAAACGAATTAAGTTTGGATAATTTGTTTCTTCTTAAATCTAAGCGTTTTAGATTTGCAAGTCCATAAAAACACTCCTTCTTGAGTTCGCTAATATTATTTCTATCGAGTTCTAAGTCAATTAGGTTGACGAGATGTTTGAACGCCCCGTCGTGAATAACGGTAATGTTATTACTAGTGAGATATAATTTCTGGAGTGCCGGCAGTTCGTAGAACACTTCAGTCTCTAGCTCAACTATTCTGTTCTCATCTAAAGTGAGTATGGTTAAGTTTGGCAAGTTATAAAACGCATGTTTACCAAGATAGACGATCTGGTTCTTAGTGAGCGTCATTTCTTGTACTGACGTCACGTTGACAAATGTGTTGCTCTCTATCTTGTGGATTGAGCTGTATTTTATACTGAACTGTTTTACTTTTCTCAAGTATCGTAGTACTTTTGATGGCACAAAGTCTAGTCCTCCATCTGCTCTTACATTGAAGGCTAGTGTTTCTATGTTGGACTGTGAAGTGAAACTGGTCCACAGTGGGTCTGTTCTCTCGATTCCTCCATTGAAAACCCAGCATTCTGTTTTGACGGCTTCGTTGATCTCTTGGCTAAATTCACAGTAGCAATGAACTTTGGAATCTCTGTCACTGATGTCACATATATTTATCGCAGCTGGTATGACTTTTTCTTTTGTTTTCCTTCTGTTGGCATCAAGGGCTTCTATTGCGAAGAGCAACAGTAGCAAGGTAGCGGGTACCTTCGGAGCCCGCATACCTCCTACCTGAAACAAAGACAAAGGGAATTAAGCTATTTAATTTTACCTTTTAAGATCAAAAGGGCCTCAAGGATTTTCATGTTATTTTTCTTGGGAAAATATTTTAATAGAATGTTGCTGATTTTCGTAAATAAAAGGGTAATGCGAATATTAATAGACCGTGATACATAAAAGTGTTTATATTTCAACAAAGGGATTTATAAACAAAGTTTACATAAAGTATATTATTACATCAATGTTGACTGTATTTATAGAAAACAAACCATGTTTCTAATATGCAATTTAATACGAAAGTTATCATGTTCGCATTAAAGTGTGTGACATGTCAGAAACATTTTTTTTATTCGTAGACAATCATTAAAATAAAATGAAAGGACCTAATCTCTTCTAAACAAAGAACGGTAAAAACAAAAAATAAAAAAAACAATTTATTACTGTTCCGGGTAATAAGACACAAAATAACAACTAATAAAAATAAGTAGCTTCCAAAACGAAATCTCAGTATTAAATTTGAAAGCGAACCTCACAAATGAGTAAGCAGCTTAACAGGCGCTGTTATGAAAATAAAAAGAGCCCCGACATTCGGAGTTCCCAATTACAAGCACCGGATTTCAACGACGATTAAGAAAGAAAAATGTATAATGAATGATTTGAAAGCATTTTTTTAATTAAATTATATTATAGGAACCGTTTGCTTTTATTTGGTTCATCTTGATTTCTGGGTCTGTGAAAAAAGAAAGTAAATTTATTCGGTCTCCGTTTAATCGGAAGTGCGATGTCAGTTATTTTATCGGATAATAGTAGATTATTGCATCGAGCACAAAGTAATTTATTATTGCACCGAGTGCCTGATTTAGAGCCTGAGCGTTAGCGAGGGCTCTAATCTAACAGGCACGAGGGCAATATAAATTACTTAAGGCGAGGTGCATAATCTACTTTTCTTTCAACTATTACATAAAGGAATAGTAGATAAAAGAAACTCATATCAAACAGTTAAAAGATTTTCTATACTTAACACTGTCGTCTTCATTTAAAATGTTTTCCGGAGTTAATGTGTCGCTAAATGATTCCATTTTAATTCGAAGTCGAAGCACTCAAAATCAGATAGTATCACACTTTATCGTTTCCAAAAATATTGTCAAGCAAAATTAACAAAGTTCCCCAAAAGTTCCCGCCAAATTACTTTTTTAAATTTCTTTCATTTTATAGTAACTAGTTAGCAACAATCATTTTTTAAATTTGGAACAAGTAGTAGGATAGAAACAAATAATACTTATGTAAAAAAAAAAGTATTGATATCGGCTGGCTGAATAGAGCTAATCCATTGAGATTGGCACCGGTGCGATTAAAAAAAATAAACTGTGCAATAATGAAATTTCATACATTTTTATTGCTCTAGAGCACTAAAGACTCGCTTTGTGCTGAGTTTTTAGTGTGATTATGATGAAATTAAAGCATAGTTGGAAGAAAAGTAATTAATTGTTCGGAGACGACGTGTGAGGGTTAATAAAAATAATTGATCGCAACATTACAGATGAATAAAATTGTGTAATAAACAGATAGCACTGCAGGCACTTTGGGAATTTGGAAAATGAGGCTGTTAAATGAAGGAATTTATTTCATTGCTTCCAACGCAATGTATTGTTAATAAATTCATAAATATTTTTGAAAATGAAGTAAAATGTCTCATTTGTTAAGAAAATTGAATGACAATGTGTCTAGACTAGGTCAAAATCAACTCCAAAGAAGTTTCAATAGAAAAACGAGATACGATTTTAAACTAAAAGCTCGATGATTCCCATTATCTATCACCTCCTTGTCCACTACGCACTGGTGAACACACCAGGTGGTGGACAGAGAAACTAACTGACAGGCTTGCAGTTACGTACGTGCGCTCTATATATTGACTGGCCTGTTGGTCTAGTGGTTAGTGACCCTAACTGCTATGCCGGAGGTCGTGGGTTCGATTCCCACCCAGGACAAATGTTTGTGTGATGAGCACGATCATTTGTTCTGTGTCTGGGTGTAATTTATCTATAACTAGTGACCCGCCCCGGCTTCGCACGGGTACAAAAAAGGTATTAAAACCTTCCTCTTGAATCACTCTATCTATTAAAAAAAACCGCATCAAAATCCGTTGCGTAGTTTTAAAGATTTAAGCATACAGACAAACAAACAAACAGACGCGACTTTGTTTTATACTATGTAAGGATATGTATGTATTTAGAAATATATAAGTATGTTTATCAGTTGTCTAGTACCCATAACACAAGCTCTGCTTAGCTTGGGACTAGATGGCGTTGTGTGATAGTTGTGGAATATTATACTATATAAAGCTCGATTATTATATTATATAGGTAACTTGGTTTTGCATGAAGATTTTGCATACACATTTAAAACTGTCATGCACTGTCAACCTTTCCTCTATGAACGGTTTTGGTACTGTCTTGTGTGTTGAAACACTTTCTTTCATTTGTTTTCCCAGTAGTCACTGGCCCAATACGTACGCGTGCCACTTGAACCTTGTGTCCAAGTGGTGAAGGTTCTACGTCAAAAACCAATAAATATTTCTCAGTATTTCTAGTACGTGCAGCTACATATTTTGTGTGGAAGAGTTATCAGTTCAATTTTGCAACAACACAGAGCGCCCAGTTAGTGACACTATGTAACACTGACAGCTATATTTTGTTTTTATTTATCACTTGTGACCCGCCCGGCTTTGCACGGGTGCAAAAAAGGTATTAAAACTTTCCTCTTGAATCACTCTATCCATTAAAAAAACCCGCATCAAAATCCGTTGCGTAGTTTTAAAGATTTAAGCATACAGCGGGAAGTGACTTTGTTTTATACTATGTGGTGATAGTGATAACTGTGTTGTCCGAGTAATCAAATAGAGCTTTAATAACAGATATAATATTTCTTTTTGTATCCTGTATTGGTATTTCTTAATCGTTTTTCACAGAACAAGCTTGTTTAGTAGTTTTAGACTATACTGCTGTATTCGGGGAAGCTAGCATACAGAAAGTGGCGAAAAGAAAGTTTTTGTTTTATTTGGGTCATGTCCAGTTATGAGTTAGTAGCCGATGTAAGCTATGTGTGTCACAAAGACAACAGGTTGATGTTGCTGTCATGGTGACACTATTCTGTTAGAGATGAAAAATCCCTCGAAATGCTAATATTCGTTTGCGTACAAACAAACAAACAATCCTTAACGTATATACCTTCTCCGTTCCGTTGTGGGTAAAAATATACATGTCTGGAGTCCGAACTTTAGTAAAAGGATTATAATTTTTCTGGTCAGGAAACTAAAATAAACAGAAGTTACTGAGAATCCTGGAAAGTAAATAAATACTGAGGAACTAATACTAAAAATGCATACGAATGCAATAACAATACCAGTGTATTGAAATTCGAATCAGATCGGGTGAATAAGTTTTTCAAGAGCCCTTCACTGGTCACGACACTTAAAAGTCCAGCGCACCCTTGGTGGTCTGCAACCTTGTAGGAACCTTGATAAACCGATGAAACGGTCGTCGTTTTCGAAAGTTCTACGCTTCTCTAGAGTAGTGATGTAGTTAGATCGTATGCAGATTTTTATCGATAGATATCGATAAAAGAAAATACCATATAATGTAATATTTACTCTTTGTTTGACTCCATAATTCGTAATAAGCTTATTAATTTATGTTATGTTATGAATTCCAATCATTCCCAGCACAGATGTTTCTCATCTGCCGGGTGTCCCGTGATAGCCTATCTAAAAAAAATACTGACAAACGAACTTGGAAAGCCATAGGGGAGGCCTTTGCCCAACAGTAAGACGGAGTAGGCTGAGCAAAAAAAGAACTTGGTTTTCTGTTAACACCATCACAGGCCAGTGTACTCTCGGGCGTTCTCTTAATTATAATAAAAACAGCATCATACAAATTATTCAAAGATTACGCTCCCTGTGGAGAGTATATGACAATTTAATTACTAAGTCATGTAAAATACAGAATAATGATCTAAACGAAACTATGTTTTAATTCCCAAATCGGCTTTAAACTGAAACCTCATGATATTCTGATTACAGTGTCGTTCGTATGTCATCCAGACTGTGCATTAAAATCACGACTTTGTTAATTAATGTAGTTTGACAAAGTTTCAAATATTTCTTATTATGATATTTTAAAATGTTGATATTTTTGCCAAAATTCTTTTATGTTTGACTGAATTTTAATTACTCTAGCTTGCTCGACTTTATAAAATTACAAAAGCAATTTATTGAAAAGTTGTCAAATATGAAGCTAACCAGATTCTGAAATGAGACTTTTGCTGTTGTTAGTTTCGTGATTAAATTCCTGACAATATATCGTCATGATTGTAATAATGAATATAACTATTACAAGTAGCTACACAATTGTAATAATTATTACAATCTTCATATTCATCAATTTTATAGTCGAATTGTTCTTCTGAATGGAACTATATTATATTTCGCTTACTCGTCTTTAGAACTACACCATACAATTTAGATTGCCTAGACAAGTTCAAATTGCTTTCAAATATATAAAGGATTTGTACCCGATTGAAGTCAATAAGCTCGTTCCTAAATGGGGCGTAAAAATAACTTGCGAAAGGTGGACATACCAAGCCAACCGAATACCACACCACATTTCAGTCACCAGCGCCACTTTCAGGCTCCTGGTGTCATGGCTCAAATACCTAGCTGTGAAAAGACTATACTTAGCTTTAGCGTAATCATCTTTAAGAGGAAACTACATGAAATATATCGCTGTCTCTGTCTTAAGCTTCGCCACTACATCCCGAGTAAGAAGTCTTAGAGATGTTGCGGCCGAATTTATCACATTTATTACCTTCCTTATCCTTACCGTTATGATTAAACGCTTTAGCCGTTAAGTCTTGGATTTAGGAACGGTGAATTAATCAGGCCTTGGATTTGTGTTTATGGACTGTTTTGTTATTTAATGGCCTGTTTATGAAGGCGATGTTTCATTTGTGGCGTTTGATAAGGATTGTGGAGTAAGTCAAGGTTAGCTTTGGATAGTAGTTCCGGAAGATAAATAGCTATGATATTGTAAAGGATTGAACTTGTCGTCGAGGTTTCAGATTCTGATATGGATTGATTTTGGATACATTTTGTTTCATCTAAAAGCAAGGATCTAGCAGCTGCAGGCAGTTAAAGAAACACCTACTATGTTTATCTGATCTTAAACCCCATGTTTGTTGCTGAGTACTTGGTACAGTTATAATTACCATAGACCAGATTAAAAAATCCGATTAAAAAAAAACCCAACTGCGTAAAAACAAAACTAAAAAGAATAAAATAAGCATCAGAATTTAAAAGCAGAATAGAAGGATCAACAGTCGGGACCCATTCATTTTTGTGACTTATCAAGGAGCTCCCCGTAAAATTTAAATGGGTCCCGACTGTTGATCCTTCTATTCTGCTTTTAAATTCTGATGCTTATTTTATTCTTTTTAGTTTTGTTTTTACGCAGTTGGGTTTTTTGTTTTTATAATATATTTTTTTATTTAACACTTTTTAGTCAGTTTTCATTAACTTCGTTATTACTATTATAAGACGGTAGATTTCGATTAGATTTTATATTCATTCCGTACACGTAAAAAAATCCGGTTATAAGTAAGTAAGGAATGCGATATTGTTTGTTCTAATAATTTAAATCGTTATATATCCTAAACGGTTTTATAAAATGAAATATGATAAAGGAAACCTAATATTCATTTTCAAATACCTATTCAACGATACCCCACTTGACGTGGTGCGTCGATTTTTTTTTTTTTCATTTTGACAATATGGCGACTAGTTGTTACTATAGTGAGTATTGTTTACTGTAATGTTTTTAGTGACACTCGCGAGGTCAAGACGAATCGATTGACGTACGGATCATCAAAATCGGCCAAGGCGTTTGGCCTCTACAGTGCCACATAGGAACAAACATACATACATACATACATAGACTGATAAACACATAACCCTTCTTTGCTTTGCGCAGTCGGGAGGCGTTTGGCCTCTACAGTGCCACATAGGAACAAACATACATACATACATACATAGACTGATAAACACATAACCCTTCTTTGCTTTGCGCAGTCGGGTAAAAAACAAGATGGCTGCCTTTCGACGGGTGTCGGGATTGGATATTTAATAAACTTCTACTTGTCGATAGAAATGAGTGTATAATATGGCCCATAGAATCGGTAATCGATAATTTTGCAATTGTTGTTTTTTTGTTAATCAATTTTTTCAATACTTGGATGCAAGCATGAACAAATATACATCGTATACACATCGTATCAATCCTATTTCCTTTTTCATTAATAATAATAATAATATTCCACAACTATCACACAACGCCATCTAGTCCCAAGCTAAGCAGAGCTTGTGTTATGGGTACTAGACAACTGATAAACATACTTATATATTTCTAAATACATACATCTATCTAATATATAAAATTCTCGTGTCACAGTTTTCGATGCCAAACTCCTCCGAAACGGCTTGACCGATTTTGATGAAATTTTTTGTGCGTATCGGGTATCTATGAGAATCGGCCAACATCTATTTTTCATCTTTTTTTTTTTCTGAAAATGGCAAAACAACGTTTGCCGGGAACAGCTAGTATTATAGATAAATTACACCCAGACACAGAACAAATGATCGTGCTCATCACACAAACATTTGTCCTGGGTGGGAATCGAACCCACGACCTCCGGCATAGCAGTTAGGGTCACTAACCAGTAGACCAACAGGCCAGTCATCATTCAGTCTTCATTCAGTTTCAGTCATTGAATGAAATAATATCCCTAGTAGCATTTTTTGTTGGCATTTAGTTGGGCCACATACAGAGGTATGTGGCCCAACTAAATGCCAACAAAAATGTATGTGGCCCAACTAAATGCCAACAAATGCCAACAAAAATGCTACTAGGGATATTATCAAAACATAAGGAGAAACGTTGATATCCCTGCTAACAACCACGTAGGATAAAGCAAGTCATTCGTCAAGCGTTGTTATTTAAACAACAATATCCTTTTATTGTACCAATCTACCAAGAGATCAAAAAGCTGAGAAGTCGACGACAATCCCTAGATTAACAGACCGTATAAAAACAAATATTAAAGCTTTATTTCCTCCATGAAAACGCTCACTTCTACTTTTATTTCATTTTCAATTGAAACCTGAATCGCGAGAAGGATTTCTCGGTACCTTATATAAGATGATGACATTCATATTAGTCTTGCCTTGACGTCATATTATGACAGACCTCGGTACGTTTCCATACGTCGTTATTCGGAACGTGAGAAGGTGTTGTACATAAATTTTAATATTTCTTCACTTTATTTCGGGCGATGGCAAAACGTTCCTCTTTCACCAACATCCATCATATGGCAGTGTGTGTCGACGTTCGACCCAATTCGATTTTTATATGTTAGTGCGAATTTCATTTACTAATAGTCGAATGATTGAACGGAATATGGTTCTTATGACTTGAATATTATATGAGGTAGAATTGGGTGCCGAGCAAATATTTCACTTGGTTCTCGTTCGGAGGCAATAAAGTGAAAAATTGCAGATCGCTGTAGAGAAGTTAGCTTTTGCTAGAAATGTTATCAGAATATCAGTTCATAGTTGAACATCTCTTTGGACTTCGGATCGAAAATGTGTCTATAATTTAGTGGGTATATAAAAAAGTATCTATACATATAATAAATCTGTAGACAAAATATTTTTGTACATTGAAAATATTTAAAAAAAAAATGGTCAGGGTGTTGTAGTATAACCAACAGAACTCATTTCCAGCATTTTTGGAATTTTTGTCTGTTTATCTGTTTGTCTGTTTATCTGTTTGTCTGTTTCGATGACTAAGCATCACATGAAATTTACGAAACTAATGTAGGTAACTTTTATACATACATATTGTGCGTAACTTGGAGTATTACTTAGTCTTTGTTTCATCTTAATCGGTGCTCTCTATCAAAAGATATTTGAATTTATAGTTTTCAAGAAGAACTTTATCATTATGATCAAGAATGAGACATGTAACGACATCTATTAAACGCATATGGTACTTATCAATAAATGCCTTCAAAAGATAACTTTAAAAAAGTTATGATAGCTATAGGTACTCTGTAGATAGGTAGTCTAAATGACGCTGCTTTCAAAGTCTACATAGCCTAAACCCTATAGTGTGATTGATCGCTTTCCATGCATTCAATTTTAGCAGTTTATCTTCGTCTTCGATAGATGGCGTTGTTCATTTACCGCGGTCACAGATCATATTAATATCGACTCATCCGAAGAATAAAGTCCGATCTGCAGGGTTGATAGTTTTCAGTAGACGCAATAGAAGTTGTTGACTCGTGTAAGTCTTAAACGGTGAGACTTGACTTCTAGATTTTTTGGTATGTTATAGTAACGCCCCAGCCTAGTTAAATGCTATGTAGTGTTTATTTCTTATCCTTTTATTTAACGAGATAGTGAGTTCCATATAAACATAAGACGTTTTGTACCGTAAGAGCGGGGGTCCGTAATGAACATCATACGTTGTTTTACGGAGATGTCAGAACTAAATGACGTTCTATATTAACATGGGTCATTTTTTGTTGGGTTTAACCATCTTTTATGAGTCCTTTGTGACTATCTACCTTCAAATATTTAAAAATAATGTTAGCCATATTATGACTACCCCGCAAGATAACTAAATAAAAAATGAAATTACAAATTAAAATTGTTTATTAATTTAAAAAAAATACTTAAAATAGATAGCAAAACCATTAGATGGCATCAGTTTGAGCAGCAATCACATCACAGTTAGGTACCAATCAGAAGCATCGTGGCCAAGACGAGCTTTCATACGTATTAACAACAATTAAACTGTACGTAACACCAAAAAAAAACTGTTTAAATAGAAAGAAAAAATATATATCTAAAATATTTCTTATTCTGAATTTCTGATGGATGGAATGGATAGCTGTCGCTCAAAATGAGGTAGAATTGATCATCACATTGTTGATGTTTGTGAAGAATCGGATTCTTCAGAAACATCAACAGTGGTGTGATGTGGTAAAGAGTGAAAGTACTGATTATACTCTAAGGGAATTACTTCTGACCTGCACAAGTGCACATATTTATCAAGTCTTTATATTCAACAGCAGGAACCATAATAATATAGTTTCAGAATATGCAGGTTTTAGTCCAGTTTGTACAGAGTTCCTCATGTTACCGTGAATCAAAAAATATTATAATCAGGTTGAGAAAGGTCATATTTAAAAACCAATTTGTTGGGATCACTGCCATCTGACTGCATGAACGTCTCGTATGTTACTCCAGTTAATCTTCTTGCCTTTATGGTGAATGCGACTAGGTAGCCCGCGATAAACTCGGTATTTTTTTACGTTTTTTGCAATTTACCGATCAGTATCAGGTTGTATGTTAAACAAAATAGAAATCACGACCGTAACAAATATGACTTTACTGTGTAATAATGATTAAAACCACCAATACAACCGTGTCAGTTCATTTAAGTCTCTTGATTGTCTTTTTCATCAAATAGTCACTTTATTTAACATTCAACCGGACACTGAGCGGTATATTGCAAAAAACGTAAATAAAACTAATTTCTTGGGCTACCTTATCGTATTCACCTTAATGTCTTTCATCCAGACCTCATTATTGACAAGACATTTAAAGTTAAACACGTTATTCTGTATTCCGTTGCGGACAGCATAGGGTTCTCCTTCGTTCTTGACCCATCTTACTAATAAAATTCCCATTCATGAGGAGTATATAATATAGTTATGGCATCTTATTTTCTTCATATTATCTAAATATTTGATGATGAAATTCCACTGCATAAGTGCGAAGTAGCAGGCGAATTCGTTGTGCTATATGACGATGAAGAAATCGCAAAGAAACTGTCTACATGATTAGGGTAGAATATGCTATCGCAGATCGAATGGACATTAGTAGGAAACGGCATAGGAGCTGGCATTGATAGTTTCTTACTCTTAAAACTGTATTATTGGTGAATTTTCGAAACTAGAAGGCGCTTCCAAAGAAAATGTACTAGGCTGATTGCTGTTAACATCCTCGGCAGATGTCAAATGGTTTAGGCGTTTGCCTTGTGACCCGGTGATCATGGGTTCGATTCCCACGGGAAGTATACTTTGTAAAGCTGTTTCCAGTTTGGCTACAATATTGCAGGCTTGAATCACCTGATTGTCTGATAAAACGATGATTCCGTGCTTCGGAAGGTAAGTATAAGCCGGTGGTCCCGGCAAACTAGTTTAGGAACTGTGACACCAGGGTGTGTTGGGTCGTTAAACCATACTACCCACACGATAAGAAGAAGACATGTGTGATATGTGGGATAGTTCCTGACTGATTTCTTCTGCACCAAGAGGCAAAGGTGATGTTTGTCGTATCATGACGTTGTCATCAACATTTACAACCGAAATTTAAAAAATAACTATGTTTTGTTAGATGTATTCATAAAATACCAACTATAATAATGTATATTGCAAAACAAATATAACTAGCTATTAATTAACAAATTTAAAATAAAAAATCCGTAAATTTAACGATTTTTTTAATTGAACAACGTCCTAACTGATTCCATTATCCCAGTAACAACGTCTTATCTTAACATCGAACCAAAAAATCGTATCACAGATTCCGTTGAAAAACGTCCTAAATTCACATCAGGCGCTTAAAAATTCAATAATGTTCGTATTAAATTGTCCTAATATTTCATAAGACCTCTACTTTTTATTGCGTATTATTAATGAAATAATGATTACCCTTTGAATAAACATTACACTAATCGCATTTTCGCACTAAAAAGGCGTTTCTATATCTCTCCGTCAAAAAACGTCCTATATGAAAATCGATCGCCCGCAACTGTATAATGAGACAAAAAGTAATATAGAAATAATGTTAATAATTTTAAAACTTAATAGTGTGTCTTACGAAATAAGGCAACTAATGAATTGTCAACTTACCAGCATTTACACTTTTATTCATATAAACATGAGGAACATCTGAAACTGATGAACTAAGCTCAGGCCTTTCTGCATCTTCTTTAAGCATACCCATTTTTTTTGTGATCGTGACATCTTAATAAATATGTGTTGCATGCAAAACAATTGATAAATTATTTTTTACATCAAACAGATAAAAAACTAAGCGCACGTCATAAAAATGCCCTCCCTCCAACAAACAGCGGCCTAACTGACGAACGGACGTGGCGCCCGCGCCGTCGCCGCACCCCGCGCGCCGTCTGTTGATCACTTAGTGCGTTTTTATTCGGAACTAATTTCAGATTAAACGTTATTCGATTATATATTTCCGAAACTAAATAAGATACGAAAATTCTAAAAACGCACGTCTGTAGAGTTCGTATTCCTTAACTCGTCTAGCTATTTAACTCGTTTTTGTTCCATGATCACATCGGACTCTGTTCTACGGATAAGTCGATATAATACTAGCGTAGTACTAGGAAGCTGTAAGTAAGCATGAATATACAGTAAAATCCCGCAAAAAATAGTTTTTAAGGGTACACTTAAAAGAGGGGATGTTTTTCTTGCGAAGTCCATAGTGTGGGGTGTCGTTAGATAGGTCTTTGAAAAAGATTGTGAGTTTGCTCAAACACTTCGGATCAAGAGATTCGTTTGTGAAATATATTAAGCTATAAAGTGCAAATTTTGTTAGACTCAAGTCAGGCTACCTAAACCACCCGTCAGGGCTGCTGGTCCCGTCGGGGCTGCGGGTTGTTCGAAAGAGATACCGCGCCCTCGGCACAAGGACTTTGAAGGAACATTAGTGGTTTTTAGTCAGAAGAACCCTTCCCGCTCTGGGCAGAGCGGAAAGGAGTGTCAGTCTTCTACTCTGTTTCAAATTTCATCAAGATCCGTTCGGCCGTTCTGACGGGGTTGATTAACAAAAATCCATACATCTAACTTCAATTTTAAACATAGTCAGTGCTTTGCATTACCCTATTCTTATTTTCTAAAGCGTCAGTAAGTTAACGCAGGGCAAGGATTTATGTACTTTTGTCTAAGCGACGCATTTTAGTTTTCGACAACCACGCGAACGAAGTCGCGGGCACAGCTAGTCTTAAATATAAAAGTATCTTTAAACAAACCGTCAGGAACTTGTTCTCCCATCATTGCGAAGCTGTTTTTGTCCTGGAACTACCTGGGAAACGTCTTATTGCCGAGATGCTATGTAACATGATTTTTTTTTACCAATCTTTGGGCTAATTCGGTCAATCTCCTCTAAGGACTTTAACAAAAATCGTTTTCAAGTGGCAACGTCTAATAAATCGATGAACGCCGGCTGCGTGCACGAAAAAGGATGACTCATTGTCCCGTTACGCTCATTGTACGCTTACGCCGCATCAATGTTTTGTTATGACGTTGTCACGTTAAACTATCGTCCGTAAACCGACTTTACAGACAACCAATTTTGTTTTGCAAATATCTCTTTTCCTGTGGGTTTCTCGCTATTTGTATTTACCTATATCAATATTTTAGAGAATTAAATTCCCTACAACTATTGTTTCAAAAATTTTTATACGTTGAATCATTTTATTGTACGAACGTTGTTCATAATTAGAACAAAATAGATCCTCATTTGTTTAATGTGCGCGTGTCGCTACAAAATGTATAACAACCTAGTCAAAGACTTTCATTAATCTATATATTTACCGAGAAACTTAAATATTTACTCAATGTATCGTAATATAAAAGAACATTATGCTAGTTATTCTCGTCAAAGCAACTGGAATCACCAAATAAAATAAATAGGTCTCTGAAAACAAATCAATCTTTGTTTAAACGTAACAAATAATCCAAGCTTCCAGTAAGCATCAAGGACACAAGACCCGTTTGGAAAACACTAGAATTACTTACAGTAAAACGGGGTGAACAGTTTGAAAGGGGTTTTAACGTTGAATTAATATGGTATGTTGCCAAAAACGTATCTAAATTTTAAGCGTATAAAATAGAGTACTTGTTGGTAACCTATCAAATTAATTCAGTGTTAAAATCCCTTTCAAACTTTTGTCTCTATTCACCCCGTCTTACCCGGTACTCCTTCTAGATGTTTTAGTATTTGTTGAGCATGAAACGTTGTGGTTTATAGCCTTCAGTTTACTGGGTTCATATTTACACGTCTTGTAAATCGAGGTGGTTCTGTACTGTTTAATTGTTTTAAACCTACACTAAATCAAATTGAAGTGTTTGTTTGTAATTTCGAAATACCTAGCAGCTTTTTACTCTGAAAACATATGGTACGATACCCACTTGTAACAAATAATAATTATAATGTTGCACTGTTAGTTCCAGAAAAATTATACTTTTATATAGCTAACCAGTAATAGAAAAATGTCCAAATGTTATGAAAACATAACAAGAGTTGTACACAATACACATTTTTTCCCTAGATTTATTTTTTACCCCACTGAGATATTCTTCTCACTAAGACTGAATAATCCGCAGATCAAAACTAGAATACAATCTTATTAAAATAGGGACCGAAATCAGTACTTAACAGACCCAAAAATAATCCTAGCAAATCTGCAATAGGGGATCGGACAAAATAAAACTAATCAGTCCGTCAGATAGATTACCAAAAAATATTGAACACATCACATATTTTTTCTTTTTTCACGTAAACAAAAAATGACGACGATACAGTGCTTCGAAAACTCGAGAACTCCTCGAAAACGTTACATGTAAGTACATTTTTTACCTACAAGTGACGTCACGGCGCGTTTTATCTTCGTCAATTTGTATTTAATTTGTTTAAAAAAAAACCGGTATCCAATATTTTTCGATAATCTAACTGACGGACTAAATTGAATCATATTTTTTTGAGTCAGTCCGATCCCCTATTCATCAGTAATAAGGGCTTTGATAATCACAGTTTAGTTAACCGAAGATAATTGAGGAGCGGGTTATAATTGCATGCTATGAGATATGGAAATTGATACCAAATGACATATTCAGCGTGGATAGTGCCCATTTCAATTGATAATAATGGAGACACTAATGGTCACCGAAAAAAGTGATAATTAAACAATACGAAAATTAATCCGCAAAATTCGAGGTCTTGGGTTCAAATTTGAGATCTATGAGTTGTCACTCCGACGACGGTCACACCAATAGGGATGTTAACAAAAAAAATCTAATTAGTCCGTCAGATAGAATTCCAAAAAATATTGGACACATATTTTTTCTTTTTTCACGTAAACAAACAATGACGACGATACAGTGCTTTAAAAACTCGTGTGACGTCATATTCTAAGATATTAGTATGACATTTCTTACCGAGCAGTGACGTCACAACCTCCCACCCAAATCTTTGACACGTTTTATCTTCGTCAATTTTTATTGATTTGATAAAACAAAAAATACGTATGCAATATTTTTCGATGATCTAACAGACGGACTAATTAGAATCATATTTTTTTAAGTCAGTAAACATTAACAGCTTTTAGACAAAGCTATGAGAGACTAACAAACGAGAAGTAGGACTCGACTTTCTGTCATCGGGAACAACGTAAGTGAAGTCAAAAATGTTGGTATTGGATTGACTTATCCCAAAGGAAAAGTCTGCGAAACGTTTTAAAATCGATTGTCACTTGTCTAGACCCAAAGCTTTTCTAGACGAAAGTTTCAGAGAACATTCTAATATCCCCAAATCAGCAACAAAAACTGAAATCGCAAATAATCTCCAAATCAACAGTAGTAAGCACAGTTTAGCCGAGGATAATTAAACAGCGGGACACTGCTCATAATAGGGGATCGGACTGGGTCAAAATAATATGATTCTGTTTAGTCCTTAAGTTAGATTATCCAAAAATATTGAATACGTGTTTTTTGTTTTATCAAATCATTAAAAAATGACGTAGATAAGACGCGTCAAAGATGTTGGAGTGGGGCTTGAAACGTCACTTGTGTCGTCAAAATGTACTATCATATGACGTCACACGAGTTTTCGAAGCACTGTATCGTCTTCATTTTAAGTTTACGTGAAAAAAGAAAAAATACGTGTCCAATAATTTTTGGAAATCTATCTGACGGACTAATTAGTTTTTTCTTGTCCGATCCCCTATTGCATGATAATATAGAATAGATTTGGAAATTGATAGCAAATGACGTATTGAGCAAGGACCATTCAATTTAAATATTTATTTTATGCTCACTTTTATTATTTTAGCCGAAAGACATCCGTCGCTGGACACAAATCAACCCACCTTCTCTATGAGAGGAATGGGCGATATCCACTACGCGGGCCCATTGCGCATTGATTGATGTCACAGGCTTTCGACTTTTTGGTTCTAGGCCGTGTCGCTCCCTTTTTTTTTGGGGTTTAGAAAATCATCAAATGACTCCTCCCGCTCTGGACAGAGCGCCAGGCAGTGTCAGACTTCTACTGACTACAAACCACTCATGTCCCTTCTTAGCCCTTCGTACCGAAGCCGCGGTATCTCTTGCGAATAACCCACAGCCCCGACGGGATGTCGGTATCCTCACGATATTTTCCTTTACCGTTTTAGAGCAGTAGTGGTAAGTCAAAAATGTTGACATAATAATTATTAACTTATCCAAACGTAAAAGTTTGTGTAGGACCAGCTGAAAATCGTAGCAAAAGATTCTCTTGAGGAAAACTACAAAATCCGAGAATGACTAATATCCCTAAATCAGCGCCAAAAACTGAAATCCAAATAATCTCCAAATCAACAGCAGTAAGGGCCTCGATAATCACAGTTTAGTTAGCCGAGGATGATTAAACGGCGGCTCACTGCTAATAATTGGATGATAGATAGTTATGTGTGCGTGCCTTCGTGCCTCGCCGAACATTAGGCAGTTAAGCTCGATTGATTTTGGTTTCTAATTTGTGTTGTTCTCTTTGTAATTTAATTGTTGTTGTGGGTTGTGGGAAAATAGCTAGTAAACGTTATTTCATGGTGGATAATACAATTAGGTGTGTGTCGTTGTAAATTATCCGATGATCTTATAAATCAATAATACCAGTCAAATTATTGGTACTTTAAAAAGCAAAGAGCTGGAATGTATAGAAAGAACATAAGAGGAGATCACATTAAGGCGATCACATTGAGGAGATTTTTTTATAATAGCTTGTACTTCCCTACTGCTGGCAAAGACTCCTACAGTTACAAATTAACTCTCTTCCTTTGCCTCCTTGAACCAGCCCTCGCAGTACATAACATTAAACTTGCAAAACCTCTATAATGTTTGAGGCACTATGAGAGGACTCTCATAGTACCTTGTTTTGAAGTGAAAAATAAAACAAAAATTTTGGGTATAAGATGTATCGTTGACTTCGCATTAAATCTAACATTTGTCGAAGATATTTAACGATGTTTTTTACACCACTCAAAGTTACACCTTCCAATATCCAATAACAAGGAAAAAGGCCTACTTTTTTCAAAAAACTTTCGACGAAAATAGACGAACTTTCACGAAGGAATAACGAATAAATAATAAACTATAGCAAAGTTAATTACGCGAACACAATCGCTAGCCATTACTACGTCTATCGATAAATTCCCTACAACTTGAGCTGAAAGTGAGTGGAAAATGTCCCTCCCTGGTTATGAGAGCGACCAACTATTTATGATTACGGTATAGCGACTCGTTTGTGAGCCTAGAACGATGGCAAGGAATTGTACCTATTTGTAATAACGTTTGTTGATCGCTTCTTCATTTCAGAACGATTTAGGCTTAGCTCTAAACTATATTTTGTTCTTTAAGGGTTATTCAGCTTAAATTGTACGTTACACAATATCATAATTCGCTCCTGTAATTCCCAAATGGTAGGCAGAGGTGTACCCATTTAGTATACCCACATTTCGCCAGTTACGTTTATTTCTCATGTATTTGGGGGCGAGCCTATTGCCCATTGGTTGATGCAGCCTGCTGCTACTGAGAAATTCCTGATGGAAAAACCCGCTTACGACCACAAGACCATAATATCTCAAAATCAATAAATCTAAATCAAAATTCATTTATTGAAACTAGGCTGATAATCAGCACTTTTCGAAGGTAAAATTTACTTTACTATACTACAGTGAAACTTGGTTAACTGGGACATGGATAAGTGAGAAATCTCTATAACTGGAACTCATACTGGGGTCCCATGAGACAAATTTGAATATCTGAGACACATTTAACCAGGTTTCACTATATTTACATTTTTATAAGACAGTCCCCCAAAAACGCCCACCATCTTAAGTGACATGTTATGGCTTTGGTAAAAAGTGGAAATTCCCCAAGTTAATTTCATTGTTCAATAAACCGGTTCGGATAAAGAGCAATAGGTGACATATAATACAGGGGTATTCTGTTTCACCAATTCCGAAATAGGTAATACGTAATACTGAACATTAATAATAATCATTCATAAAACAATAATTATGTCAGTGGAACTTTCCTAAAAAACAAACATGTCTTTTGAACTTTCCTAATAAAATTTGTTTTCTTCAATTACTTATATAAATAAGTAAAGCAGGTTAAACCTACTCATTTTTCTCGATAAGTATTATCTTTCATTACATCCATACAGAGGAAAAAGCTAGAAAATGTCGCCTACATCGTTATATCTTTTTCTTTTATTCATCTTTCGTACATGCACAGTTTAGATCTTATTTAATAAAAAAAATACATAACTACACGGCTGTTATCCCTGAAGGATTATGTAGAGGTGTACCTATTAGTAAACCAAATGTAATAACTGGCGTGCCTATTGCCATAAATCAGGCATAAATCCAGACTCTGTGACTGCTACTGAGAAATTCCTAAAGGAGAAACCCAAAAACAATTTGCCCGACCCGGGGATGGAGCAGTCGCGAATGTGATCACTAGACCGACGACGCAGACACTATTTTTTTTTTAATTAATTGAATTTTATTAAAAACTGAAAATGGTCAGGGAGTAGTAACCAGCGTGTGTATGACCTGATAATTATTTTATGAACATAGACAAGGTGAAAGAGTATTGAAGATCGTAGCAGGTGGCTTTAATTATTGTCTATCTACTCCCTTGGGGAAAAGGCGTGAAAGTGTATGTATGTATGAAAAATACAGGTCTCAAAGATGCTTTTCATAGTTGATTTGCCAGAAAAGGCGACAGATCATCCTACCTAAGTTATAAATAGATTTATGGCAAAGAACTGGGTCATTTGTTATCCCAGCTATGATAAAATCCTTTCAGTTCGGATATTTGTCTTAGCTAATAACAGTAAAAAGTGATGGCCGGTCCTATCGGGTGGGCAAGCGAGAATTAATTACTCCCCTTTTTGTTAGGGTTCATATTTTATGTGTGATACGATAATGGTTTCTGATTTATTATTTGTTTTATGCTTAGTCTCTTGTGAAATTAGAGGTTGATATCGTCGGCCCCCTAACGGTTCTCTTAACGTTTAGAACCCCACATTTCAATGGTTTTTGATTGGAACAAGCTCGCCGCACTATTTCTAAACCACTGTAACTCCTTAAAGCTAAAATCAACAATGTGGATCACCAGAAAAGCACCGAGACAATGAAGGTCGCCGAAGTCACGAAGAAACAATTTAACTGTCCAACTGTTTCAACTGTGTGTTTGCTCCAATGGTTAGAGTTCAAACTGTTGAAAAGTTACTATACTTCGTACGTGTTTTTTAACAAATATGTAATTATGATCATAATCAGCCTATGCTCCCACTACTGGGATAGGCCTCATCTCTTTTAAAGTTCTGAGCTCTTTTAAAACGATATAAAATGTGAAGTTGAAATCACTACAAACAAACAAATGAAAGGCTCAAAAGAAGACATTTTAAATTCCGACCTACATTTTATACAAATAAAGTCCAGCTAAAAGCAATACTTACTCACAGAGCAAGGCAAACTAAATACAATGAATTCTAGAGCAGAAAACTGTTTAACTTTGATATTAAAAGCTCACACAGCTGCAAAGTCCCTGCGTCATACATTAAAATGCGTGTTACGTTCAAAGTTAAAAGTCCAAGCGAGCGATGAACATCCAAAGGAAAATATTTATGTCATATTTTTCACTTGTACTTAGATACTTTTTAATACCACTCACTACGATTGCAACGAAAAATAAGAAAAGGAAAAAAAAACAGGAATACGATGAAGCGAGCCGAGATTTATGTATTTACAAGGAGAATTTCGAAAACATTCACATTCAGGAGAACAAAAACAAATGAAAAGGGTTATGTCTTCGCTCGGCCGCGTTTTCAGCGAAACGTAAGGCGTCCTGAAATATTTACTTGGCATGTTAGTACAAAATTAAAGCAGAAAAATAAGCTCGTACGTTAATGTACGCAAAAATGAAGCCAAAAGATGAGGCCGTTTTATGAATAGGTACTGAAATAATGAACAAAAACGACGTCAGGATTTAGTTTTGGAATGATTTTACCGTTGAAGAAAGTAACATGTTTTTCTGTATTTCATAATTACATTTTTCTTAACTTAGTACTTAAATGTTTTTCAAGGGCTCATCTTAAGTGGAAGACGCTCGTGTTTAAAGCTTTTAAGAAAATATTAAAGTTGTAAGTCTGCGTAAGTAGGTATTATGTAGTACCTACCTTTTAGTTCATTAAAAGCATGTTTGAGAAAATGTTTTATCCGGGGTTTTTACACAAGCATAAGATGGGGTACCCTCATGTTCAGAGGTGCGACGATCTTCGCTGGTTGGCTGTTAGCAATCGGGTGGGAGTTGCTAAGAATCTAGTTGAGTGACGTGCGCTTGAGGAGGCCTATGTCCAGCAGTGGACAGCTATTGACTGTTGATCATGATGATGACACACCACAATGTTGATTATTTTTTTGTGAAATAGTCAAATGCTACTTTTATTTGATTTTGTTTTTAAGATTTCGAACAACGGATATCAGAGCCTTTGTTACTTTTTTTTACCCAGGCGTTCAAACGCTTGTCACAGATGTTTTTTTCAAGAACTGTGTAACGTAAAATTTGTTGATTGTAGTCTGTTCAATGCGAAGTTAATGAACAAAACCTTAAAAGCTTTTCATGACATTTAGTCATTTTTATTTATTTATTTTACTATTAGTTACTGACTACTATTTGCAATTTATATTTTTCACCTGAATATGTGGCGTTGAAATTCAGTTGCGACATTAAAGTCTTTATTGAAGAAACTTTTCCTAGAAAAGACCTTTTCACATAACATTTCAAGTGAACGTTACAACATTAATAATTACTTTTCATTCGCACTGAAAATTAAAGCCGATTTCAGAATGTTAAAATGGCGATATACTTGTCAGGGTGTCCAATAAAATTATCGATTTGTCAACGATGGAACAAAAACAACGAACTGCTCATACATTATTGTCAACACTTTTAAGTTTTACGATACTGTTTTTGCTTGTTGTTTCGTTTTTATATAACTTTTAACTTTTTTGGAGACGATACGTTATTTACTGCCTACAGCCTTGGGTAAAAGGTGTAAGTATTATCATCGTCAGCTTATAATGTTCCCACTGCAGGGGCTCAGGCCTCCTGTCTAGGAGAGGGATGGGATATAAACCACCACGCAGGTCCAGTGTAGGTTAGTGGTTATCATATGTCTTTGATTTGTTTTTGGTTCTAAGACATGCCAGTTTCCTCATGATGCTTTGTTAGTTGTATGTATGTTTAAGCACAGGTGGAAACGTTTAGTTAAGCCTCTTACAAATACACGAGTACCTATTATCAATTTGTTAAAATAATAAATCACATAATACATACCTAAACTTTACACACAGCAAATGCTTTTAACCAATGAAGAGCAAAATCGGTACGTATAATAATCCGCCAGCATGTATCCGATAACTAGGTTACGAGATTGCACGAGTAATTATCGCTGTAGATTCTGTATGAAATAAGAGATAAAATATACAATGTTCATATAAAATACAGAGTCATTTTTTGTGAAACTCGACAGTGTTTTAAGAATTTTGCCATGTATTTCCAGCCTTATTTTAAATGGTTGTAGTTTTTCTTTGGGCTTCTGATGTGATGTGACTTTGTCAGATACTTTGTCAGTACATTGTTCTGCTAGAGAGAGAGTTGTTTTGAGTCTGGTCAATTATACATTTTGCTTTAAATAGACAAAAAGTTGTAAAGATTACCAATGAGTTATAATTTTGCTGATACAGATTGAAGATCTGTATTGTGCTACTGTTTTTCATCTCTTTCCAATTTTATTTTCAATAACATCATTGAAATTCAAGCAAAATTTGAAATCGATTTGATTTAAAATACTGTTCGATATCAGCCGAACTGTCCCAAATCGAGTCTAACAATCCAAATAAAGCCTTTTCCACTCCACAGACGAAGTTTCTTTTAGTTTTACAGCCAAGTAAGAGTCGTTATTAATTTCTTTTTCTTCTTGTGTTACTATTATTTTCCTGTCGTGCCGTAGTTTGTTAAGAAATATGAGCTCGTGCGCGGTAATGTAGTGTAATTGTGTTAAGGATTTAAAATCTATTATGAGGTTGGGTTTCGCATGTATCCTTTGTTAGCAGGTTTTCCTTTTTGCTGTCTTATTTATAATTTAGCACTTAGTTTTTGTGTCGCAGATTTATTTCTTAATTTTTTTTGTGTCTTTAATTACCGATAAGATTTGTTTTTCTTTAACAAGTTGTTTTTATTCTCAGCTGTTAACAGCCCATTAAATACTCAGGGTATATCACACCCATTCATTAACAATATAAATTAATTATTCGAAGATTGTTTCCATGACTTCAGTACATGTATGTTTTTAAAATGCTGTAAATGAGTAAGCTCCCATTGTATGTATTAGGACTAAACTCTGTAATATATTTAAATGGCATTTAATCCATACAAGTATTGAGGTCTCCTACTGCCCTGCATCCATTGACCTACCTATAACAGTACATGCGGTACTATAAATGTACTTGTACAACCTGTATATACCCAATGATAGACTGTACAGTCTGTGGTTATGTTCACAGTTGAATAATTGCAGCCTCCCCTTTGAAATGACTATCCGCCTCCGAAATTACCAAAAGGAACAGATACAGATGACCCTGTTCTTAATTACCATGAAGTAAACACAGGAGAAAATGCATCTCATTATTCAAAGTCTGTAATGAGATGAGGTAACAAATCATTTATGTCTTATTCCTGGAAATTTCTCAAAAAAAAAACAGAGCATGCAATTTTAGAGCTAAAATTCAAATAAAACTTTTTTTTCCATCCTATTGTTCACGATATCTCCATACTCCTCGTTGTTTTTTATCCACCCTGTATATAATAGCGATAATAAAAAATATGCATTGTTAATTTAACCTCAACAATAAATCTTACACAGCGTGTTTACTAGATCAACCATAAATTCCATGTTTATGGGATAAAATATTTTATTAATATACAACCCTTAGTGCATGACA
The DNA here is from genome assembly GCA_949316265.1 of Diarsia mendica. NCBI lineage: Eukaryota > Metazoa > Arthropoda > Insecta > Lepidoptera > Noctuidae > Diarsia > Diarsia mendica. The sequence continues at coordinate 20,028,120 of OX438901.1, forward strand.
TATTACTATGAGTTCACCGTTTTTCTCCTTGATTTATTTGTTTATCGTGCACTGTCGTTTAAATAAATATTTATTACTTTAATCTGTTAGTCACCACACCTTATTCTGATTTATCTTTGTGGCCATTAATCTTTGTGTTGTCTTGTTTATTTTCTAGGCAGCTCTTGTTTCGCAAACAAAGATGCCATTTTGATTATTAGGAATTTTATATTTCAGCACGTTCTTGAGAATTTTGTGTATAGTGGTTCTTTTTCATTTTCTTTTAAGTAAATTAGATTTATTTCTTAGAAAGCAGTAGTGTACCTACGCGATAACTTTTAAATTAGGTAACTATCTAAATGGATATTTGTAATTGGCAGTAGAAAACAAATGAGACGTAGTTTGTTTCAGTATTACTTCAGGAGCTACCGTATAGCTATAAAACACAAAATCGAAAAGCCAGAACAAAATTTAAGTACGATACGAACATTTATTGTTCTATTATGGAGACGTCCTGTGTGTAATTTCGTCCTCTACACATTAAAGATCTCCAAAATATTCCTTAATTTTACCACACAACGCTATAATGGCGTAAATGGGAAGCAAACAGTCCCATTTTCAAGCCCACATTACAAAACCCTTCCATCTATTTCAATTTACCCGCAAATTTTAAGGGAAAATTACCCGTAAAAGTAATCCATATTACCATGAGGCCGCAAATGAGGGAAAAAGGTCGTCTTATTGGCCTAGGAGGGGTAAACACTATGCTACGGATCTGGGCCGTTTTTAAGGGTCTAAATTCCATCTCGGTGGCCAGAATAGTGGTACCCGCTGGAATATTGACATTTTCAACCCGGAATGGGGAGTTTCTTAGGTTGAATATGCGTGAATATTATCTGGTACACTCGCATTTGAAAGACCACTTTGTGTTTGCTTGGATTTTCCACCAAAGATTAAGAGTACTCTAGGTTGAAAATGCTGTGATCAAAACACAAATAATATGGATAATTTGGAGGTTTATCCTCAATTGTATCAAGTTAAATCTAAAACATAACTTCGCTACATTCAAAATGGAAATTCCGAAACACTTAGCGATAGGGAAGGTTCTATTTTATCAATTTGATTAACTGTTCCACTCGAGTACACGTAACAAAAACAAAACTTTCCTTTTTAGTATGATTATGAAGGGGAAAAGTTTATTTTACTGTGACCACACTTCTGGCGGCAACAGGACAAATATTCGTTGTAATAATGCTCGGTATTTTAGGTAGGAAAGTAAAATTTTAATTGTTTCCGAAAGTTATTTCATATGGGGTTTCGAATATGAGGGGTATGTGTGTAGGCTTGGCATATCGAGGGGGAACGAGAGTTTGTATTCCCTTAATATTCGTTATACCGATCGCAAAATTAAACGAAAACAGTTGAAGCCCATCGTTTTAGGAAATTGGTAGAATTTTAATGGGTTATTTTGATAGGAACGAAGGTATTTTACCTGGTAATTGTAATTAATTAGAAATATAAAGTTACCTACCTGAGTAAATGTATCGTTTAAATTGGGTCAAGCATGTTCATCAATTTTAATATAAATACTTATGTAAAGTGCGGTCTAGAAAAGGCAACTCGGCTTTGATCAATTTGTATTAAGGTGACCCGAACAAGATTCAGCAATGGTAGATGCCTGACTGAGATTTTAGATTTTCCCAGCCAAACATGAAATCAACTTAGGCCCGCGTGGTGGATTATTGCCTAACCCTCTCCTAGAGAGGAGGCCTGAGTCGCTGCAGTGGGAACATTATAGGCCGATGATGATGAATAATTATATTCCTTTGGGTCCTACACATAGGCCACTTCAATCGCATACCACTTATCTCAATTCTCGGCAACTCTCATCCTGTTTCTACCTGTCACACTGCGAATGCCGTCGCTTCACCGAGCCTGAAGGCGTCCTACCTTACGCTTGCCGATTGGCGGTCGCCACTCAACACATCGCACCCCCCACCGAATAAACCGGTAATCGACAATTCTAAATTTTACAGGAAAAATAAAAAACTGTTTTATGCATATATCTCAGCATGGGTGAATCCTACGATGGCCATTTATACATCAAAACAAAGCTAATTTTTTGCAGTCTGTTTTTTTATATGCATTTTTTTTGCAATAGTAAAACAAAACAAAGTTATTGACGAAAATAAACTTACTGAATTTGTGGGACAAAACAATAGTACGCAACACATCATTACGATATTATTCGCGTATAACCTCAAGATTTTGTAGTTGGTATTAATGCATTACGGTATTATTCGTTGTAATACGGTGCTGAAAAGCCTACCAGTAATATGATATTACGATATTATTCAGATGAAATCCAAGCGATAGTGTATACTGTAATGTAACATGACAATAATATTCGTCGATGTGTAGTGTCAAAGATTAAAAGTAACATAATGTTGCAAATACCATGTTTTAATAAATAATTCAGTAAGTACCTATTATTTGATTTGGCAGAAACTTAACAATATTAGAAGAAGTTGATAGTGATACTGGATAATTTATATTTTTATATTTTGTTCTGTTACATAATAGCGAATTTGTGAAAGTTATGAAGTGAAACAAAGGTTTAGTTATTTATCATAATCAGTCTTTTTATTTATTAATAATGATAATCAAATAATATTTCAATTACAAACAATAATTACTAGGAAGACGTCTTGTTGGCCCATTGGGCAGTTGGTAACTAACTATTATTAAAAATAAATCATGCTAATCATCATTACAGTCTGATTCTGTTTCCGAAGACTGCTCTGTGGTATTTTCACAGGTTTGGAGGGAATTATAAAAAGAATGATAATGCTGAGGTATAGCTTCTGTTCTGCTTACACTTAATAAATCTTCTTTTAGCAATTTACTTACTGGGATTGTATTGATTTACGACATGTAATAGAACGCGTAAAATATTCAAGTCCAGGTTAAAGTTCTGTCAAAATCATAAAAACCAGCTTGAAATGGACATTTTAGTAGAACTTGTTTCTGATAAAAACTTCAGGGCCTTCTGGAAGGGAACCAAGAAATTGAGGGGTAAAGTTAGTATGCCAGTGAGTGTGGATGCTGGCCTATGGACATAGCAAACTTGTTTAAAGAACATTTTAAAGTCGTGTCTCCGCTAACATCTTGTGTAGAGGTGCCTATTGATGGTGTCACTGATCGGGATAATGTGTTGGGTTTTTCCAGCAAGGATGTGGAAAAGGCCATTAAAAACATGGTTAGAGGAAAATCCCCGGGTAGTGACGGTATCAGTATTGAGCACCTTCAGTTTGCAGGCGTGCATTTATTTAGAGTTCTGGCCATGCTGTTTACCTTTTGCTTGCGACACTCTTACCTACCTACAAAGCTGTTAGAAACGATTGTGGTATCGATAGCGAAAAATGTCACTGGGGACGTCACAGATACAAGCAACTATAGGCCTATCTCTCTAGCAACTACTGTTGCAAAGGTCTTCGATAAGCTACTGGATGCGCAACTAGGCAAGTACATTGACCTTCACGACGCGCAGTTTGGCTTTCGGGAAACACTTTCGACTGAAAGTGCTATATTGACACTGAAACATAGTGTTAATTATTATGTCAACAGAAAAACAGCTGTCTATGCTTGCTTCCTGGACTTATCGAAGGCCTTTGATTTGGTGAACTACAACAGGCTTTGGGCCAAACTTGGAGAGAACATCTTGTCTTACTGGTGCAGACATCAGAAAAACTACGTGAAGTGGGGTAGCGTACTTTCGGATGAGTATGCACTGGAGTGTGGTGTGAGGCAGGGAGGCCTGTCCTCTCCAAGACTCTTTAACTTATATGTTAATCAGCTGATCGGTGAGCTCAGTAACAGCCGTGTTGGCTGTCATATAGATAACGTCTGCGTTAATAACATCAGCTACGCTGATGACATGGTGTTGCTGAGCCCATTGCTCAGTGGGTTGAGAAAACTGCTTGATATCTGTGAGTCTTATGCTGAGGGTCACGGTCTGAGGTACAACGAGCAGAAGAGCAAATGTATGGTCTTTATAGAAGCAAGAACAAACAACCGGAGCATATACCACCGGTCTATCTGAATGGGGTGCCTTTAGAGCGTGTCACTCAGTTTAAGTACCTAGGGCACGTTGTGACAGAGACTTTGAATGACGATGCGGATATCGAGCGGGAGCGATGGGCGCTGTCGGTGCGTGCTAATATGTTGGTACATAGATTCGCAAGGTGTTCTACGGGTGTAAAATTAACACTATTCAGAGCTTACTGCCAAAGCTTTTACGGCAGCTCTCTGTGGACCAACTACACGCAGCGGGCCTACAGCGCTCTTCACATCCAATACAACAATGCGTTTAGGATTCTGGTGAGGCTCCCTCGATTCTGCAGCGCGTCGGGTATGTTTGCTGATGCAAGGGTAGACGACTTTTATGCGATAATGCGTAAAAAACAGCTTCTCTGATGCGCCGGATTCGGGGGAGCACCAACAAAATCCTAAAAATGATATCTGAGAGGCCAGATTCCGCAGTGCTGGGGAGATTCATGCAGCTTCATGTGACGTAGACTACTGATTCTTGACATGTGATTTGATGTAATACTAACGTAGTTTTAAGACCTTTATAACTAACATGACATGTGTATTTTGTTGTAATTATTGTATTTCTGATTATTTGAATTTTTGTGAATGATAATACATAATACTAACATAGTTTTAAGACCTTTGTTACTAACAATTATGGACAAAATTGGTCTGAAATAAAAGTATATAATAATAATTACGATTTTGCATAATGTACTGTCATGTTTTGTAAAACCACATTACCAAATCCTGTGAATAAAAATAATACACGAATAAAATTGTATTATACTTTACGCGGAACAAGATATGCGTTTCTTACGCGAATAAAACGGTAATCGTCGATTACCGAAAAAGTTAGAGATTGATTAATCTGTAATATCGTGTTATGATACTATTCGTGCAAAAAGTGTGTTGAGATTTTTGGGGAATAATATTGTTATGTCCAGTACGGGACCATTGGAAATATTGTACTTTTACAAATATGCATAGAAAAAATACGAAAAAAATTTACAAGGTGTAATTAATGCTCTAAATATCGAATATGCAATAAAACGTAAACTATCGTAATAGCACATTACCATATTATTCGGTGGGGGGTGCGACATGGTCACGCGTCTAACCCAAAGGTCAATGATTCTACGGCTAATATGGCCGGTCCATTGCCACTTCAGCTTACCTGTTCAGTGAGCTATATCGACTACTTGGGCTACGTAATTAGGTTAGAATTGTTGTTCAACCAATATACTGAATTGAAGCAGTATGTAAGCACATCATTTTTTTTGGAGGGTGGGAAATCTTCAAATGAATCCTCCCGCTCTGGGGAGAGAGGAAGGGAGTGTCAGACTTCTACTAACTAAAAACCACATAATAATATGTTACGTCTTAGCACTTTATGTCCGGGGCCACGGTATCTCTTTCGAACAACCTACAGCCCCAACAGGCATGTAAGCACACCTTTCATTTAAAACGGAAAATCCTTACAGATATTGGAACTGGAAGTTAGTAAGCTACTTATTTTCTAGTTAAGTACAGTCGAAGACACACTAAAAGATAAAACTCCTTACAGTACTATAAGAGTCCCTGTAGACGTACATTTAAAGACAGAAACCTTTTAGAGTTCGGAATCCTAAAATCCACATTCATAATATGACTTGAACGAAACTAATCCGTGCTCAAAAGGTTTAGTAGATCAAAAGCTTTATTCCTAGGTCTTATTCTATTTGAATGGTTTACACACGTCAACATTTTAGGAAAAGGACGAAAAATGATGCTACTTATATTTTGGACAAAGAAGGTATTAACTTGATATAGCCGCTAAGCTGAAGTGGGACTGGGCTGGCCATGTCTGCCGTATGCCCAACGAGCTGTGGGCCAAAACAACCACGTTCTGGAACCCTGACACAGTCAAAAGGCGACGTGTAGACCTCGAAAGAGATGGCGGGACGAGCTTGACAGAACAAACGACCAGTGATCCACATTGGCCCTGGATCGCAAAATTTTGAAATCATGGGGGGAGGCCTTTGCCCTGCAGTGGGATGACACAGGCTAACAGTAACAGGTGGTGTTTAATTTTAATAATTCTAGATTATTTTTGTAAATGTTTTACTGGTCTTAATATTTCACAGAACAGCCTCGTTGATCTAGTAGTCGGAAACGCAAGTGCTAAGCACGAGGTCCGTAGTTCGACTTCCAGGTCGGACTAAGCGTTATTGGGTTTTTCCATTAGGAATTTCTCAGTAGCAACAGTTTGGACCCAGTTGATGGCAATAGGCTCGCTCCCTATTTTTTTTTTTTTCTCAGCCTGCTCTGTCCCACTCCTGGGCAAAGGCCTCCCTCCACTCATTCCATTTTTCACGAACCCGCGCGTCTTCCTTCCAGCTTTGACGGAACCTGTCTAGTTGGTTCGTCCCGCCATCTCCTTCGTGGCCTGCCACGACCTCGTCTCACTGTGTCAGGGCACCAGTTTCCCGCGACTTTGGCCCACAGTTCGTCTGGCATACGGCAGACATGTCCAGCCCAGTCCCATTTGAGCTGGGAAACTCAAATGGGAAAGGAAACTCAAACTCAAACTCTCGCTCCCTATTACATGAAACTAAAACGTAACAGGCGAAATAAGGGTGTACTGCTAGGTACACCTCTGCCCGATCCTTCGGTAAATACAGGCGTTATATTGTGTTATGTGTGCACTAAACTACAGAAAAACTCGCTTCTCCCTTTACCCTGTTAAATAAACACTTGTAGGTTACTAACCAAGTATCTAGCTACATGAGCATAGGGCTTCCCACGATCGCTGTAGATACGTGAATACTCCTTTTATACCGAGAATTAATATCGGATCCTGCAAAACGTGCCACATAAAACACCTTATGTAACCGGGTGGTATTCGAAGGTCTTCGGCAGTTATTAAGCCCGAAAGTCGTTCCAATTAGTTTTGCCAAGTTATTGTGTTACTCTGTAACTAGGTAGGTTGATCGGTGAATGGGTTAACCCATTATATACCGAGTTTAGTCCGTGCCTCGGAAAGCGTGATAGAGCCCTTCTCGCTGTCAATCGTAGAACTTTGACCGTAGTTAAGTAGTCTGTGGGCTGGAAGTCTGACAACAAATCTTATCGAGGGGTATAGTATTATCCAGTACTAGCTAGCAGCGGGTAAATGCAGCTCAAAAGCCCGCTTCAATAGTTGTTTAAAGGTTAGGCAGATGATCTTTTTTCTTGCTCAAACGTCTTTCAACATGACAACACAAAGCTCCTTTAAAAATAAACAATCGTGACATAAAAACGAGAGCCTTTTACTCCTATCGCAAGTCCTTAAAGCAGCAGAAAAGCTATGAAAAAATAAACATGTTTTTTTCTCGGTGTTTTTCCTCTCTTCTGTGTGTGAACAGCGGTAATATCGCTAAATTCGTCAAGCGTTAGGGAGCTTTACTTAGACGTGACGCGAATACCGCTTGCTTTTTGATCATCGCACGGTCAATCAACACGTGGAGTGCGAATGAGAGGTGTGTGTGTGTGTGCGTGCGAGTTATTGTTGTTGTAAAAATGTTGTGTGTGAGCTGAATAATTGTGGCAAATTACAATGCTTCAGCTGTACTCGTGGTTACATTTACGTGACTGTGTATTCGATGGGCATTTAAATAAAATAAAATGATGATAGGTGGTGACTGTTATTAATTGATTAAAAGTTTATAAGTATTTCTTTTTACTAGCTTTATATGGACTGGTCTGAAAGAAACATTTTTTAGAAGTTAAAGTGCAGTTAAAAATGTGCCAAACCGTGTATTTCACACCCACACATTTTATAAGTTATGTTTTTTTGACACCCATGTAAAAGGGGACGAGCATATTGTCATCATCCGAGCACAAATCCAAACTACGTGGCTGCTAATAAAAAAATCTGATATAAAAAACCAATAACACTTTGTCCGACCCGAGAATCGAAACCAGTACCTCATGCTCATCAGTCACGCTTGCTACCACTTGGTTTACGAGCCAGTGTGAAATTAATCATAACATACTTTTAATTACTCTCTTTATCATCAGTTGATTTTTAACCGACTTCCATAAAAGAGGAGGTTCTCAATTCAATTGGTATTTTTTTTTATATTGTTAGACGAATAATGTTTTCTAAGCGAGGTTTGTACTGTTGTGTGATAATGTTGGCCAAGCAGAGTAAACCCGTTGCTAGGCAACAGAAAATAAATTATTTTATACTACACTTGCTTGGTAAGTGTACCAATACTACCCCACTATAAGGCTTGAAAGCTGTTCATTAAACCTTCTCAAAAATCTAGGCAGTTATATTGTATGGAATTTCATTACTGCCCTGAAAATCAGGGTAGTAATGGGTTCATTACTAACGCGTTTTGATGTTTTTTTTTAAAGTCTTGATGACGTTGGTAATCAAACAATTTAATTTTACCATAAAAAGTACTGGCCACTAGAACTTTTAAAGCAGGTAGCATACATTCTACATTCCGATAAGGCCGGAAAACTTGAAACCTCTATGCGATAGAGCGAGAGATTTATAACACTCTCTCGCTTTAACACGCGCGTAAGTTGGAACCTGTGTGGTTGGAACCTGCGAAACGGGGCGTTTTTTACCTTCTCTAAAGCCGCGTCCCCACAAAGAGCCGCACGGCTCGGCTTTGCGTGCCGCGCGGCTCTAGTTGGGGACGCGGCTTAATGTCTTTTGGCGCTAAAATTTAAAGAAAAAAAAAAAGACTTATTGTTGGTTGACATATTTTGTAGAAACAATTTTCTTGGTAAAGTTTAAAGTTTGGCGGTGTAAATTACAAGTTAAAATGAGTGATTCCAGTGACACTGATAGCAATTTATTGACAACAACTCCACTCGACATAATAGCAGATGCTAAAGATATTGTTAGTGATCTCTTGCCTGAAAAATCGAAGATGAAATATATGAAGGAATACGAAATATTTATGCAGTGGAAAAGAGAAAAAAAAGCAGTTTCATTCTCAGAAAATGTTTTACTCTCATATTTTAAGGAAAAAGCTGCCAAATACAAGCCTTCTAGCCTATGGGCCATTCATTCAATGTTAAAAAGCACTTTATTAGCAAAGAATAATGTAAACATAAAAGATTTCAATACATTATCTGCATTTCTGAAACGAAAGTTAAGTGGGTTCAGAAGTAAGAAGTCAAGAGTGCTTACTGCAACTCAGATCGATTATTTCTTACAAAACGCTCCAAATGACACTTATTTAGGACACAAAGTAAGTAACTGCCTATCTACCTGTTACATATTTCTTTATGTTTTGCATATTTTACGTCTCTGTACTGAAAAAAGAAACAGTCTGTTTATTAGTTAAATATTCACTTAAAATGTACATAATTATACGTAAGTAAGTAGCTATGCTATATTAAACTTTTATTCGTATTTCTGATTATGTTTTATATTTTCAGGTTGTATTGATTTTGGGGGTAAATGGCGCGTGCCGGTGTCAAGAACTAGTAAATATAACAACAGATGATTTGGAAACACACGGGAACATAATGCTAGTCAAAATACCAGAGACAAAAACAAAAATACAGAGATCTTTTGTCATCAGCGACCAATTTTACGACATATTAAAAACATACAAAGAATTACGCCCGAATAATTTGACTACGAAGCGATTTTTACTTCAATTCAGGAAAAACAAGTATATAAAGCAGGTGATGGGTAAAAATAAAATAAGTTCAATCCCGAAGGAAATAGCCACCTTCCTGAATTTACCTAATCCCCAAGAATATACAGGTCATTGTTTTCGGAGAACTTCAACTACATTATTAGCAGACTCAGGCGCTGATCTAACGACCATTAAACGGCATGGGGGATGGAAGTCTTCAACGGTAGCAGAAGGTTATATTGAAGATTCGATTCAAAATAAAAAACGTATCAGTGAACAAATCCAGGAATCGATAAATGTTCATCCAGATTTTAATTACGAACCTCAACCGTCCACGAGTACAGCGCCAATAGGAGCTTTTCAGCCAGCTACTTGCTTGCCGCCTAAGCTCCCAAAAATGTGTACAAAAATAGAGCCTACCGTAACTCAACCTTCAGCCAGTCGTATGTCACCTCAACCATCTACAAGCACTGCACCAGTCGATGTAAACCGTTCCGATCTAAATATGTCTCAAACTAATATTAAACTACCCGGAAAAAACATAACATTAACATTTAACAATTGTAACAATGTCAATATAACTTTTTAATTAAATGCTTTTTTTTTGCTATTTTGTCTTTTACTTCTTTGTGCTTAAGTGTAGTATAAAGCAGTATATATCACTCGAGGGTAAGTACAGATTACTAAACTCGTGTGGTTTACGGCCCTCCGCTTCGCGTCGGGCCTCAAATGCACACTCGATTAGTAATCTGTGCCTTACTCCCCTTGGTGAATAAATAGCTATAAAATGCAGCAGTTTGTTTATATAGTTGTTTACTTTTCATCATACTCTGCTTTCAGCATTCCATTCGGTATCGTTTCGTATTCATTGCAGCAAAATACAAAATTAAGTCAGTTGAAATGTCTGTTCAGCATTTTTCTAAGAGACATTTTAAAGAAAATGTACTTACTGCAAGAAATTTAAATATATTCAGCAAAGATTATTTTATTGTTTCTGTTTTGAATGGTTTCGTGACCTCATTGCTAAATATTACAAATAACTTTTGTCTATCATCGGCCTTTTCCAAACTAGTTTTCAAAATAGTCTGAAGAACAGCCAAGCGGTCGATATGATTTTTACTACCCAGGAACTGGGTACCGTTTAGCAAGGCTTTTTGTCCACCTTTCCTTCTGACTAACCATAGTGTCTCTAAAAGAACAATTGACAACTGCGACCAACAGCTTAAAGTTCTTTTTGAGGCATTATTACCATTTAGACAATGTAGACACTCACTGAGAGTTGATATACGCGATCATGGCGCTTGCAACTATGTTGAAATATCAGAATCTCATAAATATTGAGAAAGATATTCTGTAAATGGCAGTATAAGTGCAAGTTTTCTATTACAATTTTTACCAAATTTATTAAAGCGACGGACTGCCCGTTCGGTCTAGTGGTCCCAAGCGCGACTGCAGTGCAGTGCGTCTTGGGTTAATTTTGCAAGTTTTGCAAGATATTATGGAATTTGTCAAGGATTGTTTGAGTACCAGCCATGGATTTTGTTTTTGTGCCTGGTTGATAAAACAGGCTCGCCCCCATGGTACTTAAACATAACTGGCAAAATCTGTGTGTACTGTTAGACACCTCTGCCTAAACCTTTGTAGATTACAGGCGTTATGTAATGTTATTAAAACCTTCCACAACAATTCCATAAAGCCCTCAAATACATAACTCTTCCTTATAATTCCAACCTTTCTGCAAACGGTTTACAGAAACGGTCTCACGAGGTCGAAACTGAAAATATTGACGCGATTTACTCCAGAGAGTTGAGCACAAGCTACCGAATCCTATTCCCCGACACATGTTTTGATTTACGAAACACGGTACGCCGACATCTGATATGAAAAGGCGTCCTATTATTTTGAATTTATAGTCTTAGAGCCATGTTAAGGAAACGTATTATGTTTTACAAGTTGGTTGAATATTTTGTTTTATTGCAGAATTACCGAGAACGCCTGGAAGAGCTATTGGTCGATGAAACAAATAATGAAAGGAGCTCTCCCTCTCTCCCTAAAGAGAAAACTCATGGACATGTGCATTCTTCCTACCCTCACCTATGGAGCGCAGACATGGTCATTAACCAAGCGTCAAAAGTCCGCACTCGGGGTCTGTCAGCGAGCAATGGAGCGTAGTATCCTTGGAGTCAAGCTTACTGACCAAATAAGAAATTCGATACTGCGTTCCAAAACTCACATTGCCGACATAGGTCACACGGCTGCCAAGCTTAAATGGAACTGGGCTGGCCACATCTGCCGCATGCCGGAGGAGCTATGGGCTAAAGTAACCACACAATGGGTCCCAAACAGCTGCAGTAAACGGCAACGCGGCAGGCCCAGAAGAAGATGGCGAGACGAACTCGACTCTTTTCGCAGGGATTGGCAATCAACAGCATTGGATAGGGATAAGTGGAAAGAGGGAAGGGAGGCCTTTGCCCTGCAGTGGGACACAAATGGCTAGTAATAATAAAATAAAAATTGCAGAATTCTACCATTGCTTAGGTCCATCCGTGAATGGGTGAACACTCATTACTTAAGGAGGTAGGAAGAGCCCTCCTCTTAGTTTCATCTGTGTCTCGAAAAGCACGTTAAACCGTTGGTTCAGACTTTAATTTTTGGATCTTTTACTAGTGTTACAGGTCATTGACTCGAAAATCTAACAATCAGTCTTATTATGGGACATCGTATTAGGTACCCACTGAATTGTGGAGGTCAAACAGGCAGTCATAACACTTAAAATACTGGCATTTGGCTGCATCTTGTAGGACTGGAAGCCAACCCTGTTGGAAGAGAATCTGACATAAATTAATTTCTCTATAAAGTTGTAGTTGTCGTCGCTTAAAATTAATTCGGTATCTGTTTGTGAAATGTGAATCAATACTTCCAAAATTGTGTACTTTCGGTCATAGATTAGTAATAAAATAAATTGAGTGACAGTATGGTGATTAAATAAATGAAACAAAGAGCCCACGATCTACAACACGTAATCTATTTGACCTTTAACAAACAAATATCAAATTGGTTTATTTTTTATTATTTTTTTAATATCCTGTACTGTCCTATTGGTTTATTAAAAACAATTATTTTAATTAGATCAGAAGTATCAGTTATTTGAGCACATCATGCTATAATTATAATAGTAAAATTGTATTTCCCAAATACCCTGAGGTATTAGGTCTTCCCTGCGAGGTATGTGCGGTGTAACTCTGAATTATAAAATTGAGGAATGAAGTTATATGAGAACGTTGCGGTTTAAAAGAAGATGTGGTTACACAAATTGAAAAGAGATTAGAACAATTAAACTAGGGTTTTTCTAAAGCTCGTTTTATCGACGTTGTCGCCAAAGTCGCGAGAAACACCGGGATTAGAGACAGAACCGGGAAGTGTAGGTAGTAGAAAAAAGGTAAGGTCTTTACCCAACCGTGGGTGATTTCAGACTGAAGATAATATGACCATGACGATAATGATGAAATTGAAAAGATTATGCTCATATGGTCATGTAGAGAGGATGAGTGAAAAATGATTAGAAAAGGTTATGAACAATATTATTGGTGAGGCTTTTCAGAAAGGTCAGGTGTGTTGTTAATACTCGCAATAGGGGATCGGACCAAAAAAATAAAAATTAGTCCGTCAGATAGATTTCCAAAAATTATTGGACACGTATTTTTTTCTTTTTTCACGTAAACTTAAAATGCAGACTACTGCTACTGCTTCGAAAACTCGTGTGACGTCATTATGATAGTACATTTTGACGACACAAGTGACGTTTCAAGCCCCACTCCAAGATTTTTGACGCGTTTTATCTTCGTCATTTTTTATTGACTTGATAAAACAAAAAACACGTATTCAATATTTTTCGATAATCTAACTTACGGACTAAACAGAATCATATTATTTTGAGCCAGTCCGATCCCCTATTGTGTATGACCAGATGTGTGAACGTGGACGAGGAAAATAAGAATTTAGCGATAGAAGCATGGGACATTCTCTGGTTTGTGCCTACTCCAATATAAAAAGACGTAAGTTTATGTATGCCTTTATTTTAGAATATTTTTTATGCTACTCCTAAGCCCTCACTTCTGCTGAATTGGTGAATACAAATCTATTTTAGATCTTCTATTTATAGAACAAGCTATTAACCCGAACTGGTCCTATGTGCTGGATTATGGGCTAATCTCTTTCACAGAGAGTGTTCCAGCAGTGGTTACGTTACAGGTTTTTTTTATTTTATTTTCTTCGATTCGGGGAACTTACAGCTAATATAAACAGTGTTCAGAAAGGACAGGTGCGTAGTACTCGCAACCGGCGTGCGTGTATGACCAGATGTATGAACGTGGACGAGGCATAAGAAGTATGTAAGGATCGTAGCAGGTGGCGTTCTGTGGTTTCTGCCTACCTTCATGGGAAAAGGGCGTTAGTTTATTTAAGTATGTATGAATAAGTGTTCTTTAAAAATATGAATTTGAATGATAATGCATGTTTCCACTGATAAACATCCAAAGCAATAAAAACAAAAACAAAAAAATGCCTATACAAAATACCTATAACATAAATTAGAAAACAAAACAGCACGATCGACTAATAAAAGCTACAAAATAAAAATCATTCAGACGCAACCAGTCGTAACTTTTCCGTAAATAAACTTTTCACCAACACATCCTAAAGCCGAGAATCACTGGTACCTATTGAAAATGTCCAATTCATGTTCACTAGTTAGTTTATTAAAACTGCTGCATGCTTCTATTTCTATGGATGTTTCAGAAAACCGTAAAAACATAGGTACATTTTGAACGCTTAATATACCTGAAAATACCACGCGTGTTTATTGCAAAGTGAACCTTAATATCTAAGCATAATTAGCCTATAAATGTTCCAACTGCTAGGATGGGCTATAATCCAACACGCGGGCTCAGTGCGAGTTGGTAGATGTCACGTCATGTCTTCAAATTTTTGATTCTAGGAAATTATGCCGATTGCATCACGATGTTTTCAATGTTAACTTTATTTTTCTCACGACTTTTACCTTAACTTTATAGCAATAAGTACTTACTTAGACTGCTACAACCAAAAAGCAAGCACCTGTTTTTTTTCCAACCCACTTTCGAAACATCCTAAGTAAAATGGTCTATAATAATTCTTTGCGTGATGTTTGCAGATATTTACAGTGTTCATCGTCACGGGTAGTTTAGCTTCAGAACGAGGGCTGTAAAAACTCTGTGAACAATATAAACTTTTAGCTACAAACGCCTACATCGGTAAATTTCGTGTTATTTGTTACTTTTTATGACGTAATGTAGGTTTATTCAAGATTTTTTATGTGGTTTTAGTGTTTGTTACTTCTTTTGTTTTTTTTTTTTTATTTCCAGCTGGTAATAATCATGACTTTTGTAGTAAATTGTAAGTGGTAGTTGATAACGATAGTAAAATGATATTGTCCTTATTTTGTTTATTTTGTACTCTACTATTAATAGTGCTGTCCTATTTGACCCTAAGTTCGACTGGCCTTTGTAGCATTAAGTCCGTCTATGTATGTGTACTGTGTGTAGTTTTGTACATGAAGGTTTAATAGGTAAATAAAGTTGAGTTTGTAGGTTATCACCGTCCAGCCAATTTTTGTTCCACTATGTTTTAAAAGGGTATATTCTGAAAGTTGGCAATGTCACAAATTGCTGTCAAATATTTCACGGTTTAAATAATTTCTCAATAAAAAATGATAAAATATCTCCATACTGTTTAATATAACGCACCAAAAAATATAGGTTATGCATTGCAGTTATTATTATCATAACTACCTAATAGGTACCTGTTTCTTAAAAGATAGGTTAAAAATGTTTTGTTTACCATCAAATTATTACAACTTCTAACTTAGCATTATTATTGCAGTTGATCTTCATTTTCTGCCTAGCCTCTTCCCAATCATGTGTCTCCAGTCTAACCAGATACAGCTGAATACCAGTATTTTACACTACGCGACTACCTATCTGACCCCTACAACCCAGTTAGTACTAGGTAATACGAAAACCCTTGATAAAACTAATTATCAGGCTTTCAGAAGAAACGGGTTTTGTCGACGGAAGAATCGACAAAATGACAGACTGTATCAAGGTTTCATGTCAAATTGTATGGAAAAATCTTTGTCTCTTCTTGGTAGAATAGAGATAGAATCGCCATGCTACGGAGGCAGGCCGCTTACTACCTATTACGACTGTCAAAGATCTAGAAACGAAAGCCAGAACCAACAGCTTAACGTGTTTTCTAAGGTACGGGTGCAACTTGCTATATAATGAGTCTTCACCCATACAAAGACCAAACTAGGCAAGCGCAGTTTAACCTGAAGATTGATCATAGTGGCTGTTGGAGCCATTAGTTCATCACCAAAACTACTATAATTATTACTTTCTTGTGAATTACTTTGTCTTTCATGCAACAAAAAGACTTAAAAATGTAGAGCATCCGTCTAAGATACACCTTCTAAAATATCCCAGACTTCTGAAAAATATATAAAACTAAATCGCCAGCAGAGAAATACCTCTCTCGATTAGAGACCTCTACTTAACCCGCTGGGAACATACGTGAACAGATTTACTTTTCAGAAACCTCATTTCCACTACATTTAAAGCTTCCTTTAGAATTCTGTGAGCCTGGTACCAATGAAAGCAGAACGGGGTTGCACAAATACCTCTAAAACGCAAGCGTTTATACCGACCATATACTTAAATAATGTAGGCGAAATATTTCATATTAATATTAGTTCGCATTTAAACTTAATCTCTTTATTGTAAGACTTTGTTTGCTCACCATTGTTTAACTTTCCGCTACGTGTCCTTATTAGAACAATGAGACGTTTCTTCGGCATGGATTACTTTGGAAATTACGATTTGGTGGCTTCAAAGGAAATGTGGAATGCGCTAACGTTGGGTTTACGATCCTGGTGCTAATAGACTTTTCTTTGTACTCTAGATTGCTTTATTTAATTAGCTAAATAATGATTCTGTTTATTTCGTCAGTTAGATTATCGAAAAATATTGGATAGGTGTTTTGGTTTTATAATTTATAAAATTGAGGAAGATAAAACGTGTCAAAAATCATGAGTAGAGGCTTGTGACGCCACATTACAGTAATAGTTACTTTACTTAATAGTTGTACGTATGACTCATCTCGCCGCGCTGAGTAATCCTACTATCATGGCGCTTGCAACAGCGTCGAAATATCGGGAGCTATCTCGACAATATTATTATTACGGAAGGGTACTTAGGGGTGCCGCGGATTTTAGAATGAGATGACGTGGCCTCGGCGCAAGGGCAAAGAAGGAACATGGGTTCGGTTTTTAGTCAGTAGAAGTCTGACACTCCCCTTCGCTCTGCCCAAGAGCGGGGGGGGTCATTTGATGATTTTCCACCCACCAAAAAGAAAAAAAACTTTAATTTGATGTCATTGGATTCTTTATAGGTATAGGTAGATATCTATCATCATATATTTAAGTATTTAAGCATAGATATCTCATTCACACAATGCTGATGAAAGAATGTTATAAGTTTTTAAACTGAGACGGTCATTACACTATTATTTATACTGAAAACTAAACATTTACCATTTTGAGGATTTTTTTTCGTTTTCTTGTTATTTCGGTGTTGTTGCAATCACCATGATCACGGCTAAACTGAATTTATGGCGGGTGTGTATTATATGCTTACGCGTGGCTAAGTTACGGTGTCATCATGTGGGGGCACAGTGTAGACGCGAACGACCTATTCATTGCTCAAAAGAAATGCATGCGGATACTATTTCAAATAAAACCTAGAGATAGCTGCAGACCCCACTTTATAAAAGAAAAAATGTTAACTCTGCCCTGCATAATATATATTAGAAATAGCAACTTTTGTAAAGTAAAACCTAAAAGTATTTAATTTTGATAAAAACGAGCGCCGCAGAACTAAATTAACTTTACCAGCACCCAGGATAACAATGTACAAAAATAGCCCAGAGTACCGAAGTATACAAGTATATAATAAACTACCTGAAACTATACGGTCCACAAAAACACTATGTTTATTTAAAGCTCGGTTAAAGTCATTGCTCCTAGATAAGTGTTACTATAGCATCCAAGAATTTCTAGACGACAAAATGTTAAAATAGAGTGTTAGAAATATATATTTAAGTTAAATTTTAATAAATATTCTTATTTTGTGTTTTTTGTTTGTATAAAGCTAGATATAAGTTTTATTTAATATAATGTTTTAATTGTATAATTTTGAAAGTTCCTAATTTACGTTATTTAAGATCTATTAAACTGCAATATTGTTAGTTTTTAAGTTATTTTGCTGCGCCCTAACAGGGTCATGTACTCACTAGTTCTAAGCCTAGCGTGTTACTATGATGTGTACATTGTGCATTAAATAAATAAATAAATATTCCGTTTTCAGTGTAAATATCAATATCACTGATTTAATTGTTAATGTGACGGTATTATCGCTTGTAGCGATATATTTCTAGGCAAGTTCCAAACAGACTGAGTTAACTTAAACCGAAAAGGAATAGTAAGTGATGTACAGTAAAGGTAAAGTTCATACGAGTAAGTAAAACAAACAGAAAAGCTTTTCGTAGGCCTAAAGGCCTTTTTTACCATTTTCCGCTGTCCTGTCTCAAATTCAGCCACTGATTGTGCTTCGTGGAATTCACGAACTGCAGCGAGGAATTCAATACTAACCTGAAACAAAAGACAGGCCGTTTTAAAAAATACACATACGTCAGACGGTCGGGTTTTGAAATAGGAACTTCATAAATGTGCAGATCTGTATTTGTTTATCCGTGGCCTAGACCAAGATTTTCTAAGACTGATGTCAAAAATATTAATATAGTAGATTCACATAATTCTGAGGGTTGTTCGAAAGAGATACTGCGGCCTCGACACAAAGGGCTAAGAAGGAACATGGGTGGTTTTTAGTCAGTAGAAGTCTGACACTCCCTACCGCTCTGTCCAGAGCGAAAAAAAGTCATTTGAAGATTTCCCACCATTTAAAAATAAAAAAAACAACCGACTTCAAAAACACCAAAAAGAGAAAAATAAACTTCAGAAGAAAAATCAGCTTCTGAAGTCGGTGACATTTGTTTGTTTGATTTTATTTTTGTAAAAAAGTTTTTTTTATTTTTTCATTTTTAGTTTTAATAAGTACCTATAATTATTATGTCCTATACAAATATTTACTATGCATTTAACATTCAACCAAGAAACCTAACCCTTAACCTTCAAGATTTCCCTATTTTTACTTTCAACTCTTAACTGTTGAGGAGTAGTATACCTTCCATTATCAGCTCATCAACATGAATACAAGTGATGACTGCTAGATGCGAATACTTGAATAGCGCCAGAAAAAGCACGAAAATTCATAAAACAACAAAAAAATGTGTATTGTACACATCTGCATACCCCCTCAGAGCATACAGGCGTGATGTTACGTCATGATAATGTGTATTCAATAAACATCCAAGCGATTCCAGCAATTACGACAGATTTGCCGTTTATTTTTGAAGAGTTCCATTGTATATCTCCGAAGATCAGCACCAGATCTTCACCAAAAAAAAATGGGACCACCTCAGAAGTATACTCTTTCAAATAAAAAAAGAATTTTGATGATCGGTCCACAAATGGGGGAGAAATCAGGTAACATACATAAAAAAAAAAAATACATACACACGAACATAGTAACCTCCTTTTTTGAAGTCGGTTAAAAAGACTCACATACCTAATTACGCTTTTGATAAACTTAATGCAATTTTGTTCAAAGTTTTGGTAGAAACACGAAACGCCAGAAATATAGATTTGGTAAGAACGTGTACGACGTACGGTATTTCATACAAATTCTCAAGATCTTTGATTTCAAATGACTGTACCGATTTTGGTCAAACTTCACCCAGTAGAAAACATTTTCGGAAAAAAGTGTAACAGTTAAATTATACCGATTTTCTTACAAACAGAAATTACAATTGTATAACAATTGCATCAAAAACAAACACAAAAACCAGTTTTATTAATTAGTAAAACTACAGGCAATATTAAAAATATCTTCTGGTACCCACTTTTTGTGAATATTTGCTGGTTGTGCTACACTTCACTCTTCAAGTTTTCATTCACCTTCGGCTGTCATCGCTGTCAACTGTCACTGTCTTTTCAATTAATCTGACATTTGGTATTGGTCAAAGTTGCCAGCTTAGAAAAAATTACCCCAATTCAGGGAGAACATTAAATTTCTGACCTTACCAAAATGCCGAAGCCCCAACGGTCGCCCACACAGCCTGCAGGCATATCTGAGGCTCATTCTGAACCAGACGTGGCGTCAATCTTAGCTAGAGATAACCTAGAATGCGTCAACACAACCAATAGAGCAAATAAACGCCTAAGATGCGACGTCGGCTTTATTAAACCAACTGGAATAGAGGACCTAAAGGAAATGCTTCTTTCATGGAAAAATGAGCAGGCCGCAGTGTTAAGTGAACATTCTTCCACCTTAAAAACAATAGTCTCGGAAATTGCTGTTTTGAAAACTCAATCGCATCAAATACAGAAAACCAACTCAGAGATTGAGAAAGCTGTTGAGTGGTTCAACCAAAGTATTGAGGATGTGCAACTACGCATTGATTCTTTAGAGAAGGAGCGAACGCACTACAAACAAGCATTTGAAAGCTTAGAAACCAAGTTGCAAGATATAGAGCTCAGGTCCCGTTCTGCATCCATCGAGATAAGAAACGTACCCCTCAAAGAAAAGGAAACCACTGAATCCCTTTCAAATATTGTGCGGCAAATTGCCTCTAACGTGCAGATGGACTTACCGCCAAATGGAATAAGGGATGTTTACAGGCTTCCTGGTAAGCCAGGTGCAGTAAGACCTATAATTGCTGAATTCTCTACAATTCCTATAAAAATGGAGCTCACTTCTTTAGTACGATCTTATAACAATAATCGGGATAAAGGACATAAGCTTAACTCTACACAGCTAGGTCTTAGCTGCGAAAACCGTCCCATATATGTGAGTGAATACATGTCTCCATCCATAAAAAAACTGTTCTACCTTGCAAGAGAATTTTCTATTAAAAACAATTATAAATTCTGCTGGTGTAAAAATAACAAGATATTTTTACGTAAGCTCGAGGGTGACAAGCAGATTTATATAAAATCATAAAAATGTTTTGAAGACCTTAAAAACCCGCAATGACTGTTTTCGTTATTGGTGTACTCATTTGCTTTTTATCTATCAATATATTGTTTATTTTTAAGTCAAGTAGGTAATTACTTCCTTACTATCTATTGTGAATTTAAACTCCCATTATTATATAACAAACTAACAAACGCACATTCGAGCTATTGCATATATACTCTTCTATATCATTCAATCATCATACACACACTCAACACAAACAAAAATAATTTCTTACTACCTCGTACTTATAGCCTTATTTATAACACTGTGTCTGCCTTAACCTCATACAAAAATGTCTAATTCAATAAATGATGTAATGTCTGATCTTGATCAATTCTCTGTATCTGAAACGCACATTTGTACCCCCGAAGCCACGAAATCATACGTTGAAAACGAACGCTTCTGGCTCACTACTTTAACGCAAAATATCCGGTCCATTAACTGCAATTACATAAACCTTCAAACCCTAATTCACCGCATGAATATTGAGTGTAATCTTCTGGTGCTTACAGAATGCTGGTTACAGTGTTCAAGTAACTCCTGCATTCCCACTATAGACAACTATGTTACATACAAAACAACCAAACACCTTAATCAGAGCGACGGGGTAGTGGTTTATGCCAAGGCAGATATGGTAACCACCTGTGAAGAGCCCAATTTTCTTGGATCAGCCTCGTGCCTACTTGTCAAGTTGAATTCAGAAGTTGCTATACTTTGTATTTACCGCTCCCCCTCAAACGACAACATTTACTCGTTCCTTACGGCACTTAATAACCTTATCCCAACTCTCACTTCTTATAAATCGGTTATCATCACCGGAGACATAAACTTGGATATCAAGCCTGAATCTCAAGATCCACGAGCCCACGAATATCTCAACACTCTGGCGTATCACGGATTTCTACCAGCTCACACACATCCGACGAGAGGCAAAAATTGCCTAGACCACATTATGGTTCGATCCACAGGTACGATTCTTACTTTGGTCTACGAGACTGCGGTAACAGATCACTGTTCTTCCCTTTTGTGTGTAAACACTCAAAATAAAAAATCAGAATCAACCCCTATAAAAATGATATCTAAAGTGGACTATGATGCGCTTGATAAAATTATTAGAAGCCTGGACTTTACTCCCCTCTTTCTAATGTCGGACCCAGACAACGCTTTAGACAAACTTACGCAAATAATGAAAAATGCCATAAATGAATGCACGACATCTGTCAAAGCTCCTGCACGTAAAAGGATATTGAAACCGTGGATTACTCCAGGCTTGCTGCGTTGTATCCGGAACCGAGATTCTCTCCACAAAAAAGTTAGGCAGTCACCAGACAATCAAACTCTACTTATCACCTATAAGCGATACAGAAATTTCTGCACAAATCTTTTGAAAAAAATTAAAAGACAATTTGATTCCGAAGAATTAAATAAGGCACAACACAACCCTAAAAAACTATGGGACTCAATAAAATCCATCACTAATTCACAGAAAAATAAGAACTCTTCTAACCAACTGTTAACTCATTCTAATTCGCCCAGGCAGTCTTGCAATGTGGTAAACGAATTCTTTGTGAACGTTGGGAAGGAACTCGCAGAAAATATTGAGACCACCCTAACACACTCAACTCCCCCCCAATCTACAAAGTTCGATAAATCGTTCGTTTTGGAACAGACGGATCCTGACGAGGTTGTAAGTACCATTAACCAACTAAGGGTTAATGCTGCTACTGGTTGGGATGGCATATCTCAAGCCTTTCTGAGGAGGTACGCACGGACCCTTGCACCTATATTATGCCACATCTTCAACCTTTGCTTTCAATCAGCTATCTTCCCATCTTCTTTTAAAAGAGCAATTATTCATCCAATCTTCAAGGGTGGTGACGGAACCCTACCAAACAGCTACCGCCCAATAGCTGTTCTTAGTGCACTGTCTAAAGTGCTTGAACGCCTCTTAAACAAGCGTTTAGTCACATACCTCGAACACTTCAAACTGTTATCACCCCACCAGTTTGGCTTTCGGAGGAACAAATCCACTTGTGATGCAGTCCATACGTTAATTGACAATATAGTAAAAAACTTAAATGCTAACAAGAAGGTCCTCACCATATTTTTAGATCTTGCGAAAGCATTTGACACCGTTCCCGTCTCCACTCTTTTACTCAAGCTTGAAAGTCTAGGTGTCAGAGGGTCCTCACTTGACCTCTTCAGGAGTTATCTAACTAATCGCTCGCAGTGTGTGGCTATTGGTAACTACAGGAGTGAAGAACTACCCATTCACTATGGCGTACCTCAGGGTAGCATTCTGGGGCCAACCCTCTTTCTTGTGTTTATCAACGATCTCTGTAATCTTTCAATTCCAAATGCTGCTGTAGTTTCTTTTGCAGACGACACTGCCATCACTTTTACCGCCAATTCATGGCCGGAACTCCAAGTTACTGCGCAGGAGGGTTTCAATTCCACCTTGAGATGGCTTTCCTCTCATACCCTTACTCTTAATGCCAACAAAACCAACTTCGTCACTTTTTCAATGACTAACATCTCCCAGCCTAAATCCACAATCTCTATAAAAGCCCATTCGTGTCCCACACAAAGTCAACATGTTTGTCAATGCCCCACCTTAACCTCAGTAGAACAGGTTAAATATCTTGGTATAGTTCTAGACAAAAACCTTAATTTCAAGTATCATATTAACACCCTCGCTGGTCGCGTGCGAAAGTTAATTTACATTTTTAAAACCCTGCGTCACGTGGCCAACCAGTTCATCATTCGAAACGTTTACTTTGCAATTTGTCAGTCCATCTTAATCTACTGTATCTCTTGTTGGGGTGGTGCTGCAAAGACCATACTTAAGCCTCTGGAGGTCGCACACAGAGCTATTTTGAAAGTTGCTACATTCCGACCGATCCTTTTCCCAACTGTGGAGCTATATCAATCCTGTAACGTACTCAATGTAAGACAACAATATATTTTACATATAATCCTTCTGCAACACCGACGTACGCCATTTAAAAAAATCTCCAAACGCCGCAAAGACCTAATCTGCACAATTCCACCGTCACGCACAGCTTTTACAAAAAAATTTGCTCACTATCTTGGCCCATCTCTCTACAATAAAATTAACGCAAAAATTCCCGTTTACGGCTTAACAAACTTTAATTGCAAAAAAATTGTTCGCACCTTCCTTCTAAACCTAAACTATGACGTAACCGAAGAATTCCTGAAAAAGTAATCACTTTAAAACATACACACATCACACACCACACTAATTTAATGATAAACACTCACCACACTAACAATATACACACCACACTAACAATATACACATACACACCACTATAAAACACTGAACAATTTTTTATATTCATTTCTGATTTTGATTTTACTAAATATGTTCTTTTTAGAGTCTAAATGTTGTTTTTTGTTGTTTATGAACCTATTTTGTCGCTGTTTAATGACTACTATATGTCTACATATTAAACACTTGCTATATTATTATTATACAATTATACATCATCCATATGTGTCGGGAATCACAACTGTTTCTCCTGAACACAGGTTACTTTGTAATCTCTCCAGGAGAGCAGTGCGGCACCCACTAGCTAGCTAGAATAAGAAAATGTATGTTTGTGTTTTATCTTGTACATTGCCATGTAATCTAGCCATAGTCATATTTGATCAATAAACATTATTATTATTAAAAAAAAAAAAAAAAAAAACTCAGACTTTTTGTTCGATCCACTAGCTCGTTGCGTGATGAAAACACGAAAAAGGACTCCTTTGAGGACTGAAACTAATTGGATAATACCTACCGAAATAAAAATGTAAAAAGAACCGTAATTTATAACAATCGTGTAATGAATATTATATCTCGGGAACGTATCTAAGCGCATACATAATGAAAATATAGTAATGTAATAATGAAATGATTTAGATACGACGTGAAAAATATCTTAATTCAAAATTCCTACCTCGAAGCTTAAAATCTTTCAAATAGATCAGGAATGATATACAAAATATTTGAAAGAAATGATGATTAAATTAAAATTCCCAACAGAAAGTTTTATCATCTGAAACAGATTTTATAAAAAGACTAGTGACCCGCCCCGGCTTCGCACGGGTACAAAAAAGGTATTAAAACCTTCCTCTTGAATCACTCTATCTATTAAAAAAAACCGCATCAAAATCCGTTGCGTAGTTTTAAAGATTTAAGCATACAGACAAACAAACAAATAAACAAACAAACAGACGCGACTTTGTTTTATACTATGTAAGGAAGGATAAACCACAGAATTTCAAGCCACAAGAATGTTCGACATCTCTTACAATATACATTTAAAAATAAACAAGAGCACTTACAAATATGAGTTTAATATTATGAAAGTAATATTAAAAGCAACATAAAAGCAATTTCAATGAAGTCCTGAATGTTTCCGACATTTTATATAGGACGATCAAACAGGATGTGTGACATAGTTCTGGTCATGAATATGCAATGGGAATGACAGTTCAAACGGCTATATTAATCGGAAAACACAATCAATAAGCAATATTCACCGTTGACCCGAAAATATTCTGCATGGATTGTAATCTGGGTGAAATAAAAATTATTCAAAAGTGGTCGTTCAACTATTCGTTATTTTATTTAGTTTATTATTATTATGTCACAAAACTGTTAATCAGTCAAAACTACTTTTGATTGATCAAAACCAAAAAAGGTGTTTTTTTTATTTCTATACTCAGTTTGTAATAATAATACGTACCTAATTACATCGATAAATTATTAGGAAACTCTTATTAGATTGTTAGATTTTTTTTTACCCTTTGAATAACGTATTTTAATAGAGTAAACGTGTTTTAAATTGATAAAGGTTTTGACTGAAACTAGACAATTTTTTTTTTACCGATTAAGAGTTTTGACTTTAACATTACACACTCGGTACAGTGTAAGCCACAGTCACAGCCACGGCTTGGTACACTAAATTATAATTATTTTAATCACTCTGTCGTTTCCCCAGAACCACAAACAT
The DNA here is from genome assembly GCA_949316265.1 of Diarsia mendica. Lineage (NCBI taxonomy): Eukaryota > Metazoa > Arthropoda > Insecta > Lepidoptera > Noctuidae > Diarsia > Diarsia mendica. The sequence goes on from OX438901.1 coordinate 20,054,076, forward strand.
TCTAACATTTATAAGCAAATACGTCCAATCTTGGGCAGGTCTCCACGAGCGTGTCGATCATTATCATCATGCTAAATGCATTCAATTGTTTTTGGTATTTGGAACCTTTTATACTTTTTTAGGGTTCCGTACCTCAAAAGGAAAAAACGGAACCATTATAGGATCACTTTGTTGTCCGTCTGTCTGTCTGTCTGTCTGTCTGTCAAGACCTTTTTTCTCAGGAACGCGTGGAGGTATCAAGCTGAAATTCATATCAAATACTCAAGTCTATGGTCTCTTGGAGCTGTGAAAAAATCAAACTTCTAAGTCAACGCGATCAAAAGATACTCCCGTTTATGCCGCAAATTTTCGACACTCGCAAGGGAATCAAAACCTACAGGGTACTTCCCGTGAACTCAGAATCTTGAAATTTGGTACGAAGCAACGTCTTATAGCATAGATAAAGGAATAATTACGAAAACCATAAATTTTTAGTTACATCAAGATACTCCCGTTTATGCCGCAAATTTTCGACACTCGCAAGGGAATCAAAACCTACAGGGTACTTCCCGTGAACTCAGAATCTTGAAATTTGGTACGAAGCAACGTCTTATAGCATAGATAAAGGAATAATTACGAAAACCATAAATTTTTAGTTACATCAAGATACTCCCGTTTATGCCGCAAATTTTCGACACTCGCAAGGGAATCAAAACCTACAGGGTACTTCCCGTGAACTCAGAATCTTGAAATTTGGTACGAAGCAACGTCTTATAGCATAGATGAAGGAATAATTACGAAAACCATAAATTTTTAGTTACATCACATAATATATTTTTTTTACGGAACCCTCGGTGCGCGAGTCCGACTCGCACTTGGCCGGTTTTTTTTTAACGACTTATGGCCGCCAAAGCTTTGACTAGGAAGAGTTTGTCCAGCCTCAAACTGCAGGCACCACGTCATTTTATCGCAATTTGCAATGGTAGAACGCAGTGACGTATCTGTATCTATGTAACTCTTGCCAACGGTGACAGGAGGCAATCTCGCTTTCTACGAAAGTGTTTTTATTAGGTTACTAGCAACCAGTAGTTGCAGTCTGTTAGTAAATGACTTTGTTAGTTGTCGGTTTGCGGTTGCCGTAGCTTTCTCAGAAGCACCTTAAATTCTGCTATTTCCTTTGAGCTGAACTTGTAGTCACACAGTGCAACAAGTTGCTACCTATCCAACTTTAGTGGCACAGTCACTATTTCAGCATCGTTACTTTTTATTTTTTGCCAACAGAAAATGTTTTTTGACAAAGCAAAATTGTGTTCAAAATTGTTCAGTAAATATTGTCGGAACAAAAATAATTGCCATTTTAATTCCATCATTGTCCCAGCCTTTGTTACGTTTAAAATTTATGTATGGACTTATTATCCTTTTTTCAGCATTCATGGTTGTCAAACTGAATGAACAAACCCTTCAAATGCTAAAAAGGGGGATCACAAGCGGGGCGAACGTTTAACGGGTACCAGGGGCCCCATAACGATCGCTCCACATCTAACTCTACTAATATTTCAACCGCATTGCCGGCAGCGTTGGGTTAAATGAAAAATACCAGAGCCTTTTAACACCAGAGATGGCTTATGAAAACAAAAACCCTTTTCTGCGAATTTTGATTATCTAACCACTGTGTAAAAGGATTTTGACGCTCTGTCAAGAGGTACTGAGATTTAGAGATTTTTTTTCCGTCGAAATGTTTTCCACTGTATACCTTACCTTCTCTAGTTTTAGGTCTAAAATATTTTTCTCATCTCCTTATCCTTATTCAAAGACGAAACTTTCTCAGAGATATCATCTTACTTTACTTCATAGCATTTTTTCCGACCGAATGACTTTGACTTTAGGCGTGTATGTACATATATAAACCCTCATTTCTCTTTCGAGGAGGGCTTCCATATGGTGCCGACGTTATTGCAGCGTGTACTTCATGTGATACCGTACAAACACTCCTTGGATCGGGTGAATTTGGTTCAGTGGTTCTGTTGTAAGCGGTATTAAAAACAAAAAGGGTTCCGTTGCTTTATAACATAACAACTTTTATTTACTTTTAGGCCACTTTGACCCAGATAAATACCTTACAGACGTAAGATATAATACAGCTTGTGTTAGAAATTAGAACTTAAGACTTGTAATATATTATTATGTAAATGTTACCTACCTAATTCAGTGTTAGTGTCAATCTTAATGTTATTATTCGTAAACTATTTCTAGCGGCGGATAATTATGTCCTGAACCATGCTATTATAACAACTTTGTGCTCAACGTAACCTACGAATAAATTTTTTTCTGTCTTTGTCTGTATCAGCATTTCTCTACACTAGTCTTCATAAATTTCCAAACTATGAAATAACGAGGTTGGTATGACTTGTGGCCGCCACAGTATTCTCATACCACTGCAACTCTTATAAGACAGGATAAATAGTGTGGCCACCAAATAAATAGCGCCAAGACATTGAAGTTCAACGGAGTCCCAGAGAAACGTTTTAACTATTATTATATTGGATCAAGCAACGAAATTAATCAGAAAAGATGAGCAGAGAAGTAGAAAAACCAACATAATTTCCACTGTTCGTTTGACTTACACACACACAGACATAAATAACTAACTTAACTCAGAAACTAACTTTCTTCCATGGAACAAGGCAGAAACCACAGAAAGCCACCTGCTACGATCCTTACATACTCCTTTTGCCTCGTCCATATTTATACATCTGGTCATACACGCACGCCGGTTATGAGTACCACGCACCTGTTCTTTCTGAAGAACGTCACCAATAACTCTTAGTCTACGACTAGTCTTTCAAGGGTCTGACTTGTCCAACCTAAATCCTTATTCGATTATAGAGTATTAGTTCCATGTCTAAATCCACTATATGGGCAGTTGTAAATAAAGCCAGCTCCCAACTCGCGTAGATCCTTCAAGATTTACGATTAGCCTTCGGTTAATACGTAGTTTCCATTCTGATCTTCGAATAAAAGAGAAATTTATCGTTGCTGCTTATATTCCCAAGCGAGTTCGGGCGAAGGATAAGAATAACTTTGCGAGAAAAGACGGATAGTGGCGGGTTGTGGTATGAACATTATTGCAATATTTTGCTTTTTAATGTTGCTTTAAATATTTCTAATAATGGATTATGGATGAAAAGTACACATTGCGATACAGGCCATAACCGCTAACAATTTTAGAACTCATGTTTCAACTACGGAAGATCACTAAATTAAAAACTGTTCCTAAAGTATCGTTATGATGTTATTTAGAGCCTATGCATAAACAATACAGAATGTTTACTTATAAAATTCCAAAAGCCGTTTAGAACTTTAAAAACAAAAAACATGCAAACTGCTGGTATTGACAACGTGACCAAAGTAAATAATTTACTTCTTAATTCCGCTGTATTAATTTCAAAATACCTAAAACTTTTACTAATTCTGGACGCTAACACAGTTTCATAATCCTGAACCTTAAAGTTAGTAGAAAATCTAAACAATACCTTTTGGAACGACCCGTGCCCTTTTCCTAAATTAGAATTAATGTGTAGTCCACAAAGACCAATTTCAAGTTCCTTATTAGACATGAGAGTAAAATATCGGCTCCATAGCCGACTTGTGACCCAGAATACGCAATGGCAATTAAGCAATGACTGCAAGCAATAAAGTTAAGTCCGGAAAAGTTTTGACCGCAACGTTTTTCCGGGCGACGCGACTGGACCATCGTTTTTTTTTTGTTGGTTCAGGCTAATCAAACGCGTTTTGCTGAAATTAATTGGAGCTTAGTTTGACGTCAAAATGAGGATTTATTTATTTTATTTTGGACTAGCTGTTTATAAAGTATTACTTTTTCAATTTTAAGGGTTTTAATATTTTGCATGGGACCGTACCTAATCCTTTTCCTAAAAGAATTTATGGTATTCGAAACTTCTTCTATGTGCACTTTTTCCGTGAGATAAAAGTATAATAGTCCAGTCATTTTAGGTTTTATCTGCGGAATAATTCCTAGTGGGCTGAATTTTTGTATATACGGTCTTTATTACGGCATTGTAATAAAGATGTGAAAAATCGACATTGTTATCGTGTCGGCTAATTTAATGAAGTTATCAAGGTCAAAGGTCACCAAAATCAGTTTTTCGCAAATATCTCGCGACCTATTGCTCGGAGATCAATAGCGGTCATTATGACATTGTTCCTAGTGAAATAATCTACAAAAATGCATCTGACATTTTTCTGTAAAATCAACCGTTTTCGGTGTAGAGCGCTGATAAAGCGACTAAAATGCACTCACAAATACGGTATTGTAAATGTACATAAATAAAGGCGTTAACTCTATAGCTTTTTTACCGACTTTCAATAAGGAGAAGGTTTTAATCTTGACTATTTAATTTAAAAATATATATGTGTATATTTATGTCCGCGCATATCTCCGTCAATTCGACGACACGGTTGGCGCAGTGGCTAAGCGATTGGACTGCTGCGCTCGGTGTCGCGGGTTCGATCCCCGCACGGAACAAGTATTTGTATGGCCTACATAATTATAGTGGTTTCGGGTCTGGGTATTTGTGTATGTGATTTTCAATGTTTGTAAACGCACCCACGACAGGAGAAATTCCTAGTGAGGGGCAACGTTTAAAAAAAAAAAAATTGTGGACCGATTTTCAAAATGATTTTAACTGATTTTCGTGACCTTTTGACCTTGATAACTTCTTCAGCCGACACGATATCAATGTCGATTTTTCAGATCTTCATTATAATGCCGTAATAAAGGTATATACAAAAATTTAGCTCACAAGGAATTTTTTCGTAGATTGGGGATTAAAATGACTAAAATGACTGGACTTTAACCCAAGTTACTTCTTATAAAATCAGCTGTGCCAGTAAAAATCCGTCAAAGTCGGTGCTACCGTTTTGGAGTTTAGACGGAATACATACACAGTATAAATTCATTTAGTAAAAAGCTGTTATTTCGAAATAGCAAACCGACATTTCAATTTTATTTGTTTGTTTATATACCAACAGCAAATATTGCGTGGGTGAGTAATTAGGTTTTATTCCTACTTTGAAAAATCCTCTGGATTTACTAATTTAATATATTTTATTTGAATAATGTTAATTCAGTACGTGTTTTGGCTGTAACTTGGTGTTTACCCATATTTAATTATCAACCTGTAAAATGAAAAGATGATGGTACTGTCGTAAAAGCAACTATTAACACTTTTGTTTAAACCATTAATATAATCTTTAAGTTAAATTTAAAAATAAACAAAGATTTTACATCGTTTATTTTTTAACTTTTCTCATTTTCTATAGGGTCGCCTTCCAATACAACTTTATATGAGCGATTGTCTTTCTGACCTTAACTACCCCATTTCCAAGACTGATTCGCACGCACTCTGAAACGAATGACAGTCGAGATTTTAGGACGGGCAACTACAGCTGACGGCCATCGCATTTTTTTTTAAATAGTTGGTGCTGTCCCAGTGCTGGGCAAAGGCCTTCCTCAATTCCTTTCTACGCTCTTTTGTGGCGCCTCTTCGAACTAACCCTCGCGATGGCAATATGAACTATTATTATTATATATATTATATCTATATAATTATATTGTAGTAGGTATGGTTTATTTAACCAGCGTCGGGCACTAGCTGCTCGACAATATGCTGAACTGGGCATATTTGGCGCAGCCGCGAGACACACAATATTATTATTTTTCTGTTTAGTTTTTAGTTTATTTTTTGTTGTGTGAACTTGTGGCGTGTGTCAAATAAATTTATTTTCTTTCTTTCTTTTTTTCTTTATTTCTCAGTACTGGACCCCAAGAAAGACAAATTCATCAAGAATCTTGCAAAATAACAACATGACATGACGTGATAATTACGCCCGCTATAAATTTGTGCCAAATTAATTTATTTGACATAAACGAATGACTTCATGTCTTGTTTATTAGACCATTATCTGCCATTTTATCGCCATTAAAGAGGAGAACGAGGCACTAAATATAACAATTACGGTCATTATGACCATCTCCTTGAGTTTGGTATTTTCTTGGGCCATTCTTAAGGGCTTGTTAGTTTTCGGTTGGCGCAAGGGTGTACGAATACTTTCGCACGCGAAAAGTTCCAGTGTAATACTTTCTTACCACCACCCACTTATTATCACCGTTACATATGTTAATTGTTTTCTGGCTCATCATCATTATCATCACAACAAAATAACCAACTGCGTGGCAAAAGCCACTCTATTTTTGTGCCAATTTTGACGTCCCTTTTCCAGCATTATCCATGTTTTACCTAGTACGTTTAACTGCGAAAATGCAGAGTAGCCAAAGCAAAATTTTCAGCGAGAACCAAAAATAGAGTATTCTCAAGGGATACGAAATTGTTCCAAAACTTCAGTTTAAAAATTTTAATAGGAGGTTCAAACGTGTATAGAATCGAGTTTGGTACACTGCGGGAATATGTGAAGCAATAATTGCTTGCGCGGCAAGGTTTAACTTTGAGTGTTGCAAGCTTTTCTGTCGAGGACAGTGACCCAATTCTCTTGGTTGTCTCTTCGCTGTGTCACGGCAAGATATCCACTACATTCTTACTTTCTTTTAGTGTCTCTAAAGTGCAAATGGCATTGTTAATGGCGTTTTTATTTTCATTGTTTTTAATGTTCTGTGTTTTCCTTTTCACTGTTTTGATTACAATGTTGGAGGTTGAGTGTTTTATGATAGCTTTTTGGTGTAACTGTCTTTTAATTTCGTAACAAAATACTTTGTTTACATAAACCGTAAACCATGTTTTTGGGCCAAAATACCTGCCTTTTGTCACTATGTTGGGGTTGGCTTCCAGTCTTACTGGATGCATCTGAATACTTGTATTTTACTTTTGACGACTACCTGTCTGATTTCCACATGCCAGGTAATCTATATAAATAAAGAGAGAAGTCTTGACTGACTGGCTGACTCATCAACGCCCAGCCCAAACCCTTGGACCTAGAAAGCTTTAATTTTACACAGAGGTTCCCTTTACAATGTAGAAGACAAGGAATAAGGAAGGATTTTTTGAAATTCAACCCCTAAGGGAGTTAAATAGGGGATGAAAGTTTGTATGGAAAATTGACATTTTCATGCGGGCGAAGCCGCTGGCAAAAGCTACTACTAGGATATACGATACCCCATTGTAAGACTGGTTGTCAGGCTTCCAGGTCACCGGGTACCTGTTACGACTGTCTAAGAACTAGAAATGACCGCCGTGACCAATAGCTCAACGTGCTTTTCGAAGTATGGAGAAAACTCGGTATATAATGGGCGGTCACCCATCCACGGAACAACCTAGAACCGAGCGGCTGTTATTATTCAACTACGACCTCTTCTATGTTATTTTGCCCCACAACCCTAAAAATCCCTACCCTGTACAGCCAAAGGTCGTCCGGGCGAAATAAACTCATTGATTGCCGCAATAGGACCCTGTTTCGTATAGAATCATTAAAAGCTTTTCAGGCCCGTAAAGGCTTCGTTGAATGGGCATTGAAATGGTACATGCTGACAGATTTATAGCACACAAAGCTTTAAAAGACTGTTTTGGTTACCTACCTGTCGAATCAATGCAATGTGGGTGAGAAATGTGAACTAGGATATAATTTGTGGTCTTGTGTGCGAGCAAAGGCAGGGGAATGTTTTATTGGCACATCGAATTTGTATTTTATAAATGGCTATTTGTTTTGTGAACTGAAAATGGGGTTCGGCATAAAAAGGGTATTCATTTGTTTGAGTTGACGTTAATTGAGTCAAAGGTTGGAGTTCGGGTCGTTGATGTCGTTTTGTTTTTATTCGACTATCGTTAGGGGTACAGTTCATTGTACTCTAAGTTATGATACTATTTCAAGTTTTTACACTTTAAAAAGACTGAAGACTAAATTGAGTTCAACGTAAAATAAGAATTTTCATTAATTTCCCAGTTGCAGTCACGGGGTCTAGGTCTTGTGTCCGATTAATGCCAATAGGCATGACATGGGGCTTAAGAGCGTATGCTACCTCAGATTAGCAACCCTATTTGTGGTGGTTCAAACTTCGCTTGAAATACTGTTAGAATAAAGTTCTAATCAGCTTGCACTACAAAGCGGTTGTTACGTCTTTCGCTGCGACCGAATAGTGCGAAATTAGTGGTATTTTGCGATTTACATAAAATCTATTAATTGTACTAAAAAAGCAAAACACTATGACTTTAGTATGTTGCTTGTAGAATTATTTGGCAAAAAAATCAGAACGATGACATGTATTTTAGTATGGTTTTTACTCGTTAAAAGAAATTTTTAGAGGTATCTTCGCGATTTTTTTCTATCGAGGAAAGTTAGTTGTATTATGTTTTCACAACACTATGGCACTAGCATAATTATATCCTGAAGAATATCATATATTTTTCTGATGTTGATTACTGCAGTGAATCATATACTTTTACGCATTATAAAACTCGCGTTTGAGGTACCATACGCTCTTAAACATATCAAGCTAAATATGGGTACTCCTCTGAGGAACCCTTCGACGATAATGTAAGATGCATTTTAAAGCAACCTTCATCGTTTTGCAATGTCAGTATTTTAAACATATACATAATTCTTAATAATATGTGAGTAGCATATTTATAAAGTCTAAGTAAATTTATTAAAAGATAGCTGATGCCTGCGGCTTCACCCGCAAAGGATCCTCGAGAACAGCTCTATTTATTGGTGAAAACAGCATGAAAATTGGTGCAGTAGATTTTGAGTTAATCGCGAACTGACAGACAGACAGACGCGGTGGAGGACTTTGTTTTATAATATGTTGTGACATGTCATTGTAATAATTACTTATTTCCACAATCAATCTCTTACGACAATGTACACTACAGTGCAAAAAAGACCTTAACGCTTAAAAATAACTTGCAAATTACCCTTTATAACAATTACTTTGAAACATTCTCGAAATAGGAAGCCAAACGAGACAGATATAGCGTGACATTAGCACGCCATTTAATTTTATCTACAGTTGCAGTCATTACTCAATGTGAACGTTTAAGACTCATTATAGAGGTGATTCTGAAGGAAACATTTGTAAGTATTCTTCAGATATATATTTTGTTGCTTTTATGCAATATATTTTACATGTACCTAAAGCTTTTTGTTTTTTTTTTGGAGGGTGGGAAATCATCAAATGACTCCTCCCGCTCTGGGCGGTGGATAGGGAGTGTCAGACTTCTACTGACTAAAAACAAACCATGTTCCTTCTTAGCCCTTTGTTGTGTCCGAGGCCACGGTAACTCTTTCGAAAAACCCGCAGCCCTGACAGGTTGTTACTACTGCCTTAGAAGGCGACGAAATAGAACTCCCAGGAGATGGCTTGATGAGCTGAACGGAATCAATGAACCGTGGTCCACATTGACCCTTTATCGAAAGATTTGGAAGTAATCGAAGGTGGGCTAAACCCAGCATTGGGTTAACACAGGCTAAGAGTAAATTTACTGCACCAGATCGATGTGCTGTACATCATCATCATCAAGTGTGTCTGTTAAGAAAAAGAGCCCGTTCAATCTGGCCCCCACTTTCCGGAGTGCGTCTGTGGAAGTTACTGACAGTCTCGAGCTTCTTGGCACGAAGTTGAGTGCAAATCTGAACTTCGGCGCCTACATCGAGTCGAAAGCTCAAACTGCGGCAAAAAAGCTGGGTATCCTAAACAGGGCCAAGCGGTACTTCAAGCCTGGACAGCTTTCAATATTGTATAAAGCTCAAGTCCGGTCCGGCATGGAGTACTGCTGTCACCTTTGGGATGGCTCAGCCAAATACCAACTTGCCTCACTCGACTCAGTAGAGCGTAGAGCCAGGAGGCTAATTGGTGACGCTAAGCTGGTTGCCAAGCTACATAGCCTGGCCCACCGCTGCAAAGTTGCATGTCTGTCGGTCTTCTACAGACTGTACTTCGGAGAGTGTGCGCAAGAGCTCCACGAGCTTATTCCACCATCTCCCTTCTTCCATCGAGAGACTAGACGTACTGCGGGTTATCACCCATACCTTATTGATGTTCCACACATTCGTACGAAGCGTTTTGCTAAGTCTTTCATTATTCGTACAGCCAATGAGTGGAACACCCTGCCTGCGTCGGTTTTCCCGAGTTCATATAACCCCAATCTATTTAAGTCGCGAGTAAATAAGCTTCTTCTGGGTAAACTCGTTCCATCGTCGACCTCATCTCTGCCCTTAGGGCAAGATTGAGGTCAAGAGTAAGCCCATTTTGAATTAAAAAAAAAAAAAAACATCATTTCAGCTGAAAGACGTCCACTGCTGGACATAGGCCTCCCCTAAGTGTCGCCACATTGACCGGCCCCGTGCGTCTCGTATCCAGCGGATCCCCGCAACCTTCACCAGGTCATCGGTCCACCTAGTTGGAGGCCTTTCAACGCAACGTCTTCCGGTTCGCGGTCACCACTCCAGAACTTTTCGGCCCCATCGGTCATCCGTTCTGCGACCAATGTAGCCTGCCCATTGCCACTTAAGAGGAAATGCGAGTGCTGTCTCTTTCTACTATCGCTGTCTCTCTCCGTCCTCCTGCCCTCAAATTCGTGCGATAAGGACAACTATAGAAAAAAGTTAGAATTCGAGGTTTGGCTCTCGCCTATTTCCTCCTCCAATATTGAACCAATTTAAAAGATATTTTAGACAATGAATAAGGAGGTTATATACTACGCCGCTATTTTTTACTTTTTTCGTTAATAGTTGTCAAATTTGTACACTAGGACTCTGTTAACAGCGATCTAAACAAGCAATTTTGAGCATTTTTTGAGGGTTCTAGTGCTTATAAAAATAATTTATCACCAAAAAGGAAAACATAGGGGCATAGAAATAGTTAATATTTATTATTCTGTAAAAAACCATTGCTCTAGGGTCATTAACCAAAAAGAAAACAGGCGAGAGCGTTTGTATGGAGAAAAGACCACTCGCGTTTCCTCTTAAGTCTGGCAATTCTTAGGGCTACGTCGGTAACCCTGGTCCTTATGCGGATGTTTTCATTCCGTAGGTACACGTCATGTCAGTTTATGTTAAATAATTTAATTTGAAAAACATTGAATTCCAGTAAATGTTAGAACCTTTTTGAATTCCAGTAAATGTAAGTAATTTCAAGTCGCAATTATTTCATCGGCTACAATACTTTGGTTGAACCGAAAATAAATGAACATCCACAAACAAAAAAAAATTTCGTGTGAACAGAAATGATTTACACATTTGCGTTGATAAAGAACCTTCCAGAAAAACAAAAGCAACATATCAAACAAAACAACTGGAGGTACACAGCGCATTACATTTTTTTTCCACCATTTACATACCCGCGTCCACAATATACGCAACAACAAAAAAATCAGAACCTAAAAGAAACACTTTTACTGACGACAAACATTTTTATTGTACTAGATTACGAGAGAAACACCCATTCGTCTTTGTTTACACAAACTTATCTGTGTACGAACAAAAGCCAAACTATTTCGAGAACAAAAGAGAATACATTAATAAAAAATCTCATGTTTTTAGAACCGAGGCGTGGTCCTGTAATGTTGTCTTTAATGGACCCTAAGACTGCCCCTGTTTTTCTGGTGCGAACTTTATTATTCGTGAGCTTCGTTGAAAAAATAAAACCTACGAAATTTTGTGCTACATTTCGTGTTCAAGGCAATAAATGGCCCTTTCCCACCTGTCATAAAACAAAACTAAGGGATTACGTCAACAAAACGCTGGTCACCGTATTTTCATGTATTTTAAAGCAGAAATTACCAACTAAATTAAAATACATTTTGGATTATTTATGAATAAGCAGGTAGTACGGTACTCTAAAACTGGTGATTACGTATTTAAATATTAATCAAAAGCCTTTGAAAATGACAAACAGAATTTAAACTAGGGCCTCTAAATTTGTGGCATATAGATTAGTCTATGTACATGTAGTCCGGTTCCTGTGGTCAGCTTGACCCACATTACAAGTAATGTATTGGGTTTATACACGTTTAAGTACGGACGGTTTCATGGCCGACCGGGCACCATTAAAAAACCCATTCAATTAGCTCTCTCAACTACCCGAGGATAACCGAAGATATCCGATGAATGATCTACTCTTCAAACTTTCAATATAACATTTTGTCTGTGAAGCGACTACGCAAATGCTACGGCGTAGCTGACGTGATGACGTCACTGCTACGCAAGTAGTATCTCGTAGCAGATAACCGCTATGCGCAATTATTATTCTTAAAATAGACTGTGGCTTTAAATTTTATCTTGTGGAGACAATATGGATCACTGGGTCTTAGCAATTACATATTTGGAATAGATTTTAATGTAAATTATATGCTATACAATACTAAATCTGAAACTACAAGCAACAATTTAGCGTTTACAAACTTTGAAATACTCAAAAAACCCAGCTTTCGGCTATAAAAAATGTAACCTAGTTATTTAGTTCATTTCATTTACATTCATACGAATAAACAGTTCCGTGTCGAGTGAAACTTTGTAAAAATGTAAATGTATGATGATACATATTAAGCAACTTCATACATGTTTCATGAAAAATAAAACGCACTCAAGCAAAGTGCGTTTTATAATTCCATGTACGAGTAACAAAGTGAACTTTGTACGTGAATAATTGAGTTTAAAAGTCGGGAAAACTATACGTTTCCTTATCACAAAGCAAAATGCTTTTCGGATATTTTATTATAATACGTTCATGTGAATAAGCTCGTTTAATGCAACATTTTATGTTATGAAATCTTTTGTGGCGTGGAGTTCTATCATCTTTTTTTCTGTATTTATTCATTCGCACCCGTTTGCCCAGCATAGGTATTCACAAACAATCGAAATCGAATCGAATATGTCATTTTATGTCTATCTTTTTTGCGAGGTATTCCACATTGGGCACCCGCTTTAACGGCACCTGAGGTAATGGCACCTGAGGTATTCCACATACGGCACCTGTCAATATTTTTCGCAGGTGCCATTAGTGGAATAGTTTATTATTTAAAATTTTATTCCACATACGGCACCTACGGATCAGTAGGTACTACTAGTGTTGGGGGGTGGTTTGTCTGAACGGACCGCTGTCAATTCTTTCTGGTCCGTTCAGACGTAGACAAGAAATGTGTACATCCGAACGGACCGGTGTAAAAAAAATACAAATGAATAAACTAAGTTTAAAGCGGCAGTCCCATTCATTGGAGTAATTCATCAACTCGTCCCACATGCCCACGGCCCATTTGGGACGAGTTGATTGGACTTTTACGCGAACGGATTTTTGCGCGAAAGGACACTCTTGCGCGAATGAACACTTGCGCGACTGAAATAGCATGGATTGCAGCAATGGATTTATTTTTTGGATTTTCCATCATGGGTGTCGTTTTCATGGTTTTTGGGGTCCCTGAATAGAATTTAAAAACAAATACTTTTCAGCAGGGACTGAAAGCGGTTACGGTTAAAGGTTAAGATACCTCAAAACTATACCGGTACCGGTTTAAAATAAAGGTTGAGCTATACCGGTACCTTTATAAATAAAGGTTGGGCTAAACCGTTATTTAACCCTTACACGATTTCGGTACCGAAATGCATGCGCGGCGCGCGTGTGTGCGGTGGAAGACGTTAGAACTTGCGTATGTAGTTTATAATCTAATAATGTGCAACAATCGGCAAGTGAACGACAGACAGAGTGGCGAGGCGGTGCGTCAAAGCAAACCCCTATTTATTAAGGTTTAGGTACCGCTACCGATATATTTATAACGGTTACGGTACTTCTACCGAAATATACCGGTATGCATTTCCATACTCAGAATTTCACTAGCGGAAAAAATAACGGTATCGCAATATTTCGGTAACCCTTATTTAACGGTATGACGTCATACCGAAATTTAAAGGTACCGTAATTTTTGGGTAATTCAGTCCCTGCTTTTCAGGTTTATTTACGATTATTTTTTACCATTTGGGTTCCGTACCCAAATGGTAAAAACAGGACCAATACTGAGACTTCGCTGTCTGTCCGTCCGTCTGTCCGTCTGTCTGTCATCAGGCTATATCTCATGAACCGTAATAGCTACATAGTTGAAATTTTCACAGATAATGTATTTTTGTTGCCGCTACCAACAAATACACACATCAAAAGTGTCTAGGAATCAACATATATTTTTTCACTTGCGGTCCGTTCAGACAAACCACCCCCCAACACTAGTAGTACCTACTGATCCGTAGGTGCCGTATGTGGAATAAAATTTTAAATAATAAACTATTCCACTAATGGCACCTGCGAAAAATATTGACAGGTGCCGTATGTGGAATAGCTCAGGTGCCATTACCTCAGGTGCCGTTAAAGCGGGTGCCCAATGTGGAATACTCCTTTTTTGCCAGTATGAGCGAGCGAGATAGACATACGAAACGGTTTCGATTCGATTGTTTGTGAATAGCTATGTAGAAGTAGAATATAATCGGTTAAACACACAGGCGTGATGTTATTTTATGTTAAACAATGTGTTAAACATAAAATAATATCTATCTATCTTAATATAATAACTTCCTTGCAAAATGTCTCAAAGGCAACAACTTCAAATAAAACTACAGTCCCAGACTTCCTTTACCTTCGCGATGCCATAAAGTATGTTTCTAATATGTAGATTCATTTCCCTCAGATTCTTGGCTTAACTAAATATACGAAAAATATAAATTCAAGCAAGTTTTCTACTTTAAAATTCATGCTAAAAGTTGCTTCCTACGGACGGACTATATATCATCGCTTGGGTGACACGACCAACTAAAATATACCGTAAATTATAGGAGGCAACGACAGGTGCCAGCGAGACATTGTAAAGTGGAAGATTTTTTGTTTTAATGTCTTTGGATAATCTTTCTAATAGATATAAAGTGCGGTATTATTATAATTAACAAGTAAACTTTATTGCTTCGAATTGCGATACCTCGGGTCGCTTGTACATGGAAATGGTGAAGTAGACCGGGACATAACGCACCAGCTAAACTCAGGATGGACGAAATGGCGACAGGTCACAGAACAACTTGTGACCCACGGATGCCCCTCAAGTTAAAGGGGAAAATAGATAAGTCCTTGATTAGACCTGTCGTAATGTATGGATTAGAATACCGAATGTAGAAAATGTGTTGTGTCGACCTTTAATAGAATGAGAGCAGGGCAGATGATGAACAAGTGGTCGGTATTCAAAAATGTTTGACTTTTAAATAAATATGGTAGGCCTTCCTAGGCGGGATAACATGACAACACCTTCTACGGGATTAGTATGTTCGATCGTCAATTGTTTTTTTATGACATCACTACCCGAGAAGCGACCGGGGTTTCACCATCCACCCTTGTTGCCATGTAAGTATCCACATTTTAGTACATTCTATTTAAATTTTATCGAGGTATTTTGTTTTAACTTGTTATCCAGAAAGGATTGCATATTTAAAATCTAATCTCGATAACTAATAATACACGAACGGATCGGACTGGCCTTTTATACATTTTGTATAAGCATACAGTTTCCAGCTCCATTAAGGTATACCATTTCAATAAGACCTCAAACACAGTCGTCACACCAAGTCACATCATTAGTTCAATTTAAACTAGTTTAAAGTCGAGCCAAATGCAGCGAAGTCTCACTAACGACTTTACTGGAGGTTTGTCAGTTTGATTTGTGAGTCTATCTAGAATCTAGGAATTATGATGTTCAAATAACTTTATTTGTCTGACATTTTGCTGAAGTTCCAGAACTAGTTTGGCTGCATTGTGATCTAGACAGTTCGTTTAGAGTTTGCCACTGAAAATAACTTGGGTTATAATGCTATCTCTGTTACTGGAATAATTTTGAAATTGATTTTGGTTCTGTAACCCATCGAAGTGGTTTACGTATTGAAGGTTTTAATGTAAAATAGAACACAGTTTTTAAAATGTGTGTTCAGTCGAACGAGCTATTTTGTAGACACTGTACGCCCAAATAGGTACCATGCAGTTAATTAAATTTTGATGTTTGAGCAAATATGTCAATATTTTAATCTATTTAATAACAGAAGCAAAAACATAAAATAATTATGCTGTTTAGTGGATGAGAAGGAAATTTTCGAATTGTGTTTTTAAATTAATACAAGATGCGTATTAATTTTTGCATGTACAGAAAATAGGTTTCCAAAACACAGTTCGAAAATGTCCCTACTTCGTCACGAAAAACAACAAGCAAACCGAAAATTATGCAACAAAGGCAACTAGTTTAGATCGCCAAACAAACCCTTTAGAGAAGAAACAGCTAACAATGGTCTTTTGTTACATTTTCATAAGTGTTAACCCTTACATGCTGCGAAGGTCGACTTGGCCTAAATTAACGGACAAGGTATTATGTTAAACAAGCAGCCTGAAGTCACGAAGGCATTGTTAAAGTTTGGGATTTTATTAGATGTGTATTGAGGGGAAGAGTAGGCAGGCGTGTGTACTGTAAGACAAGTTTTGGGACTGAAAGGTAAAGGTTAAATATTATCTTTCGTGCGAATGATACACGTGGAGTGTGTCGATGTGGATTCGGAGAATTAGTAGGTACATTTATAGGTTTGGGTAAAATTCCAGTTCTAACAGGTTTAGTTATGTAAAATAATAATAATACTAAATAATATGCAATAATATTTGCTTGTCCAAGGCCTAACTGGCGTAGTCAACGTAACCCTACCCGACGTTTCTGATTGCAGGGTTTAAAGTAACCTAACATGAAGGTTATGGGGGGTTTCACTTCGCTCGTGAATCTAACATGTCCGAGTCGTGGTGCCAAAAGAGCCGAGCTCGCTTCGCTCGCTCTTTGGCCTAGGATACACTAGATTGGTCTGATATCAGGTTTAGCTGATATTTTGCTTAAGACAGGTTTGGCCTTAAATATAATAAGCCAGTTACTTAAACAAAAATATATAATTAGTCCTTTATCCATGACTAAAAAGTAAGTACAATGTATCTTGTGTTTTTCATCGTCATTTATTATATTATTTTATTATTGTAAGTTATTTGCTATATTTTTGTCTGTGTTTGAGATTTTTGTCCTTTATGACGTGAAGGTAATTAAGGACATAAGATTCTAACTTATTTATGTGAGCCTAGAAGTATCATAATATTATTATTTCGATACACGTGCTTGGTTTTAATTGGCCTAAGCTAAATCAACAACCCTGACACAATATATTATGTATCGAGACCCAAGCCTATCCTTTTCAAACTTCGCTGGTAGCCCTTTAAAACATAATCAACTTTAAAATACATACATCCAACTTTCCCTTACTCAGTAATAATTCATCTAAACATGTTTCTCGAACGTTAACATCATTATTAAGACCTTAGTAATAAACGTTGGATACCGGATATGGAAGGGAAGGGATATGGGGAACCTTTGGCCCCACGTACGGCCATAATGTTTAGTTTGAGATAGTGTTGTAGTGGGGTTTGGTCTTAGTATGTATGGAAATATGTAGGAAGCTGTTATATGTCTTCGTTTCCGCTGTTGATACTAGTTATTTGATTATTTATGTTTATAGGGTGAGGTTTATAGGTTGATGTTTATAGGTTTATGCGGTTTTATCGAGCCGTCTGAAATGCTTTGCCGTGGCCGACTTGGAAATCTCTAAATAGACTCCAAACCCAGGTCGGCCGTAGCAAAGACAATCTCTTCAGATGGGGGTTCACGGACGGTTCAGATCTCAAGTGCGTATGCGGCGTATCTCCACAGAAAATGGCCCACCTTCCAACTTGCGCTGCATGCCCTGACACCTGCACACTTGACGATCTAATGACTGCATCAGGGAGTGGAGTTCACGTAGCTGAATATTGGGCCAAATTTATTTAATGTATTTTGTGAAGATTTGCCATCGACACGCTAAGAAGAATAGGGTGAGTGAATATTGAACATTAATTTGAATAATTAATTGCCTCAAATGCTCGATAAACTTATATCGTTGGCTATTCGACCCAAAGGTTTACTGGTAAAGAATGCCTTGTGGCATTAGTTCCACCTATTTACTACTCTTGTACATGAAGTTTAAATAAATAAATAAATAATATCCCGATGAGCACTTTAGATTCTAAGTTTGACTCCCTAAAATGAATAACTTAGTTTGAATTAGTTTGTATTTTATTGTTAATGCAGCTGAAATTCTTCTATTAAAACTTATGTAATGGTTGCTCCAATAAAATACCCCACGAAAACACAAATTCAATTTCAGTAAATTCCACAGCGACACCAAACCGTTCCTTGCATATAATATTACATAATATAACATGTAAGGCACATAGCATTCCTAATATGTAATACTGGGTCGGATATTACAATCCACCCACACGGTATCATTAGACGGGAATCAATTTAGTGCCAACAATAATACCTGTAGGTGTATATATGTTTTGCGTACCTGTTATAATATATTTTGAAATTTAAGTAATATCGGTCTTTGTAAATTTTTTTTTAAATATGCCTTGTTTCATTTCACTTGTCGAGTGAGTTCTTAAAAAGATTGTTAAAAACGTGATTTCGATTCATTTGTACCAGACAGTCACTCGTTTCTCTCTCTTTCTTCTTCCTTTGGTCAATCAATGCTAAGAGTGGGTCTCTTCCAAATCTTTTCACTTTTGGCGGTTTTGTATCATGGCCACTCAGTTTCTTGCGGCTGCTTTGATGTCGATCGAGTCTATGGCCATTAACCGGGCTCAAATCTAGAATACGTGGCTGCTAGTAAGAAATTCCTGTCGAGAAAACCCAATAACACATTTAGGCAGTGAATTACTTCAATTATCACTAAATATATTTAGCAACCTGAATATTATGTAGATTGGTAAGCTGTACCTACCCTTAATTAAAACAAACAGCTGGGTGTAATATAGTGTATATAATATTGCAAACTACCTCCCGTCTCAACTATGTTCTCACTTGGCCTTGAATACACGCTCAAGCAGCAACCCTCTTGCGGCAACAACTGCAGATACAATAAATGAAAATACGAGTATTCCTTTGAACAAAACTGTAGGGGTTCAACACTACACCTCTGTCTCTGCCTTTAAATATTATAGGCGTGAATACAACTTTGACATACACACACGCGAAGAAAATAAGTGAAGTCTTGTGTTGTTTAGAGCAAGTTTCGGAAAGGATAGGTGCGTAGTACTCATAACTGGCATGCATGTTTGACCAGATGTATGAACGTGGACGACGCAATAGTTGGCATTCTGTGTTTTCTGCCAACCCAATAGGTTAAGGGCGTGAGTTTATGTAGGTATCACCGGAGATCGTCAACAGAGCATTAGAAGTTAGTCAGTAGCTTAACATCGGTTGATATTGACCAAGGAGCAACTGCCACTTAACCTCTGCAGCCCAATTACTAGCCTGTATCAATATCCTTAGACAAGTAAACTGTCGCCTCTATAACTACACACTGCGGAATTCTCGATCGCACCCTAAAATCAATTCGAAGACAGGAGACAGTGTGGGCACGCCCTATTTAATATATCTTACCGATCTACACTTATAATATGATATAACGAAAAACTCGGGAAATGTCGAGTACAATCGAATCGAGAAGGAAACCGATATTTCGTTTTAGAACGTCTTTCGAGTACCCGGCTATTATATCTATTTGTGTTAAACGCTGGTATTATGAAATCGGACGACTTTAACCTTTACTCGTCCGCAATATGTGTAGTAGAAAATAGAAAATAAGTAATAAAAACCAATGGGGCTTTGTCTAGGTTTTTTTTTTCAGATTATTTTCGTAGGATAAAGAATATTTCTTTTTGAGCCAACTAAATTTAGTCTTTTATTACATTTGGGTGTTATTCAACGACCGAAAGAATAGTGGCAATAGTGATTTCGGTAAAGACTTCGAGTTTATTATAATGTTTGTTTCCAAAGTCGTTGTCCGTTTTATGGAAATCCGATTTTATTTTCGTGATGGGTGCAAAAAACAAAGCGAATCAGCTCTTAGTGACTGGTAGTAATCGAATTAGGAGACATACGATGGCACTTATTCGTTCAACAAACTTTCTTTTCTAGTCTGGAAATGAGGATTAACTCAGAAACAAAGTTACCCTCGCCTACGCAAAAAGTCAACCGAGGAAATTGTTTGTTACGAACTTGTTATACATAAAATAATCAAGCAAACTTGTGTTTAACAAACTAAATTATTAAGATAATCATTTCAGTTTAAGGCTTCTAAAAATACAAACCTGCCTCGTTGGTCTAGTGGCCGCAAGAGTGACTGCTGAATATAAGGTCCTGGGTTCGATTCCAGGTTCGGGCAAAGTGAATTTCTCAGTAGCAGCCATGGAGCCTGGATTTATGTCCAGCTGAGGGCCCTGGGCTCGCCCTCTATTACATGGGACTTAAACATAACATAGAATCTTCCATTAGGTTTACTGCTGTCTAATCATTGTAGAATTACAGGCACGATGTTACGTTATCACTATCACTATCATCACTACATAGTATAAAACAAAGTCGCTTTCTCAGTCCCTATGTCCCTTTGTATGCTTAAATCTTTAAAACTACGCAACGGATTTTGATGCGGGTTTTTTAATATATAGAGTGATTCAAGAGGAAGGTTTTAATACCTTTTTTGCACCCGTGCGAAGCCGAGGCGGGTCACTAATTATGTATAAATCTCGAATTCTATCACCCACTCTGAAGAAACAACCATTTTCAAATTAATCTTGCCCACAATAAGTGCAAGGAAGGAAAACATTGCGAGAAAACCAGGACATAATGGTCTGAAGTGACCAACAAACAGGCGGGAAGCGCAATGATTAATGTCCCTTCATTCTCTATGAGAGAAAAGTTAATCGCCTTGCAGAGTGACAATTACAAGCTATTATTATGTCTTATTGTGGAAAAGACGAAGTGCTACAGAAAACAATTTAATGCGTCTAATTTGTAAGACAAAGCTTGGTATGTGTTCAAAAATATGACTCACTATGCACAAAGCTCCTGTCCTATTTGGAAATTTGAGTGTACATAAAATAATATCCTACTAATATTATAAACGCGAAAGTTTGTAAGGATGGATGGATGTTTGTTTGTTACTCTTTCACGCAAAAACTACTTAACGGATTTGTATATAATTTGGGACACAGATAGTTTATAACCTGGATTAACTCATGAGATAGCAGGAAATCAGAACAAGAGAAACAGCATTGTAACGATACAGTTTTGTCTGTAATGTTCATTTATATTTGGAAAATGGTTTTTGTACCTTAAATGAAATGTATGTTTTTCTGACATAATATTTATTTGTTAAGGCGCTGACAAGAGCCAAATAGGCTTGTATTGAACAATTTTTTAGCCAAATCTATACAGTTTGACACGGCGGAAAAAATATATGTTAATCTTGAACATATTTCTGATAATTTCGTTGTTTTCAAAACACGTTTTTGAAAAGTTTTCTCGATACAAAAAAATGGTAAACTAACCTCTTAAAATGATCTTCCAACAAAAATATCTGTATTACTGATCAACGTACGTTGGTAAAATTTATAACAATAACGTACCATATTTAAATACAAAATTTGGTTGTTTTTAATTTTTGATTATTTAATAAATTATTTTAATGTAATTAATCTTTATATGGTTTGTAAGAAGTTCGAGCGTTGCGTCATCGCGCTCTCTTTCTTACCTAAGCAATCCGACAGTGAGCGCTTAGGCGCGGTGCTAGACGGACGTATGTCACTTTGCGCCCCACTGACAGCTATCCGTTCATCTATAAATTATTATTGATCGCGTCACAATGTTAGTCCAGGATCCACGGTACATTTTTTCACTTGATTACTATCAAGCTAATTTTCCGTGAGCAGCTGCATTTTGATGAGACGCCAACATTACCCTATACGAAAACTCTCGATTGTGGTAGGTAATAGGGGCAGCAGGGATAAAATATATAGGTATTGATTATATATTATTATAATTATTTATTTGATGATTTTCAAAAAACTATTACTAACTATTTTATTTTTATCTGATGATCATTATCTAAATCCAACATGTATTGATAACGAGCTCATCAAAAATTACTACAAACCAGCTGTTTTTTAGGGGTCCGTAGCCGAATGGCAAAAAACGGAACCCGTTTGTCCGTCTGTCCACCCGTATGTCACAGCCACTTCATTCGGAAACTATTGAGACTACACAGTTGAAACTCTACAAGTATTCTGTGAACCGCTTTACGATTTTTATACAAAAATAAAAAAAGGATTTAGGGGGTCGCCCCATACATGGAACTGAAACTATATTTTTTTTTTCATCAAACCTATACCTACGTGTGGGGTGTCTATAGACATTAGACAGGTCTTTAAAAATGACATTGAGGTTCCACAAACAATTTTTTCTCAAAGCCAATCGTTTGGAAGACAGACACTTCCAAATTTGTAAAATGGCGACCGGCCTCGCGGTCGCTTGCCTTCGGTATTGCCAACAATGACCAGCTTTTCAAGGCTGCTATCTCCTCTTTGCATTATGTGGCCGAAATAAGACAAAATACGCTGTAGGCAAACTGTTGACAATCGAGTCTTGATATCGAGTTGGTAAAGGATAGACACATTTGTGCGTTTGGCCGTCCATGGAATTTGGAGAATCCGCCTAAAACACCACATTTCGAATGCGTCTATCCTCTGTCTTACTCTTGTTTGGATTGTCCATGTCTTAACTTGTGGGGAAAAATGCTCCTTCCGAGAAGCCTGTGCCTGAAAAGGAACCGATCCAGGCTGATGATGGTTTCGTGACGGTGTTGAGGAGGAAGCGCCGTCAGCGAACCATCAAGAACCGCTGCGGCACGGCTCCATCGGAGCCCAATGTGCATATTCGTGCCGCAAAGCCGAACACTCCTTTGTACCTCTCCCGTCTACATTACACCACTACGACGGAGGACATCGTGGAGTACGTGCGCCAGAAGATCAAGTACGTGGCGAGAGTGCAGCTGCTCGAGTCGCGCCGCAACGTCAACTTTAAGGCGTTTGTGGTGCGAGTACCGACATGCTACCTGCACCTCGTCTTGGAAGAGGACTTTTGGCCGCAGGGGGTGGTGTTTCGACGCTTCCGCGGGCAAGTGCCACATGATCGCACAGTGACGTAGTGCAAGTGTAGTGATACTAATATAGTTTTAAGGTTTTGTTTACTAACACAAGCTGTCAATTATATCGTATGTATGTTAGTCTGTAAGGTATTTATCTATGGGCCAAAGTAGCCTGAAAATAAATAAATATTATTATTATTAACTCTATGGAGGAAAATCAGGAAAACTAGTGCTCTGACCAAACGGGCCTTCGTTTTAAAACTTATACCACGTTTTTCCCAGATGTTCCGGGGGCGTAATATAGCATCTTTAGCCATGGCTATCCGCCGTTTTATTTCTGTGACGCAGCTACCTTCATTACTTATATTGGAGCCCAGTTAATCGAAGCTGTCCACAGTATAGATGCCTTAGATGTTATAGGCGCCCGATAGCTTTCCCGCACGATCTACCACCATAAGCTTGGTTTTCTGCCTATTTATTGCAAACCCTACTTTGCCACTTTCCACTTCCAATCTGTGCCGTATCTCTTTCATGTTGCCAAATGTTGTAGCAAAGAGAACGGTGTCATCAGTGTACCTCAGATTGGAAATCCACTTTCCACCAACAGTAAACCCCTTGTCCCAGCCCTAAAGAGTCTTGAATGATATTACTCTTCATACATATTGAAGAGCAGAGGTGAGAGGATGCATCCCTGCCTAACGCATTTGAACAGTCGGTGTCTATTTTGACGAAAGAGCGGTTGTTGATGTGTAGGTAGAGGCATCGGACTATGTCAATAAGATGTTGAGGCGTTCCCATGTCTTTAAGAACCCCCCACAGCTTGCCCCACTCCACGCAATCAAATGCTTTGGTATAATCTATGAAACATATCAATACAGGGCTGTTAAATTCCCGAATTTTCTCTATAATTTGGCGAACGTTCAGGATTTGTTCCCGCGTGTCTTTGCCTTTAACAAAACCTGCTTGCTCTTCTGGAATTTGTGGCTCCAGAAAGTGTATTAGCCTGTTGTTTATGATGTACAGGAGTATTGATGGTGCGTGGAGTAAGTGCCTAATCTTGTAGGCAACTTGTAAAGAGTGGGTTTAATAGAAAATATCCAATCCCCAAAACCCAGTTAGTAATTAATCATTTTTAATGACTTCGTTATCGATACATATTGGAAGGAAGGAAGGGGACTCTTTGATCAAACCATACATTTTGTAGGACAAATATTTTTTCAAATAATTTAGATAATTATCATCAGATTTAACAAAAAAAACCCAGCTGATGATTCTCAAAAGTGTTTGTACTTAACACTTTTGAGAATCATCAAACCAACATATTTTATCCCTGCTACCCCTATTACTTACCACAATCGAGAATTCGAGAGTTTCGTGCAGGAAATTGTTGGGCGTCTCGCCGTCTCATCAAAATTAGCTTGATAGTAATCAAGTGCAAAAATGGACCGCGGATCCTGGACTATTTGTTTCTTACTTGGTAGTATGGCGCTAGGGTATCGGAAAAATTGTGGGCGTGTCCAAAAATACTGAAACATCAGAAGTCAATAGCTATTGTCATCGCCTTAATATTCATCTATGTTAGATAACTCAAAGGTGACTGACTGACATAGTGATCTATCAACGCACAGCCCAAACCACTGAACCGATCGGGCTGAAATTTGGGATGCAGGAAGATGTTATGACGTAAGCATCCGCTAAGAAAGGATTTTTCGAAATCAACCCCTAAGGGAGTTAAATAGGGGATGAAAGTTTGTATGGAAAATCGACATTTTCACGCGGGTGAAGCCGCTGGCAAAAGCTAGTTGATGATAAGACTGTAAATAGATAATGCCTGATGATGAGTTTAAACGAAAGACAGCGGGGATTTTACCCTGATGCCGATAATAATTTATTTTGGGTCAACGCTATTACTCCTGATCTCATCACACACACCTCTATTCGTGTCATACCATGTTTCACACAGCCATCCATCGGTTCTTTGGTCTTCCTCCTCTTACCATCATTTTCAGCCAATATAATAATGTTCCCAGTGGTGTGACACATACCTCCTCTCTGTGACCCACTCACCACCCATCCATAATCACGCTCAAAACTTTTCTAGCGACTTTTTTCTCTGTTAAAATATGTATTACTAAAAGTAGATAGAAAAGTCGCAGCTAAAGTACTAAGTGTTCAGACTTTACATTTAATACAGTTCACAAAGATAAAGACAAATAACATCACGGGCTATTACGCACTTCTTTTCTTTTTCAATCACTTTGTAGTACTTGATATTGTTTCTCTCAGACGACAAAGAGATAGAATCCCGACTAAATGAATTCATTTACACGATGCTAGTATAAAATGGAAGCACTAGCGAATAAAATAGAAATTGATGTTTTTTGTACTGTACTGCCTTGTTGGTCGACTGGTCGCAAGTACGACTGTTGAGCTTAAGGCACTGGGTTCCATTTCCAAATTAGGAAAATTGTTATTGGTAACACCTTTACATTTAGGCTTCTGTGCTGCGGGAAACTTAGGTTTTATATTTTTGTACGGTGAAAGCAATTATTGTATGAAATTTTCGCATTAGGTATGGAATAATTACGAAATCTTCAAACTGTGGTGACGGGGTTGATTGATGGTCCACCGGCTTTTCAAAGAGTAGGCAGTGAAATAATGTAGTTATCGGCTGATTCATATGCAAGAATTTTGTGTAACCAGTTTTTAACCGCAATAACATCGATCTATTTAGCAATTCCTTTTTTTCTTGTCATTTCATTTTCACTATGTTGTCCGCAAGTTAGGACGATATAGTTGAGTTTCATCTCGTACTACCCACATTCACACTATCAAAAATAGTCCAAATAAACCCAACCTACAACCAAACATTTCACATTAAAACCCGCATCCTGGACAACAACAGAAATTTCGGATCTTAATCACTGAAAAACTTAGTGCGAAAATTTAGCTTAAAATTCTTAAACAAATCACCCATTGTTGGAGACAATGGTTCCGTCGCTATCTGATCTGCAAAGGATACTTCATTATCTCGTGCAGACAAACAAAAGAGTGAACTGTGGGATGGCAAAAATAATGAGCCGATAGTGCTGGAGAATTTCAAGCTGAAGTCACAGAACCATGGTAGCCTTGGGGCTAAGGGTATGGATTGCAGCGTGAGAGGTTGTAAGTTCGCGTCCTTATGTATTTAGGTTTTTATTCGATGTTGTGATGAATTTGGTGATGTACTGTACTGTTAAGTAAAAGGAGGGATGAAAATGTGTTACAGGTTTCATACATTTTTCTCATATTTCCACACTTGTCGTATCGTCAACAATACAGTGTTAATAGAATTTTATACATGAATGATGGTTGTGCTTTGGTACAGTTAACTTAAGTTGGCATTCAGTTTGGTAAATAATGAATATTTCTGATTTTACATATTATAATGAAAAATAAACTACTTAGGCAGTCCGGATATGAAGCGATTCACTAGTGATTAGTCCATTATTTACTAGCTCCCAATTTAACGTCGCGTACGTGCCGCCCGCGTTATTTAAATACGACATTTTAGGTACTCAATGGTAGTCGGGGACGATTGACTGTAAAGTACCTACACAATTATTGAGTAAACAAATAAAAGAATAATTTACTATTGCAGAAGCTAGCTGTTGTAAACGTGAAACAAGTTTTTCAGTAATTAAAAACTAAAAAAGATAACAGTGAGAGCTTTGTGTACTTCAAATAGAGTAAAATATTAAGGTAACTAACATGTAAAATTCAACAGAGGACGCGCCTAATTTACGCAAACAATAGAAACTTGGGCACATGTCCCACCGTTGACGATTAGCGAGAAACGGGTAGAGCGAGTAACTATAAACTTTAGAAGATAAACTAGCGAGTCCTTGACGGCTGCAGCGGTGTTAATGATAAATGATGTTTATTTTGCAAATAGGTTTTTACAAACTCTTTCACAAGTCATGGGCCGTTGTCGTACTTGACTACTCAGAAAAACATCCGAAGCAAATTCAGGGGTCATAGTCTCGTCTACGGTCCAGACATGAATTCTTTATGATTTAAAGCTACGTAGATGGGATGGGTGTTTCCCATCCAACTGAACTGAAAAGAAACTCCGAAACCAACGCACAGCTGGTGACAATTTCTTTTAAGGCCCTTAATTTATATTATATTGTGATGAGAGTAAAACCAACCTCAACAAATCCAAAAGGCACTTGTTTACTTTCGTCAATGCGATTTTTTTTACTGGACCGTACCTGGGATCTATTTAGTTATTTTTCCTGCTCTATTTAATATTAACACAATGTTTTTAAACGCAAAACTAAAAGTCGTTTTCCAGTAATGGTTTTTGCGCAGTGTTTCGGTCTAGTTTTAGTTTGATGAACAGCATGCCTGTTTGACGTTTTTGTGATAGGACCATTATTTATACATCCTTTGAATCTGTCGCTTTATCGTTTACTGTGGGACTGTTACCTAAATTACACAAACAATACGAGGTTGAATTAAAAGTTTATTTGGGTAAATTCTCTACGGCTACGCTTAAACAAACGCTAGCTGAGAGAATTTCAAGGATTTCATTGGCATGGCCTTGTTTCTATTGAAAATAAAACAAAACTTGTTTAAGGGTAGAAAATTGAACCCCCGTCGGGGTCGCGGTATTTTGTACTAGATTACGTGGCCTCGGCGCAAGGGCAAAGAAGGAACATGGGTTCGGTTTTTAGTCAGTAGAAGTCTGACACTCCCATTCGCTCTGCCCAAGAGCGGGGGGGGGGGTCATTCGATGATTTTCCACCTACCAAAAAAAAAAAAAAAAAAGGGTAGAAAATTGGGTTGGGTTGGCTTAGTGGTCGCAATCGCGACTTCTGAGCATGAGGAGTTGTTCCACCAGGAATTTCTCAGTAGCAGCCACGGAGTCTGGACTTGTGCCCGGTTGAAGGCAATATGCTCGCCCCCAAGTACATGGGACTTAAACATACCAGGCGAAATCATCATCTGCCTAGCCTTTTCCCAACTATATTGGGGTCGGCTTCCAGTCTAACCGGATGCAGCTGAATACCAGTATTTTACATGGAGCGACTGCCTATCTGACCCCCACAACCCAGTCAATACTAGGTAATACGATACCCTTTGGTAAGACTGGATGTCAGAATTTCAGGTCACTGACTACCTGTAACGACTGCCAAATATCTATATATATGGCAGCCGGGACCAACAGCTTAACGTGCTTTCCGAGGCACGGAGGAAACTCGGTATGTCGGGCGGTCACCCATCCACAGACCGACCTAGGCAAGCACAGCTGTACCTAAAGATCGACCCGAGTGGCAGTTCATATTAAGCCACGAGCTCCTCACATACCTGGCGAAATGTGGGTGTATTATTAGGTACACTTCTCTGCCTAACCCTTCGGGATTACAGGCGTGTTGTTACATTAATTGGGTTTTCGTTTAGTAGGAACTTGGACGTTTATTAATAAAGTTATTTTTGGAAGCGCCTCAGTCTAAGTGAGCTCTTAAGTATCAAATTGATGAAAGGTTTTAAGTCAATTGTAACGCACCCTTTTAATACTACGAACAATACAAGTGCTTGCTATTAATGGACGTTAACTTTAACTTTAACTTTAAAAACATTAGTTTAGCTCTGTTTGATACTTACCTCTCGATGAAAGAATATATCACACAAGCGTGTGATAATATATATTCTTTCATCTCAACATCTGTACAATAGACAATTATTTTGGTAGATACTTCTCTACCTACATAATTGTCTATTGTACAGATGTCAGTACGTTAAGCTACCTAACAGTGTCAAAATTCCCAATCAACCTTGACCTAATACTTTTGCGATCAAATTAAACAAAACTGCATTATAACTCGCGGTTCGCCGTAGAGTAGAAATTACAACTGTATTTTCTATTTGGGCATTCATTTGGATTCTTACTGTAAAAACAGATATAAGTGTCTCTAACACTACATCTTTCCTTCGATTACTTCTCTAATTGCTGCACAATCCATCCACCAAACCAAAAGGACGCTTCTAAGGAGAACAGCTGTCATTAATTAACTCCCACCTCCAAAGGTGCTTCCTAGACACACTTCCCAAACCAAAACCTCAAAATCACACTAACTAACACAAACTCAAACTAGAGTCGAACCCCGTACAACAGCCGCATCAGCAAACAAGTTAATTTCAATATAATTACGTCTAAACCAAAATTAATATGGCCGTTTCTCATAAACTTACGACCAACACAAGTGCCACTAAATTCTCTTCATGATACTGTCTTCAACTTTGAGTGAGTTACGACCCTCAGATTTTGTAATTGAATATCAAGTTAGGATTAAATGTTTTGATTCTGAAATCAGAAGAAGAAACAATGTTTAATTAAACAATCAAGGTCTTCGTGTTTTGAGTTCTGTTTCATTTTAATTAATATCTCGGAATGGTTTAGAGTTGAATCTTTGGAAGGTTCATCAACTGTGCCCTGTGATACTTTACAGTAATTCAATATTGGGCATTCTTTTTCGAAACATCATCATCATCAGCCCGCCCTTTTTTTTTCAACTATGTTGAGGTTGGCTTCCAATGACCTACATTTAAATATTACATGGAGCAACTGCCTACCAATTTATTTTCGAACTTTTCCGCTACATAAATTGTTGTTTATTTTCAATACAAGCAAATTAAAATCAAATAATAATTTTATTCTCGATTTCAAAACCTGAAATATTATAATTTCGCAATTCAGCAATTCATAAAACATTTGAAACGGAAATCTCGTCAAACTCATTCTGACTTTTATAAAAATATGCAATGCAATAAAATCTAACGCGTCAATAACTCAATATAGGACGGCACATAATACCAGTATTGGCACAACACGGTCACAAAAACGTGCCATACCCTGCGATACGGTCTTAGCCAGCCAACAGTGTCCATTTGGCACCAGCACTGTCATTACTGGCACTCACAGATGTCATTTCAGTCACGCAAAAATAAGTTTAATTAGGAATAGAAATTCCGAACGCAAAACCCTGTTAGTATCGGAATGTTATCTTTTAGGGATGCGGATTATTTCCCAGTTACGACTTCATGGTAGATTAAATTCCGTATTTCTGTTTATGTAAATACGGGATTTTGTTTGCTGACCGTCACTTGTCGTCGTTGTGCGGATAATGAGTTTCGTTTCGGAGTTTCGGAAGTTTAGTGTGGGGAATAAGATTTTTATTTTTGTTGGTACTTCTTCTTGTAGATATTTAAGCTTTAGTAAACCAAAAAAGAATTGCAGTGGTACATACAATTATACAGGTTGGATAAAATAGCTAAAGGACAAAGTATATAAAAGACACAGCAAAGGAGTGGCCTAAGTCCAGCAGTAGATTGCAATCAAGTTAAATGGTATATATGTCGCAGGTTTTTCATAAAATTAGGTTTTTGATCAAAAACCTAGGTTTTTCATCAAACACCGGAAGATGACACATTTTAAACTCAATTTCATCATAAACCTGTAACAATCCAGACTAGTTCAGATTTTTGATCAAAAACCTGAACTAGTTTGGGTTTATGATAAAGTTCTTGTCAAAACATATGTCGCAGGTTTTTCATAAAATTAGGTTTTTGATCAAAAACCTAGGTTTTTCATCAAAAACCGGAAGATGACACATTTTATATCCTTTATGGGCGGCATGGGCACCGGGCCGTAGGCCGACGAAGGAGGCCGGCGGAGGCCCGGCACTTTGGGGACAGAAGATATTAGTGTTATATAATATGCGAGCGAAGCGAGCGCGCGTCACGGAGTACTACTGGGGTTTGATCAAATCACTAGATTTGTTTAGGGAAATGATAAAACCGTGTTGTTATTTTATCTTCCTCCGTGGTTTGATCAAATCCCTTAGGTTTTTGATCAAAAACCTAATTTTATCATATCCCTGCGACATATACAATTTAACAGGATTAAAAGGAAGGAATGTACTATGACTGACAAAATCAACATGCTTCAAAACATACTAGGAATTAGAAGAGTTGTTAAGTAATAATTTATGGTATATAACCGCTATTATTAGATCGCCATTGATTACGACGATCTTTGTATATTTGCACCATGTTTAGCAAAATAAAAAACTTAAACTTTAAATCAAAATTGAAAATTGTCCTAATCCATTTTCAACTTACTGTTTAGGTACCAAACAATTTAATTTTTCTGTCGCTTTATTTCCTTTCGTAACGCTTTCAGATGTGTTCTCAACATGAAAGCTTGTCACGTGAGGAAGCCGGAGGCATTGTAGAATCAGTGGCCAGCATTAACTGACCGCTCTTCTCACAGCACTTGCTCTCTATTTCTTTATACTAGAGGTCAGGTAAAGCTGGTCACGGGCGACATGTCAGGCAGGATATTATGGTTGTGGCATCATAGACCGGACAAGCCCTGTGGCAATGATGACATTGGTCACTACGAGGGGACAGACGAATTTCAGTGTGACGTGTTTCAAAACTGGCTTTGTAGTTGTGCAGTTATGGTAGGAAATTAGTGAATTGTTGTGTAGGAAAATACCTTGTTAATCTACCAAAATGACCCATTATAAAATTACGACTATAACGTTGCAATTTTTGGTCAAATGGCGAGGGGCCGGTGTTGTTTGATTTTGATGACATGACTGTGATGTGTTTAAAAAAATGTTGTTGGAAAATGAATAAATAAAATGAAGGCATCTAATTTTTGCATGTCACACAGAAATCCCCACAATATTGTTATGCCTAACTATCTGGTCTGTCAAAATACTTATTATATATTTAATTTTATTCGGTAAAGATGCATCATCGTTTTCTTGAATATATATGAATAAAATACGTAGGTAATGACGCGTTTTGAAACCATGATTACACGAATCATGAACACGAAAGGAAAAGAACTCAAGAATTGAAATTGGTCATTCGTTCGTTGACCAACTTCGGTACTTAACTAAGTTTATACTGCTTACTTGAACCTAATAAGAGTAACATCACTCAACTAACAAGCCGGCGTATTTCTTCTTCAAATCAAGGTCATAAACAATGAGTTCAAGAAACACATAAAAACTTGGGCTTGTATCTTGCCTCTGCCTTTGAAAACGTGGGACATCTCAAAAAATTGCACCTTCTACTAATAAATTTAGTAGGGGTTCAACAACCTCCATTCATGATTTTTTAAGATTTTGGCTTTTCCTGTGTTAACTTGTTTCATCGTTTACCCTATCTCTGCCCTCTGGACAAGATTGAGGTCAAGAGTAGGCCCATTAAATTGCCTGACTGACTGTTACATTTGTCGCTCTTGACGAAAGAGCCAATCATTTCCTTAATTTTTACATTATCCAATTCCGCCTCTGTTAAGATGGCCTCTGTTACATTCAGTACATTAAAAGTATTTTTAGCCTGAAATTAATAGAAGCTCAAGTATATAATTATATTAATTATACAGAATGACGAACATAATATACACACTATTCTGTGTTACTCGTATTATAATATTCGTTCCCAAATTAACATGGCAATAACAAGATCGTATCTGTTAATTCAGCTCACGTTTTGGTTACTATTGACGTGACTGTATATTATGAGTGGGTAGATTGTTTTGTATTTGTATGTATTATGTCATTATATGAGTCTGTATTTACAGGACTTAGTTTTGGGACAAAAACACAAAGACAGAGAACTGAAAAAGAAGACGGTGATCAACGCTGTCCTGGATGTCAACTAAATATAGTAACAAAACATCAAGCCTGTTATCGCCAAAAGGTCAGGTACGGGTGTAACTATAACTAAACCCACATTTCAGTTTATAGTATCTTTTTCTTTAAAAATGTTTTCAGTATAAAACAAGTAAATTATTAATTTACGTTACGAAAGAGCGGAGTCTCCTAACACAGGCTTATTTGCTTAAAAGGAGGCTCCTACCCCTAGTTGTTAAGGTTTACTATTGTTTTAACGAATAAAGCATTTTTCATTTTCATTTTTTTTTTTTTCATCAGTTATATTTAAGTCCCACGTAAAAGGGGGGGAGCTTATTATCATCAATCGGGCACAAATCCGGGCTTACTGACTAAATACATATAATATACCTGTGGAAAGGTGTGTGTTTTAAACATACATACGTAGTGTAGGCGTAGTACGTAGTGTAGGGTAGTATACGTAGTGTAGACCAACTTATGTAAATAAACTACTGATTCAAATAAGTTTACATAATTATTCAACCCTGGTAAAGCAACTGCCAATTTTTTGCGTAATATTACACGATTACAGTTACCCCATATCGCGTTTTGGCAGATACAAACGTGTTTATCACATATTATTATGTAAGTCACATTTCCATAAAGACTATTACTATGAATTCAGTACATAATAAAGACAAGTACTTAAAGTATTATTGCATGCTAAAGTTACACACGGACCTGGGCATCTAAAACGGCCACTTTCATCATCATCATCATCATTTCAGCCGAAAGACGTCCACTGCTGGACATAGGCCTCCCCTAAGTGTCGCCACATTGACCGGTCCCGTGCGTCTCGCATCCTTCGAGTTTCCTTGCGTGATCGAATCAGAAATGAGGACATCCGCATGAGAACCAAGGTTGCCGACATAGCCCGAAGAATTGCCAAGCTTAAGTGGCAGTGGGCAGGGCACATTGCTCGCAGGACGGATGGCCGATGGGGCCGGAAGGTTCTGGAGTGGCGACCGCGAACCGGAAGACGTTGCGTTGGAACGGCCACTTTAGCAGATCATAATATGAATTGCGTTAAAAATCGTAAAATGGATCTTTCACAATAGTAATTGCGTCTGTGACTATTTTACGATTTTTAACGCAATTCATAATTATTATGATCTGCTAAATTGGCCGTTTTAGACCCCCAGCTCATTCATCACTACATCAGTACATATTATAAAACAAAGTCCTTCACCGCTTCTGTCTGTCTGTTTGTCTGCTCGCGATTAACCTAAAAACTACTGCACTGATTTTCATTTTGCTTTCACCAATGGTTAGAGTAGTTCTAGTATATTAATTGACAAATATCCACGCGGGTGAAGCCGCGGGCATCAGTAAATGAATAAAACTGCTGATTTTACAAATTGATTGATTCCCTTACACAGTGGAAATTATTTACTCTGTTTTATAACTTTGATATTAAAACATCATCCATCAACTGCCAAGAACCCTATTATTTTATCCCGACCTATGAATTTCTGATATTTCAGTTGTGATTCTCGGAATTGCCACCCGACCGTGGTCCTTCGCAGAATTTCTTCATGCAAACAATAAAGTAAGCACTTCACTATAATTCCAAGGTCAAAGGTTACAATTCAAGTAAGCTTTTTGTTGTTTCTGCTTTATGATTCCTACAATAGAGCCTCCCAAAGGTATACGGTAAACAAGACAAGAATTATCACTTGACCTTAGCTTTTCCCCGAATCCCGTAACTCAAATAATGAAGTAGTAGTACTTGCCAGCAGTAAGGACAAGTATGTGGCTAAAAAAAGTTGATCTTTATCTTAAGCCAAGCTTGCCACACATTACATACTGACTCTCATTCGTACCCTCGAAAGCACGTTAAGCCGATGGTCTTGACGGTCATTTAGCCATTTTTGATGCGATTTGACGGTCGGATAGTCAGTTGCTTCATGTATAACCCTCCTTTTGGGCTTCGCCGCAGTCGGGTATAAATATACGTATTCAGTTGCATCTAGTTAGACTGGAAGCCGAACCAAACATAGTTGGGAAAAGGTTAGACAGATGATGATTACTTAATGGTAGTATTAAGGTCAAGGTCATAATTCAATTGAAGTGACCTTTTTTATTGTTGTTGCTTCACAATTACCTCATTCAAGCTGGCTAGGGTTGTATAATATATACGGTAAACAATACAATGTATATACAAGTCTACGTAGTCCTTTCCGGTCCTATGTCAACCTCATCTATTGTTACGCCTCGACAATGTTATTTTGCTGGTAGCACTACTTTATTACCGTTAACGTGTTCTCTTTATAAAATAGAGTATCATTGTACTACTGTCGTAAAGGTCAATGGTTAGTTTATTTAATTATGTAGTTGGAAACTTGTAATAGATTTCTTTTGAAAAAATCTTTAGACGACAAAAAACTTATACCTAGATGTAAAGGGAAAAAACACAATGTTCTGCCAACTAGTTTTGTTGTTTATCATTTTATACAGAACAATAAGTTGTAAAACAGGCTTATTTTATAGAAAACTTGTGAAAAAAATATGTAATCAAAAATAATTTACAACGAATTTACCAAAACATGTTCAAAACATCATGTACAACAGATCTTTACGACAAGTTTATACAAGGCTTGCCGAAAACAAGTGTCACAACATAATATTACCCTAAGATCATGCCTATAAACCCTGAAGGGTAGCAAGATCACCTTTTAGTTCGCTCACATCTCGGCTCATATCTATAGGTCACATGTCTGGATTGGTACCAGGTAGGTAGGCCCCCTACCGGGTACAAATCCAGACTCTGTGGCTGCTACGCGAAATTCCTGATGGCCAAACTTAATAACAATTTGGTTGACCCAGGTTTGGTTGAGCAGTCGCGACTACTACAGTAGTAGAAACTCGATACATCATGTTCAATACATGCTTACAAAAGTTATAAGATTTGACTTGTCAAAAACAAGTCTTACAACCAAAATGTGGGTTTAAACGCGAAGGTAACCTTTTACATTATTTTTGTCCGAATTCCATCTTTCCAATTGTAGTGGCTATTTTTTTGGTAGTTCAATCAGTTAACTACAAAAATGCATTACAAATGCAAAACACAGTCAGTCAGCTTAAAGAAGAAGACTTACAGACTGCTTAAAAAATCTTAATTATGCGCTACCGCACCAAACTACTGCAACGGCAACGCTTTGGTTTCCTTTAAAATTTATGCAAGCTTTAGACAGCTTACTGTAGAATTGACAAACCGAATCCTTTGAGGTTTACTTCGGATCCTGCAACCGAACAAACATTGTGAGGTTGTGAGGCCTACAGAATGTTTGTTTTTAATTTGAATAGGATGAATGTTGCCGCAACAGATTGCTTAGGGAATTCTGTGGGTGTGACTAGAAAGTTTGGAATTTTGCCAATAAACAGAAAAATCTGTTGTAGGTATCTCTGTACAATGTTTATTTTGCTAGAGTTGTGTTGAATTGACGAGGCATGTGCTCCATGGGATTTCAAACTCGTATGCAAACTTTCATCCTAAAGATATTTGCAAAAATAGTTCGTCAGTGCAAGGGATATCGTAATACTCAGTACTAACTGGGATTTGGAGGTCAGATAGATAGATAGGCAGTCACTCAATGTAAAATACTGATATTCAGCTGCATTCGATTAACCTGGAAGCCGACTCCAACATTGTTGGGAAGGGCTAGGTGTGTGGCGGTACGTAGAACATTGCATACGAATAGCGCATCCTATCAAAACAAGCTTAGTAAATCCTTGGAATTACGATAACAGTAGATAAACACATCAGTCTGGTTTGAGAATCTTCCATTTTCAATGAATGATGCGGATTAATTATTTATAACCCCTACATGGAATTTTTCATAACTAGTGATGTGGTACTTTGCACCCTGCTCTAACACCTATTTGTAGACCATACAAATTGTTCTACCAAAGCTCTCCACGATCATAAAAAAATATTGGTCTACCAAAGTCAGAGCAATTACCTTTATAACCATCGAATGCAGTCGTTGTGGCCGATGTCGGCTAGGTGCCTAGTCGAACTAGCTATACCGAAGCCAATTCTACTGCTAACTTTACAACCTAGACATCAAAACACACATACTACCAAACTCCATATCAAGATATCGATATCCCTAAATAGAATCATCGATATGTGATACGACGTCCTCGCCATAAACAAGCGAGAAGATTTTATCAGCCTAATCAAACCCCATGCCTATATAACATTGTACGTACGTCATCCTTTCCGGACCCCGTGTCAAGCTCATCTATTGTCCCTGTCGCTTTGACAATGTTATTTAGTCATTGGAGTGATAGCCAGAGCCGCTGCTCAATCACTGTCTTAGTACTTAATAACGGAACAACGGTTTTGGGCAGGTTTTTAGGGAAAAGTGGGATGGTACATTTTATTGAAGCAATTTCGTTAAGGACGCTGTATGTTTTTATGAGGTATTCATTAACTTACCTTGTTAGGGAAGTATTTATATGTTGGTCGTCCGGGGCGAGATGGGAGACAATATAGTTACCATCGGGGGAAATACCTGAATGAGACTGGCATGGGACTATGGAGATTGCCACAAGAAAAGAGTGGTCTATAACCAACAGTAGGTGAATTCAGGCTTTGTGATAATACATTTTTATGACAGGCATGATTTGAAACTGCAGCCAGGATCTCTCTTGATACAGTTCATGGTGGACTATGAACGAACTCCTCAACGGTAAATAGCACGGACACGAAACTTTGTACACGCGTTCAATTTTCATTGGGTAAACTTAATTTTCATTGTAATAAAAGCTTAATTAAGTGAGAGAATGAGTCTCAGCACTGAGATTGTTAAGGTTTTTTCAATATCAAGTAAATCAATCTGTTTATTTGTTATGTACTTTTAAAGTTCCTCAAGAAGATTCTAATCAATTTGGTCAAAGATCGTTATATCGGAATTAGAGTCACAAATTTCTGCGAACACAAACATTTTATCTTCTGACGTGAAATATATTAACATAAGATACTATTCTTTCAACTCGGATATTTCTGATTGTATGATTACTATAAACGTTTGTTAACGTTCATTACGAGCATTAATCAGATTAAAGTTAACAAACTATTGAGAAATATTTAAACAGAAAAACCATAATTTGAGTCCACCCATTTCCCCTTCCGTCAAACAAATCTACATTTATATCTCCATTTGAATCCCTATCAATCAAAACCCGTCCAGAGTTTTCAAAAGCACAAAACAATTGAAATCAAACTCTTCATATTTTGTGCCAGCACCAATGTAGGACATTTCCAGTTTAATCACCCACCCAGTCCTGTCCTCCCGTCCACCCCTAGCTACGTCTATAGGATGTATAACTATGTCTATAGGACGTATAGCTACGTCTATAGGACGTATAGCACGTCCAACGGAACTGTGTCAGCCTCCTCTTTTGTTTCCTTGTCATTGTCACAGTGTCATCCAACTATTGGATTGATGCTTGTTCTATCTGCGGAATAACGGTTCTGTCTTCGTCTTTTTTATTTTGGATAAATCTAGCGTAGAAAATTTTCGAATTGTTTCTTTTTGTGGATTTTGCTTTTTTCAATGCAATAAAATTGCATCGAGCATTTTAAAATTCTTTCGTTTTTTAAATTCTTTTGTTGAATCAGTCCGTCAATAAAAACTTTTGTTGCTGGACTCGTTTTACCAAAACCTCTACGTACAAAGTAACTACAGTACCGTTCATTATTAACCTCAAAAAAAATGTCAATCATCAATTTTTCTTGGAACGTAATTCTTTTTTTCGTTCTGATTTGTTTGCGGGCTGAGGGGCTAGACTTTAAAAAATGTGTACCAATGAAAAACGACAAACACCGACATCTTTAGACAGTCTGTGGTTTGAGGTACTTCTCCGTATATTTCGGTTAACCGTCTAACTCAAACCTTATCTAGTACCTACAGTGCTAATATTCCACATTAATCAACCAGCCAGTTATCTAGTCTATCTGAACTATACGGCTCCATACATTAACCAGCACGAGCGCCACTAATTCATCCTTGATTACAGATCCAATCAGTTCATAATGAGACACCGCCTTAACGCTCATTTACGGAGTGACCACACTTATCTCAGCGGAATTGGTTTAAGCCAATCACGTATGATCACATTTAGTTCAGAGCTGTGACGATTGACGTCGTTCGAACTTAAAAGTAAATGATGATCAAAAGTCAAGCCAGGTGAACATTACTAGAACAATATTTTCGAGAAATTGGAAAGTTCATACTGCTTAGGGCGAATTTCATCAACAAATCAGCATGCAACGGAACGTCAGCCTACATTTATGTCTGCTGTCAGTGTCATAATTGTTTTGGAATATTGACATTGTCGTTTAGTGTCTAAAAAAAAATATTGTGTGTGTAGTGTGAAATACTCGCTGCTATTATGTACAGACTGCTATAGACCATCTATGGCAGTAATACATCTTTTTACAATTAATTTAATTTGTGAATTAATTATGTTTTTCGGTTTTATCGATGTGGCTAACGTGGTTAATTTTATTCAGTTCTATATTTTCCCGCATACACGGATAAGTTGGTAGAGATGTACGCGTCGATAAGCGTCGCCATTCCCTAATATTCAACCCACTGCCAAATACACACTAACAAGAAGCCATAGGGTTTTAATAAGCTCCACAGACCGACTCTGTAATAATTAACCGCGACTATCCGGACGTCCGGGCGGAAAACCCGCGCGTCATTAATGCAGACGTGTCCGGGGTATGGTGACAACTCTAATTCTCGCGTACAACCCTACCTCCGTCAGTGTTTCCGTGTGACATGATCGTTCAATCTCGTCTTTATGGCGTCACCAAAATGTCCGCTGTAGGACGTGCGAGGTTGAGGTCGTGTGTGATTTTTGAGTGCACGTTTTTAGGGGATATGTGATTGGTTTAGCAAGAGTTTTTCGTTTTGGTTTCGGTAATGGGTTGTTGTGAATGAATATTATTCATGAGTAAATAGAATTATGATGATGGTGATGTGATAATGAGACAATGAATTTTATTCTATCAATGGCAATAATTGTACTTTCGTCTTTTCGT
This sequence comes from Diarsia mendica, assembly GCA_949316265.1. Lineage (NCBI taxonomy): Eukaryota > Metazoa > Arthropoda > Insecta > Lepidoptera > Noctuidae > Diarsia > Diarsia mendica. Next base: position 20,093,949 of record OX438901.1, read on the forward strand.
GTCTCGTATGTCTACTGCGGGACCTATGAATAGTTTTCCAGTTCGTTACAACCCTTCACTGATATCACTACACCAATTTCCTTTAACTTTACACAAAGCCTTTATTCTTCCATTTCCTTTCTAAAAGATATCGTAAGATAACATTTTCCTTGAAAAAAAATTATGTCAACACCCGGAAGTATACAAACTGATTTCAATACTCCACACCTCTTCATTCAATTCTCAAAACGAAAAAAGGAGTGTTAAAGAAAAATCGTCTCAATGGACCCTGATTACCATAATAAAATCAAAAAAGTTCCAAAAACAAGGCTCTTAACATTTGTGTATCTTAAGCAGTTATACCCACGTCTGTAATTACTCCCCTAATCCTGTTGCTTTAAATCAACACCCTATTTAATGAACTCGGCTGTTGTGACGTCACGCGTAAGAAAGAGACGTAAATACTTACCTCTTTCTCGCTCTTTCTCTAGCTAAATTACCTAATGCTGTACAAGTTATTGTGCTGTAACTTCTTACAAGATATACACTGCCCTTGCAGTTTTACGACCCAAAATCTGACAAGTCTTATGGGAAAATATGGAGGGAATAAATAAAGTGATTTACTAAGATTTCCCCTGATAGAAGGACATCTTAACTTGGAAACCCGAGTGATGCGGAAGCCATCTTAATTATTTTCTGTTAGGTCAGAAAAGAGGAGCTGTTGGCGTATTTCTTTTTTTATTACTTTGTCGTTGATTAATGTAATTAAGGAATCTTCTGGTTGAAAATAAGGCTTCAAAACATCTGCAACAAAGGACTCGATAAAGTTATCGAAAATTGTCGTATCGAACATGATGTTATACAATTTGTTTAAGAACAATCCCGCCACACTATTCCTAAACCACTGTAACTCCTCTACGCCAGAATCAGCAGTGGCAACCACAAGAAATGCGCCTAGACAATGAGGCCCGACGAAATCCAAGAGAAACGATTTTAACTGTCTTGGATCCCGCTACGAAATTAATCAGAAAACAATATCGAAGGAGTCGGAAAAACATAATTTCCACTAGATTATGATATATTATGTAAGCGAAGTATAAAAAAAATAGACAATAAAATGTTTTCGATTTTGAATTTACGTGACACGTTCGTCCTAGGCTCTCCCAAACCATTGAAAGTGACAACCTTTATGAAATTGTTACATTCAAATCATCACACATTTACATGCTATGTGATAAGACATGCAACTGACGATTCTCCATTGTAAGTGTCGAAATAAAATTCTGTCCATTTTTAGGGTTCTGTACCCAAAGGGTAAAAGCCTAGGGACATAGGGACCCTATTACTAAGACTTCGCTGTCCGTCCGTCTGTCAATCACAGGGCCCCGAGTCTGCTATTCAATAGTGTCAGAATGGTCAATCATTGATCTCATAATTGTTGATTTTGACAAGTTTGGTGTTATCACTGGCTGTATCTCAAGAACCGCAATAGCTAGTGAAATTTTCACAAATAATGTAGGTGTTTCTGTTGCCGCTATAACAACAAAATACTAAAAACAACGTAAATTAAATATTTAAGAGGAGCTCCCAACTAACCAATAATTCTGTCCATTTTTGACCATCGCATCGGACGAATCTGACATGATGTTTGACAAAAAACCGATATCATTCGAACCTAAAGATAAGTTATATCTTTGCTCCGTCATTATTCCGAGAAAGAGCTTTTAGTAATATTTGTTTCCCAGTTATTGAGTGATTTCGCTTTGAGTAGGTTACGCCCAAACAAGTTATTGCGGCTAAAAGATCTAGGTCATGTCAATCAAGTTGTTATTTTGTTCCGATACCTAGTGCCTATTTCAATAAATTGAGTTTTCCGATGTATTCGCAAATGGAAGTGTTTTAAGTGGCGTATATGTATTTAACTACTTTACTTACTGTTTTTATTCGTATTTTTTATTGTATTGTACATTTAATATTGCATATTCGTTTTGTTAGTTTTTAGAAGCCCAAATTCAACGTATAGTAACCCTCTTCGACTAGGTTTTCATTTCAAATTAACCACAATGACGTGGTGGCGTAGGTACTACTAAGATTAAAAAGTAGTGGTAGCTGCTGAACATGTGTGGTCCAGGGTTCAATTTTCAGATCGACAAAATGTTGCTGGATTTTTCATCAGGAATTTTGAGATGGTCGTTCTTCGAACCACTATTCTTTTTTTTGCATATGGAAGTAATAAATAACTTACGTTATAGCCATCCATAAATTTCAACCCTTGTCAAAAACTACCTATTGAAATATCCATGGGAAGAAATTATTTAGAAACAAAAGATAAGGAAACGGACCCAAAACACTTAGAAAATAAAAATCTATTGAATTTAGTTTAAAATAATATTGCAAAACGACACTCGAAAAGCAATAAATCGTACGTTGGAGTAACCTTTCTCGGAATATCTGGACTTATGGCAAACACATGTGGAATGGCGATGCCTAAGGGGCGCGTACGCAGCATTGGGCGGGAACCTGACGCCATGCCTTTGACCAATGAGCAAGCGTCTTATACAAGACAGCCAATGAAAAAAACAGATTACTTGTGTGTGAAATTACATTTCTAGGAGGAGCCTATCTGGATGCTTGGCGGGAGTGGAGCAGGCAGACGAGAGGGAACGCGCTTTGGCAACACAGACGAGTTTTGCAGCGAACGAAGAACGGTTGCTAGTGATAATTATAATTGAATATTCATTGTATTTAAAAATAAAATTAGAAGCAGTGTGTCTAAGTCTAAGTAAATATTAAGTGAAATCGCAAGACAGAGAGAGAGCTGAAATTTGGTAACGTATTCCAAGTTCAAATTTTGTGTAAAAGCAAGATCCCAAGCTAATTTACAATAACTTCAGTCACCCAATCTATTTAACGACCCAAGTAAAAATGGAGGCCGCAACAAACTTCGATATTTTATATTCACTAAGTCAAAAGACACGAGAGCACCTTTAGTCTAGCCTAGACAAAGTAGCTGCTATACTATTCTTGATAATAGTAATTTATTTCCTCGTGATAACTTGTATAGAAGTTTGCAAGAGATGGAAAGGCGGGAATTGTGGAGAAATCGCTTTGAATTGTATAGGCGATACACATCACGCAGACCTTGAACTACGTGAACTGGCTTAAGCTAGAGATCTGAGTATATTACTGTAAATTATCATGGGATATTGTGGCTTAAGTACCTTGAATAAACTGTGTAACCATTATGTGTAACTTGCCTCTCCTCTCAGTTGTATTGCAATTTATATAAGCTGATAAATAATTGTCAAAATTGTACATATATGTTATAAACATCTAAGTTGTGAGTGCCAGAAAGGTTTTTCGCTTGAGCCGTTCTGTTTTCCTTATCTGGCTAGGCTTAGGAATGGGACGACTCGATCAAGGTCCGTCAAAATCTTAGCGGACCTAGATCTAAATAATCAAACAGTTTCTTTCGCTGTCAGAAGGGGTTTCGCTTGAGATGTTCCGTTTCCCCTTAACTGACTAGGTTTAGTAATGGGACACTCGACCTTAGCTCGCTATCATCCTAGCGAACTAGGTCTAATTAATCAAACAATTTCTTTCGATAAATTTATCGAAAATAAATAAATAATTTAAACATCAACCACCTCTTTCTTTTATATTCCAAGATTACCTGTGTAGAGAATTTGATAATGGAAGATTGACAAAGCTAAGATCAAGTAATAACAAAGGCAATGCTTTAAAATCAGTGTAGTAATTCAGGTTGCAACTCCAATAATGAATTCTCTATAATATGCACACTGAACCTTGAAAGACACGATTTTACGTTATTGAACTTAACCTAATATAATAATTTGTACTACTATAGACCAAGTCTGAGATAAGAATCCAGACCCTTCAATTAAGGTCTGAGACTATAAGTTCCTTCTGAACTGAATTGAACCTAGTAAAATACACAAGTTTACAGGAACCTAATCATCACTTGTTGATTCAAGTCAACAATCACTTAATTGTGTTGGAGGGGAAATATTGTCTTGAGAGAGAGAAACATTTCGGCTGTGTTGCATAATGCACATTAATATTTCCTAACTTTGATATACTGATGGCTTGAGATACACGACTGCGCGACGCCTCTGGCAGTGATAACGCAGCATACCATACACGTCATTCTTGCAATCCGACTTCCGACCTAGATTTGGCCAAATCTAAATATAACTCAAATACATATACTCAAAACCATGGTTCCGGGGGAAAGTCTGCCCAACCTGGGAATTGGCAAATAAGTCTGCCCTTAACTGGGAATCTGGCAATGCCGCCCTAACCGGGAATCTGGCTATAAAAAAATGCAAGTACCTGCCTATATGGATAAGGGAATCACTTACGCTTCGCAGCGATTATAGGAAGTCGGTTGCTCCCCCAATAACATTGATTAAGGACCGTGGCGCGGTGTAGGTTTTCCCCATGCTGACGATATCAGTCAGACGCGGTGGCTAAAATAAGCACAAACGCACATGTATCAACTTACACAAATCATTCTAACGTGTCAAATTGAATTTAACTTGTAAATTCCTTTATTAAATCAGAAGAAGACTGATTAAGTATTGTACTAAACAATAATACAGATGTGTCGAGACAAGCTCCGCATTTTCGAGTAGAATGATTGATAAGTCTACATTGTTCGCACAGTGGAGTGTACTCGAGATTGACCTGTGGTCAATCTAAATCTAATTGTTGATTAAAAACCCCGAAATGACTCTCTTGATACAACATTATTTCCTAAACACTGGTGTGAGGAAGTTCAATCCTTCCTAGATTAAACACAGTATTGATTACCAAAGACTAACTAAGAAAGTTCGACTCTTTCTCAGTATATTCACTCACAAAACAAACAGACTAGACGATCAACGCGAGCCAATACAGAACCTTGGTACGATGACGACACAGACCGTCATCCTTACCGTTGCAGGACTTGGTCTTAGGACAGGACTACCATCACTGGATTTGGAGACCGAGACCTGGAGCCATCACAATTTCTTAGTAGCAGGTGTATAATTATGTTGTTCTGTAAATAGTTCATTTCCTAGGAGGGGTTAAATTTCAGGATCTCTATCCTTAATTTTAACGTTCGTAATTTTAACCAATGGGAATTTCCATTGCACTCTCAGCTTGACCCTCAATAAACACTGATTTCCCTTTCCAACTTACACTGCAAAAGTAGATTGCTACACAAAGAACAATCCAATTAGTTAGCTGATCATGCAACCCTTGTCCTAAATCAATAATCCCGGCTACATTTCCAAAACCAATATCGCTTTCAAAAAAAAACCTCGCCAAATTTATACCATTTCCTTGATATATTGACATACGTAATCTAACATGCCATTTCTGCCATTCGTCAGTATTGGCTTTAAGTAACGAATTTAAGCCACAAGGGAATAGGCCGTTGTCTTCGTACCCGCAGCTCGAAATCAAAAGGAACGAAAACGTGGGTTGTACTTGCGTATGCCTTTTGTGAATAAGGTTATGTTGCCCGTATAAATGTTTTCGTAACCTTTAAATGTACCTGGAAAGGCAAACCGATAAAAATACTGATTTAGCAGATCTTGGTCCGTTTGTTTTTGGTGAATGGAATCAGGGGCACGTATTATTTTGTACACGTAGTATTTACTGGTTTTGTTCTTGGATCTTGGTGGTTTTGTAGAAATTTGCAACAGCGTATTTATAGCACAATGATGGTTACTGGACACCAACTCTGCCAAGTCTTTTCCTAACTATATGTTACTTGGTACCTATACTTTCAGTTTAAACGGATGCAGCTGAACATATTTATTTTAAATGGAAGCCTATCTGACCTCCACAGCCCAGTTAATACTGGGTAATACGATACCCTTTGGTAAGACTGGTTGTCAGACTTTCAGGTCACTGACTACCTGTAACGACTTCAAAAGATCTATATACATGGTAACTGGGACCAACAGCTTAATGTGCTTTCCGAGGCATGAAGGTAACTCAGTATGTAATGGGTGCTCACCCATCCACAGACCAACCTAGGCAAGCGCGGCTTAACCTTAAGATCGTCCCGAGTGGCAATTATTATTGGAAAACATAAAATAATTATTTTGTTATAGGTAAAGTAGAGAGGTAGGTCTGTATCATCATTAACACTGTTATCGGGATATTTGCCATGTTTACTAATTGTTCTCAGCTCCTGATATTTTGGAGCAATGGTGGCCCAGTGGTGGCGGTCCCGACTTACGAACAGTGAGTCGTGGGTTCGAACCCCGTCAGGCGCATTACTTTGTGTAATTTATTTCATCACCACTGCTCTCAAAACGGTGAAGGAAAACATCGCGAGGAAACCGGCATGTCTTAGAACCAAAATATTCGAAGACATGTGACATCTACCAATCCGCACTGGGCCCGCGTGGTAGATTATAGCCCATCCTTCTCTTAGAGAGGAGGCCTGAATCCCTGCAGTGGGAACATTATAGGCTGATGATGATGATGATATTTCGGTGCAATTTCGAGCACCATGATGATGATGATCATCATCTGCCTAGCCTTTTCCCAACTATATTGGGGTCGGCTTCCAGTCTAACCGGATGCAGCTGAATACCAGTATTTTGATGATGACCACCATGATGATGATGATGATGATGATAATGAAGCATTTTGATGTTTTAGGTAGATCTATTATACTCTAGTTAGGTATCGTGTATTGCGTGGCAAGGTTAATGCCACAAACTATTGAAATTGAATAAAGATTTGTGGAACCAGGGAACCGAACCATAGAACTCATGTGAAGCGAAAATTCCATCGAAATATAAAATAAATGAATAGCATAGCAGTATGCAATCCAAACAATTTTAGATCAGAGAATTTGTTTCCCAGATTCCCAAACTTAACAAGATTTTAATATTAAATTGCTTAAAGCAGAATTTAAAGCTGCATTCCAGAATTCAGCAGACGTGAATTCAAGAAACTAAAGGATGCATCAGACAGCTTACCAAGTAGTAAGAATCTGCAAACTTCTGTGGCTCGAGTTCTTGCAAACGATGACCTGGCATTTACAAAGTATTCAGTGCTGCTAGTATCTAGTATTGTTAGGATCTCTACACACAAAAGTCTACACGGCCCGCGGACATGATTTATTTATTTATTTGCTGCAATTACAAAGGTTGAAAACTTATCTCATGATTTAAAGACACAGTAATAGTAAAAAAAAAATAAGCATTGTCAGAATATAAATATCCGACTGTTAGAACACAGACCTACTCTCTGTGAAGGAGGGAGTGGGCTAAATCCAACACGTGGGACCAGTCGGGTAAAAGAATAAATAAACTAATAAAAAACTAGTCATAGTTATAATTTCAATACTAAATGCAATACTTTCATCAATCTTTCTCTTAGTATTCCTGGTTTGTACAATAAATAAAAAGGCCTTCTGCTAAAAAATAAAATGCGCGATTCCTTGTCATCGAAAAAGCAATCAAGTGTGCTTCTGCTCGCTGACCTGTAGTTGGCGTCATACTTTTTTTTTTGGACTTGAAGCTGATGCCACATTGCCCACTGAAAACCAAGCGGCTGACACAAAATGTTGGCCGTTCGGTTTTAGTGTGCAGAGCCCCTTACGTTCTCCAAGTCCACATTATTGCAACAAGCACTCCGAGTAGTGCTTACGTTGTAAATCGTTTCCGTAATAAATCGCAACAGTCCGTAAATTACGGATTATTTACGCTTTTATACAATATTTTAAAATTTTATTTACCAAGCGCTTAGGATTTTACAGCGACAGATCGTAAGTTGAATTTAATCGTATGTGAGATAATGGTTTTCGAATATCCGTGGTAAATATTCTTTTCATCCCTTCAATTCGAAAAGTGTCGTTTTGTTCCTCTATAAGTGCGAGCAAAGTAGCTCTTTTCTCCATTAGACTTTTTAGCGGGCAGTAATGAGATTTGAATTTAGAACATGAATCGTTCATTGAAATCGAACGCAAATTGTATTGTGTTGGCTGTACGGTGCGAGGAGATGCGGTAACTAAATTTAAAAAAAAAAAACAAAAGCGCGCGATTTACTTCCCTGTTCTAATAATCGGTACGGACTTTATTGTATTTTGTGCAAAAAAATGAGCTCTACGTCGAGTTCTGAAAGTGATAGTGCATTAACTCTTGAAACAATAAAAATAGAAGCTAATAACGTCATACAAAACTTAATCCCTACGAAATCCCGGGAGAAATGCGAGTAGAAGGTTGTTTAGTAACGTGTTGTCTTGTGTGTTGTGTAACGTAAAACTGGACACATATTCGTAATTAATATGTCTGATGGATTTAAACGTGTCGTCACTCTATTTTTATTAAATAATAATATTACAATAAAATATGAGGCGCCTTCTATTTTCTCATAGAGGGTGATGAAAAGTCGAGTGTATCACTCGGGTGCAAAATATATTTTGGGCTCGGGCGACGTACTTTGAATCCCTCGCTACGTTCAGGATTCTACTAAAGAATCCCTCACTACGTTCGGGATTCTACTCTAGAATCCCTCACTTCGCTCTGGATTCAAAAAAGCGCCCTCGCCGTAAAAATATTATTTTGCTCCCTTATGATACAATCTACTATTATTTATATAGGGTTTAAAATGTGACTATTTCATTAGAATTTAAATATTATTATATCCGAGTCGATTTGGTATTCGAATATTATTTGAATTTTATTTTAGGTACATGCGGCTCGTCTTTTGTTCAATTTACAGGTCTATCTGAGTCGTCACATAAGTGGTCGTTAGTAGTGGCCAGTGGAAAGTCTGACAACCAGTCTTACCAAAAGGGTAGGTTAATAACTACCCTTTTGGTAAGACCTAGACCCTAGTACTAACTGGGGTAGTACAAACAGTAATTGGGGAGGGTAGATAGGGTACTCGTTCCATGTAAAAAAACTGATATTCAGTTGTATCCGTTTAGTTTGGAAGCCAACCTCAACATACTTGGAAAAAGGCTAGACAGACGATTGCTACTGAAAACACTTTTGTCGAAACTTTTCCCTCGTTCATGAAACTTAAAATTGACTAGATAATACAATATCATAGGATAGGTCATGCGCAAACAAAAATTTCTACGTAATACATTAAGGTAAAGAGAAGTTTGGAAATAGACTTCAAAAAGCAGTGAGATCAAATAGAAAACTACTAGACTAGGTGCCTACGGTTGAACTATCCCTATGCAAAGTTCGAAACTAACTGAATCACTTCAAAAAGAACTCTATGTATACTCTAATACTTGTTAATTTAGCAAATGGAGGAGCAACAAACTTATTTAGGTCAGAAGCAGGGTTTATAAAATCAAGTTTATCTAGGACTTTCGATACTTTGAAAATATTTGCTTTTTTTTGTCCTGCCAGTCTACTTTGAATTGGATACCTATTATTGGATCGGTTTAGGAATAATCTGGCCGAGGTCCTAGCAAGAGCGTGGCGTAAACGGAAAACAAAATTACGTCGATTTTTGAATGATCAACGTAGTGTTAATGAGATTCATTTCATATAGTACTATGGCAGTAGCAGACCGTAGTCAGAATTTGTGCTGGTTGATGCATCCCTTATTACATGACTCTTAATCATAATGGAATACATATCACCCATTTTATGCTGGATGGCAGACGAAATTGTCAAAAAAAAAAAAATATAACAGTAGCCCCACGTTAGTAACAAAGAAATTACTTCTCATCATCTACCTAGCCTTTTCCAAACTATGTTGGCGTCAGCTGCCAGTCTAACCGGATTCAGCTGTATACCAGTATTTTACATGGTGCGACTGCCTGTCTGACCACCGCAACCCAGTTACTACTGGGTAATACGATAACCCTTTGGTAAGACTGGTTGTCAGGGGTTTAGGTCAATGCCCTGTAACGACTGCCAAAGTACTATTATGGCAGACGGGGCCAACAGCTTAACGTGATTTCCGAGGCACGGAGGAAACTCGATATTTAATTGGTAGTCACCTATCCACAGATCAAGCAAGGCAAGCGCGGTTTAACCTAAAGATCGACCTGAGCGGCAGTTATTATTAAGCTTAAAAAATACTTCTAAACATTGATAATTCTATACGTGCGTGTGTGCTTCTAACTGAATTTACAAAAATTACACCTATCTACAACCCTTTTATGATCAAAGTCGTGATATAACCTATTTTATGTTCATTCATGTTAACGTCATAGATGCAGTGTTTGTACTCGTATTGTTTGAAAATTGAAAAATGTATTGTGTTCTTCTTCGGTATTATTCTTTTATCTTTTCGCTCTATTTCCTCCCTCATTCGGAACGAGAGCTTTGTTGAAGGTGTCATTAGCTCGTGTTTTGTTATTATTTCGTAAATCCGGTTAACAGTTTTCCGGGTAAAATCGGGGGACTTTACTAAATATAGCGTTGTATATTGTGTTTATTGTGTCTTGATTATTTTATTGTTGTTATTAGTTTTACATTCAAAACATCACAACTATAATCCCTAAAGGGTTCGGGATATTGCGGTAGTATTCACCCGTCGGATAATTCCCACATTCCACGCAGATGAAGCTATCATAATCATGATCGTCAGCAGCCCGACTTGCTACCTACCGCTCTTAGATTGTATCAAACTCCATGTTCTTGTGCCAGCCTCGTCCAGGACGAAACCGTGAACATTTTATTATTCGGCGTACACTTCTTGATTTCATTTGTGGACATAATAGCTCATGCTTTGGTTAAAACATCAGCAATTAGCAAGCTAGTAGCGATGAGTGGCAACATTTATATTTTTTAAAAGCCTAATGTAATCCATGACCCTTTTATGTTGCTCCTAAACTGATCTAATACCCACACGACTTATCCGACCTCCATTACTTATGTGGGTAATAATTTTTGCATAATCCGAAACGCCGTACAAAGGCTAAGCACCCATGCAAATAAAGACACTAAACTAAATTTATGTCCCCAACAATGTCCAAGTTCGTATATTATGAGGACATATATATTCAAGTTCGTATATTATGAGGACATATAAAGTCGTTTACCACATTGTAACTTTAAAGCTGCCTAACGTCAAAGGCTTAAGCCGTTCTAAGTTCCGGACTACAAAGTATGTCAGTTATAATTTTTCTGAGTTCAACAGAAAGGTCGTCATTTAGTGGATTGTTGTGTGTAAGAAGAACAAATGATTGAAGTACAAATGTGTGGCTTTTGTAGAGACTATCTTTGTAAAAATTAGTTTGAATTTTGCTTGAAAACATAATTTTGTTAAAGTAGGTAATTTTTATTATCGGTTAATATTCGTTTCATTATTAAAGTTTAGGTAAATTATTACAATTATTATGACTGATTCATTTCATAAATTATATCAAGACTGAAAGCTCAATCTTTTTGTAAATTTTAATGAGCCATGTCAAGTTTTTGTTTGCTTTTTTACACCGTGTAATCCATTAATAAACTCGTAAATTATATTTGGTTTTTAATTTACTTTCACTATTATTCTTGAACATTTAAATTCAATATACATTAATGTTAATGTAACAAACTAACATAATTATTTTGTCAATGTGACAAAACACTGAATTTACTACTTTAGCAAAATAATTATTTTAGCAAAATAATAATTATTATGTAACTTGTGTAGACGCGTGTGTGGAAAAAAATTAATACGAACTTGACAAGTCGAAAAAGCCTTTGTTATATAAAAACTAGATCCGATCACACAGTATTCTAATTAACAGAGTTATGACTGACCGCAATCCAAATAGAATTTCCATTATTTCCGTTGTTGCTAGCTCAGTAAACATCTTCTAAAACAGTTATTAAGCTCATACTGTGGTAAGATTTCAGTAACATCTTATGAGGTTAACAACCACACCTTCGCTTTGACGCTTAAGTAGATCATTAGAATCTTCCTGGAACGAAAAGCTTTGTTACATATTCGTATTAATAAAGCTACATCTGATACATATTCAAATACTTCCTATATTAGGCACACTTTTGGCTATAGAGACCGACCGATTCCGCGAATTTCTTTGAGGCAATATACATTTCTGAATTCTTTATAGCGTGTATTACAATCGTAAGAAGTGACTTTTTCCTATCGACGTATATAATTATGTTTTTTAGAGAAATACACCCTTATGTATAATCCGCATACTCAAGCGACTATGCGACTCAAGTCCATTTTTAAACTAAGGTCGACTGTCAGTTGTTGTCATGGCCACCAAATCAATCCTAGAATTTCATGACAGCAAATGGGGATGTTTGAATAAGGTATTTCCTCCGTATATCTCCGTTGCCTCTTACATCAGCCATCCTTGTCAAACCCATAGTTGGATTCTGCTTTAAACAATGCATCATATGTTATGTAATCAATGTTAAAGATGTCTTTATTGTCATTCTGTATTGTAAAATGGGCGTTTATGTCAAATTACAAAGTGTCAAGTCCTCTCAAGTTCAGTCCACGACTAACGATACTAGTATTGCTTGTATCATTTTGTTTACGAATTCTAATTACATTAGAATTCTCATCTTTGACAATTCAATCAATATACTGACTGCTATTAGCGTAATCCGAACAAACATTATGACAGATTATTTTATGCAAATCTTTAGAATTGTTCAGTTCACTGCACTCGTCTAGACGTTCTATTACAAATATTGATGATAATAACATCACGCTTGTAATCCCCGAAGGGTTAGGCAGAGGTCAACGTTGAACAAAACTGGAAAAAGCTATATTTTAGTCCAGTTAAGTGTGAAAGCGAGCCCGTTGTCATCAATCGGGGACAAATCGGGCTTGCGCCTTATTATTTGGGACTTATAATATAACTAGCAAAATTAGGGTGTACTATTAGGTGGCCTAGTAGTGGTGGCCCTGACTTACGAACAGTGAGTCGTGGGTTCGAACTCAGTCAGGCGCATTACTTTGTGTAATTTATTTCATCACCACTGCTCTCAAAAAAAGAAGAAAAACGGTGAAAGAAAATATCTTGAGGAAACTGGCATGTCTTAGAACCAAAAAATCGAAGACATGTGACATCTATCAATCCGCACTGGGCCCGCGTGTTGGATTATTTTATAACAGTCCACCTAGAGGGATCAGAGGGATGGGCTATAATATTAGGAGAGTCCTAGAGAGGAGGCCTGAGTCCCTGCAATGGGAACATTATAGGCTGATGATGATGATTAGGTGCACCTTTGCCTAACCCTTTGTCATGTTCAAGCTAATCTAACCATTTGCTCACTCGTCTAGACATTCTCCTACGAATATTGATAATAATATATTATGTAAATAAGCAACATGCTTTTGACTTCAGTCCAGCAGTCTTACATATTTATAAGGCCGTGGCCTCGCAAGTCTTTGTGACGCTGGGTTCCGGCTAATACGGGGGGCGGAGTATAGGGACCTGAGCTTTGTGCGAAATGCTCTTATTATTTCTTGTGAAGGCTTTTTGTTTGGTTACCGTACAGCTTTTTGATAGAGGTGGACGTTTGTGAGGTAGTTAGTGTTTGTTATGTGTTGTTGGCTTTTTAAAGTCTTGGGATTGGGATGTTTGTACATAAAAATAAGAGTTATAACTACTAACTAGAATGATTCAAAAAGCCAAGTCAGAGGCCCTTGAGCGGCATAAAAAACTTTCACATCAGTTCGTTTAGACACTAACTAAACGATAAAGAAGATTTGAATGATGGGAGATCTGAGAGTAAAAATATTTTTGTTTATCACTTTATCAGGTCCATTACTTTTTTGTTATATTTTTTATTTCTAAATGTCGTCTCTCGGATCAACCTGGCTGGCTTCCACTTGGAGTGTAAATCTTTCATTAAAATATCTTGTTTTATTAATAAAGGAACATGTATAATTGCATGGGAGCTCGGAGCTGCATTCCACATTCAAGCACTATTAAAACTAAATGCAAAAACACACACATTTACATACATACACGGTACATTTATAAGTTTCAGAAAATTAATTACAAACTTTTAGTACACGTGACATTTTAAAATGAAGCGTTCGCCTCAGTCAAGCCATTCAAAGGACCATTTTATTAAATTTTACCAAACCGTCCTCTACTAAGACCAGTTACGTAAAATCTACACAATAGGTACTATTTTCCTATAACCGAATAATACCCCAGACAGGTCACACAATTACCTAGACATATTGCTAAGACCTAGGCCTTCTCACGCCACAAAGGTAAGTCTAGACTTAATCTGTGAAAGCACTAATGTACCGATTTGTAATTGAATGCGAGTCATGAATATCAGATGTTCATTTGAATTTTAGAGTGCGTGAGACACCGGGAGAGTTCGTGAGAGATTGTGAGTGTTCGTGTTTCATGTATGAAGGTTTTGTTGAATTAGCAGACGTTTCTGCTGTCTTGGTATGTTAAACTTGCAGTGAAAATATACATAATAGAATATAGAACAGATGCGTTTCTTCATCAATCGTTTCGATAGTTTTTAAATAAACAATCGTCTTAAAATTACTAACAAGAATCCATTATTTACCAATAATGGTAAAGCTTAAAATGTTTGATTAAAAATTAAAATCAAATGTTTATTGCTCCTTCGAGAATAAGAAAAAAATTTTGCCATATTTTTCCCATAATTTAAATGTATAAAATCATATCTTAAAAGAAAACAAGGAAAGTAAACACACAAAGCATGAATCCCGCTTGAGCTCAAAGTCGCAATCCTACTCACCTACTTACGAGAACTCAACAACAAAGTACACACATAAGTATCTACGCACTACGTACGAGAGCTTTACGGGCTGTCTTCAACATCCATAATACTTTCAAACTACTTCCACGTATATTGCTAAACAGCACTTATGCGGCGCAACCCCATTTAAAAACCCCCAACTATATAAGTTACAAAATATCGATCTGGGAGTCGTAAGGCGCTTTCTCTAAGTGCCCCATCCGGTTTCATTTTCAAAACAAAGTTTATGTACGCCCACGGCGTGCCCACAGTGAAAGAGCAGCTTACAACTGTGTAAACTTTACAAATTGTTTACTGCCTTCAAAACTGGCTGGGAACTGTCGTTTGTCGCCTACAATGTACCCTACAGTGTACCAGTGTGTACTGGGGTGGAAATAAAATGCTCCGATGGTACTTGCTGTTCTTCTACCGTTTTCGGGCTGTTGTATCTTTTGGTGAATCAGCTACTAAGTTTGAAGGAATTTCGTTTACGCGTCGTTATGGTTGTTTTAAAGATGGTATCGAGGTTAAATTCGAAAATCGCTGCTCGTTAATTTGTAAATGATTTTCGTTCCATTTAATTTAGATTATTTGGCATCAAAGCTTTAGCTTTTACTGTATTCAGTTTGTAATATCAGTAATATTTAGTTATCTAATTCCCAGAAGGTCCAAATTTTACCGAAATTATTTGGTATTACTACGAACAAAGGCAACAATTTTGTATATACACACGTACCTATTGCTTAATAATATCTGAGTATGTTTCTAATTAAGCATAAATTGTAAAAAGTGAGTATCTAAAGCCTTTGGAGATTATAATTATGCGTGATTTTATGTGAAAAAACATAATAGTAGTTTATACGACTGTGCTTAATGCCTAATTATGTATAGTTGCATACACTACTTTATCTACCCAAATATCATAAGGGCTCTATGGTGGGTTCAGGAACCATACGAAAAGTTCTGGAATGGCGACCACGAACCGGGAGACGTTGCGTTGGAAGGCCTCCTACTAGGTGGACCGACGACCTGGTCAAGGTTGCGGGGACCCGCTGGATGAGAGACGCACGGGACCGGTTAATGTGGCGACACCTGGGGGAGGCCTATATCCAGCAGTGGACGTCTTTTGGCTGAAATGATGATGATGATGATGTCAGCAATTTCAAAACAATACGACTGCCAATACCTATCAAAAATTCAAGCACAGCTATATAATAATCACCCGCTATACAACCTCTATACAACCGTTGTTCTAAACACTTTTGTTCGACCGGAATCTGCGGTACGTGATTCAGCTACAAAGTTGGAGGTTTCGCCTGATATGCTGTCAGATAACTGATGGGCTTGTTATTGATGCTGGCACAAGGAATTAGCTAATTACAACCTCGTTATTATCATGATCAACAACAGATTTATGTTTTATAACAATAAGGTTAAGGTCAGCTTTTGTCTGACATATTGAAGGTGAAACGGTTTATTTTTCTGGCTTCTACTCCGATCAGAGAGTCATTAGGTATAAATTCCAATCAATCAACTGAGCTTATTGGAGTTCAATACTGAATTTGGGGGCTTCTTATAAGTTAAGCCAAAAAGCTCTTTTCAAAGCCAGAGTACGTCTGGAACCAACTCTGCAACTAATCTTTACTTAGACACTTTTTTCTGTATGGCTTTTGCTGATATAATAGAGAAATGTTTTAGAATATTTATCTCAACATTCTGTGAATGAATTCTGTGAAAAAAAAATGATTCTTCAGGGATAACAGGTGTGATGTTATGTTATTCTTAAGTCTTTTATCATCATCATCATCATCATTATCGACAGCGTAAATTCGTCCCCATTCGCAAACCATCTCCACGGTCCTGTCTAGTATTTTTATTTATTTAAACTTCATGCACAAACGTGGTACATAGGCGGACTTAATGCCACAATGCATTCTCTACCAGTCAACCTTAGGGTCAAATAGGACATTGTGGAAGAGTACAAAAATAAATAAATTAGGATTTTTTTTTCCTCCGATGGCAACTATGTCGTCTGCCCATCTCACCACCGGACGACCCACACTTCTTTTCCCAGATCTTGGATGCCATTCGGTGACAGCCTTAGTCCACCTGTCATCACTTCGCCTTGCTAGGTATTCTACCCAACTCCATTTCAGTTCCGTAACGCGAGTTTCTTTAGTCCCAATTTCCCAAACAATTAGCTCACTAAATAATTAAGGTGTAACAGAACACCAATTACAATTCGCGAACAACACAACTGTTTTGTTCTGAACTGTTCAGTTTTATCCACACGGTTATCTATCTACGTGATTCAGCTACAAAGTGAACTGAACTTTAATACGCTAGGGTTACAGTTTATTTAGTTACGAGGTAATTATGGAACAGTTACCTTATTTGACCTAGTTAATATAACAGGAAATCAAAGGTTATGGAGCTTCAACGTGTCGAGTGTACTGTGTTGGTTAGGTTTCTCATGCGGAAAACTGTGGCAGTGTAACAAGGATAAGTAAGTTGCAACGTTCAGCAGTACTTATCTTCTATCTATCTTCTATATATATAGTTTTATATATATAAATAAAGAGAGAAGTCCTGACTGATTGACTGACTCATCAACGCCCAGCCCAAACCCTTGGACCTAGAAAGCTGAAATTTTACACAGAGGTTCCCTTTATAACGTAGACAAGGAATAAGGAAGGGTTTTTCGAAATTCAATCCCCAAGGTAGTTAAATAGGGGATGAAAGTTTGTTTGAAAAATCGTCATTTTCGATATTTTCCGACATCCACGCGGGCGAAGCCGCTGACAAAAGCTAGTCGGTAAATATAATAATGCACATCGAGTTTAAGAAAATGTTAGAGAGGAATCTCTACGCTAAACATGGGTGTGCTATGGGTGCACCTCTGATTAACCCGTTTGGGATTACAGGTGTGATGTTATGTAATGTTGTGAATCTCAACGATTAGATTATTTATGTCCTATTTTTTTCTGAACCTCGTTGCGTCTAATGTTATTAACATACCATGACAATGTATGGTATATTTTGCAAATAATGACAAAAACACTAGGTAAATCACAGATCTGTAGGTTTTGGTAAGAATTTATGACAAAAGGCTTATTCATTTGTGAAAATTTGATAAAAATCGTTGCAAAACCAAACACACACAAAAATAGACTTCCCTTTTTATTTATACACCAACGTTCTTCTAAAAAGTTAAACTTTAAACAAAACGTAGAACATGCTGAAAAAACCCAACAATTACAAATACTATTTTACTATACCCACGTTCAAAGTGACCCAGACTTAGCTGGAATAAAATTATTCCCCAGCAAAGCCTTGTTTTGTACCATGTTAAACTGTGAACTGGCTATCTCTGTATTAAGTTAGTCGCCTACTAAACCCAGGATTAGAGATAGTGTAAGCTAATGAGGTTGCTAGCATAATTACTTATTATGTGCCGATTTAGGTCGAGATTTCTTTGTGTTTTCCTTTCTTTAGTGTTCTTGTAAGATTATGGAGGCTTGGTGTAAATTACTTGGTTGTTTCTCGGCCTGTTTAATATGAAATTAGTGAGCAGCTGTGTATGTACTTCTAAAACAACTTGTTTCAGTATTTTTTATTCTTTCTTATTTTCTTTTCTGCCTCGTTGGTCTAGTGATCGTGAGCGCAACTGCTGAGCATGAGCACTGGGTTCGATTCCCTGGCCGGGTAAAGTATGCTTGGATTTTTGCTTCAGGAATTTATCAGTAGCAATCACGGAGTTTGAATTAATGCCCGGTGGATGGCAATGGGACTTAAACATAATATATATCTACTGAAGTGCGGATGTGCTATTTAGATACACCTCTGCGTAATCCGTTCAGGGATTACAAGCGTACTGTTATTTTATGTGTTTTTGTATTGTGTTTCTTTTTTACCTTTTTTCGACACGAAAAAGCTGCGCAAGTTTTTTACGATAAACACGGTTCATCATCATACAGGTGGGAAATGTCTAGGGACCTACTTACTATGTTGAAGACTCCTTAGTCTCTATATAGATAAAAAAGTGTTGAAGAGGCATTTTTCTTTAATATTTTTTTTTGCACTATCTGTTCTAGTCGCTTAGCAACCGGTGAGAGGGCATTTGAGAGGGTTCTTTCTTTTGTTCTATTAATATATAGTTGCTTCTATTATTCGCCTGAATACCGAACACCTGAGAACCGATACCCGTTTGTCTGGATGCGTTGACAAGACTTGAACTCGACATTTTAATGCAGGCATGTAGGTAATATACAAGTCTAAACTTATCTATAATAAATTTATTATCAAAATCCTTTGCCCAGCAGTGGGACAATATGGGGTAAATAAAATAAAAACTTACTATCTTCATAAAAAATAATGTATGTTTGTAACCTAGATAGACTCCTAAACTAGGTACTGAACCGATTTTGACGAAATTTTGCAGGTGTAGCTGGATGGGTCGGGTAGGCAGATAGAAACAGCAGGTAGAGTAGTATAGATAAAATATAAGAAGGTAGTAGGAAGGCAAAATTGCATTGTAACTTATGCGGTATACAACAGTAACTAGTGTCAAATAAAACTTAAGGCTGCAGTCTTGCAAAATGCACTCGCGGGGAATTATTTGCGCAACTTTGAATTTTTTATTTATAACAAAATAATGAAATAACATGAAATATTTTTATTGCACATAGATATCCCTAATATAAGTAATAGCTAGTTATTTTTTTTAAGTTCATCTAGGTGGATTATGTTAGGTAAATCAAGTGTTAAATACAGCTCTTCTCGCCCAACATCATTTCGAGTTCTGTTTGTGCGCTTAGTTTATGGCAATGAAGAATTAATTTACAAATCGGTTCAGCGCATAATTAGCGCAACATTCTCGTCTTCAAAATGCGCTGATTAGTTTTTTCTAATTATGTTTCATTTTCTTAATCCAGAGGTCACAATTTCATCAAAATTCTATGTTTTTATCTCTTAATAAACGGTTTGTACCATAATACCTATGCATCGTATGTATGTAATAATTCGATTATTTTGTGGCCAAGAGTTCATTAAGCAAATCATAAAAAAAAAAACACCTAAATCACATTGTCACTAACAATAACAATAATCTCAAAAGACCTCCAAAAAACGAGTTTATAAACAAGAATTCTCTCTCAATTCTTGTTCTTTTAGGAGGTCTTTTGAGATTATTGTTATTGTTAGTGACAATGTGATTTAGGTGTTTTTTTTATGATTTGCTTAATGAACTCTTGGCCACAAAATAATCGAATTATTACATACATACGATGCATAGGTATTATGGTACAAACCGTTTATTAAGAGATAAAAACATAGAATTTTGATGAAATTGTGACCTCTGGATTAAGAAAATGAAACATAATTAGAAAAAACTAATCAGCGCATTTTGAAGATGAGAATGTTGCGCTAATTATGCGCTGAACCGATTTGTAAATTAATTCTTCATTGCCATAAACTAAGCGCACAAACAGAACTCGAAATGATGTTGGGCGAGAAGAGCTGTATTTAACACTTGATTTACCTAACATAATCCACCTAGATGAACTTAAAAAAAATAACTAGCTATTACTTATATTAGGGATATCTATGTGCAATAAAAATATTTCATGTTATTTCATTATTTTGTTATAAATAAAAAATTCAAAGTTGCGCAAATAATTCCCCGCGAGTGCATTTTGCAAGACTGCAGCCTCAGGCCCGTAATCCACCAAAGCGGAGATGTGCCAAGCGGAGAGGAGATTGCCAAATTCGACCAATCACAGGAAGGGCAAAAGACCAGATGTAACTGTGATTGGTTGAATTTGGCACATCTCCTCTCCGCTTGGCACATCTCCGCTTTGGTGGATTACGGGCCTCAAGACAAAATTAATATCGGCCAAAAATACACATTCGACCAAGAAAAACCCCACAAAATTCAAAAAATTAAAACCCAAAGTTAGCGAAGCCATTATTAATATAGCATAAGATAACTTTAATTTGTGTTATGTGTACTGAATAGAACATGAGCTTTCCTTAATGGTGGCGCAATGCGGTACTTTTTATGCCTCAGTGCTAATAAGCAGGTGGGATGTTCGCCTCGTATAATTGAGGGTCGGACTCAGCATACGTAGTTCGAAATTAGTTTCTGAAGGCAGATTCAGGTGTGGTCTTGGTGGTTTTGGTGACAGTGAGTGTAATATTAATGAAAATAGTTGATGTTGATGTGTTTTGGGAGTCTACAGTTATGCATCAAAATCTAGAATGTCATTTATTCAAAATAGGCTGATAATTAGCACTTTTCGAACGCCAAATTTTACAAGAGACAGTCCCCGAAAACGCCCACCCTTTGACACGTCTTAGTGTTTTAACTGGGAAGCATAAGTGGCTGACCAAACTGCCCAGCAACACATCTGTCTATTAGGTTAGAAAAAACCAGATTCTATGTGTGTGTAAGCAAGTGGAATGTTCGCCTCGTATAATTGAGGGTCGGACTCAGCATACGTAGTTCGAAATTAGTTTCTGAAGTCAGATTCAGGTGTGGTCTTGGTGGTTTTGGCGACAGTGAGTTTAATTATAATCAAGAGAAGTTATGTTTGATAGTATTTTGGGAGTATGAAGAACAGGGTATAAAGTTATTCACCTTCGATAGAAAATGAAGGATTCTCCAATCAGACAGGTGATGTGTCTGGTCTACTGCCCGACAGTCGAAATCGGGTTTTACTAATAATCTTTAGTCACGGATAACTTTGAAGTGCGTGATTTAGAACGTGTTTAGAATTATAATGTTAGTTCTTCATTTGTGTCATAGATGGTGCTGTGGTACGTTTTATTCTATGTTGCTTTAGTACTTTTTAAAGTGCCGCTATAGCATTATTATTTAAACTGACATGGTCAGAAAAGTTGGAACTTTGACTTACTAGTAACTAGGCTTTCGCAAATTAAAATACAAAAACAAACTGATAAAATTCTGAACAGTGAGGCCCTATGTCTATCCGCCTTCAGCTGGCCTTGAAAAAAACTGTTTACCTATACACTTACTTTCATCTTGATTAGAAGAAGGTCGCTTTTCCTTACCAAATTATCATTGGAACGGCAAATCAGTTAAGGGACCCTAAAAACGCTTTTCCTAAAAAAACCTCTTAGCTTTGGAGAAGTTCACGATTAGACCAAGGTTAGAGACTCGATCAAGATAATTCCCTTTTTTAATCCTTTGGGCTTTGAGGAGAATAAAAATGTAGGTAGGTTAAGACGTAGGTATTTATTTATACAGGGTGGAAAGGATACCGTTAGTTACCAAAATAATTAAATAGGGTTACTCAATATTTATATATCATTACACCTGTAAACCTCGGAAGGTAAGGCTGAGGTGTAACTATTTTAGTATACCCACATTTCACCAATTATATAAATTCCCAAGTCATAGAAGGTTCCCTATTGCCAGAAACGGGGCACAAAATATTCAGACTCCATGGCTGCTACCGAGATATTGATGGAAAATATTCAACTACAGTACAGTTACTATGCCTTGTGACTGGGACAGTAGCTTCTTTTATTTTGAATTAATCGACTATTCAAAAGTGCTTGTAACTGACCTACTTATTAAAGTACTTGACACTTTTCCAGACCTGAGAATCGAACCTGAGACTTCATGCTCAACAGTCGCGCTTACGACCACTAGACCAACGTGCTAGTCACTTAATATTTATTCCTCCAAAAGATTTAACACGCGATATTAAATACATCATGCTTGAAAAAACTGTATTCGCTTGAAAGGTATATTATTTTCATGAGCTGAATTTTGCTACGAGTTCACGTAGGTATGTTATAATTAACGTAATTAATACTTGCAAGTACTTTCACTTAATTTCGTAGCTTTTGAAGCCAAAATAATTCTTTTCGGCCTTAAAATCATATACGCGTTGAAGAGTACATTTGATACTTAATGAAACAGTGTACGATGAAAAAGGTATCCAGGCCTTGTAAATTGAATAATTATTACATGGAATTTTAAACATTATTATAATAATAATATAATAATATTCCACAGCTACCACACAACGCCATCTAGTCCCAAGCTAAGCAGAGCTTGTGTTATGGGTACTAGACAACTGATAAACATACTTATATATTTCTAAATACATACATATTATAGATAAATTACACCCAGACACAGAACAAATGATCGTGCTCATCACACAAACATTTGTCCTGGGTGGGAATCGAACCCACGACCTCCGGCATAGCAGTTAGGGTCACTAACCACTAGACCAACAGGCCAGTCAAATTATGGTCGTACATCCATATTTATAGTGCCGACTCAAGTTCATATTTGAACTTAGGATGAATGTAGTTGTCACGACAACAGGGAGACATTACCCACCAAAACATTTATACTATACAAAAAGCGCCTCTATCGATTGTATTAGGAACTAAACTTGACAGTGAACTTTAGGCCCTCAGTACAAAATCACGTCTAAGTTGACGTATGCGACGCCATACGTTAGAAGAGCGTCCCAGCCCGTGGTTATGCTGACAGATAGTAATCATTTTTTTCAGTTTAAACGAGTAAACACAAAATTTATTAACGCTACGATACCATATTCGTGCGATCGGTTGCTAACATTAGGACGCAGGGTAACAGTCCACAATACGAGAAAATAAATTATTCAGCAAGTTTCACAATTTGTGTCCTTCTATGTAATTACGGTACCAAGTTTTTTTTAATTATTATAATTATCTCGAAACTTGATTTTAGCAGTAAAATATTTTTTCAGCATAATTTATTCAAACGGACGGTTTTTAGGTTGTGTGTTATGAAAGTGAAATCATTTATTCATGAGTCCACAATAATTCTACATTTTGGCGAATAAACTAAAATCACGGAATGTTCGTTTATTCACCATAATTCACAATAATTATTATTGTAATTTAGTATACGAAATTATAATGAGTAGGAAATTATAACGCCAAAATGGATATTCATCCTTAATAACTATGAGAATAATACTACCTCATTTCACAGTGAATTTTTTCTTACTGGAAAATTGTTACATCAATAAATTTTCATCATCACCATAGATCATCAGACACTGTTACTTCAAAAGCTAACGAAGAGTGGTGTCATCAATCTTTCAATCAACATTTATCCCTATTATTAGCCAATTCGCATCGCGCATCAGATTCCAATATTGTTGGATGCGAAATTAATTGCCTCAAGGCATACGTCATGTCTTCACATCTGTGATACGTTTCGCACATCGGTTGACAGAATGATAGAAACAGGATATATAAGGGACCGTCTCCACGAGCGAGAGAACCGCAGCGATACTACGTATTTCTATGCAATCACTTACCGAGTTCTTGCTCGTGGAGACTGCCACGATTCATATATAGAAATACGTAGAACGAAGAATATCGCAACGATTCTCTTGCTCGTGGAAACGGTCCCTTAGTGCGTGAAAATGTTCCACGTTAATAATTAGTGCGTTGACATGTTTTGGTAACAATGGCATTGTGTCAAATTAAAATCTAGACGTAATTGGTTTTGATATTCACATCAAATAATGTCCTTACGAGTGCACGTGCTTTGTATGTACCAAAAAACAAAAACAAAGAATCTAATGTATTTTTATTTCAGATTTATTATGTGACGAAATACCCCTGAAAAGCGTTACTAAGTATAGTCATCTACATAGCCTTTTCTCAACTATGATCGAGTCCACTTTCAGTCTAACCATACCATTATTTTACTTGGAGTGACTCTGACCTCCTCACCCCAATAATTACTGCTTGGTACCCTTTGGTAGAACTTGTTCTCAAACTTTCAGGCTCCGGAATTCCTATAACGACCAAGGAGGCATACAAAACATCTCTAATCTTCACGTAAAAGTAATTTATAAACATCCTAAACCAACAGTAATCTACAAATTTTATATACGTAGGAAGGTAATAAAATTCACGTACGCATTATAATTATGTACAAAAACCAGACATAATTACATCAGAACATATAGGTAGGTAGTACACGTACCCCACCGAGGGTGTCCCCACGTTGTCGTCGTGGTGGGGCTTGCGTGTCTCAATGATCTTTGGGGCTCTGCCGGTAGAGTCACTCATGCCGGAAAGGTCCAAAGTGAGAGACCAGACTAAGCGGGACACGAGGCAGAGTCCATTACATCGGACCTCTGTGGCGGGCGCATCGACTGTTCACTTAAATTGTGCGCAATTCACTATCCAAGCTATTGGAAAGTGAATAAGGGGTTTTCTTTGGGTACCATGTGATGGCTCACTGAACGGGGTTGTAACGGCACGGTTCGTTCCTCGTTGAATTCGAACAGCGAAATTACAGTGAAGCGTAGAGTTCGCTAGCCAGTCGTGGCTGCAGACTGTGGGGAGAAAACCTCTTTAAAAATCTACTACATGGGGACCCCACCCCATAAAAAAAAAAAAGGCAAAGCTGAGTTCAGCAATAACAATGGAAGCGAATCAATCAAAAGAACTACCCCAGGAGGGTACCTGTTGCTCCGCAGCAGGAGAATCCCTCACCGAGCAGAGCTCGGTCTGTCCCATGTATTCTGGGGGGGACACTGATCGCTTTAAATCACAATCGAATTTTTATCCGTCCTTTAGGGGCGCATTGAGCCAAGGTGGCTCACTTACCGGTGATGAGGAGTTGCTGAGTCGTATACCTAGCACATCCGTGGCATCGGAATCTAAAGAGCAAGTTAACTTAGCCAACATAGAGAAGAAGAAGAAGAAAGCACCGAAAGCGACAAAGGGGGTATCAGCTCGTCCACAATTCGTGCGCCCGCCTACTCCAATGGCCGACGAGGTGGTCAGTGACACTTGTGAGTCTTCTTGCTCGCAAATGTCATTCGCCTCTGGAACGTCGAGGTCATCTCGGTACCGCTCATGCAAGCGAACGCAGAACGGAACTAGGAAGAAGCCTGTTACGCCACTGAACCTTAACAAACCACTGGCCAACAGCGGAGAGGACGGTGGAGGTACTGATATTTCGAGTCCACCTGCTAAACAGGCTAAAACTCGTGTATCGGCAAAGCAAAACATTCCAAAGCCAGAAATGTTGATCAAAACGATGCAGGCGCAACAAACGGCGGAACTTAATTTATGCATCAAAGACAGCCTTAGAAAAATAGAGGAAGTTGCTAACGAATCTCGCAACCTCAAAGGGAGTTTGGTCCACAGTCTCAAGTTGGCTGCAGTGACAGTGCGAGCTGCAGTGGATGAGTTGGCCACGCGATCAGCCGTTGAGGTCAACGTTGAGAGGTTGGAGACAGAAAATGCTGACTTAAAAGCTCGGCTTGCCAGTCTTTCAGCACAGGTTGAGAAGTTGACAGAGCAGGTCACACTCCTAAGTCGCCAGGGTGTACAGATGACGAGCACTGCAGTGGGCGCCTCATCAACGAGGCTCAGCCATGCTGTTGCAGTGGCTGGACCATATGAATGCAACGAGTCAGAGGCCCAGCTTCGGCGTTCTTTAGTTTTAGAAATTGGGAGCATGATTGACGCTAAATTGGCCGCTATGGAGAAGAGACTGCCTCCAGAGACACCCTTGCGCCCGCCACTTGCCCATGACGCTAGAAGTGTTTTGCCAAAGGATGCCGCTGCCGACCCATGTAATAATTCCACAAAGAAAAACGTTAGGAGAAAGGGAAAAGGAAAAGGCAAGGCGGTAGCTCAAGTAGTTGAGTTGCCCGCTGTGTCTGCAGCGTCCTCGCAGGATTCACAAGCTCCGCAAGATATAGCTGTGACTGAGTCGGAGACCTGGTCTACCATAGTTGGGAGAAAGGCAAAGAAAGTACCGCCTACCCCTTTAACGTTGTCCGCCCCCGCAAAGGGGAAAAATCTACCAGTGAAACTGCCTAGAGTTCCCACTACTGCGGCTATAACAGTCTCACTGAGAGATGGATCAACTTCGACTCTTGGTGAGGTTATGTTTGCGATGAGGCAGCGTATTCGCCTGGCTGATTTTGGCATTGAAACTGTCAGCCAGAAAAGGGCTGCTGATGGGGGTATGGTTATTACCGTATCCGGCGCCGATTCTTCCACTAAGGCAGACCATCTCGCCAGCCGTATGCGCGAAGTCCTCATCGAGTTTGATGTTAAAATTTCACGTCCAACCAAAAGAGCTGAGGCGAGAATAATGGATCTTGATGACTCTGTGACACCTGAGGAAGTGGCAGCTGCTATTGCTGAAGCAGGCGGCTGTTCCCCAGAAGACGTGAAAGTGGGTGAAATTCGTCGTCCACCCGCTTCTCTAGGGCACGTCTGGGTGCGTGGCCCTTTGGCAGCAATAAAGCAGCTCGAATCCGATAAACGTATGCGCTTAGGTTGGACGATAGTTCGTGTTCAGATTTTGGCGGCGCGTCGTATGATGTGCTTTCGGTGCCTCGAGCCCGGGCACGTTCGCTGCCGTTGCACTAGTGCGGTTGATCGGAGCACCCAATGCTATGCTTGTGGGGGAGCTCACAAAGCGAGAGAGTGCACATCGCTGACAGTGCGGTGTCCACTGTGTGCAGATCATGGACTTCCAGCGGATCACAGACTGGGTGGAAAGAAATGCGCACCGCGTAAAAATCGAGCTTCGCTTGTCCCCCTTACTTCGCAAGGACCCGTTCAGGCACCAACGGGTGCAGACCCTGAGATGGAAATAGATGCTTCACATTCCCAGCCTTAAATGTTCTCCAGTGCAACCTGAACCACTGCCGCAATGCGCAAAATCTTTTTATGCAAACTATTGCGGAGTGGTCTGTTGCTTTGGCGGTAGTAGCTGAGCCCTACGGTCTTCGGGATCACCCTCGCTGGTTCCGGGACACCGGGAACTCTGTCGCAATTTATTGGGCTGGTGGAAGCGGTGGGCTTCATTGCTCTATTCTAGACAGTGGGCAAGGTTTTGTAGCTGTGGAATGGGGATCTCTGGCAGTCGTGGGTTGCTACGTTTCTCCAAACATTTCTCTCACCGAATTCGAGGCATATCTGGATGGGGTTGCGAACTGCATTCGGTGCAAATGTGCACCCCGGCCGGTACTTGTCATGGGTGACTTCAATGCTCACTCCAGAGTTTGGGGTAACTCCCGGGACCGCCCTAGGGGTCAAGCAGTACAAGACTGGGCGGCGTCACTTGACCTCCGACTTTTAAACCAGGGATCTGTTGCCACTTGTGTTCGCTGGCAGGGGGAGTCTATTGTCGATCTGTCATGGGCATCTCCTTCTGTTGCTCGTATGGTATCGGAATGGAGAGTAGCGGAGGAAATAGTCACACTCTCTGACCATCGCCACATTATATTCAAAGTGACTCTTCGACCTTCTGGCGGCGCCATCCGCTCAAATTCAAGCCCACCGGCACGAAGATGGGCCCTCAAAAAGCTCAATCCAGACATGCTCATCGCAGCTGCTAACATAACGGCTTGGCCGGAAGATAATCCTTCCCAGATAACCGCGCCCGATCCAGAGGAAGAAGCGGCCTGGTTTCGAGAAAGGATGGCATCCATTTGTGACGCTTCCATGCCGCGAGTCAGGAGCAGCCAGCGCCTTAATTCGGTTTACTGGTGGTCGGAAGACATCGCACAGTTGCGCGTTCACTGCCTAAGGTCACGAAGCCAGTATCAGCGGACCCGACGCAGACGACAGCCGAGAGCCACGGAGGCAGAAATTGACAGGCTTTATAGAGCATACCGCGAGGCGACAATGGAGCTCCAACACGCCATTGCGGAAGCTAGGTCAAGGTCTTGGAAAGAGCTTATTGATGGGTTGGACAGAGATCCATGGGTAAGACCATATAGGTTAGTTATGAATAAGTTACGTCCATGGGTTCCCCCTATCACAGAAACCATGGATCCAAATCTGCTAGGGCGAGTCGTTAATACCCTCTTTCCCGTAGTTAGGGATAATCCCTCGCCACTATTATCACCGACAGGCTGGTCTGATGAGTTTGGAGTTACTGAAAGCGAGCTGGACAGAGCCGTTAGACGCTTGGGGGCTCGTAACACCGCACCAGGCCCGGATTGTAAGTTGAGTCTACTTTGCACACAGACTGCTAGCACAAATAAATAGATCGATTATATACTTAATCACTTATAATCACTTTTGATCAATCACAATAAATATTTAACGATGATAAACAGTATAAATGTTGTTGATACGACGAGGCGCGAGCGACAAGTGAGCTCAGCCCACTGAGCTCGGGGTTTTTGAAGACTCTGCCTTCCCCCACCGAAGTGACGTCCAATGCGGGTAACGAGTGACTCGACAGCAACGTTCCAACGTCCGGTTCGGTGCAGGTGGCAGCACTGAGCCCACGGTGCGTCGCTTGACTCGTACTACAGGCGCTATGTTTGGTCGCCGGAAGTACTGGCGCCAACATCCGGCCCTCCTGAACTGTGTCTGTCCCTAGACACACCGTCATCTGTAATGTGAGAGTAAACATGTTAGCTTTGATGACTATAACAGGTACAATGTTACGTTATGTTGAACGAGTTCCCACTACTGAGCTAATGAATAGTACATGCAAAAGTGTGATCCCTGACTTCGAACCACCATGCTCAGACTCGCAGTCCACATGATAGCCGAAGCTTCCAGTTCATCCACGTTTATCTGCATGAACCACATTTTCGCCCACAACAAGATCAAGGTCGAACCTCACTTGTTTTGTAGTGGAAACGCCATTACAACTGCAACATTTCTATTCAATTAGTTTTATTTTGTTTAAGTGATTAGAACAAAATATTGTACAAGTCTCATTCTCATATTGGTAATGTTTTAAAACCATAATGTAAAGCTGTATTACAAAATAAATATTTTACCTTTTGATGTTTTATTAAATAAGTATTTTATACATACCAGCCACGCCAACATCCTCATCCCAATCGGATATCGTAATCCACGGTTTCATGTTTTCTACACAGGTAGTACCAGAATATTTCTTTCACTTCTCTCGCTCTAAAATTTGTCTTTATTTCGAGTGTAGGCGACATAATGCGTTTTATGCTCTAGAGCATAAAGTAAAATCTTCGTCGAAGACCAAGGTAATCGGCACAGGTAATCGGCCCAACAGCCACAGGAATAACTTCAACTTCATAGAATAACCTCTTTAATTTAATTCGTTTCGTTAGTATTCTAAGAACAAGGGATTACTGCTTTTCATTACGAATACAAGGAAAGTTGATGGGAATAGGCTTCCCTCAATTACCTAAATCGCTTGATGGCAAAAGGCTTGCTCAAAATGTTTTTATAACTAAACAGTATGCGTAACGACATAAGTCAGAGCTGTTATGTCAAGTTACCTACTGAAAAAAAAAAGTTTATTGGCGGGAACCATAATTATTTTTACAATATTTACAAGTTGCTGTTTCATTTAATTTTAGGAAACCAATATTTGTGTTTGATTCTTTCTAAAGTTTTGTCTACAGCGAAGTGACCTATTTTATCATGATTGTACAAAATTACTTGCCAGATAAAATTTTTTGGTACAACCCATCCACGACCTATTTCAGTGCGACGGTAGATTTTATTTCCAAGCAACTCGTACTCGTTAAAAACATTCCGATTCACATCGGCCTCTCCTGATAGTAAGATTTATCTCTGATTTTACATAGATTTGGGTCTATTTCCTGAACACTCAAAAGCCAGTCAGCTTCGGTGATGGACATTACAATTTGTTTAAATGAGGATTGAGACACCTTATGTTCAGTGACAGCGCCGTGACTTGTACTATGAGAACTACCTAATCGACCGTGAAGAAAAGACGCGAATTGGTCGCATGTATTTATACTTCCGGCATCCACCGACGCACTTATGTTAGGATCGTCGATGTTGCCCGTAATAATAGAAATAATGTCACGATCAGAAAAATTTACACTTAACTAACAATTTTACATTTTTGTTGAAAGTAAAACTCATACAAATGTTGCTGAGCTTAAGGTTTACTATCAATCATTTCTTTCAGTAACGTAAACATGTTTCGTTTTGTTTGAAATGTGAACGATATTTATCTCGCCATTGTTTCCATTTCCAACTAGCCCAACTACACTCATTTAAAAAAAATGAGTCATACCAAGTTTTTGCCGTTCCTTTGAATTTATTGACAGCCTGGTAAAATATCACCCGATCCTTCCAATTAAATGTTTTAGTATGCAAATCAACAATATTGAGCCAATTGTCTACTTTATCCGTAAGGGGGTCAAATTCTGGTATCATTGAGTTCAACATCATACTATAGCAACCCGCTACTGGACTATCAAGATTTTTTGGCTTTTTACGAATGGGTGAAGGCGTATAGCTTTTACGGACTTACTGCTTGATGAGGATGATGATGATCTTGTACGTTACCTCCTTTTCCGTTCCCGTTGACGGGCACGTGACTTTCGGCCTTTGTAGGCTTGAATTCGAAGCACTTCTGATGTAAGTTGAGTCTACTTTGCACACAGACTGCTAGCACAAATAAATAGATCGATTATATACTTAATCACTTATAATCACTTTTGATCAATCACAATAAATATTTAACGATGATAAACAGTATAAATGTTGTTGATACGACGAGGCGCGAGCGACAAGTGAGCTCAGCCCACTGAGCTCGGGGTTTTTGAAGACTCTGCCTTCCCCCACCGAAGTGACGTCCAATGCGGGTAACGAGTGACTCGACAGCAACGTTCCAACGTCCGGTTCGGTGCAGGTGGCAGCACTGAGCCCACGGTGCGTCGCTTGACTCGTACTACAGGCGCTATGTTTGGTCGCCGGAAGTACTGGCGCCAACAGGATGGTATCCCTGGCCGGGCTTGGGTTCTGGCTTTGCCTGCTCTCGGGGATCGCCTAAGACGACTGTTCAACAGCTGCCTCCGTGCAGGCTTGTTCCCCTCTGGCTGGAAGGAGGCTAATTTGGTATTGTTGAGGAAAGAAGGCAGGGACTCAGAGTCTCCCTCTGCATATCGACCAATTTGCCTACTTGACGACGTCTCCAAACTATTCGAAAGAATAATTGCCGAAAGACTTGTTGAGCATCTGACCAGTGTTGGTCCTGACCTTGCCGATTGCCAGTACGGTTTTCGAAAGCAGCGTTCAACCGTGGATGCGATCCTACGCGTTCGATCGCTGTCGGAGCAGGCAGTATCCCGGGGTGGGGTAACGTTGGCAGTAAGTTTAGATATAGTTAACGCCTTTAATTCTCTGCCCTGGGATGCGATCAGAGCAGCACTAGTACATCACAGAGTGCCAGCTTACCTGCAGTGCATCATCGGGGCTTATCTTCGTGACCGACACATTCGCTATGTGGGTCGGGACGGTAGCGTTCATCGCAGAGAGATTACGTGTGGGGTTCCGCAAGGATCTGTTTTAGGGCCTCTTTTATGGATCCTCGCTTACGATGTTGTCCTGCGTATTGATCTCCCCATTGGCGTTAATGTCGTTTGTTATGCGGATGACACCCTGGTGTTAGCCGCTGGGGAAACCACCGAAGAGACCATTCAACTTGCCGAGATCGGATTGGCAAAAGTCGTGGCGTCGATCCGCGAACTGGGTTTAGAGATAGCGCCTCATAAAACTCAGGCACTATGGTTTCATAAGCTGCCGAGAAACAGAGAGCCACCCAGTTCAATAGTTAGAGTTGGAGAAGTGCAAATCCCCGTAGGACGATACATTAAGTACCTCGGCTTAATCCTAGACGGTCGGTGGGGCTTCGAAGAGCATTTCGAGTGCCTAGTTCCCCGAGTTGGGAAAGCAGTGGGTGCTCTACACAGATTGTTACCAAACCTCGGGGGGCCACGAGAAGAAGTTCGCCGCCTGTATGCAGGAGTCGTGCGATCGATGGTCCTCTATGGGGCGCCTGTTTGGTCAAACAGGCTGTCTGGTGTCCGCCGCTGCAGAACTAAAATCAACAGTTTGCAGCGTAAAATAGCTATTCGAATAGCACGAGGATATCGTACTGTGTCCTTTGAGGCGGCTACTCTCCTGGCACGTTTTCCACCACTGGACATTCTAGCAGATATGGACGCGAAGGTTTATAACCGTCTCCGCGCTATCCGCCAAAGTGGTAATGGCGTGCCAGGAATTGCTGTTGTGAGGCTAAGACGGCAGGAACGGCGACACGCGCTCGAGCAGTGGCGTGAGCGGCTTCAACAGCCGCAATATTCACGTAAGCGCGTTGTCGAAGCCGTCCTGCCACACTTCGAAGCCTGGCTGAAAAGAGGGGATCGCATCTCCTACAGACTCACTCAGGTACTGACCGGGCACGGTTGCTTCGGTGAGTACCTGAATAAGATTGGGCGAGAGGCCACGGCGAATTGCCATCATTGCGGAGTTGGCCAGGACTCAGCACAGCACACGCTTGAGGAGTGTCCTGCGTGGGCCTCTGAGCGGCAAGTCCTAGTAGCCAGGATCGGCCGAGATTTGTCTCTGCCAGCAGTAGTTGGAGCGATGCTGGCGGATTCTGACAACTGGAGGGAGGTGACCTCGTTTTGTGAGACCGTGATGGTCCAGAAGGAAGCTGCCGAACGGGATCGTGAGAGGGCAGATCCTGGCAGGAGAAGAAATCGTCGGGGAAGCAACCGCCTCGACGGTTAATATGCCGAAACACCGCCTGCATTACTTAAAGCCGGTGGAACTTTGGGGTCACGGGCGTTCAGAGTGGGGACTCTGTGCGCTCACCGAGTGACCTCAGAGATGAACGGCAGCACATCAGTGGTCACGTGTTGCCGTATACAATTGCGTAGTATGACTTAGGGGAGACTCTAGTCATCCCAGAGAAGTGCCGTAACAGGCGTTGCACAGAGGAGGCTCCGGACAGGTCTTTTAAGAGGTAACGGTGCCTTCTCTTATGTGCGGATGGTGACCACCGGGGTGGTTTTAGTGAGGTAAGAATCCCACACTCCCCGGTCTTCTCCCCAAAAGACCGGTCGCCTTTTGAAGGCTTCCCCCCGAGAACAAAAAAAAAAAAAAAAAAAAAAAAAAAAAAGGTAGTACACGTAAGCTAGGTACATTAGAAGGCTTTATTTTGACCTAGTTTGCCCAGCCCGTTAAAACATACGTCACGCATATTTTGTACGTTATGTGTAACAAATTAGCACTCCATTTGGTTTGAACCAACCTTTGAGAGCAAAACCGTGTTTTCAGGGTTTCAAGGGATGCCTACAAAAACATAACGCACCCTTCAAGTCTTTACCGAGCCACTAATTACCAGCAGGCCTAAAATAATACCGTCTTTAATGCTTACTCTGTGGAATTAAAATTCCTTGTATTTTGTTAGGAGAGATTTTATTAGTGGGTAGAGCAAGATTTTAAAGCTTTGTGAGAATAAGGGCTTTTACACGGTGCTGCGTGAAACGACATAAAAACGCATCATTAGTGTCGTTTGCGTTTGCATAGAATCTCTTTGAATGTATTCATGATAATAAAATATGACACATGCTCAAAACAATTTTCTCAGCAGATCGCGTTGCAGAACACGTGTCTTCTAACCTTCTATCTCGTGAAAAAGTCGTTAGGTAATTACTAAGTAGGCATCGATACTCGAATTGTTCTTTGTCCATTGAATTTGAGTCACGATTGAAATTGTGGAGAAAATAAATGTTTTAGCGTTGATTTTTGTGATTCCTTGAATTTGAGTAATTAGGGCTTTAATTTTGTACATGTAAATTGATTTCAAATGTAATATTAACGTTCCAAATAGTAATTAAACACTGAACAATGACGGAAAGCTACCAGACATCTTAATAATTATTCATTATTATTCACGATCCTTTCAACTAATAATCTAGGTACACGGCGATCAATTCCAGCGTTCACGGTTCAAAGCTAGTAAATAAAGTTTTATTGATGAAAAATGCAAAATATTGTAAAATATCATATCCTTTTGTAAAAGATGGAGTAGCTACCTATTAAATTATTATGCATAGAAAGTGGCTAAAGCAATATAGGAGGTAAGTGCATGACAAAATGTACAATATCCAAGAAGGTAACTTCATGACAAAATGTACAACATTTTCTTGTATGCAGGAAAACCTGCATTTTAAATAACATTTCCCTGAACTTAAGAAAATATGAAGTCGCATAATATTAGCACTCATCTAGGAACACACCGTACAGAATAATTCCAAAAAATATTCCCTCCTGAAAATCTTGATGGCAATTTTTTTTCATAAATGATATACTCGACTCAACTCCCACGGAAACTAGCACCCTTCGCGTCTTATTCATGAGGTTTGACAAAAACGGGTTATAGAGATACAAAACTGCTACTTTTTCATTCACAATTCTTTTGTCGCCTTATTTTAATTCTGAATTTTAAGCAGCTTTTTATACAGTCGGAATGGGTTCGTCAGTTATAAGTTTCAATCTAGGACTTTTGCTTTGTTTGGTTTTATTATATCAAATGTCTAAAGAAGGTTATATAAGTTCTTTGTGCTATTCTCTGGGTGTTGTGGTTCTGTTTGTTTGTCTAATATTTTGTGTGTTTCTTGTTTTTGTTGGGTACCATTGACTCCAGTTATGAGTTTAATGAAATATGGAAGGAGAAGTGTGAATTTAAAAGAAATTAAAAAACTGATGAAACAATGTAGTCATTTTAATGGTGATTACAAATTGGGGAAAAAAAATATTCAGCAAAAGATTTATGATATCATAAACATTCTTAGGAGAAACACGGGTCACTCTATTGAATCTTTTGGATATTATTACTATTTTCAACTGAAGTCCATTAGGTTGTTACAAACATTTTGTGAGTCTACACGATGCGGACAGCTGTAAAATCGGATTATATTTTATTAATATAAACGCTACAGGAAAGGTCGTTTGGTTTAGTTCGAAATGTTTCAAGTCGACCATTCGCGAACATACGCTACACGCGCTACTCTATATCGGGCTAGCTTTTACTTCAATCAATAAATCATCAGCTTTATCTTTCTTATCTTCTTTTCTTCTTATCATTGTTCAATATTTCCTTCTTCTTCTCGATGTGCAAACACAACCAATATACCCTTTAAAAATACTCAAGCTTCTTGCCTTATAACAAAAAAAAACCGATCTAAGAAACCCATTATTTTATCTAGACAAAGAGAACGGTGCACTTTATTCATCTTTAGTATCGATTTAGCTACCATGCACCCGGGATCAAATACATAAGCACGTATATAAGGCGTGTTCTAGATATGTTATTTTATACTCAGTTTGAAATGCAAATAGGTGAAGGTGGTTGAAGAAGATTTAGTTCATGTTGTAGAGGAAGGTGCTTATTGGAACAGGAATTGATTAGTTGTACATTCTAAAGTACGACATGCCTGTAATATCAGAAGGGTAAGGCAGGGGTGTACCTAATAGTACACCCACATTTCGGCACTTATTATTTATGTTTCAGGTAATAGGGGGCGAGCCTATTGCCATAAGCTGGGCACAAACCCAGATTTCGGGGCTGCTATTGGCAAATATCAAATGATGAGGTCCGTTCTAGATTTACTAATAATCTTTTACCACATAAAAGTGTTTTGGTATCTGCCAAAAAAAAAAATAGTAATGCAAAACCATCTGAAAATACCTTAGGTTTTCTTACCATTTAGACAGTTGCTGGTATTTATTCATCCGCTTTGCAACCTGCACACATTATGCTAAAGATCCTCAAATATAAAAGCTCAACTTCTCTTAGTAACTGTTGTAGAGATTCTTCTACCCTGCTTAGTAACGGTTGGTAGGTTTAGAAAAATATTTTGTAGGGAAGCAGGCTGGTATAATCGCCATTTAGTTTTTTTTTTCGAAACAGCGGCCCACAATGAAAGTGGTATGTATGGATAGAGGACATATACACTAACAAAAAAATGTCACTTAACATGGTACCCCAAAGTGTCGCGTTATCGAAATATTTGAAGGTAAACATAATGAGTAGTTGAGTACATCATCTGCCTAGCCTTTTAACTATATTGGGGTCGGCTTCCAGTCTAACCGGATGCAGCTGAATACCAGTATTTTACCTCCACAACCCAGTTAATACTAGGCAATACAATACCCTTTGGTAAGACTGGATGTCAGAATTTCAGGTCACTGACTACCTGTAACGACTGCCAAAGATTTATATATATGACAGCCGGGACCAACAGCTTAACGTGCTTTCCGAGGACGGAGGAAACTCGATATGTCGGGCGGTCACCCATCCACAGACCGACCTAGGCAAGCACAGCTTTACATAAAGATCGACCTGAGTGGCAGTTCTCATTAAGCCTCAAGAGTAGTTGAGTACAATGACCACATAAAAATAGACCTTTTACATGTCTTTAGGCCACACCGGTTCTATCACCTTTCGGTCACCTGTTTATTCTACCACGTGAAGTGACAGAATAATTATGTTCATATTCTTCTTCTTCTTTATCTTGTAGTTAGTGCCTTACCTAGCGTCAGAGTTTACATCCGAAACATCAGAATTTCGTGTCTTGGGTTTAAACTTACACACATAAGACACACACATACACTAGGTTGTCACTGCTTCTTCTATGTTCGTTACAATAGCATAGATACATAAAAAGTAGCGGATAGTCGAGAGATTTTTTGCTGATTTAAGCAGTGAACCTTCTGTTATTCTTTAGCTCTAATCTTCAGGCTGATAGCAAGCGAGGGATTGGTTATACTCCTGGACTACTTATTCGGCATGATTGAGCAAGAATAGCATATAGCGTGCCTGTTTTCTCTTAGGGTGGGGTCGTCGTAAGGAGAAATGAGTACAAAGCGCCTTATCATTTTTCAAAGGATCTTGTAAACCCCTTGACATAATAAGACGAGAGAGTTTATATATGAGTTCAGTTTTGGAATAATATATAGATCTCATAGGAACATCGAGACTGGTACCACTTATATGAGGATGAGAATCGAAGTGTTTAATTTTGTAATATTCAGAGTTTCAAGTGAATTGGATGGTAGTTCGCCGTCATTACTCACCAAAAAGTAATCTTTAACAGCGACGCTATCGAATGTAATAATACAGCATGAGTTTTATGTTTCCGTAATCAACGAGTTGGCTCTCTGGCTACACAAATCCTATACATTTGATAATACCGAGATTTCTTTAAGAATTTTTGGCTATTCTTCATAGTTTCAGATTTAACCATTCACGCGTACTCACAAAATGCGTTCTGCAAATTGGAGTGACTCCGCGTCTGACTTTCACAATAAAGTTACTTATAGGTAACTCGATCCCTTTGCCAGGCTTTCTGGCTTTCGACTACTCGTAACGACTGTCAGAGATCTACAAACGTAGATAACACTATAGGTACTGAGTGCACTTACTTCATTGTTATAAACATGTTGTAAACTTACGCCGTTGTTTTTATAAATATACTTTCGAAGGCACGTTTAATGCAGTGGCTGATTGATTGGACTGTTGCGCTGAATGTCGCGGGTTCGATCCCCGCACGATAAAACAATACAACACGAAAAAATATTTGTATGGCCTACAGATAATTGTTCCAGGTCTGGGTGTTTGGTTTGTGTGTGAGGCTAAATGTTTGTAAATGCACCCACGATAAGTACCTACAAGAGAAATTCTAGGAATTTATCTGGTGGGGCAACGTATTTAAAAAAAAGGCTGCAGCTATCTTTAGTAGACATACTAGATCATTAGGAGTGAGACCTATAGTTACGTATACCACCGTTCTTTGCGAAAGAGACTTGTCCAATGAAAACACATACCAGGTACAACAAATATCTTCTTAAACCCACAGTACAGCACCAACAATGAACACAAGCAAAGCGTCAATAAAGCCTTGTATATCTGAACTATTCCGTTTGTAAATCTACCGCCTAAGGCGTGAATGCAAAGTCTGGCCCCCTATAGTGACATAACATACGGCATTCACATACGGATCTATTGAGGGGTAAAAGCTCGTCACCGAATGCGTCAAACGAATTCATGTACCTTTGCCTCTAGCTTACACCTGTGATTTGAATACGGAGCTGGCAGTCTGTAGTTTACTGTGTTAAGTCACTTGTGAAGGCCTATCTGTGTTTTCACTTGGTTTCAAGTCAGTGACATTGTACTAGAATATTAGACTACCTATTTTTAAAAACGTTAAGTCAATATAGGTGGAGCAAAGATGCCAATGAGGACCCTTACCTTTATGATGTCACGATACAATGATATTTTAACTAAGAGCTATATCCGCGAGAATACTGCCGAAACACTGTCCTGCAATTTGGCAGAAGATAATTTTATCCGGCAACCGGCATGTCTTAGAAGCAAAAAAATTGAAGACATGTGACATCTGCCAATCCGCACTGGGCCCGCGTGGTGGAATATAGCCCATCCCTCTCCTAGAGAGGAGGCCTGAGTCCCTGCAGTGGGAACATTATATGAAATAAATTACACAAAGTAATGCGCCTGCCTGGGGTTCGAACCCACGACTCACTGTTCGTAAGTCGGGGCCGCCACCACTGGGCCACCACTGCCTCCAAAAAATTATTAATTAGTTCTGATTAACATTTTTTTTAAAGTACCTATGCACGTTCTTTTCACAGTAAGAAGGTGCAAACTTTGAAAAAATTGCTGGCTGGTTGGGGAACTGGCTAAGTACCCATATTAATAAGTACCAAGCCAGTACCCCCAGTGGCTCTAAGCGCTAAGATAGGTACAGACAACAAGAAGTCTTTTATAAAACAGAAAGTTTATCGCACTTTTTCTGCAGAGAAAATTGAGAAGCAAACAAATTAAATACGAAAAAAAATTAAGTAAACACTTTCCACGGAACATTTTCTCGTGGAAATAAGAAGGCTAAGAAATTGCATTCAGCTTAGCCTCGCACTATTTTATTCTGTAAGATAAAATTCTGCTTTTATTGCTGATTTTCTTAGAATCTCTTTTCTCTCATGTTTTGGTTTCAGTATCTTATTGAAAAATACCATTATGCACAGGTGTACCTAAATAGTACATCCACCGAGCACCAGGTATGCTTAAGCCTTATGCAATAGAGGGCGACCTATTGCCAGAAACCAGGAACTAATCCCGACATAGTGGCTGCTTTTGAAAAATTCTTGATGAAAGAAAGAAAGAAAGAAAGAAAATTGTGTTTATTTGGCAAAAACACCTTTTTCATTTGTTCCATTATCAAAGTGCATGGAACTACTGAGAAAAAAAAGTCTCACTAGTTCCATAGAACTAATTGATGGTGAACTAATGAGAATGGTCCTAAAAGTTAACAAAAACAATTTCAAAATTATTAAGACTAATAATGCCAAAAGGGCCTCAGCTCAGCATAATGCCAGATGGTAACACAAAGTGCACCACCTGACGCTGATTTTCACCTTTTTTGATAAAAAACCCCATAACAACTTGCATGACCTGGCAATCAAGCCCATGACCTCATACACAGTAGTCGCGCTTTCAAGTACTAGACCAAAAGAAACAAAACAAGAAAAAAAAAACGAAAAAAAAAAATAAGAAAAAAAGAAATAAAAAAAAATATAAGAAATAACTATGAATCCTTTTAAATATGACCAGTTATAATTTTTTATTAATTTTAGCTATTTACCTCAACAAAATAAAACTTATAATTCCTAGCACATTTATCATGACACCAATAATTTTGAGCGCACGTCAAAAACGATTATGTATTCAATTTTCTTATTCATGAGTTAAGAACGTGACTGCTTTATGCTCCGTATCAAAGCAATACTTCATCGAAATTGACTTATTTGTCTTACAGTGGAAATGAGAACAGATTTTATATGTAAGTATATATATAAAGTCGGCCACACATCATCAGTATTCATCATCATCAGCCTATAATGTTCCCACTGCAGGGACTCAGGT
This sequence comes from Diarsia mendica, assembly GCA_949316265.1. Taxonomy (NCBI): domain Eukaryota; kingdom Metazoa; phylum Arthropoda; class Insecta; order Lepidoptera; family Noctuidae; genus Diarsia; species Diarsia mendica. The sequence goes on from OX438901.1 coordinate 20,134,431, forward strand.
CTCCTCTCTAGGAGAGGGATGGGCTATAATCGACCACGCGGGCCCAGTGGGGATTGGTAGATATCGCATGTCTTCGAATTTTTGGTTCTAAGACATGCCGGTTTCCTCACGATGTTTTCCTTCACCGTTTTGAGAGCAGCGGTGATGAAATAAATTACACAAAGTAATGCGCCTGCCTGGGTTCGAACCCACGACCTACTGTTCGTAAGTCGGGGCCAACACCACTGGGCCACCGCTGCTCATCATCAGCATTATCTTGCTCTTATCCCTATTAAGGTGAAGGCGACGAGGTAGCCCGCGAAATTCGAATATTATTAAGTTTTTTGCAATTTTCCTTGACACTGACCGGGAAATTGCAAAAAACGTAAGAATATTCGAATTTCGCGGGCTACCTCGTCGCCTTCACCTTAATTTGAAGTCGTCGCAGCATGTCTTATTCTTCCATACTTCTCTACTCATCATTTCATTAGACACCTCATTTCTTGTCATCTCATCCTTTACGTCCATCTATCTTTCTTTGTTTTTCCTCTATACACCTAAACATTCATATTCAAAACTTTTCTCAAGACATTTTGCTCCTTCTTCCGCATCATATGCCCATACCACGACACCACCGTTTACGACGCATATTTTCAGTCACCGGCGCCACTTTTAAACTTCCTCTGATGTACTCATTTCTTATTTATATTAGCATAACGATAATTTAAAAGTTTGTCCTTGAGATGGTCTAGTCTTTAAGGACTTTCAATTTAATAAAATGCCACCACAACCACTTACCTACCCGGAAGCCTACTCGGAAAGGGCGAAAGGTGCGTTTTAGGGACCGTCTTATACAATTTACACGTTCGGGAAGTGCTGATTATTATCAGGTTAATTTGAAAAAGTTCCATTTGGATTGTTGTTTTAGAAGATCTTAACGCGTCATTTAAATGTCAAAATTTTCGTGAACAAAACTACTAATTGGTTTTTGCATATAGGGATATAAAAAATTCCTGTATCTGCCCATCATGTCGTCACACCATAGCAGTGGAACGGATTTGGATGACATTTAGCAACAATTAACCCATGACCTGGATTTGAACAATGGACACGATTCGCTAAATCGTGGTAGCACGTTCCTTTGTGATAATTTCCGACGTCTACGTGGACAAAGCCGCAGAAAAAACCTGATGTGTAAAAAGTATCCCACATAGATAACAGTAGCAGTCCTACCAAGAGGTATCGTATCCCAGTACTAACTGGGTTATAGAGGCCAAAGACTAGAAGCTTACCCCAACATAGTTGAGAAAAATGCTAAAGAGATTAGATAGATACATAGAACCGCATGAAAAACATTGTTTTTGCTGTCGAGCAGTCAGTTAATTAATAATTTAATATGATATATGAACAGTATGAGTTTCCATCCCACGCGTATATAAAATTAACGGTTAGTATAAACTTCATCAAAGTTAGCTCTTTCAATTAGTTATTTCATAGATTAAACATAAACATTATTCAATATTCATTAGGAAAACTAAGTTTGCACCTATAGAAGTACCAGTATAACCAAAGTTTACCCACAATCAAAGTCAAACTGCGGTAACTTCATAGCCTTCATCAAAACATAAGCTGTAGAACCCAACCGATATTTGATCGAAAGTTTGAAATAATTTGGCCTTATTAGGGACCAAGTTACGTGAACAAGGTTCTATGTCGGCACCTACATGTCTAATGAGTTTATAAGGTCTGGTTTCCACTAAAATAGAGCCTAGCGGGGGTGGGACGAGACGTGCCAAAACCGACAAACCGCATTATTTAAAACATTTATTATTTTTGTCTCTTCTGTAATTGGCTGAATTTTGCATGTCTTTTTTCCATCCCGATGAAAGAAAGTCTGGATGCTGCTTTTCCTAAAAAAAAAGATTTATTTACCGCAGATACTCGTACATGACGTGCATACTAAATGGCAAAAAAAAACAATAAACATACAACGTATAACAAATATTTAAAAGTACAACAGGATGAAACAACAAAAAACGAAAAAGAAAGTTTACAGCTTCTTCGTGACTGCAACAAGCGGTGGTGTGTTGGTTGATTTAGTTGTTGTACAGCGAGGCATATGCACAAATAGAAATTACCCAATAAATAGATAGCTTAGCTCAAGCTTTGAAAAACAAGCTATATTATTGATTAGGTAGACACAAATATCCCTCGCTTCGCATCTGTAAGGTGGAATCGCAGCCTTAGGCCGGGTCTGAGGTAAGTGATACTCAGGTTACATGTAAGATGGGATGCCCGCCCTTATTATATTCTGTACACATATTATATTGTCAGCCATTTTCTTTATGAGATAACCGAAGGCCCATCATGACTATACGGGGTGTCCAATAAGCTAGGCATGATACTTTAACTATGTATCTTATTTGTTAGAGCTCAGATGTGGATTTTGCGTGAAGAGATTGATGGCTTGGTCGCGTGAAATGTATTTTGTTCGCCATGGAACACGTAAACATTTCTAGAAGGAAAATAATAAAAACGACATGATACATCAGTTATCTTTCGTACCATCATGACATGTGGACGCAGTATTTCGATCCAATAGGTACAGGTAATAATTTTCTTTTACCTACCTGAACAAAAAAAGTCTAGCATTACAAAAACAAGGTCATCTGTCTGTCGGTGACATATATAGTGATGCGAAGTTATCGATATCAACTACTCGACGAAAACACTTAAAACGATGAACTCTAAGTGGTGCTACATACAATGATCGAGTCAGTATGAATCAGCACGGTTGGGTACACTGAATATACAATTATGTAGATATAAATCGAACCGTTCTGCTTAACTTGAATTGTGCCGACCCGACAAAAAATTATGCCGGGTAGATGCCGAGAGGAGTTTGCTAATGATCACACACTGAATTGAGAGAGCTGCCGATGGTGCCGAATGGTGGCGGCCCCGAATTACGAGCAGTAAGTCGTAGATTCGAACCCAGGCAAGTGCATTGTTTTGTGTTATTTAACACTGCAGCTGCTCAAAACGGTGAAGGTAAACATCTTGAGGAGACTGGCATGTTCTAGAACCAAAACAAAAAAAAAACACACATTTTGACATCTACCAACGGTTTAGTGTCCTATGTTCACCTGGGTGATATGAACCATTCCCGGGGCCCGCTTGGTAGATTAAATTCCCTTTCATAGGTGAGGTCTGCTATAAGAGCAGTGGGAACATTACAGGCTGATTATCAACAGGCTGCATGAAATCCGAATTATTATCGGTAATTATTTATTCGGGTCGTTTTTGTTCAACATCAATACAACCGAATTGAACGTGCCGACTTCAAAAAATGTATACTTTATGTACAACTACCACAAATAGAATTCCAAAGCAATTCTACCCAACTAAAACCAAGTTCCATATCCCAAAACGTTTACTCGTAAAGGAAAAAGTGATAAAACGCGAATGAATATGAATGGTAGCTCCGCTCCTAGAATCGAATCGAACCTCTTTAGTATGTTAGAGCGTATGGACTCTCATACATTACGTACGGGCTAAGATCTTATCGGTATAATGATTGCAGTCGATTTAGACCATTAAGAAGTTAAATGTTAAGTCATCGTGAGCTCGTGTACGGAGTTTCATTTTATCGGAGATTTCGGATTGGGGTATGATTGCGTAACGTACCTAAACCTGTACCTGTACACTAAAAACAGTGATATCCACAGTTTTAACACTAGAAATAAGCATAAACTACGCGCTCCTTTTCACCGGCTTCACAAAGTTCACAATTCATTCGTAGGGCTCGGGATTACATTTTATAATAAACTGCCATCTTCTTTTCTAGACTTGCCATTTAATGAGTTTAAAGCCAAAGTTAAATCTAATCTTTGTTTAAAAGCTTACTATTCTATTAACGACTACTTAGATGATAAGAGTAGTTGGTCGCTGAGTTGAACGCAAGACAATGTTTGTTATTTGTGTTCTTTCTCCAAAATTAGTTTACTGTTATGTTATGTATTTATTTATTATTTTATTTTTACACTGTTTATTGTTATATATTTTTGTTTAATAATGATTGTGTCTGTAGTAAATCTTAAATTTAACTGACACCTTGCTATTGTATCGAGTCTGGTTCTTCTAACCAACCTAACAGACAGATGTGTGCTGGGGAGTTTGTTCCGCCACTTCTTCTTTCCAGCTAAACACTAGGAAGTGTCGATGGGTGGGCGTTTTTGGGGGACTGTCTTATAAAAATGTAAATACAGTGAAACCTGGTTAAATGTGTCTCAGAAATCCAAATCTGTCTCATGTCTCAGTATGAGTTCCAGTAAAGTTATAGAAGTTTCTCACTTATCCAAGTCCCAGTTAGCCAAATTTCACTGTAGTAAAGTAAAGTAAAGTAAATTTTGACCTTCGAAAAGTGCTGATTATCAGCCTAGTTTGAATAAATGAATTTTGACTTTTGACTTTGACTTTGAAACGTTCTTTGTGGTTTTGCTTAGGGTCGTTTTTGGATATTATTGTTCTGGTTTTATGTTTAAATTTTTTATTTGAAATGCAATTTTGATCTGTTTTATTTTTGTTATATTAATTTTACTAAATGTATACCATAACAGACAAGTTATGTAAAATTATATTACTCGATTCACATTACTGTTAGCTCTAGTACAAACTTCATGACGAAATATTTTTTTACACAATAGTATTTACAAGACATTACACAAGCTGTTATGTTTTATCTTATGTAACGGGGGCAAGACTATTGCCATCAACGGGGCACAAATCCAGACTCCGTGGCTGCTACTAAGAAATTACTAATAACGATCCGGGAATCAAACATCATCATCAAGGCCTCATGCTCAAGGTCATAATTATTAGCATACTAATATGTACTATGTTGATGCTCATGGCACATGGACCAGAAGAAGAATATTAAAGAGACATTCCAAATTTTAGTATCCACTAGTTTTTGAAGCTACACTTTTAAGTGCCTCTAAAAGCACCTTTATTGCCAAAGACTAGTAGATAGGTATTCGAATCATCGAGTTATCTTCATTACCCAACTAATGTGGCACTTAAAGATACGAAAAAAATCTGTCTTTTTACGACCAAGAAAACATTACGTCTGAAATACTTAGCCAAACGATGTCGAGGTAAAACCTAGTGAAATATCACCTGCATAATATTTCAGTTTTATTCATATAAAATTTAACTTATGTGTTTTCTGTGGGAACGAGCAACCTGTGCATGACAGTACTTTTATTACTTTTAGTTTTCGAGTGGATTTCTCGAATGTGAAGCGAGCATATTCTCTGCATGATTCAGGCTTTTATCCAGAAATGTTTACATGCGTTTTTGCTCTTTTTCGTTCAAAGGAGTTTAAACTGTAGTCTCGGTTTGTGGAAAGACATAATGTGATACTATCAGACCCGGAATAAAGGTAAGGTTTAACGTGCACCTCACACTCACGGGCAAGGATTTTACAACATTTATTGGCTCAAAAACACCCTCTACACTTACTTATTTAAAAGCTTAGGTTTTACTGTCAGCAACCCACATCCTGAACGACAGGGGGACAGAAAAATGAAATTACTATAGAAGGATTTTTGTAAATTCATCACATAAAGAAGTTATTAGATGAAAATTGTACGGAATATTATAATTTTTTGTTTGCAAATTAAAAAAGGGCGCACTTGTTTTTGATAATATAAATCAACGATCGATCTGTGATATTTAAACTCTCGTGTGATTCTTGTAGTATTCGTCACAAATAATATTGATCAAAATTTTTAAACGGTATTTTCATGAACCGAAATCCTACCAAGTTGGTACGATTATCTTAGTCCGGTCAATTTAGACCAAAAAATGAGAGTGAAGTTACATAAAGTCCCAACAAGCTGAATGTCTGTGAAATTGTTCAAAACATGATTAAAAACAATGTCTAGAAGTTCCCCATCATTCCCGTTTAAGGAAAAAAAAAAATTCAAGGTCAAAGGTAACAAAAATGAGTTTTTCGCGATTTTCAGCAAAACGGTAAGTTTTATCAAAAAAATCTCAACCCAAAGTTGTAGATCATAAAATTCTTTACAAAAATGTTCTACATTATTATTTTCTAAGAGTTACCATTCCTGAGATATCGCGATTCTAACAGTCACATTATTCTTCACTACATAGTATAAAATAAAGTCGCTTTCTCGGTCCCTATGTCCCTTTGTATGCTTAAATCTTTAAAACTACGCAACGGATTTTGATGTGGTTTTTTTTAATAGATAGAGTGATTCAAGAGGAAGGTTTATATGTATAATAACATCCATTTGCACCCGTGCGAAGCCGGGGCGGGTCGCTAGTTATGTATAAAAGCGAAAGGTCACGAGATCTCGAAAACCGCGTGACGCATAAAGCTGATTTTTGGACAGGAGGTAGTTTATAGTTAGTAAACGTCCGCTAAGAATGGATTTTGCGACAGGGCCGAATTAGGGTGATCTTAGGGCCCTCGCAAGTTTGTATGAAAGTCCTTCATTTTTTGTGCTACAATCTTGATTTTTGGCACAGACGTGGTTTATAGTCAGTAGACGTCTGCTATGCATTAATTATCTGACAGGGCTGGATTAGGGTGGTCTATGAGCTTTTGCAAGTTCTGATTCATACAAACTTGCGTGGGCCCTTAGACCAACCTAATCCGGCCCTATCACAAAATCCGTTCTTAGCGGACGTCTACTAACTATAAACTACCTCCTTGTCAAAAATCATATATATACGCCCATCGGTTTTCGAGATTTCGTGAGGAGTGAGTTACCTTTTGAAATTCAAATTCAAATAGTTTATTGCAATCCATAATGTTTACAGGTGGTATAAAATAATTTTAGACACAATTATGGACCCTGTCGGGCACAGCAATTTTTTAAATAAAATAATTAGAGAGAGGAAGAGCGCTTTGCTTCTTTTAATATTAAAGTTGGTATTATTTCTATACTTACTTAATTTATCTTATGTCTATTAATCTATATATTATTATATTCATATTTATTTACTTATTCTATTAATATTATAGCAGTCTATCTATTCTTTAATTATTTAGTTAGTTATATTTATTAAATTACTTATTTGTTTACCTATTTGGTTTCAAAAGTTTTGTTTAATTTTATTATTACCTAGTTAAAACGTTATAATTATGTATTGTTATCCGATTTATCTGTTAAATATTCGTGTATTGTATAGTAGCTTTTTTTAATTAAGTATTGCTTTAATTTATTTACAAATACATTGGTTTTCTTTTGTTGCTTTATGTTTTCTGGTAATTTATTATATATTTTTATGGACATGGAATACGGACTAGATTGGTGTAGTTTAAGACGGGAAGGTGGCAAATTCAGTATATTTTTATGTCGCAACGAATAATTAGTTTGTACGTCTCCCCGTGTGCTGTAAGAATCCGGATATTTGCGGACTAGTTTACATAATTCCAATACATATATACTAACTAACGTGAGAATCTTGTGTTTCTGGAAGTAAGGTTTGCAACAGTGTTGATTCTATATTTGTAATTATTCTTATTAACTTTTTTTGGAGGGTAAATAGTGAGGGGGCGTCTGTGCTGTTTCCCCATAAGATTATGCCATAGTTTAACCAAGCGTGGGCATACGCGTAGTATGTGGTTAAAGCGGTTTGTAGGTTTGTTGTCTTTTTTATTTCGCGGAGGGCATATGAAAACTTTGAGATTTTTGATTTAACTGTCTGTATGTGTGTTTTCCAGTTTATGTTTGTGTCTATAGTTAAACCTAGGAGAGTGAAATTACTAACTGTTTCTATTTTTTGTTGGTTAAAAGTAAAATTTACATTTATTTGGTTTTTCTGCCAGGGGTGAAATGTTATTATTTTAGTTTTAGTAAAATTTATTTCAAGATTATGGTCATGCATCCAGTTTATAGTTTTCTCGAGAATAGTTGTAAGTTTTTCATGTAAATTAGCATTTGTTTGGCATGAGGTAAGGATTGAGATATCATCCGCAAAAAGAACACAAGGGCCGTCTATGGTTTTGGGGAGGTCGTTTATATATATTAGGAAAAGGAGGCAACCTATTACACTTCCCTGGGGGATTGAAGCGTGTACTGTTTTTACATCAGATCTAATTAGCTGTACTTCTTTTGATTTTTTATTATAATATTCTATCTCGACTAATTGCTTTCTATCCTCTAAAAATGATGCGAACCAGTCATGGGCTTTCCCGCGTATTCCTATTCCATTTAGCTTATTTAATAGTATTTTAAATTGAACTTTGTCATAGGCCTTTGTCATATCGAGCAATATCCCTATTGCATAATGTTTATTATTTACAATATTTAATGCTTCTTGGATGTATTTATAAACAGCTAGCGTGGTAGATCTATTTTTTCGAAAACCATTTTGGCAGTCATCGAAAATCTTATATTTTTCACAAAAGGAATATACACGATCACACATTGCGCGTTCGAAGACTTTGGATGCTGTTGGAAGAAGGGAAATTGGTCTATAATTACTTGGGTCTGTTTTTGCGTTCTTTTTATGAATGGGTTTTATTAAAGCTTTTTTTTAATTGATGAGGGAAAGTGCCTTCTTCGAAGGATTGGTTTATTAATTTAAAGATTTGCTTTTATATAAAGGCTCTTAAAATCGCGATATCTCAGGAATGGCAACTCTTAGAAAATAATAATGAAAGGCATTTTTGTAGAGAATTTTAAGATCTACAACTTTGGGTTGAGGTTTTTTTTGATAAAACTTACCGTTTTCGTGAAAAAATCAAAAAATATCAAATTTTGACCTTTGACCCCGAATATTTTTTTTCCTTAAACGGGAATGATGGGGAACTTCTAGACATTGTTTATAATTAGGTTTTGAACAATTTCACAAAAATTCAGCTTGTTGGGACTTTATGTAACTTCGAATGTCTAAATTGACCGGACTATCCTACGTCGTTTTATTAGGTATTTAAAATATTTTTTGAGGTTGTTATTATTAAGGTGGAAAAAATGTATCCTAGCTACGTAAAAATGTACTACGTTTTCAATTTCCGTATAATCAAGATCGATCAACATGATTACAAATTGATTACTTTATTACATCGCGTCTTTAAGCCAACAACTTACTTCCATATTATTACGAAGTAATTTAATTTTAAATGGACGTATTTACCTGGCCTTTTTACGTTACACACTCGACCGATAAGTTGGGACCTTTAATAGTGATGGGATTACTTTAGTGGAGAATAAATTATGAATATCGACAAAATGTGTCCTAAATATTTTGCTCAGAAACCTACATAGTTCTGAAGCGTCGAAAGCTAGCTACAAGAAACAATTAATTTGAATTGTACTCAAATTCCTTTCTTGTAGAGATGAATCGGCAAAACTGTTAGAATTTTAGAATGTTCGTATAATTATAACAGTTTTAATTTGGCTCACTAGGCGTGGTTGAAACAAGTAAGATTTAAATCAGATACATTATAATTATGTTATTAAAATTCTATTTCAAGCGAATCCATTCGTGCAAATATTTTAATGGATAATGACTGTAATTGTATTTTAAAACAATATAATATGCATTCAGATATGCAAATATTACACATGAACTCTGAAATTTTATATTTGATAGAAAATAAAATAATATTTGTTCTTTATTTAAATAATTATTTTACGGTTTATGCTGCTGTATACATACAAGATGACATTTAAAATATTTTCCTGAATGTTATCACATTGAACCATTACTTTTTATTGTTTTATCAACACAACACGCGTGATTGCACACTGTGTACTTTCAATTAGCATTTCACGTTAACCAAATTTGAACGAGAATAGTTTTATGAACTATGGCGCAGTCAGTATTTACATAATCATCAAACTGTTTTTTCGAAATGAAAATGCAAAATAGCAGTTTTACATGTCGATAAAAAAACTATCGATAAAACCACACACACATCACTATCCCTTACCTCCCAGAGGTGCTTTTAAATGCCTTACGTAACTTATTTGTCCTGGCTCGCTGCCTTAAGCACTTACTTAACCTGCTGATGCTTTTAAGGCTGACGAAAAATTATTATCCCCTATTCAGTCCCTTGACGGTCCCCAAGAGAAAGATGTGTTCATAATTTATAAAACAACATTCCGGATAAATTATTATGTCAAGGTATATACCTCACATTACATTAGGTAAACTACCGTCAAAAATATCTTGATATCTTGTCACCAGATGAATATACAAAAACAAAAGGTTTGTATGTATTTTCATATCTATATCGAAACAATAAAAGCCACTTAGAAAACAGCCTGTATACCCAAAGGCATTTTTTGTAAAGCAATTCTGAAAATATTCTCCCTCGAAACTCTGTGATGAAATGTTTTATAAAGTTCCTAAATAGAACTATGTGCTCATTGTTCTTTGAATGAAACACAATTTTGATGAAAACCTTGAAAAAACTGAGAACAAAACGTTCATTAACATTGCACACTCACGATTTATCTTTAAGACTCAGCCACAATCTGCGCGCACAAGCGATACGCGTGAAATATAAAACAAGGGTAGGTTAAGCGCCCGTCGGGGCCGCGGATTTTTGTACTAGATGACGTGGCCTCGGCGCAAGGGCAAAGAAGGAACATGGGTTAATTTTTTAGTCAGTAGAAGTCTGACACTCCCCTTCGCTCTACCCAAGAGCGGGGGGGGGGGGGTCATTCGATGATTTTCCACCCACCAAAAAAAAAAGAGGGTAGGTTAAGCAATGCTTGTCTAGGACGCTCTGTGGACCGGTGACGCACATACTGAGTGTTTCTAGTTAGTATGTGGCCTGAAAGTCTGACAACCAATCTTACTACGGTGTATCGTTTTACCCAGTACTAAGTGGGTTGTGGAGATCAGCACTTTGCTCCATGTGAATTACTGATATTCAGACATGCAGGTGATAAGACTGGAGAGGACCTTGACATCGTTGGGAAAAAGCTAGGCAGATAATGAAATGTAAAAGATCAATGAATAATGATTTTTATTACTCTGAACCCTATTTATTTGGAAATTTCGCCGCCGCTCCGTGTAAAATACTGGTATTCAACGGCATCCGATTAGAAACATAGGTGGGAACAGGCAAGGTAGATGATGGCAGCATGCCCCAAGTCACTACGACGCGCGTGTCGCTTGACTCAAGCGGTATCGCCTGAGGTCGTGAACGGAGCATTACAGAATATTTATTTTAAACAGCAGTGACATCCCAGACGGTGACAAGAGAAAATAAATCGAGCCTCGTAAAACGACTTCATTAACGCCCTGTTTTTGCTACAGCCAGAGAATAATTGAGGATTTGTTAATTTTACACCAGCTTTATTTCGTGTCTAGAGTTTTCCATTTTCCATTTCTATTTATTTTCTTCAAATAAATCCGTCATTTGATATTTTGAAACGAGTTGATGATCCTATTTTGGGTTGAGAGGAAAATTGTGAGAAAGGCACGAACAGGTACTTTATTGTCAAAGAGAAAATTGGCTGTTGCCATGGTAAATAAGTTGAATAAATACTCTTCTGTGTACTGGGGATTTGACATAAATTATTACAAGGTATACGAACCTATTGTGTCTACACTGCTCAGTGTCGACATTTCCACGTAATTGACAACTCAGGTGATATTCATAAATAACCTTATGTTTAACTCCAAGTACATAATGAAATATATTTTCTATTGTATACAAAAGCTGACTTTGGTATGACTCTTATTTACGATTTTTTTCCACGTTATGTTTAAAAACTAGCACCTCCTGGTGTATTATGGCCGACTCCTTTTTATTAAAAAAAACCTGTGACCTATTGGGAAAATTAGAAGCTGATTTATGTTGATGACAGCTTAGTTTAAACTGACAGGTGAATCAAAACGCGTCGTTGGTCTAGTGGTTGCAAGTGTGACTGCTGATCAAGAGGTTTTTGGGTTCAATTCCCGTGTCGGCCAAAAGTGTTTTTCCATCAGAAATTTTTCAGTAGTCGCGACGGAGTCAAACGGATGGCAAAAGGCTCACTCCCTATTACTTAAATTTAACTTAACTTGCAAAATGTAGGTGTACTTAGTATACCTCTGCTTAACCCTTTAGAAATAACAGGCATGATGTTATGTTAAGTAAAACACGTATTTTTGCTTGAACTAATGAAAATTCATCTCACCTCCAAAAACAAAAGTTGCCGGACAATTGTCTCTACACCCTGATTGTTAAAACATCTCAAAAGCCTTTGAAAGTTCCGAACTTCAACTAAGTGGCGATGACTTTCAAACAAAATATTTTTGCGTAAAACGCTAAAAGAAGGTCGACCATTATCCCTACTTGGTGACGTCATAGCACCTAGCGAAACGGCTAGTAATAAAACTAATGAGCTAAGTAAAGTGTAATGAAAATGCGTAGGCGTTTATTGTCTAAAAGCTATCGTTTTAGGGAATGTTTACATGAACGCTGTTTAATTATAGCCGCAATGACATAGTAAATGCCACTGCCTACAATATGTCGCGTGTTACGACCCATTTCTACTTCGATCTAATATAACAAGAATGTACTGTTCTAGAAAAGGTATCTGTTTTAGTGTTTACAAATTGGCACAAACTATGCCTTTTTATAGATCTTTGGCAGTCGTTACAGGTAGTCAGTGACCTGAAATTCTGACATCCAGTCTTACCAAAGGGTATTGTATTACCTAGTATTAACTGGGTTGTGGAGGTCAGATAGGCAGTCGCTCCATGTAAAATACTGGTATTCAGCTGCATCCGGTTAAACTGGAAGCCGACCCCAATATAGTTGGGAAAAGGCTAGGCAAATAATATGCCTCTCATTATCGAGCGTTTTCTTATTAGGAAAGATAGACAATCTTTCCCGAAATGCCTACCTTCCCATGGAGATCCTTAGAAATCTTATCCATTCCCTGACAAATAAGTATTGTACAGCGGTGAATGTACTAACCATCTTTCCGAACCTGTCAATATAAAAATACTATCTGTCACTATCTCTCAGAAAAAAAAAATACTATAGTTAATGCATTATTCGGATGAGCGATCGCCTACAAAACTGTCAGAAAAATGTTACTCTATAGCCAATATTCCCAACGGATAACCAAATGCATTAAGTCAAAATAAAATACCAAATTTTCAACAAAAAAAAAAACAGCTTCAGTAATACCATACGGGCTCGTAAACTTTAAAAGGCGCAGTCCGTCTTTCAAAAGGCTCCGACCGCATCATACCCAGGCTTCTAGAAACTTCTCATTCCATACCTAGAAATGGCACGAACGTAATTAGCAAAACTCTCGAACATCAACTAGTTTTACTACTCATAACTGGCTATAAACGAGTAGCCGACTAGCGACTCCAGCCAGTTGCCAGTCAGATCCATATTATAAATTATATGAATAATATTCCGAACTTTTGCAACTATACTGGCAGATTTCCCTAGGGGACTCCAATGTATGGTCACAGATGTAAAGTAGTTTTATGCCAATGCTCTAGGATTGAATATGTTTTTTTAGGAAAGTGTGTTAATGCGGTTTCGGGACACTGAATGGAAGAAAAACATGGCGTGTTTCTGGTCTCGGTTTTTGTTAGTTTATGTTTTCTTCGCGGTTTGTGTTGCTGGGAGCCTGTGTTGTGTGTTGGTTTTTTTTGGTGACTGATGACTACAGCTGGCTAATTACGTAATAGTCTTACAATGGCAATGCTTTTCATCCTGATATACCAACAGCAGCATTGCGTAATTGACATTATTGAACTGATGATTTTTCAGGTTTATGAAGTATGAGAACAGGCCAAAAACTCACTCAATAAAATAAAAAGTTGCTGGCGGGCATTTGTATCATGGATGCTGCAGAAGCACATTTTTAAGTGTCTCTAGTTCCCTACAAAGAAATTGGATAGATTAGAAATTTCTTCACTTTGTAATAATTGAAAGAATGATCCCAAATCGGGAGAAAAAAAATGTTTTATTACCATAAGAAATAAAAACTCACCTATGAAATTGCTGTCAAAATAAAGTAAAAAAACTTTTATTCTACGTGCATTTACAAAAGTCATCTGCGGCCACACATGAGTTTTTTTTTCATGCAGAAATTAATCCCACGGCCCGGTAGCGCAGAAGTCAATTGCACAACCACTGTACCAACTGTGCCACAGTAGTACCAACCGTAAATTAATTAAAAGCCATGCATATTTATAATTATTCACAAAAATGTAACCCGCATGGCGCTGGTTTTAAAATTTTTAACTGGAGGCCAAACGCGAGTTATGTAGTATTTGTTTTTTCCTAATTTTCCCACCAAACGATGCTAGTTCATTTGCAGTAAAAAATCAGTTTAAATTAAGGCAATGGAGTGGGTAGTGGACTATCACTACCTTGTTAAATGTAACTATCTATGATCACTACCGTAACACAAGCCACATCTTTAGTTGACTTTCTACTTTTTGTTTGCGTAAAATTTAAATGAAGAATGGAATTTGAATGATGGAATGATCATTTAATAGTTGTAACTTTATTTGAGAATTTATTTCGGACTGTGCCTGTAGTGATGACGAGCGATTGTAAATCGCATATGTGCACCTAATAATACTTCCACATTACACAGTTTTTTAGGTTCCATGTAATAGGAGGCGAGGGTGTAATAGAGAATTAAGGAAGAAGAGAATAATTGGGAGAGAGAGAATCATGATTTTGGGATATGCCTGTAGTGTTAGAATCAATGGTCTTAATAACTAGTATTAGTAGACAAACATGGCTTATTTTATGTGGAGTATTGCAGTGCATTGGAGAGATTGCGCAAATGCGCTTCTATCGGAAAATATACTCAAGATAGCGTATAAATATTATAGAAAATCATACCTATAAAAATACACCCAAATCTAAAGACTTTTAATCACGTCAGATACTATTCGCTTTAATAAACCATATTCGTAGTTTCATGGGATATTCTAACAAGCCGTTTCGTGCATATGGTACGCAAGAAAGACAATAAAAAGTACCATTATACGATTTTGATGGGAGTAACATACTTGATACGGCTGGTAACTATATTCATAACTCCGCAGCTGTGTTTAGTATCCAAAGCGAATGTTATTTTGATAGAAAACGTACTTTTCATAAAAGTAAAT
Source organism: Diarsia mendica (assembly GCA_949316265.1). Taxonomy (NCBI): domain Eukaryota; kingdom Metazoa; phylum Arthropoda; class Insecta; order Lepidoptera; family Noctuidae; genus Diarsia; species Diarsia mendica. The sequence continues at coordinate 20,149,542 of OX438901.1, forward strand.
CAATGTTATATCTACTAAATAGGTAAAAATGGCAGTAGCAGATTTTTTTTATAATAAAAAATGAATTTTACGTTTAGTAGCGTTTTGCGTTTTGCAGGAACTAGGAAAACATTTGTAGGACAGTAGTTTTACTATTTGTTTTTTCAGTAGGCTTTTGTAGGGTAGTAGTAGTAGATTGAATCTGCAAGAAACGGAATTCTATGACTAAATTGCAAACCAAATGCAGACCATAATGTATGTACATGACCTATGGTGCCGCGGATCCCGTCGGGGCCGCGGATTATAAAACGAGATGACGTGGCCTCGGCGCAAGGGCAATGAAGGAACATGGGTTCGGTTTTTAGTCAGTAGAAGTCTGACACTCCCCTTCTCTCTGTCCAAGAGCGGGAGGGGGTCATTTGATGATTTTCCACCCACCAAAAAAAAAGGTATCTTTAAAGAATGTTTTTCGAGGAAGACCAAGGAGTCAATGGATCGATGGTGTGAGAAATGATATGAAAGAAGTTGACAGAGGAGAATGAAAGAACTCAAGCATCATGGAAAAGGGTAGGAAGATAAGGAGGTGATTTTTAAAAAGGTAGATATAAAAAATCCCGACTTACAACTAATAATCTTGAAAACAAACGAGGTTAGCTAAAAGTTCTCATAAAGAAACGCTGGCCCAATATTGACGTCAGAATTGGCACAGGTTCACTCATAAAAATCGTATCAAAGAAAGGAAAGAAACCAGAACAATGTTCTTTTGTAGAACATTGGACACAGTATTGTAATCGAGATGTGGACACGAACTAAAACAAACATTGAAGTACCAACGTAGTTTCTTTTTGTTCATATATTGTTTCAGTGTGTGTGTGTAAGTGTCTATGTGTGTGTGAGGAAAAATAGAAAAAAGAACGAGTGTATGTGGTTATTCGATGTCCAGTTGTTTTGTTCAAAGCTTGGTCCTACATATTGTCTTGGTTCAGTGACGATAACCGAAGTTTTCATTATGGTAGTCTGTATTCATACGTGTGATGGTTTCGGTAGGTTTAGTGATCGGATATGTGACTTGATTCGGGTCGGCCAGTGTGTTTTGTCTGTCCGGTTGTTTTGGATAAACTCCGAAATGGCTCGATCAATTTTGACGGGACTTTTATTGGTAGATAGCTGATGTTATAAGAAGTAACTAAAACTTCTTTTAAGTCCGAAATAGGATTAGTCTTTCGTCCAAAAAAAAATAAAGACGGTTCAAATAGAGAAGTAGGTAATATTTTTATAATAATCTCACGCGAACGAAAATAGCCGCCAACAGCTATAAAATAATATTCATCATCAGCCAATAATGTTCCCACAGGCCTCCTCTCTAGGAGAGGGAAGGATTAAATTATATTATGAGTTAATTAAAGATAGAAAATACAAAAAACACAAATCTCATGAAACACCAGGACCTAACAACCGAAGACGATACAGGAAATCCTAAAGTAAAACAAACTAAACAGAAGTTATCGCAATACAGTATGAACAGAATTGTAACAGTGTTCACTAGTATGTGTGTAAGACGTATGCTCTTACATCGAGCTGACTCCTAACTTACGAAAACTTAGCAGTACCACAAACTAGTTGGAGCGAATCTATGATGTGAATCTGACTAGTGCTTTAACAAGAACTAACTGGGATATGATCATGTTTGATGGTTGCAAGCTAGCTGTTTGTCGAAAAGTTAGTCGGTTTTTGTGGTTGAGAAAACTATTGAGTTTTGGTTCGTTAGTATGAGAAGAGCAGCGGTGGCACAGTGGTGGTGGCCCCGATTTACGCATAGTAAGTCGTGAGTTCGAACCCAGGCAGGCGCATTACTTTGTGTAGTTTATTTCATCACCGCTGCTCTCAAAATGGTGAAGGAAAACGGAAGCAGGAAGGGTCTTTACTTGTGGAAACGCCTCCCCCATAGCCTTTCACTCTTTACTCTGTGTGGTTTTCTCCGGTCAATGTCACAAACGAAGAATAGTGTAAAGTATCTATATTCTATACTAGCGGACGTCCCGCGGTTTCACCCGCGTAAATTCCGTTTCCGTGGGAATACAGGGATAAAAAGTAGCCTATGACACTCAGCCATAATGTGGCTTTCTATTGGTGAAAGAATTTTTAAAATCGGTTCAGTAGATCCCGAGATTACCCCTTACAATTTAACAAATATACAAACACACAAACTTTACCTCTTTATAATATTTATATTCTATATTTATATCTATATTCACTGGACTGGTCAAATTTTAGGTCACATTCAAGGCACGTCAAGTACTTTAGGTGAAATCCTTTCTCTAAGGTTAAATCTGTTTTTTCGACACTGCGTCAAGGGACACAAAAAAGAACGTCGTCAGAATAAAGATTTTAGTTGGGCTTAGGTACCAGACAGCTTATTTTTGAACTGAGTATCTAGCCAGGCATCTTAGTTTTATATACACAGTGATATAGCCTAGTAGTTTTACCTAGGGATTGCAAAGTCAAGTTAGAACCAAAGATACACCTCTGATTTTTCGGATTCATCTGCAAATTTTATAATTATTTCTGGTTTCGGTGGAGGAAAACCTCGTGATACAACCAGCATGCGCAAGGAATATGTCTCGACGGCATGTACTCTGACAACAGGTCAGGCGCTAGGTACTCCCTTACTTCTCCTAAAATTGTTTGTCCGAAAATCATTATCCATAACACGTTTGCCATAAACTTCATTAACCATAATGTTCAAATTGCCGAAATTTTGTTTAACATTATTATCTTTAGTTCTAAAAGTATTCTGTCATAATATCGATTACTATAATAATTGAATCTCCTAATTTTACATGACCTAAATTAATATGTCCTAACTATTGCTTTACCTAATGTGTATTATTCCGAATGTTCGTTTATAATAAATTTTATAGTCCTAAAAAAAATTCGAAGTGTCTAGTCGTCCGATTAGCGGATGAATAAAATTAATTAGTCGTCCGATTAGCCGGATGAATAACCAAAATTATAGGCTGTTGCTAGTCGTCCGCTAAGTGGATGAATCACCGTCTCGCGACAGTATCCTTTATGGGCGGCATGGGCACCGGGCCGTAGGCCGACGAAGGAGGCCGGCGGAGGCCCGGCACTTCGGGGACAGAAGACAATAGTGTTATGTAATATGCGAGCGAAGCGAGCGCGCGTCATGGAGTACAACATGCGTTGCATGTATGAGTGACGTGACCAAAAGCTTTGTTATACTTTGTTCTAATAATATTATTATGATAAATAAACATTATGTCATTTTAATTTAGGACTTAAAACTTTTATGGAAAACGATTTTATGTCTTTCGTATATTATTGATTGTAATATTTATGACAAATGGATTTAGGACATATTATATTTAGGGATTTCAATTTTATAGCATGTGATATTATGTGATATTTAGTTCGGGTAAGTTATCATTCGGACAAATGATGATTAGGACAAAAAAAGTTATGGCATTTTAAATTATGGATAAAAAAGTTAGGTGACACAATAGAGAACCCAGGCGCTAGCCACACGATAAGACGACTAATGCCCGGTTTCTGAGGCACTTTATCTGTGGTTTATCTATTTAAATGTACGCATATGAATAGATAAACCACAGATAAAGTGCCTCAGAAACCGGGCATAAGAAAACTTAACTTGATTTCTTATTTACATCAATATTTTTGGTAAGGCCGAAAATAATAGTACTAGGTACTAATACTGTCACTGACACTCTAGTATTATTTCTAGACCAAAACCAAGTATCACCAATTTTGTTCTTACAATTACTTTTCGGCATCTTGTTATTTCACCTTCTTATGAGAACATCATTATTTTTACACAAGTCTGTATAAGTACTTGCGTAGGCGTTTCATTGTAGGACTAATACCCGTCCGCGTCGCCACCAAACCAGGACGACACAACAAATATACAGGGGTTGAAAAAACCTTTTACGGAGCCGAAAGGCATTTTGTTTCTACAGTCATCGTAATTTTCTTTTGTTCTTGTGAACTTTGACCTCCAATACCTCCCGGTATTGGAGGTCAAAGTTCCAACATTTTTAGTAGGTTTTTTTTAACATAAATTTTAATGTTAAACATAATTCACATACTATACTCGTACCTCCATAACCCCAGTTATATTCAATGCATTCCTCAACATAGTGTATTTTGAGTGCGTCACATTGAGTTCTACCGCAAACCGTGATTTTTAAGCAGTTTTGCAGCAATAGTTTATGCTTGGTAGGAGACTTTGTGAAAGGTCCATTAATACCTCGTAGGTATTGCTGAATGCACTTCCAATGCGCACTGTTGGGTTTCTATGACCGGCTTGCCAAGTTTGCAACAATGCAATTATATTAGGGCATTGATTTGACGTGTCGCTTAGCATTAGGTAAGAGGCCAGTCGCTTTTTGAAAGCTTTTCATACGAATTAGACTCCTGTAGATACTACAACCGACCGTCTGTGGCAATAGTTTGACATTAACATCTCCATTTTTCGTAGGGGTTAGTAGTGTTCGCTAACGTGTGGTAGACTGAACGAAAACGCACGAATGATTGCAAACCTCCGAATACTGTGAAACTGAGTAGATACACACCATTCATGGGTATACGCACATGTTGTTCCGACGTTCTAAATCAATCTTAAATTGATGGGTTATTTGGCATTGTCTTGTCATGCGTAGCAAACAGAAATAATTTAATATGATGTTTTTTATTTTATTTTTTGACATGGGCTTACTCTTGACCACAATCTAGCCCTAAGGGCAGAGATGAGGTCGACGATGGAACGAGATTACCCAGATGAAGCCTATTTACTCGCGACTTAAATAGATTGGGGTTATAATTATTATGAACTCGGGAAAACCGACGCAGGCAGGGAGTTCCACTCCTTGGCTATACGATGGTACATCAAGCTGATAGACCAAAATTCCAAAAGTCGAAGTCCTAAAACGTACAAAGTTTTTATAGTAGTACAATTTAGAATTGTGAAACTCAAGACGCGGTGATGACAGATGGAGCAAAGCTGTCACCGAACGAGGCGCTTAGGGATTGCGAAAAGAAGTACTGAAGCTGGTTATAATGGTATTGGCACGTGCCAAACCCAGCAGAGGGTGAAGTCGGGCTATGGATGATGATGATAAAGTATAAAAAGAAAAACAAAAAGGTTTGACAGTTTTTGTATGACAAAACAAATATTATTATTATTATTATTATGTTTGCTTTGGATAATGTTAATGTTAGGTATTACCAAACAAGTAATTTTCTAATTTAAGTTTGTTAAAGGCACACATGCATTAATAATGCCGTCGCCTATTTGTGCACAGCATTATTTTACTCTGGTTGTAAAGCAAAGAGTTTCGCAATGAGAGCTCCAGGCGTTATGTCTAGTTCAATGAATTTAGCATAAAGCACGAACTAGGTACGTTGGTAGAATATTACGAAGAGAGTGTGATTATAAATGCGAAGGGAGTCTTACTTAGCAGTACAGAAACGTTTTCTAAATTAATTCTGATTTCTATTTAATGTTTTAAGTCTTAGGAGTCAAGAGAGAAAATTATTCGCACCTGTGATGTATGGATTAATGACTTACGTAAATCATTATATTTCAAGTAGCAGCGTTTCTTTATTAGATCTCAGTGAAATAATTACTCATTTACAAATAATTCTGCTGGAATAAATTTCTCTCAATTATGGTGAAAAGCGTAAATAGAGGAGAAATGATACGCATATGACTTATACCATGACCATGTCGATGTTGACGCGAATGTATGGGGAAGGCAAGGTCGAAGAAAAGATAGTGTGAAGAATGACGAAGACGGCACGGTTGGCGCAGTGGCTAAGCGATTGGACTGCTGCGCTGCGTGTCACGGGTTCGATCCCCGCACGGAACAAATATTTGTATGGCCTGCAGATAGTTGTTTCGGGTTTGGGTATTTGTGTATGTGACTTTCTATGTTTGTGAACGCACCCACGATACAGGAGAAATTCCTGAAAAGTTTAAAAAAAAAAAAATTACATGATAGAGAAAGGAGTAAAAATGATGCCTTAACTTCTAACAGGGGAGAATGGAAGCAGAACGTAATTACAAGAAACGTGTTGCGCTGAAATAGAATGGGACAAAGGCAGGAAAATACTGATATAGAAAAGCATAATTAACAAAGATCTTCGTTTGGACGAACAAGTAAAGATTTCATTTATTCCTACATAAATAGAACAAGATGATTGCAACTTGTTGGATGTAACTACCAGGATCCTTCTATTTACAGATGATAGATGTGACAGTGCATTCTATGTACCTACCTATAATACAAATTGTATAAGTACGGACTGTTTCACAAAAAAATTCGCCGCAATTTGGTAAATATGATAGATGTATTTCTAAGGCAGGTGACATGCTGGCTCGCACATTAGGTTGTATCGATCAAACAGGTGATATGTTCTAAGAAAATATTACGTTATCGAAATAATATACCAAGCATAACATACCGCAGAAAAATAACGCAAACCTTCTAAAAAATCAATTTTTATATCGCCATCCGCATTAGTACTTTCCAGCAAATGTAGTGCTGAAAATTGCACGCGGTGCGCCAAATCGCTAGTTTTACGTGTTCCTACGAGAACTGTGTAAGCAATTAAAGTTGGCTGCCGAGTTCATAAAAAGCGAAACAGCCGCTGAACTGGAAAATTACACAGAACTTTGATTCGTGCTGTAATGATGATATTTTCAGTTTGATTCTTGAGAGGATTATGAGGCGATGAGTACGAGACTTTGTAATGGGAGTTTGAATTGCTTCTTGGTTATCTTTGGTAAGCCAAAGATTTAGTTTAATTCTTGTCTAAGGAGGCCATAAGATTTCTACGTTTAGTTTATACTGATATAGGTATGCAATTGGAATTCGACGGTAAAGATAAAATAACATTTTGGTTCAGCAAAATAAGATTTGTTACTCTGTTAGGTGAGATGAGCAGACGACATGGTTGCCATCGGGCAAAAGCCTGGATGTGGCTTGCACAAGAATGTGGAGATTGGAACAAGCAAAGAGAGGCTTATACCCAACAGAAATTGAATTCAAGAGATAACGTGGCCTCGGCACAAGGGCGAAGAAGGAACATGGGTGGTTTTTAGTCAGTAGAAGTCTGACACTCCCTTCCGCTCTGCCCAAGAGCGGACGGGGGGGGTTATTTGATGATTTTCCACTCACCATAAAAAAAAAAGGTTGTTGATGGTGATCACTATAAAAGGTTGCAATGGTGTTATGGAAAGGCAAACGGGTTATTTGCCTTTAAGACTGCATGCGACTAAAAAAGTAATGGATATTAATGTCGATGATGTTAACGGATTATGTGAGGAATTAAGAGAAAGGATTAAATGATTTCGTGACCTCTGATAGCAGAGATTGTCCAAGTAAACTGGGGCAGGAGCAGGAAGATAAATTACCTTTTTGGCGGATGGGAAATCATCAAATAACCCCTCCTGTTCAGGCAAAGCGGAAGGGAGTGAGAAACAACTACTGACTAAAAACCACCCATGTTCCTTCTTAGCCCTTTGTGTCGAGGCCGCGGTATCTTTTGTGAACAACCCGCAGCCCCGACGCGAAGATGACGACCTTAAAGAGACAAGAAAGATACCCATCTCTAATCCACTCGTCAAATATTTCTGATAGAATCTAGAACCACAATAGACAGTCATTATTACATCGTCTTCAACAAGAAAGGTCAATGCTTCCACGTCAACATCAGTTACATGTCTTGTTTGTAGTACATATTATAATGTATCATGTTTCCTTATTTGTAACCTGACTCTTAATGTAGAACAATGTTTTGGTAAGTATGTAAGACGTGGGTCTTTACATAACTGTTAATGATGTAAGACTTTGGTAATATTTAGTAGTGCATAATATTGTGTCCACGGCTGTTGATTGCAGTTGAAACGTTGAAGTGACTTCATGGTAAGAACTTTACGTAGCAGCAAAAGCACTTGCGTCATTTTAATGCATTTATGGTTGTTGATCTGGAAAATAGTATCTATGTGTAAGTTACTGAGACAAATCCTACTGATTAATTAATTGTTCTAATTTGTACATTTGTGGGTATTTTGATTGATAAGATTGTTTTCTTATAGGTATCGTGGAGCCCTGTAACTTCAACTGGCATTTTCTGGGCACATTCGTTACATTATAAACCTCATCTATTGCCTTCCATCAGGCTGATCAAGTTAAATGTATTTTTAACTGTGTGGGGTCAGATAAATAGGCTGCAAGGTGACCCTAACATAGCTGGTAAAAGGTTACTCAGATGACAACACGAGATTCAGAATGAAAAAAGAAGTCTTTAAACACACGATTATTTCTATTATAATAAATATTTAAAACATATTATTCTCCTTTCTCATAAAAAATCATGTATCGCATACTGAAACACAATAAGAACTGATACAATATTTTCGACACAACCTTTTTTCGGACACGTAAGGAAATGTTAGGAAAAATAAAAGACTGCGTAAGTCTTTCATTTTTCCTTATTGTAATGTCCCACGGTCGTTCCGATACAATAACAGAAGACAGTTGTTCCTTACAATTAATTTCGTCCCAGTGATATTGTCCACATGCATTCTTACATCATATTGTGGGTACGAATGTAATTAGGAATTTTATATGCTGGAATAATAAATTATAAGGCTCATTTTTGCTTAAAGAATTGTGAGAGAGTAATAAAAAGTTATTCTCTCGTTAGTCTATCTAGCATGAAGTCATATTGGTAGGTAGGGTTTTTCTCCTAAGATTTTTTATAGAAATAACTTTCTTTATTTTTTAGTGGATGTAAAATCATCAAGTAACCTCCCCCGCTCTTGGACAGAGCGGAAGGGAGTGTCAGACTTCTGCTGACTAAAAACCACTCATGTTCCTTCCTCACCCTTGCGCCGAGGCCGCGTTATCTCTTTCAATAATCCGCAGCCCCGACAGGGACCGCAGCTCCGACGGGATTTGCAGCCCCGACGGGTGTAGAAATAACCTTAAGGTTCATTTTACGCCAGGTCCATGATAATCATCCATGTAAGGGACTCACACACTGGCAGAATGTATGTATACTATTCGGTACACCTCTGCTTAGCTCTTTGGAGAAATACAAGCGTGATATTACGTTATTCTGAGGTATGTTAGTAATAGTAAAAATAGTAGGAATTAAAATATTTTAATCTCTTTTGATTATTAATTTTTGTATGATATAATATATTTTTTGACTGAAACACTAGACAAATAATGTCTGTTTCTGGAGTAATCTTCAGTATGTTTTAATAAACATAATTTACTTTAAATAAATACATTACACTGCTATTATACAAACCACATCTTAAATATTTGGCAAATAAATAAAGCCGTACCTACTTCATTAGACGGGCATATTATTTTTGTTGATCTTCAGAAACAACAGCAGACAAAATTGAATACGGCTTATGTCTGGAATAACCAATTTAATTAAATATTCAAACCTCGTTCTGAGTTTGAGTGAAGTAGTCGTTTGGAATTTGACATTTAGATTTCTTAGTTGTATCAGCTTTTGACGAATCTGAGGGAGTTTCAAAATTAGTTAGCGGGGGAGGACTAATATGGTACTGATCTTGAAATGTGGAAACTAGACTTTTATGAGTTTCTAAATTACACTTTTCTATTTTTTTAGGGTTCCGTACCTAACAAGGAAAAAAACGGAACCCTTATCACTCGTGTGTCTGTCTGTCTGTCCGACCATTCCCCCCCCCCCCCCCTATCTCCCAAACTACTGAGCCTAAAACTCTATAAGAAGTCATGGTACGGAACCCTTCATGTGCAAGTTCGACTTGCACTTGGCCAGTTTTTTTTGGATTCAAATGTTCCTCACCCATTTCATTTAATTAAAATCATAAAAATAAACTACGTGCAAAATGGGTATTTCATATTCTAAAATCTTTCGAAATTTCTTAACGCTACGTATTCATGCTAGGTACACACGGCGACACATCAAGCTAAACATCCAGATTAATGTAACCTCACTATGTGTGACCTTTCCGTATAATAAAATGTCTGCTTTGTATATAGCTTGATTGGTTGTCATTTATATTTATTTATTACATTTAGCACAGCAAAAGCCATTAACACTAAATTAACTAATCCTTTTATTCGGTCTTCTCGTAAAACCACAAGCATTCTAACATTATCGTCTTCCATTCATCAGCAAATAAATCCAATTCAGGGTTGGTCTCCACGAGCGCGTTGAGCATCGTTAGCATACGCGGTATATGGGAGGTGGACCGAGCAACAGTGCGACAAAATGGGACATTAAATAATTTATGCTTTCTAGAGCGGTTATAATTATTTGGAACAAATAATTGACACAGCTCCGCATGTAAGTCTGAGGCGTTGGTGTGACCATGATTGTATGATTTTATACGATTGTTGTTATTTGGTCAACAGCCCGCCTAACTTTAAGGGAATTAAAATTTAAACATCCTAAAAGGAATTTAGTAGGATACATATAGGGATAGTATCCAAACACTCGTTTGTAGAGGTACCTGAGAAAAGCTTTTTGCACCTTTTCCAGCATGAGCATATAGGTAACCTCGTGAGGATTCCACACACATGCGCTGGTTTCAAGCTTGCACCGAACTAATGCGTTGTACAAAAGCCTAATAACTGCCTGGTTATTAAAACCTTGACAGTTACGTAAAACAAAACCTAAGCGTCGGAAAGATTCCGTACGGCAAAAGTGTGTAAATTGTGTCCCGGACGTTGCAGTCGTTAGCCAAACCTATAATGTGTGTATGGAACGTCAGTTTGCTATCAAACGTTACACCGAGGTCTTTGGCTGAGGATACTCTGGCTATAGACTCATTGTTCACTCCGTAGTCGTACTGTATAGGACTCCGCATGCGGCCAAAGCTCATAATTTGACATTTGGATGTGTTAAATTCCATTTTGTTGGTGGCAGCCCATTCACTCAAGGCATCGATATCACGCTGAAGAGCTATACAGTCAGACACGGAGCTAACAGTTGCATATATTTTCAGATCGTCGGCGTACAGTAGACATTTTGCATGTTTTATAATTTGTGGCAGATCGTTCACCATAATTAAGAAGAGCAAGGGCCTTAAAATGGAACCCTGACTCACGCCTGATCGTGTATGATACGCATGTGAGCTGTATGAGCCAAGGCGAACAAATTGCTGACGGTCACGGAGATAGTCAGAAATCAGAAGAAGACAGGGTGTAAATCCTATGGCACTTAACTTCGTGTGGGAAACACCAAAAAAGCTTTCCCCAATCAAACATTGTTAAGTCCTGACCTGTAAACCTGTAGCTTCGTTGGATATTTTTGTTTGACACAATATTCTACAGTCATACACAATTAAAATATATTGTACTCTGCTTCAAATACCAGCAATTATGCGTTTTCGTAACAAAACTGACAGGTAAATTGCCTATAAATTACAAGTAGCACTATTACATAATTTTAGTGGTGTTTCATTTCAGTAATAAAATTTAATTATTGAGGGATTTGAATATTATAATATGAAACGCGAGCGCGGAATGTATGATTAACATTAAAATGTTATTACGCGGGTCTAGTGAGGGATTGTTCTACATTCACAATTATTATTGTTCTACATTCACGTTGCGACTGACTGACTGCTGGTCTGGTTCGATTCCCGGGTCGGGCTAAGTGTTATTGGTTTATTTCCAGTAAGAATTTCTTAGTAGCAGCCATAGAGTCTGGTTGATGACAATAGGCTCACGTGCTATTTTATGGGACTTAAATATAACTGGCGAACTGTGCGTTTAGTATTAGGTACACCTCTGCCTTACCTGATATTATATTACGTTATGTTATAATGATTGTATCGATTATCGATTCCGAATTCAAACAAGATAATATATCATTTAATTTAATGTCTTAGGTTGAAGCCATCGCGCCATTTTAGAATTACGAACTTAATCCTAACAGAGTTCTAAATACGAAATCTGACTTAACCCGTCTAAGTTGACAATTCTGATATTAATAAGAACTTTCTGTCAGACGAAATAAAGTTCGAAGTACAAAATAATAATAATAATATTCCACAACTATCACAACTATCAACGCCATCTAGTCCCAAGCTAAGCAGAGCTTGTGTTATGGGTACTAGACAACTGATAAACATACTTATATATTTCTAAATACATACATATTATAGATAAATTACACCCAGACACAGAACAAATGATCGTGCTCATCACACAAACATTTGTCCTGAAAAATGATGATATTAAGGGATGCATTCGGAAATAAAACATTTTATGTCGAAAGTAAGCAACGTTTTCTAAAAAAACATACAATGTGCCATACCTATCCACCCTACGATAAAAATACATAATTTAAAAACGAACAAATAACAAGTAACTTACAAAAAAAAACCAAATTGCTCCAAACTCTAGAATCCATCTCTATTAGCCCTAGTAGATAAAAAATACACACACAAAATCTAGAAAAAATATATTCAACGAAGCAAAATGTGACCTTCTCATATCGAACCCTTAAAGACATCAGTCAATGTCAAGGTGGTAGCAAAAACTGACCGCGATAGAAATCTATTTGTAATAAGTAGGTAGGTATTTTTTTGTGGAACCGACCTTTAGGATGCGTGTTCATTGGGGGGGGGGGGGGGAAATAAGTGAAGAAATCCGAGAGACTAGTGTAGTAGAGTATGCAAGTTTTTAGTGTTTAAAGATATTTTGATATTTCAATGGTATTGAGATGTGGGCCTCGTCGTATCCTAAGAATTTTGGCCAAGATACATGAGGTTAGATTTTCAAGCCAGGACAGCAAGCTAGTTCTCTATTAAACTGTCTTGTCTTGCTGTCCTGGCTTGGAACATGCTAGAAATGAAGCTAGATTTGTCTACACGAAGCCAGAAGTAGTAGCTTTCTAACTTACTGATACTAGCTTGTTATCCTGGCTTGAAAAACTGGGCTCGTGTATCCCGGGCATTATTGAATTGTATTACTTATAAAGGACAGGTCCACTCTTTATTTCTTCAAAATACTATCATAGACACAAATCTGCATAGTCCTCTTGGCTAGACCAATGTCTGGACTTTAAAAAAGATAGTGACATCTGAGTATGTTTCGGCTGATTCTTCTCAGAGTAGTCAGAAACGAAACACCACCGGCCCTATTTTGTTTTATAACATAACATGATGAGAAGTGTAAAAGTGTTTGAAAACCAAATTACTAAAATAAATATGATTTATACTAACAGTAACAGTGACTATACCGACTGAGAAAATACGAATTTGAGTGTGATGTTTGAATTTATTTAGTCAATGTTTTTATAACCCTATCCTTCACTGCTCCTTTTCAGTACAATGGAAAGCCAGCCTTGAGGGTTTGTGTGGCGCTAAAGTATATTATTATGTCCTTCTTAAAACCTGTCTAGACCGAAGATGAGACTAGACGGGGTCCTAAACGTAGCATAAGTACGTAAGTGCTCATAAAATCCTGCAATTTATTAAAATTACTTTAGAAAAGAGTATGCAAAAGACGCGGTACTGTAATAAAATAGCTTTTATAACTATATTGCATTTCATCTCGTTACTTTTATCCGGTTACCACAAGCTAAACGCTCCAGCGACATGTGCCTTGCGACAGCAACTTTGGAAGCAGAAAGAAGGTTTTGTGAATACGGGAATAGCGGAGTGACTGTTGGAATTGTATTCAGTTTGTAAACGCAATCGATGCAATGACATAATTATGTCATTTTGATTTTGACACTTCCCACTTTTTTTTCAATTCGCCATCTATGCGATTGTGTGATTCGTTGTTGTTTCACTTAATAAATAAATACTGTGTAATCTGCAATGCAAGTTTCGTTTTGTCCGAATAATCCAACGGTGACGATCAGAAACAAATGACGCTTGACGGAAGTCGTGTCGCAAGTCGCGTCGCAAGCGGCAGCAATCAAGCAAGCAGAAATGTCTTCAAGTAAAAATAAATCCCACTGGTATCTATCTACCTATTTTAAATCCAAAGACTCTTATTAGTGATCACAGTCTCAAGTCAAGCATTGTTCAGTTGCCTATAAGATCGGTTGATGGGAACCCTCGATCAACGTCTAAAGAGGCTGTCATTAGGCAGTTGGATCAAGGGTTTGATACAGAAAGTGGCACTTTAAGCCTTATCTTGAACGAAGCTACTCAAAAGTGAGGTTAAAACATAACATCACGCCTGTAATCCCTAAAGGGTTAGAGGTACATCTAGTGGAACACGCGTGATAGATGTATATCCTAACAAAATAAATAGCAGTAATAAAAAGTTGAAAGTAATATTTTCCGAACACTGGGCATTTAATCATCATAATTCTTATGCACCTTCACTGAATCTAGAAAAACACTAAACAGTGCCAAAACTAAGTGTGTTTATGTTGCAGGCAAAACTCTTAATCAGTAAAAACTACTTTTGACGGGTTTCAGTCAAAACCCTTAATGCGTTAAATTAAAACGCGTTTATACTAATTAAATAAATGTTAGCTATCGTACAAGGTTATCCAAAGGGTCAACAAAAAAAAAACCTAACAAACCTAATAAGTTACCTAACGACATTTAGGTTATTATAATTAAAATTTAGTAGAGAAACCACCTAATAATTTGTTATAATAGTTTTGCCTGGTCAAAAGTAGTTTTGGCTGATTAACAGTTTTAACTGTTATATCACTCAAAATAACATTCAATGAATATAAAACTACAAGGCAGTATTGCCAGAGGCAGACAGCAAGTGATAAGAAGAATAAATATTAAATTATTCTACTTGAAATCAAAACTTTGACTTTGAAATTGATGGATCATTCTTGAATGAACTTCAAACAAAAAAGAAAATTGATGGAGTATCAAAGGTTTTCATGAAAATACAGTTACAAACACGTGGGATTTGAACCAGATCTTAAGTTTTAAGAGTTTGTTGTGGAAGAAAATGGTTACACAGCATTTTAGCGTAGGTTGTTGATCTTGGGTTACAGTCTTCTCTACATAGTTTATAACAAAGTCGCTTTCTCTGTCCCTATTTCCCTTCGTATGCTTCAATCTTTATAACTACGCAACGGATTTTGATGCGGTTTTTTTTAATAGATAGAGTGCCCCGTGCGAAGCCGGGGCGGGTCACTAATTATCTATAATTATAATATGAATAGATAAATGGATGGATTGTGTGAGGAAAGATATATGGAAGAGAAAAGAGTAAATTATGCCATGACAACTGACAGGGGAGAACGGAAGAAGAAAACGTGTTGCGCCGACCCCAAATATAAGGATGGGACAAGGTCAGGAAGATGGATGGATGGAATACAAAGATGTACAATTTGTTTGTTTGTTGTGTGTAGGGTAATCTTCTATGCATATTTATCGTGCTATCGCATTGATTGTAAACAAATACGCGGGTGTGGTGCAACAACAAATTTCAGAAAAAAAAACAAAAAAAATCTATATAAATAAAAAGAGGAGTCCTGACTGACTGACTGACTCATCAACGCCCAGCCCAAACCCTTGGACCTAGAAAGCTGAAATTTTGCACAGAGGTTCCCTTTATAATGTAGACAAGGAATAAGGAAGGATTTTTCGAAATTCAACCCCTAAGGGAGTAAAATAGGGGATGAAAGTTTGTATGGAAAATCGTCATTTTCACGCGGGCGAAGCCGCTGGCAAAAGCTACTATAACATAAACATAACAACTTTCAACGTTTGAGCTGGGTCAAAGGTCTCTTATCTGTGAGAGGAACTCCCGGTGTAGTCTTGTTACTTGTTAGAAAAATATCTTATCATATCTTCATACCCAATGTACTATGTGGCTTGGGTTCAAACTTTCATTTAACAATGAAACCTCGCCTATTTAAGACCTATGACTATTCAATTTTTATCACCATCTGCCTAGACCTGTCCCAATTTTGTTGGGATCGACTTTTAGCCTAACCAGATGCAGCTAAATACCTACAGAGTATTTTACATGGACTGACTGTCTGGTCCAGTCAGTATTCGGTAGCACGATATTAATGACAATAATATCCGTGGTGCTACAACTGGGCTTATCCCAGTTGTATACGTCCCTGTGTGCCTATTGGCCTTGTTCTGTTCTGTCTCCTGCTGATATGGAGGGAAGTAGAAATTATGTTTTTTCCTACTCCTCCGCTATTCTTTTCTGATTAATTTCGTTGCGGGATCCAAGACAGTTAAATCGCTTTTCTGGGACTTCGTCGAGCTTCATTGTCTCGGCGCTTTTCTTGTGGTCGCCACTGTTGATTCTAGCTAACAGGGGTTACAGTGGTTTGGGAATAGTTTGGGCTGTGGCGGGCTTGTCCCATTTAAAAAAAAAAGCACGATACCCTTTGGTGAGACTGGTTGTCAGACTTTCGAGCCACTGCCTGTAACGACTATCAAACTATCATCATACAATTATTCGTCTTATTGACACACTTGCTTTGCATAAGAATGTTCCCACTGCTGGGCCTCAGGCCACTAGACCCTCATGGTGGATTATAATCCACCATGAGGGCCCAGTGAGGTTGGTAGATGTCACAACGTCCTCGAATTACACACTTGGTTTAAGGAAAAAAGATACTGTTTCCAACATAAATTGCACCGTAGCACAATATCGGGGCGCTTTCTCAAGTCAAGTGTGACAACATGTCAACCGTCTTGACAGGCTGACATGACAACCCGACAAGGTAAAGTCTGTAAGATTGAAAGAGTTTCGTATATGGTGTAACTTTTACAATATTGTCATATTGTCCTGCTTGCAATGGGTTGTAATGAACTAAAATTACTTATCTAAATGAATAATTTAATTAAGAAAAAAGTTAGAATTTATTACCAAAAAATGTACATTTAGGCGCAGTAGTGTCCCGTCGGGGCTGCGGTATGTTCACAGGATACCGCGGCTTTGACATAAAAGGCTAAGAAGGAACATGGCTTTGCCCAAAAGCGGAGGAGTTATTTGATAATTTCCCATCCCGAAAAAAAAAGCGCGAGAGCGTTATTACTCATTCAATGGTATATACTGTAACTAAAATATATTATTAACAGTTGCAAATAATGTAAATAACATCACGCTTGTAATCCCCGAAGGGTTAGGTAGAAGTGAAGTCATTTGTAGAACCACATTTCACCAGTTATGTTTTTAAATGCCATGTAATAGGGGGCGAGCCTATTGCCATCAACCGGCCACAATACCAATAATGATAATGTTGGATTGCTTGTGTTTGGGTATGCCCCGATTTAGGTTTATTTTTAGACAGGCATTGGGTTAATTAGTAGTGCATCTCCTCTTTTTACTGTGTGGGCAGTTAGGTCTAACGACTCCACACACCCTAGTGTCAGAGTTTCTAAACCGTCTCAAAGGCTTCTTACATAGTTTGACGATCGCCATTTTTCGGCCGGGACCACCGGCATACGGACCACGTGCCTTCCAAACCACGAAATCATCTTTTTATCAGACAATCAGATGATTAAAACCTGCAATGTCAACAATAAAATAAAATAAACTTACCTACCTATAAATATTTCTGTTAATTAACAACGTCCGTCTCAAAGCACACCAACTTTGATTACCTAAATCTATATTACACTTTAGTTTATCCACCTAAACCCGAAATACACAACAACTATTAAACTACAAACTAAAACAAGTTCAACGGAGCAACTACAGATGTAGACTTTAGCGTTCTCTCCTAGCTGTTATGAAATTGTACCGAGTGAAACAATTGCTGACTACGTGGAAATGATTCTTGGATGTGGTTCTACTGTTTAGAGCTTAATTTTCCGCGTATTACTTTGTTGTGAGTTGGTCATTTCTTGTTGGTGTTTGAATGTTGTTGTGTTGTTTGTGAAAGTTTAGTACTGAAGATAAACACTTAGTGCAAAATGATTACTGTAAATTTTCTTCTTTTTAAACATGCTTTTTTTTCTTGGAAAAGTAGCCGTTGCTGGCCACTTCTGTATAGAGCTTCATAAATGATAATTTGGAATTCGAGTTTTGTGTTTTTCCGTGTTGTATTTTTCAATCTGTAAAATAAGTTCCCATTTAAACTAATGAAAAGGTTTTCGATTATTAACCCTGTGTCAATTCCTATAAATTGATGTTATTTTGGCCTTCCACAATATCCCCAATTGGGAAGACACCGACGCATTAAGTTTCAACACACTCTACAATCAAAAACTACTCTCACACTATACCGGTATTTTCTAGGACAGTAAATGCACTGCGTCAGGTACACTTTTACACAAACACACGTCAAGTCTGTCGTTCCTTTCATACTCATGCTTGGAGTGAACTTTGCGTGCACTGTCGTAGCACTTGCATTGACGTATCTCTTAGCTTTTTGTAATAACGCCTTGACTATTTGGACAATACCCCTAGCCTTTCAACCTTAAGACCAAGAAGATAATGAATAAAATCGCTTATCAAAATTATTTATCGAATTCTTGAAGGAGTTTTACGGGATAAGGTTCAAATAATGTTGGCTACAGATTGTACTACGTTTTTTGACAGAAAATCAAAACGAAAATAAGTTCATAATATTGTCAAGGCTATGTCAACTGTTCAAATTGTGATTAATGAACAGCCAATCGAATCACTTCAATTAATTTACTTTTTATTTATTGTGTCTAAAGTACAGTCGAACAAGCTAATAAGTATACAGGGTAGAGATCTTTTTAATTCTATAACACTGAAAATATTGGTTGTAATTTGGTTTTATCAAGTGTTTCGCATTAAGCGACTGATGTCAAACACTGTATCATTTGATATTAGTCTCTAAATGTATCTGTATAATCTTAAAAGTAAATACAAGTTAGCTGGCTGTATACTTATTAGCTTGTTCGACTGTACAACCACTTCAAGTATGCAGTTCTAGGTGGCACTGTTTAAAGAGAAAATTATGTACAACTAAGTACATTTATTTTAGTTCCATGTTTTGCCGGCTGCAAAAGATAAGTTGGCCTAAGTTTAATTTTGATGCGTCGATAATTTTCGTTACAGAAACCGGGTGTTAGTTCAATGAACTGTTATAAAGCTCATTCAGTTGATGGCGCCCTACCAACCTTTACCCTACACCTTTTTATCTGACTTTGAGAAAGTTTAAAAAGGAGTCTAGATAATGTTTTTATTTTTGATTCAGTTTTTGGAGAGTTTACTCTCAGATGTTCACTGGAAAAAGGAGCGAGCTTCCTGGACGCGTACCGTGATCTCTGGTTCGAGAACGGGCAAAAGGGGGATGGAAGGAATTGGGGGAGGCCTTCGCCCAGCTGTCGGATAGTCATGATCATCTACTTAGCCTTTTCCCAATTATTTTAAAAAGTTTGGCTTCCAGTCTAACCAGATGCAGTTGAATATCATTATTTTACATGGAGCGACTGTAGTGGGACAGTACAGCAGGGTATTAAAAAAAACGACAAAAAGGTATGGCCAAAAATAATAAGGTAATAAGTAAATCCTGTCTATTTATCGTACATTTTTAAAACAATGTTTTACATAAAATTGTCTGTCATATTGTTTAAGTACCAAACATACACCACAGCTTAAGTACTTACTTCTAGGGCCTACGTTTACGGGGTGCGTGAGAAATCTTTTCTTTTTTACGTAACTTTTTCCACTTTATTTTTTACGAGGCCATCACTGATCCTTGAAGACCTGTTTAGAAACTCTAGAGAGTATATTTTTTATACATACACAATGTTGTACATGTAATAAAATTGCTATTATTACAGAACATCTGGCTCTCAAGAAAAAAAAAAAACTTTTTCAGCCGTCTACAAATTGGTGGCTAAAGTATAACTACTATAAAACTTTTTTACTAGCAGTACTCATAAAGCTGCTGTATTATTACTTAGTAAAAGCCTGTCATTGGCAATAAACTGCGGTAACATTTTCACACTGTTGCATTCCCTAATACTCGTATATAATCATCACAATCCATCTTCGGTGACCTGTATCGACTGTTCAATAGCACACCAGTGACCCTTCACAGGGAGCAGTTGTGATCGCTGTGTGCCAAAACTAGGTTAGTACAGGTCAAGTGAAATTAATTTATGGCTTTCTGCTTCTGGAGGTGAAAATCTTAGTGTGGAGCTGCGTTTTGTAAATTCAATTTAGGTGTGTTTAAATTGTTTTATGTAAAATGCAAGGAGTAACAGTTTGTTTTCTTTTTATTTTAACTTTAATGGTTGCAATGTGTATGACAGTCTCATCGTATTCTAAATACGTATTGCTCATACTTGGTCCAAAAACATGAACAGTGTCTTCGCATCATTGTCGTTTGGTGGAGATAGAGTTTTATGAAATGTAAAGTATAGTTTATTATTTAAGTAGTTAAAATCTGTTCAAAAAATGTCTACATCTACCAAAATAATAACATCGTCTGACATAAAACTTTACTAGTCTCACGTAAACAGAAGGATATTAACTGGACACGTTTCTATAGTCCAGGCTAATGAGAAATTCCAATTGAGATGAGGAACACTATCCCACCTGTAATTGAAACCCAAGATTTTATGCCCAGTAGTATCGCTTGCGACTTCACTTTAATTAACAAGCTGAAAGAGATAATAAAATGATTCATTGCTGTTCTAGTAGTTTACCTAACATCTTTCACTCAGAGCCTATAATGTCATCAATGGTGTTCTGTCATGTCCGGTTTGTGCCCGTAGTTTTTCGGCCAAAGTTGGATATGCTAGCCACTTAAGAGCACACGAAAGAGCAGCACAACAAAGCTCTTGACAAAGTATAGAAAACCAGCGAATGCATTCGCTGTGACCAAAATCGGCTAGATGGCATCATCATCAACATCTTTTAGAAAATAATTGCAACTAAATATTTTTCAATATCGTCACGTACCAACATAAAACTTACAGAAAATATTTATGGTGTTACAACGAAAACAAAATTTACTTTATAACCAGCCCTCTGGTAACAGTAAAAGACACCATTGTTTTACGCGGCTCGTAAATAATGGGGTAACCATGTACCCCCCGAGAACGGCTTGTTTATTTCGTGATAAAAACTGACAGGACTCACTAGGGAGACATTCGTATTTTTACACTGTCTGAAAAACGTTAAATTATAGTGTAATGTGTTGTACTGGAACTATTTATTTTACCTTTATAATATATGTTTATAGGTACCTGCTGCTATCTTCCGTTTACTACCTACTATCATATTATTAAAAATACTAATTCTCTAACTCATGGGCGGACATTTAATCGTGATTTGCGGCGAATCGAAGTTTTCAACAATTTGTTAAATATATTTTTTAAGTTCTTTGAGATTTAACCCTGTTGTTAATTGTTACCGGGTTATTCACTAAATTGTGATTATTGTATGGATTTATGAGCCTTAGTTATTGCTATAGGAGTGATAAAAATTCTCCTCATTGCAATTAAAATTAAATAATCACAATACATTAATAATTCTAAACACAAATAATGGTGACACAATCATTTAACCTCAACTCCTCTTTCCCATTCAAATTCTTGCTCGCATAATAAAAAAAACCTTCATATCTCGTAAACTGCGGAACCGATCCGATACCTACGATATTTAAGTGCGAGTATTTCCAGCAGGAAAAATATTATATTAAAATGTTTGAGGAAAAAGAAATGGCAAAATACCGAAGTACTCTGTAAGTGTATGTTCATTTTTTTCTGTACCATGTAGGTAACCCGCTTTGACATTAGCTATTTGCAGTACAGGTATTTTGTCAAGTGAACTGACGAAATTAAATGAAATTTTATCGTGTTTTTTTATTAAGACTGTCATGTTAAGGATAATGTTTTCTGTTTTTTGTTTGCTAAATATAATTATGTATTGGTTGGTACTCTGTAATCCTCGAGGGTTTTTGGTATATCTATGGTAATTTCGGACGTTGTTGTGTGATTTGAATTGAGTTATTTATTTTTAAAATAACAACCTTGCGTGATCGAATCAGAAATGAGGACATCCGCATGAGAACCAAGGTTACCGACGTAGCCCGAAGAATCGCCAGACTTAAGTGGCAATGGGCAGGGCACATTGCTCGCAGAACGGATGGCCGATGGGGCCGAAAAGTTCTCGAATGGCGACCGCGAACCGGAAGACGTTGCGTTGGAAGGCCTCCCACTAGGTGGACCGATGACCTGGTCAAGGTTGCAGGAACCCGCTGGATGAGAGACGCACGGGACCGGTCAATGTGGCGACGCCTGGGGGAGGCCTATGTTCAGCAGTGGACGTCTTTTGGCTGAAATGATGAATGATGATGATGAAAATAACAACAAGACGATGACACGGCTGACGCAGTGGCTGAGTAAATGGATCCTGCGCTGCGTGTGTCGAGGTTGGTTAACGCACGAAAAACTGTATGGTCGTTTTTCTGAGTTAGCTATTTGTGTATGTTAGTGGTAAATGTTTGTAAACGCATGCACGACACAGGAGAACCACTTAGTGGGAGGCAACGATTTAAAATAAAAAAAGTGCTATTAAGTAAAGTCAAGTGATTATAAACAAACCTGATGGGGCTGAGGATTGTTGGTAGGAAATACCGGGGCCCCGCACACAAAGAAACATGGGTGGTTTTAGTCAGTAGAAGTCTGACAGCGAGTGGAGTCATTTGAGGAAACCCCATATCCAAAAAAAATATTGGTAAACAAACATGTTGTTATAAAATAACAACGTCTCATCGCCAGAAGCAGACAATTAGGTAACTTTTTACTTCCCCAGATTTTTATAAAACATATTTCTTTTTTCGTTAAAAACTTTAATAAAATACATACCTTAAAAACTGTGTATTTGCTTAAGGCTCTTATTATCTAGGTAGATAAAGTCACAAAAACAACAAACCTGCAGGATTATTTATATCCCAATCTTGCTTCCTTGTAAACTCTAACTTTTCAAGTCCCCGAAGATATCGAGGGTGAAAATAACAATACATGTAATGATAGGCGGTTCTTCAATGGACGTGAATAGCTACAGAAGTCCGTTTTCCTCAACCCACTCTTACAAATTGCATTCAATGAGACGCAACAGGGTGTGTTTGAGTTTTTTGCTGTCCAAATAGACGACAAAATATCAATATTGTGTCGTGTTTTTGTTTTGTTTTTGATGCGTTAGTTTTAACAAAAACAAATACAAAAGACAAATAAATCTACAATACCAGCAGTAGTACAGAAGTTATTCATGGTAGAAAAGGATATTTTGTAAAACAAGTACTGCTATAAAAACACGATCAAAATTAGTCTACATGACACCAATCCTAGTAAACAGGAAAATATTCCAGTATTTTTAAGAACTGTCAAAGTCTTATTAAAGCTTTATTATGTCATGATAAAACCTCAAATCTATCTCCATTTTTGAGAAGACCTTGTGACTTGTTGTTCAACATATTTTAGGTAGGAGAATGTGCGTTTAGATTTCACAAAATATTTTATTCACATAGGCCTACTTCGGCACTTTTAAAATGTTTAAAAAAGTATACAGTATTGGTTGGTCGTTTCGTAAGGAGGAGAACTGGCAAGAACTCCATGATTACGAACGTACTTTATTTTTATTAGTGTCTTTGCTTTTAGCAATAGTAGTAAGGGTTAACAATACGATTTCATGGGTAATGGCGAGTGAAGCACTAAAGTATCGCACGATATCGGAAAACAATTCTCATTCAAAACATCCCAGCTACAAACACTATGAAAACGAAAGTCAAACTATTAAAAAGAAAGTCAAAAAGATTATCAAAGATAAATACGTCTACTGCACTTACTTAATTTAATCATTTATCTTTGAAGCCAAAAGAGAGAGAGTTAGCAAAAGTCTTGACGTATAAGGAACTTTTGAAGTTGGCAAGTAATAGTAGAAATTCCTGCACCGACAAAGACGTAGCTCTTAAGTTTAATAATATAATAATCCAAATGTTCTAGCCAGTTCTTGGGCAGTAATCATAACTCTGTTGTATGTGCTTGGAATCTTAAGAGGCTATATGTGGGAAAATTGTATTATTTGTTTTTGTATTATTATTGTTCACAAACATACCTACATTATTCTTCTGTTCTTTCAATTTACTCGCCAAAATATTTAGTTTAATGGCACTTGTTATTAAAAATGTTAAAGAACAATGCTCTAAAATGTATAGACATCGTACCCTCCCTTTTTCATGAGGGTGGGAAATCATCAAATGACGGAAGGGAGTGTCCGACTTGTACTGACTAAAAACCACTCGTGTTCCTTCTTAGCCTTTTGTGTCCAGGACCGCGGTCTACCCTACCCTTGAAGTAACGTGTACATAAACTGTTGGAAAAAAACTACTAGAAAGTGTTTGTTTGTATTTCCATCCACTTAGCTGATTTACTTATTTTGCTCTTGGCATGTGAACAGGCTTTGGGATGCTTTCCCAGTTAATCCTCATTCCTTCCTTGTATTCCTAATTTAAATCTGCCGCCACACGCGACATTCAAACGTTGCGTATCCAAACATCATATCGTCGGACCGCTCGCGCCCTCTGACGGAAGAAAAAAAAAACTTCAGTTCGAACTCAATACCGAGCGGCTGGCCAGCCCATCTTCCCCGTGAAGACGATACTCAAAAATACCGTGAAAATACGACTGCCCGTGAACAGTGTGGTGATCTCCTGGCTCCCAGTATCCCGTGAGTACATAACCTTCCTTTTTTTGTGTCTCTTAGCCTGGTTCTAAATAGAAGCCTTCAAAACCGCGTGACTGGCTGTACGCGAAACTCAAATCAGCATGTATCAAGTGAAGTTCAAGTAGCAAATCATGTAACCAAACGTCATCGTTAGTCCAAATACTAGCGTGTTTTTGATGAAATACTGGCCAAGTGCAAGTTGGACTTGCACATGAAGGTTTTCTTGATTGCAATGGCCGGACAGACAGACAGACACACGAGTGATCCTACAAGCGTTCCGTTTTTTCCTTTTGTGGTACGGAACCCTAAAAATGAACATTTTAGTTCCTATACACAATATAGCGGGATAGATACCTTTTAGTAATGCAACAGCATTCTTCGTGAAAGAAGTTACTAAGCCTTGTATTTTGCCTAGCTTCATGTTAAAAAGGTACTGTATACTTTATTATAATCTTATAAATGTTTTGAAGTATTGAGAAAAAATCAACAAAGTCGTTAATTGTTTGTGACATCCAACACCGAGAAAACATACATGAATGTTTTCTCAAGCTTATGAAAAAATAACCGTGTTTATTTCTATATATTTCTGTGTAGATTGTTGAATTATATACCACATCTAAAACGACGACCTTAACAAATACATCTCCGTAATCACAAAATCTAAATCCCAAAATAGAAAACGTCGAATTCTTCCCACATTCCGGGACGCGGATTCCTAATAATCCTGACCGAAATAAATTGCGGGGATAAGGATAGAGCGCCATCGGTCATTATAATCCGGTGTGACGTCACCATTCACGTTATCTATCGAGGTAATCTGAACTGACGTGCATTGTAGATAAGATCAGAAGGTCAGTTTTAAACGAAAAAAATAATAATATAATTTTTTATTTCATAATTAAATGTTACTTGTGTCTTGCTGTGTTGTCATACTGAGCAGTCGATTTTTTATTCTGCTTTTACTAACCATCATCACAACCATCATCACTTATCATCAGCCTATTATGTTCCCACTGCAGAGATTCAGACTATCCAATACGCGTGCGTGCCCAGTGCGGGTTGGTAGATGTCTCATGTCTTTCGATAACATGTATATTGATATGATAGTCTGGAAAATCATCAAATGACCCCCCCCCGCCCTTGGGCAGAGCGAAGGGGAGTGTCAGACTTCTACTGACTAAAAACCAACCCATGTTCCTTCTTCGCCCTTGTGCCGAGGCCACGTCATCTCTTTCGATAATCCGCAGCCCCGACGGGAGATGTCTCATGTCTTCGATTTGTTCTGGTCTAAGATTTCCTCACGATGTTTTCCTTCACCGTTATTAGAGTCATGTTAGGCCATGTAGGATTGTAGGCTGTACCTTGTTTCGGTTCCCGGCTACTTCTATTTATTATGTATTGTTCATTGTTTTTGTTATCCTTTGTGTATGTTTCTTCTTGTGTGCAGTCAATAAAATGGTTTATTTAAACAATAACCATAAATTGGTGACTGCAGATAAATGACAAGTACGTGACGATCTCTAACAAATGTCAGGCGCGAATAAGCTTGTACTAGCTATACGTTCAGAGTCTCTGTGTGTACGTGCATTTTCAAACTAATTACTTTCATGAGTGTATTGACCAGACAGTTAACGTACCGTCAGAGACCCGAATTGGTAAAAATATTCACAACTACGATAACAATATACAAAAATGATGAAACTCTCAAAGAATGAAAGTTGTCAACTTCCTTATCAATATTGCATTGAAATTGACAACTTTTAAGACGCAGGTTTTACTTTTAATTCACATGTAGTAGAGGCCGAGCTTTTTGCCAGCAACCAAACACAAATTAAGACTCCTAGCTTCTACTTACCTTCTGTACCTACCTCTTTTGTGGCCGAGGGGACGTGCCTGAACTCGCCTGTAGGATAGTCGTTTTTCGTAATGAAATATTAGTTTTTAAAAGGAGGGAAATGTCAAAGAACTTTTTACCGTGAGTTTTATAAAGTATGTCGGAGAATAAGGTGGCGGAAGATTTTTGTGATTAATAGCGAGTTTATCTAGTTTTTGAATTATTCTGCAGATATGGAGTTTTAAGCATTTATTTAAGTGTGGTTTGGAGTGATATATTTAGATGTTTGACAAATAGTTACCTTATTAAAAGCTCGTTTTTTTCTAAATTTTCTTAATTTACATTATGATAATTTGGAAAAAATTCGAAAAAATTTGAGGTTGAGGTTTGTTTAATTATGAGGTAAATGACGACTGTGACAAAAGAAATATCACAGTACCATTCAAAATATTTCAAATATTTGTTGAATTAGTAATAATACAGTTCATATTATCATTAACAGTTTAGCTTCTGATCTAGAGAAAAATATCAAGGATATAAAAGTAATAGCCGATGCAATATAAGAAAACGACATTTTAAAGAAAACTGTTTAGTTGCAAGCCATATCGGAAAAATTCTAGAAATCAATTTCATTCGAAGAAATATTTCTTTGTCTATTCTTTGCACGTTATGAATGGCTTCGATAGATGTTGCTACTCGCTGATATCACTAACTGTCATTTCACAATATACCAAATCATAAGTCAAATTTATTTTTGTAAATTGGTTTTTACATAACAGTTTTACACGTCACATCATGTTTATGTTTTAAAACTTGATGGTGACGTACAACAGTTTTTTTATAAACACATATCAAATAGGTACGTTACCTAAAAACTCTGAGAAGATACAGCCAAACAAACTCAAAAGTCCTCTAAAGTCCAGATATTGGTCAAGTCATATGAGTACCATGAAGATTAGTGTTTGAGATGGTATTTTGAAGAAAAAGAAAGAACCACACAGGTTTGAGTGGATATGTTAAGTCAATGCAAGCATTTGTGTCAGTATCGTGTAGCTTGACTTAGGACTATTACGAGTACTACATAATAATATATTACTACATTAACTAAAATATTGTATTTCGAAATTGAGCACCCGTCATTGGATTAATCCTTATGTCAATGTGGTTCAAATTATCTTGACGTTCAATTGCTGTTTCAACCAAGTTTACTACTAACACTGTCTAACGTACTCTATATTTCCATTGTACTGTTATTCCTACAAAGTGAGGTACAAATTCTCAATTTACTTCTCAGTAAATATTATGTTAAAAGCAGAGTCACGTTTTCATAAATAAATGCCATTTAAGAGTACAGGAAAATGACGTCAACAACTCAGGATAAGACAAATATGACATTACAAGGCGTTGCTTGACTTGACATTAAAAAACATCAAGCTACCTATATCCTAAATAAAATATCAAGTAGACCCTATATATCTAATCTGGAACAGACTACCCTAACCTTTATAGGCACTGAATGTTTGATGAAGACATACATATTTGGTCAAAGCCTTCTAAACTTGAACAGAGACTGAAGAAGGGTCTAAAAAACTCGTTGCCCAGCCAATTGTTTTGCGTCGAGTTACTTAGTTTGATGTTCTTAATGCTTTGTTGACAGCTTCGTGAAGAGTCCGTTTACACCTTGTACGTGACTGTTTTATGGCGAGAATGCGTGACATCTTCGTTGTCCTAAGCCAACAATAATTATTTGAAAAGCCTTTTTTAAACTATTTTGGGGTCGGCATCCGTCGAACTAGATGCAGCTGAATACAAGCTGCATTATTCGACATGGAGCTACTGCCCAATTTATCTCCACAGCCCGGTTAGTATTGGGTAATATAGTACGTCTTACGTACCTTCACAGAGGACATAAGAACAGTTATTTGAACAGTAGTACTCTGCAAGGTTCCTAAATACAGGACATAAAACTTTGATCTTTAATGACAACAAAATAATGGTGAAATCCTAATGAATATCGATAAATCAGACTAAATCTACTATTCGTAAACGTAATTTGCGTAGCTATTGATAGCAATAGCGACATTTTTAGAAGATTCTAGGAGATTGAAATTACCCTTGCCAAAGTGTACTCCGGTATGTCTCTATCTAGAAGCCATTTCAGAACAACTAACCTGCCATTGAGCTGTCAAATAGTTTTTAACATGAAAAACAATCATCACTAGATATCACTACGTGTTTTTATTTTTCGCGACGTGAATATTTAACTGACAAGATTTTTGAAGTGAAAACTTCTTTAGCGGCGTTGAGCACTTTGGGAAATTGTTCTGTGATGGGTATAAAATCTTAAACTCGCGTCAGGACACGTGACCACGTGACCCTGATCGAAAATTCGTCAGGACAAGTGACCACGTGACCCTGATCGAAAAAGCGTAAGACGGATGGAGAGTAGACAGCTATCCCCTCTCTACGGCGCGGCGAAGCGAAAATGTATGCCTGGGCCTACTGTTTCGTTTAGGCAGCGCAGGGCGCTTAATAATAATAATAATTATTATTAATAATAATATAATTAATAATAATAATAATAATAATAAAATTATTAATAATAATAATATAATTAATAATAATAATTAATAATAATAATAATGATGACAGCTGTCAAAATTGAAACAGCTATATCTCGGAAACTATCGACCTTAGACTAGTTGTGTGTAGGGACAATTGATAGGTCTCAATGAGATCTACATTTCGGATGACAGCTGTCAAAATTGAAACGGCTATATCTCGGAAACTATCGACCTTAGACTAGTTGTGTGTAGGGACAAGTGATAGGTCTCAATGAGATCTACATTTCAGATGACAGCTGTCAAAATTGAAACGGCTATATCTCGGAAACTATCGACCTTAGACTAGTTGTGTGTAGGGACAAGTGATAGGTCTCAATGAGATCTACATTTCGGATGACAGCTGTCAAAATTGAAACAGCTATATCTCGGAAACTATCGACCTTAGACTAGTTGTGTGTAGGGACAAGTGATAGGTCTCAATGAGATCTACATTTCGGATGACAGCTGTCAAAATTGAAACGGCTATATCTCGGAAACTATCGACCTAAGACTAGTTGTGTGTAGGGACAAGTGATAGGTCTCAATGAGATCTACATTTCGGATGACAGCTGTCAAAATTGAAACGGCTATATCTCGGAAACTATCGACCTTAGACTAGTTGTGTGTAGGGACAAGTGATAGGTCTCAATGAGATTTACATTTCAGATGACAGCTGTCAAAATTGAAACGGCTATATCTCGGAAACTATCGACCTTAGACTAGTTGTGTGTAGGGACAAGTGATAGGTCTCAATGAGATCTACATTTCGGATGACAGCTGTCAAAATTGAAACAGCTATATCTCGGAAACTATCGACCTTAGACTAGTTGTGTGTAGGGACAAGTGATAGGTCTCAATGAGATCTACATTTCGGATGACAGCTGTCAAAATTGAAACGGCTATATCTCGGAAACTATCGACCTAAGACTAGTTGTGTGTAGGGACAAGTGATAGGTCTCAATGAGATCTACATTTCGGATGACAGCTGTCAAAATTGAAACGGCTATATCTCGGAAACTATCGACCTTAGACTAGTTGTGTGTAGGGACAAGTGATAGGTCTCAATGAGATCTACATTTCAGATGACAGCTGTCAAAATTGAAACGGCTATATCTCGGAAACTATCGACCTTAGACTAGTTGTGTGTAGGGACAAGTGATAGGTCTCAATGAGATCTACATTTCGGATGACAGCTGTCAAAATTGAAACAGCTATATCTCGGAAACTATCGACCTTAGACTAGTTGTGTGTAGGGACAAGTGATAGATCTCAATGAGATCTACATTTCGGATGACAGCTGTCAAAATTGAAACGGCTATATCTCGGAAACTATCGATCTTAGACTAGTCGTGTGGGAGTTGGACATTTTGACCCTGAACGTTAACGATGTCGACTGTACAGTCAATAAAATACAAAAATAATTTATTTTGAACTAGACTGTACAATGTTTTTATGATGCTTAATCGGAGGCATGGGAAAAAATATTCCCGCTCCTCCTACCAATCGGAGTTCCGATCGGAGGACAGGGAAAGACAAAATAAATGGGTTAGCATAGTTATGGCGGAATAATTGAATTTTTAAATAATGAATTTGGTTTAAGGTGGTACCCTGAGCAAATAACCTTGAGCATTTGCTCCCTCTTTGCCGCACCCCACCTCTACAATACTTCGTAAACTATTACTTGCGCCACCTGGCGAACTTCATACGAATACAAGTAAAATTCACAGATCTAAGAAGTAATAGATATGGCATTCAAAGAAATATTTTTTTATGAAATGTTATTATGAATTCAGTTACTATACTCACGTCGATAAATAGGTAGGTACTTTCAACTTTTACAGTGATACAAATATTACGATTACGAAAATGAGCTCAAAATTAAAATCCAAGATGGCGCCGACGAAAATTTTTGGTTTTTTCGTCATGGGTGTCGTTTTCATGGTTTTAGGGGTCGCTGATTACGAAAATGAGGTCAAAATGAAAATCCAAGATGGCGGCCATGAAAATTTTTGGTTTTTCCGTCATGGGTGTCGTTTTCATGGTTTTTGGGGTCACTGATTACGAAAATGAGGTCAAAAGGAAAATCCAAGATGGCGCCGACGGTTTTTGGATATTCCGTCATGGGTGTCGTTTTCATGGTTTTTGGGGTCGCTGATTACGAAAATAAGCTCAAAATCAAAATCCAAGATGGCGCCGGCCGACGAAAATTTTGGTTTTTCGACTATATATATATATATATATATAAAACGACAGCCATAACGGAAAAATCAAAAATTTACCTGGCCGCCATCTTGGATTTTCATTTTGACCTCATTTTTGTAATCAGCGACCCCAAAAACCATGAAAACGACACCCATGACGGACAAACCAAAAATTTTCGTCGGCGCCATCTTGGATTTTCATTTTGATCTCATTTTCGTAATCAGCGATCCCAAAAACCATGAAAACGACACCCATGACGGAAAAACCTAAAAAATCTTTACTGCCATCTTGGATTTTCATTTTGACCTCATTTTCGTAATCAGCGACCCCAAAAACCATGAAAACGACACCCATGACGGAAAAACCTAAAATTTTCCTAGCCGCCATCTTGGATTTTCATTTTGACCTCATTTTCGTAATCAGCGTCCCCAAAAACCATGAAAACGACACCCATGACGGAAAAACCAAAAATCTTCGTCGGCGCCATCTTGGATTTTCATTTTGACCTCATTTTCGTAATCAGCGACCATAAAAACCATGAAAACGACACCCATGACGGAAAAAACAAAATTTTTCGTCGGCGCCATCTTGGATTTTTATTTTGACCTCATTTTCGAAATCAGCGACCCCAAAAACCATGAAAACGACACCCATGACGGAAAAACCTAAAATTTTCCTAGCCGCCATCTTGGATTTTAATTTTGAGCTCATTTTCGTAATCGTGCCAATATTATTTTGTATCACAGTAAAAGTTGAAAGTACCTACCTATTTATCGACGTGAGTATAATAACTGAATTCATAATGACCAAAAGTATTTGGACGCACCAATAAATATTTCATAAAAAAATATTTCATTGAATGCCATATCTATTACTTGAAATTACTTCTTAGATCTGTTGATAATGTGACGTAAGCGAGCGAGCGCATGAGCCGACGCGGCGCGGTGACGAGCGACACGGGTTCCCCCTTCGAGGCCTGGCGGCATACTGAATGTCAATAGATACGGTTGCGAATACGCTCAGAATTTTGCATAAAAATCTTTATAAAATCAAATTTTGGGTTTTTGAAAAAAAAAATCGTACCATAATGTTCATTATGAAATTGCTTATCCATTAGTGTAAAAACAAAATAAAAACAATTGTTAGTTTTGGAGAAGTAGCATGTTTTCAATAATTATTTCTCATTTCTGTGGTTTCGTTGTGAGGGGATTAATTAAATATTTTACTTAAAAAAGAAAAAAACAAAACGTACCATTTTGAAGGTAAGAGTATGTAGAAATTTAATGTATTTTTTGTTGGTTGATATATCTTTTTTTTTAAGAGTTATAAGCTCCAGAAAACTGCATAAAAAACGGCTAGAGCTACGTTTTGCTGGGGGACGCGCCTTAACTATGTCGAATGATCGCAATCTTAGCACAACGAAATACAAAACTACTATTGATGCGGTCTTTATTAGACATTTAAATAGGTTCGAATCAAAACTGTTCGTTTCTTACTTCAGCTACCATAAACCTATCGTATCAGTATTAGAGATTGGCGATGATAGTTCTGGTAATGATGATGGTGAAAAAGTCGTTGAAATTATGGATGAAAGTTGATTTTTCGGAGAGATAAACTTTTTAATGTAAAATAATTGTAATAGTTTTAAAGTGTTAAATTTTTAATGTAATATAAATTGTCATGTTTGTGTACGATAGCGCAATAAATCAATATTGTATTCTACCACATAAATGATAGTACTTTTATACTGTTAAAGCAATTGGTGCAAAATTATTCCCTAACCATTCCAAAATATCAAACATGCTCAACGTTAATAATCAAGTTTTCACTTCTGCCGGCACTCCCGGAGTGCAACCCGTCTTTTTTTTGTTTTTTATGTTCTGTGGGTAGGACAAATTCAGTCAGGAGGTTAAAAACCCCGAAATGACTCTCATGATACAGTATTGTTTCCTAAACACTGGTGTAAGGAAGTTCAATCCTTCCTAGATTAAACACAGTATTGATCACCAAAGGCTAATTAAGAAAGTTTGACTCTTTCTTAATATATTATTATTCACTCACGAAAACGAACAGACTAGACGATCAACGCGAGCCAACACAGAACCTTGGTATGATGACAACACAGGCCGTCATCCTTACCATCACAGACTGACTACCTTTAACTGTCAAAAATCTACAAGTGACAGCAGGGCCGGGGCTTAAAGTCTTTTCCGAGGATGGAGGAGAGTTGGTATGTAGTGGGTAGTCACCCATCCACAAACCAACCTACACAAGCGGGGTTTAACCTGAAGACTGATCCAAGTGGCTGTTATCAAGTCACTTAGGACAACAATCTATTACTGAAATACAGTCTAAATAACCGAAACAACTACTCCTCACACACTTGATACTTACCTCACGATGCTTCCCTAATTAATTTGACAAGTTGAAGTCAGTGGCTGTATAAATGTTCAGCACAAACCTGGTTTACAAAGAGACCAGCAACTTCATTACCATGCTTCTCACAATTTGATTAAAATAGTAGACAGAGCCAAGTGTTCATTGTAAGAAACCAAAACTTTGTTTACTTCAAAGTTTTGGTAGTTTATCTTGGAAAATTTTGGAAGTAGTTAATGTAAGAAGATTAAATATCTTTAAGATTTCTTTGGTGACTGCGACCTTCACATAAAACAAAGATGACATGAATAGAGCCTATAATGTTCCCACTGCAGGGACTCAGGCCTCCTCTGTAGGAGAGGGATGGGCTATAATCCACCACGCGGGCCCAGTGTGGGTTGGTAGATGTCATATGATTTGGTTCTAAGACATGCCAATTTTCTCACTATGTTTTCCTTTACCGTTGTGAGGGCAGCGACAATATACAACCATAATGATTTAATCATTTGCTTACCTTTTTCCTGACTAAGTTGGGATCGCCTTCCAGTCTCACCGGATGCGACTGAGTTCCAATGTTTTGGGCAACATGATAAGCTTGACTGAGTGTCAGACTTTCGTGACACTGACCTACTCTTTACTACAAACATATAAGTGACAACCAGGGCCAACGGCATATCGTGCAATCTTAAAAAATGCTGCATTGATATTCAAGAAATTCGTGATTCCATTTATCATTCAAAACGATATTCTAAATTCTTTAAAACATTTGACTTAATTTATAGTGAAACAATCATAAAAAAGCCAGTATTTTACAGTGTCATAATAAAACAGAAGTGAAACTACCTACTAGTTAACCTATATTTTTTTTTGTAAAGATAGTCACTTTCCGAATAGCAGTATTTCCGTAACCAAACAAACTCGGTTTAGAAAAACGGTAAGATAACCAGCAGCACAAAAATGCAGGCACTCCGTAAAAGCAGTCTATGATGTTACTAATATTATGATGGCAAATAGAGGTGTTTGTTCGTGGTTTAAATGTTTGTAAACGCTCCCACATTACGGGAGAAATTCCGTGTGCCCCTTTCCCCCCACAAATAGGCAACGTGTTTTAAACAAAACAAAATTATGGGCTAAGATAAAGTAGTAACCAAATAATACCTAATGAAAAAAAAAAATTGTATGTGTGTGTCATTTTGTTTTCGTATTCTTCTCTGCAACCCCTTTTCAAGAATACCCATAATTATCAATATAGTTATAATGTATATATCAGTCCACCATATTTTGAAGTTCATCATAATTATTAGATTTAGAATGTCGTCACACAGCTAAACATGCATTGCAATTAAAACTAAACTTGTTTACGAAATGTCAACTCAATTGGTCGGGGATAACTGTTTTAAAATTCAGTTGCAAGATTTCCGAGATCCCAAACAAACAAACATAGTAAGTTTACTTGTATAAAATAAGCAACTTTTTGAAAACGATTTCCACGAATAAGGCCCTCGACTTTTAGATCAAGAACCTCGCAACATAGCAGGCTATAGAATTGTGTGTATTTCAGGTAGGTCGTTGTTCCTTGTATAATCATTTCACCACGACAAAACACACGAATTCTCGCTTCAATACAAAACACGAAGAAGTAACAGGTTGTCAAGCACCATTACAATCAAATAAAACGACAAAGACATTATAATTTCACTTTACAATACCAACATGTTCTAACCTTTGCCCTTTCAACCCAATTTCTTCGCAATTTATTTCACTAAAGATTATTCTTATATCAATTCCTTGATTTGTACAAGATTGATAAAGATAAAATCAGATTGATATGAGGCTGTATGAAAGAGGATTTTTATGAAGGTTTACACTGACATTCTGAATGTTTTGGGGTAAGGTTATGCCGCAATAATTTTTGTGTGCGAAACCACTGGCGCGGTGGGCGGATAACCGGAATGTAAAAATTGTATAAAAATGTTTTTTCCTGGTTTTATTTATTGAAGTACTATCGCGCTTTAGTTATGGGTTAACCGAACAATAATTTTACTAATAAATCTTTAGAAAAGTCTTGCGTGGTACTCGCAACCAGCTTGCATGTATGACCAGGTTTTCCGTATACCTAGACAAAACTTAAAGAGTGCGTCAAGATCATAGAAGGTGTAGTTCTGCGTGTGTTGATGTTCCTACCTACCGCGATGGAAAATAATCGTGACTGTATGGGTGTAGAATGTATTACAAGTAGTTTCATCTGTTGATAATGGATAGGCTGCAAAACTGACAGTGTAACTTGACAGAGCCCATATCCATAAATTAAGCAATGCGTTGCATAAAATTATGTCTATGAATGTGATCCAATCTTGTTATATCAGATTAGCCAGTCACAAATACAATCTAAAATAGTTCAATATCAAAGTCATATTACAACCAAATAACATAACGCATTTCAGTCCTCTGTTGTGAAATTAGAACAATCAGTATGTGATAATTTGGAACATTTCACGATTGGTTTGTCATTTTGCCCGTTTCGCTAATACTATTGTATTCGCGAAAAATTCAAATATGGTGTTTGAAGGCTTCTACCCAATTCATTCTACCCTTATCTGACAGCACAAGCTAATAAGTATATAGGCAGAAATCTTTATCATTCTGGTACACTGAAAATATTGTTTGCAATTTTGTTTAATAAAGCGTTTCGCATTAAGCGACTGATGTCAAACGCTGTACCGTTTGACATCAGTCTCTAACTGTATCTGTATAATCACTAAATATTATAAAACAAAGTCCTTCACTACCTCTGTCTGTCTGTTCACGATAAACTCAAAAACTACAGTACTGATTTTCATGCTGTTTTCACCAATGGATAGAGTGGTTCTCGAGGAAGGCAAAGCCGCAGCCATCACCTAGTCTTAAAAGTAAATGCAAGTTAGCTGACTGTATGCTTATTAGCTCAAATCAAATGTGTACTAACAAGTTTAAGCAAACAAAAACAAATTATGTTGTAGATAATAGGCTTTTTTATTTAGCTCGTTCCATCGTGGACCTCAAATCTGTTGCCAGGACAAGATTGAAATCGTGAGATACTATCACTTCACTACATAGTATAAAACAAAGTCGCTTCCCACTGTCTGTTCCTATATATGCTTAGATCTTTAAAACTACGCAACGGAAATAGATAGAGTGATTCAAGAGGGAGCTTTACATGTAGCACATTCCACCCGTGCGAAGCGTGGGCGGGTCGCTAGTATAATTATAAAAAATATGATATGAATGTAAAATACCTAAACCAAACTGTTCCATACCTATTTTTTTTATTTTCATAAATTCAGACTCGTTTCACCTAAAAATAATATTTTAATACAGTAAATCAGCTCCATACATTTGTGATTTGAAGTAAATATGATTGAGTTGTCCTAAATATCCTTAAGCAATATCTTGAAATATAATAACCGTATCTGAGTCTGTGCTAGACAAAATGTATTTTCTTTCTTTCTTGTTCCATATTTCGACTGTCCAGATAATCTCATTACGGTTTTTACACATCCATTATTACTTGTCTTACATAGATGAATGTAAGAAACAAATCTTTGTTATGTCTGGTATATAATTTAGCAAAAACAATCACTAATCGAAATACAATATTATTTCATCCATCTGTTTTCTCTGCTCAAGTTAAAAAGAAACGTACAAAATAAATAGGTAGACGCCTAATTATATATAGTGTAAAAAGCAAGAGAGTCGTGAAAAAGTGTCACTTTTTCACCGATAGCTATGACGGACGTATTGGATTGACACACTTCGCGATAGTTTATATTGATCAGCTTACGTCAATTCTGTTGAACGTCGATATAGACAAACGAAACGCTTTAAAATAATTGCTAATGTCTATGTCCAAAAATACATTTAGATATAAAAAGTAAATAGCTTTTGCATTAATGGAAACATAACTCAGGTACATTTTCTCCGGTGTTATACAGAAATCTGTATTAGTCCTTAAACTCAAGTCTTAAAAAGAAAAATGTTTGTTCATAATTCACGGCAAAAAAGCTTCTAAAATTAGGGTCATAAATTCAGGCTTCCACGGTGACAAACTAGAGACTTTATTGAAGATTTTCCGTCTCAAAAAATCTCATATTTCACGAACATCAATTTTCCTAAGTAAGCAATATGTATGTTAGACCGGGGATCACATTCTAGGGCACAAAACTTAATTTAGCTAAAAGTATTTTGCCATGAAAAAAAGATCCGTGTAATCATATTAGATATTTATAACTTGGGCTCCATCACTAATTATCTATAAGCGGATTTCATGGGTCACTGAAATTTTGGACACTTGAACGCCTCTCATCAGAAAAACGTGTTTTGTCAACTGTGTAGAAGATGCTCAATTTTGTTGGTACCTTATTTTTATATTCCGGCTGATAAAACTCGAACAATCCACAAAACGAAGTCCCATAAAAATGTCACTTGCAAAATCCAAAGCTTACCGACGAAAAGAATACGATTAAACGAATCGTAAAATCATCTCCAATAATTTATCTTCCATGCAAATGCACGATTCCTTTTACAACAATAACGGCGAATACTTTATCATATGAATACGATATCGGCACTTCAAAAAATTTTACACTAGAAAATATTATTTAAAAAAAATTGCACTTCACTCACCGTTTTTTTAATAAATCACATTTGCAGCACGTAGAACTAGGTTAAGTAGTTAACGGTGTTTAACTTTGTGGGTAACTGTATTCGGATAACGCGCGCCGATTCGTACGCACAAAACACGGCAAGTACGTCTGAACGGAATAGTTGCCCGCGTAGCACTGGGAGACGCGCAGTCTCCGAATCATGCCCGTACCAGCTCCCAAATGACTCGCGTAGCCCGTAGCGCTACGCCGTAGCGATGGCGCTACGACGCTCATAAATTATGATAAACGCGTTTATTTAATTACGACGATGGGCATGACATTTTTTTTCATACTATAAAATATAGGCGAGTTGAATAACAATTTTGATCTTGTTTGTATTGAATTTACATTAGATTTTGTTTAGTATTGGTAAATAACCCGGCTTAAAAACATTTTGTCACAAAATCGACAAACATCAAATTTATTTTTCTTTTTTAGTTATGCTCTTTTTTGAGCGTGGAAATTTGAAAATAAATCGTGAGCTCTAACGGTTTTAAGCGCAGCTTCGACTACCGTCTTAAGAACCTTTCGTTCAATGGCTGGATTAGGCTCCTTATGTACCTACATAGAACGGAGTAATCCTGGATACCATGTTTACAGGGTGCGAAAGTTTTTACACTGTAGTTACCGTTTACAGTAGCTTAAGTACACCATTGAAAAGAAGCAGAAAATCGTGCTAATCGGGCTCTTCACGAAAATGGTATAGACACGTCGGAAAAATAAAGATTACACTTGCTACGAGTTTTACTCGTTAAATGGACTTGGAATTTTTTGCTAACATTTAAAAAAAACTTTTATTGACCCCCTCGATAAAAGTTCTTAAATACTAGATTAGAATTTTGACGACACGGTTGGCGCAGTGGCTGAGCGATTAGACTGCTGCGCTGCGTGTCGCGGGTTCGATCCCCGCTCGGAACAGGTATTTGTATGATCTACCGATAATTGTTTCGGGTCTGGGTGTTCAGTTGTGTATGTGAGTTTAAATGTTTGTGAGCGCACCCACGATACAGGAAAAATTCCTAGTGTGGGGCAACGTAAAAAAAAAAGAAAAAAAAAAAATAGTACATAAGACCGCCCATTGCCTCATCCTATGCAAAATATTAAATTTTTGTCATTACGTATAATTTGTGTGTAGTGTATGAGTTCGTGTGGAGTCTGTAGGAGTCCGTATTCTAATATCAACAATAAAATTAACTATATCAACAAATTAATTAACTGACTTATACTTAATTTATCTTTTGGTGTTTTGGAATAACTACTATTTTTAGTAAGAAGCAGAAATTCCAGTATTTTTTGGTTAGCAACATGGCTATGAGGATATCAAATGACGCACTTTTTTTTTTTTTTTTTTTTTTTTTTAACCCTGTACTGTCCCACTGCTGAGCAAAGGCCTCCCCCAACTCCTTCCAAGTGCTCTTATCTTGTGCCGCTTCAAACCAGCCCTTATGGTACGCGTCTAAATCGTCACGCCACCTCTTTCTAGGCCGGCCTCGGCGGCGCCGTCCGTCTTCCGGCATCCATCGTGTTGAGGCCTTTGCCCAGCGGCCATCTTGCATGCGGCTGACGTGACCCGCCCAATCCCACTTTAACTTAGCAGCCTTCTTGCCCACATCCACTATACCCGTTTTGGAGCGCAGCGTGGTGTTTCGTATCTTGTCTTGCCTTTTGACACCCAAAATACTGCGCTCCATTGCCCTTTGGCATACTCCAAGGCGGAACTTCTGAGTCTCGGTGAGAGACCATGTCTGAGCACCGTAGGTTCGACGCACTGTCATTTCTAATATTCATAATTACTGAAATTGAATCAGTTAAAATGTTATGCTACGTGGATTGAAATATAATATCCCATTTCTGAAAAGAGATGGTTTTGTTCATTT
Source organism: Diarsia mendica (assembly GCA_949316265.1). Classification (NCBI taxonomy): domain Eukaryota; kingdom Metazoa; phylum Arthropoda; class Insecta; order Lepidoptera; family Noctuidae; genus Diarsia; species Diarsia mendica. The sequence goes on from OX438901.1 coordinate 20,189,763, forward strand.
TATTGTTTATCGGATCCTGATGCCCAGGGTACTATGTAATATGGTACATGGATGCGACATATACATAAATTTCCGGCTTTTTACAATTTGGTTAGATATAAATGATTGCCAACTGCAACGATATTTACACATTACTTTATTATTTACATCTGGCAGCTTTAACATGTTCAATGGCAATGCTAATAGGGTATTTCACCCAAATAATCTAATTAGTCCATCTGTTAGATTACAGACATCGAAAAATACGTGTTTTTTTTTTAAACAGCTGTTTAATGAAAATATTGTACAGAGGTGTTACTTAATTTTAAACTCGCCAAACTTTAACGTTTGATGGCGAGAGGCGCTCATTTACAAAAACAATGAACCATCTTACTTACTATAATAGGTACTAACAATGATTTAATTAACTAATCATAATCATAATCATTTATTAGTTTGCAAACATGGGTAAAAATTAATTGGTACATAGATGTTGTCTTATAAGTAAGCTCTCCATGTTCTGCCGTCGCATGGGCATGCAAAACATAATCAATTAAATATAATTATTTCAGAAAACAATCAAAATTATAGAATTCCATTTAAACAAATTACATGTCAAGACATACACAACACAATAATATATAGGAAATAGTAAAGAAAAAAGTCAAAAATATTACATCAAATGTCACTGGTTACAATATTAGGGATGTCAATACAAGCATGTCAATTAAAATAAGAAAAATAACAAGTAAGAAAATAATCCATTTGGTCAATCAAATTACCTTTTAAATTTTTTATGTGCATGTCAGAAATAGATAAATTAATAACAAAAAAATAATACCAAAAAGTCTAACATAAAAGCTATTTCAATATTGCGACAAAACATAGATATTAGATCCTACTTAGGTCCCACAGTTTTTTTTCCGATAGGAACTCTGAGATATTATACTATGCTTTGCAGATTAGAAACTTTTTTAGGTGGCTTTTAAACAAATTAACATTTAAAGTTTTTATTGACTCTGGTATGTGATCATATATAATTGGTGCCATGCAGAAAACACTTTTATGCATCAGAGATGTCTTAGACTGTCTTGCACATAACATATTGGCGTGTCGTCTACTTCGGTTATTCAAGTCGGATAGTTTGGGAAATAAATGTGGGTTGGTTTTTACAAATACCGCGACCTCAAATATGTACAGATACTTACTACTACTAACTACAACATACTTACTATTCTAGAATGTTAGTAACAATTTTACTTATACACTATGTTATTTCTAAATATTTACAGGTGATAGGTACTTAATTATAGTTACATGTATATTATATTATAGTAACTGGCGTGCGTGTATGGCCAGATGTATGAATGTGGACGATGCTAAAGGAGTAGACCGTATAGGTATGTAAGGATCGTAGCAGGCGGCGCGGCGGCGTTCTGTTGTTTCTGTCTACCCCCATGGGAAAAGGGCTTGAGTGTATGTATGTATGTATGAATATTATACAGTTATATAAATTGTAATGTAATTATTCCATACAGTTATATAAATTAAGGTTATTTTTTTAATGTAGGTAATATTTAGTTCTGTATGCTATCCAGTATAAAGTTTTTTTTAATTTCGTATCAAATTAGGATAAAAATTGACGAAAATAAAACGTGTCAAAGATCACGAGTGGGGGTTTTAGTGGGTAAAAAAGTATTAACTGTGTGACGTCACAAGACTTGACACGACTTTTCGAAGCACTGTATCATCTTCATCTTTTGTTTACGTGAAAAAAGAAATAATAAGTGTCCTTTATTTTTAGAAAATCTATCTGACGGACTTATAAGATTATTTTGGTGAAATACCCTAATCTTTGAACAAAGAAGAGCCTCTTGTGTCGTGAAGTATCAAACAGTTTATTTCACTGAAAAATGTCTCTTCCTTTTTAGTTATTCAATTTTTTTATTATAGGTAGCTTTAATGTCATAATTATATTCTGATTCTGGTGATTTCAATTTTTTATTGGCCTTATTATCCATTACAAAAATCCTTTTCTTTATGGATGTCTCAGGCTATATATTCGAGGCTAATTATGTCTCCGGCTATTTAAGTTCCCATTACAATAGATGGATACATTATAAAACAGTGTTGAGTACGTCTCGCCAAATATTCAAGCAAAACAAAAACACTGATTAAAGAAATTGACATGATATATGACAACACGGAACAGTTTCTTTTAGATCTCCGAGGCATGTAGCGGAGACAATAGATAAAACCGTCGACCATGATTACTCAACTAAGGACTCGTAGATCACACAGTTATCATCGTACCGCAAGTCCCTTTCTATGGTTAGCCGTGCGTTGAATAAATTATACATTCAGAAAGAGAAATGAGAACATTTTCACTACTGTTTCTTTTTTTTCAAATGTTAGCTGTTCTATGGATTTGTATGTCGGTATATAGTGTCTCATAACGTGTAAATTTAATATGGGGAAACCTGAAATAAATGGATTTTATTTATTTATCTAAATGTATTAGATTTTTGCGGTCACGATCCTTAACGTAAACTACCTTCATACGAATAGTTTTAAACATAGTGTTACTGCATTATTGGCCTAGTTGTCGCAAGACTGCTGAGCATGAAGTCATGAGTTCGATACCCAGATCGGGCAAAGTGTTATTGGGCTTTCCATTTCTTCTGTATTGATGATTTCCATATAACGTCTACTTACAATCAACACATGCCATGACTTGTGTAGAACTAAAAGGATAAAATTAAAACCTTTTTTGCAAAAATCGGTGGTAAAAACAGTCGATTAAATAAACAACCAACCGACTACGGCGAAGCCAAAAGGAAGGGTAATGATTTTGGCAGTCTATGTATGTATGTATGTTTGTAGGTTCCACCGTAGCACCTAAACTACCGATCGGATTTAAATAAATGAGGTGTCAATAGATTTGTAAGAATTGCCCGGGTGTCATAGGCTATATTAATTTTATCAAATATTTTTATGACGGAAGTTAAATGTCAGATTATAACATCGAAAAAAAAAATATTGAAATAATAATAACATGTTTGGTATCAAATGAAAGGTCTTGACAAGCAGATTACAAATATGTATTATAATATTATAGTTTTAGTACACACAAAAATAAAATTCAAATAAAAAAATAAGTTCAAAAATGTAAAGCCCGACTACTAACAAAATCGCGGTCTTAAAAGTAGAAAACAAGAACATAAATAATTCTTGTCTGATATTCTTTGTAGTCGCATGCCACCTTGCTAATGGCAATTAGCAGCTGACTTCTGTATCAATGAGAACGCTATGAAGGAGCATCAGGTATCAGTGGCATGCGACTACGAAGAATATCAGATAAAAATTTATGTTCTGGTTTTCTACTTAAGACCGCGATTTTGTTAGTAGTCGGGTTTTAGATTTTTGAACTTAATTTTTTATTAGAATTTTTGGAAAGCCAGTTGTTTTTTTTTTTAAATTCTTATATAGTTATTTTGCCGGAATGGTTCATTTTCCCATAACGTCGTCATACATTACAGTCCATTTCACCTCATTAGATACAAATATCAAAGACAAATAAATACTTACCCACCTTATATAATATCATATAACCTACGTCACCTTTATTTTACTCCGGGGAACTGATATTCGTATTCCGAGAATACACGACACACTTGTAATATCTAATATCACTTAATTAAGAAGACATTGTCTGAGCCAGCCAGCCAGGCTGGTACAACGCGTAATGAGGCAGATTTTGCTGAAGCAACGTTTGACGCAATCAATTTCTGCGACGTGACTGTTATGCGACGGATTGTATATTGTAACAACGGATTGTATGGGGATTCTGAAGGTTTATAGGTAGCATAGACGTGTTATGTCATTTTGGAGGTTTGCATGACCTGTTTTATTAATTTTTAGGGAACACAAAAAAGTGAAAAATAAACTTTAGAAGAAAAATCAGTTTCTGAAGTCGGTGACTTTTGTTTGTTTGTTTTCACTTTTTTGTGTTGTTTTTTTTGAAGTCGGTTTTATTTTTTGTTTCAAAGTTTTTATTTTTCACTTTTTAGTGGTTCACATGTTCATGGGTCATAATGTGGCCAATGTAGTTTTTTTTTGAGTTTTGTTGATTTTTCAAAAACCGCTTGTCCGATTTCGATAAAAAAATTATGGGACCATTTGGGAAGTATACCCTTTCCAACAAAAAAAGATTTTTTCAAATCGGTTAGCAAGTGACGGAGTTATGCCCGAACAAACATAAAAAAACATCCGAATTGAGAACCTCCTTCTTGTTTTAGAAGTCGGTTAAAAAGAAGTAAGCAGTACATTGCATTTAAGGTACATTACATTAAATATAATGTACCTTAAATGCAATGGTTAAAACCATTGTTAGTATTACTGCTATGTCCCGTGCATACATGCACGTAATCTAACTGTTGACGACACTTCAATGTGTTCCACTCTACGGCGCGGCATCCTAATTAATCCCCAATCTGGATGTCCCCGTTAATGACAATAAGCTCTTCTTGCCCTTCCTTATTTTAACATAAATAGCAAGATAGAATAGATTAGCAAGACGTGGGTGTACCTACCACATTTTCGTGAGCTTTCGGGAAATTGTCGTGATGTATATGATAATTATATTATATATTTCAAACCATATTATGACGCCTACGTAATCCTCAAAGTGCTAGGTAGAGATGAATCTAATAGAAGGTACACCCACATTTCTCCTGTTCTATTTTAAGTCCCGCGTAATAGGGGGCTATTATTTCCATCAATCGAGCATAAAACCAGACTCCAGGGCTTCGACTAAGAAATTTCTCATGAAAAACACAATAACACTTTGCCCTAACCGAGAATCAAACCCTCATGCTCCGCAGTCGCGCTTGCTACCTTTGAACCAATGAGACAGTCAGTTATATTATTTTACATATCTCTTGCTCTGTAAGTACACCCTTACATCCCTGAATGCCGGGGTGTATGACTATCATTACAGCATAGGTTTTGGAATTTGAAAAAAGAACTGTCATACTCATACTGCACGAAGAATATTTTTAAAAAGTTATTTTTTTTTTCTCGGTATCGATTAATTACTCGAATCGGAATCTAGACAATTTATTTTATAAAGATTTTATTTTAAATATGGAACTATTTGTTTCCACATCGTATGTTAGATGGAATCGATTTAAAAATCAAACTGGCCAGCAAGATTTGACGCGCTTGCGTGCGTGAAAAAAAAAAGGCAGTCTACTAGTACAAACTATAAATATACCTAAAAAGAACGTGACCATATCTCTACAAATTGTAATAATTTTACTATTAATTTTAATTAAATACACATTTTTTTCTTCTTAATAAATGTTCATTGAAACCTGCTGTCTTGTTGTTTACTTACCTCACAATCGATATGTAAAGCAGAGTATTTATCTCGGGCGTAAGCATCAATTGCATACTCGGGTTAATTAGCGCCTTCGCTTCGCTCAGGCGCCAAAAACCTCGTATGCAATTGATGTCATACAGCCCTTGGTTAATAATCTACTATTAGTAAGTCAAGTCAAGGCTCGCCAAAGATGGGCCGCGGATTTTAGTACGAGATGACGTGGCCTCGGCACAAGGGCAAAAAAAGAACATGGGTTCGGTTTTTAGTCAGTAGAAGTCTGACACTCCCCTTCGCTCTGCCCAAGAGCGGGGGGGGGGGGGGGTCATTTGATGATTTTCCACCAACCAAAAAAAAAAAAGCTCGCCAAAGATGTAGTTACAAAGACTAAATCTTTGGCGAGCCTTGACAATACAGAATAACTGATAATATTAGAAAACTTTAAGTAGATATTCCAAGTAATAGTTGTTTAGAATGTTCAGTATTAAATGACATAATACAAGATACGTAGTTAGACAACATGTATAATATTCAGAGTTTGGACTGACACAAAAATGGTATAGCGCCCAAGGGACATACTGTGGAGATAAATGAATGTATCATATCATATCCCAAAGGTTTTAGCGGAGTTAGTAACAGGGCCAGACACTGTATACAAGACATGTTTAATTTATTACTTTAGGTACTGTAGTCACTTACGTTTTTTTTGTCAACTAAAAATGTCACCTCGCAGCCTTTTTATGTATATTAAGGTAATTCAGTTAGTTCACAGCGTTATTTTTACGTTGAAACTTTATTTTATAGAAGGTTATCAACCTTTTTGGAGTATCATCATCTGCCTAGACTTTTCCAACTATGTTGGGGTCGGCTTCCAGTTTAACAAAAGGCAGCTAAATACTATTATTTTAGACTAGCTTTTGCCAGCGGCTTCGCCCGCGTGAAAATGACGACTTTCCATACAAACTGTCATCCCCTATCTAACTCCCTTAGGGGTTGAATTTCGAAAAATCCTTCCTTATTCCTTATCTACGTTATAAAGGGAACTTCTGTACAAAATTTCAGCTTTCTAGGTCCAAGGGTTTGGGCTGGGCGTTGATGAGTCAGTCAGTCAGTCAGTCAGGAATTCTCTTTTTATTTATATAATAATATAGATAGATAGATGGAGTGGCTGCCTGTCTGAACTTCGCAACTCAGTTAATACTGGGTAACATACAATATACTCTTTGGTAAGACTGGTTGTCAGACTTTTGACCCACTTATTACTTGTAATAACTGCCAAATATCTGCAAATAACAGCCGACACCAACGGCTTAAAAAGGGAACATGGCCGAGAGGTATTTGAAAATCAGGTATAAGAAAAACTATTGCGGTCCCGCTACCTCGAGGGTGCCCCCGTAGAGTGCGATAGGGACAAAATATGCAGCTCAGACTGATTATATCACAAAAAAGTTGACGTGATCGACGTTTCGTTTTCCTCAAAATCTTCACCTTGTTTCATAATTTACTCTTAAACTACGAAAGACATTGAATGCTACACCTAGGGTCAAAATACACAGCCATATTGGCAAAACCCTTACAGAATCCCATAGGAGAAGCTTGTAATCTAAAATCTGTGTCATATGGGTCTGCTTGAAGACTTGTGTGACATTCTAACACATTTACACCCGTATTTATAAACAAGTCATTACTATTACTTGAGTAAATGTCATTGTTTAAGATACGATTTTTTCTCTGTAGTTTAGTAATTCCGTAATGTAAGAACTATCAAACGTTACAATTCTTAGTTTTGCTTTCATTGACGGTTCTAACTTCGTTTAAATTTTTGCCCATTGGATAAAAATATTTGCATAAGTTATATATAACACTAACATAATATAACTTAAGTCCAAGTAATTACTTTGACTTGACTATAAATACGGATGGTAATGTTAGCCTCAATCATCCCACTGCTGAGACGACTTTTTCCCCAAAATTTCCAGTTATTCAACATAACACTGAGTAAAATCTAGACCCAGATTCAGAATATACTCTAAAACTGACACAGACAGGTTCCAAACACCCAGACATATTGACTAAAACCTTACACAACCCATGGGGAGTGGCTGTAATCTAAAATCAGTGTAATATATGTCCGCTAGGAGGCTGGAGTGACGTTATTATTAAGAAGACGTGATGCGTGTCACAACTGTTACGCTACTGTGGTTAAGGGTGTGACCTTAGGGCTTAGTCACACTTGAACGCACAACTAACATTACGTCTCAAATCCCCGAAGTGTTGGGCAAAGGTACCTATTAGTTAACCCACATTTTGTCAGTTATGTTTTAGGCACGTGTAAAATGGACGAGCTTTGTGTCAACATCCGGATACACACATACAATACAGACTCCGAGCTGCTACTTGACTTACATGTAGATAATGAATATTATGCAATTTTTTTATTTTTCAGATTTTATCTCAAGAACTCTTCTAATATGAAAAAGGCAAGACGATTTATCTCCACGCATGATCCGGATTTCTAACGATGATTTCCTTCATCATTCAGTGAAGTCTAAGGAAAAAAAATACATTGTCAATTGAAAAGTCTCAAGTACCTATGCGTACTTGTATCTTAATATACACACACCTATAAAGTGGTACATAAATATTGAGCATAAGTAGCCAGCCGTAAGGTCAGTACAATATTTTCACACTGATTTTAAAATTGTAAAAAACGTTCTTTAGATCAAAATGCCATGTCACAAATTGTTCATGTCTGTGCAAAGAACATGTGCGTATAAACAACCCTCTACAATAGTATTGTACATATAACGTATACGTTAAAGGAAATATGGCCTTGAAAAGTTCTGATGGCAAAAGTATGATTGGCTGTTGGTCACAGGTCGTATGGTAAATTCCCACATGGTAGAGAAATTAGTTGCCGATGTTGCCCCTACTATTTTGATTACACTGTGTAGGAATGCTCCATGATTTAATCAAACTCTCAAGGATTACTGTGGATACAGATTTCATCCAAAATTTCATAAAAATAATGGGTCTATTGACACATTTTTTCTACCGGACGTCAATCGTCGGGCTCGAATAATATATTCAGTCTGACTGTCAAAATATCACTTCATCATTTAAGTCGGTCAATCATTATTTTAATGTTTCCTTTATAAAACAACCTTCTTTATTATAACTTAAATTAAATTATTACTATAATCTCTTAAACTAGGAAGCGGCGAAGATCGTGTTTTCGGGGCTTGTAATTTTGACGTTCAAAAAAATTCTGTGTATTAGTCTAATATGAATGTTCATGACGTGTAGATTCATATTTCGAATTTCAGGTGATTATATAAATATGAGAGCTTTGTATTTGTTAACGTCTTAAGACACAAAATAAATCTTCCAGATAAAAAAATATTGTTCAAAAATAAATGCATTATCGACCAAAAATATGGAGATACAAAACCCTTAAATAAATGATCAGACTAAGAAAAGAAATCTTAACGAAGACAGGCTATTGTCCAAATAGCTGGAGGGCCTAACGAAAAGCCTAAGGTGACTAATCTATCATCCTTCTAAGTGACAGCTCAGAATAGTACATTGTTCACCGAGAGAAGAAAGTGACCGATTACCGTCGAGGGTGTCGTTTAAAGCCCGAAGCCGTAGGCAAGGGCTTTAAAACACCCGAGATCGGGAATCGCACTTTCTCTCGAGTGATACATAGTGCTTTATACTACACCTAGGAAGAAAATAAAAAACTAAATTCTAATTCTAATTCAAATTCAAAATGGCGCCAATGGCGTCTGCAAATGTCACATGTTCTTTTTTCAAATTGTAATCTGAGCGGGAGAGAAAAGTGTATGAAAATCCATTCTCTCCCGCTCAGATGCGTTTTCTCCCCGCATATTTGTTCGATATGCAATGACGTACTTTCTACCGTGAATTTGATAAAGTATCAAGGTACTTTCCAAGCAGGTGTAGTATAAAAGTATTTTGTTCAAGATAAAATATAATATGTAGTAGGTACTAGAGACGATTAGAGTTGAAACGTTCTCAACTTAATTTGGGCTTCTTTCTTTATTTTGAAGCCTTTATAATAGAACTTTTTGGAATTAGTCAAATAGACAATATTAAAATTCTGTTCTAATTTTGAAACGAAAATGAGCTGACTGACATTCAGTTATCGAAGCTGTTCATGTTTGTATGCTATGTGAGTTGAAATGTTTTTAAAAGCGCTCACGACACAGGAAAAAATATTAGTGTGAGCCAATGTTATAAAAAAAAATCGTTGTGTAGTTTTGATTTTGTTGGGTATATGCAAGCTAAACCATCAACTATCGCACTGCTGGGTAGGCCCAGTGCCAGTCGGTGTGAGAAACACGTCGTTAGTATTATATGTAGATCCAAGCATTTCCCCGTTCCTTCAGGATGCGTTTTGAAACCATTTCGAGAGCAGTGGTGATGAAATAATGAACACAAAGTAAAGTGTCTTCCTGAGTTCCAATATAGAACCTGCAATATACAAGTGAATTATATTATCTGATTCCAAGTTTTATGTTTGCCAGAAATACTATCTTACACAATTTAAATAAATGAGTAAAACACAAACTCTTTTATGTAAATAATAATCTAAACACCTTTTAAAATTATTAAAACTTCCGTGATCATTTTATCTCAGGCCCAATTTATAAAATAACCAAAACACCGTAGACGTCAATCTTTCATGGTTAACTTAACAACGTAACAAGGCAATACAACCATTAAAGAGTGACAAATTGCTATCCAATTACTTAAGGGCCCGATACAAGCCTCTTATTGTCCACAATACTGAAATGACAAGGACCAGACACTTTCTTTCCGATTGCGTAAAGAAACAAATACCTACAGAATATTGTACTTTGGACGTGACGTTTTTTTTTTGTTGTTTGTTTCATGGGGTGGACGCCATTCTATTCCCTTTGTGCCTTAAATTAAAGTGCTTTTTAATGGTTTTATGGTGTCCTGTTTTCTTTTCTACAAGTTTTTCGTGCTTTTGATGGTAAGAGTGGTCCACTGACTATTGATTTGCGATTCCATGATGTTGCAGATGCATTTTATTGACAAAAAATCTCTTTAATATTTATAATACATTTTTTTGTACTTGTATGTCCCATGACTGGACAAAGGTTTCCCAAATATACTTCCAGATATCCTTTCAATTAATATAATGGACTTAATTATGTCTCATGTATTTTTTTTTTGTTAGCCTATATTGTCCCACTGCTGAGCAAAGGCCTCCCCCATACTCTTCCACTCTTCTCTCCGTGCGGCTTTCTCCGGCCAATCTTGTATAAAAACATCAAAATCGTCACGCCAGCGTTTTCTAGGCCTCCCTCGGCGACGACGCCCGTCCTCTGGCACCCACTGCGTGGCGATCCTAGCCCATCGGTCCTGATGCATTCTGCAGACATGGCCCGCCCAATTCCACTTTAATCCAGCAGTCTTGTTACAGTCTTGCTCATGTATTATATCTGTTTAAAAAAAAAAATAGTTACAGTGAAAACATTTCATGCTCGTATTTACGTATAGCTCGAATGTATGTACATAGCGACTGTCCATTGTCTTGTCACAACACAGTGAGGACACTTGCTTGTCGTTAGATATTAGTATTAATGAATACAGTATTTCAACTACAAAAGTCTTTTCACGGATTCTACAGATCTTTTAGGAAACAAGTGGCCTAATTATTTATTTCCTTCTCTCATCCCCATTTATCTGGGGTCGGCGCAGCATGTCTACTTCTCTATAACTCGTCATCTCAACAGTATCACCGCTTTCACAAGCGCGACTGCCAAAGTGTTATTGAGATTTTCGATAAGAAATCTCTGAGCAGCAGGCACAAAGTCTGACTTTTTGCTCAGTTGATGGCAATAGGCTCGCCCCTTATTATATGGGTCTTAAACATAACTTCGAAATGTGGGTGTACTATGTATTATGTACACCTCTGCTTAACCCTCCAGGGATAACTGGCGTGATTTAATGTTATGTTTTTACTTAGTCAATAATCGTAACCCGCGTTCAAATTCCCAATAAAGTTCCTAGTTGGTTTACTGTTTATCTTTACACTGTGCTTATGATCACAGGCAATTTTAATATAATTACGTCATCGGTCCGTACCGCTGGCTTGCTGATATTGCGTCACAAAAAATAGAAGGGCCATTATTAGAGGCTTGGCTCTCTCTGATAGATAGGTAGGTACTGTCGGGGACACAAGGCTTAATACTTTTAGTGTGTGTACTTTCAGTGTATGTAGTTTTTTTCAGTGTAGTTTTGTTTTTTAGATTAATTTGTGTACTTGTTTTGTATCGAAATTATGTTGCTTCCATTATCCTACTAATATTATAAACACGAAAGCTTGTAAGTATGGATGGATGGATGTTTGTTACTATTTCACGCAAAAACTACTGAACGGATTTGGATAAAATTTGGTACACAGATAGTTTATAACCTGGATTAACATATAGGATAGCTTTAATCCCGATTTTATCTTCCCGTGCGATAATTTTCGAGTTGTAGCGGTCGAAGCCACTGGCAACAGCTAGTGGTAAATAATGCCATATCCTTATTTATAATTAGATATTCAATACCATAGTATCCAATAACTTCTAATCAAATCAATTGGTAATGAACCTATCGGTTAAAGATATCAATAGGTATCTCAATTAATAACTACATCTATCAGTGTAGTCGAAATTGCCAGTGCGTGCTGCGTTAACGTTCTAAACCACCTAAAGTTACTGATTTTATTTTATACTGGATTTAAAAATATATACCTATGTCTCAAGCTCAAAATGCTTTCGCTTTCGCTCCTAGCATAAGCCTTTATCAGAATATAGCACCAGCCTAAATTCTATATTATTAAGTTATGGAATCAGGCGTTACTTTGCGGAAATCCATGACATTAAATGCTATGAAATATATTTAGTTTTAATACCGCGAGACATATATCCAGGTCTGAAAGCAGGACACAAATCCCACCGTCATCCATATGCACATGCATGACGGTGGGATTTGTGTCCTGATTTCAGACCTGGATATATGTCTCGCGGTATTAAAACTAAATATATTTCATAGCATTTAATTCTATATTATTATAACCAGACTTCTCCCAGGGTGTAAAAACACCCATTTATACTTCTATGAAAACTAGTACATAGAGTATGCCATCTATTAGGGACGACTGACATATCGCTTAATGAATACTTCTTGCATTTTAAATGTTAATCTCAACGCAAAGTTCACTCATCCAACCTACCCCATGCTAACCTAATATTATTATAATTTGAACTTATTATTCAAATATCAATCGACCCATTTCCCACATCCCACACCCACACCCTTTAGATTTAGAATAACATTCATTAAATTATTATTCATATAATTTCCAGTAAAAAGTATCAATTATGGCAAAGGTTTTGCCTGCGGCTCCACCAGCGTGGTAAGCCGATTTTTTATTTTACCATTGTCTTACATTAGAAGGGATTTCTCCTATAAAGTATTTGCGTTTACAAATATTGAATATTCAGTTACAAAATTAGCCAGATCCGAAAAAACAACCTGTAGTCCATACAAATAATTATATTTGATCCGTGCGGCATTCGATGCCGCGACATGCAGCGCAGCAGCCAGTCGCTCAGCCTTTGCACCATAGCCATGATAACGTGCCAGGATAAAAAGTCTATGTCTACGCAGGTTATGGTCTATCTGTGAGCCAAATTTTATAGTAATCAGTTACGCCATTAAAGCAGTATTGTAATAGACTGATAGACAGCCAGTCTCATAGGTAGACAGAAAGACTTTCGCATTTATTAATTATATTCGAATGGACTTCTTGTTAGTACCAGTACCAAACAGAAAAAAAATACCCATATTCATGGTTCCGAGAATTTATATTAAATTTGTTTCCCTTTTTATATTCTATCAGTTACAGTCATTGTGTTTCATACTTTCTAAAATAAACTTTACTTTAGTTATTCTAAACATTTTGTAGTTCGAGATATTTGTAACTAACTAACAGCAATCTTATTTAGTCTAAAGTATCAAGATTTAGTTCAGTTCAGTTTTCTCTATGATTTAGTCAAGTTTGTTAATTAAAAAAGTGACATCAAGTTACGTTATCATTTTCCAATAGATTAATTTGAGATACTTATAAAACATTTTTTTTTAATTTTAAAGAAGTCATTAACCAATGAACCTGTGCCAATGAACCTAAAGTTATTAATTTACCTGTTAGCTTTTACTACAAATTGTACTACCAACTATCAACGCCTTCTACTAATAAAATAATATAGTGTACCTATTTTATTCCTAGTTATAAAATCAGTTTATTCTCAAACATTATCCCATAACTTGCTAATCCGAAATGACTTCCGTTAGTTGGTAAAACTTGTGTCATAAAAAGTGTTTTACCTGAATAAAAGTCACATTTGCCAAAACTCCAATGTTTTTTTCCCTAGATTAGAGGATAACTTTCACGAAAGATAGCTATCGTACATCATTCAGCCTCATTATCCGCAGTATCAGTACCTTATGCCCGCTCTTATCAGCTTAACGACTACCGCCATCTAGCGAGAGAAGTTGGAAGCTTAAATGAAGGCGACCTTCGCCTTCATTTAAGCATTTGACCAAAGGTCGGAGGGATGGTACACACTTGTTTGCACAGATTATAGGACTAAGTAAAATTATTCGGCTTACGTTTAGCTCGTGACTTTTCTTTTCTTTATCGCGTACTAGCTGACCCGGCGAACTTTGTTCCGCCTCCGCCTTAGAGGCAAAAAAAAAAACATAAAAAGTATCCTATGTCCTTCTCCTGGCTCTTAGCTACCTCCCTACCAATTTTCATCTAAATCCGTCCAGCCGTTCTTGAGTTATAAATGGTGTAACTAACACGACTTTCTTTTATATATATATATATATAGATAGATTAGTGCCTAATTTGATGTCAGAGTTTTAAAGCGTCTGACTTGGCTTTATATACCGTCGAGAAATATGTCTCTGGCATGCTGGTTTCATCATGATGTATTCCTGAACCGAAACAAGTGATAACTCTTCAATACGCACTTCATCATCATTTCAACCAAAAGACGTCCACTGATGTAGATACCTCCAGGTGTCGCCGAATAATCAGAGGAGTGTGTCTTGGGTTCGAACTTGAGACCTGTGATTTGGCAGTCCGACAGTCACACCACTAGACTATCACTGCCTCACTCATGCTGTTTGGCAAGCAAATACTTGTTATCGCTGAATAATTTTGAGCAGGCTTGTAGCTATTCGGGTGCAGCGACTTTGAGTTTATCGCAAATAGACAGACAGACCCGGCGGCGGACTTTGTTTTATTACACGACTGCCCCAAAAAAAGAGTGTTATGTTTTTAGCGTTCATGTATGTATGTATGTTTGTGAGTTTCTTTATTCCACCGTAACTTCTAAACGCCTGTACCGATTTTGATGTATGTGGTATCATTGGATTCTTTGCGTTATCCCGGGTGACATAGGCTATAGAAAAAATCAAAAAACATAATAGGGTGGCCATGGTTTAGAAATAAAACGAAGTTTTAATTTGTTTTTATTGAAATTTTAATGATAAAGATAATCATCGTCTAGAACTTGCTAAGTAGATTACAAAAATATACCACAGTAGTATTCAATATCTATTGTGTACTAGTAATACTACTCAACAAATGATATGATAACATTTTAAACCCGGGATTCGATATGAATAAGATATATATCAATAGATTCCTTGTAATAACAGAAATAAAACTGGCTAGGTTACAATTCCCAAATCCGTCCACCACGGCAGCTGAATGGTTTTAAAGTTTGTATGAAAAGTCATTAGGCGTGAATCAATTTACTTAAAACATGGTAAGAATATTCATTTAAGGATGTAATAATGTATGCATTCATAGGTTATTCAAAAACACTCATTTAAAGGGTGAAAAAAGATATTCAGGTTTGAATTTTGTATGGAAAAGTCCTAGTGAGAGATTGAAAAACCTTTAAACTCATTACTAACGTAAATTAATAAAGCTTTGCGTGTGTAATAAAACAATAGATGTGTGCAAGTGCGAGTTGGATCCGCCACCGATGGTTCCGTACCAGCATCTTGGTAGGTACTATACTTGAAACTGTTTGGCACTATACTTGAATTTCTGTTGATTCCTAAGAAATGAAGAAATACGTCTCCTGATTTTTGAAAATAACCCCTTATACTTAGGGTTAGTTTAGAGTTATACAGAATAGTCCACTTTTATTATGTACAATCAAAATCAGTACGGTACCTAAACTCTGTGAACAAACTAGGTACATAGCAAATATAATCTTTTTCTTCAGGCTTGGTTTCAGCCCCCCCCCCCCCCTATTATATAAAACAATACAAAAAAAAATCACGCTCGCTTCGCTCGCGCATCCACCCATTTCGTGCTTTCGCCAATCGTAGTCATTTCACAGACTTATCTACATGCTTCTATTTTCAATTCTGAGGGTCTGAACAAAAAAATTAAGTCCCTTTTGACTCTAATATCTTTTCTGCATTACATTAATAAACTGAGTTCGTCAACAAACATAATATTGAGCTTCGTGGACCTCAAATGTTGAAATTTTACTACTTTTGAGCTCTATCCAGGCTTGGTTATCCAGCGCTTTATCCCCCTAGATAAGTCCCCCAACTATGTTGGAGTCGGCTTCCAGTCTAACTAGATGCAGCTCAAAATTGGTATTTCACATGGAAACGCTGCCTTTTTGACCTGCACATTGGACAACCCGGTTAGCACCGGGTAATATGATACCCCTTGGTAAGATTGTTGTCAGACTTGCATTCCGTGAAAATGAAACCCAGTAGTTGACACTAACAAAGTAAACACCAATCATTTTTAGGCACTTGGTTCCGAAGGTGGAGGATTGATGTAAACCATGACAAGAGTAAGCGATTCTCTTCTCAAAACCAAGTAAAACAGTCCTTTATCCTCTTCCCTCCTGTGGCAATATCTTTGTTCCTCCCCCGCCCCCCAACCCCAAAACCAATAAAAAGCATACAAACATTTTCGCGCTCGCTACGCTCGCGCATCCATCCTGTTCTTTCACCGATCTGTCTTGCTTAAAACGTTCATCTAGGTACTTCTATTCTCATTTCTGTTTTTAAATCGTTCATCCAGGGAAAATTTACCAACGCTTTATCCCTTTATCCCCTCGATAAGTCTCATTGGGTAGCACTTCATAAAACATTTTAATAAAATCAAACGACGCAAGCTACCAATGATTATGTTGACCCGTGATAGTGCACAAGCTGCAAACGGTAACATTGAACAGAAGCATAGTAAATCTAGACGCGTGACACAGTTAGAAGGTTACGTTTCAGATCCACGTTAGCTAATCCCTTGATAAACAGTCTCCCTAATAACTAAACCACCATAGATCTCAAAGTTAGTATCCACGAAAAATAAACTATTTATATTTTTGACTTGTACACTAGACAACCCAACAAGTTAGTACTGAGAAGGTATCAGTCGCATCTTCCAAATCTCCTTCTTAGACGTTTAGTTCCGAAAGTGGAGAATGAATGTCAAGTATAATAAGGGTAAGCAGTTCTCTTCTTGAAACCAAGTAAAACATTTCTTTATCCTCTTACCTCCTGATGACAACATATTTGCCCCCCCCCCCTGATCTATAAGAAGTATACAAAAATTTCCGCGCTCGCTTCGCTCGCGCATCCGTCCTGTTCCTTCTCCGTTCAGTTTCACTTGAGACGCTAATCTTTTTCTATTTTGAAATTTACCATCCAGGAAAAAAATATCATTGGTTAGCACTTAAAAAAAAGTATGATATTAACAACGTTTTTCAAATAGCCCCCGGTTACCACTCCTATTATGTTGAACCGTGACAATGCACAAGCTGCAAACGGTAACATTCGACAGAAACATAGTCAAGACACAAGACACAGACAAGAGGTTTCCTAATTTACGTTTAGATCCATGTTAACTAACCACATACCTACTAAACACTAATTATGAGAAAAAATAATTGATTTAGTATCGCACAATCCCTAGCGCAACATTGCTTTCTCAAATGAAAAATAAATTAATATACCGTGGTATATTGGTTATAGGTCAAAATATCTCTTGAAAACAAAACTTTATTGATGGGTAATTCGGTGGTATCATTTTCTAAAATCCACTAAAAAATGTGAAATAAAAAAATAATTAAAAAAATTAAAAAACACGCCTGCCATGTCAAAAACTAAACTAAAAAATTAAAAACAAGTCAAACGATTTCAGTGATGACAGAGAACAAGGTCCCGTAAATGTATTCGAAAATAGAAAACTGAAAACTAAAACTTTTATTGCAGTCGGGGGACAGTTCGCTGGATCAATTCTTTACAGGTCCCCCGACTGCAATAAAAGTTTTAGTTTTCAGTTTTCTATTTTCGAATACATTTACGGGACCTTGTTCTCTGTCATCACTGAAATCGTTTGACTTGTTTTTAATTTTTTAGTTTAGTTTTTGACATGGCAGGCGTGTTTTTTAATTTTTTTAATTATTTTTTAATATTTAGTGATAGTGATTTGACTCGAGAAACATAAGTAGGTATACCTCCTCAAATTTGACGAAGATGCAAAACGACAGCCTTTATAATTTCATATTATTCATAACACTTGAGTCAACCTCTGTACCAATGCTTGAGTGTTTTGATAGATCATCGGAAATAGCCCCTTTTGTCTCATCTTCTTACAACTTTCATTCCGAGGGCTCGAAATGAGGGTGATTTATTAATTCCGTTTACTTGACAGCCAAATAAGTGAAATATTATTATATTTTTTGCTTGTTTCGACGGTTTTTCTTGTGAGGTTGTAGACAAGTTGTTGAGAGACACTTCAGGACGTAATTATGTTGTGAGTGCTGTATAGAAATAAGCTTTTGATCATTGGTTTTATTTGGGAAAATATTGAATCAAAAAATGAGGATTTTTTATTGATGAGTGGTTTAAGATACAACGACGAGAAGAGCTCGAGGCTAAACAATGACAGCTGCCAGGGTCTCCAAGGTAAAGCCACGTTTGCATAAGTTAGTCCGTGGATGTGTGACTAGCCATTCAACACCGAGTTTCCTTCGTTCTCGAGAAACGCGTTAAGTCGTAGGTCCTGGCAGTTTTTTTGTAGATCTTTGACAGGTGTAATAGTGGCCCGAAGTCGCGCGAAACAACCAGTCTCAAGAGGTATTATTATTATTATCAGCCGTTTGTGTCCCACTGCAGGGCAAAGGCCTCCCTCCCCTCTTTCCACTTATCCCTATCGAGTGCTCCGGTTTTCCAATCTCTGCAAAAATAATCCAGTTCGTCCCGCCATCGCCTTCTGGGCCTTTTTTTTTTTGTTTTTTGTCGGGTGGAAAATCATCGAATAACCTCCCCCCCCCGCTCTTGGGCAGAGCGAAGGGGAGTGTCAGACTTCTAGTGACCGGTTGACGGCAATTGGCCCCCAACCCCTTATTAAATGGGAATTAAACATTACGGAAAATATGTGTGTGACTTAACCTGCTTTTTATGGTTTAAGATTTTGTTGATATCTGTACTGAACGGAAAATGTTTCTCAACAAAGCAGCACTTGTAAACGTTTAATAAAGGTGTGTAGAAAATCTATCATTCGGCGTGTTTACTTTTACGACTTCTACTGAAAAAAATAAAATCCAGATCAGAGTGCCGGAATATTGACTTAGTTAGTGACAAGTACACATTTTGAACCATAGGCAACGTAGTCGTTCATTGTTCCTTTTCAGAAACCTGTCTTGTACTGTATTAGTGATCTGCACGATGGTGACATACTTACTTACACTGATAGCATATAGCTCTGAGCTGATTGATGATTGATACATTTTTCTATATAAAAAAGTAACTTATTCAGCTGGTCGATTAGTCTTAGTTTCAGATAAAAAATCATCATTTAACTGGTACAATTTTAAAAAACAGCCGTTGCGGAAAATCGCAACGGCAAAACCACAATTTTTTTTTTTTTAACTTTGCCCCGCACTAGGAATTTCTCCTGTATCGTGGGTGCGTTCACAGACATTTAAACTCACATACACAAATACCCAGACCCAAAACAACTATCTGTAGGCCACACAAATATTTGTTCCGTGCGGGGATCGAACCCGCGACACTGATCCAACCGTGCCGTAGGATCCTGCATTTGAATTTAACGTCATCGCCACAGATATAGATAGACCTAGATTACGCAAGTATCACGATCTGTATGAAAACCAAGCGTGCCATTTTTTGACTACCTATTATGACGTCACAAGCACTGTAAATCGGAAAATCACATCGATTCAAAGACGCCGCCGCGTACGGCGCCTCCTTCGCCCCAACCCGTACCTTTTGCAACAGCGCCAACGTCCGACTAACACTATACACCGATGCAGACTGAGCGTGAAAGTGGCCACTTACGATTTTTGTACGTAAGCTAGGTATAAATAGGGCACACAAAGTAGTTGCTCTTGCAATATCTAGGTATATATAACATATCTGTGTCATTGCCCTCTAGTACAAAACACCACCACAGACTTTCACAACACACACACATTGTCGCTTTCTTTTTTTTTTTTTTATTGGGACAAGCCCGCCACACTATTCCCAAACCACTGTAACTCCTGTTAGCCAGAATCAACAGGGGTGACCACAAGAAAAGCGCCGAGACAATGAAGCTCGACGAAGTCCCAGAGAAATGATTTAACTGTCTTGGATCCCGCAACGAAATTAATCAGAAAAGAATAGCGGAGGAGTAGAAAAAAAAACGTAATTTCCACTTCCCTCCATATCAGCAGGAGACAGAAAAGAACAAGGCCAATAGGCACACAGGGACGTATACAACTGAGATAAGCCCAGTTGCCTAGCACCACGGATATTATTGTCATTAATATTACTGGGTCCTAAGTTGTGAGCTGTTATATTTGATTCCAATAATAGGTATGACAAAATTGCTTGAACGCACGGAAAGGAGGATGGACAAAAATGTATGGAAGCTGGTCTACCTTGCAATAAGAATAAGTCTTATGTTAATAGTAGGTTTATTCTATGTATTTGCATGTATACTAGGTCGCATGTCTCTAAGTATTGTCGGATCTGAGTTCTACTACATTGAATCTGATAGTATTTTTAGTGCCAAACATTGAACATTGTCAAAATCCAAACAATCAAAAATATATGGAAGCTGGTCTACCTTGCAATAAGAATAAGTCTTAAGTTAATAGTAGGTTTAAGTATTCTATGTATTTGCATGTATACTAGGTCGCATGTCTCTAAGTATTGTCGGATCTGAGTTCTACTACATTGAATCTGATAGTATTTTAAGTGCCAAACATTGAACATTGCCAAAATCAAAACAATCAAAAATATATGGAAGCTGGTCTACCTTGCCATAAGAATAAGTCTTTAAGTTAATAGTACGTTTATTCTATGTATTTGCATATATACTAGGTCGCATGTCTCTAAGTATTGTCGGATCTGAGTTCTACTACATTGAATCTGATAGTATTTTTAGTGCCAAACATTGAACATTGTCAAAATCAAAACAATCAAAAATATATGGAAGCTGGTCTACCTTGCCATAAGAATAAGTCTTTAAGTTAATAGTAGGTTTATTCTATGTATTTGCATATATACTAGGTCGCATGTCTCTAAGTATTGTAGGATCTGAGTTCTACTACATTGAATCTGATAGTATTTTTAGTGCCAAACATTGAACATTGTCAAAATCAAAACAATCAAAAATATATGGAAGCTGGTCTACCTTGCCATAAGAATAAGTCTTTAAGTTAATAGTAGGTTTATTCTATGTATTTGCATATATACTAGGTCGCATGTCTCTAAGTATTGTCGGATCTGAGTTCTACTACATTGAATCTGATAGTATTTTTAGTGCCAAACATTGAACATTGTCAAAATCAAAACAATCAAAAATATATGGAAGCTGGTCTACCTTGCCATAAGAATAAGTCTTTAAGTTAATAGTAGGTTTATTCTATGTATTTGCATATATACTAGGTCGCATGTCTCTAAGTATTGTCGGATCTGAGTTCTACTACATTGAATCTGATAGTATTTTTAGTGCCAAACATTGAACATTGTCAAAATCCAAACAATCAAAAATATATGGAAGCTGGTCTACCTTGCAATAAGAATAAGTCTTAAGTTAATAGTAGGTTTAAGTATTCTATGTATTTGCATGTATACTAGGTCGCATGTCTCTAAGTATTGTCGGATCTGAGTTCTACTACATTGAATCTGATAGTATTTTAAGTGCCAAACATTGAACATTGCCAAAATCAAAACAATCAAAAATATATGGAAGCTGGTCTACCTTGCCATAAGAATAAGTCTTTAAGTTAATAGTAGGTTTATTCTATGTATTTGCATATATACTAGGTCGCATGTCTCTAAGTATTGTCGGATCTGAGTTCTACTACATTGAATCTGATAGTATTTTTAGTGCCAAACATTGAACATTGTCAAAATCAAAACAATCAAAAATATATGGAAGCTGGTCTACCTTGCCATAAGAATAAGTCTTTAAGTTAATAGTAGGTTTATTCTATGTATTTGCATATATATTATACTAGGTCGCATGTCTCTAAGTATTGTCGGATCTGAGTTCTACTACATTGAATCTGATAGTATTTTTAGTGCCAAACATTGAACATTGTCAAAATCAAAACAATCAAAAATATATGGAAGCTGGTCTACCTTGCCATAAGAATAAGTCTTTAAGTTAATAGTAGGTTTATTCTATGTATTTGCATATATATTATACTAGGTCGCATGTCTCTAAGTATTGTCGGATCTGAGTTCTACTACATTGAATCTGATAGTATTTTTAGTGCCAAACATTGAACATTGTCAAAATCAAAACAATAGTCAATAGGTATATCAATAGGTATATATCTCGCCCCTGCCCCGTCCCGTTCTTGCTACTGCATTGTATAGTAGCCTAGTCATCGCTAAAGCGTTATTTTTAATAACAATTACATTCATGGAAATGTTGTTTGAAATAAAAAGTACTCATTTTCGCATAGCTGTATCTCCAAACGGACACAGATTTGGGGAAACTTCCCAAAGTGAATATTAATGTATTATTTTATCCCAATCTGAAAATGTGCTACTCATTCTTATTGGACTGTAGACCAAGATGCCCGTCCTCCTTTGTTCTAGTTTCTACAAGGTCCTGATAGTAAATAACTCCGGATGTAACCTGTACACTATTTAACATAATATTACGTTCATTCTGCCAAAGACTACACTCCCATAAAATGTTGTTTGATATTTAATTAAATGAAAGATGACTCCGCTTGAATTCAGTATGTATAATTACACAAAATCGGTTATGTAGGTACAATTCAAATTTAATAGCACGGTACGTGTATCGCTGTCCGAAGCTATATTCGAGAGTGCGTTGCGCGGCCGTTGACCCGATCAGCTGTGACCTCTCCTCCCGCGCCCCCCGCCGCTGCTCGTTCACACGTATGATGCGTGAACATCCTCCGGCGCGTTGAAAGCCATAGCTTTCAAGAAGAAGACGATGTAGCGAGCTTGGATGCGGCCCGCTCCGCTTCGTTGTCATCTTTGGACTGTGAAGTTGGCAGAAGGCATAGTCTGTTGATCGCCCTTCGTATAATGCCCCTTGAAGTAGTGACGTCAGCTACCCTGCTGACACCATCGGCCCCTGGATAGAGGCGAGACACGCGGCCCAGCCGCCATTGTAATGGAGGTAAGTTGTCCTCCTTCAGTACCACCACGTCGCTGCAGGTGAGCCCTTGCTGTCCAGTGCGCCACTTGGTGCGCTGCTGCAGCTCAGAGATGTACTCCCTGCGCCATCTCTCCCAGAAGTGCTGCCTTATCTTCTCTAGGAGCTCGTATCTGTTGGGTCTAGTAGCAGTGATGGGCTTCGTTGGAACAGACATCAGTGGTCTCCCAATTAGGAAGTGGCCTGGAGTCAGAGGGGAAGGATCAGTACAATTGGACGAGAGAGGAGTCAGCGGGCGTGAATTCAGGATTGCTTCAATCTGTGTAAACAGCGTTGCTAGCTCCTCAAACGTCAAAGCAGCATTTCCAGCTACACGTTTCAAGTGAAACTTAGCTGATTTAATTCCAGCCTCAAATATTCCACCGAAGTGGGGAGAATAAGCGGGGCTGAATACAAATTTGATGCCTTCAGAAGTGGCATAATCACTGACAGACTGACGGCTGGATCGAAGCAGCTTACCTAATTCATTGTTGGCACCTACGAAATTCCTACCGTTGTCGCAAAAGATCTCATGACATTTTCCCCTGCGTGATATGAATCGTCTTAGGCATA
Organism: Diarsia mendica; assembly: GCA_949316265.1. Taxonomy (NCBI): domain Eukaryota; kingdom Metazoa; phylum Arthropoda; class Insecta; order Lepidoptera; family Noctuidae; genus Diarsia; species Diarsia mendica. The sequence goes on from OX438901.1 coordinate 20,213,483, forward strand.
AAATAAAAGCTTGAGTACTCAGGTCACTTACAAGTTCCAAGTGAATTGCCTTTGTACTAAGGCATACAAATAAACATAAATAACATTTACTAATTCGGTTACCACGACCTTTACGGCTACACATCATAAAAGGTCCAGCAAAGTCAACTCCACACGAGTAGAAAGGGAAACAAGCATTAGTACGCGCTTCAGGCAAATGACCCATTATTGGTTGTAAGGTGTTCGCTCGCAATCGAACGCAAACAATACACTGTCTAACTACTTGCCGCGCTAGGCATCTCCCTCCAATAGGCCAGTACTTATCACGCACTGACGCTAACAGTAACTGTTGACCTGCGTGAAACAAACGTATATGTTCACTTAACATTAATATTTTAGTAAAATGATGTTTTGAATCTAATATTATAGGGTGTTTCTTATCAAAACTATAATTGGAGTTTTCTAAACGACCACCCACACGAACAATGTCATTGGAATCTATGAATGGAGTTAATTGTAATAATTTATTCTGTCGTGGTAATGTTTTTCCTTCTTTAAGTAACCCAATTTCGAAAGAAAATGATTGTAATTGACTAAATTTAATTAAAAGCGTAGTTGATTTATTTATTTCATCTGAGTTTATAGGGCCTGAGTAATTTTGTTTATTTTTATTACAGTTATTAACAAACCGTAGAACATATGCAAATATTCTACTTAACTTATTGAAATTGGAATGCTTGTTAAAATCTATAAATGAAATATTGTCGACAGAATTGTTTGCTGCAGATAATAATGAATGTACCTTCAACTCTGGTAATCTTTGACATACGACTGTACTTTGTGGCCATTCTAAACGTTCCTTCTTAAGGAAAGAAGGACCTTCCCACCACAAGGAGGAAGATGATAGACCTTGGGGTTCAACTCCCCTTGAGGCCAAGTCAGCCGGGTTCATATTTGTAGGTACATGTCGGTGTTCAAAACCATTAGTTAGCTCATTAATTTCATTAACCCTATTGCAGACAAACATTTTAAGATTCCTCACATCTGTTTTCAACCATCCTAAAACCACTGTTGAATCAGTCCATATGGTTTTACAACTTATATTAAATCGCAATGACTGTAGTATTTTATTACATAATTTAGCCCCCAGAAAACAGCCCAGTAGTTCTAATTTAGGTATAGTCATTGGCTTTAAGGGCGCAACCCTTGCCTTTGCGCACAAAAGTCTTACAGTAACCTCATTTTTTTTCATTTATTGATCGTAAGTACACACATGAGGCATACGCTTTCTGTGACGCATCGACAAAGCAATGTAATTCTATGGATATCGGGAGATTGCAAAGAACATTTCTGCTAATTTTAATATTAGAAAGAAAGTGCAAATTAGAAATGAATTTAAACCATGTTTCTAATAGGGTTTGTGGGATAGGCTCCTCCCAATTTAACTTGATAACCCATAACTGTTGCAAAAAGATTTTAGCCTTAATAATGCATGCACAAATTAATCCTAAAGGATCAAATATTTTACAAATAGTAGCTATAACGACCTTTTTTGTAATGATTTGCGGTGGCGATTCGACCTTTGAGGGAAACTCTATAACGTCTAATTTCGGAGAATAACTCAAACCTAGCACACTGCATTCTTTTGTTAAATTAACCGGGTCGAACATAGTTTCAACAACAGTAAATGCATTTAAACAGTTAGTACGAATCTTTCTTAAAGGAAAGCATGCTGAATCTAGAATTTTCTTAATACTCATATATAAGTGTTGCAATTCACTTTCCGCTCCCGTAATCAAATCATCTATATAAAAATCACTTTTAATAATGTTAGCAATATTGTCGTCACTACATTCTTTAGCTAATTGTAATAAACATCTGGTACTCAGAAATGGAGCGCTGGCCAATCCATACGTCACTGTATTTAATTGTAAAACTTGTAAATCATTAACATCACTGGGTTCCGTACGAGCTGAATCTCTCCACAGAATTAACTGAAGGTGACGTTGAGAAGTATGCAAGGCCGTTTGTCGGTACATTTTCTCAATGTCTCCTAAGAGAACAAACCTATGCCCGCGAAAGCGTAACAAAATTGAGAATAAGTCGGACTGAACAACTGGACCTACTGACAGCCTGTATGTCATTTAATGACTTTCCAGAAGAAGTCTTGGCTGAGGCGTCGAATACTACCCTCAACTTTGTCGTTTCACTTTTTTCGCGAATTACGCAGTGATGTGGAAGGTAGTTACCGAATTCTGGACGTTTTACTTCACTTAAATGGCCTAACTCTTTGTATTCATCTATAAATTTAGTGTATGACTCCTTAAGTTTCGGATTTTTATTTAATTTTATTTCTAAATTCAAAAAACGTTTCTTAGCCAGATAATACGAATCACCGAGACTAGTTTCGGGTTCTTTTAATGGCATACGGACACAAAACCGACCTTCTGGTAAGCGGCTCGTGTTTTCTATAAAATCATTTTCGCAAAACTGTTCCTCTAATGAATATGATTTTGTCTCTGTAGGTAGTTCTTCAATCTCCCAAAATTTCTTAAGAGAATTATCAAGATTCGAAAAATGATTGACATAACAAAAAACCTTAGACTTGGATTGACTGATACCGACTGGGCCGGCTATCAGCCACCCTAATTGTGATTCTTGCAACGTAGGTTTATTAGACCCTAGCTTAATTTGATTTGTCCCAATAACATTCCAAAATATATCAGCCCCCAACAGTATATCTATATTGGAAGGCTGGTAAAACTTTGGATCTGCGAGTTGTATACCGCATGGGATATTTAATTCTCGGACGTCTATTTCGACGCTGGGTAAAATACCTGTTATTGTTGGCACCAACAAACAGGAGACCCTAGTACTATAGGTACTTGAATGTGATTTTATTTTTATGATACACTTTCCTAAAATGTTAGTTTTAATATCATTAAGTCCACAAACCTGGAACGTTTCACTAGAGCTTTTATTGAACCCTAATTTCTCCCTCAAAACATCTGTTAAAAATGACGATTGACTGCCAGTATCTAACAGTGCTCGCGCCATTACCTTTCTATTATTTGACTCATTCACGATTTCTACTTGCGCCGTACACAACAACGTGTGAGTCATCGTTGTTGCCGATAATGTAACCGGTGGACTATGTACGCTTTGCTCTTAGCACGTATTAGTGTCATTTTTATGAATCAAAGTGTTGTGTTTCCCTTTACATAACTGGCATGAACCTTTCAAACGACACTGATGACTATTATGCCCACTACGTAAGCATTTGGTGCATAGTTTTAATTTATTTACTTCGCGAATCCTATCATCGCAGTTCATTTCCTTGAACTTCGAACATTTATAAACAAAATGATTTTGATTACAGATTACGCATTGATTCATGATCCTTTTTTTCCGTATCCGAATCCGAAGCAGTTAAGAAAGATCTCACCGATTTATTACCTTGCGAGTTAGATTTATTATGTTCATGTTTATCATATCTGTTATAGTGGGTAGTCTCCAAGATGTCCGCTCGGTTGGGTAGAAATGTGAAAAAATTATCGAGTGTCGGTAAATCCGATAAACTATTTTTATATTCCTCCCATTTCATACTAGTGGCGGAATCCAACCTTGTCGAGACTATAAATATTAATAAATCATCCCACTGTTCGGTAGGACGGCCTAAAGTGTGCAAAGAACTCAAGTTTGAGATATGTGATCAATTAAATAACGCAATGCCTTAAATGATTCCTTCACAATAGGATCGATACTCAATAACGACTTAAGGTGGTTATTAATTAAAATATTTTTGCTGTTATAACGGTCACACAAAATTTGACAGGCATTTTTATAATTATCAGCAGTAAACTCAATTGATCTTATAACGACAGCGGCACTATTTTCTAAGCTTGATCGGAGATAATGATATTTATTAATCAATGGAATCGAATCGTTTTTATTAATAAGGTACTCGAAAGTATCCCTATACTCCAACCACTTTAAATAGTTCCCATCAAACTTCGGTAAGTTTATTGTAGGTAATTTTACAGAATTCATGGAATGTGGACATTGGGTCGATATGCTTTCATCAATCACTGATCTTTTTTTCTAAATTGGCACATTCAATCAATTCTTTAGCTGTGGAAAGAAGAGAAAAAAATTGTGACTCAACTAATTCGCGCTCTGTTAACTGTTCATCCTCATCTACAGCGATTAATTCCAATTCCGATTGAACTACGTTAAACTCTGATAACAATTCTTCAAATTTGTCAACCCGTAACGTTAATTCTTTCACTTGAACACTAGTCATTTTATTCGCGCCTACCTGCGTTAAAACATTCACGTAGTCTTTAAACTTTGTTAATCTCCCCTTCATAGTGCTGCGCTTTTTAACAAGAACCTTAATACTGTCTCTTTCTTCCATAACTAATTAAGTAAGTATAGGCAACAAATTAAACAATGAATTAGGCAAGAGAATGAAATGATCAAACCAGTTAAAACGGTCCCGTCGATCTTCGACCCAGCCGCCCTCCCGCAGTCGGCACTCAAGCGCTCGATGGGCTCGCCAGCCACAAACCAAGCCCTGGGCTCAGCGAAAAGACAACTAGCCGCGACGTATGGCAGTAACCTTAGAGCTTATCTGGAATTTTTATAAATAAGCAACAGTTAATAATAAATTTTACGATAATGTTATGTGGGGTATTTGGAAACAAAAGTCGCTAACGGAAAAAATTACTAGGCAATATTTTAATAAATGGATTTTAATTGCTACTTATATGGAAATAGGCAATTAGAAAATTAAATAGAAATGCTTTATAAGTAGGTACCTAAAATAGTAGGTAGGTTGTAGGCAAGTATAGGCAAGCTCTCGCAATAGCCGAAACGTATAAGAAATAGATAGTACGTGCACACGAAAAGCTATCCTATAACGCTATCGGAGCGGCAAGCTGCACACAGATTTGAAGAGGAAAATAGTGGAGGAACATGAGTGGAATACAGGCCTACTTCCCTTGAGTATCCAGCCGGACGTTCAGCACGGTCCTCAGCAAAGTTCTTTACTTCTCCGGGCAGAAGGCAGCAAAGCAGCGAAGTTCTTCAGTACCCCAGGGCAGAAGGCAGCATAAGCAGCAAAGCGCTTCACTCCACCAGGGCAGAAGGCAGCATAAGCAGCAATCTCCTCCAATCTCTTCAGCTTTTATTGAGGCTGGTCGCCAAATGACCAGAATATTCGATTTTGTTCACGGTCGCCAAAATGTTTGATATTTAATTAAATGAAAGATGACTCCGCTTGAATTCAGTATGTATAATTACAGAAAATCGGTTATGTAGGTACAATTCAAATTTAATAGCACGGTACGTGTATCGCTGTCCGAAGCTATATGCGAGAGTGCGTTGCGCGGCCGTTGACCCGATCAGCTGTGACCTCTCCTCCCGCGCCCCCCGCCGCTGCTCGTTCACACGTATGATGCGTGAACATCCTCCGGCGCGTTGAAAGCCATAGCTTTCAAGAAGAAGACGATGTAGGGAGCTTGGATGCGGCCCGCTCCGCTTCGTTGTCATCTTTGGACTGTGAAGTTGGCAGAAGGCATAGTCTGTTGATCGCCCTTCGTATAATGCCCCTTGAAGTAGTGACGTCAGCTACCCTGCTGACACCGTCGGCCCCTGGATAGAGGCGAGACACGCGGCCCAGCCGCCATTGTAATGGAGGTAAGTTGTCCTCCTTCAGTACCACCACGTCGCCGCAGGTGAGCCCTTGCTGTCCAGTGCGCCACTTGGTGCGCTGCTGCAGCTCAGAGATGTACTCCCTGCGCCATCTCTCCCAGAAGTGCTGCCTTATCTTCTCTAGGAGCTCGTATCTGTTGGGTCTAGTAGCAGTGATGGGCTTCGTTGGAACAGACATCAGTGGTCTCCCAATTAGGAAGTGGCCTGGAGTCAGAGGGGAAGGATCAGTACAATTGGACGAGAGAGGAGTCAGCGGGCGTGAATTCAGGATTGCTTCAATCTGTGTAAACAGCGTTGCTAGCTCCTCAAACGTCAAAGCAGCATTTCCAGCTACACGTTTCAAGTGAAACTTAGCTGATTTAATTCCAGCCTCAAATATTCCACCGAAGTGGGGAGAATAAGCGGGGCTGAATACAAATTTGATGCCTTCAGAAGTGGCACTGCCACGGCCTGTCACGGTCGCCAAAATGTTTGATATTTAATTAAATGAAAGATGACTCCGCTTGAATTCAGTATGTATAATTACAGAAAATCGGTTATGTAGGTACAATTCAAATTTAATAGCACGGTACGTGTATCGCTGTCCGAAGCTATATTCGAGAGTGCGTTGCGCGGCCGTTGACCCGATCAGCTGTGACCTCTCCTCCCGCGCCCCCCGCCGCTGCTCGTTCACACGTATGATGCGTGAACAAATGTGATGTGCAGTTTGTTCAAATTCGCAGTCAGATGTAGAACATTGACAAAAAGGCGAGGCAACAAGCTTGAAGGAAAATAATTTACTCTTAAAGTTACCATGACCTGTGAGAAATTGGGCGACACAGTGATCCACCTCCAGCCATGTCCTGCCCAGCCGCTCACGAACGGATGGAAAGAACTGGTGAAGATGTCGGCCCTTGATGGAATTATCCCACCTACATTGCCATTCAGACAAAAGTTCCTCCCAGACGTCAGTCTGTGGTTTAAGTAATCTAGCTATTTTAGCACGGTCACGTTGCGTTAAAAAGTCTGTGTCCGCGGTCTCTCGTGCGCAGTAGTACCAATGTACTAGCGCCGTGCTTCAATAAGCACGGCGCTGTACTTCAAGATCGACTGGAAGTACCCCTGCCAGTACCGGTAAGGCTGCAGTACTAACCGTCCTATACGCTTTACACAAGAAAATCAAAGCCAACCGCTGGCTTTGAAGTAATTTACGTCGTACCGCTCCAATGGTGGCCCTATCGGCCCAAACTGGTGCCCCGTAGCACATACACCCCAAGTAAGTAGCCCCATAGATCGTCTTTAGAGTTAAAAATGATAAACCCCATGTAGATTTGGATATTATCGTTAAAGCATAAAAGTTCTTTTTAGCTTTTTCACCGACTGTTTTTATGTGTTCAATGAATGAAAAATTTCTCTCTAAGACAAATCCTAGGTAGCATACAGACTCCTTCTTTTTCACGGTAACGTTATTAAATTTAATACTAGGCCATGATTTAAGATTACCTTTTAAAAGAAGTTGATAAGTTTTATGTGGTGCAAAGGTCAGACGGTTACGATCACCCCACTGGGATATTAATTTTAGGCAAGTGTCAGCCAAATTTTTGAGTCCAGCCCGAGTACTTGACTGAATGAGCAGCAGGCCGTCGTCCGCGTAACCTGTTAATGAACAGCCGCATGGAAGTGGAATCGCGAGGAAGTCATCGAAGCCTACGTTCCATACATACGGACCCATAACCGAACCCTGAGGGCATCCCATGGTAAGGGACATTGTCGCTTGATGCCGATTTCATAAGGTACCAGAGAGCTGTGGTCATATTTCCGAACGTGATTCAGACTATCAAACTAAATAACTTTCTGCCACCACCATCAAAATCGCAAAAACCCATCAAACTCTATGTGAACTGTTTCAGTACTAGAAACTAGAAAAGCCAGAAATCGAAAAACTTTTCCCAACGATTACGGCAGCTGCCAATCCACACTACCCTATTTCAAAATTCCACCCTGCACATCACTGCTGTCCGTTATTCCGATTATGTCATTCTACAGTTACGGTAGACCGTCGAGACTCGCTGGGGTCCGCTGAATTGCAGAAACCTGCAAATGTTAGAGATCTTTAAAAATAACATTACATAACAGTACAAATGTAGTCTCTAGTACACCGGCAAAACACCTTTTTTTTTTGGAGGGTGGGAAATCATCAAATGACTCCTAGCGCTCTGGGTGGAGCGGTAGGGAGTGTCAGACTTCTACTGACTAAAAACCACCCATGTTCCTTCAAAGCCCTTTATGTCCTGGGCCGCGGTCTTCTTTCGAACAACCCTCAGCTTACCTTACCTTCAAACATGACGTACACATTATCACATTACCAAAAACAGAGTTAACAGTAATAAATAAAGTTAGATCAACTTTTCTCCTCGTGATAATGACATATTTAGTTTCAGCATGTTTCTATTTGATTAAGGGGAAATGAAAGTTACGCAATTAGTGTAACTTTTGTTATTATGTTTATTTATTCTTCGTTTGGTTTTGTTACTCGTTTTTCTATGAAGTGTGTTTATTGACTTGAAGGCTTGGTATAGAAATGAGTAACTTTGAGAGCATCGTACTTCCTTCGAGTTTCCGAAATTATAATTTTGTTCATTGAAATAATCAATTTTTTGACAGGTTTGTGAGTTAGCGTCAAGATGAAGGGACCAAGTCTCCAATGCCTGTCAAACATATATAAAAAAATAATACCATTAATGTACTATTTCCTACCTTTACTATAATTTTAGCTACCACCTCAAATAAATAATAATCTAACAAAATGCTTGGTCCCTCCATCTTGACGTCAAGATGGAGGGACCAAACTGCTCCCTGGAATGTTCCACCTTCTTTGTGTCATAATACCTTGTGACCAGAGACGAGGCTCGTGGCTAGATAAATAGTGGCCTTTTGGATTAATCCTCAGGTTAAGCTCCTTTTATCAAGGTTGGTCGGTGGATGGTTGACCACTCAATACACACCAGTTTCCTCCGTGCCTCGAAAAGCACGCTAAGACGTTCGGACCTTGCTGCCATTTCTAAATCTTTGACAGTCGTAACAGGTAGTCATCGACCTGTATATCTGTCAACCAGATTTACTAATCGGTATCGTATGACCCAGTACTAAATGGGTTGTGAAAATCAAATAATCCAATGTTCCATGTAAAATATTGGCATTCAGGTGCATCCGGTTTGACTGGAAGCTGACCACAACATTCTTGGGCAAAAGCTAGACAGACAAACCAACCTACGCAAGCGCGGCGCATCCTAAAGATTTATCCGAGTGGTCCTTATTATCTGGCCATTTAAGCTCTTTTTCCCTTGTAGTGCACAGTCGGCAATAAACGGAGCTCTTAAATGCACAGGTAGGTTCAAATGTAACAAAACACAGTCGAGTGCATTACTAGAGAAACAAAGCTTTATGATTCCTAGAAACTTAATCAACTCCCTGAAGTTTGTGAAGTCTAAGAATCAAAATGAGACTGACTCGGGAATACTCGATATCGTATACAATTAAAAAATGTAAACATAATACACATTATCTTTGATTGCGTTTCTATCACGCCTGAAATCATCTAAAGGGCCAAACCCTTAGATAATTAGAGTGGTGTGTTTAAGGCCCATGTAAAAGTAAGCAAAAAGCTGCATCACGCATTGGCAAACCTAAAAATTGAACCCACGATGTTCAGCCGGTGTAGCCGGTTTCTATTAGTATAATTATTCAGAGACTACCGGTATTCTCGTATGTATGTTATTTTTAAAGATCTCTAACATTTTCAGGTTTCGGCAATTCAGCGGACCCCAGCGAACACGCGTAACATGAGTAGACACGTTCTTATATTTATCATTTTTTAACCTGACAGGTGGCACGCCCCAACGACCTCAAAGAGGATGAAAGTATTTGTATTCACACAATAAACACGCGAACATTTCCATTTTTAACTCATTTTTCATACTTTTGAGTTATTGGCACAAATGATGAAAAGCGTTGAAATATAAAATGATTATTAAACAGTCATTTTGGATGGGAAAATAGAGTGGTAAGGCTTAAGCTTAATATAACAAAAATAGTACCAATATTCTACAAAACCAAATGATTCGATTGATGCTTTAATTGAGCTTTGCGGTCTTTTGTGATTAGTAATCAATCAATCAATCCTTCGGCATTATCAAAGTGGGTAGCAAAACTAAATAGTAATCCTGGAAAAGCTTTAATTTGATACGACATGCAAATACAAAATATGTATTGGCTGGGAACGTATGGAGGGGTGAACCTTGTGGCTAAATATGCCTGGGTTGGTCTGTGAATGAGACTGGTCAGTCTCATTACACCCATCACATAACGAGTTTCCTCTGTGCTTCGGAAAGCACATGAAGTGGTTGGTCCCAGATGTCATTTGTATATAGTTGCAATCGTTACTGGTACTGAGTGGTTTGAAAGTCATGACTAACTGTGGGTTGCATAGGCCATGTAGGCAATCGCTCTATGTAAAATACTGCCGTTATTCAGCTACAACCGGTTAGACTGGAAACCAACCTAAGCATAATTGGGCAAAGCCTTGGCAAATGATGATGAGCTTGGAAGGGATGCAGATTCTTGTATTATCCCAATCTGGCGCCAACATCATCATAATCATGCACAGTCCGACTTCAGCCACAGCTTTTTTTTTCGGGAATTGGATAATATCATCAAAATTATATGACTCCTCGCGCTCTGAGCAGAGTGGTAGGGAGTGCCAGACTTCTACTGACTCAAAACCAAACATGTTTCTTCTTAGCCCTTTAATCCGAGGCCGCGGTATCTCTTGCGAAAAACCCGCAGCCCCGACGGGAGCTGGGCGTAACCCTCTGTTTGTTTGTGCTAAGCTGCACGTGCTGCCAACATACATTTTATAAAAAAATATGTACTTCAAAAACTGCTCCTGCGATTACCAACATTAACGACGATCAGTATTGCTAAAAGCTCCCCCTTCACCAATCACTGTGTTCACTAATCGCCATGCCCACATGTGTGACATCGTTACGCGAGGTCATCAACACTTGTTTCGACTGTCAATACAATCCGCACTGGGCTGTGCAGTCGTTTACATTATCCGTTCACAAATGCTAGCAATCCCTACCGCGTTCTGAGCTGAATTACCGGCTAATGCACTCGTGAATGTCTCATTATTGGGACATAGTTTTGAATTTGCATTTTGTGATTTGGATAGAATTGTATCGATGTGCAAGGTTAACTTCGGATAGCGGCTGTGATTAGAAAATTATGCATTAGTTAGGCAGTGGTATATATTTATGTACCTAATAGTACACTCACATTTCGCCAATCGAACCCAGGACCTCATCAAGAATCGGTGGATGGACCGTATGAAGGATCATATAACTAGAAAAGAAATGACAGCTGAGATGACGAGTATAGAAGTAGAAAACATGCTGCGGCGAACTCAAATAAATTCCCATTACTTGAGGAGAATGATTTATCTGCACAAGACTCCCTCTCCTTCTAATCCATTCAAAGGTTTTTCAAGACAACCAAGTGTTGACTTACTTTGGCTTAATGTCCTATGCCTCCTAGATGGGACAGAGGGCGTCAATGGATGTTCACGTGTTGTACGGCCACGCTTTTTTTACCCTATACTGTACAAAGTTTTAATTTTTTATAATTAAAATAATATACGGTGAATATAATTATAATATTGGATCAATCTAGCTGCCTCGTTTGTATAGTGCTAGGACGTACTGATACAAGTCAAAGTGTTATTGTATTTTTCCTTGACTTACTACCGAGACTTTAACATTAGACTGGCTAAATGTGAAAGTTATAAACGCCCTATAAATACTTAACTCTTAGGGAAAAATATTTTTGATGTTCTGTAATGAACTTTATTAGTTTTATAATTCTTTAAGTCAGTAATCATATGTATGTAAGTATCTGTGTCTGTGGGAGAGCAGCGGTGGCCCAGTGGTGGCGGCCCCGACTTACGAACAGTAGGTCGTGGGTTCGAACCCCGGCAGGCGCATTACTTTGTGTAATTTATTTTATCACGGTTGCTCTCAAAACGGTGAAGGAAAACATCGTGAGGAAACCGGCATGTCTTAGAACCAAAAAATTCGAAGACATGTGACATCTACCAACCCGCACTGGACCCGCGTGGTAGATTATAGCCCATCCCCTCAAAGAGTGGAGGCCTGAGTCCCTGCAGTGGGAACATTAATAGGCTGATGATGATGATGATGATGTCAGTAATCAGTCTTTAACCTTACCTTTTTTATCTCCTTTTACGTAAGCTTTCATCTTTTTAAACTCGATAAAGCCAACTTTGTATAAAATATTTTGCAACATTTTTAGGATACTGATCTTTAATATTTTAAGGTTATAGTTCATCTTGTCTTATTGAAGTGGAAAAGTTCGATTTTCCTTTTGTAGAAACTTGAAGGATATCGAAGTTTTTAAATGCCACGTATTTATTAAGTTTATTGTGATTTTACGTATAAAAATGAAGACTTAAGTTTTAAATAATAGTAGATTATTGCATCTAGCACAAAGTAATTTATTATTGCACCGAGTGCCTGATTTAGAGCCTGAGCGTTAGCGAGGGCTCTAATCTAACAGGCACGAGGGCAATATAAATTACTTAATGCGAGGTGCATAATCTGCTTTTCTTTCAACTATTACATAAAGGAATAGTAGATAAAAGAAACTCATATCAAACAGTTAAAATATTTTCTATAACCTGTCGGCTTCATTTAGAATGTTTTCCGGAGTTAATGTATCGCTAATTAATGATTCCATTTTAATTCGAAGCCGAAGCACTCAAAATCAGATAATATCACACTTTATCGTTTCCAAAAATATTGTCAAGCAAAATTAACAAAGTTCCCGCCAAATCACTTTTTTAAATTTCTTTCATGTTTTAGTAGTTATAGCAGCAATCATTTTTTAATTTGGAACAAGTAGGATAGAAACGAATAATACGTACCTACGTAAAAAAAAAGTATTGATATCGGCTGGCTGAATAGAGCTAATCCATTGAGATTGGCACCGGTGCGATTAAAAAAAAATAAACTGTGCAATAATGAAATGTCATACATTTTTATTGCTCTAGAGCATTAAAGACTCGCTTTGTACTGAGTTTTTAGTGTGATTGTGATGAAATTAAAGCATAGTTGGAAGAAAATTGTATGTATACCTAATACACCTTCAGGTTAAGCCGCGCTTGCGTAGATTGGTCTGTGGATGGGTGACCACTCATTACATACCGAGTTTTCTCCGTGCCTCGGAAAGCACGTTAAGCAGTTGGTCCTGCATGCCATATATAAATAAATAAAATAAAAATAAAATAAAATTTATTGTGTCAAATAAATGGAATGAATGGATGGTATAGATCTTTGGTGGTCGTTACTGGTAGTCAGTGATCTGAAAGTCTGACAACCAGTCTTACCAAAGTATCCAAGTATTATCTGGGTTGTGGAGGTCCGACAGGCCAGTCGCTCCAGATAAAATACTGGTATTATATTCAGCTGCATCCGGTTAGACGGAAAGCCGACCCCAAAATGGTTGGGAAAAGGCTAGGCAGATGATGACATATTAGCCCTTTCCCATGAATCTTTCTATAATGAGATAACGACTAATACAGAAGAGTTGTAAATGATAGCGTGACGATTGATAGAAGAGAATGGAATACAAAAGTTCTGTGCCGACCTCAAATTACGTGGAGTAAAGGTAGGTTATGATGATGACGATGATGCTGTACCTTCCCCAGACGCCGCCGATGCGTTTACGCTCTGGCGTTCAAAAGATTATGGGTAAACAAGCCAACGGCACGAACTAGTTGGTGGGCGGGGCTAAAATGCATGCTATTTCATCCGACATCACGAGCGAAATGCATAGAGCGAAAGGGACACAACAAAAACGGGCGCGCGATTGTTTCTATGCAGACTGAATGTATCTGTTCAAAATAAAATTATTTGAATTCTTTGATAACTAATCTATGCCTGTATGGTTTCACTTTTTTCATTTTCGTACTATATATACGTAACTTATTTACGCCCAAAGATGGTTAAAATTAGTGCTAAAATATAAAAGTTTCGACTGTGGTTTCGACGCTCATAACTTCCAAACCAAATACCAATATTATTTTTCCAATTCTGCTTCCATAGAAACCTAGATAATGACAAGACCAGTTGATACAATTTTTAACTTTGAACCTACACCGTCAACCAGAGGAGTAATCACCATACTACGTTTGTATGGAAGAATGACTGGCTTCTGCAACCTTAAGGTGGAATCTCCAAGGTAGCCTGCGATATTCAAAGTTTTCTCACGTTTTTTGCAATTCGCAGGTAATTTGCGCACGTAATGCGTATGCATTAGAGTTATACTTATAAAATCATGAATACTTTGACGACACGGTTGGCGCAGAGGCTGAGCAATTGGACTGCTGCGCTACGTGTCGCGGGTTCGATCCCTGCACGGAACAAATATTTGTATGGCCTACAGATAGTTGTTACGGGTCTGGGTGTATTTGTGTATGTGAGTTTAAATGTTTGTAAACGAACCCACGATACAGGAGAAATTCCTAGTGTGGAGCAACTTTTTAAAACAATTTTTGAAGTGAAAACTTCTTTAGCGGCGTTGAGCACTTTGGGAAATTGTTCTGTGATGGGTATAAAATCTTAAACTCGCGTCAGGACACGTGACCACGTGACCCTGATCGAAAAAGCGTAAGACGGATGGAGAGTAGACAGCTATCCCCTCTCTACGGCGCGGCGAAAATGTATGCCTGGGCCTACTGTTTCGTTTAGGCAGCGCAGGGCGCTTAATAATAATAATAATTATTATTAATAATAATAATAATTATTATTAATAATAATATAATTAATAATAATAATAAAATTATTAATAATAATAATATAATTAATAATAATAATAATAATTAATAATAATAATAATAATAATATAGCCAATGAGCTATGAAACAGAACATGTTTACCAAAAATAATAATAATAATGATGACAGCTGTCAAAATTGAAACAGCTATATCTCGGAAACTATCGACCTTAGACTAGTTGTGTGTAGGGACAATTGATAGGTCTCAATGAGATCTACATTTCGGATGACAGCTGTCAAAATTGAAACGGCTATATCTCGGAAACTATCGACCTTAGACTAGTTGTGTGTAGGGACAAGTGATAGGTCTCAATGAGATCTACATTTCAGATGACAGCTGTCAAAATTGAAACGGCTATATCTCGGAAACTATCGACCTTAGACTAGTTGTGTGTAGGGACAAGTGATAGGTCTCAATGAGATCTACATTTCGGATGACAGCTGTCAAAATTGAAACAGCTATATCTCGGAAACTATCGACCTTAGACTAGTTGTGTGTAGGGACAAGTGATAGGTCTCAATGAGATCTACATTTCGGATGACAGCTGTCAAAATTGAAACGGCTATATCTCGGAAACTATCGACCTAAGACTAGTTGTGTGTAGGGACAAGTGATAGGTCTCAATGAGATCTACATTTCGGATGACAGCTGTCAAAATTGAAACGGCTATATCTCGGAAACTATCGACCTTAGACTAGTTGTGTGTAGGGACAAGTGATAGGTCTCAATGAGATCTACATTTCAGATGACAGCTGTCAAAATTGAAACGGCTATATCTCGGAAACTATCGACCTTAGACTAGTTGTGTGTAGGGACAAGTGATAGGTCTCAATGAGATCTACATTTCGGATGACAGCTGTCAAAATTGAAACAGCTATATCTCGGAAACTATCGACCTTAGACTAGTTGTGTGTAGGGACAAGTGATAGATCTCAATGAGATCTACATTTCGGATGACAGCTGTCAAAATTGAAACGGCTATATCTCGGAAACTATCGATCTTAGACTAGTCGTGTGGGAGTTGGACATTTTGACCCTGAACGTTAACGATGTCGACTGTACAGTCAATAAAATACAAAAATAATTTATTTTGAACTAGACTGTACAATGTTTTTATGATGCTTAATCGGAGGCATGGGAAAAAATATTCCCGCTCCTCCTACCAATCGGAGTTCCGATCGGAGGACAGGGAAAGACAAAATAAATGGGTTAGCATAGTTATGGCGGAATAATTGAATTTTTAAATAATGAATTTGGTTTAACTATGTCGAATGATCGCAATCTTAGCACAACGAAATACAAAACTACTATTGATGCGGTCTTTATTAGACATTTAAATAGGTTCGAATCAAAACTGTTCGTTTCTTACTTCAGCTACCATAAACCTATCGTATCAGTTTTAGAGATTGGCGATGATAGTTCTGGTAATGATGATGGTGAAAAAGTCGTTGAAATTATGGATGAAAGTTGATTTTTCGGAGAGATAAACTTTTTAATTTAAAATAATTGTAATAGTTTTAAAGTGTTAAATTTTTAATGTAATATAAATTGTCATGTTTGTGTACGATAGCGCAATAAATCAATATTGTATTCTACGACATAAATGATAGTACTTTTATACTGTTAAAGCAATTGGTGCAAAATTATTCCCTAACCATTCCAAAATATCAAACATGCTCAACGTTAATAATCAAGTTTTCACTTCTGCCGGCACTCCCGGAGTGCAACCCGTCTTTTTTTTTTTTTAAATTGCTCCAGTTGATTTAATTCCATTGAGCGACTATTCGATGTTTTTGCGTGGGGGGTTAAAAAGGCATTCAAGGAAGAATATATGAACTGCGAGGGTTGTGATGTTGGTAAGTTTAATCATTATTACTCAGAAAATTGGATTACGGTCGCGGTCCTATTTTATTTAACACTAGCTTTTGCCAGCGGCTTCGCCCGCGTGAAAATGACGATTTTCCATACAAACTTTCATCCCCTATTTACCTCCCTTAGGGGTTGAATTTCGAGAAATCCTTCCTTATTCCTTGTCTATATTATAAAGGGAACCTCTGTGCAAAATTTCAGTTTTCTAGGTCCAAGGGTTTGGGCTGGGCGTTGATGAGTCAGTCAGTCAGTCAGGACTTCTCTCTTTATTTATTTAAAGATAGATAGATAGATACAACCTGACACTGACCGGCAAATTGCAAAAAAACGTAAGAAAATTCGTATTTGGAGGTTAATAACTGTTACCTACATGAGCCTACATCACAGACGCTTATGCATATACAGATAGCGCGCGAGTTGAATGCAGTCGGGGTCTGAGGTAAAGAGCGGGAGCACCTCCCCCCGCTATCCGCACGCCCCACCTCACGCGCCTGCAGTGTAGTGCTGTGCCATCCTTGTCAACTATCGTACCGCATTCCTAAGCTCTGCATTCAACTCGCGCGCTATCTGTAGGTAACAACATTTTTACGTCGACGGCGAGGTACAATAAAACATACCACGCGGTATCTATTACGGTGTAAGAATAAAAGTCGAATATATAATACCAGGGCTATATTTCAATATAAGCTAGGCCGTAACTTGTCTTTACGGCCTCGATACCGTCTAACCTTTGGTTGCGTCTGGTATAGAAACATGTTAGTAATTTGTAGCGAGATTATCTAGATTTCTAAATAACACAGTGTCTTACTGATCCAGCACTATTTAAAATCACTCATTGGTTTTAAATAGTGGCGGATTAGTCAGACTTATTGGTCGTCGTAATAAATTATTGTTATGTTATAATATTCCGAATAAAGTTATGTTGGTTCTATTATGTAGATCCGAACGAAGCTAGAAAAAGAGCGTAGAGTTTGGCATGCAAAAAGAAACCTATTACGTAACAGTGGGCTAAGTCACGCTGTACGTTACGTATATGCAGACGTCTACTAACTATAAACTACGTCCGTGACAAAAATCAAGACTGTAGCACAAAAATGCATTTTATCATTGCATTAGTTGTCTGTAAAGTCGGTTTACTGGCGATATTTGAACGTGACAACGTCATAAGAAAATACAGCACTTACATTGCTATAAACAAACAATTAACACGCCGTTGCTATGGAACGACAATAGGGGATCGGACAGGGTCAAAATAATATGATTCTCTTTAGTCCGTAAGTTAGATTATCGAAAAATATTGAATACGTGTTTTTTGTTTTATCAAATCAATAAAAAATGACGAAGATAAAACGTGTCAAAGATCTTGGAGTGGGGCTTGAAACGTCACTTGTGTCGTCAAAATGTACTATCATATGACGTCACACGAGTTTTCGAAGCACTGTATCGTCTTCATTTTAAGTTCCCGTGAAAAAAGAAAAAATACGTGTCCAATAATTTTTGGAAGTCTATCTGACGGACTAATCTAATTAGTTTTTTTTTGTCCGATCCCCTATTAACACGCGGCTTGCTATGGAACGCCTCAGAGCAAGGTAACGCCTCAGAGCGGGGTAACGACTCATGACGTCATCTTTTTTCGTTCGTGCAGCCGGCCATCGAATTATAAGACGTTATCACGTCAAAAACGAAGGACTTTCATACAAACTTGTGAGGGTCCTTATACCACCTTAATCCGGCCCTGTCGCAAAACTTATACATAGCAGATGTCTACTGACTATAAACTACGTCTCTGCCAAAAATCTAGACTGTAGCACAACAAATGAAGGACTTTCATACAAACTTGCGATGGCCCTTAGACCACCCTAATCCGGCCCTGTCACAAAATCGGTTCTTAGCGGACGTCTACTTACTATTATAAACTACCTCCCTGCCAAAAATCATCTTTATACGTCTAGCGGTTTTTGAGATTTCGTGATGAGTCAGTTACCTTTCGCTTTTATAGATATAGATGGGTAAAGTATAGAGATCATTATTATAAAATTTAATGTATAGTATTAGAAATGTATAGTTTTATAATGTATATTATTATATAAACAATTTGCCGTTGCTTTTTCAATGGGTTTTTTAGAAATAAATAAAAAAATTATATGTATCTACTTTACAGTTACAGTTTTATGGAGAAGGAGGGCCTCTTTATGATGAACTCCTTCTTCAAAAAACGTGAGCACAGGAAGTGGACCTGGCAGAGCCCCGATGGTGCGACTAAAAATGAGATTGACTTCATCATGTCTACCAACAAGCAAATGTTCAATGATGTCTCTGTGATCAATGCGGTGAAAACCGGAAGCGATCACCGAATGGTAAGAGGCACATTGAACATCAATATAAAGCTGGAAAGGTCACGACTGATGAAGTCTACGCTCCGTCCAGCACAGGTCCAAATCCGTAACTCCGAGAGCTTTCAGCTTGAACTTCAGAATCGCTTCGAATGCCTAGGAAGCTCAGTGGACGATTACAACGACGGGTTCGTGGAAACTGTCCATACGACTGGGTCTAAATTTTTTAAGATACGTCGTGCAAATAAGATCAAGAAACTCTCAGATCACACTCTCCAGCTCATGAAGGAGCGGCGTGAGATGATCCTGCAGTCTTCGGACGAGGCTCGGCAATGCCGGCAGCTCAATAGACGGATCTCCAAATCCTTGAAGAGCGACCTCCGCCGCTTTAATACCGAGCGTATTAAAGACGCAATTGAACGGATCAAAGGCTCCAAGGTATTTGCAAGAGATCTGGCTATTGGGCAGAGCCAGCTCACGAAACTGAAAACCGACGATGGCAGGATCGTGTCCGCCAAACCGGAGCTTCTGAGAGAGATCGAGAGTTTTTATGGGCAGCTGTACACGTCAACTAGTCAACCCGTCGAAAATCTAGCGAAAGACCCCAGAGCTAGACTGACCCGACACTATACCGAAGACATCCCGGATGTCAGCCTGTACGAGATTAGGATGGCTCTGAAACAGCTTAAGAACAACAAGGCGCCGGGTGATGACGGAATTACGGCCGAACTGCTGAAGGCGGGTGGCAAACCGGTCCTTAAGGCCCTTCAGAAGTTGTTTGATTCCGTCATACTCGAGGGGAAAACGCCGCAGGCTTGGTGCAGGGGTGTGGTGGTGCTCTTCTTCAAAAAGGGTGACAATGCCCGGTTGAAGAACTATAGGCCCATCTCACTTCTAAGCCATGTCTACAAGTTGTTTTCAAGAGTCATCACGAATCGTCTCGCACGCAGGTTCGACGATTTCCAGCCTCCCGAACAAGCCGGATTCCGAAAAGGCTTCAGTACCGTAGACCACATACATACGCTGCGGCAAGTTATACAGAAGACCGAAGAGTATAACCTGCCTCTCTGTTTAGCGTTTGTGGACTACGAGAAAGCCTTCGATTCGATCGAGACTTGGGCTGTACTGCAGTCTCTCCAACGGTGCCAAATTGACTACCGGTACATCGAGGTGTTGAAGTGTTTGTACAAAAACGCCACCATGTCAGTCCGACTTCAGGACCAGACCACGGAACCTATCCTTCTGCAGCGCGGTGTGAGACAGGGAGACGTCATATCTCCGAAACTGTTCACCGCTGCATTGGAGGATGTCTTCAAGGTTCTGGATTGGAAAGGACTTGGCATCAATGTCAACGGCGAGTACATCACTCACCTTCGGTTTGCCGACGATATAGTGGTCATGGCTGAGACCATGGAAGACCTCAGTAAAATGCTCGATGACCTCAGTAGAGCTTCTGAAAGAGTGGGTCTTAAAATGAACATGGACAAAACCAAGGTTATGTCGAATGTTCATGTAACACCCACTCCTATCAAGATCGGAGACTCTACGCTCGCAGTTGTGGACGATTATGTCTACCTGGGACAAACGGTCCAGTTGGGTAGATCTAACTTCGAGAAAGAGGTCAATCGTCGAATCCGACTCGGCTGGGCAGCGTTCGGGAAGCTGCGCGGTATCTTCTCGTCCAACTTACCCCAGTGTCTCAAGACGAAAGTCTATGACCAGTGTGTGTTGCCAGTGATTACATACGGGACCGAAACGTGGTCGCTCACAATGGGCCTTATCAGAAAGCTCAAAGTCACCCAAAGGGCAATGGAGAGGGCTATGCTCGGAGTTTCCTTGCGTGATCGAATCAGAAATGAGGACATCCGCATGAGAACCAAGGTTACCGACGTAGCCCGAAGAATCGCCAGACTTAAGTGGCAATGGGCAGGGCACATTGCTCGCAGAACGGATGGCCGATGGGGCCGAAAAGTTCTCGAATGGCGACCGCGAACCGGAAGACGTTGCGTTGGAAGGCCTCCCACTAGGTGGACCGATGACCTGGTCAAGGTTGCAGGAACCCGCTGGATGAGAGACGCACGGGACCGGTCAATGTGGCGACGCCTGGGGGAGGCCTATGTTCAGCAGTGGACGTCTTTTGGCTGAAATGATGATGATGATGATGTACCTACTCATGAATTAAAGAATTTTAATGTAGTGGTTTGTTGTTTAGAGGTACGTATGAAGAACAGTTTAAATTGTTGGCTATCTTCCATAGAAAAGGAAGTACGAGTATCTCAACAGACGAATGTTAACTGCGCGAATAACTCTACTCATACTTACTTCGGACGAGGACTGCTTTCCGGCGGGGGAGGGGAGAGAGGAGTACGACAGCAGCCTCTGCTCTTCTCCCTTGCGGGACAACTAGGCTCCTACAAGCCAATCTCCAGCACAGCCAATCTGCGTCGACCACTTTGCGCAGAGTGCTGGAGAACCAACTTCAGAAGACCATTGCCCTTATCCAAGAGCCGTGGATTAGGGGCGGCAGAATATGTGGTCTTGCGAAGATCGGAGGTAAGTTGCTGCTAGACACCTCCGTAAGCAACCCACGAACCTGCATTTTTATACCCAAACATGTACCCCACCTACTAATTAACGAATTCTGTTCAAGAGATCTGACAGCAACGAGGATATCCAGAACAGAACAGGATCTCCCGGACATTGTCCTCGCCTCGGCCTACCTGCCGGGCGACGAGGACGTGCCACTACCAGAGCTAGCCTCGCTGGTGGAGTACTGTGAAAGGGAGAAACTGGAACTCATCATCGCAACTGACTCCAACGCACATCACACTCTATGGGGTAACGTCAAAACCAACAACCGAGGTGAGGCAATGCTCGAATTTATCCTTAGCAATAATCTTGTATTACTCAACAAAGGTTCAGAACCAACTTTCGTTAACGCACGATCGCAAACAATAATAGACCTAACTCTATCAACCATAGGTATCTCCAATTCCATCCAGGACTGGCATGTGTCCAGCGAACTATCAAATTCTGATCACAGATGGATTCGATACACCATCAACTTCAATCTACCAAAGCCACAACCGAGGAGGGTCCCACGTAATACAGACCAAACCAAGTTTATTAGGCTGACTAAGGCAGAGTTTGGTAACTTACACTCCCTTCCATCTGAAATTCCTTTAAATAACTTAGATGAACACGTAAACAACCTCACATCAATCCTCCTAACTAGCTTTGAGCAGTCCTGCCCACTTACTGTACCAAGACAGGGGGCTAGGCAGTCATGGTGGGGTTCTGAACTAGAAAGACACCGTAACAGGCTGCGAGGGCTGTTCAACAGAGCCATGAACACACGTTTGCCAGGCGACTGGGACCGTTACAAAACAACCCGCAGAACTTACAAAAAACTAATACGCCTCAGAAGCAAAAACGGCTGGAGGCGTTTTTGTACTAACATTGAAAATAGCAACCAGGCAATGAGGGTCAAAACTTGTCTCGCCGCCGAGACTGATCCCTCAATAGGTTGCCTCAAAAAATCAGACAATACCTACACAACTAGCGATGCGGAGACTAGTGAATTGCTTCTCACTACCCACTTCCCAGGCTGCCAGATTGCGACCCAGCAGAGCTGCGAATCGTACAGTGAAAGGGCTACGTGCAGCCTGGACTGGGAGGTGGCTTCGGAAGTAATCAACAAAGAGAATATAATATGGGCAATCAACACCTTCCTACCTTTCAAGGCAGCAGGGTTAGATGGTATTTTTCCGGCTCTGCTCAGATGGAGTGGTGACTTGCTAGCCGATTACCTTGTCAAGGTTTTCCGTGCCTGCCTGGCCCACCGCTACATCCCCCTGAAATGGCGCGAAGTAAAAATAATCTTTATTCCAAAACCAGGTAGGAGTGATTACACCCAACCCAAGTCCTTCAGACCCATCAGCCTCACTTCGTTTTTCTTGAAGACACTAGAGAGGCTGGGTGACAGATGGATTAGAAACAAAATATCGCTATGTAAACCCCTACACCCCAACCAACACGCCTACTGCGAAGGTAAGTCAACTGAATCCGCACTCCACAGCGTGGTCACACGCATCGGAAACGCGCTCAAGATCAAAAATCCAACGCTGGGCGCCTTCATAGACATAGAGGGTGCTTTTGACAAAACGAACTTCGCCAGTATTAGCCAGGCACTAGTCGTGCACGGTGTGGCGCCAACCCTTATACAATGGATTCACAACATGCTAAAATACCGCGCTATTCAATTTACTGTGAACACCACCACACAAGGCATCGTTACCCTAGTAGCATTTTTGTTGGCATTTGTTGGCATTTAGTTGGGCCACATACATTTTTGTTGGCATTTAGTTGGGCCACATACCTCTGTATGTGGCCCAACTAAATGCCAACAAAAAATGCTACTAGGGTAGCAGAGGCTGCCCGCAGGGTGGAGTGCTGTCACCACTACTGTGGAACCTAGTTGTAAACGAGCTCATTACAGAGCTCAACGCTAGCGGCTTGTACTCGGTGGGTTACGCAGATGACATAGCTATTTTAATCACGGGGAAATTTGAAGGCGTCTTATGCGACCTCATGAGGAAAGCCTTCAAAATAATCGAGAATTGGTGTACTAAACACGAACTATCGGTTAACCCCACTAAAACAGAATTAATAATGTTCACTAACAAAAGAGTCCTTTTTTTTTTTTTTTTTTGGTGGGTGGAAAATCATCGAATGACCCCCCCCCCGCTCTTGGGCAGAGCGAAGGGGAGTGTCAGACTTCTACTGACTAAAAACCGAACCCATGTTCCTTCTTTGCCCTTGCGCCGAGGCCACGTAATCTAGTACAAAATACCGCGGCCCCGACGGGCGTCGGCCCTTGCGGGCCCCTCCTTGCTGACATCTCTTTGAGGCGCGCGTGGAACACGAACGCGCCGCCGACACGGTCTGTTGCCGTCATGACGACGGCCGGACGGCGAGCTAGCCCATTACTCACCGTCCACAGGCCCGCGTCTACGGTGGCCGGAAGCCATCACGTGGCCCCCGACGCCCGGAGCGCCTTCCGCGCCTTCCGCGGCGGCTGGGACGTTGAGAGGATCGCTCCCTCTCTCGTTCCGCCACCTCCTTCGCTAGCATCACTGCTTCGCAGAAGGAGGCGACGGCGTCCCATTCCTCCTCGCCCCGGACCATGGCTTGCACCAGGGCCGGACGCGAGAGGTCACCGCCGCCGATCGCCGCTACGAGAACACGGCGGGGCTCCGCCCAAGCAGGGCACACCTCCACAGTGTGCTCCACCGTGTCCTCCGGTCGATCCTCGCAGTGGAAGCATCCGGGCGTTTCCTCCCGCCTGATTCGGTGCAGGTACCTCCCGAAACATCCGTGTCCGGTGAGGACCTGCGTCAGACGGAAGGTGAGGGCGCCGTGGCTCCTCTCTAGCCACTCCTCAAAGAGGGGACTTACCGCCACTATCGTGGCGTGCCCAACAAAAGAGTCCTTGGACCACACAAACTTCCTAGTCTTTTCGACACCGAACTAACACTCAAAGAAGAAGTTAAGTACCTAGGAGTGATTCTTGATAGCAAATTGCTCTGGAACAGGCATCTTGACTACAAGCTTAACAAAAGCACAATCGCCCTATACCAATGCAAAAAAATGCTAGGAAAAACATGGGGGCTATCTCCAAAGATCACGCGATGGCTTTACACAGCGGTGATCAGACCAATGCTGACCTATGGCGCCCTGGTTTGGTGGACGAGAACTGAATTCTCGACCACAGTCTCCAGGCTCCAACGTTTCCAAAGGATGGCATGTTCCGCTATCACAGGCTGCAGGAGGACAACCCCAACTGCAGCAATGGAAATAGCCCTTCAACTAACCCCACTTGAGCTGTACATACAGCAGGAGGCAGCTTTAGCAGCCATCAGGCTTATGCACTTGGGCATATGGGGCAAGAATCACACCAGTCCCCACGCAGGCATCCTGGACCGGGTGATTGAGTATCAACCTCTCATCGCTGCCCCGTGTGATAGGACACCTAACAAACCTATGTTCAACAAGAGCTATAGCATACAAACAACAGAGGAATTAAGAGATCAGTCAGGAGTCAATGAAGTAAGCATCTACACAGATGGCTCCAAAACTCAAAACGGCTCAGGGGCTGGCGTACACTCCCGAGACCTCAACATTAACTTTCACCTACCACTAGGCGAACACAGCTCGATATTCCAATGCGAGTGTGTCGCCTTAACACAAGCTGCAACAGCTGTAAAGCGTCTGAGGATTCACAACCACGCAATCAGATTTGTAACTGATAGCCTGTCTGTGCTTAAAGCCCTAGAAAACAAACAAACGAACAGTAAATTAATATTTGAATGTCACCTCGCCCTGGAGAGTATATCGCTGTCCAACAGTATTACCCTCCAGTGGATTAAGGGGCACAGTGGATCCCTGGGAAATGACGCCGCAGACGAACTTGCTAAGAGAGGGTCCGAGATGACAGTGCTTGGCCCGTACCCACTCCTTCCCTTACCTTTCTCACAGTTTCGTACATGGGTTCGCCAGAGATCAACTGAACTCCATAACAGCAAATGGTCACGGTCTACAGACTGCAGACAGTCAAAAATGGCGATGCCAAGTCTACATCCGCGGCTAACAAAACGACTGCTTAGCCTAAGTAAAAATAACCTTAGAATAATAATAGGGACAATAACGGGCCATTGCCCCCTCAATAAACATCTTTTTACCATAGGCGCCACGGACAGCCCACTCTGCAGGGGCTGCTTTGATGCTGAAGAATCAGCCGCCCACGTCATCCTGGAATGCGAGGTCGTGGCTACTCAACGCAGACAAATCCTCGGAACGGTGAGGTCGCTCCGCGAAGCCTGTGAAGCTCCCAGGAAACTTCTGTGCTTCTGGGCGGAGCTAGGCTGGCTATCTTAGCCAGGACACCTACGCACAACGAACCGATCAAGAGTCTAAGTGCGGAAAACGGAGTCCCTACTCTACTCTACTCTACTCTACTCATATTATCGCGATGTAGGATTTATCAGTATAGTTCGCTTAAGGCCCCATAGATGTCGCCAAAAGTCTAGCAGCAAAATTTAAACAAATAGTTTTTATGAATCGAATCGGAACTTTTGCAAAAGTTAGAATAATCTATACACAAACGTCTAGCCGAATCTTTAATTTGAACTCATATTAGGTACACACGGCTACACATCAAGCTATACAAAACCAGTTTAATCTGATCGTTCATTGTGTGAAACGATCTAGTAAAGTGAGGCCAAGATTAACCGGTTTTGTATAGCTTGATGTGTAGCCGTGTGTACCTTAACACAGTACCTTGGTACTAATAAAATATTATTATTCAGATTTACTTGGCTTCACGATGTACTTAAGTGACATTATTTTAAAAACTGAAAGAAGAACGGTCACGTCCCATATAAAAAAAACCCAGACCCGACAGAAAAGTGACATATCTCAGTTTTTTTGTTATTATTTATATAATCATATTATATAGTTTTTATATTCGAAATCAATGGCTAACACCAAAATATTGCCTTATGTTTTTGTTCAGGATTTACACTAAAAAAATACAAAATGCCTACATAACTACAAAATTCATAATGACTAAATGACGATAAATAGTTATGGGATGTATCCAGGAGACCTGGAGATACAGCTGTATTATATAATTTTTGAACTCCAAATACAACATTCAACTTAGGATTTTTTTTTTTAAGGTGGTTTAAAATCATCTAATGACATCTCTCGCCCTTGGGTGGAGCGAGAGGGCGTGTCAGACTCTTACTGACTAAAAAATTCCACCTCGTTCCTTTTTGCCTCTGGTACTGGGGTCAGAGCATCTGGATTCGCCCTCAACTTAGGTTAGGTTAGGTCAACGAATTAGTGGAATAATCCGATCTGAATCATCCAATATGACGATTTTAATTAATCCTAAGTTGAGGGCGAATCCAGAAGGGCATGCTCTGACCCCAGTAGGTACCTACCAGAGGCCAAAAGGAACGGGGTGGATTTTTTTTGTCAGTAAGAGTCTGACACGCCCTCTCGCTCCACCCAAGGGCGAGAGATGTCATTAGATGATTTTAAACCACCTTAAAAAAAAAAATCCTAAGTTGAATGTTGTACTCGGAATTCAAAAATTATATATTACAGCTGTATCTCCAGGTCTCCTGGATACATCCCATAACTATTTATCGTCATTTAGTTACATACATTACGAATTTTCTGAATTTTTTTGCGAATTTCGACTGGCCTGTTGGTCTAGTGGTTAGTGACCCTAACTGCTATGCCGGAGGTCGTGGGTTCGATTCCCACCCAGGACAAATGTTTGTGTGATGAGCACGATCATTTGTTCTGTGTCTGGGTGTAATTTATCTATAATATGTATGTATTTAGAAATATATAAGTATGTTTATCAGTTGTCTAGTACCCATAACACAAGCTCTGCTTAGCTTGGGACTAGATGGCGTTGTGTGATAGTTGTGGAATATTATTATTATTATTATTAATTTTGTAGATACGTAGGCATTTTGTACTTTTTTAGTGTAAAGCCTGAACAAAAACATAAGGCAATATTTTGGTGTTAGCCATTGATTTCGAATATAAAAACTATATAATATGATTATATAAATTATAACAAAAAAACTGAGATATGTTACTTTTCTGTCGGGTCTGGGTTTTTTTTGCCTGTTCTTCTTTGTATTCTTCTTTGTGAAACTACCAAGCATTGCATTTATGATGCTGTGAATTTCATTTGAATACATCCTAACAATGGGATCTGGGGATGTCTAAGGAATAAAACGCGAGCGTTTTAATTGTGAGAGAGAGATTAATCAATTTTAATCCATTATTTGTTAATTATAGAAGAAATTTGTTGTTGTTTATATATTATGTTGTAAAAAGCGTGAGCGATATTTGTCTGAATTTTTTCCACTAATTCATTTTATTTCTTTGTTATATGATTGTTTAGTTGAGTATATATACTTTCTTTACTTTTTGCATGCCGTAAGGTAGTGTGTTGAAACTGTTTTACAATGTTACCATCTTATTTCGTACACATATTCTTGGCAAAATAAATGATTTCTGATTTCTGAGATAAAAACAAAACAACATACATACGTGGACCTAAATAATAGTATACTCACATTCCGACAGTTATGATTAAGCCGCATATAATAAGGGGCGAGTCTATTGCCATCGACCGGTTCCACCCGGATCCAAGCTCCGTAGCTGTTCCTAAAAAAATCCTAATAGTCAAACCCAATAACAATTTGCCACCCCGGGAATCGAACCCCAGGACCGCTCAGCAGTCGTTATTGCGATCACAAGACCAACGGTTTTGAGTTAAAATTCTAATAATGTCGTGATCTAAATCAGTGGAGTGATTGTACCCACAATATATTTTTTTTTGTAAATTTAACAATATTCAATTAATATAAGCTACGTTTTTGTTGAGCATGCAGGTTTTTCTGAACATCCATAATTATCTTCAAAAAAACCTGCATTCTCAACAAAAACGTAGCAATAAATCAAGAGTTTCTTCAAAATACTTCGTATTAAAATTGGCATCTTATTATTTGTTTTGTTTATTATATTTTGTGTGATTTCTGATACGTCCCAAATATAAACAAAATTAATATAAACGGAATTATTTCAACTTATAATTTGATTATAAGTTGAAATAATTCCTTTAGAATTCGGGTAAAGCCGCGGCAAAACCTAATCGTTACATTTTTATTCGACTTCAATACTGATATCGTTCAGTAATAATGATAAACATAGATTTGTGAACAAAAAACAAGAATATCCATGTTTATTTTTAAATATTAATGCAACATTAACATTGTTCGAGCTAAACGCCTGCTCGTTTGGAATGAGCAACAATCAACGTTGCATTGTACCATAGTTTGTAATTAGATGTAAGGATTTTATGTACTTGCTTGTCATTTTTTCTTCCATTTTTGTTCGTCATCAAAGCAATACACGTTTGACTAATTATCAGCATTTTCTGGAGTTTCTTTGAAAAGTCACCTAATATTCCCCCACATTTTGGTCCTTCGAGCCGGATTGGGAATTACATGAAGATTTACTTACCAAAAATCAGTGGATTTATATAAATATTACCCGGGACATATGCCGACGAGGTTATACGCCGGCAACGTGATTTTAAACAAAGGACTTCAAGCTAATTTAGGGTGTTAAGAATATTACGGTTAAAATATCATCACCCAACACTCGATCAGGTAGTATTAATTAAGGATTTAAAAAGGTTAGTGTTTTATATTCCTGAATATTGTTCAAATTAACTTATTTACCTTAATTCATTGTGAATAGTTTCTAGTACTTATCATTTTGTTTAATGATATTTATTGTGCAAATACAATTATACGTTCTTTCTTATTATTATAATGAAAAGTTCAGTAGATATTTTGCTACATTTATAATTGTATAGCAGTATTTTAGTTCTATTCACAGTAGATAGTTATTAGTGAATAGTTTGGTGTTAGATGATATTACAAGTCGTTAGAAATAATATTCATTCAGTTATTAAACCGTATTAGTCAATTTAGTTACTTATTAATGTGTTATTGTATTGCTTAAAGTTAGACGTTAGGTAATTAAGTGTTCAATTTTTGAGGAATCCATGTACCTAGCTTAAATCAAAGTCTAAATTAAAAATCCCATTTTGTATTCACTTAATGTTTACAACAGGTAGAAGTCATTTACAGTGTTAAAATGTTTCGTTAAATTGTTTAATTATAATTATAGTAGCTAGACGTAGGGTTCCTATCGTAGGTTATCAGTATTGCATAAATATACCTTAACTTGTTATTGTATAAATTCCAGGTTGACCACATTCGATTCGATTTCGATTCGATTCGATTCCCAATATGTCCGAAGAAAGAGAACTAATTAAAAAACGAGGAAGCATAAAGGGACGCTTAACGGTTTTTATCAATTACCTTGATGCATCATGCAACAAGGAGTTGAACAGCTGTGAGGTCAAGGAATTGCAGTTACGGGTTGGTAAAATCGAGTCCTTGTATGAGCATTACGATGAGGTACAGTTGCGATTGGAATGTCTAGTAGATGATGATAAAGCTCAAGTCTCTGAGCGCGCTGAATTTGATTCACAGTATTACAAAACACTGGCTAGGGCACAGGAGCTGTTATGTAAGTATAACAGCGATAATGAGTCAATAAGTAGTGCAAAATGTACCCGTATTAGTCAGCGTAAGCCTGTTAAGTTACCCACGATACAGTTACCTAAATTTAATGGGAGTTTTAGCAATTGGTTGGAGTTCCGCGACACTTTTACTAGCCTCATTCACTGTAACGATGAAATAGATCAAATTAACAAATTCCATTATTTGAGAGCGTCCCTGGAAGGATCTGCTGCTGTTGTAATCCATGGGATTGAGTTTTCTGCAAGTAATTACGATACAGCTTGGAAGTTAATTTGTGATCGCTTCGATAAGAAACGAATGTTAGTTCAGAATCATGTGTCGTCCATATATTATTTGAATGCTATTACAAAGGAGTCCTCTGTTGCGTTAAAAAGGTTAATTGATCAACTTAATAAAAATCTCCGTGCGTTGGAAGCGTTAAATGAACCCATCAAGTATTGGGATACTTTTATTGATATTTATGGTAACTCAGAAGCTTGATCGTTCAACTTATCGAGAGTGGGAGGAGCACAAAGGTCATATAGACAAGGATAGCACAATAACATTTGCTGCACTCATTCAATTTATTCGCTTTCGCGCTGACTTGTTAGAAACATTAAAAACAGCACGAAATAGCACTAATCCCACTCCCGGTAAGCCTAGTTCCCATTCTAATAAGATAAAGTCTATGGTTGTATCACAAGATTCTAATAATTCCAGCACCGAATTAAGTAAGTTGTGCCCGCACTGTAAAGCTGATCACGTATTAAGTAGTTGTTCACAGTTTCTTTCACTTAGCCCAGACGCCCGACTTAAATTAATACCTAACTTTAAGGTGTGTTATAACTGTTTTCATGCAGGTCATTTTTCTAACCGATGCAAAAAGCCGGGATGCAAGATATGTAAACGCCGACATAATACATTAATTCATTCGACGGAGAATAAAGGTACAGCGAATTCTTGCACTAATGATAACAAATCAAACGGTAGCTCGTCCCATTCCGTATCAACGTCATCACCCACTGACGCCGTGGCTAGCACTGATGTGCGTGCTAATAATTTAACTTTGGCTGCGGATCTCAGTTCGTTAAGTAGTGAACGTAAACAACACGGTGTGTTATTGTCCACCGCTCTTATCAAGTTACTAGCTGACCCACGCAACTTTGTCTGCGTCTCTATATTTAACTTATAACTTTCCTCGATAAATCAACTATCCAACCAAAATTATTAAGTTAAATCGTAACAAACAAAATTTTTTATCTTTCCTCTTTATAATATTAGTTAAGATTATACTAAAATGAGAATTACTATAAATATCTCTTACTGTTAAATATACGATGTCGATAACACCCTGTACTTGTAAACATTATTTTGTTTGAATTTGAATTTCCCGGAGGCCAGCCAGAATCCCCCGTACCTACATTGCGACGCAACCCGCGTAATTATTTTTCCGCGCGGGTATTTTTACATTGCGATATCTTCTAAGATATTTGTTTAAACTGTATAGAGTAAAGAGCACAAATATTCTATATTAAATTTCCGTTCTAACGAACACATTTATTTAGATATAGATTAATACCATATGGGTTAAATAAGCTTCGCAAAAAATAATTCTTTTTAACCTAACATTTTAATAGTAAAAAATGGTTACAGTGAGTCAATCTTAAAAGATAGACTGATGCTGTCGCGGACTTTTTTTTAGAACTTTTAAAGACAAATAATTACTTCATACATGATATTCTCGTAACTTAAACCGTTTTCACAGCGCACGCAACGGAAGCTCTCAGAAAGGAATGTTCTTTTCCCGTTTTTGCAACATTTCTCATTTATGCTCCGCTCCTATTGGTATTAGCGTGATGTTATATAGCCTATAACCTTCCTCGATAAATGAACTATCCAACACAAAAAGAAATTTTCAAATCCAACCAGCAGTTCCAGAGTTTATCGCGTTCAAACAAACAAACAAACAAACAAACAAACAAACAAACAAACTCTTCAGCTTTATAATATTAGTATAGATGTGATCAGAATGATCGTGAGCACATAGTGCGGGCCCTGCTTGATAGCGGTAGTACATCATGTTTTATGACGGAACGGTTATGTACACGGCTTGTAGGTGTTGTGGGTGGTAATCGGCGAAGATAAACGATTTGGTAGCTTAAAAAACTTATATTTTTCGCAAAGCACAGATATTTTTTGACAAACGAAAAATCACGTACAAGCGCACCCGCTTGCAGTGCTCGCACGGACTCAACTGCCGGCGCGGGGTGGGGGTCCATCGGCCCTTATATCTATATTTACTAACTACTTACAAACTAAACTATGAAGATAGCATGAGCGCGTCGCTAACATTCCCCCCCCTAGTGCTGGCACAGCACTCCTCAACAAGTGAAATTCGCGCGACGCGTGCTGCAGGTCTCTTCCAGACACCAGTCTTAGTCTTTACTTCGACCAGTCTGACTCGTCCATCCTTACCTGGGCATATCTTCTGAATGACACCCTTCGGCCAGGTGCTACGAGGGCTGTTAGGATCGGACACTAGCACTACGTCACCTACCTGCAAAGGTTTCACCTCCTCGTTCCATTTTCTTCGAGGCAGCAAGTCAGGGAGAACCTCTTTCACCCATCTACGCCAAAACATATCCGCTAACGCTTGTGACTTTCTCCATTGTTTGCGTAGAAACATGTCGGAATCATCGAAAGTCCCAATGATAGGCGCAACAGATGTGCTACCTAAAAGAAAATGATTAGGAGTTAAAGATTCCAAGCTTTCAGGGTCCACGGAGACGTGTGTCAACGGGCGACTATTCACTATGTTCTCCACTTCCGCCATCAAGGTAAGTAACACTTCTTCGCGGGGAGCGCGTTCCTTCATTATGACTCGAAGTGAAGTTTTCACACTTCGAATCAGCCTCTCCCAGGCCCCACCCCAGTGAGGACTGGAAGGGGGTATAAAATGCCACTGCATGGTGTTGTTCACGCCGACGGCCCTGAGAGCATCTATATCAAGTGCCTCCACTGATTGCTTTAGTTCCTTGTCGCTTGCTCTAAGGTTGGTGCCATTATCAGAGTATAGATGACAGGGCCATCCTCGCCGTGCTGCCATGCGTCGCAGCGCCATTATCAAAGAGTCAGAGGTAAGTGATGGAACGAGCTCGATATGAATCGCTCGTATAGTTAGGCAGGTGAACAAAACACCATACCTCTTCTGCCTTCCTCTACCCACAGTCACTTCCATCGGACCAAACAAGTCCAGACCACAAAATGAAAATGGTTGTTGGTGATGTGCTACTCGAGCGTGAGGTAAGTCACCCATTCTGGGTACTTGAGGCTTACATTTCCTTATTCGGCAAAGCATGCAATTCGAAACCACCCTTTTAACTGTTGGCCTTATTCTAATAATCCAATATTTCTGTTTCAGGTTATTGACGACCATTTCTTGGTTCCCGTGTGCTGCCTTAATATGATAGAACCGGACAAGAAGACGCGTTATATCATGCTTCCCGTCTAATATAATTGGTCTTTTCATTTCTAGATCCACGTCTGACACAGCATCGATGCGGCCACCGAGGCGGAGTAAACCAGTGTCGTCTAGATACGGTGACAAGGTAAGTAACTTGCTATCTCGTGACAATTGTTTTCCATTTTTTATTGCAGATATTTCGGCGGAGAACGATTCCAACTGTGCCTTTTTCAACAACAGGATCTCAGCTCGAGCCATCGCATCGCAGTCAACCTCACCGGTAAGTTTCTTACATCTATCAATAAATTTCAGAATTACGGCCGTGGCTCGCTGCAAGCGAAGCCAGGAGGAAAACCGCTGCGGCTCAGGAACAGGTAAGTTACATGTAGGTTCATGCATGACAACTACACACTCTAAACTCCCTTCTTCTCTGTCGATGTCGGGACTCACGATGTCAGCAGGCCATAAGGACTCCATCTCGTACAAAAAATCAGGGCCTGAGAACCACTCACTGTGAAACATTGTGTGGTTAAATTCATCACGAGTACCAAGGTCCGCTACGTTTAATTTGGTAGGTACATATCTCCATTCATGAATACGCGTGAGTTCGTCAATTTCTCCCAATCGGTTCGCTTCGAACGTTTTATACCTACGCGTGTTATTTCTAATCCACTGTAGAACGGTGGTGGAGTCGCACCAAAAATATCGGCGCTCGGGCACTAATCTGTGTTCCTTGAGAACGGTATCAGCTAATCGTGCAGCCAACAGCGCCGCCTGTAGCTCGGCTCGTGGCACAGTCATGGGCTTAACGGGTACAACACGACATTTACTTGATATAAATGCAACGTTAACATTCCCATTGACTGTCCATCGCCAGTACGCGACACAACACATAGCTTGAACAGATGCATCGCAAAATAAATGCAACTGTAAGCGTGTATAACTATTATTTGCCGGCGTAGCACACGTAGCGGGGGTCGTAGAAGGTCTACACGTCCCGTAGCTGCTTCTCGTAGCAGATAACTCCAGCGCGGGGGCCGCGGGCGCGGCGGCGGGAGGAGGTGGCTTTGTTATTACAAGCTCGGCAACCGGTTTTCTTTCCGTCTCGCTCCCACCTTGCGACACCATAGTTTTGTTATAGCACCTAGGAATACGTATTTTTTTGATATCCTTTAATAACTCGATCCATTTGCACCATTTATTGTAGATACTATCGGGTACTACGTCATCCCAGCCTATGTTCAAGCGCCAAGTGTCTTGTAACATAATTTTGCCCTGAATAGTGAATGGTGCTAAAAATCCTAACACATCAAAAATCGACATAACTATTCGTAGCATGATTCTTTTAGTCGGCCTATCCTTATTTAAAATAATATTTTCCGGTATTCGTTTCAGAGACACGTCGAAACCTAATTCATCTTCTCCAGGATACCAGATGAGACCCAAAGTGCGTTCGCCATGGAATTCCTGTTCGAATTTGAACCTAACGCTGGCAGTACCTAAGGTATCCTTCGGAACACTATCTAAAACAGCAATGCTATTGCTTGTCCAGTTACGGATTTGGAAACCACCACTGCTATGAATCTTAGTTATATATTCAACGATTTCTATCGCCGTCGTGTCGTCCGGCAAGCTATCTATATAGTCGTCCATATAGTGCGATTTATATATCGCGCTAACAGCAGCTGGCAATGACGACTCGTAACGACGCGCATTTACATTTTTAACAAACTGAGCTATAAAAGGAGAACAGTTAGCGCCGAAAATTAGTGACGACATAATGTAAATATCAACTGGCTCGTCGGGGCTGTTCCGCCAAAGGAACCTAAACGCGTGCTGATCTTCGGGGCGAATTTTAACCCTAAGGAACATGTCCTTGATGTCACCGGTTACTGCAATTGAATATTCCCTAAAGCGCAGCATTATACCAAACAGAGATGACAACAAGTCCGGCCCTGTAAGTAAATAGTCATTTAGACATTTATCACCAACTGGAGCCGCAGAATCGAACACTAGCCTAAGTGACTTTTTGTTGGGGTTATCGACCCCGAAGTGTGGTAGATACCATGTCCGGGGTGCCGTCAGTCCCTTTTCCATCTTGTGAGCGTAATCATTTTGTAATAAATGATTTATTCGCTCGCGGTATCTGTCGGCGAAACCATTGTCACGTGCCATCTTCCTTTCTATCCCCTTTAACCTTTTCAGAGCGTTAGGATAGGTGTCGGGCATAGTGCAGGCCTCATTCTTCCAAGGCAAACCTGCACGCCAGCGACCGTTGACGAGTTCGACAGACTTTTCCAGCAGCGCGACAGCACGAGTATCATTAATATTTTGTCTCGGCTTACCTGACACTCCCAAGGCGTCGACAGCGAAAGAATGCCTCACCTCCTCGTGGAGGTCCCGTAGTATGCGCTCGTCCCTGTCCGCGGCGGTGGTAGCTGCCGAGCTCAGCAGCAGAGTGGCGTGCGCCTTGACGGCGTCGGCGGCGACCTGCGCGTGTTGCGCGTGTTGCCTTCGCAACATACCATGAATGCACCAACCTAGGGGAGTTAATGTAGCGGACGGCTCATACAATTTACCTACTATAACTTTGAGAGGTAACAATAAGTGACAGTTATCTTGACCTATTAAAAGTTCTGGTTTTACATCATGTTTACATAACTTATTATCTATTCCAAACAGGTTTTTATAATCATTACAATTAACAACAGAAAGTTGTTGCACAGGTAAGTCTAATTTTTCTACACACCGAAGTTTTATATTATGTACTTTACTGTCCATACCCGATAATTTAACATGCGCGATGGTCGTTTTACACACTAGTTCGTCGTCAGACCAGGCTCCGCGAACTCGCATCGTCTCTGACCGGCCTCGAAGCCCCGCACGCTTCGCTAACCCCGCACTGATAAGTGAGACGGTCGATCCGTCATCAAGAAGTGCATTTGCACTAAACACACCGTTAGCACTGTGTATACGTATAGGTACGACTTTGAGTAACACTTTGTTTTCACTCGCGTTTATATGCGTCACTGTTTGCGTAGTATCAGCGGAGGACGTCGGCGGCGTCGCCGACGCCGTGGCCTGCTGCACAGGCGTTGACCTCGGCTCCGGAACCTGGCTACTTCCAGCGTCATTTTTCGGCTTGTTTACGACGTAGTGAAGCAAATTGTGATGTCCCTCGCCACAGCCATTCTTATCGCACGGCGGTGCTGAGCACGTGTCTCGTGCGTGGCGCGATGTTAGGCATTTATAACAAATCCCGTTGCGTTTTACGAAATCCCATCTGGTTTTACGTAACGCCTTCTTGAATTGTTTACATTCAGTTAACTTATGCTTTGAGGTACGGCAGAACTTGCAGTTATCGGTCTCATCATCTGTTTGTAATAATATAGTTTGAGATCGATTGCCGGAACTATCTTTGTTTTTATGATTGTTTTTATTTTGGTCAGTGCGAGGACTCGTAAAATAGATATTTGATGTAACTGATATTTTTACGGCCTCGTCGTGCAAGAAATCAGATAATATGACCATACGGGATTTCTTTCCTTCAGTAATGAGCGGGAAACTATAATCAGACCATTTACTTAGCAGTGTCGTAGGCAGCTTGGACAATATAATTGAAACAATGCTCATACCTTGTAAGTATTCTTCGCGTCCAACTGTTCGCACTGCTTGTATCAGGTTTTGCACTTTCACTGAAAATGGCACAATTTCACTATGATAATTTTGTGACATTGAAGGCAATTTCTTTATATCCTGCACTATTTTATAAATGATTAAATCAGCGTTGCCAAAACGTAGCTCCAAAGTAGCCATGATTTTACACGGTGGACTCGCAGAAATAAGTAAGGCTGTGACAGCATCTTTGGCAGCTCCTCGGAGACACTTCCTCAACCTCCACAGGTTTTCTTCAGGAGAAAATTTACATAGATCGGTTGACTCTTTATAGGCTTGTCTGAACTGAAGAAATTCCAGTGGGTCCCCTGAAAATTCTGGGAGATCCTTCGGCGTGCTTAATCTAGTTATGAGGTTGGTATTTGGTGGACTCGTAGAAGCCAGGTCTTTCAAAGCGCCAGCTAGCATCTGAATAGTCGCTTGCATACTGGTGGCCTCCGCCGTCGGTGGCGGTTCGGGTACAGTGTGTGAGTGCGACTCCATCGGCAGATGTGGCACTAAAGGTGGCGGCTTTTGACGTGACGTGGTAAGTCCAGGTGGTGCTGCTGGTGTCGTAAAGAGGACAGCATTAGCAGGCGCGGCTGGTTCTGTCCCAGGTGGATGCAACTCGCCCGAGGGATTACCATGATCGGGGGCCGATTGCATTAATTCGTGATGACTCCGTTCCAGCCATTGTTCCACGTCGTGAGCGCGTTCTTCGTGTGGACTGTATTTTTCTTCTTCATGTAGTTCAGCTAAGTCCGCTTCCAGCTGTTTGTCTATGAGCTCCAGTCGTATCTGTGCCTTTTCCTTTGCAGCATCCAAAAGCAACTGCGCCTTTCGAGCTTTAACCGATGATGTTTCGGATCGACATTTCGACTTTGGCAACGTGTGTTCGGTTTTGACACTCGGCCCTGCCGCAGGTGTTTCAAACTCCATATTTTTGGCTACTGCACTGGTTGAAGACTGACATTCTTCAGTATCTGTTTCTTGAGCTCCCTTTTGTTGCCCAAAAAGTTTAGTTTGCGTGAGTTTGCGTCGCGCAGTACTTCGCGTGCCCACCATCTTGTTTTTCACTGGTGGCGTGACAAACATTAACTGCTATTGATCCGGTTCGATTGACCACTTTGTAGGTGTTGTGGGTGGTAATCGGCGAAGATAAACGATTTGGTAGCTTAAAAAACTTATATTTTTCGCAAAGCACAGATATTTTTTGACAAACGAAAAATCACGTACAAGCGCACCCGCTTGCAGTGCTCGCACGGACTCAACTGCCGGCGCGGGGTGGGGGTCCATCGGCCCTTATATCTATATTTACTAACTACTTACAAACTAAACTATGAAGATAGCATGAGCGCGTCGCTAACACGGCTTAACTTAAATACTAGTCAGATAAATGGATCGGTCTATGGCATTAATAACGTAAGTTCTCGCGTAGGCAAAACATGTCATGTGAAAATGACGTCATTAGATAATAGTTATGTTTCTAAGTTTTATTGTTTTGTTTTGCCATCGTTAACGACTGTTGTGCCTTGTCGTGAAGTCGATATTTCGGATCTGAATATTCCAGATAATATCTGTTTGGCTGACCCTAACTTTTACAAGCCTTCAGAAGTAGATATCTTAATAGGAGCGGATCTCTTCTGGGACTTGGTTGGTTCACAGAGAATTAGACTAGGAGTAGGTAAGCCCGTGTTATGTGAAACGCTGTTAGGCTGGATTATTTCTGGCCCTGTTACCTATGATAATGGTAAATTATTGTCGAATAATATTTCGTGCAATTTAACTCATACTGATTTCCTCAGTAAGGATGATTTAAATAGAATTCACTCCGATTTAGAGAAATTCTGGAATCTAGAAGAGATTAGTTCACAATCCTCGCATTATTTACCCGAGGAAAAGTTGTGTGAAGAGCATTTTGTCAAGAATACGACACGTTTAGACAGCGGACATTTCTGTGTTCGTATTCCTGTTAAGCAGAACCCTTCCATTTTAGGAGAATCTTTCAAAAGGGCTTCTAAGTGTTTATATTCCCTAGAACGCAGACTAAAGTCCAAGCCAGAGTTTGGTCAATTATATCACGACTTTATGTCTGAATATGAGACTTTAGGACATATGACCGAAAATAAAAATAATGACAGTCCCAGTGGATATTTCATACCACACCACGGGGTACTGCGTGAATGTAGCACAACTACCAAACTTCGTGTTGTGTTTAATGCGAGTTGTGTTACGTCTTCAGGGGTATCCTTCAATGACGTGCAGATGGTGGGTCCAACAGTGCAGGACGATCTTATATCTATACTTCTTCGGTTTCGACAACACAAATTCGTTATAACAGCTGATGTTGCAAAAATGTATAGATGTATTTACGTCCACCCATCTGATAGGTACCTCCAGCAGGTTCTGTGGCGTGATAATACATGCGATCCTGTTAAGGTTTTCAAATTGAATACAGTCACATATGGTACAGCTAGTGCACCATATCTTGCTACACGTTGCCTCAAGCAAATAGGGATGGATTATCAATCCAATGACACTAACTCTTCACGATCAATGGGTGAGTCATCCTCAGATAGCAGAAATAAGATTGCTGACGTCATCATGCATGATTTTTACGTTGATGACCTCTTGACAGGAAGTGATAATTTGAATGAGGTTATGTTTATCCGCACAGAGGTCACCAACGCACTAGCATCTGCTTGCATGCCGCTTAGAAAGTGGAGATCCAACGTCCCTAGCTTAGTCTCTGGAGCTGAGCAGTCGTCATTCGATTTAGAAATGGGATCTAATGAACCTAATAAGTTATTAGGGCTTAACTGGTATTCTAGTTCCGACGAATTTGGGTTTTTAAGTGTAACGTTACCTTGTAAGGATTCTGTTACTAGGCGTGATGTACTTTCAGCTATAGCACGTATTTTCGACCCCCTAGGACTTTTATCTCCTTGCGTAGTTACAATGAAAATGTTTCTACAACGAATGTGGTTAGATAAGCTCTCGTGGGATGAGCCATTATCCCCGTCACTTAATGCTAGTTGGAATGCTATTGTCAAAGCATTGCCGTTTATTAATAAATGTCGTGTTCCAAGACACGTTATATGTGATGCACATAATACACTGGAACTATACATGTATTCACAGACGCATCAGAGCGTGCGTATGGTGCGTG
This sequence comes from Diarsia mendica, assembly GCA_949316265.1. Taxonomy (NCBI): domain Eukaryota; kingdom Metazoa; phylum Arthropoda; class Insecta; order Lepidoptera; family Noctuidae; genus Diarsia; species Diarsia mendica. The sequence continues at coordinate 20,253,742 of OX438901.1, forward strand.
CGTCTATGTACGTAGTACCAATGATGAGGGTGAGTACATGGTTCGTCTCTTAGCTGCTAAAAGTCGAGTGGCGCCGATTAAGCCGACCACCATTCCAAGGTTGGAAGTTTAGTCATGTTTATTGCTGGACTGACTCCACTGTCGTGTTGGGATGGTTGCAGATGCTACCTTCTAAGCTTCAGCCATTTGTGCGAAATCGCGTTGCAGAAGTTTTAGACAAGACGGGGCACTGTACTTGGCGACACATCCCAACCGCCAAGAACCCTGCAGACCTACTATCACGAGGCGTGGATATTAGTGTTCTGCAATATACGACTTTGACATTTGTGGGGGATACCTGGGAAGAGGTTTATGCTAAGGCTCAGGCTGGGTTTGACACTGTCTGCCACTGGCTTGCTGCAAATTCGCTCACATTAAATGCGGACAAGACTAAATTCATGCAATTCTCTATTCGCAATCAAGCAGTGACTTCACAGAACGTGCCTCAAATATTTGCTCACAAATGTTCTGTCCCTCCAGTATTACAGTGTAATAATTGTCCACAATGGGGTGGGTCTGGGCTTATGCTTTTGCGATTTTATAGCGACATGCTTTGCACACGCACGGGTGGTAGTATAAACCCAGGCCTATCCTACTGCCTCCCTCAGAGGCGGTAGGATGGCGGGGTCTTGAGGGGGAGCGCCACGGTCGTGTAGATCCTCAAGGCAAGTCTGGGGGATTCACCTTCACGAGGTTGCCACCCTGTTTCTTGGTCTAGTTCCATAAGAAATAGACGCAACAAAAACTCCCGGGCGCTTTTTCGCATTCCCGAAAGCCAAATACCAGGCCTAGGGTGATCCCACACCCCACTCCCATGATCCTACGCCCAGTCCCTCCCTCCCGTATCCCTCTTCTCCTTTCGGTCCATGAGGACGGGTAACCTCATTTCCAAAAAAGCCCACCACCAATCCAATGAAATGCAGAGAGGAAAAATAATTATTCCCCAGGCAGGTACCGGCAATGCCGGAGAATCCTGCACCGACTCGTCGGTCTGCCTCCACCGTAATCTGGGGGGGGGCACCAATCTGCCTAGTGCTGCGCCTTCTGCGCAGCTGGCTGCTTCGGCGCCAACAGCTTTGGCTGCGGCTCACGCGCCATCCATCACGTCTACGGCTGCAACTTCTGCACCTACTGACCCCAAGACGGCTGCGACTCCTGCGCCAATTTCCCTGACGAATGTCACACCTCCCACGATGGCCTGGAAGCAGAGCATCGTTCGGAACAGTGTGACAAACAATCCTGAAAATGACGATGACAGAGCTCGACAATCCAGTCTTAGCAACGAACTCCGCGTGCTGGCATCCCAGCGCGAGAAGATCGAGGCTAGGCTGAGGGACATGACCTCTCTCGGGACGGGAAAGGAAGTGGAATCCGACGGTTCTGGGTTTATCTCTGTGGACGAAGTACGCTGGCTGAAGTCAAATTGCGGAAAGATCCGAAACAGGGAAAGAGTACTCAACAGCCGTTTGAGCAAGATTTGCGAGGGCAATAGCCAGCGCGAAGCACAAACGGCTAGTTGTAAGGGAGTACGCGACCGGCTGCAGACATGCGAAGGGGAAACCCAGCGCGTGAAGCAGTCGGACGCGGAAACGAGCGGGCAGGGAACAGTGCGCGAGGGGGAAACCCAGCGCGAGAGATCACTGCCCGCACCAGGACCATCCGGAGGAAACGACCGGAACCGCGACGAGACCGTAGACCGACGACGCACGAAAAAGAAGCGAGGCAAGCGGTCTGGGTTTCTGCACCGGGTATCCCTGGCACAGAGCACTGTGCCAAGCTCCTCGGAACCGCAACCTGGCCCAAGTGGACAGGGAGCGGCGAAGAGGGAGCGCCCGGACGACACGGCATCACCGAGTACGCTCCAGGGGGACGCCAAGCGCAGTAAAACCGAGGCCGCTCAAGGGGAGCGGAGAACCTACGCGCGGGCCACGAAGGATATTCCTGCGCGACTCGCCGTAGCAATCTGCCTCTCGCCTCCATCCCGAGACTTGACGACTGTGGAGTTCGAGCACATCAAGCTCAGCCTCGAGAGCCTCATCATGGAGACGTGCCTAACCGATCCCACCAAAGTCCCGGCTTTCCGTGGCCTCCCAAGGGAAGCGGACGGCACGGTCCACGTGTGGTGCGAGAACGACAACGCCCTGACTTGGCTGACCCAGAACGTACCCAAAGTCAAAATGACCAACACTGACGAGACACTGACGGTAGTTAAACAGTCCGACATACCGACCCGGGTTCGGGTGGCGCTCTTCGTACCTCGGTACAAAGGGGAGGTACCAGTGCTCCAGACGCTCCTGGCCTGCCAGAACCCGTGGTACAGCTTCGGTAGGTGGACGATGCTCAGGGCGACAGCGGTCGGTGGCGAAAACTACGGGACTTACATGACCCTGGCTATCCCACCGGACGAAGTCCAGAAGGTTCTGGAGAGGGAGCGACGGGTATCGTACCTACTTGGGTCGATATACGTGCGTTTCCTCTCCAAAACCGCCCCCTCTGACACGGACAACGACACTGAACGGACGAAACCGACTCCGACCGACAATGACCCGACGATGACGCACCTGGAGGAGGAGATGGCCAGAGCGGCGATGGCTGATGCCGACGCTGCGGAAAGGCAAACCTCACCACCAGGGTGGTCGGAGCAGATGCTCCTATCACCGCCACCGGCACCGAACGAAGACCAGCATGGGCTGGAAGAGGGGGGCGAATCATCCAATGGATCGACCTCCTCCTAACTCCACCCCACTGCCGCCCCCATTCCGTCCCCTAAACATCATCCAGGCCAACCTCCAGCATAGCCAGACGGCTACCGCCTGCCTGCGCAGAGCACTGGAGATGGAACCCCGAACCATTGCACTCATCCAAGAGCCGTGGATCCGCAACAACAGAGTATGCGGCCTAGGTAACATTGGAGGTAAGCTGATCCTCGACACACAAGGCACAGATAAACCACGAACCTGTGCTTACATACCCAAAGATGTACCCACCACCACACTCACGCAATTATGTTCCAGAGATCTAACAGCCGTCAGGCTCAAAACCGACGGTGACGCACCCGACATCGTCCTGGCCTCGGTATACATGCCTGGCGAGGAGGAAGACTGCCCACCGAAAGAGATGGCTGACCTGATAAGGTACTGTGAAGGCACCAACCTGGACCTGGTCATCTGCACGGACTCAAACGCCCATCACCCGCTTTGGGGTTGCAACAAAGCCAACACTAGAGGTGAGGTACTATGCACATATTTGTTCTCAACTAACCTTAACATCGCAAACCGCGGCTCGGAACCCACTTGGGTCACATCGCGCGGACAGACGATTATCGACCTAACGTTGGTTTCGGAAGGCGCGGCAAAACTTATCTCTGACTGGCACGTATCCAACGAGCCTTCCTGCTCTGATCATAGAAGGATTCGCTTCTCACTTACTGCTAACATAAAAAAACCCGAACCTAGACGCAACCCACGCCGTACAAATGTACCTGGCTACAAACGGCTGTTGGCCTCACTACTAACACAGCACCAAACGCCCCAAATTCTAATGGACCCCAAACAACTTGAAGAAACCGTAACAAAACTCTCGGAATTTATAATTGAAGCTTACCACGCGTGCTGCAAGCTAAGAGATCCAAACACCAAGAGCAAGGGCAACTCCTGGTGGAACGCGGAACTTAGTAAGCTCAGGCAATCTATGCGTAAACAATTTAACAGAGCCAAAAACTCCAGACTACCAGAAGACTGGGACACATTTAAGAAAACACAATACATCTTCAAAAAACAAGTCAGGAACGCCAGCAGGGCGGCCTGGCGGAGGTTCTGCGAAGAAATTGAATCGAACAGCGAAGCCGCGCGTGTGAGGAAGATCCTATCCACCGATCAAGATCGCACCCTCGGGTCGCTGAAAACCCCAGACAACACATACACCAAGTCGGACCACGAAACAAGTAAAGTTCTCTTGGAAACCCACTTCCCGGACTGCAGTCTATCCGAGGACAGAACCTGGGCAAGTGAGCCAACGCACATCCCGGATGACCAAGACTGGGCCAGAGCCCGCACCATAGTAACCGCAGAAAGAATAAAATGGGCGATAAAGACCTTTAAACCATACAAGTCCGCAGGCTTGGACGCAATCTTCCCCGCCCTACTGCAATGGGGAGTAGAAGCTCTAACGCCATGGCTGACCGCCATCTACCAAGCCTGCATAGCACAGAAATATATACCATTAGCATGGCGAGAGGTGAAAGTCATTTTCATCCCTAAACCAGGAAAACCAGACTACACACAACCCAAGGCGTACAGACCGATAAGCCTAACATCTTTCTTACTGAAAACCCTCGAGAGACTCTGCGATCGACACATTCGGGACGGACCTCTTCGGGAACGACCACTTCACAAACAACAACACGCGTATTCCACAGGTAAATCAACAGAAACTGCGCTGCATAATGTGATCTCCAAGATCGAATGTGCAGTGGACCACAAATGCTCGTCATTAGCTGTCTTCATTGACATAGAAGGCGCTTTTGACAAAACCATCTTCCATAGCATCAACGCAGCCCTCGAGGAACACGGTGTGGACTCGACACTGCGAGGATGGATCACAAACATGCTCAGACTGAGAGCCGTACAAGTTACGGTGAATGACACTACTAGAGCCATAGTGGCCAAGGGATGCCCCCAAGGTGGTGTCCTCTCGCCACTACTGTGGAACCTCGTAGTAGACAGCCTCATTAAACGCCTAAATAGTGGGGGCTACTACACGGTGGGTTATGCGGACGACCTGACCATAATACTAAACGGCACACACGAAAACACACTATGCAACCTTATGCGCCAAGCACTAAGAATAGTTGAGGACTGGTGCAAGGAATACAAACTAGCAGTGAACCCTACCAAAACGGAACTCGTCCTCTTCACAAAGAAAAGGAAGTTGGCAACGCTACAATTGCCAAGCTTCTTTGGGACAACCCTAAGCCTATCGACTGAAACCAAATACCTGGGCATCTTTTTGGACAAACAGCTGAACTGGGCAAAACACACTGAGCACACCATCACAAAAGCCAGTATAGCTCTATGGCAATGTAAGAGACTCCTGGGAAGAAACTGGGGCTTAAGCCCCAAAATAACCTACTGGCTATACACCACAGTTATCCGACCAATCATCACATACGGCTCTTTAGTTTGGTGGCCTAGGACCAACCTAAGTACAACCCAAAAGGATCTCGAGAAACTACAAAGGCTGGCCTGCGTAGCAATCACCGGCAGCATGAGAACTTCCCCCACTGCTGCCTTACAGGTGATGCTGGGGCTACCTCCCCTGCATCTCGTCATAAGAGAGGAGGCGGCCTTAGCGACTTTCAGACTCGAAGTATCCGGTATCCTAAGAAATGACTCGAGAATCAAACACACACGCATCAGAGAAGATGCAATCAAGGAACAGCCAATGATGACATCACCCATCGACAGAACCCTGAAGACCCATTGCTTCCAAAAACATTACAACATAGAGCTCATAGAGGAGTGGTGTGACTACTCAGGTACAAATGAGCTAAGGATTTACACCGATGGATCAAAAACCGACTATGGGACAGGCGTCGGGGTGTTCTCCGACGACCTAAACATCAAGATATCCAAACCACTTGGAAAACTTAACTCTGTTTACCAAGCAGAGTGTGTAGGTATCATCCAAGCGGCACACGCTATAGAGGCCAGGGAGGTCACGGATACCAATATTCGAATACTCTCCGACAGTGCCTCAGTCCTTCAATCCCTGAAGAGTAATCAGTTCACGTCGAGACTGATACTGGAATGCCACAAAGCCCTGGAACGAATAACGGAAATAAATCACAACAAGGTAACGCTGCAATGGATTAGAGGTCACAGCGGATCGCTTGGAAACGATGCGGCCGACGAACTTGCCAGAAGAGGATCCAGCACAAGGCCTTACGGACCCGAACCCATTGTGCCCATCCCTTTCAAGCAGCTAAGAAGCTGGTTAAAAGAACATACTCGAATACAAGCAGAGAAATGGTGGAGCTCGACACCAGGCTGCAGGCAATCCAAGGAGGCTATGCCATCCCTGGATACAAAACTGACCAGGCGCCTTCTGCGCCTGGACAGAGATAGCCTGCGCCTGGTGGCGGGGACCATCACCGGACATTGTTCACTGAATAAACACTTTCACACCCTAGGAATCACTGACAGTCCCCTGTGCAGGGCATGCATGGAGGCGGAGGAAACTGTGGCGCATGTGCTCCTCGAGTGCACAGGCGTTACCAAGATTCGTGAGGAGACCCTGGGAACACCACGATCTCTTGCGGATGCCCTGAGGAGACCGGGAAGCCTGATCTGCTTCTGGAGGGAGGTGGGCTGGTTGGAATAATCGGCCGCCACGGCTCACGCACAATGGTCCACTTTAAGGATTAAGTGCGGAAACCTAAAACCCATAAAGAAGAAGAAGAAGAATTGTCCACAAATAGAATTTGTAAAATCTGTACGTTACTTAGGCGTTACTATTGACAATAGGCTTTCTTTTGGAGACCACATTCATAACGTCGCCCAGAAAGTGCGGAAACTAACGTACATTTTTAGACAACTCAGACACATAGCGGACAAGAAGACGCTGATCATGGTTTACCATACCTTGATTCAATCTATTGTAACGTACTGTATTACTACATGGGGTGGCACGGACAAAACAAAATTGTTGGAGCTGGAGCGAGCCCAAAGGCTGATTTTAAAAGTTTCCTTCTTTAAACCGAGACTATTTTCTACCCGGAAATTATATCAGGAAACTGGTGTACTAACGGTGAGACAACTGTACATTCTTCTGAGTGTCCTTAGACAACATAGGGATAAAGAAGCGTTTAACCAGGAAATTAGTAACACAAGAAGGCACTACGCCGTTTGCAAGACATCTAAAACTAAAACTAGATTTGCCAAAAAGTTTTATAACTTTATTGCACCTAGATTGTATAACCAAATTAATAAGCTTAAAAATATATTTAATAATAACTCAAAGCAATGTAAGGAAGAAGTAACTTCATGGCTGTTGGGTTTCGACTATAAAGGGACTGAGGAACTCCTGGAAATAAAGCAGTAGTTTTAAATAAATTTAAATTAATATCACGTTTTTGTAGTATTTTAAACACATACATCACACAACACATAATCACCACACACCACACATAGTAGGTACACTCTTTCACAAACACACTCATACAACACAACTCACATACTGTCACATTATCACACACTCGTTTAGTCTTGTACTTTACCATAAATAATTTCTGTGTAGTTTAATAATTCTGATCAATATTATAAAATATTGCAATCTTTGGCACCACTCTTGTTGTATTTTCGAATAATATCTTAGTGGGAACCTGGTGTCCTGAAATACAGGCTTCGGCTTAGTTTAGGCACCAGTCTCCCACAAATAAAATTTTCTGTATAAATATGTTAGTTTTAAGTACTGTTTGTCTTTATTTTATTTGTGGAAGAGAAATAAAACAAATTTATTATTATTATATTATCTTTGGACTTATGGTGGAGTGGTCCCAGTTTTTTGAAGCAGGATCAGTCTCATTGGCCGTCTCAACATAAATCTTTAGAGTTAGACCAGCTGCCTGAAACTCGACCTCATGCTTTATTTAGCGCTAGTGTTAGTTTCAATAATCAATGTGATACAATCATCGATTTTAATCGTTTTTCTAGTTATTTAAGGTTAATCCGTAGTGTAGCAACAGTTTTAAGGTTTATAAAATTGTGTAGGAAGCTTCCTTCTCCCAGTTTTCTATCACAAGTCGAGTTGCAGGATGCATTGAATATTATAATAATTAGAAGTCAGATTGAGTCATTTCCCGAGAGAATTTGTAATTACTCATTAATAATCAAAAGTTGCCTCATGAAAGCGCCCTAATAAAATTTAACGTATTTTTAGACGATAATAAAATCATGCGTGTTGGAGGACGCTTGGCAAATTCAACTTTTTCTTTTGATAAAAAGCACCCTATTCTTATACAGTCCACTCATAAATTTACGAAGTTACTTTTCGAATATGAACATATAAAACTTATGCATGCAGGCCCTCAGTTATTACTGGCTTCAATTAGAGATTCATACTGGCCTATAGGCGGACGGAGCCTGGCAAAGAGTTGTTATCGTAATTGCGTGCGTTGTTGTCGCATGTCGGGTAGAACAGTTACTCCTTTAATGGGTAATTTACCGCAGCAGCGTCTCTTTCCAGGTGGTTATCCTTTTCAAACCACTGGTGTGGATTATGCTGGTCCCATCATGGCTGCTAGTAGGCAGGGTCGGGGATGTAGGCTGGTAAAAGTGTACATGGCCATTTTTGTGTGCTTCACCACCAAGGCTATCCACTTAGAGCTGGTGAGTGACTTAACTAGCAATATGTATTTACTAGCTTTATTTAGATTTATCTCGCGACGGGGAAAACCCAGTGACATCTACTCCGACAACGGTACCTCTTTCGTTGGTGCCTGCAACGAACTTGCAAAGTTCCTAAAATCTAATTGCAATTCCTTGGGCGAGCAGTTGGCTAATGACGGAATTAAATTTCATTTTATACCTGCGTATACTCCTCATTTTGGCGGACTCTGGGAAGCGGGTGTGAAGTCAACCAAATATCATCTCAGGCGAGTGTTGGGAAATTGTCATTTATCCTTTGAAGAACTTAACACCACATTAGTCCAGATTGAGGCGATATTGAATTCACGTCCACTGACGCCGCTATCATCCGATCCAGCGGATTGCACACCACTGACCCCGGGTCATTTTCTTGTTGGTCGACCGCTGACGTCACTCCCGCAGCAAGATGTACAGAACCAATCCACTGCTTCATTGTCTCGTTTCCAACGAATCGAGCAGCTTCGTCAGCATTTTTGGGCTCGTTGGAGTAAAGAATTTGTGTCCGAGCTGCAGCAGAGGACCAAGTGGCATACCAGCAAAGATATGCTTAAGTTGGGTTCTTTAGTCATCATAAAGGAGGACCATCTTCCTCCTCTTAAATGGAGGTTGGGGAGAGTCGTCGCCGTTCATCCGGGATCAGATGGAATTGTTCGTGTGGCAGACGTCAAAACATCCACTGGAGTCATCAGAAGAGCCTTCAATAGGATTTGCCCACTGCCCGTTGATTCTGCGCTTGGTTGAAAGCGCCTCTGCTGCTTCCAACGTCCGGGGGCATGTTCGAGCTAAACGCCTGCTCGTTTGGAATGAGCAACAATCAACGTTGCATTGTACCATAGTTTGTAATTAGATGTAAGGATTTTATGTACTTGCTTGTCATTTTTTCTTCCATTTTTGTTCGTCATCAAAGCAATACACGTTTGACTAATTATCAGCATTTTCTGGAGTTTCTTTGAAAAGTCACCTAATATTCCCCCACAAACATTATTTTCAATGTTTTCAGATTCTAGAATCTAGAACAACAATGATGTCATACTTGTGATTAAATCGATATAATTACATATTTGAAAGCAATGTTCAAACTTAAAATAAATATGTTTTTATCCCACCTGAACGACTTTTACAGCAGCCATTAATACTGCCATTAAGAAAGACTTTAAGTGGACGGAATCATACATACATACATACATATGAGAGAAGAGAGCATACATTTGAGAGCAGCGGTGGCCCAGTGGTGTCAGCCCCGACTTACGAACAGTAGGTCGTGGGTTCGAACCCAGGCAGGCGCATTACTCTGTGTAATTCATTTCATCACCGCTGCTCTCAAAACGGTGAAGGAAAACATCGTGAGGAAACCGGCATGTCTTAGGACCAAAAAAATCGAAGACATGTGACATCTGTCAATCCGCACTGGGCCTGCGTGGTGAATTATAGCCCATCCCTTTCCTAGAGAGGAAGCCTGAGTCCCTGCAGTAGGAACATGTAGTTTGATGATGATGATGACATACATAAACTCATGCTATTTTGGCCATGCCAGTAGGTAGAATACCCAGAAAGCCACCTGCTACTATCCTTTTTTTTTTTTTTTTTTTTTTTTTGGTGGGTGGAAAATCATCGAATAACCCCCCCCCGCTCTTGGGCAGAGCGAAGGGGAGTGTCAGACTTCTACTGACTAAAAACCAACCCATGTTCCCTCTTCTTCGCCCTCGTGTCGGAGCCGCGGTAACCTTTCGATATCCACAGCCCCGCTACTACCGCTATCCGCAGCTGCTACTATCCTTACACAATCATTTTGGATTGAATCCGATTCGATTTCCAGTTCGGGCAGTGCCATTGGGTTTATAAATCAGGAATTCTTCAGTAGCAGCCACGAATCCTGAATTTTATGCCCGATTGTTTGCAATAGGCTCGCCCATGGAGCTTAAACAATAAACTGTCTGGGTCTACTTTTAGGTACTAATATAATATGTCTGCCTAGCCCTCCGGGGATTACAGGCGTAATGTTGTGTTATAATTTAACATTTATTTTTATTTTAAACAACCAGGATGTTTAACTTTGGTAACTAATATAATATGTACATTATTTAAAATTCATTCTACAATATATGAATAAAAACATCGATTGTAATGAATTCATCACCGCTATAAATAAATAGAAAAAAAAAATGGATTGTCATTGTTGTACTTTTGTTTATGTGACATAATTTTATGCTCCCTGGGTGAGACACAGTTTTCTTCACTTTGTTAGAGCGTGGGCTGTAAATTACCAGCGCGATCCTAGTGTGGTTTGATAGATGTCTCCTGTCCAATAATATCATAATATGGGATCGGACAAAAAAAAACTAATTAGTCGACATAGATTTCCGAACAAAAAATATTAACCACGTTTTTTTTTTTTTTTCACGTAAACAAAAAATTAAGACGATACAGTGCTTCGAAAACTCGTGTGACGTCATATGATAGTACAATTTGTACCTTCAATTGACGTTTCAATCCCTACTCCATGATCTTTGACGCGCTTTATCTTCGTCAATTTTTATTGTTTTGCTAAAACAAAAAACACGTATCTAATATTTTTCGATAATCTAACTTACGGACTAAACATAATCATATTATTTTGACCCAGTCCGATCCCCTATTATCGTGGGGTTATGATTACGAAATCAACGGGCAGTCGAACATTTCAGGCCAAAATGCATGGGGATAAGCTATTATTTCTTCGTCAAATTATCCATGGTGGACGAGCCATTCTGGAGAAATCATAATATGCATAATATTATATAATATCCCCACTGGACACACACTAACAGACATTAAAATAGTAAGACAAGACTATGCCCAAGGAGACAATCTTGAAGAATTTTCCGTTTTCCCTGCTCACAATAAAATAAAAACAGATTTTTGTCAAAGAGAACGGCGTAATTATAGCTCATTGTCTGTGGTGGCTGTCGTCCGATTGTTCGATACGAGTGATTAAAATAAAATTGTCTTTTGTATATTGTTAGTAAACACACAATTTGGAACTCTACCTCTTAGTAGCTAAAGTTGAGATTCCATCTCCACCGGAGCCCTCGATGAATGCAAGAGTTTCTCGTACAGAACAGCAGGATGCAATTAATGCAATTGATTAAAGTTGTAAGTGGTAGTATAGCACAATGGGTATAAAACGTGAGTGCTTTTTAAAATAGTCGCGTTTCCAAGTAAACATTATGAAGATTAATTTGGCTGTTAAAGAAGGAATTGGAATCCTTTATATTATCGAGACATAATAAAAGTGTGTAAACAACTTGACGTCGACCCATATGCTGATAATAAAGCATATAGCTCTTTAAGAATTTTTCTAAAAACGCCAACCAACTGTAACAGCTTCTGGGTAGGGTGAGAAAAAAGGTGATTCTGATTAACTTCGTGGCGGGATCCTCGACGCATTTTGGTGGTCACCATTATTGATGCTGAGATGCAGAGGTTGGGAACATTGTGGTGGTCCAGTTCGAACAAAAAAAAAGAATGAATGAATAAAGGTCTGCTATCATTATGTGAATGCCCGTACTGATAATTTTAGCCGAATAAATATAATCTATCATCTTAGTCAGCCTGAAATGTTCCCACACCTGGAATGAAGACCTCTTCTTCTGTGAGAGAGAAGTGAATACTGAAATCTACCACAGAAGCCCAATTTTATTCATATTATTAATATGCAATAAAAAAAGCTGTTTCATTATCTGCACTTCATCAGGTTGAATAAACTAGCAAATCTTAAAATTGGCACAAACTACGGAGTTTACGCAAACAGTTTTAAACTTAATTTGCAGCGTGTAAAAATATTTCACCACTCGGTTTTTAGCGTTGGAACTAAACAGGCAAGTTCTACGAGTGCAGACTTACAACGATAAATTAATTAACGTGGGAACTATTACTGGAAACGTCACTATGTTTAAGGTTTATAATGGTGGCGGTAGAATAAAACCAACGTTGAGGGGTTTATTCAATGACATCAAACACTTGACAGATTTAATTCAATTCAATTCATTCAATTCATTTATTTATTTCAGACATACAATATCCATAAAATTGTAAGTAATCACATTTAAAATTATGTTAGTAAACAGATAAAATCATACAGGACACGTAGAGACAAATACCAATAGTAAAATTAACATCAAACAAAATGCAATATAATAAAAATTAAATGATATAAGTAGTGTTAATGATATAGTATGTAGTCTTTTAAATGTCAACTAATATGTTAATTTCCGAAATCTAAAATTAAAATAAGTTAAATTAAATAAGAAGATTTAAGCAATTTAGGTTAGACTAAGGTTATAACTATTCGTAGTCTTAGGGATTGACTGCGAGGCTATCGTATCCCTTAACCTCCTAGCTTGGCTAATCCTGAGGGCGACGGGGCCTCCGCTCAGGTTAAGTTTGTTGACAACAGTGGTGACTGCGGGGCTATCGACTACTGTGCCGTCTAAGCTGCGAGTGACTTGTTCCTTTTTTTTATAAAAGACTTCTCGCAGATGACCCTAGAGAGGGTGGCTAGTGCTTTAACGGACTTTTCTGTGGATGCCTTTTAATTAAGACCTCCCAGCCAGGGCAAATAAAACTTAAAAACGAACTCACTGTGGGGTACGAGCCTCGGCTTAGGGCGTAGCTGGGAGAAGACAGCAAGGTGACAAGTTTTTTTTTTTTTTTTGTGGGTTGAAAATCATCGAATAACCCCCCCCCGCTCTTGGGCAGAGCGAAGGGGAGTGTCAGACTTCTACTGACTAAAAATCAAACCCATGTTCCTTCTTCGCCCTTGTGTCGGAGCCGCGTTAACCTTTCGATAATCCACAGCCCCGACAGGCGTTGGCCCTTGCGGGCCCCTTCCATATTGCTGACATCTCTTTGAGGCGCGCGTGGAACACGTACGCGCCGCCGACACGGTCTGTTGCCGTCATGACGACGGCCGGACGGCGAGCTAGCCCGTTACTCACCGTCCACAGGCCCGCGTCTACGGTGGCCGGAGGTCATCGCGTGACCCCCGACGCCCGGAGCGCCTTCCGCGGCGGCTGGGACGTTGAGAGGTTTTCTCCCTCTCTCGTTCCGCCACCTACTTCGCTAGCATCACTGCTTCGCAGAAGGAGGCGACGGCGTCCCATTCCTCTTCGCCCCGGACCATGGCTTGCACCAGGGCCGGACGCGAGAGGTCGCCGCCGCCGATCGCCGCTACGAGAACACGGCGGGGCTCTGCCCAAGCAGGGCACGCCTCCACAGTGTGCTCCACCGTGTCCTCCGGTCGATCCTCGCAGTGGAAGCATCCGGGCGTTTCCTCTGGCCTGATTCGGTACAGGTACCTCCCGAAACACCCGTGTCCGGTGAGGACCTGCGTCAGACGGTAGGTGAGGGCGCCGTGGCGCCTCTCCAGCCACTCCTCAAAGAGGGGACTTACCGCCACTATCGTGGCGTGACCTGCGCTGGGTTGCGACAGTTGCTGTCTCCATGCCGCCATGAGATCGCACCGGAGGTCCGTCCGCAGAGCGGCAATTTGCCGCGGCAACGGAGTGACCCCCCGGTGTAGCACCTCCACGCGCCATTCATGCAGGCGCGCGAGGACTATCGCCTCCAGATCCCATGGTGGCAATCCGGCAAGGAGATTCGCCGCCTCGCGGGAGATCGTGCAGTACCCACGGACTAGCCTTACGGCCAGCACCTTTTGGGGCGCGTTCAGGTAGTGGGCGGCCCGCTTCGACAAAGCAAGCGCCCACACCGGGGCCCCGTAAAGGGCCATGGACCGCACGACCCCGGCCATAGAGCCTCCGGCAGGAGGCGTTTGGCCCCCCCAGATTGGGCAAGAGCCACCTAAAGGCAGCCGCAGCCCGCTCCAGTCTGGGAGCCAAACGTCGGAAATGCTCCACGAAGTTCCACCGGCTGTCGAGGACGAGTCCTAGGTACTTCAAAGTACACTCGACGCCGATAGGAACCCCTCCCACCATTAGCTGGGATCCCGACGGTAGCACATTCCCACGTCCATGGAAGCCCATGGCCTCCGACTTGTGAAGTGCCACCTCGAGACCCAGCTGCCGGATCCTCTCAACGACTATCGCAACCCCGCGTGTCATGTTCGCGGCCGCCGCCTCGTGCGACTCCCCCCGTGCCAGCACCAGCGTATCGTCCGCGTAGCAGACGACGCTGACGCCGTCAGGGAGGTTGGCACGCAGCACCCAGTCGTAACCGATGTTCCACAGGGGCGGCCCCAGAACCGAACCCTGCGGAACACCGCACGACATCTCTCGCCGGTTCCAAAGGTGACAAGCTGGATCTGAGTGAGTGAGTTGTTCTAAATCATAAATCATTTAATCATTTGTTAACACAGGTACAATAAATAGTTGTTATAAAAAATTACAAGCTCGCCATGTTATACCCGGAGGTGTACAAATATTTATAGAGGTCATTGACATTCAAATTCATAAAATTAATAGAATTAAAAAATAGAAATAATATAAAAGATGCCAAAAAGAAAATCTATAAAAAATGTCAAAAGTAAAAATATAAAATAATGTCCAAATAAAAACAAAAAATAAGCTATAATAAACGACAAAATAGTAAAATATTAATTAAAATAATACAAAAAATGTCACGTCGAATGTCAAATGTAATATAATTTTATAACATATTAGGTCAAATGAATACCGAAGTCAAAAAACACAGTCATTACAATTTGTCTGAGAAAAATTCCGAAATGTTGTAATACGCTTTATTCAAGAGCAAAGATTTAAGTCTTTTCTTAAACAAGGATACATTTAATACTTTAATTGAATTCGGTATCTGGTTGTAAATGATTGGCGCCATACAAAAAACACTTTTTTTCATTAATGCTGTGTTGGACCTTCTTACGCACAAGTTATTGTTTTGTGGTCGAGTTCGTGTGTTGTAAAATGTTAGTTTGGTAAACAGATGTGGATTGGTCTTAACAAATACAGCTACCTCGAAAATATAAAGGCACGGAAATGTCAATATTTTGTATTTGATAAAAAATGGCTTACATGAATCTAAATAGTGGAGTCTAAACATTGACCTAATGCACCTTTTTTGAGCTTTAAAAACTATTTCCCTGTTGGTTGAGTTACCCCAGAAAATGATACCATACCTTAATGCTGAACTCACCAAACCATGATATGCAGTGATTAAAGCATCGACGTTAATCACTGGGGTAAGTTTAAATAGGGCATAGGCTGATTTGCTAATACGTTTAGTTAGCTCCTCCGTGTGTGCTTTCCAGTCTAATTTTTTTATCAATCGTTAAGCCTAAGAATTTAGTTGAGTCTACTTGTGTTATAGTTTTATCGTTATAGTATACTGTCATATATTGGGATTCGCACGTTGGCTAAACATCATTAAATTCGTCTTATCAATATTTATTTTAAGATTATTATTATCTAACCATGTCACTATGGAGGTTATTGTCTGAGTTACAACGTCGGCGTGGTTGCGATCATCAGTACTCGAAATGGTCACAGTGCTGTCATCAGCAAATAGTGACATAGGGTGACTTGTTACTTTTGGAAGATCATTTATGTATAGTATAAATAATGGTGGCCCCAAGACGCTACCCTGGGGTACACCATAAGTAACTGTGCGATGACTAGACTTATAACTTCGTTCGCATTTAGTCTTGGGATCTATGTCAGTTAATTCTACGTACTGTTTCCTGTTTTGCAAAAATGAACTTATCAAACTGAGGATATTCCCTCTAATACCATACGCATCCAGCTTACTGAGCAAGACATCGTGATCGACATAGTCGAACGCTTGAGTCATGTCACAATAAACTGAACAAACAGGTATTCTCTTGTCAACATTCGTGACGACATTGTTCAAAAAGTCATATATTGCCATATTAATGGTTTTGCGGAAGCCTTTCTGTTCATCTGTTAATATATTATTTTTATCTAGATATTTAAAAATTTGACTATAAATATATTTTTCAAACGGTGAAGGAAAACATCGTGAGGAAACCGGCATGTCTTAGAACCAAAAATTCGAAGACATGTGACATCTACCAATCCGCACTGGGCCCGCGTGGTAGATTATAGCCCATTCCCTCTCAAAGAGAGGAGGCCTGTGTCCCTGCAGTGGGAACATTAATAGGCTGGTGATGATGATGATATTTTTCAAATATCTTTGATATCACTGGCACAAGCGCTATTGGTCTATAAGACTCGATACATTGCCTGCCGTTTTTTTTTTTAAATAACGGTTTAATTACAGCTGTTTTTAGGTTGGTTGGGTAAGTACCATGTAATATGCAGAGATTAAGAATATGGCTTAAATGTCGACTAATGCAATTTGCAACATGTTTAATTACTTTAGTACAGATGGCCATCATTACCTATACTGCCAGAATTTTTCAAACTTTTTATTATAGCATTAATGTCAGTTTCATTGCTTGGTGCCATAAACATCGAGCTGCTAGTCTTATCTATATTCGAAGTCACTTGTATGCCGCAGTTAGCAACAGGTTTTATTTTGTCAACAAAGAAGTCATTAAATGCGGTCGCTATATCAGTTGGATTTGTCACTATTTTATTTCCTATTTTAATGCTACGGATTATATTATTATTGGGTTTGTTTAATTTACTTTGATTAATAATTTCCCACGTAGTTTTAGATTTGTTAGATGATCATTTGATCTTGAAGTTATTCTGAGCACGTTGCGTTAATTTAATTGTTCTTTCTGACGTTCTGGTTTATATTCACACGTTGAATGGTAGATGGCGCTAGTAGATACTGTGGCTGTCATCATACTATCGATGATTGATCTTGGTGTGTTGCTGCGTTGAAAACACAATGTTCACCGTGGGCTTGGTTTTCAGTTTTTTTTTTAAACGTTGCCTCAATTTGATACGGGAGAAATCCCTAGTTTCTCCCGTATCAAATATTTAAAGTCACATGCCCAAGTAGCCAGACCCGAAACAACTATCAGTCTGTAGGCCATACGAATATTTGTTCCGTGCGGGGATCGAGCCTGCGACACGCAGCGCAGCAGTTTGATCGGATGCAGCTGATTTCCAGTATTTTACATGAAACCATTTCCTGTTTGACCTCCGAGTAACTTATTATCACGATCCTCTTAACAAATCTAGTTATTCCCAGAATTTCTATCTGTTAGACTGAAACCAAAACATATTATTGTTGGAAATAGCGGGGTAGGAACTTTGGTCTCTTCAATTTCCTTCACATCCGTGTAAGTTGGCTAACAAGGTTGCGGGCTCCGAGGTAATTGTATGACAAACGATATCCCTCGTAGTGCCCTGTAGCTTGTAGTCACGAGTTTTTTTTTATTTACCGTCAGTCGCCGGCGAAATTAGCACGCCTCTGATATTGCTTATAATGAAAAATACTTGCTAGCAGCTACACTGGTTTTTAATCGTATGTGCCATACGCATCGTATTTTGTATTGCTTTGTATATTGTGCTAGTTACTGTTTTCATAATGTCCAAGCATGGATTTTGCATACAAAAGCGTCAAATTCATTATACGTGAATTTCATTAGAATTTACATTCTATTATTTCTGTCAGTCATTGTGACAATAGTTAGCTAAATAATAGATTAAGAGTATGTAAAATTTATTTAAATTAAATATAAAATAGGGAGAAATCGTAACTTAATAATTATAGCCGTTTGGGTCGATTATCAGGTTAAATAGCGCTTAGGTAAGCGCTACTTAATTAACCACGTTAAAACGGCTGAACGGTTCTTGAAGAAATTTGAAACAGTGGTAGATGACAGGCCGTGTAGTCGGCGCATTTGTGTTCTACGCGCACCTAAAAGCGATGTGAGCAACAATGAAGGGGCCCGCAAGGCCCGACGTCTGCTGGGGCTGAGGGTTGCTTGCAAGAGCTTCGGCGGCCCCGAAACACAACGGGCTAAGAAGGGACATGGGTGGTTTTTAGGGTTCCGTACCTCAAAATGAAAAACGGAACCCTTATAGGATCACTCGTGTGTCTGTCTGTCTGTCCGTCCGTCACAGCCAATTTGCTTCGAATCTAATGGACCGATTGAGTTGAAATTTGGTATACATAAATGTATTTCTGTGACCCAAACACGGACGTATAACGAAGGAATCTAATAAATAAAGAGAGAAGTCCTGACTGACTGACTGACTCATCAACGCCCAGCCCAAACCCTTGGACCTAGAAAGCTGAAATTTTGCACAGAGGTTCCCTTTATAATGTAGACAAGGAATAAGAAAGGATTTTTCGAAATTCAACCCCGAAGGGAGTTAAATAGGGGATGAAAGTTTGTATGGAAAATCGTCATTTTCACGCGGGCGAAGCCGCTGGCAAAAGCTAGTTTTAAATATAGGGGTCACTTTTCGGGATCTTAACAGTCTCTTCTTTTCGAGTTTAGCATAGCTTATTGGGAAGATCTCAAATATATTTATAAAATAAGTTCAAGATTAAATAATGTTTTAAAGATATTTATGAAAATTGCCAGCGGCTTCGCCCGCGTGAAAATGTCAATTTTACATACAAACTTTCATCCCCTATTTAACTCCCTTAGGGGTTGAATTTCGAAAAATCCTTCCTTATTCCTTGTCTACATTATAAAGCGAACCTCTTTGCAAAATTTCAGCTTTCTAGGTCCAAGAGTTTGGGCTGGGCGTTGATGAGTCAGTCAGCCAGTCAGTCAGGAATTCTCTTTTTATTTATATGTATATAAATATAGATAGATAGATGAAAATTGGCCAATCCCTCCCTCCGAAGCTACTGAGCCTAAAATTTTGAAAAAAATACTGAAATTAGTTAACACTTAAAGATTACAGGAAAATCTATAAGAAGTCTATCAGTTCAATAGTTTGATAGATGGACACTTCCAAAGTGGTCAAATTTTTGTATGGTCTTCAGATAGTTGTTTCGGGTCTTAGTGTGTTTGTGTATGTGAGTTTAAAGGTTTGTAAACGCACTCATGATACAGGAGAATTTTCTAGGCTGGAGCTACGTATTTGATAAAAAAGCAGCTAAGTGCGAGTTTGACCCGTGCACCGAGGGTTCCGCACAAGTTTTTTGGTCCTGTACTTGAAACTGTTCAAATAAATATGACCAATTTATTTGAATTTCTTAAAATGTAACAAATAAATCATGGTTCTTATAAATAGTGCATGTATACTACAAATAGGTAAATGAAATGCAAAATGCTTGTAGGTATCCATAATGCAATTAATTAATTCAGATCATTTTATGAAAGACGGGCAGACTGACATGCGGACAGACAGACAGGCAGAAAAGAAAGTGAGTGGTTTTGCGGCCATCGTACGTAAAAGAAGCGCTTCCCTACTTGCTCGTCTCCGTGGTAGCACCAACACTATCTTGAGTTTATTCACAGATAGATGGGAGTCTCCAATGCTGCGTCATTGGATGAAACTCCATACTGTTTAATGTTAATTTGTGTATTGTGTATTATGTCTACTAACACTAGTTTTTTAAGATCATTGTTACTAACACTATGGGCACCGCCCGAAATAAATGCAATTATTATTATTATTATAAGGGTTCCGTTTTCGCCGGCCGAAATCCCAACAAAATAAATGAATAATTACGTGTCCTGTTTTTCAGAAATAACCCCTTGTAAAGTAAGATTAGTAGACAGAATAGTCCACTTTTTATTATGTACCACAAATTCACTAACCAATAATAACAAACTACATACCAAATATCTTTGTATTGCAAGGAATAATAATTTTGGCCATATTACACCCTAATCGATAAAAGCTATACCTACAAAAAAATTCGCGTTCGCTTCGCTCGCGCATCGGTTCATTTCGTATTTCCGCCATTCAAAGTCATTTCACAGAGATATCTTCATGCTTCTGTTCTCAAGGGTATGAATAGTTCGATCTCCTCCTCCTCGACCGGTGCCATATACGTAAACGTCATTTATATACTTTTATTTTATTTAAAACCCAATTCCTTCTTATCTCTGATTACTTTTTTGTATTCATTAATAAAGTAAATCGTCACCAAACATATTCAGCTGTGGAGCTGAAAGCTCCACCCAGGCACGGTTGTCCAGCGCTTGATCCCCCTAGATAAGTCCCATTAAGTAGCATTTATTTAAAAGGTGAACTGAAACTAACTATATTGTAGTTGGCTTCCAGTCTAACTGGATGAAGTTGAAAACCGGTATTTTATATGGAACGACTGAAATTTTTGACCTGCACACTGCATAACAAACTTCGTACCAGGTAATACGATACCCCTTGGTAAGTCTTCTTGTCAGACTTTCAGGCAACTGACTACGTCAGAAGAAATAATCGTTAATCATTGTTGAGAAGGAAAGGTATCAATTGCATCTTCCAAACCTCCGTCTTAGGCGCTTGGTTCCGAAAGCGGAGGATTTTTCGGAGTTTTCGCGCTCGCTTCGCTCGCCCCTCTGTCTGTTTTTTCTCCGATCTGTCTCGCTTGAAACGCTAATCAACTTTTATTGTTAAATGCATTTTTAATACGTCCAAACAGCGAAAATTATGAAACGCGATATACCTCTGGGTAAGTCGCTTAGGGTAGCACTTATTAATTAAAACAGTTTGATGATAACTTCATTTTACAAAAGATGTTTCTAATAGTCCTTGGTTAACGAAGAAGGTAAAATCAATCAAATCAAAATTTTGGTGGTGAAAAATGTTTTTATCTTGGCCAGAGGCTAAGTGTTGGCATACAACGAGGCAATGTCGCCAGTCTTTTGGGCACATTACCAGCTGACAGCGTTGAGGAGCAGCATTTCGATGCCTTTTTATAGTTTATTGTTAGTTTATTTTATATTATAGATTTTAATAAATAATACAAGGTGATTCATTTAATAAATGAGTTCTAAATACATATTAAATTAATTAAAAACTATAAAATAAACTAAACTAACAATAAACTATAAAAAGGCATCGAAATACTGCTCCTCAACGCTGTCAGCCGGTAATGTGCCCATTAATGATTTGTGATTTTAATTAATGTTATGTGTATTCAATAGATAATTAACTAATATTATAAAGAGGAAAAAAAAAATTCGTGATGAATGTCAAAAATGTAAAATTATCGCCGTCGTCGGGGGACCTTTATAGAGATGACCCATCTAACTGTCCCCCGACTCCAATAAAAACTTTAGTTTTCAGTTTTCGGTCAGTGGGTCGTCTTAGGGGCGGTTTCCATTTTCGAATACAATCACGGGACCTTGCTCTGAAATCGTTTGACTTATTTTTTATTTTACTTTTAGACATGGGAGGCGCGATTTATACTTTTTTTAATTATTTGTTTTTTAGATTTATATTTAGAAAAGAATAGGATAGAAGAAGAATTTAGATTAAATGCTCCTGTTCAATGTTACCGTTTGCAGCTTATGCATTATCATGGGTACACATAAGTGGTAGCTTGCGCCGCTTAATTTTACCTTCTCCGTTAAACAGGGGCTATTAGAAACATGTATTGAAAAATGAAGTTATCATCAAACTGTATTAATTAATAATTGCTACCCTAAGTGACTTATCCAGAAGGATAAAGCGTTGAAAAATTTTCACTGGTTGGACGATTTGAAAATCGATTTGACTATAAAAGTAGATAAGCGTTTCAAGCGAGGCAGAACGGAGAAAGAAAAGGACCAATGCGTGAGCGCAGCGAGCGCAAAAATACCAAAAAATGCTCCGCTTTCGGAACCAAGCGCCTAAGACGGAGGTTTGGAAGATGAAATTGATACTCTTCCTTCTCAACAATGATAAACGATTTTTCCTTCTGGCGTACTCAGTTGCCTGAAAGTCTGACAAGCAGTCTTACCAAGGGGTATCGTATTACCTGGTACGAAGTTTGTTATGCAGTGTGCAGGTCAAAAAGTCAGTCATTCCATATAAAAAATACCGGTTGTCAGCTTCATCCAGTTAGACTGGAAACCAACTACAATATAGTTAGTCCCAGTATCCCTTTTAAATAAATGCTACTTAATGGGACTTATCTAGGGGGATCAAGCGTTGGATACCAGGCCTGGGTGGAGCTCAAAAGTAGGAAAATTTCAACATTTCAGCTCCACATTTCAAATGTTTGTAATTGACGAGTTACTTTATTAATAAATAAAATAAAAGTACACAAATGACGTATATCTATTACGACACAGGTCGAGGAGGATGAGGTCGGATTTTTCATACCCCTGAAATAAGAACAGAAGCATGAAGATATGTCTGTAAAGTGATCTTGAATAGCGGAAGTACAGAAGGAACCGAAGCGGTAGGTACTGTAATATAGCCATTACATTACAAAAAATATATTTGGTATGTAGTTTATTCACAGTTACTGAATTTGTTGTACATAATAAAAAGTGGACTATTCTGTCTTATTAATCTTACTTTACAAGGTATTATTTTTGAAAAACAAGGCACGTCATTCATTTATTTTGTTAGGATTTCGGCCGGAGAAAACGGAACCCCTAAATGATCACTTTCTTTTCCCCCTGTCTGTCTGTCCGTATGTCAGTTTGTCTGTTTTTCATAAAATGATCTGAATTAGTTAATTGCATAATGGATACCTACAAGCATTTCGGATTTCATTTACCTATTTGTAGTATACATGCACTAGTATAAGAACCATGAATTATTTGTTAACATTCTAAGAAATAGAAATATAGTGCCAAACAGTTTCAATTAATATAGGACCATAAAACTTGTACGGAACTCTCGGTGCACGGGCCAAACTCGCACTTGGAATTATGTTTTTTTACATATACTTTAAATTATGTTTTTTTTTTCAAATAATTTTCCCCACTCTAGGAATTTTCCTGCATCATGGGTGCGTTAACAAACCTTTAAACTCACATACACAAACAACACCCAGACCCGAAACAACTATCTGTAGGCCATACTATAATTTTACCACTTTGGAAGTGTCTATCTATCAAACTATTGAACTGATAGACGTCTTATAGGTTTTCCTGTTAGTGTATCTATATGTGTTGAACCAATTTCTGTATTTTTTTCAAAATTTTCGTCTATTTTCTTATATCTTATATTATCTTTAAAAGTTTTAATCTTAAAATTATTATTTTTGAAAAGTATTTTTTTATATTTGAGATCCTCACAATAAGCCCTTCCATTTGATATAATTCGAGCCATTACCGCCGTCTTATCGTAAGCGACATTTTTACTTAAACAGCGTTTTTTATCGCAGACGACTTTTTAAACTATAACGGACTTGTTCTTCGACTTTTCCCGCCAAAATTACAAAGTTATAGCAAATGCTAAGTTTATCGTTAGCACAACATTTTTCTATATTTTACAGTAACCGACATAATCAAAATTATCGTAAGTTGCGTAATTATCTAAGAATTGCAGCGTAAGCGACCCTACTTGTTATCGCAACCGACACAGTACATCCAAATTTTGTCGTTTACTATAAACAAAGTGGCAAAAAACGTGTAGTGACGTTTTTTTGAAAATTTTAACCGTTACACCTAAGGTTTCAAAAATCATAATTATACGTCAAAGGAGATGGCTAAATTCAGTTAGGACGAGTGAAGCAAGCATCTATAAACATGACACTTAGCAAAATGCAACGCTGAATAGCTGAATATTAGTATTTCATATAAAAAACACTTTCGGAAGTTGATCATAAATGTTGAAAATAGTGAAAATAAAATCGTTTAGCTCCTACGTCAATACGTATAAAACTGCAAACAAATGTCATTGCTATGAACTTTTACTTAGGCATTTGGATGTATCTGCATTGAAATTGATATAATTGTATTATAGACTAAACGAGCCACCCCGGTTTCACGTCGTGGTACTTTAGTAAATATACACAAAGGGGTAATTGCACCTAAAAATGTAATACAACGGCCTTTCTGCAATCCGCGCAAAAATTACTCCCACCCGCGTGTTTACTCTTGTAAAACCTAACGGACTCATCCAAATGAGTAAAATAAAGACGGTTTTCGCAGACAATGTTCCTATGGTGGTGTTCTGTCTGTGTCGAGTAGCGAGAGGTCCGTAAGTAGGCGAGCGAGGGTCATTGAAAATCCAAAATAAATATGCACAACGAACATGCAAACGGCAAAGCATTCAAACGACATCTGACATATGACGTTTGATTTTTTTAGTGATGGGATTGAAATTCAAGTGTAGCAAAATCGATACAATAATAATGGGCTGAACATAAAAAATATTGAAAATAAAACAACAAAAATGTGAATTATTTTATTCTATTCTGTTATTTTTAAAAGAACATTATCTAAAAATGAAGCCGGAGCGGATAGCGTGTTCTGATGTCTAGCCCATCCCAGATACCAGATCACTGTCATTACATGACAGCAACAGCCCAGAGTTCTGTTCCCCACAATACAGCTGCAGTAATATGACAGTATGTCATCCAGAGGATTATTAATTGTAGTTTGGCTTTCATATTGTGGCGACTAGCGACATCTATCGCAACACCTGCGTACTAACAAACGATCGACAGAAAATCCTACATCGCGCTATCAACATTATCCGCGACATAAGCCTATATAGGAGTTCCCGACTTACAACTGTCGGGCAGTTAGCCCGCCGGACACAACACCCGTCCGGTCGGAGGATCCTCCCTTTTCTATGGGGGATGAGGAGCTTTACACCCTGTTCCTCATACCCCCCCCAAACTGGTGACCCCGAGCATGAACGTCAGCGCAGCCTTCGTGCACCTACTTCAGACGTCGATACCACTTCCCCTTCGCCTTCGAGCAGCGAGTCATACCGTCAGCCAGCAGTCACGGCTTCATGGGGTATCCTGTCCACCAGCATGCAGCGGAAGCACATTCCTGGACATCACCCCCAGCCTCATCAGCGACGTGCGCTTTTGTGACGTTTCATCTCAACCACCACGTCCGTATATAACGCCAGAGTTTCGACAGCAAGTCTTTGACTCTCTCCATAATTTGAGTCACCCTGGAAGGGTGACTCAAATTCCTGGAAGAACAACTACAGTTCGACTGGTCACGCAGAGGTACGTGTGGCCAGGGATTCGAAAAAACTGTAGGGAGTGGTCTCGCAAATGCCTAAAATGCCAAGGCACTAAAATAACTCGTCATACCTCTTCTCCCATTTCCTCATTCCTACCTCCTTCATCCAGGTTCGCCCATATCCATCTCGACATTGTCGGACCGTTACCAATTTCTTCTGATTTCAGGTACTGCCTCACTGTCATTGACCGATTCACGCGATGGCCTGAGGCGTACCCCATCAGAGACATCACTGCAGAGACGTGTGCAGCTACGCTAGTCTCCGGCTGGATCGCCAGATTCGGCTGTCCACTGAAGATAACAACAGACCGTGGACGGCAGTTCGAGTCTCACCTCTTCAGAGCCATCACTGCATTGGTTGGCGCACAGCACTTTCATACGACCGCCTACCATCCTGCAGCCAACGGCATGGTCGAGCGACTGCACCGGCAATTAAAAGCAGCCATCATGTGTCATTCAACGACACAATGGACAGAGGTTCTTCCGTTGGTACTTCTAGGCATCAGAAGTGCCTGGAAAGCAGACATCGAGGCGTCACCAGCAGACCTGGTCTACGGAGAGCCACTACGATTACCAGGCCAGTTCCTTGCACCTACAGATGACCACAGTACAGCTGACGTCACTGACCTAGCAACGCGTCTACGGAATCACATGAACAAGCTCACACCAAAGCCTGCATCGTGGCATCGAACAGGTCCCTTCTACATACCTCGCAGTCTCGATAGTTCCTCTCACGTGTTCTTGCGGCAGGATTACGTCCGAAGACCGCTGGAGCCGCCGTATGCTGGACCTTACAGAGTTCTAGAAAAACATCCAAAGTACTACAAAATTGACGTACGTGGGAAGGAGATGACGGTGAGCGTGGACCGGCTGAAGCCAGCATACCTCACGCAAGAAGATGATTTCATTTCTTCGTCGACAGCATCTGAGTCGCCTACTGGAACATCAGAGTCCAGAGAAGAAGCAGAGAAGAGGACGAGAAGTGGACGACGTGTGCGCTTCCCTGATTATTATCGCCCGCAGTAGCGGTCTCAGCGGGGGAGTACTGTAGCGACACGTACAAAACAAAGACGCACACTAAATAGTCGAATGCAGAAGGTGCACCCTGTTGCGGCCCGTTGACTGTGTACCTCGCCGCCTGCGCCTGCGCACCTCCCGCCGTGGTCTGAGACGGTGAATCCGCGATCGCTCGGTCGCGGCAACCAGTGCCTTACCTGCTCCGACGGCGAATGCACGCCCAAATTTTCCTCGCGCCTAATCGCTCATAGTTTTGTGTTTTATCTAATTCTAGACTTTCTCTTTCTTCTAAACTAGTGCTTTCAAATCTCTGTGTAATCTTCACATCTTCCTCTATCTATTCGCTGTGCTTTTAACTGTATACCTGTGTTCTAAGGCTTACAATAAACATTTTATAAAACTCGCCGGTGTTCGTGTTTTACCTTGCTGCCATAACTATTCCTACAATATAAAATATACACGTAGTATATTTTTTGTCTAATATGCCTTGATCTTATTCGGCCTCTTAAAAGTTGAGGTCTTGATCCCCCTAAATGTATTAATCTTTCAAGATCCGGGCACACTTCGATATCATAAGTACCATTTGCTTTAATATGCTCTCCGTAGTATGACCGAGCTTGTTTAACCTGATATGGTCCTAATGCCATCAACAATAAAAAAATCCAAATCCTTATTTTTAGAGATGAGAAGATACAAGTGTAACAGAATCAATAAAATAATCAAAGTGATTAAAAGAAACAAATAGAACTACTTTTTGCCGATCACTATTCATCAGTTCATATTTTTCGACGCAAAATATGTAGCACGATTAAACGAATAACCATACTTCGAAGCTGTCCCTTATTTTATTTTATTTTGATTTAATTAAGTGTAATTGGGAAGAATCGACTGTCACTTTAACACAACCCCATTTTCAAAACACAATAACAAGGAACTAAATAAGACACTGAATTGCACGCCATAGATTCCCACCAAGAACTCTGATTACCACTTCTTAGTTTCAGAAAATAAATCGTTTTGATAACTGTTATCAAAAATCGATATAATTACTGCTTCGATTTGACATTCTGAAAATCGATATGGTCCATCCTTAGCTTGCAGTTGCTATAGCAACTAACAGCTGTATTACAAGTATTTCACCATTTTATGCAATGATATTATAAATAAAAAGAGGTAGATATCGCATTAGTACGCACAAATTGTTGAGGACAAACTAAGGCAATTGTTGCAGTTTAGCAACTAGCTATCTCTTTCTATCTTATATGTTCCGTATTATCTATCGCTGTCGTAGAACGCAACGATATCTGCATTCAGTATGAACATGGCGTATCTTTCTTTATAATATCATTGATTTTATGTCAATGTAGAGAGAGAGATTTTGAGATTTAATTTTTGCTTTTTCTTAAGTTCACGCAACTTCTATGAAATTATTTAACTCTAAATAATTAATGTTTGATTGTTTAAATACTACGAGTCAGTGTGGAATTCCTATAGAGGCTGGAGGCAGTCATTTAGCCATCTCCTTTCAACTTAATAGCGCAATTATTTATAAAGTTATTCAAAAAAAACCTCCTGTAAAATTTGGTTTTTGTCGGTTACACTAAGTCGGCGGTAATGGCTCGATATCACACGGTACACTTTGTAAAATACGAAAAAAAAACTGTTAAGCTCCCCAAAAGTGACCCCCATATTCAAAATTCCTTTCATCATCATCATCATTTCAGCCAAAAGACGTCCACTGCTGGACATAGACCTCCCCCAGGCGTCGCCACATTGACCGGTCCCGTGCGTCTCTCATCCAGCGGGTTCCTGCAACCTTGACCAGGTCATCGGTCCACCTAGTGGGAGGCCTTCCAACGCAACGTCTTCCGGTTCACGGTCGCCACTCCAGAACTTTCCGGCCCCATCGGGCATCCGTTCTGCGAGCAATGTGCCCTGCCCACTGCCACTTAAGTTTGGCAATTCTTCGGGCTATGTCGGTAACTTTGGTTCTCATGCGGATGTCCTCATTTCTGATTCGATCTCGCAAGGAAACTCCGAACATAGCACTCTCCATTGCCCTTTGGGTGACTTTGGGCGCCTTCTGATGAGGCCCGTTGCGAGCGACCACGTTTCGGTCCCGTATGTAATCACTGGCAACACACACTGGTCATAGACTTTCGTCTTGAGACACTGGGGTAAGTTGGACGAGAAGATACTTCTCAGCTTCCCAAACGCTGCCCAGTCGAGTCGGATTCGACCTCTTTCTCAGAGTTGGACCTACCTAACTGGACTGTTTGTCCCAGGTAGACATAATCGTCTACAACTTCGAGTGTAGAGTCTCCGATCTTTAAAGGAGTGGGTGTAACATGGGCATTCAACATGACCTTGGTTTTGTCCATGTCCATTTTTAGACCTACTCTTTCGGTAGCTCTACTGAGGCCATCGAGCATTGTACTGAGGTCCTCCATGGTCTCAGCCATGACCACTATATCGTCGGCAAATCGAAAGTGAGTAATGTCCTCGCCCGATGCCTAGTCCTCTCCAGTCCAGAACCTTGAAGACATCCTCCAGTACAGCGGTGAACAGCTTCGGAGATATGACGTCTCCCTGTCTCACACCTCGTTGCAGAAGGATAGGTTTCGTGGTTTGGTCCTGAAGCCTGTCATGGTGGCGTTTTTGTATAAACACTTCAACACCTCGATGTACCGGTAGTCTATTTGGCACCTTTGGAGAGACTGCAATACAGCCCAAGTTTCGATCGAATCGAAGGCTTTCTCGTAGTCCACAAACGCTAAACAGAGAGGCAGATTATACTCTCTACATCGGTGTCTACCGGTCGCACAGCGGTGACCAGGAGACGACCAGGCTTTTCGAACACCTGATGGAAAAGGCGGATTGTGCCCAGCAACGGTACCCAACGGCGGAGCTTCTTTTTCTGGAGGACTATAATGCCCACCACGATGAGTGGTTGTTCCTGTTCCAGAAAACTGACCATGCTGGAAGAGAGGCGCGCAGATTTGCATTGTCGCTAGATCTCACTCACTCACCTAATTGTTTGGACTTGCTGCTGACTACTGACCCAGACAGGCACTCAGTATCGGTATCAGCCCCACTGGGAACATCTGACCACTGTCTGGTGAAGTCCATATCTGTCAGCTCCCCTCTAGATGATAGCCCTAAAGGCGAGCGGCGAGTTTGGCGATACGAGTCAGCAGACTGGGATGAGATGCGGCATTTCTTTGCGTCCTTCCCTTGGTTTACAATTCTGCCGCAGTCTTGTAAGCGGGTGATCCGAAAGGCGCGTTTCGACCACGTCAGTCGCATAGGGGCCAAACTGGCGCCCTACCCTTCTGGCAGTAAACAGTTTTGGTCCCTATCCAAATCGGTCGAATCCAATTTCTGCCGGTCTTTACTACCCCCCCTGCAAAAACCGGATGGGTCGCTGGCTCACTCCGCTACCGAGAAGGCAAATTTATTTGCATCTCTGTTTGCGAGCAATTCGCGTCTAGATACTGGGTCAAAACAGCCACCAACGATTCCTCGCTGTGATTCTTCGATGCCAGAAATCACAATACAATTGTAAGAAGTTCATCAAGTACTTCAGAGCCTAGACGTGAATAAGGCTAGCGGTCCGGACGGCATATCAGCAAGGGTCATAAGGAACTGTGCGCCTGAGTTGTCCCCCGTGTTGACACGCTTGTACCGCCTCTCTCTCAAAACCAGAACGGTGCCGAACTCCTGGAAGGTTGCTAATGTACAACCAGTACCCAAGAAGGGTAGTCGTGCCGACCCCTGTAATTATCGACCAATCGCCATCACCTCCATACTTTGTAAAGTAATGGAAAGTGTACTCAACGGTAAGCTACTGGCGCACCTTGAAGGAAACGACCTACTCAGCGACCGTCAGTATGGTTTTCGCCGGGGACGGTCAACTGGGGATCTTCTGGTGTTAGCTACGCACTTCTGGGCGAGGCCATCGAGAAACACGGCGAGTCCCTGGCCGTGTCGCTGGACATCTCGAAGGCTTTTGACAGGGTTTGGCACGTAAGTCTGTTGAGCAAACTTCCGGCATACGGAATTCCCGCTGACTTTTGCTGCTGGATATCTGACTTCCTGAGTGAACGGTCGATCCGAGTGGTCTTTGATGGCTGCTCCTCTGACCTTATGGCTATCGATGCCGGAGTTCCTCAGGGGTCTGTTCTCTCTGCGACACTTTTCCTGCTGCACATCAATGACCTCCTTGTTCCTGGTATTGTTGGGTACGCAGATGACAGCACTGTCTTGGAGAGTTATACATCCAGCGCACAAGCCGGGGGTGATGAAGTTCATAAAGAGAGGCCATGGTAGAGCGAACGAATTCAGCCTTAAGACTTGTCTCCGAGTGAGGTGACGAGAATCTGGTTGATTTCAACGCCACCAAAACGCAAGTGTGTCTGTTAACCGCCAAAAGTAGTCCGTTTAATCTGGCCCCTACTTTCCGGAGTGCGTCTGTACAAGTTACTGACAGTCTCGAGCTTCTTGGCACGAATCTGAACTTCGGCGCGTACATCGAGTCGAAAGCTCAAACTGCGGCAAAAAAGCTGGGCATCCTAAACAAGGTTAAGCGGTACTTCAAGCCTGGACAGCTTTCAGTATTATATAAAGCTCAAGTCCAGTCCGGCATGGAGTATTGCTGTCACCTTTGGGATGGCTCAGCCAAATACCAACTTGCCACACTTGACTCTGTAGAGCGCAGAGCCAGGAGGCTAATTGATGACGATAAGCTGGTTGTCAAGCTACATAGCCTGGCTTACCGTCGCAAAGTCGCATGTCTGTCGGTCTTCTACAGACTGTACTTCGGAGTGTGCGCAGGAGCTCTACGAGCTGATTCCCTTCTTCCATCGGGAGACTAGACGTACTGCAGGTTATCACCGGTACCTAGTCGACGTTCCACACATTCGAACGAAGCGCTTTGCTAAGTCCTATAATATGCGCACAGCCAAGGAGTAGAATTCCCTGCCTGCTTCGGTTTTTCCGAGTTCATATAACCCTAATCTATTTAAGTCGCGAGTAAACAGGCTTCTACTGGGTAAGCTCGTTCCATCTAGGGCAAGATTGAAGTCAAGAGCAAGCCCATTTATAATAAAAAAGGTCCCCTGTGTTAATAACTTAGCCTATGTCTAAGCGACGCATTTTAGTTTTCGACAACCACACAAATGAAGTCGCTAGTCGAATTATGTAAATCGAAAATAGCTGCGGATATCTAATACAATGAGATTTTGTAATACAATGTAACTAGTTTAAATATGCAGAACCTATTTGACCTGAGTAGTTACTTTTATGGATTAAATAAAAAAAATATTTAGCAAGACAGTAGGGCTTGCACATCATGTTATCAAATGCTTTGATACCCTCAATAAACCTAACATGTGACATAACGTTATTACGTTTTCTGAAATATTACTCCGAACGGGAAGGCCGTCATTGCAAACTGTTTTTCAGATGATTCTCTCATCTCGAGACACAGATTCACTACACTCCGTATTCCACAAAAAATAAGATTTAATAAGGTCTAAAGGGTGTTACATTAACCCTATACTAAACAATTTTTTTTTATTGAACGCATTCTAAGGTATTCATTGAGGGGAGAAAAAAGTTAATATTATTTTATAAATTTTATTGAATGTATCACGTATGATACATTGCCAGACTATTATCATTCTACCTTATAAAATCCATGATCATATTTGCTGCACTATCAGGCTTTTAACGTTATTTTAGCAAAACAAAAATAAATTAAAAATACACTATAACGTGACAAATACATTAAAGGGGTTTGATCTATTTAGTATGGAAGCTGGCATATCGACACACCGACATTTTTTTTTTTTAGAAATCTCGGCTCACAATGAAATTGGTATGTATGGTTAGAGGACACCTGGACAAACAAAAAATGTCTTGTAACATGGTACCCCAAAGTGTCACGTTATCGAGATATTTGAAGGTAAAGATCGACATAAAATATGAGTACAATGACCACATAAAAATAAACTTTTTAAGCGTCTATAGGCGCTGATTATTATTATTACTGTTTATTGATAGAAAGCAGGTGCATTACATACTACCAGGAGCACCAGAAAAATATTTTTTGACATAACATAGCGTTTCATTGCGATGCGAAGCGATTTTCTCGTGCACGTAATAATAATCAACCTGGGAACTATTATTTGGATACAATTCAACGCCTATACACATAATAAGTTAAGTATATTTTTAACCGACTTTTATAAAAAGAAGGAGGTTCTCAATTCGGGCATAACTCCATCACTTGCAAACCGATTTGGGTATACTTCCCAAATGGTCCCATAATTTTTTTTATCGAAACTGGACAAGCAGTTTTTGAAAAATCAATAAAACAAAAAAAAAAACTACATTGTCCACATTATGACCCATGAACATGTGAACCACTAAAAAGTGAAAAATAAAAACTTTTTAACAAAAAATAAAACCGAATTCAAAAAAACTTTTTTTTTTTGAAGTCGGTTTAAATTTTTGTTAAAAAGTTTTTAATGATTGTTGCTGTACCTACTCATTTGTCGATCTTTACCTATAAATATCACGGTAACGTGTTACTGGTCATTTTTTGTTCGTCCAAATGTCCTGTATCCATACATACCATTTTTATTGTGGGCCACGATTTAAAAAAAAAATCAAAATGTCGGGAAGGTTGATATACACATCGGTTCTATACCCTTTATGACACATTTTTTTATACATAAACTTAAAAAAAAACTAAACCACTTTTAGTATTGGGATTCCTTCTTTTTGCTTAATATTCTTTTATTCCTAATATACTTTGGCATACAGTTTATGTTGAGATAATTATCTTGAAGGCTAATTTCTTTTGGCCTACATTTAATACGCATAATGTTGCTAGGCATGATGATTATTAGCATAATAGTATAAAGGCATACAATTAATTTAGATAACGAAAACTAATTTGAGTTATTTTAACTTAACTATGTATTTTTATTGTAATAAATTCAATATTTTTTTCTACAAAAGTTGTGACAGAAACGAATCGCTGCAAAACCAACTCCTCGTAGTCTGGTCTGCCTTACCCTAACAGTGTATTTTAATTAAATAAAAACAATGTTGCAGAATCGGCATAAATTAGTCATCAACTTTATAAATACTGACAAAAATGCATGAATAGGTTAGTACGGTATTAACAATATACACTTCTTGCAATAAAGTTGCGCTTTTAGCTGTGATCCAGTGTTGGTTTAATAGCAATATTAACATATTTTACATTTACCTGGGTAAGTATTATTTTATTTATATTGTAGGTACGATGTTTGATTTTATTTCAGTTTTCCAGAAATTATGCACAAAATCATGAGTTTCCATTCGACCACTTTGAACTGAGACAGAAAAAAACAACCGACTTCAAAAACACCAAAAACTGAAAAATAAACTTCAGAAGGAAAATCAGCTTCTGAAGTCGGTGACATTTGTTTGTTTGAATTCATTTTTTGCCACCGACTTCAGAAGCTAATTTTGCTTCTACAACGCTTTGCTGGTTTTTCTTTATTTTTTTAGTGCATTTTTGTTTTTTTCTTTTTTTGCCACCGAGCAGATTCTTTTTCTGAAGTTTATTTTTAATTTTTGTTTTGTTTTTATGAAAAAGTTTTTTATGTTTCCATTTGTAGTAGTAATATTTTATGCAAATATTTGCTGTTATCGTTTTATCCCTTCGAAATGACTGTAAACCCACCGGTAAAATAGCCTAAAAACAAGGGGAAAGAAGGAATACAAGATGGGTACTCACGTGGCCGTGGAGCTGTTGTTCTTATTCACTTCACCCCGTTTTAGTGTTTATTTCGCAGTGCACTACGTTAATGATAGTCTGGGACGTCCCTTGATTGATAATTATCACTTTCTTGAATGTTTCTGGAGGTTTTCACGGAGCCGGCTCGAGCCGTCGTTTTGATTCGAAGTTTTTTGCGGAAGAGTGACGATATACGTGTTGGGCGCTAGTGAGCCTGCGCAGGATCCGGAAATAGAGACGGGAAGGGAAATAGGGATGTGGTAACTTGTGCAAAAAGACTAAGTTACCGGTTTTGTGATGATGTGTTTTTAATACTTTAACATTATTCCCCCCCGCTGGCGAAATTTATTGAGACTGAAGAAAAAATACCAAGACTAGGTCCACCTAATGTTAAAGTTGATGTGTAAGAGTGTGATGGAATAGATAAATATTATGTTTTACATACTTATATGTTACAAAAATATAAAGACGAAATGATAATGAACATTTACCTAAATGAAAAATTTTGAAATTAGTTACCACCATCCGGGATGGGGCACAATTTAACAAGAGGTCTATTAATTACGCCTTGTCCAGTTTCGACAGTCGCAGAACGTGGTATACCATCACGACCGTGATAAAGATTCATAATTTTTCCGAAACGCCAACGCAACGGAGGTTGTTGTTCGTCCTTTATTATGACAACTTGACCAAGGCGAGCTTGATCAGTTGACCTAGTCCACTTCAGTCTTTGTGAAAGACTAGTTAAATATTCTGTATGCCATCTGGCCCAGAAGTCCTGATGCATACGTTGAACGAGTTGCCAACGCTTAAGTCTGTTAAGTTTAATGTTTGAATAATCTGGCGTTGGCAACGCTGTTAAGGGTGCTTGCGTTAAAAAATGTCCTGGTGTCAGAACTGATACATCATTAGGATCAGTGCTCAGTGAGCATAACGGCCTTGAATTGAGTACTGCTTCAACCTGTGTAAGTAAGGTGTTTAATTCCTCATATGTGAGAATTTGAGTACCTATGACTCTATACAAATGTGTCTTTACGGACTTTACACCGGCCTCCCAAAGTCCACCGAAATGTGGTGCCCCTGGAGGGTTGAATTTAAATTGAATGTATTCAGACTCACAGGCTGATTTCATCACATTGGCCAATTGTGACTCCGCACCCTTAAAGTTCGTACCACAATCAGAATGAATTACGTTGCACCTGCCACGGCGGGCGATAAATCTGCGTAATGCCGCTAAAAATGCGTCGGTGGACATATCGGAAGCTAACTCTAAATGTAGCGCTTTTGTAGCAAAGCATACAAAGAGACACAAATATGCTTTTGTAGTACGTGTGCCACGATATCTTTGCAAGGTTATATTAAATGGACCTGCGTAATCGCAACCGACGGCTTGGAATGCTTTTAATTGAGTAATACGTGCTTTTGGTAAATCTGCCATTTTAGGCTCAAATGCAATTGGCCTTGTGCGAAAACATTTATAGCAATCCGATAGGACTTGATGAATTGCTCGCCGAGGAGACAATATCCAAAAATTTTGCAATAATAAAAACTGTAATGCTTGTAAACCAGGGTGAAGATTATCATTATGTACTGATTGTATAATTAATTTAGTTAAGCGATGTTTACGTGGAAGTAGAGCTGGGTGTTTTGTTTCATAATCGAGTTCAGATCGAGAGAGCCTTCCCCCCACCCGCAAAACACCGGAATGGTCTAAAAATGGATTGAGTTTTCTAAATGATTTAGGTAAAGTTTTCCCTGCTGATAAAATTTTAATTTCATTTTGGAATTCGGAATGTTGAACATGTTTAACAAGCTTCATAAGAGCACAATGAAGTTCAGCTTGAGTTAAGTTATTTGAATATTTGGTTTTGCGTAAGGCACTGATAAATCTGTTACAATATGCTAAAATACGTTGAATTTTACGAAGTGATGAATATTTTTGAAGAAGATTATCGATGGGATCAAGATCGATTATGTTACTTAAAACTGTTGTACGCTTTTCGCATAGTACATCATTGCTTGTGACGCAAGATGATTGAATTGTATCGTTAGGCCAATGATTTTCAGATAATGATAACCACTCCGGTCCTGACCACCAGAGGGCATGACTGATGAGCTCGTCAGGTAGCAAGCCACGACTCGCACAATCAGCTGGATTTTGCTTGCCTGGTACATGTTTCCAGACAGCAGTAGGTAATTTTCGCTGTATGTTAGCAATGCGATTGCCTACGTATACTTTAAAATTTTTAGAATTAGATTTGATCCATGCCAACACGATCATGGAATCAGACCATGCATATATGCCGTCTATGTTTAGTATGTTAGAAAATAAGTTAATAATATAATGCATAAGGTCTGCTAACAAAGAAGCGCCACACAATTCCAGTCTTGGCAGCGTTCTACGCTTTATTGGTGCCACCCGCGATCGTGCACTTACAAGACAGACTTGATGATGATTTTGATTTACATTGGAACGAAGATATACTACTGCCGCATAGCCAGCCTCACTGGCATCACAGAAACCATGAATTTGATAGCTTGATGCGTGAGCGTGAGTAATACGTCTCGGAATGTGAAGGTTTTGTAAATTGGATAACTGGCTAGTGTACTTCGTCCAAGTTAGGTGAATATCATCGGGTACTGGTTCATCCCATGACGTTCCTAGTAACCACAAACGTTGAATAAGAAATTTAGCTAAAAAGGTTAACGGTGTGAGAAGACCAATGGGGTCATAGATGCGAGCAAGCTCTGATAGCATTGTTCGTTTGGTACAATCGCGTGGAATTTGATTAACTTGATAATTAAAAACGTCTTTATGAGCGTTCCAGGCAAGCCCGAGAACCTTGACAAAGAGAGTGTCACTGTCGAACGTCAAATCTGGAACCAATTTATGTTCTTCTGGTATATTTTGCAGTACAGCCACATGATTACTGGACCACTTTCTGAGCTCAAAACCACCAGCAGCCATAATTTCGGTCAATTCTTGCTGTAGCTGAATTGCCTGCTCTACGGTGTTACAGCCAGTGACTACATCATCCACGTAGAGATCTTTTTGCAGAACCTTAGCTGCGGTTGGATAAGACTCTTGTTCGTCTTGAGCCAGTTGATGCATAGTGCGGATGGCCAGAAATGGTGCCGATGAGACTCCGAAGGTCACGCGATTGATCCTAAACTCTTGAATAGGTTCTTCAGGTGAAAACCTGAAGAGAATACGCTGATAATCCCTATGCTCTTGGGTAACGATAATTCGGCGGTACATTTGGCGTACATCCGCTGATAAGACGATAGCGTGAAGACGGAACCGTAAAATAATATTTGTGATATCTGCTTGCAACTTACAACCAGTTAAAAGAGTGTCATTGAGTGATATTCCAAGTTTATCCTTGGCCGAGGCATCGTATACAACTCTCAACCGAGTGGAAACACTGCTAGGCTTTACTACCGCATGATGTGGAATATAGTACGCGGTAGGAGACTGACACTCGTCAGATGAAACGCGTTCCATCTGATTACTTGTTAAATATTCCATGATATGTGCTTTATATTCGTTCCCAAATGAAGGGTTTTGAAGCAGGCGCTTTTCCAGCTGCTTAAAACGCCGAAGCGCTGTATTATATGAATCGCTAAAAATTGGAAGAGATTGATCTCGAAATGGCAACTGAACGATATAACCTAACGCCTTATAAATGTCCTCACACCGAACATCGTCTGCGGAGGCTGCTTGATTAACTTTTGATTCTGTAGGTACATGATCTATGTCCCAAAACTTCTGGACAGCAATGTCCAAGCTAGCATCCAGTGATACATGATTGACAGATGCTGGAGGAGATTCAACACTGGGATCAGCTGCTTTGGTCCTACCCATGAGAATAAATCCAAACACTGTGTTAATGGCTGTTGCCAAATGACTGCCACCATCAACTTTGCCTGGTAACAAAATCTGGGGAAATATCTCTCCACCAATTAAGAGATCGATGGGACGAGACTGATGAAAATCTGGATCTGCCAGCTTAAGATTTCCTATATGTTGAAAATCATTGAGATTGATTGAATGTGTGGGCATATTACCACAAATTTTATCCAATACTACTGCATCCATACTAAAAGATATTTCTGAATTGCCTAATGGGCAGAGTTCAAGGAAAACTCGACTACTTGAATTAGTAGGAACATCACCAATACCAGACATCGGTGTGTTGCATTTATAACGAGTCAGACCAAGGCGACGAGCGCAAGCACTGCTCATGATATGACTCTGACTACCAGGATCTAGCAAAGCACGAATCTTCTGATAAGTGTTGCTACCATCCTTGACCATGACTTGAGCTGTGGCAAGTAAAACAAAGGTGGGAGCCAAGCCTCGTGATATATTGGATAATGTAGTAACAGGGGTAAGAACCTGCTTTTCAGCGCTATCTGCAATAGTCTGATTTGTTGTAGTCATATGGACTTGTGAGGAAGTTTGTTGATTAACATTAGTCAATGATTCCTTAGGAAAATGCAATAAAGTATTATGACGTTGATTACAACTTTTGCATGAACGGGTTGAAAAACATTTAGAAGTGCTATGGTTGGCACGTAAACAATTTAAACAAAGATTATGTTGTCTAGCAAGTTGAGCCCTTTCTTGTGGCGTTTTAGACATGAAATTATTACAATTAATAAGAGAATGATTTTCTTTACAAATTATGCATTCGATGTTAGGCGTTTGAGCTACCAGCGAAGAGGTTTTATTTATAGAATATGATTTGGTTTGATTGTTATTTCTTTGACTATTGGGAGCTGATGATAGCGTTGGTACATTTGTTAGGCATGATCGCTCTAATGCACTGCATCTATCTCCTAAAAATGTTTGAAGCTGACTAAATTGTGGGATATCACTGTCTATACAAGAAAGCTCAAAAGCTTCACGAGATTGTTTGTCAATTTTAGTTATAAGAGAATGAAATAAAACAAAATCCCATTTAGAAGTGGGCAACCCTAAAGAGTCTAACATTGAAAGGTTCTCAGCATAACTATCTAAGAGAGTACGCAAACTCTGCACTGATGCTGTACTAATAGATTTCAAATTACAAATTTGTTCCCAACATAAGAAAGCCAAAAACCTCTTGTTGGTATAACGCTTGCTCAGTGCTTCATAAGCACTTGTATAATTAGCATCTGAAATAGGATATGCTCTAATTAAATTTATTGGTTCCCCAGAAAGGGAAGTGACAAGATATTGAAACTTTTCAACATTACTTAAATCTGTCCGACTATGGACTAAAGTATTAAATAAGTCAATGTAACCCGGAAAGTCTTTTAATTGACCAGAGAAAGTAGGCAGCTTTATTGGTGGCAATTTAGCCAGGTTTTTGTGTTCATTTTTGTGGTTACATGATGATGTTGAAGGTTTAACCTCAATTAAGTTTTCAGGAAGAAGTGTCCGTTTAGTTTCAAGAATTTCAAAGTACATGTCATCTGCCTGTTCCTGATATGTGGTTTGTTTGTGAATGCAGTCCTCTTTTCCAAGGCCGCTATACTCACTTATGAGTTTGATGTGAGCATCATTAAACGCATCCATAACGGATTCCAACCGTGAACACCATGTTTCAAAACGTGGTAGAATACTGGAGTCATTTTGACATTTGCGAGCACAGGTAACAGCATCTGATAATCTTTTAAAGGCTATATTGCGTTTAGACTCATGGTGAGCCGCCATTGCTTCACTCATGATTGAAATTGAAATTCAGAAAGGTTAATTTAAATTAAATTAAGTACAATTTATTTTTTAAATTACTTGAGTATAGTTAAATGCTACTATTCTATCCTGAACCCGGTATCTAATCCATAAATTACTTCAAAGTATTAAAAATTAAAACAATTTGACATTTGTAACAACAACAAACAGTAGACAATATTTTTCATGAAACTACCATAAAATCTATGGAAGCATTTTTGATTAATGCTTTTAGAGCTGGTATCACTCTATCAGAACAGGTAGGGTAGGTACACAAGGAGATTATGAGACCTCACCTATTCTGAGAAGTAAGAATATCGAAGGACCTTATTTAAGATGAAATACGAATTACTTACGGATAAAAGTATTTCTGAGAATTATTAATATTAAATAAAAAGTTAAAACGCTTGTGAACCTAAACGCTGTATGTTACGTTTAGATCGCCTTTATGAACCTAAAACGCTGTATGTTGCGTTTTATAGGTCGCTATGTATGATTTCACTATCCAAATGTTGCATGTTACATCAAAATAGTATTGACAATCCGTTCGAATTATGAATCCGCGGCACGAAAACGAGACGACGACGCGGACTGAACTAGTCGAAACTGGTTAGGAAAGTTTGATTTGAA
The DNA here is from genome assembly GCA_949316265.1 of Diarsia mendica. Taxonomy (NCBI): domain Eukaryota; kingdom Metazoa; phylum Arthropoda; class Insecta; order Lepidoptera; family Noctuidae; genus Diarsia; species Diarsia mendica. The sequence continues at coordinate 20,294,367 of OX438901.1, forward strand.
ATGAGAATACTTTTACTCCGAAAACACTTGAATGTATGATGTAATGTTAAGTGATAAATAAATATGATGAGACAGTAATGAGATACTTATTGAAATAAGATACCTATTTTTTGGAAAAAAGATGGACGCCAGTCGTAGTACAAACGAAAACTATTTTAATAGGAACAAATCCGGCTGAAGGCCCAATAATGTTATCGTTTTATCCCTTCGAAATGACTGTAAACCCACCGGTAAAATAGCCTAAAAACAAGGGGAAAGAAGGAATACAAGATGGGTACTCACGTGGCCGTGGAGCTGTTGTTCTTATTCACTTCACCCCGTTTTAGTGTTTATTTCGCAGTGCACTACGTTAATGATAGTCTGGGACGTCCCTTGATTGATAATTATCACTTTCTTGAATGTTTCTGGAGGTTTTCACGGAGCCGGCTCGAGCCGTCGTTTTGATTCGAAGTTTTTTGCGGAAGAGTGACGATATACGTGTTGGGCGCTAGTGAGCCTGCGCAGGATCCGGAAATAGAGACGGGAAGGGAAATAGGGATGTGGTAACTTGTGCAAAAAGACTAAGTTACCGGTTTTGTGATGATGTGTTTTTAATACTTTTTTTGCCACCGAGCAGATTCTTTTTCTGAAGTTTATTTTTAATTTTTGTTTTGTTTTTATGAAAAAGTTTTTTATGTTTCCATTTGTAGTAGTAATATTTTATGCAAATATTTGCTACACATTTCTTTTACATTGATACCAATACAGTCATTTCATGAAAAGGCTTTTCCCCAACTATTTTTAGATATTTGTTGATTTTTCAAAAACCGATCGACCGATTTCGATAAATGGAACCTCCTGGGAAACAAAAAAAAAATCTACTAAATAAATTCAGTTGTCTTTGAATATGATTTGTACCTGCCAATATCGGCTCATTCGCAAAAGATTATGATTTATCAGACGCTAATACATACACAGATTTAGAAAATATGTACGAAAAACGAAACAAATGCCTATAGCCTTAGAGCCCACGACGACGGCCAGACCTTCGTTATTTTATAAAAGCTGAAAGTTGGTCTGTGCAATGACCCCTATACAGGTAAGAACGAACACCGAATATAGAGTTTGGGCTGTGGTGCCTTTGGCAGTTAGCGGGTAGTAAAGGTGTATAAAATAGTACCTTATTTTCGTTAAAGTATAATGCTCAATTTTTTGTTATTGTCTTCGGCTAAACTTAAGAAGCCTCGTCTTCCATTGCCGGACACTTCTAGCGGTTCCAACCCCCTGCTAATGCTAATCATTAGTTCAATATAATTATTATTATTTCTTTAATCACATCTGCTAACTAATTATTTTAGAAATGTTTCTTGTCCTAGCAGCACAAGTTAAATGTTCAACTTGTGTAGGGTCTGGGTCACCAAGATACAGGCTGTGCCTAGTTTGGGACCCACTGTTAATCCTGTGAGTTTTCTGTTGTGTTAGCTAAATAAATGAATTTAAATTTTACCCTTTGGGTACGGAACCCTAAAAAACTGAATTTTAACGAAAGTAATTATGATCAGATAATTTTAGACCTACATCCAGCCCACAGATCTCACTTTTAGGAAAACTTTTACTATTCTAAAATATAAAACCGAATTTATTTCAGAATTTATTTTCGTACAATGACAGTTGAAACAATAGATCCAGCTCAGGAATTCGAGGCAAGGTTGCTTGCTCGTATGAAGCCGGTCCATGAAGTGACAGCTCTTGGAACCTCTGCCGTGCAGCAGTTCTACAACGGTGCCACTGTGTTCCTAACAGGTGGCTCTGGCTTCCTTGGCAAGCAGCTCATTGAAAAACTGTTCAGGTAAATGCGCAAATCGATCACCTCCCTCGTAGAAATCGAAGAATAATTCTCCGTGGAGGGACGAAATATTTCAAAATTAAAATATTTTTATTTCAAATAGGCCTAAATGGGCACTTGTAAATCGACGACAAAAAGGTACGGTTCGGTGCATTTTATTTATTTATTTAGGCACGCCAACGAAATATTTACAACGATTGTCACAATTAATCGTAAGTCAGTAAGTTCTGTTCTGTGTAAATAAATCAATTATAGGCATGCACAACATTCACAATAAAAGGTGAGAACTAAATCTAACATAAACGGTGATTTAAAAACTACATAATTAATATTACATTTTAAAATCGATAAAAAAAAGAAACAAACTAACAAACAACGAAAAGAATATTGAATCAAAATGATGATGTCATAAAAGATGAACAAAACATTAAAAAAATTAATCTAAAACAATCATCGTACAAGCAGGTATGTCAAATAGGTAAAACTAAAATTTATTGAGATTAAATTAAGAATTAAAAATAAAATTGAAACTAGATTGAACAGCAATAATAGCACAATTAATTTAAAACAAACTTTAACAGAATAAAATATCATTATTATCAACATAGAATAATTATTAACAGTAGTAGTAGGCAGCTGATTACTGGTAAATTTGAATGATTTTTGCTTTAAATATTAGTAGACTGTCGAAGAATACGTCCAGAGTACGGTCAACCGAACAGCTACTGTTGTAGAAAGTCAACATTCTATTCAGGGGTGCATGCTGGCCTAGGTTTGTGCGCATGATTTAAAGGCAAACGTCCTAGTAGTGCGCTTGGACCGAAGATGAACGAGGTACTTCCAGGCTTACATTGTAAAGAAGATTGGCATTCCAGGCTTACATTATAAAGAGCATTGGTCGATTCCTAAGGAGCAGAACCGGCAAAAAACTCCAATGGTTACTCTTTTAATATTTTAAAATTGTTTGGGTAAACAATAAGTTTAAGGTTCAGACATAATCTTAGTCATTATCTTATAAAACACACAATATGAAGACTATGCAGATTAGTGTCTGAGATGGTCTTTTGAAGAATGCAACACACAGATTTGAGTGGACCCGTCCAGTCAGTGCAAGCATTTGTCAGCTATCGTGGAGCTCGACTTATAACTCAAGGAGCTCAACGTCACGACGAACAATATTAAAGAAAGGAAGGAAAGGATTATTTGTCGAGCATTACTGTGGTTTAGATTTAAATTCAATGTCAAAATATTTTTAATGTGATTTTTGGTCTAGTGTGAGATAGTTTAAAAAAATACAAATGTGAACTAGACTATTAATGATAAGTATACTTATATTTGCAGAGCTACCAATGTATCAAAAATATATTTCTTGCTAAGAAACAAAAAAGGTATAACCTTACAACAAAGGATGATTGAAATGTTGCAGGATCCTGTAAGTTATAATAAATAATTTTATACATTGCCCACTGCCTCGTTGGTCCAGTGCTCGCAAGTGCGACTGTTGAGCATGAGGTTCTAGGTTCCGTTCCCGGGTCAGACAAATTGTTATTGACCTTTCCATTAGGAATCACTTAGTAGCAGCCACGGAGTCCACCTCGGAGTCGGCCTCCCACTAGGTGGACCGATGACCTGGTCAAGGTTGCAGGAACCCGCTGGATGAGAGACGCATGGGACCGGTCAATGTGGCGACACCTGGGGGAGGCCTATGTCCAGCAGTGGACGTCTTTTGGCTGAAATGATGAGCCACGGAGTCTGGATTTGTGCCCAGTTGATGTAATGTTATGTAGTCATCACCACGCATGCTATTTTCGCAGGCGTAGGTTTTGGCAAACGTAAAGATAGGTACAGTACTTAGACAATTCGCCTGTTATATTTGAGTTCGATGTGATAAGGGGTGAAACTATAGCCATCTAGTTAACACAAATCTAGGTAGTTATTGAAAAAAACATTAAAATAAGGTTAAAATTAGGCTATATTTTTGAGTTGTTACAAATTTAACGAGAACTTCTTAAAAATTGATTGGACACTGATGATTGCAATAATTATTTCCAGGTATATGATTTGTTGCGAGAACAACAACCAGGTTTCGCTGATAAATTGGTGCCAGTATCAGGTGATATAGCGGAGCTTAGGCTTGGCTTGAGTGAAGAGGACTGGAACACTATTTCTGAACAGGTATGACAGGCCATGACATGGTAAGAGATCGGTATCTATATCTTTTTAGCCTAGAAGTACTGACTGTACTTCTAGGCTAAAAAGATTGGTAGTTTTACCTGGAAAGTTTTCCGGGAGTTTTGAAAATTGGCAATTTTATAGATTTTGATGTGCTCTTTTTTGTTTTTCGCAGTTATCTTTGTTTGTTTTAAATTTCTACTTTACCACCTCGAATCTTTGCTGTTCGCGCCGCCATCTTGGAAAAATGGCGGACAATTTTTTGACTCATTCTACGTTAAAAATAATTTAAAAACAAAATGAAACAATTTCTTTCGTAGAATCAATAGGTTTGGCGTACAAGCGCCGCAAATTGTAAGTTAACATGTGTTCACTGAACATCTTGTTTCCAGAACCACCTTGAGGTCTACCTCAAGGTGGTCTGGAAACGAGATGTTCAGGTTTTTCGATTTATTAATGAAATGTTTATTTATTTGCCAGAATATGGACCGTACATACATAATCAAATGGTAAAGTAAGGGGATAGAACCGATGTGGCATATCAACCTGCCTGCCATTTTGTTTTTTTTCGAAATCGCGGCTCACGATGAAAGTGGTATGGGTAGAGGACATATCACAAACAAACAATGTCTGGTAACACGGTACCCCAAACTGTCGCGTTACCGAGATATTTGAAGGTAAAGATCGACAAATGAGTACAACGACAATCATATTTTAAAAATAGACTTATTACGCTTAAAGGCATTAAATTGCATCCAAATAATCGTTCTCAGGTTGATTATTATTATGCGCTCCACCAAAATTGCTTCGCATAGCAAAAAAACGCAATGTTATGTCAAAGAAGAGTTTTCTCGTGGTCCTATAGTAATATAATGTTATTATGTACCTACTATTTTTCAATAAACAGTAATAATAATAATCAACGCCTACAAATACAAGACGTAAAAGGTCTATTTTTTATATGGCCATTGTACTCTTAAAACCTTCAAATATCTCGGTAACGTGACACTTTGGGGTACCATCTTACTGACATTTTTTGTTAGTCGAGGTGTCTTCTACCTATACATACCAATATTGTCATCGTGGGCCATGATTTCTAAAAAAAAAAAAACAAAATGGCGGTAGGTCGCTAAGCCAGCTCCCATACAAAAAAGTTCAAACCCCTTTTGTTATTTGTGTTCTTTCTCCAAAATTAGTTTACTGTTAATTATGTTATGTATTTATTATTTTATTTTTACATTGTTTATTGTTATATAGGTACTTTTGTTTATTACTGATTGTGTCTGTAGTAAATCTTAAATTTAACTGACACCTTGCTATTGTATCGAGTCTGGTTCTTCTAACCAACCTAACAGACAGATGTGTGCTGGGGAGTTTGTTCCGCCACTTCTTCTTTCCAGCTAAACACTAGGAAGTGTCGATGGGTGGGCGTTTTTGGGGGACTGTCTTCATCATCAGCCATTAGACGTCCACTGCTGGACAAAGGCCTCCCCCATAGAACGCCATAAAGATCGGCAGCCTGCCGTTTGCATCCACCGGTTGCCCGCGACTCTCACGATGTCGTCGGTCCACCTGGTGGGAGGCCTGCCAACGCTGCGTCTTCCGGTTCGTGGTCGCCACTCGAGAACCTTTCTTCCCCATCGGTTGTCCGTTCTTCGAGCGATGTGGCCTGCCCATTGCCACTTCAACTTGCATATTCTGCGAGCTATGTCGGTGACCCTGGTTCTTCGGCGAATTTCCTCATTCCGGATTCTGTCGCACAAAGAAACTCCGAGCATAGCCCTCTCCATGGCTCGTTGCGTGACTCTGAGCTTTTCTAAGAGGCCAGCAGTTAAGGACCATGTCTCTGTGCCATATGTCATCACTGGCAACACACACTGGTTATACACCCTCGTCTTGAGACACTGCGGAATTTTGGACGAAAAGATGTCGCGTAGTTTCCCGAACGCTGCCCATCCGAGTTGGATTCTTCGGGCGACCTCTTTGTCGAAGTTCGATCTACCCAGTTTAACAGTTTGTCCCAGGTAAACATAACTATCAACAACTTCGAGAGTATCGCTCCCAACAATTACCGGTACGGGTGGAACACGGTCATTAAACATGACTTTCGTCTTGTCCATGTTCATCTTAAGACCCACCTGTTGAGAAACGTTACTGAGGTCTCTGAGCATTGTGTTCATATCCTCCAACGATTCAGCCATGATGACTATATCATCGGCAAAACGAAGGTGAGTGATATATTCGCCGTTGATGTTGATGCCGAATCCATCCCAGTCCAAGAGTTTGAAAACATCCTCCAATGCGTTCGTGAACAGTTTCGGAGAAATAACGTCTCCCTGTCTCACGCCTCTTTGCAATTGGATTGGTTTCGTGCTCTCGTCCTGTAATCGGATCGACATAGTGGCGACTGTCTTATAAAAATGTAAATACAGTGAAACCTGGTTAAATCTGTCTCATGGGACCCCAGTATGAGTTCCAGTTATAGAGATTTCTCACTTATCCAGGTCCCAGTTAACCAAGTTTCACTGTAGTAAAGTAAAGTAAATTTTGACCTTCGAAAAGTGCTGATTATCAGCCTAGTTTGAATAAATGAATTTTGATTTTGATTTTTTTAGTCTCACTATATTCCACTAATCAGTATCGGTTGATAAAATAGTTCGAAGAACCATGACAACACTTCTGACAGAACAGAAAAAGTTTGCAGAACTCCAACCAGCCTTTGACAATTGACACCAAATTGAATGTCATAGTTTATTGAATGATTCTTTGATTAAAATTTCTAGGTGGACATAATATTTCATTTGGCGGCAACGACAAGGTTTGACGAGTCTCTTCGTGTGGCAACCTTGATCAATGTACGAGGCACCAGGGAGACTCTTACCCTTAGCAAAGCTTGCAAAAACCTAAGGTTAGAAAAGAAAAATACTTGCTGTCATGATTTTCGTACCTTTAACAACATCCTCCACAGGCCTTCTTCACCCATTGCTGAGTATAGACCTCGCTATCCTTGCATCAAACTTCACATTTTTGTACCAGCCTCATCCTATGTCCCTTTTTTCGACGTTTTATAAGTGGCCACATGAAATTTTAATGTCGAGGCTAAGTTGAACGGACAAGGCTGTCGTTTACCCCGGTCACCTGGGAGACTGGAACCGGCGAGAGATGTCGTGCGGTGTTCCACAGGGTTCGGTTTTAGGGCCGCTCTTGTGGAATATCGGCTTGGTCGGTGTTCGACTGGGTGCTGCGCGCCGACCTTGGTGTGGTAACGCTCTGGTTCTTTCACAGATATATATATATATCTCTTTAGTAGTTCTCATCTCATATACTTAAAATTTTCATCTCGATATTCCATTCCATTTTTCTCCGCACGAAATGACCATGCCAACGCCCAGTACAAATGCGATGTCCAAACAATGTGTAGTTCTCAGAACCTACAGAAGTACTTGGATGTACTTGGATTATAATGCCTTTACCATTTTAAACCAAAACGCATGCCCAAAGTACAGCCGAATTGCTTATAACTTTCCAGTCGCTATAGTTACTTAAATGCTTGCAAAAATATTTTTTTATAATTTTCCTTTACAGATCTTTCGTCTATGTTTCAACGGCATACTCTCATGCTTGCACGGATCGGGTAAATACCGAAGTATCTGAAAAGTTCTACAAAAGTCCTATAGATCCTAATGCTCTGATTAAGATTGCTGAGACAGTTGATGAAGAAAGAGTAAATAATATTACACCGAAGTGAGTACTTTAATAATATGGTGTAGCAATGTATGGGGCAACGGACCCTTGTTGTGGATTATAATTAGAAATATTTACTGTTCTTTATCTATCGACACGACTGCTGAACCAAAAATGCTAATGTAAAATAAGTGGATTGGTTTATAGCAACCAAGTAAAGCTGTTCCGATATAGTTTTGCATTATTTAATTACAAACAATGTGTAATATGACACACACATGATTTAGTTTGAAAGTTTTCTTTTTAGTGCCAAAGACATATTTTTTCAATCATCATCATCATCATCATATCAGCCCGGAATCACCCACTGCTGAGTATAGGCCTCCCCTTTTTTCTGCCACACTTCCCGGTTCTGTGCGTACCTCATCCACGTGTTTCCGGCGACTTTGACGATATCGTCAACCCAACGAGCTTTAGGACGTCCCTGGTTTCTTTGGCCTAACCTTGGCCACCACTCGGTCAAAGCCTTGCTCCATCGGCCATCTCCGCGTCTAGCCAGATGTCCTGCCCACGTCCACTTGAGGCGCACCGCCCGGTCCCCGACATCGTAGACTTTCGTCCGACGGCGGATTTCGGTGTTACGCACTCGATCTAAGAGGGTTATGCCGAGCATGGCTCGCTCCATGGCCCTTTGTGCCACTCGTACTCGATGGACAGTCTCCTTTGTGAGCGTCCATGTCTCGGCACCGTAGGTCATTGTTTTCAATAGTCTTACAAAAAAGGTAATTAACAGAGGCTCATTTATTACAATATATACGTAGGACTTCTTCTTCTCGTGTGGGCGGTAAGATCAAACGACCCCACACATCCTAGTGACAAAGTTTCTAAACCGCCTCAAGGGCCTCTGACATGGTTTGACGACCGCCTTTTGGCGACCGGGACCACTGACTTAACGTGCCTTCCGAAGAACGGAATAATATGTTTAACAGACAATCAAGTGTTTCAAGCCTGCAATGTCCTAACCAAACTGGAAACAACTTTACAAAGTATGTTTCCCGTGGGAATCGAACCCACGACCACCGGGTCACTAGGCAAACGCCTAAACCACCCGACCACGGAGGCAGGCACAAGCGTCGGAGATCACGACACTTGTGGTTTCGATTTATTTGCTGAAAAGTGTTATTCACGAGTTTAAAGTTCTTCCTTTTTTTAATATTTTGTCGAGGATCCTGCTTATTAAGACATTCAGAGATAAAAAAAATATATATTAAAGGGCGATAGCTTGAATCAACCAACGAGCTTAATGATTTTTTACCCGACTACGGCAAAGCCAAAGGAGGGTTATGATTTTGACTGGCTATGAGTATGTTACGTATCTATGCGAGTATCTTCATCTGTTCCCTCATAGCTTCTAATCTACTTATCTGAAACTCGACATATTATGAGGTATTGTTACAACCGTCTTAATTTTTCGCTGAACATAGGCTACGTGACGTGTCACAAAAAGCGATTTGGCGCCCTCTAGCGGACAAAAAGTAAGGCTTTAAAAATAAAAATGGAGATAAATACGCCGTGTTTGGTATCATTTGAAAGGGCCTCACTTGTACATTTCCAAAATATTGCTCAAACTTAAAATCACGCCCTCTAGCGGACAAAAAGTCAAGAGTAAAAAAAAAAATTAACACCAAAATCACAGCAGATGGCGCTGCTTGGAAGTAAACATTAGCTCCGTGTTTTAAATTTCATTAAAAATAGTAAAAGTGCTCTTTCTGACCAGTTTTCAGTATAAACCTTAACTATACCTAGTATCCCGTGAGTGACAGTGTTATACAGGCAAATAAGTAAAAAAAACTAAAAAACCCGACTGAAAGTTTTTTCAGTCGGGTTTTTTAACTACTTTTTTTATTTCCTACTTTTTACCCGACTGCGGCGAAGCCCAAAAGGAGGGTTATTAGTTCTTTTGTGTTTGTTCTTCTGTTGGTCGAGTAAAATTCTTACTTTTGTGCTTGTTTACAGGATTTGTCACTTTGAATTTCTTTTAAAACCCTTTATTTTTTTAATCTCCTTTTAAAACCCTTTATTTTGATACCCTACTCGATGGTATTGAAAAAAATTTTTTTTGGAACTCCGCGAATTGGCCCCCAAAATCCGCATTTTTTTTAATTTAAATTTAGCCTATAACACTCGAGCTATCAAGACGAATCAAACGACGTATATTTCATTCAAATCCCTTCATCCATTTAGGAGTTATGAGGGAACAAAGAAACGGACCTAAATATTAATGTCGCAGATTCAACACCGAGGCACAATATTTAGAGTTGACAATTAAGAATAACGCCATCTATCATCGTTTGTCGGAAACGTCAAGCAGTGAGCTTGGGTGAGGTCGATACAGAACGTGGTAGGTCTGGTTTGACAGTTTTCGGTTGACAGATGACAGCTGTCAGTTGACAGTGTTGATGTTGACATTGGACGCATTTGACTTGAGGGACGTTACTTTTTGGTGAGACACGAGCGCGAACGGTTGTTCTGCCCGCCTGTATCGAACTTTCCGCGTTTCCGTACTTTAATCCATTTCCATCGGCTTGATCGTTTGAGATTTTGTTAATTTGTTATCGGAAGTAAATAAACAGGCGGTTGTAATCAGTGTTGAGACTATTATTTCGTACCTCCGCCATGCCGAACTTGGACTCTGACAACGGTTACGTCAACTATTTCGGGTACATACCCGAAATAGTTGAGCTACCTTCGTTATCAGAAGTGGTATGTAACTCTAACGCCTACATAGTGTAAGTGACAGTGCTAGGCCGGAAAAGTTTATAGATGTCGCAGGTTTTTCATAAAATTAGGTTTTTGATCAAAAACCTAAGGGATTTGATCAAACCACGGAGGAAGATAAAATAACAACAGTTTTATCATTTCCCTAAACAAATCTAGTGAATTGAACAAATCCCAGTAGTACTCCGTGACGCGCGCTCGCTTCGCTCGCATATTATATAACACTAATGTCTTCTGTCCCCAAAGTGCCGGGCCTCCGCCGGCCTCCTTCGTCGGCCTACGGCCCGGTGCCCATGCCGCCCATAAAAGATATTGGATTGTTTTATTTATTTCATTTAAATTTGTCATAAAACAAAGCAAACCCGTGATTTTGACAAGAACTTTATCATAAACGCAAACCCGTGATTTTGACAAGAACTTTATCATAAACCCAAACTAGTTCAGGTTTTTGATTAAAAATCTGAACTAGTCTGGATTGTTACAGGTTTATGATGAAATTGAGTTTAAAATGTGTCATCTTCCGGTCTTTGATGAAAAACCTAGATTTTTGATCAAAAACCTAATTTTATGAAAAACCTGCGACATAGACAATGCGCGGGCGTCTGAAAGTGACACCGAAACAGAAAAGTGGCATTTTCGTTAGCGCAGCAAAATAAAAACTTTATGACTATTGTGCAAGCAATGAAAACACCTTTTGCGAACAGTACGGATATTCGCCTACCACATTTTGACCCTGAAAAACGGAATATTGTCCCACGTGCTTGGTTGGCAACAGCCGACATGTGTGTTATCGATCCGAATAGTCAAGGTGCATCGTTGATGATTGCCTTGAACCGCGCACTCATGGGAGAAACGGGACGGACGGGAGCCACTCATACACTGTAGGTGCGTCGTAAGTCGGCACCTCCGTCACTGATCGTCCTCCGCTGGGCCTCCTCCGGGTAACCGGGGGTCTCACCTGGTGGGACAAGACTAAAATAAACTTCAACAGTGAAGAGAAAGAAGCATTTCAAGCCTGTAAGAACAGCATAAAAAACGCCGTCACCTTGTCACACTCATCAGTTCACGCACCGTTATCACTAATGTGTGACGCCTCAAATACCTGTGTTGGAGCCGCGCTACAGCAACGTGTAGGAAACAGCTGGAAACCACTCGGGTTCTACTCAAAGAAACTGACAGAAGCGCAAAAGAAATATAGCACGTTCGACCGAGAGCTACTGGCTATCTACTTGGCTATAAGGCACGCGCGTTAGTGACATGGATGTAGGAGCTATAAATACAATATTAAATTAGCCAATCACAGCTGAGCAGTACTGACGAGGCGTCGTTATTGCGGGACCTATAAATACCGCGGGTCGCGCGCGTACGTTAGTGTTAATCAAGAACATAGCGCCATGGCACGCGCGGCCACCCGACAAGCGACGCCTGCCACGCGACCTACTGCCTGCGGACGATGACAAGTCGTCCCCCCCCCCCCACCGGGTAGGTCTGCTACACCTACACGCGGCCTACCCAAACATTACGGCTCTACACACACAACATACACTCGTAGCACGTCATGTTCTAAGTTAATATAGGCACGACGCGCTGCGACACGGTCAATACATAACTATACATTCATCCCAACTCACGCGAGGGAACATGGCAGCGCGGGCGTGCCGTTCTCCTCGCCAACATGAGCGGTGTTACACAAGTACATTGCCGCTCACACACACACTCGTCCCCTTGTCCGGACCGCAAACGGCTAGACCTGAGAGCGCCTACGGACGGGGGTCAACCGCCTCGGTAGGGAGCGCCTAGAGCCACCAGTGTCGCTGGTTGTCACCCGCTGGGCCTCCTCCGGGTAACCGGAGGTCTCACCCGGCGGTTTCGGACCGCCAAGGTGGCAAGAAGAAAGCGGCGCAGGAGGCCCCGTAGCGCTCCTACCGATACATATAACGCAACCACACACAGGCGAGCAGCGTGCGCGCGCTCGCCACACGCCGCGCCTATATCGGCACTCTAACGAGGTGCCTGTTGTCACAGGCACCAAAGTGACACCGCGGCTAACAGTCTAACGACTAAATACCGCCAGCCGCGCCCCCTGACGGGGGCGCAGCGCCTTCTACCGGAGTACGTTAGTTTTATGCCCGCACGCACTGCGCGCGGACGTTGATGTTGCTGCTACAACCCGACAATTATTTGCGATTAGTTGCGGTTCATAATGTCGTCAAATGAGATACGATTTGAGAAAATACGGTCAGTTGAGACATGTGACGCAATTGCTGACTGTAAATTTGACTTTAACACGATAGACACTGACAAAACGAGATCGGGTGATGATGAAGGGGTCAGACCTTAAGTGAGAGGTAAAAGATGCAAATGTAGTATGCAAGTGACTCAGATTGCATACATTGCAATGCTGTTCGTTGCTGCACGCGTCATCACGCGTGTAAGTGTTGGCTGTGACCAACGTCCAGCATGGCAATGTAGCTAAAGGTGCTAAATAAAGGCAATGTGTTGAGTTGAGTTGATGTTGGGTACAGGATGGAGGTCCCATGGTTGCCGGATGGAGGCAATGAGATGTGTTGAGGTTGGGTACCGAATGGAGGTCCCATGGTTGCCTGTTGGAAGCTGTGTGTGTTGTATGTGACGAAGCTGGGTACCGAGCAGAGCATTGCATACTAGATTTAATCGGATACTAGATTTGGTCGAAAGTTGATGATTCTTGAAGAATATTGATTTCAATGTTGAGATTTTCTTTATGAGATTTGATGAGATTATGGATCATAACAAAATTTTGTTTTGAAATGTGTGTGTGTGTGTGTTAATACTCCGACTTCTTGGTCAGAGAGGCCGAGTAAGGGACGATTTACTTTCCGTGACTTCTTGTTGCAGATACCTCACACGAGGATGTGTGAAATGTCAAGATGGCCGTGTCGCAGATTCAACACCGAGGCACAATATTTAGAGTTGACAATTAAGAATTATTATTTAAATATTAAGTCGATACAGAGCGTGGTAGGTCTGGTTTGACAGTTTTCGGTTGACAGATGACAGCTGTCTGTTGACAGTGGTCGGTTGATGTTGACATTGAACGCATTTGACTTGAGGGACGTTCCTTTTTGGTGAGACACGAGCGCGAACGGTTGTTCTGCCCGCCTGTATCGAACTTACCGCGTTTCCGTACTTTAATCCATTTCCATCGGCTTGATCGTTTGAGATTTTGTTAATTTGTTATCGGAAGTAAATAAACAGGCGGTTGTAATCAGTGTTGAGACTATTATTTCGTACCTCCGCCATGCCGAACTTGGACTCTGACAACTATGTACTCGAAATAGTTGAGCTACCTTCGTTACATACATACATACACGTCAAACACATAACCCTCCTTTTGGGCTTCTCCGCAGTCGGGTAAAAATAACACATCGTTTTGAAAACAGTTGTGTGATTTACGAAAACTCATTACAGTGACCCTAAATCTAACACTTAGTGTGAGCAAACAGGACAGTGTTTCTCTTACGTCGATAAAATCACTAATTATGCAATAATTAAAATGAAGTGAAGTGATATCAACAAAGAAACTTGAAAACGAAGGTTTGATAAATCCGTTTTTTATTCAAACATCAACAACAATCAGCTGGCCATGAATGTTCTTGTTAACAGTGACATCTAGTAGCCAGGTGTGTAACTAAAATGTCGGGTAAGCAGTGTCGGTCGATACTGGTGTGATATTTTCGCTAACAAATTATAAACGGTATTAAAGTGTTTATATTGGTGACGCATAACGTGTGACTACGGTTTTTTTTTTGTTCTATCCTGAAATCTTGTTATATACTTTTTCAGCGTCGTTTTTTTTGTCGTAGTCGGGTTTTAGTTTTTTACTTTTATTTACATGAGCAAAATGGAAAACCCTTTAAAATTGGCAATTTTCTTTAAATTTTTTTTTTTTTTTTGTTAGCCTATATTGTCCCACTGCTGGGCAAAGGCCTCCCCCATAGTCTTCCACTCTTATCTCCGTGCGGCCTTTTCCGGCCAATCTTGTTTAAAAGCATCTAAATCGTCACGCCAGCGTTTTCTAGGCCTCCCTCGGCGGCGACGCCCGTCCTCTGGCACCCACTGCGTGACGACCCTAGCCCATCGGTATGTAATGTATGTATATGTATTTCTTTTAGGTACTTATTTAAATTTTATTTCTTTTGCAGTTTAATAAAAAATTGGCCGAACTCGTACACATTTGCTAAGTCGGTTGCTGAGGAGTTGGTTCATAGCATCGGAAATGATCTGCCCATATGTGTTGTTAAACCGGGTGCTGGTGAGTATACATTATACTTGGTAAACAAACTTAATATAAGATTTAAAACTGATAGTCATGGTCACTAACACTTTCGGTTTATCCGTGATCATGGTGCTTGTAACAGTGCAGCGCCGAAATAAGCAGTATAAATAATAATAAACCTAATTGTCGGTAAAGTCGTACTCCGGTCTTGTGGATGCTGTGGGTTCCGAACTTAGGGGCTCAAATAACAAATTAAGCAATATACTGGGTTTACCCTTGTTTGGCATAACAACGTTTCGTCGAAAATCACTTCGACTAATTTCAGTTAGCATAAAGTCAGTTCGCATAATTATTCATTTGACCGAATAATTAATTGGTATATTTTTATTTAGCATATTTATTTATTTGATATAATATCATTTGACCGAATTTTGTCTGAAAAATGAAAAAAATAAAAAAAAATGTCTGCCTCTCAAAATGGATGTAGGAACGGGTCCCGCGGTACTAAGGAGCTACTCCTCATCGACATGGCCATTAGCCAACAGGTTCGTCGAGCCCGCAAGGATCTGTCGACATGTTGGATAGATTATAAGAAGGCCTATGACTCAGTGCCACATACATGGCTCATGAGGGTGCTGGAGTTGTACAAAATAGACGCAACTCTACGCACCTTCCTTGAGTCGTGTATGGGGCAATGGAGGACGGTCCTTCGATATCCAGGATGTCGACAGATTCAAGGGAACGATGAAGCTGTATGGATTAAACGGGGAATTTTCCAGGGCGACAGCCTGAGCCCGCTTTGGAGAACCAAAGCGGGCTAGACAGAAGTCTAGCCCTGAATCCTTTAAGCACATTGCTAGAGGATTCAGATCTAGGCTACCGGATGAGGAGAGATGGTCTGGTCACATCTCACCTTCTTTACATGGATGATCTGAAACTCTTTGCCCCCAACAAATTGCGACTGATGGAGCTACTGAAACTAACTGAATGTTTTAGTAGCGCCATCAGGATGGAATTTGGTGTGGACAAATGTGCAGTCATGCATGTAAAGAAAGGGGAAATTGTGGAATCCGAGGGAATTCAGCTCTCGGATTCCATACACCTCAGATCCCTTTCTTCATCCGAAAGCTATAAATATTTGGGTATGTCGGAAGCGTTAGGCATTAACGCAACTGACATGAAGCAATCGTTGAGGGAGCGCTTCTTCGGACGCCTGAAGAAGGTTTTAAGTAGCCTTCTTTCAGGTGAGAACAAGGTGCGCGCCTTCAACGGTTGGGTCATACCAGTTTTAATGTACTCTTTCGGCATACTCAAATGGACTCAGACCGAACTTGACGCCTTGGATAGAAGAGTCCGTACATTGTTGACCGCAAATCGGATGCATCACCCACGATCATCGGTGATGAGACTGTACATCCCGCGGAAGTGTGGGGGTCGAGGCTTTTTAAACGCGAAGACCTTCCACAACCGCGAGGTGTGCAGTCTCAGAGAATATTTTTTAAAAGCCGATGTGGGTATGCACCGAGATGTGGTCGCAGTGGACAAGGGACTCACCCCGCTGTCCATGACTAACGAGAACTGGCGCAAACCTGTGGTGCTTACTGCTGATGACCGCAAGGAAGTATGGCAAAGCAAGGAGCTTCACGGGCGTTTCTACCGGGCTCTTCATGGGCCCGATGTAGATTTTCTAGCGTCCGTGTCCTGGCTACGTTTCGGCGACCTCTTTGGGGAAACTGAAGGTTTTGTCTGTGCAATTATGGACGAAGTTATGTTGACGAACAACTACCGGAAGTATATTATGAGGGATGGGGCGGTTGACGTGTGTCGGGCATGCCATCGTCCGGGAGAGTCCATCAGACATATTATTTCTGGTTATTCTCGTCTAGCTAACGGCGAGTACTTGCACAGGCACAATCAAGTAGCCAGGATTATTCACCAGCAACTTGCCTTGAAATATAAACTTGTGGAGTCAGAGGTACCGTACTACAAGTATGTGCCCGACCCAGTTCTCGAAAAAGACCATGTAACGTTGTACTGGGATCAGTCTATCATCACTGACAGGACTATTGTTGCCAATAAGCCTGATATAGTGGTGATAGACCGATCAGCGCGCAATGATAATCGATGTTACCATTCCGCATGACGAGAACCTCGTAAAAGCGGAGAAAGAGAAACAAATTAAATATCTGGATTTAGCACACGAGGTTGTCGATATGTGGCATGTGGGCTCGGCTATCATTGTGCCGATAGTAGTAACGGCCAATGGCCTTAATAGCCAAGAGTATGGACGACCACCTGTCCAAACTCTCGCTTGGCGGTTGGATCAAGAGCCTGATTCAGAAGGCCTCCTTGATACGGCTCGCATTGTGAGGAGGTTCCTCTCTCTGGAGCCCTAACCACCGGTAGCTTGGACCCTGCTCCCGTCACCGGTGGACAACTATTTTTTATATTTTTAAATGTTTTTTTTAGGGGAATTATAAAACGAGCGAATAAAAAATAACTAAGCGACTGATGATGATATACTGTTTTTATAACTTGAGCGGTATGAATTTGAGTAAGCGAAAAATAAACTAAACTAACGACAAATATTGATTAATAATAAAATCTGGAACGAGCTTACAAAAAGTGGGTTGTGATAAATCCATTTCAGATATTAAAATTACTAACTGAGCGACAAAATTACTAAGTGAGCGACTAGAAATACACAAAGGGTAACTTACATATTCAGATAGAGACGATTTTTCCAATTGAGGTTTTACATATTATACTACTAAAAAGTTCAGATTGAGCAACGTTTTGTAAGCTGCTTTATTAATGATTAATGGTTAAGGCCGGGTTGCAGTAATTTTAAGATTTTTGAACCTATAAAAATCTAACTACATACGAGTTTTTTAATAAATAAAAATCATTACATAAAAGTTGAACATACTCTCTAGTAAATCGTAAAGATAGAAACGCGATTTAGAATGATCGGCTCGATACTTTTTTTTATCAAACATGACTCTAAATCACAATTTCAAACGTGTACTGCAAAAGTTATATCAATAGATAGAACTTTTTATTTTGAAGTAAATGTTGAAAACATATTGTATAATTTTTTTATAGTTTTTCCCCAAGAAGCAAAAAACTGTCAAAATTTAGGCATTATATCGCTCGCGCGGCAGGGCGGGGGGCGAGGTCGTGCGTACATAAAAACAAAGTACTGCAACCTCGCCTTAATTGGTTACCTACTGATATTCTATTTGAGGTCTTATGTTTATTATTTTGATAACTTTTTTAAATGAAAACTACAGATTGTCTGTTGCTAGTCGTCCGCTAAGTGGATGAATCACTGTCTCGCGACAGTATCCTTTATGGGCGGCATGGGCACCGGGCCGTAGGCCGACGAAGGAGGCCGGCGGAGGCCCGGCACTTCGGGGACAGAAGATATTAGTGTTATATAATATGCGAGCGAAGCGAGCGCGCGTCATGGAGTACATGCGTTGCATGTATGAGTGACGTACTTTGTTCTAATAATATTATTATGATAAATAAACATTATGTTATTTTAATTTAGGACTTAAAACTTTTATGGAAAACGTATATTAAATATAAACGTATGTCTTTCGTATATTATTGATTGTAATATATAAGACAAATGAATTTAGGTCATATTATATTTAGGGATTTCAATTTTATGGCATGTGATATTTAGTTCGGGTAAGTTATCATTCGGACAAATGATGATTAGGACAAAAAAAGTTATGGCATTTTAAATAATGGATAAAAAAGTTAGGTGACACAATAGAGAACCCTTCATTTGATTTAAGTAAATAAATATTGCTTTATTTTTTCGGAATACATGCAACCTACCCGTAAATAATTAAATTTCTTAGCTAAAAGTGTTTCTTCAAATAGTTATTTCATACGAACATTTTCAAAAAAAAAGTGTGGTTATAGTACTCTACTCATTATAGTAATTTTCAAAGTGATTTTTCTAGTCGAAACACTTCATTTAAGATAAAATGCCGTTCAGTTTAAATAAATCATTTGCCAAATATTGAAAAAAATGCAGGACGTAACGTTGTCACTCATACAAATATTGGGTCGCTCAAAAATTATGAAGCTACTCATTTTGTATTTTAATTAGCTCAAATTAATGTTTGTAAATTGCCGTTCTGTTGATTTCTTGTCGCTCACTTAGTAATTCTGTGACCTAAATTAATTATTTTTGTAACTTAAAATTTTAATTTACAGTCACTCGTTTAAATACTACCCTTTTTTTTATAAGTTCTGTATTAAATATTTAAAAATGTAAAAAATATGGATGAAAATGAATAAAGGACATAATAATAATAATAATGACGTCACTCATACATGCACCGCATGTACTCCATGACGCGCGCTCGTTTCGCTCGCATATTATATAACACTAATATCTTCTGTCCCCGAAGTGCCGGGCCTCCGCCGGCCTCCTTCGTCGGCCTATGGTCCGGTGCCCATGCCGCCCATAAAGGATACTGTCGCGAGACGGTCGTATTATAATTTTGGTTATTCATCCGGCTTCTTATCGGACGACTAATTAACTGTCAGCATCTGTGTTTGTTTGGGGGAAAAATTGAATATTCGATAAAACCAAATTATACGAACTGAACATTACATCAAATGAGCATTATACCTTTTGATCAATAGCGCAAATGTTGTTATCGCAAATAAATATTCGATGAAATGAAAATTACTTTAACCGATAATAAACAAAATGATTAATTTCTTAAACGTTGTTCGAACAAGTAAAATTATATCAAAAGTTGTTCGGCGAAACAAGGGTGAACCAATATACTGCTGTTTATAAGTTTTCAGTGACCAGTAAACCAGATTTTAGAAATTGATAATAAAGGGTGTTAAAGTACCTTCAACGAAGCCGAAGGGTACGTGTTCTTCCCGATTCTGCGATATTTTTTTTGTTCCAGACCATAAGTGGGTACCTCCTAGTTACGGACATTTTGGGGGTCAAAGTTCCATACATTTTCATGTATAACAATAATTATAATTTGTTATTTTGAATACCTACTTATTTTTTTCAGGTTAGCTTAACTTTACTTATAAAATTAGGTACCTCCATGACCCGTTTACTATTCGAATCACTGACTAGCACAATGTTTTAAGAGTGCTACATTGAGTTTTCCGTAAAAAAAGTCATTTCCCAGCAAGAATTTTTGTGTACTTGGGGTACTTAGTTTGATGTACCTAATTGTACATAATGCTTGGTTGAAGGCTTCGAGAAGGGTTCGGTACCTGTGCCAAAGAAATCACGTTGCAGTTGTTAAGCCGGAGTTAAACGTGTTAAATAACAAATTAAAATTACCATTATAACTTTTTTCGAGACTTAAAAAATAAAAATAAACAACCAAATATGTAAAAAAAAAACAAAAAAAAAACTACAGTTAATTTATTTTTTTGTAATTTAATTTATGTGCCTGTTTTTGTATTTTTTTTAAGTCTGGAAAAAAATATAACGGTAGTTTAATTTGTACATTATTATTACAACAAATTGTAGTTAACAAACAGATAAAATCTCTATGTATAAAAATGAATCGCTATTTCCTTGGCATCACGCGATAACGGCTGGGCCAATTTAACTTATTATTTTTTTGTTGTGTTTGTAATTGTCAGGAGAAGGTTCTAATGAAAGAAAAAAAAGAAAAAGTTGTCAGCAGTAAGTAGGTAGGCAGGTAGTTTCAACTTTCAGTCATGACAAGCGTTAGAACGGCTATTTATAACCAATGTCAACGGAAGCTCCGTTGACATTGACATACAGCCCGACGGTTGTGTGACCGTTTGTGCCGATCAACGACCATACAGCCACTAGACGCCTAATAACAGGCGACCAATGTCTGTCAACACATTAGGGCTCTATATCTTATAGCTGTCGTCACTCACAAAGTTCGTATTAGTTTCGACCACTCCTGTGAGCCCGAAAAATGCAATGACCTTGAAAGGGCCAATCAGAATGCAGTACATACCCCGTTCCCCCACACCTCAGCGAGTTGACAGAATTTGTTTCGTGCGTTAGATTGAGTATTAGGCGTCTAGTGGCTGTATGGTCGTTGGTGCCGATGATAAAGGGCACAGATATTATAATACTTCGTTAAAGGGCAATGGACATTTATTTATGAACACTGAGCACAAGACTCGTGAATGCCGTGAGAATTTTTTTGAGTATGAATGGGTATAAAGGAAGACCAAAGAATCGTTGGATGGACTGTGTCCATGGAGTTTCTTGCCCGTTCTTCTCATGGATCTACGCAAGGGATCTGGCAACTACAGTACTTTCACAAGTTATTATGCCTTGTGACTGTGACTGTAGCTTAGGAGTGCAATGCGTCGTTTCGGGAGTTGCTGCGTCGGGCTGCGCGGCGCCGGATGTTACCGGCGGCGAGTCCTGTGGGTTTGGGGGCGCGCGGCGCGGCGGCGCGTGCCGTGGCGGCGAGTGCGCGGGTTTCCGGGTCGCGGAGCGGCGGTTGCACGTTGCGGCGTGCATTTGTTGTTCCGTGATTCGGGGTCTCGTGTATTCGTTGTTGCGGTTTGCGCCTGCGAATTGTTCTTCTGACATTCAAAAGTGCCTGTAATGACAATTGAAAAGTGGCATTCGAAAGTGCCTGTAATGGCAAATTGAAATAAATAATTTGAGTTTTGAGTTTGAGTAAAGGAAGATAATGTCTAATCATACGACAAGAGAGAAGTATGGACGAAGACATGCTGCTCCAACCCCAAATGAATTGGGGTAAGGGCTAGAGAACCATGATGATGTATTTAATTAAGTCACCTTTGTTTAATTTAGTCACCGGGAAACAGAAAAACAAGAACGTTGCCGTTTTACCCGACGGCCACGTAATGGTTATTCTGTATTTTGCAAAAAAAAAAATCACTACACGATATTTATTTAAATCATTAATTGTTTGAGAGGGCTATGTCACTCCACCTCAACAGCCCTTAGTCGATTACTGTTTACCTGGTTGAAATACAGTGTTATCAACGTTGTCTATTTAAAAAAAACCAATGACTGTTGTCATTTCTTCGACAAAATATAGGGCAATCGCCACATTTTCAAGTGATCTTAGTTCCCGTCTATGGGAACTTAGGTACTTGTCGCAATAACGTTATGTTTATTGTTACACCTACGTCTATTTTGACCAAGAATCTTTAAAAATCGAATTCACTGCATTATTATGAAACTCAACATTTTTGTTTGCTTTCAGTGTTTGGGGCTAATCTTGAACCAAATCCAGGATGGATTGATAAGTCCTGTATATACGGAGGCAGTGGCGTGAGTGCAATAAATATTTAAAAATAATTGACCAATTTTGAAGTCTGCCGAATGTCAATGCAAAAAGATTGCTAATCAATCCTTTTGTGCTGATATTTCCGGACTGTTATATTTTTTAAGTAGTTGGTGCATAATCATTTATATATATATAAGTAGTATATATTGAGCTTACACAGTAAATATTTATTTCAGGTCGTATTTTGTTTTGGTATAGGTGTAATGCACACAATCAAAACTAAACAGACTGTTGTTATGTCTACTATACCAGTAGACTATGTTAATAATGTGATTATAGCTGCAGGGTGGGAAACAGCTAAAAAGCATACTGCAGGCGATAACGATACAAAGATCTACATGGTTGCTTCGAATGCCAGAAATCCTCTAACTTGGAGTATGTATGATTTTAAAATAAACATCACTTAATATTTTTTCTTACAAGTGAATTAAATTAACGTCTTACCAAGCTTAAGCCATCAATTAATCCAACTTTTAAATTGACCTAAGACTAGACTGACATCGGTTAAGGATAAGATCGTAAGGCTTTCTGGTCTTATAATAAATTCTAATGTGTTTCGTCAAAGACATAACGCTATTCATCTTTTGCAAACATGGCGGAATATAATAATAAGAGCGACTATAGAAAATGCAGTCTTTCGATCTTTTCCTTGTTAGACTTCAGTTGCTTTTATCACCGTAGACTTTGTGGTCCTAATCGGCATACTCTGCTCTTTTAACATTATCTTCAACGGTAATGATTGATTTTCGTAGTTGCTTGTGTTGCTTTGTACTGCGCAAACACGCTGCGATGCAGATCGCAGCGTGTTTGCTTCAAAGATTTATCACCTATAAGGTGAAATAAATCTGCCAGCGTATCACAGGGGGCATTCGTCTGTCTACTTCTATTTTCTATTTGACTTTTGTCATCCTAACTTTAACGCTGATTTTCTGCAAACTTATTTGCAAGCTTCGTCAGGCAGTTAGTCTGAGAAGGTTAAAATGATGAATTTCAGAGAAAAGTAAATAAAATACCTATTTATCAACTGTTTCATGTTAACTAGGGGTTTGGGAAGATATCTTGACAACAAAGGGTAGAAAATACCAAACACCGATGGCAGTATCATATCCGTTTGCCTGGACTACTGAAAACTCTTTTGTTTTCTGGTTACTGTCCTGGTTGTTTCATCTGATTCCTGCTTACATTGCAGACGGAATAAGTGTCGTGCTTGGAAACAAAAGAAGGTATTTATTTTTTTAAGGTACAAAGTAGATTTAACACAAAATGGTTTAACGACTCCTAGTCCATTGGTCCATTCATCATCATCATCATTTCAGCCAAAAGACGTCCACTGCTGGACATAGGCCTCCCCCAGGTGTCGCCACATTGACCGGTCCCGCGCGTCTCCCATCCAACCTTGACCAGGTCGTCGGTCCACCTAGTGGAAGGCCTTCCAACGCAACGTCTTCCGGTTCGCAAATGTTACATTGAGCGTGCATTTTTTAGAGGACGCAATTTTATTTTTTTCAATTGGATTTAACTGTATCTAAAAAATAAAATTGCGTCCTCTAAGAAATGCACGCTCAATGTAACATTTCAATGGACTATCCAGTTTATAAATATTATCAAGATCCGGCAAAGAAACGTTTTTTTGTGGTAGGCGTGACTGCAGAACATGATAGGATCTATTCACAAGTTAAAACAAAAAAACTGGCCAAGTCGAACTTGCACATGAAACGTTCCATAACATCGACCACACTTAACCTTCGTATACTCGCGCGTCGGTCTCTCAGACCGACAAGTCAATATTTCGATGCATTCGGACCTTTAATGAATTACCGTCGTTGTGCCAGCAAAATCCGCTATAAAACTCCACTTTTCAGGAGAAGCAAAAAACTGTTTTTCTCCTTAACTGATTAGGTATTCAATGTAGCAATGATGCATTGAATGAGATTATCAGACTGAGAAACCTGTCAAGCGATAACTATAAAGAAAAAAATAAATTTTAAGTAAAATACCTTTATAAGAAGCTTTTATTTAATTGCGCTAAAAAGAATTACAAATAAACTTTTCTTTTAAAACTTTAACTATCAACATAATAATATAACGTCATCACACAATGTACCTATATGTCATAAAAGCTTGTCGATGATAATAGAATAAACCCTGCCTGCCCTACGGAGATTACAGGCGTGATCTGTAAAAATAATATAATTATTTAACTTCTCAGGTTTGTAAAACTTGCGACAAGAATGTACAAAATGTCAACGGTGTTGAGCTGTTTTCTCTGCAACCAGTGGTACTTTGACGACCAAAATACTGCAGCTCTGTACAGCAGTATGTCAAAAGCAGATCAAGTCATTTTTAATTTTGATTCAAAAAAACTAGATTGGCAAGAATATGTAATAACTGTTATTATTGGAATCAGAAAGTATGTATTGAAAGATGGTTTAACAGGCACAGTTAATGCAGTTAGAAAACACAAAGTTCTAAAAGTGTTAACTTTTATAATATTACCTATATATTTCTATTGTTTATTTAGAATTTTGTGTTTTGCTGTGTCTTTATTGACGTTATTTTGGTAAGCCATTCATTTGAAAAGAGTATTGAGGAATCATCATCATTTTATGTATTTGTGGTAAAATAAATAGATTTTTATTTATTCTGTCCTTTATTTTTATTCCTTTAACATTAAGTAGGTAGGTAATTTTATGAATACCCTTTAAAAAAAACATTACAAAATATTAAAAAAAATATTCTTAAATCATTTCATTTTGGACATCTTTCAATATTCTGATAAAACATATAACACAATTGGTCTGCCGGCCGGAGACAGGAGTAACAAGCAACCGATCTTTTTTAAACGGTTTTGTAAATGTGATAATGTTGTATGGCCTACAGATAGTTGTTACGGGTCTGGGTGTATTTGTGTATGTGAGTTTAAATGTTTGTAAGCTAGTGTGGAGCAACGTTTTAAAACAAAAATCGGTTGTCTGTAAAGTCGGTTTACTGGCGATACTTGAACGTGACAACGTCATAAGAAAATACAGCACTTACATTGCTATAAACAAACAATTAACACGCCGTTGCTATGGAACGACAATTAACACGCCGTTGCTATGGAACGCCTCAGAGCGAGGTAACGCCTCAGAGCGAGGTAACGCCTCAGAGCGAGGTAACGACTCATGACGTCATCTTAGAGTAGATTTAATTCCATTGAGCGTCTATTTGATGTTTTTGCGTGGGGGGTTAAAAAGGCATTGAAGGAAGAATATATGAACTGCGAGGGTTGTGTTGGTAATTTTAATCATTACTACTCAGAAAATTGGATTTGTTAAGGTCGCGGTCCTATTTTTAACCGACTTCAAAATAAGGAGGAGGTTATCAATTCGACTGTATTTTTTTTTTTTATGTTTGTTAGCTCATAACTTGCGACTGGGTGAATTGATTTTCATGATTCTTTTTTCATTTGAAAGCTGGTGAACGCCAATCAGAGCGAATTACGTCACGTTCGACTACAATGACAGCTCTTCTTAGTTTCCCTCTAGTAACGAGTGGATAATTTGGTTTGTTATCATAAATATAATGAAATAAAAAAGAAAGTGAAAATACAAAAATGGAACCAGGAAAAGCATCAAAGCAGTATTCCTTTTATATCACGTCTTGCAAGCCACTTATTTCGTATTGTTTTATCATAGGGAACGAATATAAATAACTTGTACGGGCTTTTTATAGTTGTATTAGTGCACAGAGGCACTGCACAACACCTGTATGGTCTCGAACTCATATTTTAGAACTTTTAAAACACAAACAATGCAAAATTAATACTGTAGCCGTACTAGCCGTCAATGTTTACGTCGAACGTGACGTCACAAGCGACGCCATGACAGATTGAAGCGTTTTGGCGGAAATGAATTTTTTTTTAAGTAAAATGTATTTTATTAAACGGTTTTATTTAGCTCACCCCGTTTGTTTTATTCTTGGATCAAATTTAGTAATTCAAATTTCACCCTCTTCCTGTCAACCGATTAATCTGAAATTTTGTATACACTTTGGATTTTGATGACAATACAATTATGTTTATTCATTATCATTATAAATTCAAGATGGCCGCCGCTACAAAATGGCGGATAATTTATGTTTTATTAATCCCATCAATATGGGTATCAAATGAAAGGGCTCAACAAGCAGAATACAATATACTATATAAAATTAAAATCCAAGATGGCGGCTAAAAACTAGAAAATAAAAATAGGTAAAAAAACTTTTTAAGTTAAACGGTTTTATGTTAAACATACATTGCAATGTTTAAGATAAATGTACTAAAAACCAAAAAATAATAAAATAGATACAGTCGTGGGAAAAAACCGTGGGGCACGTCAATTCTGAACTGTCGTGCTGCGGAAATTACAATTGACGTGCCCCACGGTTTTTTCCCACGACTGTATCTATTTTATTATTTTTTGGTTTTTAGTACATTTATCTTAAACATTGCAATGTATGTTATGATAACGTTCAACCGTGCTGTGTCAAGTGAATCAAAACATTATCTAGTGACCTAAGTTATTCGTTAAACGATTTAGTGCCAGACAAACTGTTCGAACTAATAAAACTCTGTGCATAAAGTGCGAAAAAGAACAATAAGTGCAAAACAAAAAACGAAAAATACTAAATAACCTAAAAAGTGTTAGTTATTGTTGGGTTGGATCAGTGTTGCCCCACCCCGATCCAACTAGAAAAATAAGTTGATTTTAAAATCGACCGTCTGTGATTTGTTGGTTCAATGTTTGGTTTAGAATTTACATGTAGGGCTAAATTATAGCTTTACTTCGAATTCTTGCAACAAATTTATTGTAAAAGGTTTGCAGGCTCCCCACCAACGCCATCTATCTAAAAGCTTGAACACTAAGTAGACAACCGCTATTGATCGCAGTAACCAAGCTCTCGTTTTTCACTACATAACCAACAGAGGGCGCTATTAACAAAATTTGATCAAAACAAACTATTTGAGCATACTTAATTTACAAAAACACCTTAAAAACCATGGAAGAAATAAAAAACATGCTGGAAAACATGCAAAAAGAAATGCAACAACAAAAGATTGATATGCTCGAAATGAAAGAAGATATAAAAACTACAATCATCAATAATCTAAATGACAAGTTTAAGAGCTTGGAAATTAAAAGCGATCACCTGGAAAAGAAATTAGAGGAGCATTCTTCAGCTATCAACAATTTAGAAAGATACATGAGACGGAAAAACCTGATCATATTTGGAGTGGAAGAGCGAGAAAAATCCTATCACGATTTAGAAAAAGCAATACTAGACATAATAAACAACTATTTTAATTTACAATATGAAAATGGTATTGAAGCGGTCAGAAGACTTGGGAAAAAAGGCGACAAAATAAGACCTGTTGTTGTTACGTTCAGCACAATGGGATTAAAAATAAAAATCCAACAAAACCAAAAATGCCTGAAGAACTCAACCTACTATGTTAAACAAGACTACCCTTTAGAAGTCTTGAACAAACGCAAAGACCTACAAACACAATTGAAAGAAGAAAGAGAGTTGGGCAACAAAGCATTTATAAAATATGACAAGCTCGTTGTATTACCGAACAAAAATAAAAACATACCACAAAACCATACAAACAAAAGAATCCTATCTGAATCACCCGAAGCAGTGGCACTAAATAGCCAAAAAACCACAGAAAATAAAAAACAACCTATAAAGAAAAGCAAGACAACTACCATGAAGAACTACATCCTACAAAAACCTAAACTTGTTTACAACAAGGAAAGTACTTCGCAGGAACAAGTAGTGCACGACGAAACAGAATAGCAACGACAGTCGGAACCCCTTCTCTCCTCCCATCTCCCAGTACGGCTGGTCACCGAGGGAGAGATCGACCAAAACCCTCCAAAGAAAAGTAAACACAGGAAAACCATTTTCCATATTAGTACCTTCAATGTAAGATCACTATCTACAGAACCCAAACTTATCGAGCTAAAATCAGCACTACAAGACATTGACCACGACATACTAGGATTGAGTGAAGTGCGGCGACTAGGAGAAAATATCATCGAAGATATCGACTACATTATGTACTACCTGGGTCAATCCAAGGGTTTACATGGGGTGGGTTTCCTAGTCAGGAAAAAATATAAAGAACATATCAGAAGATTTACCGGAATATCAGAGAGAGTTTGTGTACTAGAAATTGAATTAGAAAATACTCTTTTTGCAATAATACAAGCGTATGCACCCACTGAAAGCTCATCTCAAGAAGAAATCGATAGTTTTTACGAAGACTTAGCGAAAGCTCACGACACTGCCTCCACGAAATATGTCATTTCTATGGGAGATTTCAATGCACAAATCGGAATACCCAAAGACCATGAACATTCAGTTACGGGTAAATATGGCTATGGAAACAGGAGCATTCGCGGTGAGAGACTCATACAATATGCACAAGAGTATAACCTAAAAATTGTAAATACAATGTTTAATTTAAAACCAAAGAACAGATGGACATGGATCTCTCCAGACAAAAACACAAAAAATGAAATTGATTACATCATGACCACAAAACCCCACCTATTTGCCAATTACAAAGTGCTAACGTCATTCCCCTTCGGATCGGACCACAGGTTGCTAAGAGCTACAATTCACTTGAAACCTACTAGAAAAAGCAGACGTGGCTTTTCAAACACAACAATTAAATTAAAAACGACTGAAGAGCAAGAGCTTTACCGCGAAAATCTAAGCAGCTATATACCTGAACTTATAACTACGCATCAAGATTATAATGCAGAAGAATATTGCCAAAAAATTGTCGACTCTATACTAAAAAGTGTAAAATCCACCAAAAGAACACAAAAGTCTACCATTTTATCCGAAAAGGCGCTAAAGCTCATGAAGGAAAGAAACAGACTACAAAACCAATCGATTATCGATTTAGTATCGCATTATACTTAGCGCGATATTGCTTTCCTGAAAATAAACTTATATATCGTGGCATATTGGTTATAGGTCAAAATACCGATATATCACAAAAAAATATGAAATAAAAATCAAATAATTGTAAAAATTAAAAAACACGCCTGCCATGACAAAAAGAAAACTAAAAACGAAAAAACAAGTCAAACAATTTCAGTGATGAATGAGAGCAAGGTCCCGTAAATGGAAAACTGAAAACTAAAACTTTTCTTGCAGTCGGGGGACCTGTAAAGAATTGTTCCACCGAACTGTCCCCCGACTGCAAGAAAAGTTTTAGTTTTCAGTTTTCCATTTACGGGACCTTGCTCTCATTCATCACTGAAATTGTTTGACTTGTTTTTTCGTTTTTAGTTTTCTTTTTGTCATGGCAGGCGTGTTTTTTAATTTTTACAATTATTTTATTAAGATCGATTTGTGAAAAAAACAATTTTATTTTTTTTGGTAGATACGTTCATCTGGCTCTGGCTTAGAGACAAATTGAATTTTAAAAGCGTTTCGTTTTCAATTCATTTTATCACAATTATTGTTAGGCGGTAGGAATATTTTGGGGACATTGTTAGCGTGTTATTGAAAGATAAATATCTGGACTTTTGTGAACAAGAACGTCCAACTTTTTTTTGTCTACAAAATTGTATTTTGAGGAAATTGGTTGGTCTTGTTTATCTTTTCATATAATTCTAAGTTAGCAATTTGCTCGCAATTTCGTGTGCAGAAAATGTGATAGCTCGGCTATTTCACTCAAAAATAATTCATCTTTACATCAGAGAAACATATTTTAAGATTAAATCAGTAGTTTCGGAGATACAAAATTACAAACCATTATAATATGTAATTTTCCCAACATACCAACTATAAACATCTAAACTTTAACCAATCAAAAATGCGTGATTAACGTATCGACTTATACATTCGTGTAAATTTAAAATTATAATGTCTATAATGATTAATTCATCAGTGATATAATGTGACAGTCGCGTAATTTTACTAGTCTAAATATGCAAGACCTCTCTGACCTGAGTAGTTTTTCTTGTGAATACGCACTACTTACTAATTTTATGTTGTTCTGGAGCCACGGTAAAACAAAACACAGTAAGTCCATTCCAGTAATAGTAAACATTTCATTCATTATCATTGTTATTTTTTTATATGACATTTATTAATTATACTTGGAATTCATCACTTTTTCCGTCATTCGAGTTAAATCTTAGTAGCGCGCCGACTATCTCAATTATAAACTATTCGCCCTGTGAGGCACATAGGCATTGATCGATAGAAAACGTTATTTCGAGTTTATATTATTATTTTATTTGTTTATTGATTATATAATTATAATAATAATAAAATAGTTTATTGACACAAAGAAACATAAGTACATTAGTATACACTGATTAACAAGATGCTTACTAACCTGCAGTAGTCTGTATACAGACATTGTGAGCCCTGCCTCTCAAACTAGGATAACCTGTATCATATGGGACAGTGCTCAGCTGTGAGGTTACTTAAAAGCGGACTGTGCACTTATTGTTTGTGTGAACTGTGATGATTTACTTTTAAACATTATATTTTTAACAAAAAAGGAAAAAATAGCTTTATATATCTTAGCTTTATGTATTTATATAAGTATACATCTACATTATTTATATATTTCTTTTCCTTTTCTCACACACTATTGTCTACATTTTTCTTCTTCATTTCTCCTTTAACAGGTCCGTTGGCAGAAATTTCTTGAGAAATAAGCAGTACCTACCTTAGTACTCATATATTTTTTTATGTTATTTTTCACTCCTCTTGCTCAAAAAGAACGTCATAATAGCATACCAGAGCGGGCGTAAAATTGCTTATTATATTGCCCTAGGGCTAAAAGTAAATCTCGTACGAAAACTTGTTCAGCCAGCTGGTGCGTGATTTAGTTCAAGTAAAAAAAAATGTTTTATTTTTAAAAATGGAACTAAACGCGCTGAATGCCGAACTCTTTGGTAGAATGTGTGCGTTGCATTGCAGCTACAGAAGAAATAGAAAAAAGGCATTGGCGCGAAATTTTTGGAATTGTATTATTAAATTGAATTTAATTTTTAATAAAATAAACTCGTATTGAACATGGTTATTTTATTTTCTCGCAATCGTAGTGAACAGTACAGTGTAACACACGGTTTTTTTTTATTTTTTTATTATACGATTTTTTCCGAACTCATAAACAACCCAAGTGGAGTTGGTAAAATGTAAAGGGAGCGACCGCGAAGATCATACATAAAACAAAGAAGTGCTGGCGGACACCACAATGCCATACTCCAAGAACAAAGCCAAAACCAGAAGCCAAAGCTTCAAATTCATGTGGTTTTCTAAAGCGATTTGGTTTTATACTATAAAGAAAGAAAGAAAGAAAAAGTATTTATTGGTTTCTCACAGGACAAAACAAATTGACAAAAAAATAAACTTTAACAAAGTAAACATAATATAAGAAATACTTAAAATTAGGACACATACACACATTCAATTTAAATTGTAGCCAGAGTTGCGCGCGAGCCGCCGACGCGAGCGCACGTAGTTTGTTTACTCCGTACCGCTTAAACCAATTTTTTTTTGGAGTACCCACATAAGTTGAGAATGGAAGAAAAAAGTGACGGAACCAACCCGAACAGCGACGAAAACAGTGATTTGATGATTACTTCGGTTTCCTTTGCGGGTGAAGCGAGTAATAGTAGTAACCAGGAGGATTGCGAGATGAATAGTGGAAGAATTTTGGAGAAAAGGGTCAGGGAAAAGGGCGATGACAGCTGCAGCGAAGAGGGTTTTATAACGGTGATCAGAAAGCGACCCAAGCGCCTTTTAAGGAGTGACTCTGAAGAAGAAAGTATGGATAACACATTTAAGCTTAGTTTAACATCATTAGAAGTCTTGCCCAAACAAATGGCATTAGCAAAATTGTTGAAAAATGAGAGTATTCAAAACATATTGAGAATCAACTATAAGAGTCCCTACAAGGTTTTTATAACTATTGCTAACAAAGAAGATGGAGAAAAGATAACCAAATGTAAGAAGTTCGTTGAATTAGGAGTAAGAGTTCAATTTGTTAACCAAATCAACTTATCTTACGGAATAGTCAAGGGTGTAGACTTGGAACTGAGTGAGTCAGAGATATTAGAGTCATTAGAGACTTCATGCAAAAAAATACCAGTTAGAAGACTAAGGCGTATCAATCAGGAAAGGGAGTGGGTGGACAGTGAGACTGTGCGTGTATGTATTGAAAGCCCTACCACTCCAGGCTTTATTTTTGCCTATGGATGTCGTTTTAGAGTAGAACGATATGTATTTCCTGTGTCTCAATGCTCCAACTGTTGGAAATTCGGGCATGTAAAGAAATTCTGCCCAACAAAAAGGATTCGGTGTCCTAAATGCAGTAAAGAGCACGAGAATTGTGAAACAGACAGAAGTGTATGTTCTAACTGCAAAGGACCTCACATGGCACTTGACAAAACGTGTCCTGCCTTCCTAAAAGAAAAAGAGATTCGAACTCTAATGAGTTTAGAGAACATATCCTATAGAAAAGCCTTAGAAATATATTTAAAGAACAACAATAAAGGCAGTATAGTCGCAGCAATCGAGGATTCTAATGAAAAAACGGAGGAAAGTCAAATTACTTTAGAGAAAACTTACAGTAAGGCTCTGCAATTGTCAGTTACTGCACAAGAAGTCTCAACGAAGAAAGGTATATACAGTCAAACAGAAACCTCAGGCAATAGACAAATACATAAACAAAGAGTAAATAGACAATCGGAAAAAGAAGAAGCTGAAAAGAAAAAGAACAGAAAATTCAGATTTGTAGAAATATTTTTAAAAGTTAAAGAAATAATTGGGTCGGGAAAAGGATTTGAAGAAATAATAATGTCGGTGTTAAAAGTAATATAAGAGGAATGCATGGTATTTGTTAAGGATTTTTTGATTGGAGGAAATGTATTTCAATGGCTGTTAAAATCTTTCAATGAATAATAATCGCAAAGACGCTTTGATCAACTTAATACAATGGAATAGTCAAAGTTTAAAGCCAAAATATCCTAGTTTAGATGCGTTACTTGCGCAAGAAAAAATACATATTGTTATTGTAAGTGAAACTTGGCTTAATCCAGACGTTCGTCTGAATATAAGAGGTTATAATAATATAAAGGGTGTTTTTTTTAGAGGTATAGAACTTTGAAATGGAATAAAACAAAGATGTTTTTTTTAAATTGATATGAAATTTACTTTATTCGAAAGATAATCTTCTGGCATTATAATTTAACTATGACTTCTGACATATGACCGCCACGGTTGGCTCGCACGTAGTCTAATCTGGAGCACCAATTTTCGATGACTTTTTCCAACTTTTGTGGCCGTATATCGGCAATAACGCGGCGAATGTTGTCATCCAAGTGGTTAATCGTTTCGGGCAAATCGGCGTAGACTAGCGACTTCACATATCCCCACAGAAAATAGTCAAGCGGCGTTAAATCGCACGATCTTGGAGGCCAATTCACGGAATTCACGGGTCCGAAACGTGAAATTATGCGGTTACCAAACGTTTCCAAACGGTTACAAAATAAATTTGCACAATTTGCAAGCGTTGTTCAGGCGTCAGTCTATCCATGTTAAAATGCCAAACCAAACTAAACATAAATCACTTAACAGCTGACAGAATGGCCGCCAATTAAAAAAATGTTACCAACTTAAAGTTCTATACCTCTAAAAAAAACACACAGTATATAGAAAAGATAGAGACGATTCTTACGGCGGTGTGGCGATAATTATTCATAAATCTATAAAGGCGCAAATATGCTAATTGGGCTTAAGTAATGTAGGTATAGAGGTTATATGTATGAAAATACTTAACTGTAAGAGTTTAGAACATATTGTATCTATTTACTGTCCATCTTCAGTTCGTACAACATCGTCAGATTGGGACAACATTTTTTCATTAGTGCCTAAAAAATCATTGGTTGCAGGTGACTTTAACGGTCACCATACAAACTGGTCCTATAAAACGGATCCGCGACTTTGGAACGGCTTTGTGACATTAAATAGTGGAGAGGCAACCCGAGTCAAATTAGTAAATGGAAATATACAAAGATCGTCACCGGACATTACATTAGCATCCTCTGACATTGCAATTAAATTTAAATGGGCTGTAATGAACGAAAATTTAGGTAGTGATCACCTCGTAATGAAGATTTCGATGAACTTTCAAGAACACATCGAGTATGATAAAAGACGAAACTTCAAAAAAGCAAAGTGGGAGGCATATCGTGATGAGCTTACAGAGTCTTTTTCCAGTGTTGGTAATGTCAGTAATAATATTCAGGGATCATATGACTACTTCCTAGAACAAGTTGATAGGGCAGCGGATAAGAAATTTTAAGCCAAAAGAGTATTGGTATCCATCATTATCTAGAGCAGTGGCTGAACGTAGGTTAGCTTTAGCTACATTTAGAAGAAATCCTACTCCTGACAATCTTACAAGATTAGAAGAGAAAGGGGAACATGCACATAATTTGATATCGAAAGCCAAAGGTAGGGGCTTTAAAATTTTTTGTAGTAGCATAGATGAAACATCCTCGGTTTCTGATATGTGGCGAAAGATGAGATGGCTTAAAGGTTATCGTCAAGCTAAATTTAGTGCGTCGGAGGAAAAACTAAAAGGTTTATTATATTCACTAATAATAATAATAATAATAATATTCCACAACTTTCACACATTATTTCACAATTATATTCACTCACACCGGATTCCGTAATAAATTTACCACCAGTATTCAAATCACATAACGTTTTAATAGAATCAGCATTTCCGTTAGAAGAATTAGAGAATAGTTTAAAAAAGAAGGACACTGCTCCGGGTAATGATGGAATAACGTACTCTATGATTTGTAATCTCCCGTTTGAGGCCAAGGAGTTTCTTCTCCGGGTATATAACGACATTTACATAACCGGAGATATCCCAAAACAATGGCGTGCGATATCAGATAATGCTATTCCTAAAGCCGGTCAGGACACGAATACGGAGACTAAACTTAGGCCTATATCTCTTATATCCTGCGTCTGTAAGATATTCCATAATATGATAGGAAAAATAAAAAAAAAGTAAAAAACTAAAACCCGACTACGACAAAAAAAACGACGCTGAAAAAGTATGAAACAAGATTTTCAGCAAAATCTTGAAAAAGTATGAAACAAGATTTTCAGGAAAATCTTGATTCATACTTTTTCAGCGTCGTTTTTTTTATCGTAGTCGGGTTGTAGTTTTTTACTTTTTTTTCATTTAAACAATTTTGGTGTTAAATATTTTTTTTTTTTTTGACTTTTTGTCCGCTAGATTTTAAATTTGAGCAATATTTTGGAAATGTACAAGTGAGGCCCTTTCAAATGATACCAAACACGGCGTATTTATCTCCATTTTTATTTTTTAAGCCTTACTTTTTGTCCGCTAGAGGGCGCCAAATCGCTTTTTGTGACACGTCACGTAGCCTATGTTCAGCGGAAAATTAAGACAGTTCTAACGATACCTCATATGTCGAGTTCCGATAAGTAGATTAGAAGCTATGAGGGAACAGATGAACATACACACATACATACATACATACAAACATACATACATACATAGCCAGTCAAAATCATAACCCTCCTTTGGCTTTACCGTAGTCGGGTAAAGAATAGAAATATTGAGAAACATTCAATTTTGTCACCTAACACGGTTGGTTTTAGGAGAGCTCAATCATGTTTAGATTGCATTTCAAGATTAACTACTTATGTTCAACTAGCTTTTGCCAGCGGCTTCGCCCGCGTGAAAATGTCGATTTTCCGTTCAAACTTTCATCCCCTATTTAACTACCGTAGGGGTTGAATTTCGAAAAATTCTTCCTTATTCCTTGTCTACATTACAAAGGGAACCTCTGTGCAAAATTTAAGCTATCTAGGTTCAAGGGTTTGGGCTGGGCGTTGATGAGTCAGTCAGTCAATCAGTCAGTCAGTCAGGACTTCTCTCTTTATTTATTAGATAGATTGGGTTTCACTAGAAATGACCCTACGTTGGCTTGCTTTCTGGACATTACAAATGCTTATAACAATGTCTTAGTGGAAAAGGTTGTTCAAATATTGGATAATTTGGGAATTGGCTCAAGGGTTTGTAGTTATTTAAATTAATTTTCATTGGAGCGATATTTGATGATGAGAAGTAGTAGTGATGGAAAAATTGTTGATATCAGACGGGCAAGCAGAGGGCTGGCACAGGGCGACCCATTATCACCTATGCTTTTTAATATTATTACGTCAACAATTTGCCAGCAGATTGAGACTGTAATTGTCTCACAGTACTCGGACGATTTCGTATTTTACCTAAGCCATAAAGATTTAGACTACGCGGAATCGGAAATGCAAGTTGCTCTTAACTCTATGGTTGTAATGCTCTGTGGAATATTATTATTATACTTAGCTTACAAGTTCTGTCTAAAAAGTATGTCATGTTCGAACAATATAACTATTCAATTAATAGATGACCTGAATGACCTTTCAGTCTCAAGATACTGGAACAACAAGAAAAAACCGTTGCTTGTGACCGTTTACAATGAGTGTAAACTTCGTAATATACATTGTTCAAGTATTTTAGACATGTACTCACTAGATAAATGGGTGACATATATAAACGTACGGGATAAAATTAGTTGTAAGTTAGACTGTGTCAAAGTAGCAAAACGCAGCCATGAGGTTTCATCACTTAAATTCGATGTGATTAAAGAACTTAGTGAAAAGTATCAGGGGTGGACAATGTACTTCACTGATGGGTCCAAGAGCAAAAGTGGATGCGGTGCCGCTTATTACAGTTTAAGTGATGGAACTTCGGCCATGTTTAAATCTAGCGATACAAACGTTTCTGTAATGACGATGGAACTCGTAGCAATCTCAAAAGCGCTAGAAAACATAATTAGTTAAGGACATAATCATGTGAATCAC
Organism: Diarsia mendica; assembly: GCA_949316265.1. NCBI lineage: Eukaryota > Metazoa > Arthropoda > Insecta > Lepidoptera > Noctuidae > Diarsia > Diarsia mendica. The sequence goes on from OX438901.1 coordinate 20,331,364, forward strand.
AATATTGTTATATTCACGGATAGCAAAAGTGGTTTAATGCATTTAGCTCGATGCGCCTCTGGTTGCAGAGGTACACCGATAGCTTATGATATTCTTCGACTATTGAATGAAATGACGGACATTAATTTGAGGTTGCAATGGATTCCATCTCACATTTGCAAAAAAAGCAATTCTGGAAGGATTGCAAACTAATATCGATCCGTTCTACACAGAAATACTGAGCTACTACAAGAACATATGCTACAATCGTTTTAAAGAGTATTTCGACAGGAAGTCTAAGGAAAAAGGCATATGGTTTATAAGACCATGCAAAGTGAGCCTCCTCGAATCCCATGGTTCGCTGAAAGCCATACAAAGAGGTCGTATGTTGTTATGGCACATAGATTACGTTCTGGTCATTTTCCATCCGGAAAATTTGGATATTTAATGAAAAATGTCAATTCCTAAATTGTCAAGTGTGTAATCAAGTCGAAGATGCCCAACATTTGCTGGTGGAATGTGAAAAGAACAGAAGAGAGAGGGAGATAGTGATGCGGGAGTTAAAAATTAATTTGTATGATATTGGGGCTTTCATTAGAATACTATCTACACCAAATTCGGGAGACGCAAAACTGATTTATGAAATGGTCGCTGCATCACAATCTCCCTCGCTTTCGCAATAATATGTTTGTGTATAATTATAAATTATTTATGTATTATAATTAGCTAGGGTATGATGAGGCTGACATATCTTTGTAAGGTATGTCTACGTATGTGCGTCCTGAATGTAAAAGCCTCTAAATAAATAAAGAAGAAAAAAAAAATTGTAGCCATCTTTAATTAATCCCGTGCGAAGCAAAAAGGCCACTATTACAGCATGGTGCTGTAACATTTATGACAAATGTCACAGCACTGGTATTATATACACTGACAAACGTAATATATGATTTTCATACCATGAAAACTTTTATTAATAAATATAATATGTTATTGACAAATTTTGGTCACTTAGACCATAAAAACCTCCTCCTTTTTGAAGTCGGTTAAAAAGAGGTCGTTCTGCCAAAATAATATGTCAAGCGAAGTAAAATCGTTTTTTATTTTGAGAAGCAATGGTAATGATATTGGGTAGATAAAGGTGAAAAATAAGAAATAAAAAGTATTAATTTGCATGTTGAATGAGTTGGATTTAATAAAAGATTGTGAATTAGCTCATTATAGCTAAATACATCAATTTTAATATTAGGTCTTTACCTATGAAATTGCCGTTCTGCAGTACTGGCCATTTCAAATCAAAATAATTTTTGTTAAAGAAGCTGATGATACACAATCTACGGCTGAATTAGCAGCAGCTTTCGACGTTAGCGTCAAAACAATATTGGTCCATTTGCGTCAAATTGGCAAGGTAAAAAAGCTTAATAAATGGGTGCCCCACGAACTCAATGATCGCCAGCGCGAAGTACGCGTCGAGACGTGCCTTGCACTGCTCAACAGACACACAAATGAAGGAATTTTGAACCGCATTGTTACCTGCGATAAAAAATGGATCCTGTACGATAACCGTAAGCGCTCAGCAAGTTGGTTGGATCCTGGTTCAGCACCTAAACAATGCCCTAAACGAAAACTTACCCCTAGAAAAGTGATGGTCACTGTTTGGTGGTCTAGCGCCGGTGTGATTCATCACAGCTTCTTACCAAACGGGGTGAGCATTACTGCAGATGTGTACTGTGAAGAACTGAACACAATGATGGAGAAGCTAGCACATCTCCAACCAGCATTGGTCAATCGCTCGTCTCCGCTGCTCCTGCACGACAACGCGCGACCTCATACTGCACAGCAGACGGTCTCCAAGTTGCAAGAACTGGGGTTGGAAGCTCTCCGTCATCCGCCCTACTCACCAGACCTTGCGCCTACAGACTACTACTTTTTCCAGAATTTGGATAACTTCTTGGCGGGAAAAAAATTCAATACCCGAGAGGCAATACAAAATGCCTTTGAAGAATTTGTTGCCTCCCGACCAGCTGATTTCTTTAAGAAGGGCATCAATAAACTGCCACTGCGTTGGCAAAGATGCATTGATTGCATGGGTGATTACTTCGATTAATACAAATAAAAAATACATGAAAAAAATTCGTTTAAATTTTTTCAAACAAAACGGCAATTTCATAGGTAAAGACCTATTATTTAAAATTATAATAAGAAAACGTGTGTAATGGTGAAATACTTTTTTTATTTAATTAATAAGACAAAATAATTATTACTATTATTGTTTCCAAAAAATAAATTGTTTAAATGAACAAAATGTTACAGAATAGATTTACTAGAACCGACTACTCATTGGCATAAATTAGGAATAGACATCAACGTTACAAATTGCACAATCATTTATTTATAAATTAGTAGCAATTTCACTAGTAACTATATAACACACTTCTTGGAGTAAACAGGCGCTATTAACTGAAATTCAGTGTAGATAATAATATCAAAATTTTTGGTATTTTATATTTAAGTTGGTAAGTATTGTTTTATATATAAATTGAAAGTAAAATAAGTGATTTCATTTCAAAGTGATCCATAAATTATGCACAAAAATCATATAAGTTTTCCATTCTACCTATTTGAATTAAACACCTAAAGTATCAGTTACCAAGAACCATCCAAGAACGAAGGCAAATCCTAGTTTTAAAATTCGATATTTTAGACGTAATTGAAGAAAATGAACACTAATGGATGCACACACGTCTCACTATTACGCCGAAATATAAATGTGCCGAATATAAATTTTAATTTATTCAATTTCAGTTTTTTTTTCTTACAATGACTGTTGAAGCAATGGATCAAAAAATAAAATTAATATTTTCAAATAATTTTCAAATAAATGATGTTAATTATGAACCTAGGATTTAGGGAAAAATATTTAAAAAAAATCGCTCATGACCAGATAATGAGATTCTACATGTATCTTTGAGGATACATTGCCAGCTTAGTAGAGAACTTTGACCTTATGTGTAAGTGTCTTTGAGGATACGTTGCCAGGTTTGAAGAAAACAAATACACAAAATTATCTTAATTAATATATGTATAAAATTGGCATGTAATAACAATAATATAGTTAAAAAATTCAAAATCAACTTATAGATTAATTAAAACAAAAAAAAAATATAAGTTTGCAAAACATTTGAGGTGCACTATAAGCTGAAATAATTACTTATCAGTATGGAATTTCACAAAACAATTTATTTCTGGCTTAAAACACAAGCGTAAGCGTAACAAACACTTGGCATATATTACCGTAGTTTGGCCCTTGACACAAACTTTACATTGCCTTTCGCACCAAACATTGGAAAATGGCCGACCTGATCGTACCTTACATCCGGTGGAGGTCGTGTCTGTATTATTTTCGACAGTGTTGGTCCAGAAACTGCACAATTGTCTACCATATCTCCCCGCCCCATTTTCAGGAAGCTCTGTGCTACTTGATACTGTTAACCTTGTAGCAGATAAATTACATAAGCTGCTACTAGTTTTTTCAACAGAACAAATAACATAGGTCAACAACATTTTGAGGTTATTTTAACAATGACACCTATGAATCCAAAATACAACAGAGAACGAATAACCAACATCGCAAATGAGACGGTTAGGTGTTACATAACTCAAAACAATATTTACTTCGAATTGATAGACTGTAAATACACAGAAATCATATAAACACCAACCAATGTCGGCAATATTGGCATGCAGATTATTCGTTGTCTACGGCACGGATTCGAGATTGAAAACCATCTTTGGAATCCTCATAAAGCATACAATCCAAATATAACAATAGTTATAGGATTAATTAAAACATTTGTTTAACAACAAAAACAATTATTTTATAGAGGAATGTGCATTTCATTCCACGTAGCTGTCATAGACAAACGACTCACGCGCAGCAATTGTCTGGTCGCACTTCAAAAATCAATAACTTTATCAAAAGTATATAAACACAAACAATTAAGTCATGGTTGTGTATGGGATACGGCAACGTATTAATTATGATGTACTACTTTAAATTTAGAATTAATAATTATAAGAAATTCATTTGTCATGTTACCATTTTGAGTGGAATGAATAATCACACTCGCAGATTTGTGAACTTCCGACTGAGTGGTGAAGGCAGTCTGGATCCCATCCTTGTGCGCGACTAACGCGCCGATCCGACTCACGGACACGTCCGGTTTTTTGGTTTTAAATTTCAAGATGGCAGAGTAAAAACTTCCGCACGCGCCATCAGCGCGTGTTTCTTTTTTTTTCTTTATGTAAACATCCACGCTATTCTGCGATGGATTGCAATCTGTAGTCGCTATGGATTCAGCCTAATCAGGTCCGCGGTTCAAGAAACAGTGTTTTTGGACATGAGACCGCGATGAGATGTCGCGTGGCGTCATCAATGGCGTCGTTTCTGCTGTGATGCCGTGAGGACTTTGAAGTTGCGATATTATCGCTCGGTTCAGCTCATCAGCAAGCCAACACCATTGAGAGGCGTCCCATCCGTAGGGCTCCGCGATTGCGTGAGTGTCTGCCACCGTTCCCACGTGGTAGACGATCCCAAGGACTACACGTCGTGCCTGCTCTGCTTCCCGTTCCTGCCTTCTGTGCCGGCCTATGCGCGCCCAGGCGCGAGGCCACGAGGGTCGTTGTCGAGCACGTGCTCTGGCGGCCACCTGGTTCACCAGCTCCGTGAAGATCCACGACCACTTCGGCGAAAATATACGGCGTAGGGAGTGCGATCATGGTACCATGCGTAAGTCAATCTTTTTTTACATAATCTGGCCAGAGAAAGTTAGAATCAGTGCGCGATTAACGTCAGAGGCCCGCTGCCTGATTTCCATGTCAAACTGTTTAGCTTTAAGGTGTAAACGGCATTGTTCGACCTTGCATGTGAACTGTTCTTATCAATTATACCATTGTTATTGTTCTTGTTGAACTTCATAGTTTTATTTCAAACAAATCCCTTAGTTTTGCAAAGCAAGAGGTCCTTGAACCAATAGTTCATTGCCCACTCCGCGAGCTTGAAAGACACTTCTTTTTATATGCTTACCAAAATCATCGTGTGTTCTACCTGTAATTTCAGTTAACCTCACTTTCCCTTTCAACCATACATAACATCACGAATCATCTCTCTCTTTACAAATCTCACATCACTTCATTTCAAAAACAAATCTTTTTTTTTATTTTTTTTTCACACACGACAACCTGTATGCCACTGCTGGGCAAAGGCCTCTCCCCAGGACTTCCAGTTGTTTCGATCTAAGGCTAATGTGGATCCCGTGGTCGCTGCAGTGTCGTCCAGATCGTCTCGCCATCTTCTATGAGGTCTGCCGCGACTCCTTCTGACTGTCAGGGCTCCAGATTGTGGCCCACAGCTCATTTGGAATGCGGTAAACTTGCCCAGTCTTGTCCCACATAAGCTTAGCGGATTTATGAGCAACGTCAGTCATTGTGCTTTGGGGTACAGTGTTGTGTTGCATACACGGTCGGTTTGTTTTGATTGCTCGATAATGCAATCAAAAATGTCGTCTATAAAAAAGTTTGTAAAATACTCGTAAGGAGTTTTGGCTATCTGGGCGAAATGATTAAATTCATTCTTAGCCCACTGAAAATTGAGAGGCTTTTGTAAAATACGTCGAGGTGTGACTAATCTTGCAGTCCTTCTGGATGTTGTAGGTCTTCTTGGTCGGCTGTTAGAGGCAATTAATTGAGATGGTGGCAAAGATAGTTGTGAAGGAGAGCCATTTTGCGTCAATGTAAATGGTAGTCGAGCTGGATGCGGCTGAGGTGAAGGCAGCACAGGCGAAGGTAGCAAAGACTGACTGAGTAACAGTGTCTTGTACGTGGTTTTGGTGCTAGAGCACAAATTCTTTTTGCTCTGGAAAAAAATGGTTACATCTCTACCTGAAAAAAATATTCCATTCGCACACTTATGCCAAGCATACAATTTCCTTTCCCCAAAACACAGTTACAAAAATAATGTAAATGATCTCTCTAACTTGGCAATGTATCCTATAGGATACACTAAACTTGTACAAAGAATCTTAGTACACCTAGCAACGTATCCTGTAGGATACATTCACTTTAATTGTTAGTTTGCGAAGCCAAGCGTAATTATTTCTCCTGCTTAATTAATTTCCAGCAAAAGTACAAACATATGAAATAGTATAACACCAATTTCTCACGCCATTTTAAAAGATTTTTTTTTTAATAAATAATTTCTTACCTTCTTCCGCGGAGTTGCACTCAACCGTTCACCATTTTGATAAATTTTGAAAAAGCAGTTGACGTAAACTGTCATTGTGTCACATGTGTGCTTTGAGAAACGTTTACTTTAAAAAGAAATAAGTGAACTTTAAGTTTTACATAAATTATAAAAGAGCTATGTTTTTTTTTTCAATGATGTGTCTAACAAGATACATTGTCAAGAAAAGGGTTACCAAGAACCATCCAAGAACGAAAGCAAATCCTAGTTTTAAAATTCGATATTTTAGACGTAATTGAAGAAAATGAACACTAATGGATGCACACACGTCTCACTATTACGCCGAAATATAAATGTGCCGAATATAAATTTTAATTTATTCAATTTCAGTTTTTTTTTCTTACAATGACTGTTGAAGCAATGGATCCAGCTCAAGAATTTGAGACAAGAGTGCTAGCTCGTATGAAGCCGGTGCATGAAGTGACAGCTCTTGGAACCTCTGCCGTGCAGCAGTTCTACAGCGGTTCCACTGTGTTCCTAACAGGTGGCTCTGGCTTCCTCGGCAAGCAGCTCATTGAGAAACTAATCAGGTAAATGCAAAAATCCACAACATCCCTCTTGAGGAGACGAGACACGTGTCAAGCATTTATTTGGTTTGATACTTTTAATGTGATTTTTGGTCTAGTTTAAGGCAGGTTTAAAAAGATACAACTTTTAATGTGAACTAGACCATTAAGTTGTTCATCATCATCTGCCTAGCCTTTTCCCAACTATATTGGGGTCGGCTTTCAGTCTAACCGGTTGCAGCTGAATACCAGTATTTGACATGGAGCGACTGCCTATATGACCTCCACAACCCAGTTAATACTAGGTAATACAATACCCTTTGGTAAGACTGGATGTCAGAATTTCAGGTCACTGACTACCTGTAACGACTGCCAAAGATCTATATATTATATGGCAGCCGGGACCAGCAGCTTAACGTGCTTTCCGAGGCACGGAGGAAACGCGGTATGTCGGGCGGTCACCCATCCACAGACCGACCTAGCGATCAGCTTTACCTAAAGATCGACCTGAGTGGCAGTTCTTATTAAGCCACGAGCTCCACCATTAAGTTGTTAAAGATATTTATTTTTTAATATACATATCTTAATCACAAGTATTTTTTTCTACGCAGATCTACTAAAGTATCAAAAATATATTTCTTACTAAGAAGCAAAAAAGGGAAATCCTTACAACAAAGGATGGCTGAAATGTTGCAGAATCCTGTAAGTTATAATAATTTGCTTATTCGTTGGGTTTAGTCAAAGGTATTTCTACTAATAGTTTATTTTGTTAGTTATGTTTGAGGCCGATGTAACTAGGGGTGATCATAATTTGCCATCAACTGGACAGAACCTAGGCTAATATAAAAAAATATAAAAAAATGTGCAACAAGCTACTTAAACTCTTTGTGTTCTTGCAAAGTGGTTTGATCATCTCAGGACCACTACACATTGATAATTGAAATCAATATTTCCAGGTATATGATTTGTTGCGAGAACAGCAACCAGATTTCGCTGATAAATTGGTGCCAGTATCAGGTGATGTAGCGGAGCTTAGACTTGGCTTGAGTATAGACGACTGGAACACGATTTCTGAACAGGTATGACCGACCACTCAGGATATGGAAAGGACGGTGTCTCATTCTTTTTTAACCGACTTCTAAAAAAAGAAGGAGGTTCTCAATTCGGATGCTTGTTTTTTTTTATGTTTGTTCGGGCATAACTCCGTCACTTGCAAACCAATTTGAAAAATTCTTTTTTTTGTTGGAAAGGGTATACTTCCCAAATGGTCCCATAATTTTTTTATCGAAATCGGACAAGCGGTTTTTGAAAAATCAACAAAACTCAAAAAAAATACTACATCGTCCACAAGACCCATGAACATGTGAACCACTAAAAAGTGAAAAATAAAAACTTTTTAACAAAAAATAAAACCGACTTCAAAAAAAAAAGTTAAAAATAAATTAGTTTCTGAAGTCGGTGACTTTTGTTTGTTTGATTTCATTTTTTTGCCACCGACTTCAATTTTTTATTAGCTAAGATTCACACGTTCGAGTTTACTGGTTTAGGAGCTTTACCTTTGTGCATTTTCATACACTAATATAAAGTAAGTAATAAAATATAGTTTAGCTTCGAAGTTTATAAAAGTTTGTTAAACTTCAACCGTTCTTTGAATATCGACACCAAATTTTATTGAATGTTATAGTGTGTTGAATGATTGTTTGTATCGTTTTCTAGGTGGACATAGTATTTCATTTGGCCGCCACGACAAGATTTGATGAGTCCCTCCGTGTGGCGACCTTGATCAACATACGAGGTACCAGGGAGACTCTTACACTTAGCAAGGCTTGCAAAAACTTAAGGTTAGAAAAGAAAACGCTTTGATATTCGTAAAATACTTGCTTACATGGTTTTTTTAATTTATATTTTACCATCATAATCATCCAGTCCTTACCAATTTCTGGGACTTTCTTTTTTGTGTCATCCAGATCTCAATGGTAACAATGTCGTCTGCCCATCTCTCATTCAAATTTATTAAGGATCAGTTATTTAACTTTCTAGTTTTTACATAGTAACCTTCGTATAAGTAACAGACAGACAACAATTATTTCAACAGTAAACGTTTCTATAAATCAATTGTCATCGTTGTTTTGTCGTCTCAGAACTAATACGCTGTATTTATGTTGTTGTGGCCAAACAATTTGCACTTCTCAGGACCTACAGAAATCAGTAATGTTCTGTAAAGTGGCCTAAACTTTTTATAACAATACAATTACATATTTACCTTTTGAAAACCAAAACTCACATAGAATCGCTGATTTCCTTACAAAGTTTTATTGAAATCCAGTCGCTAGCCAGTATATTTATTCTTTGCATGTTTTTTTCCCTCTTCTACAGATCTTTCGTCTATGTTTCAACGGCATATTCTCATGCTCGCACGACCCGTGTGAATTCAGAAGTATTAGAAAAGTTCTACAAAAGTCCTATAGATCCCAATGCTATGATCCAAATTGCTGAAACAGTCGACGAAGAAAGATTAAATGATATAACACCGAAGTGAGTATTTTTTTAATATGATGTAGAACTGTACAGTGGACACTTGTTGTGGATTATGGCACACAACCGCACTGGCAAAATGATTAGAAATAACATTAACTGTTTATAATTTATTATCCTCGCTACTGTATGTGAAGACGAAATTAATGATAATGAACATTTACCTAAATGAAAAATTTTGAAATTAGTTACCACCATCCGGGATGGGGCACAATTTAACAAGAGGTCTATTAATTACGCCTTGTCCAGTTTCGACAGTCGCAGAACGTGGTATACCATCACGACCGTGATAAAGATTCATAATTTTTCCGAAACGCCAACGCAACGGAGGTTGTTGTTCGTCCTTTATTATGACAACTTGACCAAGGCGAGCTTGATCAGTTGACCTAGTCCACTTCAGTCTTTGTGAAAGACTAGTTAAATATTCTGTATGCCATCTGGCCCAGAAGTCCTGATGCATACGTTGAACGAGTTGCCAACGCTTAATCTGGCGTTGGCAACGCTGTTAAGGGTGCTTGCGTTAGCTAAAAAGGTTAACGGTGTGAGAAGACCAATGGGGTCATAGATGCGAGCAAGCTCTGATAGCATAGTTCGTTTGGTACAATCGCGTGGAATTTGATTAACTTGATAATTAAAAACGTCTTTATGAGCGTTCCAGGCAAGCCCGAGAACCTTGACAAAGAGAGTGTCACTGTCGAACGTCAAATCTGGAACCAATTTATGTTCTTCTGGTATATTTTGCAGTACAGCCACATGATTACTGGACCACTTTCTGAGCTCAAAACCACCAGCAGCCATAATTTCGGTCAATTCTTGCTGTAGCTGAATTGCCTGCTCTACGGTGTTACAGCCAGTGACTACATCATCCACGTAGAGATCTTTTTGCAGAACCTTAGCTGCGGTTGGATAAGACTCTTGTTCGTCTTGAGCCAGTTGATGCATAGTGCGGATGGCCAGAAATGGTGCCGATGAGACTCCGAAGGTCACGCGATTGATCCTAAACTCTTGAATAGGTTCTTCAGGTGAAAACCTGAAGAGAATACGCTGATAATCCCTATGCTCTTGGGTAACGATAATTCGGCGGTACATTTGACGTACATCCGCTGATAAGACGATAGCGTGAAGACGGAACCGTAAGATAATATTTGTGATATCTGCTTGCAACTTACAACCAGTTAAAAGAGTGTCATTGAGTGATATTCCAAGTTTATCCTTGGCCGAGGCATCGTATACAACTCTCAACCGAGTGGAAACACTGCTAGGCTTTACTACCGCATGATGTGGAATATAGTACGCGGTAGGAGACTGACACTCGTCAGATGAAACTCGTTCCATCTGATTACTTGTTAAATATTCCATGATATGTGCTTTATATTCGTTCCCAAATGAAGGGTTTTGAAGCAGGCGCTTTTCCAGCTGCTTAAAACGCCGAAGCGCTGTATTATATGAATCGCTAAAAATTGGAAGAGATTGATCTCGAAATGGCAACTGAACGATATAACGACCGTCAGCATCACGTTTATGCGTTGCCTTATAAATGTCCTCACACCGAACATCGTCTGCGGAGGCTGCTTGATTAACTTTTGATTCTGTAGGTACATGATCTATGTCCCAAAACTTCTGGACAGCAATGTCCAAGTTAGCATCCAGTGATACATGATTGACAGATGCTGGAGGAGATTCAACACTGGGATCAGCTGCTTTGGTCCTACCCATGAGAATAAATCCAAACACTGTGTTAATGGCTGTTGCCAAATGACTGCCACCATCAACTTTGCCTGGTAACAAAATCTGGGGAAATATCTCTCCACCAATTAAGAGATCGATGGGACGAGACTGATGAAAATCTGGATCTGCCAGCTTAAGATTTCCTATATGTTTAAAATCATTGAGATTGATTGAATGTGTGGGCATATTACCACAAATTTTATCCAATACTACTGCATCCATACTAAAAGATATTTCTGAATTGCCTAATGGGCAGAGTTCAAGGAAAACTCGACTACTTGAATTAGTAGGAACATCACCAATACCAGACATCGGTGTGTTGCATTTATAACGAGTCAGACCAAGGCGACGAGCGCAAGCACTGCTCATGATATGACTCTGACTACCAGGATCTAGCAAAGCACGAATCTTCTGATAAGTGTTGCTACCATCCTTGACCATGACTTGAGCTGTGGCAAGTAAAACAAAGGTGGGAGCCAAGCCTCGTGATATATTGGATAATGTAGTAACAGGGGTAAGAACCTGCTTTTCAGCGCTATCTGCAATAGTCTGATTTGTTGTAGTCATATGGACTTGTGAGGAAGTTTGTTGATTAACATTAGTCAATGATTCCTTAGGAAAATGCAATAAAGTATTATGACGTTGATTACAACTTTTGCATGAACGGGTTGAAAAACATTTAGAAGTGCTATGGTTGGCGCGTAAACAATTTAAACAAAGATTATGTTGTCTAGCAAGTTGAGCCCTTTCTTGTGGCGTTTTAGACATGAAATTATTACAATTAATAAGAGAATGATTTTCTTTACAAATTATGCATTCGATGTTAGGCGTTTGAGCTACCAGCGAAGAGGTTTTATTTATAGAATATGATTTGGTTTGATTGTTATTTCTTTGACTATTGGGAGCTGATGATAATGTTGGTACATTTGTTAGGCATGATCGCTCTAATGCACTGCATCTATCTCCTAAAAATGTTTGAAGCTGACTAAATTGTGGGATATCACTGTCTATACAAGAAAGTTCAAAAGCTTCACGAGATTGTTTGTCAATTTTAGTTATAAGAGAATGAAATAAAACAAAATCCCATTTAGAAGTGGGCAACCCTAGAGAGTCTAACATTGAAAGGTTCTCAGCATAACTATCTAAGAGAGTACGCAAACTCTGCACTGATGCTGTACTAATAGATTTCAAATTACAAATTTGTTCCCAACATAAGAAAGCCAAAAACCTCTTGTTGGTATAACGCTTGCTCAGTGCTTCATAAGCACTTGTATAATTAGCATCTGAAATAGGATATGCTCTAATTAAATTTATTGGTTCCCCAGAAAGGGAAGTGACAAGATATTGAAACTTTTCAACATTACTTAAATCTGTCCGACTATGGACTAAAGTATTAAATAAGTCAATGTAACCCGGAAAGTCTTTTAATTGACCAGAGAAAGTAGGCAGCTTTATTGGTGGCAATTTAGCCAGGTTTTTGTGTTCATTTTTGTGGTTACATGATGATGTTGAAGGTTTATCCTCAATTAAGTTTTCAGGAAGAAGTGTCCGTTTAGTTTCAAGAATTTCAAAGTACATGTCATCTGCCTGTTCCTGATATGTGGTTTGTTTGTGAATGCAGTCCTCTTTTCCAAGGCCGCTATACTCACTTATGAGTTTGATGTGAGCATCATTAAACGCATCCATAACGGATTCCAACCGTGAACACCATGTTTCAAAACGTGGTAGAATACTGGAGTCATTTTGACAATTGCGAGCACAGGTAACAGCATCTGATAATCTTTTAAAGGCTATATTGCGTTTAGACTCATGGTGAGCCGCCATTGCTTCACTCATGATTGAAATTGAAATTCAGAAAGGTTAATTTAAATTAAATTAAGTACAATTTATTTTTTAAATTACTTGAGTATAGTTAAATGCTACTATTCTATCCTGAACCCGGTATCTAATCCATAAATTACTTCAAAGTATTAAAAATTAAAACAATTTGACATTTGTAACAACAACAAAACAGTAGACAGTATTTTTCATGAAACTACCATAAAATCTATGGAAGCATTTTTGATTATTGGTATTAATATGCTTTTAGAGCTGGTATCACTCTATCAGAACAGGTAGGGTAGGTACACAAGGAGATTATGAGACCTCACCTATTCTGAGAAGTAAGAATAACGAAGGACCATATTTAAGATGAAATACGAATTACTTACGGATAAAAGTATTTCTGAGAATTATTAATAATAAATAAAAAGTTAAAACGCTTGTTATGTTAACAATGAATGAACCTAAACGCTGTATGTTACGTTTAGATCGCCTTTATGAACCTAAAACGCTGTATGTTACGTTTTATAGGTCGCTATGTATGATTTCACTATTCAAATGTTGCATGTTACATCAAAATAGTATTGACAATCCGTTCGAATTATGAATCCGCGGCACGAAAACGAGACGACGCGGACTGAACTAGTCGAAACTGGTTAGGAAAGTTTGATTTGAAATGAGAATACTTTTACTCCGAAAACACTTGAATGTATGATGTAATGTTAAGTGATAAATAAATATGATGAGACAGTAATGAGATACTTATTGAAATAAGATACCTATTTTTTGGAAAAAAGATGGACGCCAGTCGTAGTACAAACGAAAACTATTTTAATAGGAACATGTATGAAATCCGGCTGAAGGCCCAAATAATGTTATCGTTTTATCCCTTCGAAATGACTGTAAACCCACCGGTAAAATAGCCTAAAAACAAGGGGAAAGAAGGAATACAAGATGGGTACTCACGTGGCCGTGGAGCTGTTGTTATTATTCACTTCACCCCGTTTTAGTGTTTATTTCGCAGTGCACTACGTTAATGATAGTCTGGGACGTCCCTTGATTGATAATTATCACTTTCTTGAATGTTTTTGGAGGTTTTCACGGAGCCGGCTCGAGCCGTCGTTTTGATTCGAAGTTTTTTGCGGAAGAGTGACGATATGCGTGTTGAGCGCTAGTGAGCCTGCGCAGGATCCGGAAATAGAGACGGGAAGGGAAATAGGGATGTGGTAACTTGTGCAAAAAGACTAAGTTACCGGTTTTTGTGATGATGTGTTTTTAATACTTTAACAGTATGTGATAGTTAATATCAACATGATTGAAATAAGAAGTCTAAGTTAGTGTGTTAAGTGATGTATAGTACAGAAAACTTAGTTTACTTAATTTTTTTCGCCGATGCACTTGCGCTTTACATTTTTTTTAATGTTGCTATTCTCCATAGAATAAAAACTAGTTTATTGCGTGTTATTAAGAGTATAGATACCCAAAATAGCTAAATAGCCTTTACTTTTTTAATTATTTTGGGTATCTCACACCTAGTATCTACCATCGACCTTATTAATTTTTCATCTACATGTGCTGCCGGATCACATCATGTTCTATATTTTACTCACATAAACAGTTTTAAAAGACAGAAAGACCCTTTGAATTGGGTAAACTCGTTTTTAAGTACTTATTTTGTTTGCATTGATATTCTAGTTTGATAAAGGAGTGGCCGAACACGTACACATTTGCAAAGTCGATTGCTGAAGATTTGGTACACAACATTAGAAATGATCTAGCCATATGTGTTGTTAGACCAGCTATCGGTGAGTACTCAATCATTAAACTTGGTAAACTAACCTAATTAATAATAATAATAATATTCCACAACTATCACACAACGCCATCTAGTCCCAAGCTAAGCAGAGCTTGTGTTATGGGTACTAGACAACTGATAAACATACTTATATATTTCTAAATACATACATATTATAGATAAATTACACCCAGACACAGAACAAAATTGCCCTCGTAAATGAAACCACAGTAACCCCGAAAATGCCATTTTGAGAAAAACGCGGTTAAAGTTTAATTGCTAAATCGTTTCGTTCTGAACATAATATTTAAGTTAAGTCGTTTTTTGTTTTTTTATATGTTGTAAAACTAACAAAGCTTTAATTTAGAGTATTAAGAACTAATATTTTATTGTTATATAATTAATTAAATCAGTTAATGTGTTCTAAAATAGAAACAAAATTCATGAAATTTCATTTTTTTATGCTAAAACCTAGTAATTGAATGGTTACTATGGTCTAGTTTAGTTTTAAACGTTACTGTGTATTAACCATTTAAAGACATGAACTCTAGTGATGATACTAAACAGTAACCGTACACATACTGGATTGAAACCTAATAACAATAGACTTCGATCACTAGATGAATACTTAGTAAGTGAAGATGCTATTTTTAAGTCTAATTTATGATTAAAAAATCTAAAATGCAGTAATGAGTATCTAAATATACTGTATTCTAAGCTAACCTTTTTTCATTTATGTGTGATTCCTTAAAATAATAATGACCCTGGTTTTGTCATAAAAGGTATGAAATAAAACAATAACACCACTTTAAGTTAATTTATTTTTATTTTTAAATCTACTAAAAGTAAAATCACGTTCTAATTATTAATTGTAATTGCTAAATTCGAGATCAGTTTCTTATTAATCAGTCTACTTTCTTATGTCTTCATTAATTTAAGTTGTCCATATGGGGTACAACGACAAGATGAGGAGATAGTGAGATCAAATTAATCTAAGTAATTGCCCTTTGCCAGTAATTATTTTATAATTACTACATAACAAACTTAAATAATTATATAGCGAGCAACATAAAAAAATAACTTCTTCATTAATAATATAAATGAAACAATAAAATAAAATAATCATAATATGCCTTAGTCACAACCATCGTCATTATTTGTATGTAAATCAACGGCCAAATTATTTTCGGGCAATGCTTGCCAAAACGAGAGTCGATTTGAAGGCATGAGAGGTCCCAGTTTCGTAATTATATCAGATTTTCTTTGTTCAGTAATACCTCGTGCTTTGGTTTTTGGAACTGGCACTGGTA
The DNA here is from genome assembly GCA_949316265.1 of Diarsia mendica. Lineage (NCBI taxonomy): Eukaryota > Metazoa > Arthropoda > Insecta > Lepidoptera > Noctuidae > Diarsia > Diarsia mendica. The sequence continues at coordinate 20,347,336 of OX438901.1, forward strand.
TTCCGTTTTTTTCGTGTTTGGTTTTCAAAAACTGAAGTGTAATATAATCGTTTTCTCTGAATGACGTTTTTATATATATATATTTAAAAACCCTCGCCTAACTTGTACCTCTACGATTTCACGCAAGTAAATTCTGGAAGGTGCCTTTTTTAGTCGGTGCGCAGAAGAACAGTCCTCGTAATCATGAAAATCTCCAACGACCATTACTTTTTCAGTTTTGTGAAAATCCTCAAAGTCATAAATTTTTGGGTTACGTTTCATTGCTTGCTCCACTTGATGATGGAAACTATCGGCTGACATGAAGCTGTGTCCAGACTCAAAGTACTTTACATGTGCGTTATAGTTTTAGCAGCTATATCTTTGCTATTAATTATGTAAACTAAAAAACTATAAAGTGACCTACATTTATTCTGTGAAGCGCAGTTATCAGCCCAAATAGTTATGTTTTCAACGTCTCTTTTATACTTAAGAAACTGGTAAAAAGTGCTGGTAATGTCTTCTTTTTTGCACCCAGACAGCTTCATGCCATATAACTGCATATGTTATAACAAAATTGTCGGTTCCAAGTGGCACAAAACTTTCATTGAATACAATTCTGTCCGGCACACCCCTCCCGAGCCCTTTTATACGTACTTATTCGCAAAAGGTTAGCTTAAAACCTAGTAAGTCAATCGTTACTGTGGTACAGCTAAGTAGTTTTGAAATAAATATTAAAACTGCAAGCATCTAAAACCCAGTAAGTAACATACTGTGATTAATTTAAGTTTATCCTAAGATAATTTTACTGAAATTTTACATACAACCACAGTATTTGAAAATGCCGTGTTATAACCAAGCAAAACATACTTATATAAATACATGAACACATATTAAAGCAAAGTAAATACTAGTTCACTGTGTTTAAACCTAAAAAAATTAACGCACTGTGTATTTTCTTAAAAATGTATTGATTTTTAGAAAAATACTGTGTTTTTATGTATCATATCTCCGCAACGGTGGTAGATAGAAACAAACCGAAATTTTTCTCAGATAGCTCTCGGCCACCTTATTTCAATAACTAATACAGGCATAAACACAGTAACTGAAGATACTGTGGTTTCATTTACGAGGGCAGTTGATCGTGATCATCACACAAACATTTGTCCTGGGTGGGAATCGAACCCACGACCTCCGGCATAGCAGTTAGGGTCACTAACCACTAGACCAACAGGCCGGTCAGTCAATTGTCGGTAAAGTCGAATTTTGGTCTCGTAGTCCCTACCGTGGGTGCTGAATTTCGTGATACAAAAAACAGACTGAGCAAAGTGGCAAACCATATTAATAGAACTGATGATATCAGCCCTGTGCCACGGAAAGTACATTAAGTCGTTGACACCGACTATCATTTGTAATTTTTTGGCAATCGTTTATTGTCCATTACAAACGGTTAGTGATCCCAATTCGACAATTTGTCCCTACAACTAATAATTGGAACAATATTCAAAATAGTAGCTTACAATTAGAACTTCAAATCAACCGAAATACAGAAATAGAGCCACTTGAAATACAAGTATAATTATGTTACATTTACTTGTATTTTGTTGCCAATGATTTTTTGCCAAGTTTTACAAACAGTTTTACAAGGGTGATCTATAACATAACTCAACAGTCCTTAGACACTTTTTAAAAAAAAGCTTTCAACGTTGTCTTATACCTTTGCCTAAATTCACACCAAATAAAGCTCTTATTCTATTCTATTTTAAAAACCAATGACTTTGGTCACCCCACCTCTTATTATCTAAGCTGCTGGCAGCTACGGGCATTCGCGGACGTACCTTTAAAATCTTCCAAGTATTACCTGTATGATAGAACTCAAACCGCTAAAATATATGATGTTATTATTGGACACCATTTCATTGAGTTTTGGCGTTCCTCAGGGCTCAATCTTGAGTCCTACCCTGGTTCTTATCTATATTTGGATGCCTGAGTTCTAAAAGTCACTAAATCCGTTTTCTTTGTTTTGAGATATTATAATCATTTGAAGTGCAAAAAAAATTGTTAAAAGAAAATGGTCGTATAAATAAATTTGAAAAAAAATGAGATAATAGTTTATTGAGTAAGCTTTGATATGACGGTCTGAAATACAATATGTTCTTATTGTAATGATCAGTATTAAAATAAATACTTTACATAACGGACTTAACGCAAAAATAGTGGAGTTAGGGACTTCTAATGAAAATTCTTTGGAATTAGTGACATATTACCATAACTTATGACGTGAATAAAGAACAAAAAATAGCAAAACTATAACTTCTTTTCATCATTAGCCCTAGCTGTTAAGTTTACCACTAAATTAAACCTTACTTATAATCCTCTAATTACTTTAAAATCACGTTTAATCAAATTGAACACAGTTTCATGATTATATTATCTCTTTATTCATAAATTTCTTTTATCGTTATTTACAAAATCCAGCTCTCTTGCTGAAGAAGTGGCTTCTAACACCATGTCATCATAAACAAGTCGTTTTTGAACAGGAACATACTCAAGCAGTGTCTTGATATCCTGAAATTTTGCTGATTTTAATGGTATTATCCCTTGGTTGATCTGGCCACCGATGCCAAAACGATACAATGTCATCTTCTTAATATTTTGGCCTGTCATTTAGGTAGCAAATTCAGGGTGTCGAAATCTTTGAAAGCGTACATTTCAGCATACAGCTATTCCAGTTACTGATGGCTTAGCATGAGCACACAGCTATTGCAGTTATTGATGGCTTACATGAAAAACGAGTCAAATTAAATGAAAAAACGGGAGAAATTCTATTAGATGGTGAAGTTGATCATAGTGAAATTGAAGAAATAGATGTTTAATATTATGATGTACAGTATCATATAATGAAAACAACGTTTCGAATAGGTATTGAATTTCAAGCACTGGACAAGAAAAACATAGTTTTTTTTCAAAATTCAATATTTAAACTGTTGTTTCTGCAATGTATCATTAAATGATACATCATAAGCTTTAATTTCACTATGATGAACTCCAATAATTATCTGATACAAAACTCCCGTTTTTCATTTAATTTGACCGGTTTTTCATTATTCATTTTCATCATGATTTATTTCTTTTGTTAAAATCGTGGCTTTCTGTGAACTAATAAAACCTTGAATAATCCATGAGTGCTGAGTCGTTAATTTATCATAATATGCGGGTAGTTCTAGTTCGGTACACTTATCTGTTGCCTGTATATCAACACTGGCAGAGTTTTAAAATTAATGGATTTAGTGACTTATCACCAAAATTTCACTGGACTTTGGTATTTTTTGCTAAAATTTGTCACTTAGTGACATTTAGAACTCAGTTCAAAGGATTTAGTGATTTTAGGAATTGGAAAAAAGCTACTTCGCGACATTTAATTTAGAAAAGGGTGAGACCATCTGATAGAGAAAAAAAAAGATTTTTTTTGAACTGGTTAACTCAATATCGGTAAAAATGGACTTAGTGACTTTTAGAACTCAGGCATCCATTTACAACTGATGCAAATTGAATCTTATGGCTTGCTTAATCTTCACTAAACTTGACCTTACGGTTAAAACTGCATATTATGCCCTGTGTCAAAGTATACTGAATCACAGTGTAGGATGAGACTTCTACGACAATTGTCCTACCTCTGGAACGAGTTCAAAAAACGGCTCTCAGGATTATGAACATGGGCTGCAGGTTAGTCACAAAGATACCGCGGCCTCGACATAAAGGGCTAAGAAGGAACATGGGTGGTTTTTAGTCAGTAGAAGTCTGACACTCCCTTTCGCTCTGCCCAAGAGCGGGAGTGGTTATTTGATGATTTTCCACACACCCAAAAAATAATAAAAAAGGATTATGAACATGAAGCCGTTTAGGTATCCCAGCAAGGGTTTCTACACTGAATGTCAGGTTCTCACTGTGAGACAGCTTTTTAGTTTGTCCTTGGTACTCCGCAAATATCGCTTTGTGAATAACAATCCGAATACTACCCGAAAACGTAGACACTTCGAAGTATCTACTCAGTGTTAGTTTTGTATACTGTAATACCATTACTCTCATGTGTCTAAACGGATGCAAAACCAAGGTCACGAAGTGGCTCTTGACATTGACCTTTAACTGGAATGAAAGTTTACTACAGATATAGATCACCTAATATAGTCAATAAAGTAATATGTTATAATTTTTCATCATATTTATCTCCCTTTTATAAGGAAAATATACGAAAACACATGTGTCATACATAGATACATTTACATAAGTGGGTCACATCATAGTTGCATTACAGAGTGAATTGTAATTTAATGATTATGTTCTGTGCTAGTCTTACAACTTTTTCCACTAGCTCAAATCTTAGGCGAGGGCACTGGTACAGTTGAACCAGTTAATAAGTATACATTTTGCAATGTGTGAGTGAAGTCATAGTTAAACGCACACACACTAAGTAAAACGAGTGATCTATGTTTCTAATAGTGTGCGTTATGTGCGTATAAGTCAAAACTGACCTACCGCAGGCCGACTTTACATCACGCACTCATCGGTAACTTTTATTAATATTGTGTGGGTATACGTATTAAACATACACGGGTAAAAATTCAAGAAACGGGCTCACAGTGAAGGAATATGACCCAATATTTTAGATAATATGTCTAGTAGAACATCAGTGGCAGAGTGGTGTAAGCGCTTGACGTAGTTATTAGTCTACGCTCGGTGTCGTGAGTTCGATCCCCACTGAGGAATCCAGTTTTACTGTTTTTTACCTTTTTTAAACGGTTTTATTTAGCTCACCCCGTTTGTTTTATTCTTGGATCAAATTTAGTAATTCAAATTTCACCCTCTTCCTGTCAACCGATTAATCTGAAATTTTGTATACACTTTGGATTTTGGTGACAATACAATTATGTTTATTCATTATCATTATAAATTCAAGATGGCCGCCGCTACAAAATGGCGGATAATTTATGTTTTATTAATCCCATCAATATGGGTATCAAATGAAAGGGCTCAACAAGCAGAATACAATATACTATATAAAATTAAAATCCAAGATGGCGGCTAAAAACTAGAAAATAAAAATAGGTAAAAAAACTTTTTAAGTTAAACGGTTTTATGTTAAACATACATACATTGCAATGTTTAAGATAAATGTACTAAAAACCAAAAAATAATAAAATAGATACAGTCGTGGGAAAAAACCGTGGGGCACGTCAATTCGGAACTGTCGTGCTGCGGAAATTACAATTGACGTGCCCCACGGTTTTTTCCCACGACTGTATCTATTTTATTATTTTTTGGTTTTTAGTACATTTATCTTAAACATTGCAATGTATGTATGTTTAACATAAAACCGTTTAACTTAAAAAGTTTTTTTACCTATTTTTTTACTTTTTGTTTTATAAAATTAAGTTTGTGACCAATAAAATCACTTAAACAAAAAAGTAGAAAGGTAATTAAATAAAAACAATAAAATTATTTGTTTTATTTTTATTTATTAGTTAAACAATTTATTTGTTGCTTAAGGATGGACGTAAATAATTTATTGAAGTAGGGTGGTATATAAATTGAATCGAAAGTAAAATTAGCTGGGAAGTGAATCAACATGTTAGATAGTAAGAAATTATGGCAACTTCTATCTGCATAACAATAACATCACTTCACCAGACTTTTAACAATACGAATTGTTGTTTAAAACAGAGGAATACAGCAAGTTGTATATATAACAAATAAAAATAATGTATTCCAAATCTTATAAGATTCTCTGTATTCAAGACTGAGGGCGACATCTCGGGATCAAGAATTAAACTAACGTTCTAAGTCATAACACGTCATACGCCTTTCACTCGCGCAATTGGTTAAAATATTGTTCCCTGTGACCCCTCTCCTCGAATCTTGTACATGACATCGCCATTACAATCAATTTTGCTTTTGCACTACACGCATCTTTTATTTTATCCAAAAATCCTTCGAGAATTCTTCGCATCTCATCAATCAGCTTGCTTGCCTGAAAAGGCCTTCACCGCTGCTGCACCACAATTTGGACCTTCTACGCCGCATCCAATAAATAATTTGAGCCATCTACGCCAAACCGCTACAACAAGAGCGACGAGCGACCTTTGGACTGCAGACCCCTTGCACGTGGCGGATCGAAGAAAACGCTGATTTTCACCAATTGGGACGATATTTTGAAGAAAAAGCCTGCCTGACGGACAACTGCAACCATAAGAACAGTTTGGAGGCCAAGCGCACATTGGAACTAAAGTGATCGTTGAGTTTCATCGAACATCATACGCAAATCGGTGGGGCCAATCCTTACTTCTTTCCTTCACCTCCTATTCTATGGGTGCTATACTGTGTCTGTATTAAAATTTCAGTGCAATAGCTGCAGTGTATTCTCGGAATATTGCGATCTCCAGTCCGGTACGAATCTGGTGACGTTGCTTGCATCAGTGTCGTGTGATTGGGCTGAAGACTAACCGTGAGTACTCCTCCTTTCACTGATCACCAAAATGCCTACTGACTCTGCTAGATCTCGTGATAAATCTCCTACTTTGCTTAGTGTAGATTGTAGTGATGTGTTTCATGATTTAGTTAGGAAGCGTGGAATAGTAAAGGGTAGGCTTACCAAATTCAGTACTTATTTGGATTGCTTAAAAGATGATGACCTTTCAAATCAACAACGCATTGATTTGAAGTTAAGAATTCAAGGATGTGCTAGTTTATTTGCCGAATTTAATGTTATTCAAACTAAAATAGAAGAAAGAGTTGAAGATAGTGAGTTAAATGCACAATTATCGCAACGAGAACTATTTAGAGACAGTTACTACGATTCAATATCTCGTGCTGAGTTTACGCTGAACGCTGGTGAGTTCGCTGACTGCTCCGGATCATGTCATAATCATAGTCATAATAGCAATAACACAAAGTCCATCAAATTGCCAGTTATCTCGATGCCTACATTTGACGGTTCCTATAAGCGCTGGCTGGAGTTCAGAGATACATTTACTTCACTCGTTCATGATTCTAAAGATATTTCTACTATTCAGAAGTTTCACTATCTCAAATCTTCTCTAAAAGGTGACGCAGAACTAGTCATACATTCAATAGAATTTTCTGCTAGTAATTATCAGGTTGCGTGGGACTTATTGCTCAACCGATACAATAATTGCCATCTTTTAGTTCACAATCATGTCAAAGCTTTGTTTACTATATCCCCATTAACTAAAGAGTCCCCTTCTTTGATAAGGAATTTAATAGATACAATTTTGAAAAATTTACGCGCACTTAACATCTTAGGGGAATGTACTTACAGACACTTGGGATACTTTAATTATTTATATTATAGTTTCTAAATTGGATAAAGTTACCGAGAGAGAATGGGAAACTCACAAATACACATTGTTACCAAAGCCGAACGAAAACAATTCTAAAACGCGATTAAAAGTTACTGATATAATTAATTTTCTTCGTAACAAAGCTGACGTGCTGGAAGCATTGCAGCGTTCACATGGTAAAGACGTACAAAATACTGATTGTAAAAAACAACACACAAAGTCTCACAACACGTCACACTGCAATGTTTCCAGCGAGCCTAAGAAAACGAGCGAGAAACACTTTAGATTATGTTTTAAATGTAATGCAAAACATCGCCTGTATACATGCAAAAAGTTTATCGAGAGTAATTTAGACAGTAAACTTAAACTTGTACGCGATCACAACTTATGCGAGAATTGTTTAAATTTGGGGCACTTGGTAAGCGAGTGTAAGTTTGGACCATGTAGATACTGTAACCAAAAACATAACTCATTATTGCATAATGATGCTAATAGTTCAGTCACTTGCCATTCTTCAACAAACACTGAGGCGTCAAGTACGAGCTGTGCGCCGGCGCATGCCCCCGCGGCCGCACTCCCCGCGGCTGCACCGGTCACCTCGGACCTAGCCCATTCAATTCAAGTAAACAAGGCACGGTGTAATAACACGGCGCACGTGTGGAAACGGTTTGTTATCTCACTGCAAGCGCTCAACACAATTCGCATTCCTCGTCATGTTATAGGTACGCAGCCTATGTATATCGAGCTTCATGTTTTTAGCGATGCGTCTCAAACGGCTTACGGCGCGTGCATTTATGTTCGCACAGTTAATTCTCATCTAACGGTAACGGTTAGATTATTATTTTCTAAATCTAAGGTCGCGCCGTTAAAACCTATTAGTATCCCTCGTCTCGTACTTTGTGGGGTTTTATTAGGCGCCCGTCTATATGACAAGGTACGCGACTCATTACGTTGTACGTTCAATAAAATCGTATTTTGGACCGATTCCACGATCGTCTTAGGTTGGCTACACATGAGGCCGAATCAACTTAAAACGTTTGTCCAAAATAGGGTCGCGGAAATTCATGACCTTACACTGGGGGTCCCGTCAGTCCCGTGGCGTCACGTCAGGAGTGAAAACAATCCTGCTGATCTGGCGTCGCGCGGCATCCGGTTGGAAGAACTTTCATCTTCTACCGTATGGTGGGAGGGTCCTGAATTTCTTCGAGATCCTAACTTTTCAATAGACGATCACAGAAGTTCAGATTCATTCAAACATGTCGAGTTACAGGTAACTCGACATGTTTAACCTCAGGAGGTTAAATCATCTATCACCGCGGTTGTAGCCCAAGATTCTTGTGAATCGTCTTTTTTTCCGTTCCATCGGTTTTCTCAATTCAAACGTATGAGGCGTGCAGCGGCCTGTATGTTGCGTTTCATTCATAATATCAGACATAAAAACGAAAGACATGTAGGCAGTCTTAGTCTTGACGAGTTAGATTTTGCTGATAAAACATTGGCTCGATTATGCCAAATTGAATCTTATCCAATAGAATATAAGGCACTGTTTAATAATGGGACTATTAAAAATAAAGGTTGTTTGTCTAAATTAAACTTATTTATGGACGACTATAAAATATTGCGTGTGGGTGGTCGTCTAGTTAATTCAGATGCATTCATTTACGGTAAAAAACATCCCATTGTCATTTCTAGTAAACATTACTTTGTTGTTTCGTCATGAGCACAGCCAGCTTCTCCACGCTGCTCCTCAGGCATTACTGTTTCACTTACGCGAATCTTGGTGGCCTGTAGGAGGCAGGAATTTAGCTCGTCAGATAGTACACAGCTGTGTCACCTGTACGCGTATTCGCGGTAAGACGCTTACCCCTATGATGGGTAACTTACCTATGGAGCGAGTTACACCTAGTCTTCCATTCGTTCGGTGTGGGGTGGATTACGCTGGGCCGGTGCTCATTCTGAACCGCAGAGGTAGGGGCGCTAGGCTTATCAAGGGTTACATCTGTTTATTTATTTGCTTCGCGACACGCGCGATCCACCTTGAGTTAGACAGTGACCTCTCCAGTGAAGCATATTTACTAACCTTAAAGCGATTCATTTCACGCCGCGGTAAACCGGCAGAAATTTATTCTGATAACGGTCGCAATTTCGTAGGTGTAATGAACGAATTTTCCAATTTTTTAAACAAATGTGGTTCAGATATTCTAGAGTTCGCTATTAGTCAAAATATTAAATTCCATTTCATTCCCACTTATTCCCCGCATTTTGGTGGTCTGTGGGAGGCAGGAGTAAAGTCAAGTAAATACCATCTTCGACGTGTAATAGGTAACGCGCACCTTACCTTCGAAGAGTATAGCACAGTACTAGCACAAATAGAAGCCGTACTGAATTCCCGACCTCTGTCTCCTCTCTCTCCCGATCCACAGGATTTTTCCCCGCTCACTCCCGGCCATTTCTTAATTGGCCGACCACTGACTGCGCCAGCCTGTGATGACCTACGTGATGTGCCTGCCAGTCGTCTCCGGCGGTACCAGAGGGTGGAACAGCTTCGCCAACACTTCTGGAATCGGTGGGCGAAAGAGTACATCTCTGAACTGCAGGTGCGGACAAAATGGACGACGAATAAGGGCGAGCTCAAACTAGACTCCTTAGTGGTTATTAAGGACAACAACCTCCCACCGTTGAAGTGGCATTTGGGACATGTTCTTCGTACTATCCCAGGAACGGATGGGATATCCCGTGTGGCCGACATACAGACGTCATCGGGTGTGGTGAGACGCGCATTCGCCAAGTTTTGTCCCTTACTACAAAACGTGGATCAGGATACTGTTGGAAATAACTTAATGTGCCTAATACACATCATGGAGTTTGTATATGTGTCCCAGTATAAACTCTGTGATAAAGAATAAGTTATCTAGACAGATGTCACATACTGTAACTAGCTTGTTCTTCTGATCGTTTGCCTGTGCGGATGCACAATATATCTTGGAGTCTAATATGGTTTTTATTGAGTAGTCCACGAAATCCAACATGGTAGCAGAGCGTTTAAATTCGCTACTCTAATAACCGTTTTCCAAGTGTGCGCGTGTGATTTCGTAAAATTATTTTTCAAAAATTTATTCGCAAGAAAACATAACCATGGCAACTGCCATGCAGAATGTTCTTATTGAAAAATTATCCGGGATCCAAGATTATCCATCCTGGAAATTCATGATGCGGATGGTGCTCATCCACGACGATCTTTGGGATTGTGTGGGTGCCCACACACACAATAAAAACGAAGACGAAAAAAGAAAATCGCTTTAAACGTGAAGCCTTGTGTATTTCCACAAATTAGAAATGCCAAGACGGCTCGCGAAGCGTGGAACAACCTTCAGAAGGCATACGAGGACCGAGGCTTGTCACGACGGCTCGGATTGCTTCGCACATTGTTCGCCACCAAATTAAGCGAATGTGCGAGTATGGAGACATACGTTAATAAGGTAATGGATACATCGCAACAACTGAGCGACATCGGAGCGGCTTTAGAAGATGACTTCGTGGCCGTGATTTTACTCAGCGGTTTGACAAGCGATTACGACCCGTTGATTATGGCTCTAGAAAATTCGAACACGTCACTGTCAAGCGAAAATGTCAAAGCGAAATTGCTTCTAGAAAATGCAAGACGCGATGTGAAAGGCGAAGATGCTATGGCTTTAGCAGCTCGGAAAGCACCCAAGAAAATTAAGTGCTTCAGATGCAAAAAGAGTGGGCATATCAAGAAGGATTGTCCTGACAACTCTGACGGCAAGAAGAGTGGCCGGAAAAGCCAGGCGCATCTCACAGCGTTGGCCGCAGGAGTCAAGCGAGACGTTTGGTACGTCGACAGCGGAGCGGCGCAACATTTTTGTAATGATCGCAGATTTTTATCAGATTTTACAACTGATGAAAAGCCAAAGAAGGTCTTAATTGCCAATGGTGAAGCATTGCCGACAGCTGGAAAAGGAACTGCGCAAGCTGTGTTAAAGGACAATAGTGTGAGATCGATAAGTAATGTGTACTTAGTCCCTAAGTTGTCTGCTAATTTATTATCTGTTAGTGCGATGGATAAGAAAGGTTTTGAAATTGTGTTTCGATCTGGCGTGTGTACAGTCTATGACAACGGGGAGGTTTTGGCTACAGCTACTTTGAGAGATGGTATTTATGAACTTGATGCCATTGAAACTGTTTCTGTTTCGTGTAGCGAGCTATCCTCGCAGGCCATGTGTTCGTCTTTGTCTGTAGGTACAGGTGACAGCGAAGCGGTGCCGGCACGTCAACTGAAGGATGACAGTCGTCCTGTTGCCGTGAGCGTGAAGCAAGCGCCGCAGTACCCTGCTACTGGAAGTCAGTCAACGCAACAAATTTGGCACCGTCGTCTATCACATCTGAACACCCGAAGCATGGAGTTACTGCGAAAAGGTATGGTCAAAGGTATTTCTTATGACAACAAGGACTTTCAGTCGTGTGTTTCCTGCATCTTAGGTAAACAGACTAAGTTGCCATATCCAAAGAAATCTGAAACTAGGGCCAAGGAAATCCTTGGAATAGTTCACAGTGACGTCATGGGGCCACTACCGTGCCCTTCTCTAGGTGGAAAAAAATATTTTCTGTTGTTCATTGACGACCTGTCACGAAAAACATTTGTTTATTTTCTTAGGAGGAAAGATGAGGTTTTCGAGATGTTTAAAGAATTTAAAGCACTCGTAGAAAACCAAACCAATAAGAAAATAAAAGTTCTTCGTAGTGACAATGGTGGTGAATATGTCAATTCTAATTTTCAGAAGTTCCTGAAGAAGCATGGGATTCGACATCAGACCACGGTTCCAAGGTCATCAGCTCAGAACGGAGTCGCGGAACGCGCGATCAGAAGCGTTACGGAGAAAGCCAGGTGCATGCTTCAGGAAGCAGGCTTGAAAAAGCAATTCTGGGCAGAAGCGGTCAACACCGCAGTCTACCTGAAGAATCGCTCTCCAACTAAGGCTGTGATGGGCAGTACACCGGAAGAAAAATGGACAGGTAAAAAGGAGAATCTGAGTTACCTACGCATTTTTGGATGTCAAGCTTATGCCCTACAGCACAAACGGGACAAATTGGATCCCAAAAGTAAGAAATTTGTCTTTGTCGGATACTGTGACGAGTCAAAGGGTTACAGATTGATAGATCCGGCGAACCCGAAGAATGTCATTAAAGCAAGAAATTTCACTTTTCTAGAACATGCTTTTTGGAATGACACTTCATCAGATAAGGATGACAGTTCACGTTACACTCAAATTGGTTTGTTTCCAAACAATGTAACTGTCGCCGATAATATTCCAGTGCAACCCGTCTTACCCGATTTACCCCAAGAGCCCGCAGAAATATCTAACGAAAACTGTCAAGATAACAGCGCCATTACGATAGATGATTCTGAGAGCAGTACTGAGAACCCAGATGATCCTGCGGATGAGACGTATCTCCCAGGAGATTCCACACTGGAAGACTACGAGAACTCTACGGATGAAACTAGTGAGTTTGAGTCAGCGAGTGTAGCACGCACTGTTTGCAGTGACACGGGGGACCCTCAGACAGTACGCGAGGCACTGAATGGCCCAGAAGCGAGTCAGTGGAAAGCCGCGATGGCGGAAGAGTATAAATCCTTCATCGATAATAAGTGTTGGACTCTGACTGACCGCAATACGAAGCAACGGCCTGTCAAATGCAAGTGGATCTTTAAAAGAAAACTTGGCCTCGACGGGGAAATATTGAGGTACAAAGCGCGCCTAGTTGCAAAAGGTTATACCCAGAAATACGGTATTGATTACGAAGAAACGTTCTCCCCTGTAGTACGATATTCTACTATACGTACGTTACTAGCTTTAGCAACAGAACATAACATGAATATCGAGCATCTGGATGTAAAAACGGCGTTTTTAAATGGAGACTTAAAAGAAACCGTTTTTATGGAACAGCCAGAGGGCTACAAGATTAAAGGCCAAGAAGATAAAGTTTACAAGTTGAATAAGGCCATATACGGACTGAAGCAAGCTTCGAAGTCTTGGTATGAGAAAATCAATAGCGTTTTGACGAGCCAAATGAAATTCAAACGTTTATCTTCCGAACCTTGTGTTTATGTCAAGTCGAGCGGGAAATCTATGATTATAATTGCGCTCTATGTTGATGACATAATGCTATTTTCTTCAGCTGGTTGCCGAGATACGGCAGGAATCAAAGAAGAATTAAAGAAGGCCTTCGAAATTAAAGATTTAGGGCCAGCACATCACATTCTTGGAATGAGGATTTGCAGACAGAACAAGGAAATAACTCTAGACCAGTCAAGCTATATTAAGAAGGTGCTAGAACGATTTCATATGTCAGATTGCAAACCTGCGCAAACACCTATGGAGACAGGTCTGAAGCTCGTGAAATCTACGAAGAAGGATTGTACGCACGACTACAGAGGCCTGATAGGATGTCTGATGTACATAGCAGTATGTACGCGGCCGGATATTGCGCACGCTGTAAGCTCACTCAGCCAGTTCAACGACGCGTACGACGAGACTCACTGGAAGGCGGCAAAACGTGTTCTTCGCTATCTGAAAGGTGCGCCTAATCATTATTTAACTTTTCAGAAGTCAGGGTTGGACATTGTTGCATATGCTGATGCTGATTTTGCGTCAAATGAGGTCGATCGCCGATCTTATACCGGCTATGTGTTCAAAATTGGAAATTCTACCATCTCTTGGGAGAGTAGAAAACAAAAAACCGTGGCTCTTTCAAGCACAGAGGCCGAATATATGTGTCTGTCAGATGCTTGTAAAGAGGCTCTTTTTCTACGCAAGTTTCTGTTCGAAATTTACGGGGTACAGTATAGGATTACGTTGTTTAATGATAATCAGTCTGCACTGAAGTTGTGCACTAATTCTATGTACCACGCCAGAACGAAACACATTGACGTAAGACATCATTTCATCAGGGAAATCGTTGAGGAAGGTACAGTCGTTATAAAATACCTATCTACTGATGAAATGGTGGCCGACGTTTTAACGAAACCGTTGGCAAAGGAAAAACACAATTTGTTTGTATGTCGTTTATTTATATCGTTAAATAAGTGATATAATGGTTCTAAGCAGTAGGTAAGTTATACTTGCAGAAGTGTAATTTGTTTTAGATCCGTGTCACATAGTTTTGAATGTTTACTGTTTATATGTGACGGATACTTTGATAAATTTATACTTTTGCTATGTTTTTGCTATTGTAATGTTTTGTTTAGATAGCGGATGTATCTATGCTTAGATTATTATATAGTGACCTGTGTAATGTGATTTACATGAGTTTATATTGGTTCAAGGGCCAGTGTTGGAAATAACTTAATGTGCCTAATACACATCATGGAGTTTGTATATGTGTCCCAGTATAAACTCTGTGATAAAGAATAAGTTATCTAGACAGATGTCACATACTGTAACTAGCTTGTTGTTCTGATCGTTTGCCTGTGCGGATGCACAATATATTTTGGAGTCTAATATGGTTTTTATTGAGTAGTCCACGCATCTTTTATTTTATCCAAAAATCCTTCGAGAATTCTTCGCATCTCATCAATCAGCTTGCTTGCCTGAAAAAGCCTTCACCGCTGCTGCACCAAATGCTAAGTTTTACATTTGTTCACACAAACATGAACATTATGTATATAATGATAAGGTTCACAATCGTTTCATATTTAAAATAAATTCTACTAATTTAGTTACTAAATTCATTCTAATTATCTTTCACCACCTTTTCTCCATAATATTTCACGCCCATCCTTATTCAACTTAAAAGTTTTTTCGTCGCTACAAATCACCACATTGTTCGTCCAATCAAAATTAAAATAATTATGACCTAGCGAACTGTAGTCGGCGTCGTCGTCGCGTAGTGGACAGTAAAATCTTCCGCGCTGGCTTGCTGCAGCGTGAACCAGCAGAACGCAGGTGATTTCTCACCGTTTGTAAGCACACATTGTATGCTGTAGCTGTGACGCGTGTTGGCAATCTGAATGAACTAGCTTTGTGCTTTGCCACGATGTCATTGTGTCGAGCTGATGAATTCGCTTTTGATTTTGGCCCACGTCGAAGATTTTCCACGTCTCCAGAATCCGCATATCGGTGGACCCATAATTACTCGGTTCTTCTCTGTGAATATAAAACAAAACAGTATTTAAAATACCTACTTCTACTAAAATACTTATGATAATAGTTATTTTATAGTAAATAGTAATATTTATGTATACTTAAAAAATAAAATTATGCTTTCATATAGGTATATATAATTAATGTTATTTATATACAATAATTATATAAAATACTTCTAAATATGTACCTATTATATACCTTAAACTATATATACCTCTATTAGCAAACAAAATGGGCTATTATAACAATGGTTAATGCACTTTACTTAACTTAATGTATACCTATCTATTAAATGATGAAATAATATTAATTTGGTTTATATGTAACTATATATACCGTATATAAACTATAATACATACACACTTCTATATACACCAAATTAATATTATTTATTTTCAATACTCATATGCATAGATACACTACAAGTTAAAATTCTTTTTAGATATGGTTTAAATATACATTAGCAAACAAAAATGGGCTATTATAACAATGTTAATGCACTAAAGTTACGTTAATTTTATTAATTCCTACGTAAACATAAAAGTTATAGTATCTGTTACTTACCGATATCATTAAGCGCCTTGCAATTTCACTAATAAATAAGGTTTGCTCATGCAAAAGAACGATTTCTGCCTTTTTAACGTTGTTTAATGATGCATGTTTGGATCCACAGAAATAAATTACAAACGAATATATCTAGAGTAATTCTGTGTTATCAATAAACTAAGTAATGCAAATAATCGTAGATTAATAATAATAATAATAATCTGTGGTCGCTCTTGTCGCTGTCAGTAACGTCGTCAAACAACTCCATAAGAAAAAAATCTGAAAAACCGTTTTTGTCCCATTTATACCCAAAATTACAATAATTTGATTGCTGGAATTAATAAATAACAAAAAGTACCTATTATCATAATAAAATTCAAACATAAAATGTGTAAAATAAAAGCTCCGAAAAATGACAAACCTGCACTCCATGACAGATGTCATGGAGATTTTCCGAAAAAGCAAAATTAAATAAACTGAAACATTGAAATGAAAAATCACGACGACAACGGTCTACTATGATTACAAGAGCAGCAGCTCGACGTGCACGCCCACCATCCCCGGACTCGTCGCTCAGCTCCGCCTCGCTGCCGCCGGAACCCAGCCCCATCGTGAGTGCTGTGACACCGGCCGCGGCAGTTGCGTCGAGCTCGAGCGACGAGTACTTCTCTCCGTCCCCGACGCCAACACCAGTTCGCCGACGAAGAGGACGCCGGCCGCCGGACGGCTTAGGACCTCGAGGCCCAACGGCTTCTGATAGGGTCCCAGCTCCCGGCGGAAGTGTGCAGCGCATGCGATGGACGCAATCCATCAACGAAAACGTCATGCGCTCATACTATGGGGCTACAGAGGGAGGAAACAACCTGACTGCGTACCGTGTTCGGATGCTCTCTCTGTTTCAGGTACTTGAGCCGGCTGTCAACGTATCGGCACAACGACTGTCGGATCAGGTGCGAGTCATCCAACGTAATCGTATGTTGGATGACACCGTACTTGATCGCTTGCGGACTGAAACACAGAGTAGCCATGTCATTGCTACGTCGTCACAGGCTGTGGTACCACCACAGTCTACCACAATACTTATTAGTGAAAACGACGTGAGTAGTGACATGGTTGCTAACGTAAGTACACAGTGCAGTGAGGAGATGAGGAGTACTTTGGAGGGTGCGATCCGAGAGTATCGTTTCATGTCGCCCGAACTTAGACCACGATTACCTCGTTTGCCCATGCATAACAGAAATAGGGCGCTGGTGGCTGTTCTGGATTCGCAGTTGTCAAGCTGTTTTGATAGCTGCGGAAACCTCACCGATGCTCATTCGATCCTGTATTGCGCGGCTGTAGCGGCATGTCGTGTAGCTCATGTCAAATTTCCTGATGACAGAGCTACTCGACCGAAACCAGCCGTTCCGGCTTGGCAATGCAGGATTGAGCGACGCATTGCTGGGGCCAGAGCGTTCATCGGCAAACTATCCTGCTTCCGGGAGGGCAACAATCGCCCTCGAGTGATGCGTTTTGTGAGGCGGGCATTTGCGGGGACCGATATCAGTCCTCGAGACTACATGTCCCGTATCACAGAGCGCATCGACTTCTGGAAGCAGAAAGTGTATGCATGGGCAAACCGTATTCGTAGGTATAAGCGTCGGGTGGAACGGTACACTCTAAACCGCACCTTCCAAAGTGATGAAAGGTGGGTGTACAGAGCATGGGAGCGACCGGACCAAGGTCTGACTGACACGTGCCTACCGGATGACAACGCCATGTGTTCATTTTGGCGCAACATCTGGTCGGTACCTGTCGGTCATTCCGAGGGTGAGTGGACTCGGGAGGTCGAGCGAGCGTGCGATCCAATAACAGAAATGGGGGCAATAACGATCAGCCCCCAAGATGTAAGTTGTGCAGTTCGTCCATTGCCTAATTGGAAATCACCAGGGCCGGACGGACTGCACAACTTCTGGATTAAATGGTTTACAAGATCGCATGCTTGCTTGGCAGCCCTATTCCAGTCAGCCTTGGAGTCAGGGTCGCTACCAGAGTTCCTGACAACTGGAATAACCCACCTGCTCCATAAATCGGGTAGTACTGCGGAACCCAAAAATTATAGACCGATTACTTGTCTTCCAACGGTCTATAAAGTTCTTACCTCCATTTTGAGAGCTAAAATTAATAAACATATTAACGAAAATTCTGTTATGTCTGCTTCTCAAAATGGATGTAGGAACGGGTCCCGTGGTACTAAGGAGCTACTCCTCATTGATATGGCCATTAGCCAACAGGTTCGCCGTTTCCGAAAGGATCTGTCGACATGCTGGATAGACTATAAGAAGGCCTATGACTCGGTGCCACATACATGGCTCATGAGGGTGCTAGAGTTGTATAAAATTGATGCAACCCTACGCACCTTCCTGATGTCGTGTATGGGGCAATGGAGGACAGTCCTTCGCTATCCAGGGTGTCGGCAGATCCAGAGGAATAGCGAGCCGATAAGGATAGAGCGAGGTATATTTCAGGGCGACAGTTTGAGTCCACTTTGGTTCTGCCTAGCCTTGAATCCTCTTAGCACGCTGCTGGAGGGTTCAGGTCTGGGCTATCGGTTGAAGAGAGGTGGTCAGATTATATCTCACCTCCTTTACATGGATGACCTAAAACTTTTTGCCACCAATGATTTGCACCTGATGGAACTACTGAAGGTCACTGAAACTTTCAGTAGCGCTATCAGGATGGAATTCGGAGTGGACAAATGTGCGGTCATGCATGTAAAGCGAGGGGGGATTGTGGAGTCTGTGGGAACCCAGCTCACAGATTCCATAAATCTTAGATCCCTCTCAGCAACCGAAACCTATAAGTATTTGGGTATGTCGGAAGCGCTGGGCATCAACGTTACCGACATGAAGCAATCGCTGAGGGAGCGCTTCTTTGGCCGCCTGAGGAAAGTATTTAATAGTCTTTTGTCAGGCGGAAATAAGGTGCGTGCCTTCAACGGTTGGGTCATGCCGGTTTTGATGTACTCTTTCGGCATACTCAAATGGACTCAAACAGAGCTAGACGCCCTGGATAGGCGGGTCCGTACATTATTGACGACATATCGAATGCATCACCCACGTTCTTCGGTTATGAGACTGTATATCCCACGGAAGTGTGGAGGTCGAGGCTTTTTGAATGCTAAGACTCTCCACAATCGTGAGATATGCAGTCTCAGGGAATATTTCCTGGAAGCCGGCGTGGGGATGCATCGAGATGTTGTCGCGGTGGACAAGGGCCTTACCCCGCTCTCCTTGGCTAAAGAGAACTGGTGCAAACCTGTAGTGCTTGACACTAACGACCGCTTGGAGGTATGGCAGAGTAAGGAGCTTCACGGACGCTTTTTCCGGGCCCTGCATGGGCCCGATGTAGACTTCTTAGCGTCCGTAGCCTGGCTACGTTCCGGGGAACTCTTCGGAGAAACCGAAGGTTTTGTCTGTGCAATTATGGACGAAGTTATGATGACGAATAACTACAGGAGATTTATTGTGAAGGACGGTACGGTTGACATATGTCGGGCATGCCACCGTCCGGGTGAATCAATCCGTCACATTATCTCCGGATGTTCTCGTCTGGCTAACGGAGAATACTTGCATAGACACAACCTTGTAGCCAGGATTATCCATCAGCAACTTGCTCTGAAATACAACCTTGTGGAATCGGAAGTACCGTACTACAGGTATGTGCCCGACCCAGTTCTCGAAAATGACCATATCACACTGTAGGTACTGGGATCAATCCATCATCACTGACAGGACTATTATAGCTAATAAACCTGATATAGTGGTGGTGGATCGATCAGAGCGGCGCGCAATGATTGTTGACATAACCGTCCCGCATGACGAGAACCTCGTGAAAGCCGAGAAAGACAAGCAAATCAAGTATCTTGACTTGGCTCGCGAGGTTGTCGACATGTGGAGTGTGGACTCAGCGATCATTGTGCCGATAGTCGTTACAGCCAATGGCTTAATTGCCAAAAGCCTCGACCAACACCTAAGGAGGCTCTCGTTAGGCAGCTGGATCAAGGGCTTGATACAGAAAGCGGTACTCTTGGACACGGCTCGTATTGTTAGGAGGTTCCTTTCTCTGGAGCCCTGACCGCCGGTAGCTTGGACCCTGTTCCCGATACCGGTGGGCTACAATTTTTTATATTTTTAAATGTTTTTTTTTTTTTTTTTATTTGTAAGGAATATTTAAAAATGTATCAAATTTGTTAAAAACTAAATAAAGGAAATAATAATTGGTTACGCTTCGTAACTTATATTTTTTTTTCTTATATTTTTCTACATCACCTAATGATGATTGAAAGGCATTGGTTTACCGTTCTAATTTATTTAATCTGTGCCATATATCGTTGATTCGGTGATCTCCAAGTGCCTTGCAGCGCGCGCGCCATGCCGCGCCGCGCCTTCATTGGCAGTCTCGCTCTAACCTTGGGATAGTGTAGATGCGCATGCTATGTTTGACACTAATTAGTCCCATCGCGCCCTAAAACCCCTGAACTGAACCTATATAAACTGTTATCAGCCTACCCCAGACCTATGATAGTGTGTTGTGTATTGCTGGCCAGCATAGTGTATCCAGAAAAGATCTGTGAGCTGTTCATCCCGAAAACGAACACGTTGCCGCCGCCTGCGCGCGCTTGGGATCGCTGGTCAAGGTATGTGGTACAATTAATGAATTGAACGATCTCCTGTGCCTTTCTTCCCGATTGCGTATTTTTTTGCCTTCAACTTCTTATGACAGAATCAGCAATTATAGCCTAGATTGCTCTAATAATCTAGGCTCAATCCGCGTGTGATTTTAGCGGAAATTTACAACTTCTGCAGGTTATACGCTCCATTTTGGTCCTTCGTCCCGGACAATTTAATTTTGGGCTTTTTACGGCCTATTTTTAAGTCCTAAAAGTCTGGTTTTGAGCAAAAAACTGAGGAATTTTCAATGTTAATTGCATATCATCACACAACTCTCAACTCTATTGCTTTATTAATAAGGTTCAAACTGCCTTGCGTTTGCAATGGGTCAACCGTCAAATCAATTCTTAATTTAAATCTTTAAATTCGCTATTTGAAGCTCCGTAAAATACATTTAATTGAATATCAACGTTAATTCATATCGCTAAATACGTTTATTTATTAAATCAGTTAGTTTTCGGCGTAATTACATTTTTTTTTGATCGGTTGTAAAAATTGTGGGTAGTGGGTATAAATCGTCGTACGTTGACTGTGGAATGTTCTAGTTCTGAACTTTGTTCGCGTACCAACGATAAAATTTAGTTACGCATTAGACACTTTTACATACTTATTATGTTGGTACTAATCGAAATTGCTAAATGAATAACATTGATTGTTATTGTATGATACACTTGTATAGGTTCGTTAGGTTTACACCTGTTATATTCGTATTGCACGAGCAGGTATGCTTTATATAGCGAGACTCAACCGCATATGATTAGTTATTGCAATTAACCATATTATCATCGCGTCGCTTGTTGTTTTGTTTTGTAAGGTAACTTGATTTCTTGACAGAAACCTTCAGGTAAAATAACAGATGTGTATAAACTTTACGCGTTAATTCTCCTCAATGGAAACAGCCGTATATTTATACATATCACACCCGCACTTCACGTTTGCAAACGTAGTATGTACTTACTAGATAAATTATTTCAAACAGTCATCTACGCGTCTACTCGTGAGGAAATTTACTGTTTCTTACGAAGTTATTTCGTTAAGAATACACTCGCATCGCTTACGAAAATAAGTTTATACTTTTTTCTAAGTTCAACACTTAACTTATTATTAGTTAAGAATCTGTACCTTCTTATTACTTGTATTGAGTAAGTTAATCTCATTCAAGTAGAAGTTAGTGCAGACAAGTTTATCGCGTCGCATCCGACATACATGCTTTTATCGGGTTGTAGGTATATCTGAGCTAATCATAAATATAGTATATAGATGGGTACGTTCATAAGATATTTGGCGTGCTTACTATTTTAATTTATATTAGGTTTTGTTACGTGCACTCGGTTAAAGCGTTGGTAGTTTATATTTGTTTACCTTTCAATTTAATATTGTTAGGGTTTCGCGTGTACGGAAAGTTCGTTCCGTACTATTATCTTAAGTTATAATAATTATCTTTAATTGAGTTATCGGTTTAATTTGCCCCTAACCTCACTCACTGGGGTTCCGTAGAAGATAAAGGTTGATTCAATATTATTATTTTTGTATCATATTTAACTTCTGTTCACAATGAGTGACAAGGTTAAACTTAGGTTATTAGAAAGTAAACGTGACGCATATTTTGCACGGGTTCAAAGGATTTTGGATTCAACTAAATCTTTAACTACCGAAAGATTACGCAACGCTTTCATCGCTCAGGCAAAACAGATTGATGGATTGCGTAGCGAGTTCAATGGATTAATGGACGAGATAAATATGCTCAATTTGACATTGGATCCAACCTGTGAAGTAAGCTATGGCGCATTGCATTCATTTGATGAGTTGGTCGGCGAAATAAAGTTTAGTTTATCTTCATTAACTGAGTCAAGTGATTTCCAGAAGCCTAGCCCGTCAGCGAGCACTAATGCTCACCATATACAGGTTCCTAAAATCGAGCTGCCTACCTTTGACGGTGATATTCAGAGCTTTCCGTTCTTTTATGAGACGTTTAAACGTATTATACATACTAACGCAGATCTATCAGATTCGGATCGCATTCATTATCTGTTAAGTTGTTTGAAGGGAAAGGCTAGGAATGTGGCTGAAGGTATTGTACCTTCTGGCGATAATTACCTTGTTGTCTGGGAGTCGCTTATCGCCAAGTACCTAGACACTCGCGCGCTCGCTACTAATTATCTAAATCAGCTGTTCTCATTGAAATCGTTCGGATCGACTCCCGCTAATATTGAAAAGGGTTTCGATAAATTAACGTCTACGGTTGCGGGACTTAAACAATTGAAAATACATAACTTAGATGATTTTATATTTATTCATTGGGGTCTTAAGTTAATAGACTCTGATACCGCAAAACATTTTGAAATGTCGCTTCGTAATCAACAGGAGTTAGATTATGATTATTTCGTAAAGTTTGTTCGTGAACAAGTTAAAATCTTGTATCGTTCCTCTCCGGCGGCTAGTAAGTCCGCCACCGCAGGTAGCCCCCGCGCCTCATCTAAGGAATCGCAGGTGTTTGTGGCTACTGAATCTAAATGTTCACTTTGTCACTCCACGCATAAAAACTTGTTTATGTGCAAAGCGTTTCAAAAGTTGAGCGTTGATAATAGATTTAAGTTTATAAAAGACAATAACAGATGTGGTAATTGCCTAAGTAGCCAACATACTGTCTCTAAGTGCCTATCGAAGTCAACATGTAAGAAATGCAACGGTAAGCATCATTCCTTATTGCATTTCGAGAAATCGACGCAAGCCCCTGCGCCGACGCCCGCTAGCGCCCCCACCTCCGCTTCTGCGGCCGACCCAGCTGCTTCCGATGGTGTGGCGTTGTGTACGCATTCTTCTGCTCAAGTCCAGGCCACACGTAGTACGGAAGTGCTGGCTACTGCCAAGGTGCTGGTGGCGGGTAGGAAGGGTAAGGCCGTGGTGGTTAGGTGTCTCTTGGACCCTGGGTCACAAAAGAATTATATGACATCGCGTTGCTGCCGTATGCTCGGTCTAACTATACATACTGACTCGATAACTACCGTTCGTGGTATTGGTGGCACGTCGCAGCCCGTTCGCGGCTCGGTGAATCTTTCGTTCAGCTCACGGTTTTGCTCGCAGCCTAAGTATGAAATAGACGCTTTAGTTTTGGATCAAATAACCGGACAGCTGCCACTGGGTGCTATAGATACGTCCGTATTAAATCATATTGATCCTAAACTATTCGCGGATGACAGCTGGGGTGTGCCAGGTAATATTGATATGTTACTTGGGGTCAAGCTGTTCGCTAAGTTATTGCGACCCGGTCACGTGACCAGCGTACCCGGTTGTCCCGACGCATTGGAGACTGTGCTCGGCTACATACTTCTAGGAGAAGCACCTATCATCGAACCTCCAACTGACACTCTGTCTTTCTTTGCGAGTTCGTTCGATAACTTCGATCTTCGTAAGTTTTGGGAGATTGAAGATGTTACTGCTTCATCCATTGGGAGTGTGGATGATAAACATTGTGAAGAGTTTTATTGTAGCACAATTACCCGCGCTCCAAATGGCAAGTATGTTGCAGCTTTACCACTGAAAACAGACGCGTCAGCTTTAGGAAATTCTTTTAATATGGCTCGCAAGAGATTCTATAGTCTTGAACGTAAACTTAAGTCACTTCCTAACGTCAAACTTCTTTATGATGACGTCATACGGGATTATCTAAAAAACAATTATATTTCTTTGGTGCAGAACATCGTACCTGAATGTATGTTGCCCAAAAGAAATTGTAAGGAGCGAGAAATGGAATACTATATTCCTCACCATGCTGTCATTCGAGAGGATAAGGTGACCACCAAATTGCGTGTAGTCCTAGACGCCAGTGCATGTACAGATAACGGTACCTCGCTAAATGATATCCTGTACGCAGGTCCAGTCCTTCAGGCTGACCTTTTCAACATTTTATTAAATTTTAGGCTTTTTAGTGTCGCTATTTCCGCAGATGTCAAATCTATGTACCTACGTATAGGTATACGTTCACAAGATCGTTCACTACAACGTATCTTATATCGGTTTAACGAGGAAGAAGAACTTCAAATTTATCAGTTTTCAGTGCTTCCCTTTGGTTTAAAGTGTAGTCCTTTTATAGCGATTCGCACTATCCAACAGTTATGTCAGGATGAAGGAACACAGTTACCTCTCGCCAGGGACATTTTGCAGCGAGATATTTATATGGATGACATAGTTAGTTCTGTACCTAGCACTGCGCTAGCTATAGACTCGGCTCGTGAACTAATAAAAATATTCTCTCTCGGCGATTTTCAGCTGACGAAGTGGTCTAGCAACAGTGTCGATGTTCTTCGGACTATTCCAGAGTCATTACGACTTTCACAGAGCGTGGACCTAAGTAAAGATCCGACCCAGAAAATACTGGGACTTCGTTGGTTCCCTGACGAGGATTGTTTCGTATTCCAGGTTAACCCTGATGTTCGCACTTGCACTAAACGGAATATTCTTTCTTCCATCGCACGTCTTTTCGACGTTTTAGGCCTCGTTGCACCGATAATTTTATACGCCAAGCTTCTCATCAAAGAGCTTTGGCTTGTCAAACTTGGATGGGATGACGTCCCACCACCTCGCATTGTTCGTCTGTGGGAACAGTTTCAATCTGAACTGCCAATTATCTCTGAATTGAGATTTTTGCGACATGTCGGCGTAGTAGAACGCTGTAGACTCTCACTCGTCGGTTTTGCCGACGCTAGTGAGAAGGCTTACGGTGGTTCGGTTTATGCCCACGTTGTCAGACCTGACGGTAGTGTCGTGGTCTCGCTGGTGTGTGCGAAATCTAAAGTCGCACCACTGAAAGTAGTTTCGCTAGCTCGTCTCGAGTTATGCGCCGCACTCCTCTTATCAACTGTGATAAAGCGAGTATATAATCTTTTCGCAGCTCGACACGCCATTGAGGTAGTCGTAGCTTTTTCGGATTCAACTGTAACTTTGAGTTGGATTCATTCCGCACCGCATCGATGGCACACCTTCGTAGCCAATCGTATTGCTAAGATTCATGAGAATCTTTCGGCAGATCACTTCTTCCATGTGAAAGGGTCTGAAAATCCCAGTGACTGCCTCTCTCGCGGTTTAACGCCTGCCCAATTAGTGCATCATCCGTTGTGGCTAAATGGGCCGCCATGGCTTAAACTTCCCCGCGCTGATTGGCCGATAAAACCATTCGTTTCAGGCGAGTCGCAAGAGCTTCCTGAAATGAAGCCCGTGGCTTTACCTGCTCTCTCGCACGAATGTTCTGACAGAAGTCCTCCTTCTGACAACATTTTGTACGTTCGCTCTACCAGGTTCTCGTCCTGGTTTAAATATTTAAAAACTATTTGCTTAGTTTATAAGTTCATCAAACGGCTTCCTCGAGGGCCCGTTACCGCGTCTGATTTAGAGTTCGCTGAATCTATTGTGTGGCGATCTGTGCAGAGGATTTACTTTGAATCTGATCTCGATCGTTTAGCCCGCAATGAGTTGTGCTCTAAGCCAGTACAACGGTTAAGTCCATTCCTTCACGAAGGACTTATCCACGTTGGAGGTCGCCTAGCAAACTCTGAGCTAGATTTTGACTCTCGTCATCAGATCCTCCTTCCGCGTCAAGATCATATAGTGGAACTTTTAGTTTCCCACTATCATGTGACAAATTTCCACACAGGTCCAACCTTGCTCGTATCTCTCTTACGACAAAGGTATCGGATCCTGTCCGCGCGACGTATTGCACGTCACATTACCTTTAAGTGTAACATTGGCTTTCGAGCATTACCGCGACCTACCTTTCCTATAATGGCGGATTTGCCACGTTTTCGCGTTGAGTCGGCTCCTAACGCTTTCTCTCATACAGGTTGCGACTACGCGGGACCCTTCTTGGTCGCCCGGTAGTAAAGTTGTGCCCTTTGCCAACGCAATAAGTTTAGTTACCTTAATATTAATTCTTACCTTGCACCAATGTGCAGTATTAGATTTAGTTACCGCGTAGAATAGTTAGTTAAGTATTCTTATTTGTTATATAGAGTCGCAACTCTAGAGTTCTTATAGCTTTTTGTGGGGTTGTGATGATATGCAATTTTATTTACTTCTCCTTTGTGTTTCGAAAGTAGGAACTTTCAAGCCGGGGAAAATGGTTACGCTTCGTAACTTATATTTTTTTTTCTTATATTTTTCTACATCACCTAATGATGATTGAAAGGCATTGGTTTACCGTTCTAATTTATTTAATCTGTGCCATATATCGTTGATTCGGTGATCTCCAAGTGCCTTGCAGCGCGCGCGCCATGCCGCGCCGCGCCTTCATTGGCAGTCTCGCTCTAACCTTGGGATAGTGTAGATGCGCATGCTATGTTTGACACTAATTAGTCCCATCGCGCCCTAAAACCCCTGAACTGAACCTATATAAACTGTTATCAGCCTACCCCAGACCTATGATAGTGTGTTGTGTATTGCTGGCCAGCATAGTGTATCCAGAAAAGATCTGTGAGCTGTTCATCCCGAAAACGAACACGTTGCCGCCGCCTGCGCGCGCTTGGGATCGCTGGTCAAGGTATGTGGTACAATTAATGAATTGAACGATCTCCTGTGCCTTTCTTCCCGATTGCGTATTTTTTTGCCTTCAACTTCTTATGACAGAATCAGCAATTATAGCCTAGATTGCTCTAATAATCTAGGCTCAATCCGCGTGTGATTTTAGCGGAAATTTACAACTTCTGCAGGTTATACGCTCCATTTTGACCCACTTGAAGCACAATCAGCATGGCGGTAGCTATTGTGTGAATCCCGTCCGCCGTGAAAATGGTTACGCTTCGTAACTTATATTTTTTTTTCTTATATTTTTCTACATCACCTAATGATGATTGAAAGGCATTGGTTTGGGTATAGAGTCGCAACTCTAGAGTTCTTATAGCTTTTTGTGGGGTTGTGATGATATGCAATTTTATTTACTTCTCCTTTGTGTTTCGAAAGTAGGAACTTTCAAGCCGGGGAAAATGGTTACGCTTCGTAACTTATATTTTTTTTTCTTATATTTTTCTACATCACCTAATGATGATTGAAAGGCATTGGTTTACCGTTCTAATTTATTTAATCTGTGCCATATATCGTTGATTCGGTGATCTCCAAGTGCCTTGCAGCGCGCGCGCCATGCCGCGCCGCGCCTTCATTGGCAGTCTCGCTCTAACCTTGGGATAGTGTAGATGCGCATGCTATGTTTGACACTAATTAGTCCCATCGCGCCCTAAAACCCCTGAACTGAACCTATATAAACTGTTATCAGCCTACCCCAGACCTATGATAGTGTGTTGTGTATTGCTGGCCAGCATAGTGTATCCAGAAAAGATCTGTGAGCTGTTCATCCCGAAAACGAACACGTTGCCGCCGCCTGCGCGCGCTTGGGATCGCTGGTCAAGGTATGTGGTACAATTAATGAATTGAACGATCTCCTGTGCCTTTCTTCCCGATTGCGTATTTTTTTGCCTTCAACTTCTTATGACAGAATCAGCAATTATAGCCTAGATTGCTCTAATAATCTAGGCTCAATCCGCGTGTGATTTTAGCGGAAATTTACAACTTCTGCAGGTTATACGCTCCAATAATAATAATATATATAATATATTTATTCAAAATTAGAATTGGCATAAATTAATACAATTTAAATCTTAGAAATAATGTAGGTATAACAAAATTAGATGCCTGTACTAGGTTAGACCTGTATCACAGGCGGCATGTTTCTACTAATTACTATTTGGACAATAGATTTCTTAACAACAATATAGCAAAAATGGAACGAGTTTGTATAGGTTAATATATTAAGATACTTAAACGCTAATGTAAGTTATGAACAAAAATAATTAAAGCCTGAAAATGTAAATAAAAGGTAAAACAATATTATAGCACATACTTTAAAATACTAGTATTATGATTGTCAGCAGTAGGTAATAAATAAGTTATTGCAAAAATAATATCGTCAAGACATTGTTGTTGTGGGCGACAATTTGCTTAGACAGCGAAAATCAACGGAATTCAGGCCAAGAGTATGACGCACTACTACGTGCCATCATAATCGACGGAGTTAATATATCTGAGTTCCGCTATTTTTCTAGCAGGGCATTCAGCCTCTCCCGTTTTGTGGTCACTGGGCTTTTTGAAGCGGGAGCAAGTCGCGCATTTTGGAGTGTCTGCTTTCTTCGTGCATTCGGACATCATATGACCTGCTTCACCGCAGTGACCACATGTAGAGTTCACTTCCCTGCAGGATTTGGCTGCATGCCCATACTGCTGGCATTTGTAGCACCTCGTAACTAACGTAAAGTCCCTGACAGGGCAAGATGTCCAATTTATAAAAATCCTTGATTGTTGTATTAGCATTTTTCGTAAATTGGCCGCAACTTCAATAACGTAGTTACAGGTCGCAGCCTCCCTTTTCCTGGATTTGTGGCTTAATTTTACCAACGTCAAGAAGGAGTCCAAGGACATGGCTGGTAACTTGTCTGCTACATTTTGTTCATAAATGCACTTGAAGACCTCATTTTCTGGTAGGGATGACGGCACTCCTATGATCACAATCCGGGGTTTACGCTTGTTGGGCTCGTCGGCGGTAAGTCCAGATGTCGAGAGCTGGACTGCGTTCTTAAGCTTATCGGCGTCGTGCTTGGACTCTGTGCTTATTATTACGCCACCATTTTTCGTTCTTCGGACACCACGTACTTGTAACTTCATTTGCTCGGGCCGTATGATCTTCTGCACCAGTTCTTTAGTTTCCTCACTTGTTTTCAGTTTATCATTTGGATAGATGGCGACAGAACTTAAGTTATGTGGTTTAACTAACTGGTTAGACCCCCTTTTCACCATGTCGGCAAAAGAAGCATTTCCTGCAGAGCTAGATTCCCGTATCGACTGCTTGAGCTCCGAAATATGTTCTGTCAGGTCGCGCTGATCTTTAAGGGTACCGATTACGTTATCTGCGTGTATTGCTTTTTGCTTCAGTGATTGGTATAGTACTGCCATTTGTGAAGTCCCAGATTCTACTTTACGGCACAGGTTTGTTATTTTCATTTTCTGCTCGGTGTTAAGTTTCCCTTCCGCGGCAATCAAGCAAATTTCACTTAAGTGCTGGTGGATGCCGGTCATCCATCGTTGGATTTCGCTCGTTGGAACAATAACATCGGCCGTGGCCGACTGCGACGCAGAGGCGGAGGGTTGCGCTGCTCCCCTTGGATTAGAGGGGCTGTTTTCCATTTTGTTAAAAGTTCACTCTTTTGTGTTCATAATTCACTAAAACTACACACTAAGCAAAAATTACTTTATGCATTATGAAATTATTAAACTAAATGAGGTCAATATAATTAATGTATTAAAAATTGCTAATGAGCACGTCTGTACGCTGCGAGTGCAGAATTGCATTCCCACTAAGACCGCAATTTTTTTTATAAATGAAGGTGTTTGAAAACAATTTTATTTTTAAATTGTCGGTAGTTAGTTTATAAGCAGCCCAAATAAAATGGACTGAGAGTGTCGTAGTTCTCAAACGTTGCAAACTTCATAACTCATCCATGAACGGGATTGAATCGTTAAAGATTCTACTCTAAATAATGTTTTAACAAAATAATGATTACAAAAAGAAAAGCAGCACCCGTGGTTTGATCTTACGACTCCTCGTTCGTTAAACAAAGGTGTTAACTATTGTGCCAAGATTGCAATAGTTGCATTAGCAAAATATTATATCTGATTCAGTGACAAATGAATGATTACTATATATTTTGGTATATATATGGTACTAGCTTTTGCCCGCGACTTCGTTCGCGTGGAATAGTGACTTCCGGCAGATTTTTGGTTTATCTCGCGAAAAAAAAAAAAAAACTATCCTATGTCCTTTCTCAAGTTTCAAACTATGTCTGTACCAAATTTCATCAAAATCCGTTCAGCCGTTTAGGCGTGAAAGAGTAACAGACAGACAGACAGACAGACAGAGTTACTTTCGCATTTATAATATTAGTATGGAAGTATGGAATATTGATGTGCCGCACGCACACTAATAAAGACAAAGCTCGCTTGCTTTACTCAGTGTTTGTGTGGCATAACTATTTCACACATGTAAAGTGTAAACTCATTAGCTAGTGTGCGTGATGTATACTTATTAGCTGTGCAGACTGTACATAACCTGAACAAAGTCTTACATTAGGTGGCAGAGCCCATCGACTACATACTTTTTCTAGTTGTAAAACTGCATAGTGTTAAGACAATATAGTGTTTCTTGTATAATTGATGGTAATAAAGCATGCTATTTACGAATGTATTTACGTAATATTCAAAATGTTTTTTCACTTTCAGTGGTTGGTGCTAAAGTTGAACCAAATCCAGGATGGGTTGATATGTCTTGTGTAAACGGAGCCAGTGGAGTAAGTATAAATAATACAGGGTGGGCCAAAAATTTTTGCACTTTTGAAACATGAATAGAAATAAAACTACAAATGTTATTTTGTTGATAATTTATTTAACGTAATAACCATTTAATGAAATTTATTATTTAAAAATAACATCGTCCAAATGTGCACTGCCTCGTTGTTAACACTCCTGCAATCGACTACGCAAATTTTGGAAAACTCGCTGACACATGCTGCGGAGGATCGCGGTTATTTCCTCGTGGATTTTTTGTTTTAATTGGGATATTAAGGTACACTCGACTTTTCAGGTATCCCCACAAGAAAAAATCGCATGGTTTAAGTTCCGGGCTTCTCGAAGGCCATGGGATATCACCCCTGCGAGAAATCAATTTGTTCAGAAACATTTATTTAACTACCGGTAAACTCACATTTGACGTATGGCATGTTGCTCCATCTTGTTGCATCCAAGTCCTGCTGTTGTACCCTTGAAATTCATGCAACTGCGGCATCAAAAAGTCTTGCAACATCTTGACGTATTCCGCTGAATTCACAGTTACATTATTTCCTTGGTTATTTTCAAAGAAATACGGACCAATGCCCTTTGATGATATGGCACCCCATGCTGTCGTTTTATCCTGGCCGCCCTGTTTGTTTAATATTCATTTTCGATCCCGTTTGCTCGAACTTCTCGACTCAAGCTTGGATCAAATTAACACTTTGGCACTCACTTACACGGCATAATCCGTAATCAATTCTAAACAGGAGTCGTACAGTAACGCAGGAATCATTGTTTTTGTAAATTTGTTTTACACAAAAAGCACGCTGTTGTCCCGTGAAGCGCTCCATCGTAACTAAAATTGCATGAAGTGGCGCACAGTTTCCCGCCACCTGCGCGCCCCTCCCTCGAACGTTTCCCAAAAAAATCTAGTGTTTCTATTTGCAAAAATTTTTGGCACACCCTTTATAATGTTGGGAAATAATGCCCGAGATGACGTGAAAAAGAGAAATATGGAAGACGAGACATGCTGCGTCGACCCGATACTGCCGAATGTCAAAACAAAAGCGAATCAATCCCTTTGTACTGTTTGTGGACTGTTATATTTTCTGCTAGTTAAATAATTTAGTTGTGTAGTATGTACATGAGATTAGGTAGTTGATTAACCTTTTCAGTTCAGTTCTCATGTAGGCAGTAAGGCCTAACGATCCCACACACCCTAGTGTCAGAGTTTCTAAACCGCCTCAAGGGCCTTTGACATGGTTTGACGACCGCCATTTGCGGCCGAGACCACCGGCTTATAAGTGCCTTCCGAAGCACGGAATCATCTTTTTTATCAGACAATCAGGTGATTCAAGCCTGCAATGTCCTAACCAAACTGGAAACAACTTTACAAAGTATGCAACCCACGACCTCCGGGTCACAAGGCAAACGCCTAATCCACTCGAACACGGAGGCAGCTATTATTATTAACCTTTTAAATATATAATACGAATGTTCTCCAAAGTTAAACTGCGCTTAGTGATATACTGATATTTTGTTTTTTTCTCTCTTCAGGTATTATTAGGTTTTAGCTTAGGTGTTATGCACACAATAAAAGCTAAAGAGACTACTGTTGTACCTTGTATACCGGTAGACTATGTCAATAATGTGATTATAGCTGCAGGATGGGAAACAGCCAGGAAACGAGCCGTAGGTGACAACGATACAATGATCTACATGGTTGCTCCGAATGCCAGAACGCCTAAAACTTGGAGTACGTATGATTTAAAAATAAACATCACTTCCAAATTTTAAAAGAGGCTTTTACTTGTTGGACTTCAGTAAAACTTTGAACCCCGTAGACTTAGAGGTCCTACTCTGCATACTCTGGTTTCTTAACATTTTCAACGGCAATTGTTTAGTTTCGTAGTTACCTGTGCTTCCTTGTAATCCCCATCGCGAGCTACTTGCATTGAAATGTCTTCATTTTTATAATATGATGAAATAATTCTGGTTGCGTACCTCAAGGAGTGTCCGAACTTCTTCTATTTTCAATCAACTTCTGTCATCCTAAGTTTAATCCTGATATTCTGCAAACTTATTTCTTGCTTCCTCTGACAATTGCTTTGAGACGGGTCCAGTAGGTATGGTATTTTTGATTAGAGTATTGCTCATGATTTGCATGTTGACCGTGCCTCGAACTACGCTCGCAAATCGACTAGGCGTTGTTGATGCGAATTTTGAAAAAAGCTTAAAAGGTAACACAAATAATGATCAACTGTTCATGTTCACCAGGAGAAATGCATGATATTATCGGGAATAAGGCCAGAAACTACCAAACACCGATGGTAGTATTATATCCATTCGCATGGAACACCGAAAACTCTTTACTTTTCTACTTGTTGTCCTGGTTATTTCATTTGATTCCTGCTTACATCGCGGATGGAATAAGCGTCATACTTGGAAAAAAAAGAAGGTATTTATTTTTTAAAGTCACAAAATAGATATAAAACGATTTTGTACAATGACTGCAAAGTCTTAAAATATTAGCGAGATTTGGTAGAGAAAAGACAAAGAGACGTTGGTCTTGGGGTTGCAGGCGCGACTGTTTTCTGTGATTCTCAGGTTGAACAAAGTTTTAGGAGATTTTTCAATCTTTTTTTCTCAGGTGACCACGGAGGCTTTAGGTTCGTTGCAGCCTGTAGTCTGTATTTGAGCCCAATTAATGGCAATAAGCTCATTCTCTATAAATAACACGGAACCTAAACATGAGTGACGATATATTATGTGTGTACTATACACCTTTGTCTAACACTACGGAAGTGACAGACGTGATGTTATTTAAAAATAATGTAACATTTTACTTTTCAGATTTGTGAAACTTGCCACGAAAATGTACAAAATGTCAACGGCGTTATGCTACTTTCTTTGCAACCAGTGGAATTTTGACGACCAAAATACGGCAGCTCTATACAGCAGTCTGTCAAAAGAAGATCAAGATATTTTTAATTTTGATTTAAAAAAACTAGACTGGCAAGAATATTTAGTAACACTTTGTATCGGCCTAAGAAAGTACGTGTTGAAAGATGGTTTAACAGGCACAGTTAATGCAGTTAGAAAACAGAAAGTTCTAAAAGTGTTAACTTTCATAATATTACCCTTATATTTCTATTGTTTATTTAGAATTTTGTGTCTTGCTGTGTCTTTATTGACGTTGTTTTGGTAAGCCATTCATTTGAAAAGAGTTTTGAGGAATCATCATCATTCTATGTATTTGTGGTAAAATAAATGGTTTTTTATTTATTCTGTCCTTTATTTTTATTCCTATTAACATTAAGTAGGTACCTAATTTTATGAATACCCTTTAAAAAAAACATTACAAAATATAAAAAAAAAATCTTAAATCATTTCATTTTGGACATCTTTCAATATTCTGATAAAAAATATTAACACAATTGGTCTGCCGGCCAACAGGAGTACCAAGCAACCGATCTTTTTAGGGTTCCGTAGACAACTAGGAACCCTTATAGTTTCGCCATGTCTGTCTGTCCGTCCGTCCGTCCGTCCTCGCTTAATCTCTGTGACTGTTAGCACTAGAAAGCTGAAATTTGGTACCAATAATTATGTGTATCAATAAAATCCGACTTCAGGACCAGACCTCGGAACCTATCCTTCTGCAGCGCGGTGTGAGACAGGGAGACGTCATATCTCCGAAACTGTTTACCGCTGCATTGGAGGATATCTTGAAGGTTCTGGATTGGAGAGGACTTGGCATCAACGTCAACGGCGAGTACATCACTCACCTTTGGTTTGCCGATGATATAGTGGTCATGGCTGAGACCATGAAAGACCACAGTGCAATGCTCGATGACCTCAGTAGAGCTTCCGAAAGAGTGGGTCTTAAAATGAACATCCAACTTACCCCAGTGTCTCAAGACGAAAGTCTATGACCAGTGTGTGTTGCAAGTGATTACATACGGGAGCGAAACGTGGTTGCTCACAATGGGCCTCATCAGAAAGCTCAAAGTCACCCACAGGGCAATGGAGAGGGCTATGCTCGGAGTTTCCTTGCGTGATCGAATCAGAAATGAGGACATCCGCATGAGAGCCAAGGTTACCGACGTAGCCCGAAGAATCGTCAGACTTAAGTGGCAATGGGCAGGGCACATTGCTCGTAGAACGGATGGCTGATGGGGCCGAAAAGTTCTGGAATGGCGACCGCGAACCGGAAGACGTTACGTTGGAAGGCCTCCACTAGGTAGACCGATGACCTGGTCAAGGTTGCAGGAACACGCTGGATGAGAGACGCACGGGACCGGTCAATGTGGCGACGCCTGGCGGAGGCCTATGTCCAGCAGTGGACTTCTTTTGGCTGAAATGATGAATGATGATGTGTATCAATCACGCCGACACATGCGTCGCCAAAAATGTTTTATTAGGGTAAGCCCCCCTATATGTGTATGCAAGCATTTTTTTTAACTTCGTTTACATATTTTATTGTCCTGAACGTATCTTTTTACAAACAAAAAAAGAATTATTGCTACGGAACCCTACACTGAGCGTGGCCCGACACGCTCTTGGCCATTTTTTTTAAATGTGATAATGCGTGCGAGACGCATTACCTTCCTGGTCCTTCTACCGTTAAAGTTTGAAACCAACAACGGAAAATTTCAAAAAGTCAACGGTTCAACGGTTGGAGAACAAAGGACTTCATCTTCGTGCTCAAGTTCCGCGACAGATCTTCGTTTTCTACGTGTCATCGCCTGCATCTGGTCTTCGTGAACGTCGATACGGCAACAGCCGTCTTCATCGAGTTCAAACCAACGGGCTGCGCAAGAACGGATCGTCGAGACTTCAGGGCGAGAAGACATTGAAGCAATATTCACGTCAACATTCTACATAGCACTGGAAAAGTCGACTCATCGGAGCCACAGGCGTCAGCTCATCATCAGAGGTTGACAGCATAAAACCGTGAGAACGTTCCAATTTTCCTTTGTTCCTACATTTTGCCTAGTCATTTCACCTATCCAGTTTCAATTGAACTTATTTTATTAGTTTCAGTTTAATTCGTAGTTCCATCAATCCATAATCTTCAGCCTTTCAACTTGTTTTAAACAGTGTCCGTTAACTTGTCAGTTAGTTTAGCAGTAAGCTTCGGCGCAGCTGTCCAAATGTCAAGTGACATAACAAAAAAACATCGTTGAACTGTCCGTGGCCCGGTGCGGGTCACTTTTTCCTTCCGTGACATTTTGTATATCTGAAGCATGAAAGTTTGTTCGATCCCGCTCAAACTTGCACAGAGTCTAGAAGAATAAACAAGAACGACATTTTGTCCTTGTTCAACCTAGATTAATGATTTTAAGTGCCAAAAACAAGCGATTCTTTTTTAGGAAATGACGTCACGGCACGACGGCGCGTTTTGTTTTGCCTTTGAGATAAAAACCATAAGTTGCGACCTAATTATGTTGTTTAATATATGTTACTTATTAAGTACTAGTGGATATAAAACAATAACATTTTAAAATAATGGTTTACTTTTATTATCATCGGCAAAACTTGTCCATTTTGCCACTATAGTGGTAATGCGCCGCCTACGGCATAAAAATTCATCACCCCAAAAGTGGTGATGAGCCACCAAGCGGTACCTGTTAGCTAATTTATTAGCGATTCCAATGACATAACTGGAAGCGAGCTAA
This sequence comes from Diarsia mendica, assembly GCA_949316265.1. Classification (NCBI taxonomy): domain Eukaryota; kingdom Metazoa; phylum Arthropoda; class Insecta; order Lepidoptera; family Noctuidae; genus Diarsia; species Diarsia mendica. The sequence continues at coordinate 20,384,133 of OX438901.1, forward strand.
CTAACGTAATTTCGGAGATATCGTCGTTTTAATGAGGCGCGCCGTTTTTTTTGTTAAAACGGGAATTCAGTTAACAGAAGCGGCCATATTGGAAAAGTGACCCGGTGCGGGTCGTGGACAGATGAGGGGATGGTACCAACTGTCAAGGTATAGACAATAACAATAGTGATATTTTAACGGTTTATTCCTTTGTACTGGTCAATCACAGTCCCATTATTAAATCATATTAGTGTCACCATTTCCAATACATATGTTTTTCATTAGGTATTCCGTTAAATTGAATTGATTTTTTTTCCTTTGTTTGCAGAAAAACATTGCGTCATCCGCTTAGCGTTACACAGCAATTTTAAACGAAAACGCCTAACGCTTTGTGCTCCCATACCAACGTTTAAACTTATTGCTAATCGTTTACTGGCAATATCTTTCGCTTACGACTAAATAGTATTGTTCATTCTTTTTTTTTAATTTCTCTTTCTTGCTGCAGCTGCTAAATTTTCGTCGTCATGGCTGACATGAAAGGCAATTAAGGCAATTTGAAGAGGAAATTAAGAAGCGGGCTTCAATTAAGGCCAAGCTTACGCAATTTTCCTCCTATTTAAGTATTTCTAAGTCTTGCGAAAAGTTAAGTGAGGTACAAGTCATCGAAATCGAATATGGACTTAATATATTTGAAAGCTTAAACGAGAAATATGATGAAAGAAAGAAAGAAAGAAAAAGTATTTATTGATTTCACAACAGGACTTGAACGCATTGGCAAAAAATTAAAAGTTAACAAAGTAAACATGAGATACACTTAAAATTAGGACATAATTATATATATATATATTAAATTAGTCCCGTGCGAAACCAAAAGGCCACTATGATGCGTTACAGGATGAATTGGAAGCGATGGTGGATGACCCCAGCGAGCAATATACGGAACGCAGGGCTTTGAGTAGCTGTACTACGGCTTGGTGGCTTCTGCACGCCAGCTGATCAGCAGCTCAAGAAGGCTTCTTGAGGGGGACTCCGCAAACGAGGTCGATTCTTGTAATACTAGTACACACAAACACAAATCAATTCGTTTACCTAAAATTATTAGCTGTCAGCTGTCAACACGCGTAGATACGCTGTCGGATAATTCGTGATTTTGTGCGTTAAACATAAAGTATAATGCTCGGAAAACATTTAAAAGTGTACTTTATAGTGTAAAAACTGTGTAAAACTGTTTGTGAACTATAATAATTAGTGATTCAAACAAAAACCAGTGAACAAAAAACGAAAAATTAATTCTACTTTTCAAAGACTTTTCCATCCACCCTCAAACTTTTGATATTTTTATTTCAACTTCAAAATGTCATTTGATGTTTGGAATTAGTGTTGCCATAAAAATAATTTAAATCTCCACTAAAATGAGTTCAAATAAAAACCTCACGCAACAAATATTTCATCCTGGATTATTTAATAGATCAAGGTCGTCATCTTTGTCTGAAATTGGCAATGACAAACAAAAGAGCTACAGTTGCAATCCTGTTACCGAATTGAAACCAGCTAATATAAATGAAACTCCTAACACCACTGCTTGCCTACCCAGTACGAGCAAAGAGATAGCAGGTACGCCATGTAATCCATCAGTACCATGGCAAAGAGTACCTGTACAAAAACATAAGAGAAATCGATCACCTGATGACACAGGAGCAAGTAAATATTCTGCAAAAAGAATACAGACAAGAGAACAAGAACTGAGTAAACGTCGAGGAATAAACACAGATAACACACAGGAAGCTGAAATACCTGAATTAAACACAAGCAACAGTTTCTCGTTGTTAAATGTAGATGAACCAACCCAGGCCCCCTCTGTGCCTAATGAAACCAGGAAACCTTCCAAACCTCCGCCCATAATGCTATACGGTATTGATGACCTAGGGAAATTAACAGAGTTTCTCGAAGAAGTGGCTAAAAAGACCGATTACACATACAAAGTGGTAAATAAAAACCAGTTAATTATTTCCACAAGCACTATTGAAATATATAAACAACTATTAGAACACATTAGAGCTAAAGGACTCATAGGTCACACTTTTACCCAAAAGGATGAAAAGTGCATGAGAATTGTGATTAAACACCTACACTTCAGCACTCCCAAAGAAGCCATAATTCAAGCGATAGAAGAAACTGGCAATAAAGTCAAAGGTGAAATAGTGACAGCACGTGCCAATGCGACCAAGGAACCATTAAATACATTCTTTGTGAACCTATACCCTCACGAAAACAACCGAAAGGTAAAAGAGATCAAATATATTTATCATCAAAAAATCACAATAGAAGATCCAAAAAGGAAAAATACTGTGGTACAATGCACGCGATGTCAGCAATATGGGCATACAAAAAACAATTGTATGCGACCTTACAGATGTGTAAAGTGTGCTGGTGAACACAAAACGACTGCATGCACCATGGACAGGAACACCCCTGCAGTTTGTACTCTATGCTCTGGAAGCCACCCCGCTAATTATAAAGGATGTCAAGTCTACAAAGAAATTGCGGCAAGAAAATGGGGAAACAAACAAAAACAACCACAAAGTAAAGTCACATCTGAAAAACAAGACCCAGTACCTAAACCAGATAATATACAACCCAAGCCATATCAAAACACCGATGGTTACCCCAAATTATACAGTGAAGCGGTCAAAAGAGCTGATACCCTTAGAGATAACACACAAAAGAAAAATTTTAACAGTGACCACAAAGAGTCACAGAGAACCATTTCCAATAAACCGGAAAAAGAAAACAATCCTATAGAACAAAACTATAGCTTTATTGACCTCATAATTAAACAGACTGAAAGGATAGACCAACTGATATCCCAGATGAGTACTATGATGAACCTGATTATGACACTCATAAGTAAACAACAACCATGACCTCATTACGTATAGCCATCTGGAACATAAATGGTCTAGCGCCAAACAAGACAGAACTAGAGGTGCTCTTAAAAATAAATAAGGTGGACATTGCCTTAATTTCAGAAACTCACCTCAATGATCGCAAACTATTTAACATGAATAACTATTGTGTATACTGTACCAACCACCCAGACAACACCTCTCATGGTGGGGCTGCTGTTATCATAAAAAATAACATTAAGCACCATTTACATAGTGAGTTCAAAGAAAATTGGTTACAAGCAACTACAATCACCATAGATGAGAGTATTGGTCCCCTTAACATAAGTGCCGTATACTGTCCACCAAACCAGAAGGTCAAGAATTACATGTTTGACAGATATTTTAACACATTGGGCAATAGGTATATCAGTGGTGGAGATTGGAATTGCAAACACACTTGCTGGGGGTCCAGACTCATCACAACCAGAGGACGCGAGCTGAAAAAGAGCGTTGAAACTCAACGGCAAAGTCTGCTGTCCACTGGCGAACCAACCTACTGGCCTACGGATACCAACAGAACACCTGACCTTCTGGACTTTTTCATTGTCAAGGGACTGTCAAATATCAATTCTAGTGTGGAGTCGTCATTCGATACACTATCTGACCACTCTCCAGTTATTGCCACATTTAGTATTGCAGCTATCAAGAGGGAGCCAAAACTAACCTTGTGCAATCGGAAAACTGACTGGGACTCATTTGCGGATTACCTTGAAGAAGAAGTTAATCTAAAAGTAAAACTTAAAACTGAAGAAGACATCGATTCTGCCACATTCTACATAACCAATTTAATACAAATAGCAGCATGGCGCGCTACCCCAACACTGAATCCTTTAGTCTGCAAAAATAACATACCCTTACAGATTAAGCATAAACTGGAGGCCAAACGAAGATTGCGAAGGCAGCTTCATTTAAGTAAATCGGAAGAGGACAGAAGGGATTTTAATAAAGCTGCAAGAGAACTGAAGGAGCTCATTCATGATAACGAAAATACCATGTTCCAAGAAAAACTCTCAACATTGTCAGCTCAAAAACAGGACAACTATTCATTGTGGAAGATAACCAAAAACTTCAAAAGGCCAAAGCATTTTGTACCTCCGCTTAGGCAACCTAATGGATCTTGGGCCAGAAAAGCAAGCGACAAGGCGGAGCTTTTTGCAGAACACCTTTCTGCGGTTTTCACTCCGAATGACTCTTCGATGACTGATTTTGAAGAAGAAGTCGATAGTTATCTGAACAGTGATCAACAACTATCACCTTTACTCAAACTGGTCACACCGAGAGAACTGATACGAACAATAAGAAATCTCGAGAACAATAAAAGTCCTGGTTACGATCTCATCACAGGTGAAATACTCAAGCATCTACCTAGAAAAATTATCGTCTTTCTAACAATGCTGTTCAATGCTGTCTTTCGGCTACTATACTACCCAAAAATGTGGAAGATATCACAAATATGTATGATAGCGAAGCCAGGAAAACCACCAACCGAACCAAGCTCATACAGACCCATAAGCCTCCTTCCAATCATATCAAAGGTTTTTGAGAAAATATTTCTACGAAGATTAAAACCAGTCCTTGACGAGAATGGAATAATACCAGACCACCAATTTGGGTTCCGTGAAAAGCACGCAACAGTAGAGCAAGTGCATAGAGTGGTCCACAAAATCAGACAGTCATTGGAAAATAAAGAATACTGTTCTGCAGTGTTCCTGGATATCCAACAGGCATTCGATAGGGTATGGCACAAGGGACTTTTATATAAGTTGAAATCTCTGCTACCTAATTCTTTTTACAGGATATTAAAATCTTACTTAGACCAAAGAAAATTTCAAGTTAAGTATGAGGAAGAACTGTCTGACCTGTACGAAATGAAGGCTTCAGTACCACAAGGCTCTGTGCTTGGGCCCGTACTCTACTCTATCTATACTGCAGACTTGCCTAATTCTGATGACGTGATAACTGCGACCTATGCAGACGACACTGCGTGCCTTGCGAGTGACCAAGATCCAACTCAAGCGTCTCAAAAATTACAAGTCCAGTTGAATAAAATTGATGTATGGCTAAAAAAATGGAGAATTCAACCTAGCTTAACAAAGTCAGTTCAAGTGACCTTCACTCTTCGGAAGGGCGATTGTGCCCCAGTGTACATGGAAAGCAAACCACTGCCAAACAGCAACACAGTAAAATACCTGGGGCTACATTTAGACAGAAGGCTTACCTGGGCCAACCATATTAAGGCCAAGAAAAAGGCAGCTTCCATTGAAATGAAAAGCTTATCCTGGCTCTTAGGCAGACAATCAAAACTATCCATTAGTAACAAAATACTAGTTTACAAAGCTGTAGTTAAACCAATCTGGACATACGGTATAGAACTATGGGGATCGGCTAGCCACTCCAACATCGAAATTTTGCAAAGGTTCCAAAATTTAGCCCTAAGAACTATCTCAATAGCACCCTGGTTTGTCAGAAACACAGAAATACACAAGCACTTATATGTACCAACAGTGAAAGAAGAACTATGTGAAAAATGCAAAAATTATAAACAGAGACTGAGCAAACACAGCAATGTCTTAGCCAAGAACCTCCTGAACAGACAAGGGGATATAATCCGCCTAAAGCGATGGCAAATCCTAAACTTGGACCAGAGAAAGTGACAACTTCAATTAAATTTTAGTACCATATATAATGTGAATGTTTACTGGAACATCACAAAAAAAATCTCAAACGAAGACCACATCTGATTATAGCTAGACAGCTGATCGCAGATAAAATGAGAAGAAAAAAAAAAAAAAAAAAAAAAAAAAAAACCTAAAATTGACTTACCCATATTTTCAGGCAGTTATCACGATTGGCTCGAGTTTAGAGATACCTTTGTTTCTATAGTACACAACAACACAAGCTTGGATAATATAAATAAACTACACGTTTTCATTTTGCTCCACCACGATATATCGTTGCGTTCATTGGCAAAAAAAACCTCTTAAGGCGCTAACAACAATGAAACTAGCGCCACCCACATCTTATTTGATTTTCATCATTCACTTTTCATGATTCAAGACTTGATAAATTACGAGAATTACAGTTTAAAGATAAAAGTGGCCTTAATCAGTAATTCTCTTAATTTATCAAGTCTAGAATCATGAAAAGTGATTTTAAAATACTACTACATTTGATGTGATTTTAGAGAAAAAGACTCAAGCTTGGTCAATGGATCTTAGTTGCCTAAATAAATAAATGATTATTATTATATTAGCTCAAGGTCGTTGGCATTTAGTGTCGCCTTAAAATAATTGTTAACAAAATTCGATTCAACTATGGAAGTAAATATTTTTACAATAACTGTACGCTGATGAAGTTCACGGGATAGTTTGTAATAAACACATCTTGTAAAGGTTTTTTCTGCTCATCATTCAGAAGCATAGCGGCTTGCTCTTACTATGATGTAGTTATGTCCAATTTTAGACAACCTTGTTTAAATTATTGCATAAAGACAAATTGAATTTTAAAAGCGTTTCGTTTTCAATTCATTTTATCACAGTTATTGTTAGGCGTTGAAGTGATGAAAATGAAGGACGGTAGGAATATTTTGGGGACATTGTGAGCGTGTTATTATGAAAGATAAATATCTGGGCCTTTGTGAACAAGAACGTCCCACTTTTTTTTTGTCAACAAAATTAATTTTTGAGGAATTGGTTGGTCTTGTTTATCTTTTCATATAATATTTCGTGTGCAGAAAATGTGATAACTCGGCTAATTATTTCACCCAAAAACAATTAATCTTTATCTCAGAGAAACATATTTTAGGATTGAATCAGTAGTTTCGGAGATACAAACTTACAAACAATTTTACCTCTTTTTCAATATTAACATATAACATGTTGTTTTTCCCAGATACTATAAACTATACTGGTGTAAATTAAAAATTATAATTTCTGTAATGATTAATTCATTAATGATATATTATAATGTGACAGCCGCGGAAATTCGTCTAACAAAATTTGATTGTTGGTATAATTTCATTTTACTAGTCTAAATATGCACGACCTCTCTGACCTGAGTAATAATTCTTGTGAATTTATATTGTTCTGGAGCCACAGTAAACCAAAACACAGTAAGTCCATTCCAGTAATAGTTTATTAGGACATTTAGTAATGAAAATAGAAATTTATCACATTTTCCGTCATTCGAGTTAAATTTTAGTAGCGCGCCCACTATCTCGATCATAAACTATTCGCTCTGTCAAATGCACCCACATAGGCATTGATCGATAGAAAACTTTATTTCGAGTTTTTTTTTTACAGAAAAAAAAATATAATGTAAATATTCGTGTTTTTTTTTTTGTTATTTTTGGTAATATAATAATATCAATCGATTTGAGTTCGATTATAAAGTTTTTTATTTTCGGTTACAGGACGGCCTAAAATTGAGTTAGGGGTCACTCGGCCCTATGAAACTCGGACCAGGGACCAGTTGCCCCTTTCAAAAATTGATAGTGGTAAACTGGGCCCACATCTTTTTCTTTGTATTTGTTTGTATTTGTATATTGTGCCCCACTCCTGAGGGTCTAGTTGCAGTAGTCCGGATGACCGAACTACTGACACTCTTTTGGCGGCAACAGTTCGGTTTCTTTTTTTTTTGTTTGAGAAAATAAGAATAGGTAGTAAATTCCCACAAATTACCAGGAGAACAGAAGTAGGCAGGAGGTTTTAGAAATTGGAATCTTTAAATCAAATCTTTATGCCTTTCTAACATCAGGCAGTTTTTTTGTTGTTAAAAACGAGATAGATAGTTAAGTCCCACAAACTACCAGAAGAACAGAATTAGGCAGGAGGTATTAGAATCTTTAAATTGAATCCCAACAAAAACATTCTGTAAAAAACTAGCCAAGTCTCGATGGAGCTGCTTGTTTATCTCTAAAAAGTAATGAAATCTAGACAAAGTCGTGCCAAGTCTAAGGTTCCTTATTGCGATTTCTTTATTATTATAGTTATTGTTGTGTGTCTTGGCCGTTGAACATTCTTTAAACGTTAGTAGGTACAAGTCAATTTAGTTTATACGTAATGTTATATCTGTTGTAACTAGTAGTAACTACCTATGATTGTTAAGCGTGATAATAACCCATACTGGTATTGGTAATTGGATGCCAAGAAGAAAAAATACCGAACTAAACGAAACGAACAACGGCCAAGTCACACAACATTAACTCAGCTTTTCAAGGCTGGTATCTCCTCTTCGCATTATGTGGCTGAAATAGGACAAAATACGCTGTAGGCAAACTGTAGACAATCGAGTCTTGATATCGAGTTGGGAAAGGATAGACACATTTGTGCGTTTTTCCGTCCATGGAATTCGGAGCATCCGCCTCCAGCACCACATTTCGAAAGCGTCTATCCACTGTCTTTCTCTTGTTTGGATTGTCCACGTCTAAACTCCATAGAGGAAAATCGAGAAAACTAGTGCTCTGACCAAAAGGGCCTTGGTTATAAAACTTATACCACGGTTTTTCCAGATGTCTTGGAGGCGTGTCATATCAACTTTAGCCATGGCTATCCGCCGTTTTATTTCTGGAACGCAGCTACCTTCATTACTTATATTAGAGCCCAGATAAACGAAGCTGTCCACAGTATCGATGCCTTGGATGGTATAGGCCCCCGATAGCTTTCCCGCACGATCCACCACCATAAGCTTGGTTTTCTGCCTATTTATTGCAAGCCCCAATTTGCCACTTTCCACCTCCAATCTGTGCAGTATCTCTTTCATGTCCCCAAATGTTGTAGCAAGGAGAACGGTGTCGTCAGCGTACCTCAGATTGGATATCCGCTTTCCACCAACAGCAAACCCCTTGTCCCAGCCCTCAAGAGTCTGGCGAATGATATACTCTCCATACACATTAAACAGCAGCGGTGAGAGGATGCATCCCTGCCTAACGCCTTTCTTGATGGAGAACACATTTGAACAGTCGATGTCTATTTTGACAAAAGAGCGGTTGTTGATGTAGAGGTTTGTTGATCTGACTAAGTCAATAAGATGTTGAGGCGGTCCCCTGACCTTTAGAACCTCCCACACAATCAAAGGCTTTGGTGTAATCTATGAAACACAACAAAACAGGGCTGTTAAATTCCCGGCTTTTCTCTACAATTTGGCGAACGTTCAGAATTTGTTCCCACGTGCCTTTGCCTTAAACAAAGCCTCCTTGCTCTTCTGGAATTTGTGGCTCCAGAAAGTGTCTTAACCTGTTGTTTATGATGTACAGGAGTATTTTGCTGATGTGTGGAACAAGTGCCAAGGTCCTGTAGTTGCTGCAGTCTTTGGTAGAGTATTTTTTATGAAGTAGAACAAACACGGACTCTGTCCACTCTTCAGGCCATCCCCTGGTCTTCCAGACAGAATTGCCATCTGCAATTCTGTCTGGAAGACCAGGGGATGGCCTGGAAGGATCTGTTTGACACCTTTGGAATCAAGGTTTTTTAGTAATTCGGCGGGAATTCCACCTTTACCTGGAGATTTTCTTTCCTTAAGACATTCAAGTGCATGTTCGACCTCTGACTGCAAAATTTCGGGTTCTTGCGGTGAAAAATCTGTCTGCGCGCCGACTGTGATAGGTTGACCGCTGTCATAAAGTACTGTGCAGTACTGTTTCCAGCATTCCAGAACCTGATTTTTATCAGTGAGGATGTTACCTGCTTCATCTGCGATTGTACAGGTTTTAGTATTACGAGTTTTAGTCAGCTCTTTGACCTTGCGGAAAAGATCTCTAGTTTGATATTTTGCAGAATTCTGTTCGAGATCAGCACAGATGTTGTTGATGTGTTGGTCATAGTCTTTGCGGCAACTTTTCTGGACTTCTGTGCTGCGTTGGTCGTATAACCTTCTATTCTTCTGCAAGGTGAGTCCTTTTTCCTTCAGCTCACGCCTTCGAAGAATTAGATCAGCTGTTTTGTCTGATAAAAAAGGTTTCAAAATAATTATAAGTAAACATTATTGTTTCCAAAAAATAAATTCTTGAAATAAACAAAATGTTACAGAATAGATTTACTAGAACAGATTATTCATTGGCATACACTAAATAGACATCAACCTTATAAATATTGGATAATCGTTTATTTATTACTCGCAGTAGCAATTTCACTAGTAACACACTTCTAGAAGTAAACAGGCGCTATTAACTAAAATTCAGTGTAGATAATAATATCAAAATTGTTATATTATTTTATATTTAAGTGGGTAAGTATTGTTTTATATTTTTATTGAAAGTAAAATAAGTGATGTCATTTCAAAGTGATCCATAAATTATGCACAAAAATCATATAAGTTTTCCATTCTACCTGTTTGAATTAAACACCCAAAGTATCAGTTACCAAGAACCATCGAAGAACGAAAGCAAATCCTAGTTTTAAAATTCGATATTGTAGACGTAATTGAAGAAAATGGACACTAATGGATGCATACACGTCTCACTATTACGCCGAAATATAAATGTTATCATCATCATCATCATATGCCTATAATTGTTCCCACTGCAGGGACTCAGGCCTCCTCTCTAGCAGAGGGATGGGCTATAATCCACCACGCGGGCCCAGTGCGGATTGGTAGATGTCGCATATCTTCGAATTTTTGGTTCTAAGACATGCCGGTTTCCTCACGATGTTTTCCTTCACCGTTTTGAGAGCAGTGGTGATGAAATAAATTACACAAAGTAATGCGCCTGCCTGGTTTCGAACCCACGACCAACTGTTCGTAAGTCGGGGCCGCCACCACTGGGCCACCACTGCTCTAAATATAAATGTGCCGAATATTAATTTTAATTTATTCAATTTTAGTTTTTTTTTTCTTACAATGACTGTCGAAGCAATGGATCCAGCTCAAGAATTTGAGACAAGGGTGCTTGCTCGTATGAAGCCGGTGCATGAAGTGACAGCTCTTGGAACCTCTGCCGTGCAGCAGTTCTACAGCGGTGCCACTGTGTTCCTAACAGGTGGCTCTGGATTCCTCGGCAAGCAGCTCATTGAGAAACTAATCAGGTAAATGCAAAAATCCACAACATCCCTCTTGAGGAGACGAGACACGTGTCAAGCATTTATTTGGTTTAGTACTTTTAATGTGATTTTTGGTCTAGTTTAAGGCAGGTTTAAAAAGATACAACTTTTAATGTGAACTAGACCATTAAGTTGTTCATCATCATCTGCCTAGCCTTTTCCCAACTATATTGGGGTCGGCTTCCAGTCTAACCGGATGCAGCTGAATACCAGTATTTTACATGGAGCGACTGCCTATATGACCTCCACAACCCAGTTAATACTAGGTAATACAATACCCTTTGGTAAGACTGGATGTCAGAATTTCAGGTCACTGACTACCTGTAACGACTGCCAAAGATCTATATATTAAATGGCAGCCGGGACCAAGAGCTTAACGTGCTTTCCGAGGCACGGAGGAAACTCGGTATGTCAGGCGGTCACCCATCCACAGACCGACCTAGGCAAGCACAGCTTTACCTAAAGATCGACCTGAGTGGCAGTTCTTATTAAGCCACGAGCTCCACCATTAAGTTGTTAAAGATATTTATTTTTTAATATAAATATCTTAATCACAAGTATTTTTTCTACGCAGATCTACTAAAGTATCAAAAATATATTTCTTACTAAGAAGCAAAAAAGGGAAATCCTTACAACAAAGGATGGCTGAAATGTTGCAGAATCCTGTAAGTTATAATAATTTGCTTATTCGGTGGGTTTAGTCAAAGGTATTTATACTAACAGTTTATTTTGTTAGTTATGTTTGAGGCCGATGTAACTAGGGGTGATCATACTTTGCCATCAACGGGACAGAACCTAGGCTAATATAAAAAAAATTAAAAAAATGTGCAAAAGCTACTTAAACTCTTTGTGTTCTTGCAAAGTGGTTTGATCATCTCAGAACCACTACACATCTTCTTATTCTTCTAATAAATAAAGAGAGAAGTCCTGACTGACTGACTGACTCATCAACGCCCAGCCCAAACCCTTGGACCTAGAAAGCTGAAATTTTGCACAGACGTTCCCTTTATAATGTAGACAAGGAATAAGGAAGGATTTTTCGAAATTCAACCCCTAAGGGCGTTAAATAGGGGATGAAAGTTTGTATGGAAAATCATCATATCCACGCGGGCGAAGCCGCTGGCAAAAGCTAGTTGATAATAATTGAAATCAATATTTCCAGGTATATGATTTGTTGCGAGAACAGCAACCAGATTTCGCTGATAAATTGGTGCCAGTATCAGGTGATGTAGCGGAGCTTAGACTTGGCTTGAGTATAGACGACTGGAACACGATTTCTGAACAGGTATGACCGACCACTCAGGATATGGAAAGGACGGTGTCTCATTCTTTTTATTAGCTAAGATTCACACGTTCGAGTTTACTGGTTTAGGAGCTTTACCTTTGTGCATTTTCATACACTAATTATAAAGTAAGTATTAAAATATAGTTTAGCTTCGAAGTTTATAAAAGTTTGTTAAACTTCAACCGTTCTTTGAATATCGACACCAAATTGAATGTTTTAAGTCTATTGAATGATTGTTTGTATCGTTTTGTAGGTGGACATAGTATTTCATTTGGCCGCCACGACAAGGTTTGATGAGTCCCTCCGTGTGGCGACCTTGATCAACATACGAGGTACCAGGGAGACTCTTACACTTAGCAAGGCTTGCAAAAACTTAAGGTTAGAAAAGAAAACGCTTTGATATTCGTACAATACTTGCTTAAGTACATGTTTTTTTTTTATTTATATTTTACCATCATTCAGTCTTTAAAAATTTCTGGGACTTTCTTTTTGTGCCATCCAGGTCTCAATGGTAACAATGTCGTCTGCCTATCTCTCATTCAAATTTATTGAAGATCAGTTATTTAACTATCTAGTTTCTACATAGTACCCTTCGTATAAGTAACAGACAGACAATAATTATTTCAACAGTGAACATTTCTTTGTATCAATCGTCATCGTTGTTTTGTCGTCTCAGAACTAATACGCTGTATTTATGTTGTTGTGGCCAAACAACTTGCACTTCTCAGGACCTACAGAAATCACTAATGTTCTTTAAAGTGGCCTAAACTTTTTAAAACAATACAATAACATATTTACCTTTTGAAAACCAAAACTCACATAGAATCGCTGATTTCCATACAAAGTTTTATTGAAATCCAGTCGCTAGCCAGTACCTATATTTATTCTTTGCATGTTTTTTTTCCTCTTCTACAGATCTTTCGTCTATGTTTCAACGGCATACTCTCATGCACGCACGACCCGTGTGAATACAGAAGTATTAGAAAAGTTCTACAAAAGTCCTATAGATCCCAATGCTATGATCCAAATTGCTGAAACAGTCGATGAAGAAAGATTAAATGATATAACACCGAAGTGAGTATTTTTTTAATATGATGTAGAACTGGACAGTGGACACTTGTTGTGGATTATGGCACACAACCGCACTGGCAAAATGATTAGAAATAACATTAAATGTTTATAATTTATTATCCTCGCTACTGTATAAACATATCAACATGATTGAAATAAGAGGTCTAAGTTATTGTGTTATGTGATGTATAGTACAGAAAACTGAGTTTACCTAGCCTAAAAACTAGTTTATTGCGTGTTATTAAGAGTATAGATGCCCAAAATAGCTTAATAGCCTTTACTTTTTCAATTATTTTGGGTATCTCACACCTAGTAGCTACCATGGACCTTATTAATTTTTCATCTACATGTGCTGCCGGATCACAATGTTCTATATTTTACTCACATAAACAGTTTTAAAAGACAGAAAGACCTTTTGAATTGGGTAATGTCGTTTTTAAGTACTTATTTTGTTTGCATTGATATTCCAGTTTGATAAAGGAGTGGCCGAATACGTACACATTTGCAAAGTCGATTGCTGAAGATTTGGTACACAACATTGGAAATGATCTACCCATATTGTGTTGTTAGACCAGCTATCGGTGAGTACTCAATCATTAAACTTGGTAAACTAACCTAATTGTCGGTAAAGTCGAATTTTGGTCTCGTAGTCGCTACCGTGGGTGCTGAATTTCGTGGTTCAAATAACAGACTGAGCAAAGTGGCAAACCATAATTATTAATAGAACTGATGATATCAACCCTGTGCCGGAAAGCACATTAAATCGTTGACACCGACTATCATTTGTAATTTTTTGGCAATCGTTTAGTGTCCATTACAAACAGTTAGTGGTTCCAATTCGACAATTTGTCCCTACAACTAATAATTGGAATAATATTCAAAATAGTAGCTTACAATTAGGACTTCAATTCAACCGAAATACAGAAATAAAGCCACTTGAAATACAAGTATAATATGTTACCTTTACTTGTATTTTGTTGCCAATGATTTCACATATTCTTCGAAGTATTAACAATTAGTTTTACAAGGGAGATCTATAACATTACTTAACAGTCCTTATAGAGTAAGATCCCAGAGCAATCAGACATAACTTATTTTCACACGGATGAAACCTGAAGTTTTCAGTAGCGTCTCGTGTGCCTTGAATACCTACGCGCTTTGTAGAACTTGCCGAGTGACACCTGGGCAGGTACCAGGTGAGAAAGGTGACTAAAAATAAGAATTATTTAACTTAAATTCACATGGCTGATTTTTATATAAATGTCATATAAAATATTATTTTAAAGTAATATCATAAGTGTCAGACACTTTTGATGGACCAGAGCTTTTGTCAGACACTTTTAAGCTTGGTTTTTGGAGCGCCTGACCAATATAGCATGGCAATATCCCGATCAATTAGCTTTAAGTATTAAATCATTAGGAGTTTAGTATTATTTAAAGCGTCTGTTAAGCAATACGGCCGACGGAAAGTGTCTGGGAGTAGAAAATATACGTTAAAAACAGCTTGGAGAAAATACGTGAAGTATTTTCTCCAAGCTGTTTTTTACGTATATTTTAGGAATTATCCTTAAAAATAAGTCGCAAATACTCCCAGACACTTTCCTTCGGCCGTATTGCTTAACAGACGCTTTAAATAATCATCATCATCATCATCATTTCAGCCAAAAGACGTCCACTGCTGAACATAGGCCTCCCCCAGGCGTCGCCACATTGACCGGTCCCGTGCGTCTCTCATCCAGCGGGTTCCTGCAACCTTGACCAGGTCATCGGTCCACCTAGTGGGAGGCCTTCCAACGCAACGTCTTCCGGTTCGCGGTCGCCATTCCAGAACTTTTCGGCCCCATCGGCCATCCGTTCTGCGAGCAATGTGCCCTGCCCATTGCCACTTAAGTCTGGCGATTCTTCGGGCTACGTCGGTAACCTTGGTTCTCCTGCGGATGTCCTCCTGATGGCGGATGTGTGTGTTTTTAAATAATACTAAACTCCTAATGATTTAATACTTAAAGCTAATTGGTCGGGATATTGCCATGCTATATTGGTCACGCGCTCCAAAAACCAAGCTTAAAAGTGTCTGACAAAAGCTCTGGTCCATCAAAAGTGTCTGACACTTATGATATTACTTTAAAATAATATTCTACATGACATTTATATAAAAATCAGCCATGTGAATTTAAGTTAAATAATTCTTATTTTTAGTCACCTTTCTCACCTGGTACCTGCCCAGGTGTCACTCGGCAAGTTCTACAAAGCGCGTAGGTATTTAAGGCACACGAGACGCTACTGAAAACTTCAGGTTTCGTCCGTGTGAAAATAAGTTATGTCTGATTGCTCTAGGATCTTGGACTATTAGTCGCTTTTTAAAAAAGCTTTCAACGTTGTCTTATTATACCTTTGCCTAAATTCACACCAATAAAGCTCTTATTCTGTTCTATTTTAATAACCAATGACTTTGGTCACCCCACCTCTTATCTAAGCTGGCAGCGCATTCGCGGACGTACTTTTAAAGTCTTCCAAGTATGACCTGTATTATAGAACTCAAACCGCTAAAATATATGATGTTATTACTGGACACCATTTCATTGAGTTTTGGCGTTCCTCAGGGCTCAATCTTGAGTCCTACCCTGGTTCTTATCTATATTTACAACTTACGCAAATTGAATCTTATGACTTGCTCAATATTCACTAACCTTGACCTTACGGTTAAAACTGCATATTATGCCCTGTGTCAAAGTATGTCACTAATTAATCACAGTGTAGGATGAGACTTCTACGACAATTGTCCTACCTCTGGAACGAGTCCAAAAAACGGCTCTCAGGATTATGAACACGGGCTGCAGGTTAGTCACAAAGATACCGCGGCCTCGACATAAAGGGCTAAGAAGGAACATGGGTGGTTTTTAGTCAGTAGAAGTCTGACACTCCTTTTCGCTCTGCCCAAGAGCAGGAGTGGTTATTTGATGATTTTCCACACACCCAAAAAATAATAAAAAAGGATTATGAACATGAAGCCGTTTAGGTATCCCAGCACGGGTCTCTACACTGAATGTCAGGTTCTCACTGTGAGACAGCTTTTTACTCCGCAAATATCGCTGTGTGAATAACAATCCGAATACTACCAGAAAACGTAGACACTTCGAAGTATCTACTCAGTGTTATTTTTGTATACTGTAATACCATTACTCTCATGTGTCTAAAAGGATGCAAAACCAAGGTCACGAATTGGCTCTTGACATTGACCTTTAACAA